>OZ010738.1:136821048-138173548 GCA_963932295.1 Tipula lateralis
CATATATAATATGCCACTGCTTATATAATATACAACTGTATTAATAAGCCTGCATTTGTTTCTTTTGTTGAGCTAATGGATTAGCTCTATTAAAACAAGTACTGCAAAAATTTAATATGCAATTATGAGTGGAAATAAAGATGGAGTGCAAACTCTAACGAAACACCAGACTTACGAAAGATCTAGATCGCCTACATCATCAGAGATTTTGCAAGCTCTACGTGGTCTATAGATTAATAAATGCAAAGAACTGAAGATGCAAAGCGCGAATTTATTTATCGAACATCTAAGAAGTGGAAGTCGTTGGCCGGTTTTCTGTTTCCGTTGGAGTATAAAATGCACAAGTTTAAAGCAGCTATCAACCTTTGCTTGAAGAATCGCGCGTTGAGTGCTGGAGCTCTGGCAGTTACAAGGAGCTTGGACAATCTAAAAGTCCACCCTGCACCCAATTAAAACTATAAATGTTAAAAACCAGTATTTTGTCCACTGTTATACTCATAAATTAAATTTAGTCCTTTAGGCCGTTTGCGCCAAACAAATATCATAACTGCGTATTTTCTTGCAATTTATCAGGGATACTTAATTTCTGTATCTCCTAAACGAATAAGTCATTGGAAATCTATGGACAAAAGGTTACCACGACCAAGCAACAAGAGATGGAATTTCCAGAGTAATAAAATTAACGTGGTGTATGAAAATGTGGAAGAGTTATAAGAATACATGGTAGCCATTCAGAATGACACAACTTCGGATATAAGAACGATTCGCGAAGCAAGTGGTTTTACTTTATTATCAAATAAGGCATAAAACGAGATAAAAATCTTAAAAGCGTAATAAACGATGTGAAGTTTATTACGCTTTTAAGATTTTTATCTCGTTTTATGCCTTAAGTTGACATTTAATTTAACATCCGGCAAAAACGAACAAGTGATACGATTTGTGTTCATGACCGAACAATTTAATGATTTTATTGACAAAATTCGAGATGAAGCTAATTTTGATTGTTGATAGTGTTGTTGAAGTAAATGAAGATAATAGATCGCGCGCAACAAAAGAAATTAATTCAAAACGAATTTTAAAAGTAGCTTTTGATGTAATACGAGGGTATCTTAACAACGCTTTAGCAACGCAGAATATTTAGTTACCAGTCAAGTTTTAGATTGCACAATGATTAAGCTTTATAATTTAAACTTTCCCTACAAGTTAAACACAATAACCAAATTATATCCATTTTTAGATAAAGAACGCTTGAAAAGTAAACTACAGGCAGTTTATGGACAAACAATTATTTTTCAGTCTGTCAAAACTATTTATAGTTACAACTTAGAATAAATATTCGAAGAAGTGATACGACTTTCGATAATAATAATAACCACAACGATGTCCACCGGGGAATCAGGCCGAGGTTTTTCAACGTTGAAACGTGTAAAATATTATGTAAGAAGCACAATGACGGAAGAAAGATTGAACGATTGAGTGAAAGATTGAGCAATATTGTCGAATGAAAAAAGCCTGATAAATGTAATAGATCATTTTAACGGTAGAGTAGTTGACAAATTCGCATCAATGAAAAAGCGGCATGCAGATTATTTATAAAATAATCAAATAAATATTTAGTTTATTTTCCAAAGCTCCCTGAATGCTTTGATTTTCAATGAAAAGTAAATACAGTTCTAATTTTAGTTTGATTTTTCATGAAATTATAAATTTTGCCCACTCACGTTTGAAACCCACAGACCGCTAGCGTTAGCGTGCACTCTTTAAGCTTCCTCTACAATCATACTTTCTCAATCTGATTTCTCAATTACTCGAGTGAGTTCCTTCCTTCAACGTTTTAGTTGTAATCTTGTAACAATATAATTATTATATTCTGATGTAGTTTCTAATGACATAGTTTTAAATACTAACGCAATGTAGAATCAATAAACAGACTCCTGACAAAAAACAATTCCAATATATGTATAGCATATTGTAATAATTGTAATCAAACTTCTAAACAAGTCTAACCATTTATTATAAGCTATCACATATGCTGGTGTTACAAATGTCGGAACTTCCTTTTTTAAAACATCTTCAAAATCGAGTCCAATGCAAAATGTATAAATGTTGGAGTACTTTAAGATGTGTGTAGAAATATTCTTTGTTTGATTCGTATTTAGTATGGTATAAGGTGTTGGGGTGGTATTTATTTATCAAATATCAAACCCATGATTACTATCCCAAAAAGGAGTTCTAAATATGTAGCAAGAAATAAACATCATCTTTGTGCTTTTAGAGAGTTTACAAATTTTACCTGTGTGCTTTTATACATTTACATGGTTCTAACAAGTATTACTAAATAAGAGAAGACATTGTCTAATGAAAGGTTATATATAAGCAAGAACATTTATTCTTTATACTGAGACGAAGTATAATTTAAGTAATTCAATCGATTATTAAATACTTGGTTATTTACAATACCAATATTGAAAGTGTATGATATTGAATTACACCAGGAGCTATTACACTTACCCAGTCTTTCAAAAATAGTATCCATTTTTATTTCTATTCAAGCTATTCGAGCTATGTTTAAATGCTTATATTTTTACAATAATTAATGAGAAAACGCTACTACTTCCATTATCATATTTTAGTATTGAATCGTGACTCTAAGACATTTGCTTAAATAAGGAGTACACTACAGTAACTCTATTTTCATTTCTTATTTTATTTTTTGTAGTAATATTTACTAAATAAGAAATATACTATCACATAATTTATATAACTATTATAAAAGGCAAGTCACTCAATTCCCAATTTATTCCTAAAGATATAATTAAAAGCATTATATTCATATAATCGAGTAGTCTATGTGATATTCTTGTTCACTTTAGAATTATAATTCCAAGGACGTTTTTGATTTCTGTAATAAATTTTTCCCCTCTAATAATTCTAACGTTATTCTGGTCTCAACCAAATTATTATTATACATCAATGATAAATAATAATAGTTTTTACATTTCCGTAATTTATTATAAACGAAACAAAGCATACTTAAATTAAATTTGAATATTTCAAATTTCAATAATTACACCATTTACCATACTATTAGTAGTAAGGCACCTACCATCTATATTTTTGGAAGACATTTTCAGTTGTACGTATTTCCAAGACATAAATAATTACAATTTTATCTTAACCCATCAAACTTGGTTATTATTTGACATAATTAACCGACTGTGAACTGTTCGAAATTTGAAAGGTGTAAATTCAAGTTTCATTATGTCAAATTGAGTATGCAAAAGTTATTTCCGGATTCGGACAACAAATGAACTTATCACAAATATAAAAGATAAAAATAATAACACTTCTTTCATATTTATAACAGGATTCGGGCAAATCTCAAAGTAGAATCTTTAAGAAAGTGGATTGGTTTTATTTTTCGTAAACTAAATAATATCAAATAATTATTTTCAATATTCATGGTATAAGTTGATTGAACATTTATGTATGTATGTACGTTTTGATATTGTTTAACATGTAGGCCACATTTAGGCAAAAATACTGATGCTGATATTTACATTTATCTTTTTTTTCGTTTTTACGTTTAGTTTTAATTGGGTGCATGGCGGACTTTTAGATTCTGCACCCAACGCGCGATCCTTCAAGTAAAGGTTGACAGTTGCCTTAAACTTGTGCATTTTATACTCAAACGAAAACTGAAAACCGGCCAACGAAGTCCACTTCTAAGATGTTCGATAAATAAATTCGAGCTTTGCATCTTCAGTTTTCAATTACATATTTATTAATATTTGGGAAATTATTACTTGAATCATAAAAATAATGCTATTAAAATTTTAGTAAGTTTGACATACTTTTGAAAAATGTAAAAGGTGATTTGAGATGAGAACATAATTTTTATGTTATAATAACATGATTTAATTCAAATTTACTTATTTGATTTATAAAATTAATCGAAATCATTAATTATTTAATTTTTTCATAAATAGAGTTTTTTACAAAATTTAATTTATTGCTTTGGTCAGTTTTTATTAATAATGTATACATATTTTGATAAAACTAAATATTTAAGAATAGCCCACATAGAAAACGGTAAACGGATATCCTTTTATTAAATAGTAATTTCAATGTTATCATTCAATAATTCTTTTCTACATACAAACTGGGATCTCTAGTAATAAAAATCAATTCAAATATTTTTTAATTTATCTTTTTGAGTAATTTTTTTAAGGGATTCCTGTTTTTTAGTTTAAAAGCAAACCTATTAGTTGTTTTATTTGTCACAAATATTAATCGTTTAAGACTTGTTCTTCATTTAGGAATTAGAAAGAAACTTTTTAATAAAGTACTCTGAAACAGTTCAAGACGAAATAATCAGTATCTTGTCTTCAGAAATCTGGAGGTATTGGATTTATTTTAAATTGATATCAGTATGATAAATTAAACTTTTTGAAAAGACATTTTAAAATGTTGCAAAACTGTATTAATTTGTTAAACGCTTAAAAATAAAACGTTTAAGCTTTCATAAGACAGGAACAACCAAGACACAGGTGCTTTTATTTGGAAAAACAATAAAATTCAGAAGTTTAGTGAAAACTAAACAACATAGTCCAACTTATATATGAAGTCATCACATAGAGATTTATTTATTCTATTCTCTTTTTAAAGCTACCATTCACTTTTTTTTAACACCAGTTTGTCCTCTTATAATATATAATAATTATAAATTAGCTAAGAAATAAAATGATTTCTATTGATATATTTATATATAACAAGTACTATGTTTCTATAACTACTTTATATACCCAAGACAAAAAATATTTTAAACATAGTATTGTAAAACTGGTTTAAGCGATACAACTCTTAAGATATGGATGAGTAATTCTCGTATACTATATTATTAATCACGATTAATCTAATATCGTATGCAGAAGTTGTCGAAGATCGGACAGAAAAAACTTTGAACACCAATATTTGCACCCTTTTCAACCACCACAAATGAATGCAATACAAATAAATGGCACGTTAATGGGCTAATGCAACAGAAATAAGATATACAAACTGTTCAAAGGGTTGATATAATAGCCGTGTTTCTTGACGCACAGTGATCCGGGTCAGATCACATTTTCCATGCAAACCAAAGACACATTTTAATCCAAATTTCATTTTGGATCAAAATGTGTCTTTGGTTTGCATGGAAAATGTGATCTGATCCGGATCACTGTGCGTCAAGAAACACGGCTAATATCAATTCTCCCAAAAATATAAAATACAATATGTTTACCCAAAATATCAATTGGTATTTAAAACCAAAACATTCTAAACCTAATAAGATTACTTCCAAATGGAGCACATGAATCCCAACCAATCAAATACATGTGGTATATAATGTAATAAATTTTGTCATAGTAATCTTAGATGGTAAAAATCTCTCGAATCTGACACGTATTTTTCCACTTACACATTTCATTTGGAAAAATTTTACAATGATTAATGTGCAGATGGTTCTACGCAAATCGGACCTATAGCCGTACGTCTTCAATTTGGCTGTAATGGCGTAAGGTAAGGACGTAAATATGCAAACCGCGAAAGAGTTGGAAGTGCCTTGAGCCCCGAAACAGATTGTAGAGATAAAAACAAAACAAAAAAACAAAAATTAGTTAATGATAACACTAAAAAAGAAGAGTTTACAACATTTAATGTATTATTGGGCACATTTTTTAAATAATTTAGCTAAAATTTTACAAGGTAAATTATAACTAAATTTTTTTTGTTTTAGCAACAGACTACAACAACTTTCGAAGTGGCCCATATCAAGAATCAGAACTATAAATAAAATTTAACTTAGGTAAATTGTTGTTGCATATCTAAATTGTCTGCCAAAGCAACTTATTACCTTGGATTAAATTTAGACAAAAGGATCACATACTAAACCCATATTGAAAATAAAGATAAAATATATTAAATAGAATTATTATAGGAAAACATTGAAATTGAAATTTAAACTATAATGATTTGATGTTTATAAATTATCAGTACAAATATCCGATATGAAAGCTCCATTCGTGCTTCCTACATAAATAAACTAGAAACAATGCAATATCAGTCGCAATCACAATTCTCAAGTACAGTCGCTAACGTAGATCCAAATAATAAAACTATCCATTATTTATAACTACGGCAGGTCAGCCCATCTAATTGGTGATCACAAGATAAATCGATTATCAAATCTATATTGGTACAATAGTAAGGGTGAACCAACAGCAATCTTAGTAGACAAATAATTATTATTTTGATAATAATTGTTGGTTAACAAAAACGTGTACAAAAACCAAAAATTAAAATTCCATAACCACAGCATTTATACAGCTTTAAATCCTTCATTGGAATTTTATATAAATATATCGTTGGTCGTGATGATATCCTTTACAGCATATATATTGACTCTCTTGGAATAAATTTGCGTGCATGTTGTGTACAAACACACATTTGCTGATCCTTTTTTAATATTTAAAACCAATTCCTGTAAATTATTCAAACACATTGACGTAATTTGTATCCGCGCATAAATATAATATCGTCTCAAATAGTACGTACGTGACACGTCATAAGATGAATTCCAAGTATAATAATCAATCACTGAGTATGAGAAATGTATGCGTACGCTTAGCAATTGAAACATCATATATATATATATATATATATATATATATATATATATATATATATATATATATATATATATATATATGTGCATGACAAAGAACAAAATATGTTTCCAAATCCTCACTTATCTGTACGAGGATTTTTTTCAAATTGTGTACTCGCCATGTTATCAAGATTTCCGTCGGGAAAATATCCATATACATCCTCATCAATCAATGCAAAATATTTTTGTTTGAATATAATGATATAAATATGTATTCGTTTAACACATAAAAATTAGCAAAACTATAAAATTATGTTATACTAACATTATAAAACAGTCACAAATTTCCAGCTAAATTTTCTGTTATCACTAAAAATTTCCACTCAACTACAATCAAATCACTACTCATACATTCGTGCACAACACTAAACACTATTTCTTTTGTTTAACCGTAACAACAACAACTAGCTCATATATCCGTTACAATAAAATGATTTTCATTTATTTATCTATCATTTTCATTTGACGAGCAAAAAAAATTAACAAAACACTTTAAAATGGTAAAGAACCATCAGCTTTCTTTATGCCATTTATTTGGTTTGTTTTATTTTTTGTTAAAGCACAAATTAATTTTTATTTTATTATTAAAGAATAAAATACACATAACACAATGAAAATAGAATAAATAAAATTTTCATTTTTCTTATTCTCCCAATAAAATGCTTTAAAATAACAAATAATTCAACGACAAAACAAAACTAAATTAAATAAAACGGAAAATCGTTCTTCATATATTATGTACGCGGATATACTGAACCAACTATGGGGCGATGTATGTATATTATCCAAACCGTTTGAAGATCGCGACGAAACTAAATGTATTGTGTTAAAGAAAATCCTTAACACCAAAATAACAAAAACAAAACTCAACTGGGAAAGTGCAACAACACCAAAAGAGAAAATAGGAGAAATTTATAAAATAAACAGATAAGTCATGTCCTTTGTTAGCTTTTTTGTGTCATCGATAGAAAATTTTTTTTATATACGGTATTTTAGAGTTTTAGGTTTTTCTTGTCTAACTGGGAAGGATTGTACGTTAGAGGGAATGAGATAGATAAAAACAAAAATTGTCTATTTAGCAAAGACGCAAATAATTGGTAATAATAATATTACTTTAAGCTTTTTTGGTGTGATGTCGCGGATATAACAAATTGAAAAGTAATTGAAAGAGAAAAATTGATAGAAAATTCAATCGAAAATGTTGTTCAGAAAACTACTCAAATTGATTTTTACAATTTCGAAGTACAGATTTAGTTTTTGATTATTTATTTGTTTTTGTGAAAAACGCTGGCGGTTTTTTTACGATGTGTGTGAAAGGCCAATAATTAAAGAACTTGTTATTTTTATATTGACAATCTGTTTTGAAGCCAAAGTGATTCGGAAATCTTTCCCAGTTACTTTTTACCGTCCTGGATTAAGCTGAAACAAAATCGAGGATCACTTGCACATTGTATTGCTTCATGTTAGTTTATATACTGACCCATAAGTTCTGCACTCCAATAGGGTGTCAAAGATGTGTTCATCCTCATTACCGATCAATCTCATTGGCATCCCATCTTAAGCCCCTACGTTATTTCATCGGTGCCTAAATATATGATATGGGTTATCATTGATGTATTTATGCACACTATCTGTATATTTAGAATATAGAGATTAGGATGACTTAAAGTAAGAAATGAAAGAAAATGAATTGTTCTGCGATAAGCTAATGAGAAATTAGTATTAATTCGTATTTATTCGTAAATGAAGATAATAATTTGAAGATCAGATTATTGTCTGTAATGGGAGTATTATGGTGGCATTATGCTGTTAAACTTGAGGGATGGAATGAAGTGAATACTTAATAAGAAATAAGATTTCTTTAATGAGATGCTTACGGTTGGAACACTCAAAGATAAAGACAGACATAAGGATAAGATGCATAATGGAATGAATAACTAAACATACTTACTCATTTATTTATATAAATAATTTCCGCAATAAACGAATTAACAGTGAAATTAGAAATGTCTAACCAACTAACAATCTTAAAACGTAAATGTACGTAAATCTATTTATTACTAGATATGTTAAACGTATTCCAGGATTATGGTAACAAAAATAAGATTTTTAACGCCACGAAAGTGCTTTGGGATATGCATGCTTAAAAATAGTTTCTTACAAACCTGATAGACATAACTTATCGAAATCATGTCGGATAAGACGACTAAACCTGATTTAATCAATTGAATAAAAGCTTTAATCAGGATCGGAATCATATCATATAGAATACCCAGCACTTATTATACAGTAGATCATCTCTGCAATTTTGGTTTTGTGTGTTTTAATGGGTACATATCTACAAATGAACAAGGAGTGTATGCAAATTGCATTAATAATTGAATTCTACTGTGAAGATCTGTAAATGAAGAAACATAACATGTATCTCAAGATCGCAACCCAATGCATTTTGAGAAGTAGTTAGTAGTATGACGAAGTGAACTATGTTTTGAAAATATTGAAATAAAACTGCGATTATCGATGTCACCAAACCAGACTCTCGGTATGGTGGAAAATAAAGTATGGTTTTTCTCTTGACCAATGAATACAGGCAGCGCCAGCTGGGTTAATAATTGCCAAAAAAAATCAAGCTGTTTTTACTTGGAGGACAGTGAACCTAAGATATCTCAGTATAAAAAGCTTACCTTGCGATGTTCTTTTTGAGGAGATCAGCTACCATTCGAAACTTGAATAAAAACCTTTGTGTCAATATCGATTCGTTTCTCATGATAATAGTGTGCGAGAGAGTATTTGAGGGTTCAATCGTTCTTTGTATTCTCTACATCCATTTCTGAAATCTAAATATGTTTCAATTTCGAAGTACTTTCACTTAACTTTATAAAATAAGCAATAAGGGCTAAGGTAGAAAATAATAGTATTAGAAAGTCTACAATTTAAGACTAATAACACTTCTGTTCAATTGTTCAACAATTGTACAGTTTAAATTAAAAAATAATCAAAGTAACATTCACAATAAAAAATGTATTTAATACTATTTTGTATATGTGGAAGTATACATTTAGGTTCCCAATATTAGTTATCTTATCTGCTGGTTGAATAAATAACAAAATTATCAAACCAATTGCAAACCTTGAATTTTTTATCCACTTGGCAACTTTCACTGTTCTTTGTCAAATTGCGCCACTTTCATTATGTAATTTCATTTATTTATACTGATAAACTAATAGATTTTCTTTTATTTGTTAGCGGAAATAGCTTTTAGTAGCATGTAAGTCACCTAGAATGAGCTTCCCGTTTCTGTTTACCTTTTTGAAAACATTCAACATAGCCATTTTTATTTGGGGATGTAGCTCAGATGGTAGAGCGCTCGCTTAGCATGTGAGAGGTACGGGGATCAATGCCCCGCATCTCCAAGGGTTTTTTTGATAAATTGAGTTTTAATTATATCACGTTATATCAACCTTATTTCTTTTTTTTATTGATTAAGCCTTAACTCCAATAATACGGAGACATCTTGCCCATTTTTAAATATAAGAAATAATTATTTTACAATGATTTTAATTTTTATTTGTTATATAATTTTTGATAAACTATTTAAAACTATTCAATAATGTTATCCAAATTTATTTAATTTTTATAAATTTATTCCACTTTTTCTTACAAACTCATATATCTCTTTAAATCCATCTATTTTCATAGCACCAGTCAAACTATTTGCAGTGCAACACAAGATGTTTAATATCATCAGTACCATTACAAATCTCACACACGTTATTCTCTTCCAAACGACGTTTAAAGAAACACTCTTTTCAATTACCGTGATTCATTCTTATTCTTTCAATCGTTCGTAACACCCTAGTCTATCTTATAAAAAGGTGATCACACGTGGACATTACACAACTCAATATACCTCTTTCCTTTCATTAAACTTATTTTGAAATACATCCATCATTTTATTCCATACATTCACCTGCTACACTCGAAGTATATCTCTCACATCTCTTTTATCAAACATTTTCACTGTATCACTCACACTTCCTCGTGTAGCAAGCATATCAGCCCTTTCATTACCTTCGATCTGCTTATGGGAGGGTATCCATTGGATGATAACCTCACAATGACAGGATCGGACACATTCATATTCACATATACATTTCCCTCGCGGCTGCCATTGATTAACATTAGCAATTTCACTCTGAGAATCATAAAATATTGATATTTTCTTCTTTTCCTCATGAATGACCAACTTAATTCCTTTTAATATACATATCAATTCAGCATTCATAATACAGATGCTGTCATCAACTCGAAAACATTTTTGAAGATTCATATCTGGCACATATACTCCAACTCCTACTTTGTTTCCACTCCCACTAGCATCTGTATAAATGATAACATACCCAACGTTTTCACTTTTCATTCGTTTAAAAGAAGATATTAATATGCAAACATTCCATTCCTTAGTATAATCCTCCAAATATATTCGTCCGGTAAGATTGTTAGGTAAGATTTTCGGCTTATTTCTATCTATACTCAAAAATAAATTACTATTTTCGATTATTATACTAGATCTATAAGTTAATTTATAAAATCTCCCTGTTTGTAATCTCCCCATCATTTCGTTCAGAAATACATTATTCCTAACACATATTATAATAGTTTTTCTCATTTTGATAATTTCTCTCTTTTAATTGAGAGGTGAATCACCCATTTTATACCACAGAGTGAATATTGGGGTTGAATTTATTGCACCTAATACCACTCTGGCACATGCATTCTCAACTTTCATTAACTGGCTAAAGGCCCCTTTCGATCCGTTTCCAAACACACTTATGTCATATGCAATTTTGAAGGATACTAATGCCTTTCGTATCATATCAGTCACGCCCGGGTATGCACCCCATTTAGGTTTGCTCATCCGTTTGATCACATACAAACGATTCATACAATTTTCAGCCAAATATTTCATATGTCTTCCAAAATTTAGTCGTCTATCTATCCATATTCTCAAATACTTGTATACATTCATCTGATCAATACGATTTTCATTTATTCGAATATCAATTTCTCTATATTCATTCTAAAACCCATACATGTGCATTCACTTTTAAATTTAAACTTCTAAAACATTCAATCACCCAGTTAACTTTTGTTTGACCGATACTGCGTCCTTTATCAATGATAACCAAATCATCTGCAAATTGTAAAACCATTTGGTTTCTGGTGTTATCGGTGTTCATTTTAGAGGTAGTTCCGGGGACCGAGCTATGCTCGGAAAAAGAACGAAAATTTTTTTAAACACTTTCGCAAAACAACTTTAATTTAATTCAATTTTATTTATTTTATTCGACTGGGAAATCGTCGCTGTTAATATCAAGACTTATAGAATTTAGATCAGGAGCGTTCAATGCTTCTTTCCACACAACATGATACGTGTGACGTTCATTTACAGGTGGTAACAGAACTATCAAGCTATTTTGTCGTTTAACACTGGAAAATGCTACGTACAACATACCGTGATTAAAAACAGGTGTACGCAAGTCGACGCCAACAAATTCGAACGTTTGTCCTTGAGATTTATGCACGGTAATCGCAAACGCTGGTCGAAGCGGAAATTGATGTCGTTGTATTGTACATCCAAGTTGACCTTTACTGGAGTCGAGCGTAACTCGAGGAATGTGTACTTCTTGTCCAGCTTTTTCCCCAGTAATTATTTTTGCTTTAACTACGTTGTTACATAATTCGGTAACAATCAGGCGTGTTCCATTGCACATGCCCTCCGAAATATCTAAATTACGCATTAGCATAATTATCGTATTTTTCTTTAGTTTTAATTCATAGGGTGGCAAATCAGCAAATTCAATCGAATTAAGAAATTCTGGCGTGAATTCAATACCTCCTTCCTGTTTATCCTTCACAGAATCAAAACTTTTATACGATTTGTATTCTCCTGGGAGACGATCGACGATCTGAGCATTAATATTACTGACTTCTTTGTTCAGTGGCGCGAGAATAACACGTTCCTTCATTCAGGATGTACTTTGCGAATGCTTCCTGTTCCGGATCAACACGCATATTTTTTTTAACGAAAAATTTTTGAAATGCTTCCAGAGATGACTTTTTTTTATAGACAAATCGAGTGTTTCACTACGGTTGCTTCGGAGTTGAACAGGTAAGCACTGACGGAAATCACCTCCAGCGACTAAAATTTTCCCTCCAAATGGCCAGTTTGGATTTCCAATAAACCGCAACAACTGATCCATATTTTGTAAACCATACTTTGGTAACATCGGTGCCTCATCCATAAGGAAAACATCAACTTGAGCGAGTTCTGTAGCTTTGACTGAACCAGGTTTAATGCTGGAAATTGAATCTGACGAAAGCGGAACTTTCAGACCAAATGTCTTGTGTGATGTTTGTCCAGCAGGCAATAGAGTTGAAGCGATTCCAGTAAGTGCCATACATTTTACTTTGCGATTTTGGCCACAAAGTAAGTGATATAAGGCCTTATACACGAAGGTTTTACCGGTACCCCTGGTCTATCTATGAAAAAACATTTTGTTTCAACATAGTTAGAGTCATTGGCTGCACGTAAAATACTGTCCACAATTTCAACCTGTTTTACTTGCAGAATATTATTTATTTTTATATCATTATATTTTTTAATCGAGTGTGCATTGCGTTTGAATTGCAATTTATGCGATAGGGTAAAAAGAAATCAAAATTAAAAAATTCAATCAAAAATTCAATAACGAAAAGTGGTTACTTTGATCGAAAAAATTTATTCAAAGTATTTGTGACGTCATTCATATGAAAATCGTTTTTCCAAAATTAAGGCCATAAACGAATTTTCTCAAAGTCGTGACCTATCTAGATCGTTTTTTCACACCGGAAAATGGTAGTATACCAATTTTCAGAAAAAATAATAGTGCCGTTTTCGAGAAAAAATAAATATACATACAATTATTGCTCGTTTAATACTAAGTAGTCCCTGGAGCACCGAGCGTCGCTCGGTCAAAGTTGGTTAATATTCAATTTAAAAAAATATAACTACATTTATATACATTTGATAGGGTAAAAAATCTTTTCTAATTTATTATTTTTGGTGAGAATAGAACTTTTCTACGTTATGAATATTAAATTATATATTTGAGAAGACAAATTATTTGCGAATATAGGGAAAAATAATATATGTATCTCTAGAAGTTTCGCAAAATACAAAACCTCTATTTTTGATTGTATTTCGTATTCAATTATTATTCATCTAAATTCTAATTGTATCATTAGAAATAAAAAATATTTTATAAAATTAAGTGTACTAATTTCCACACCTCCCAAGGGGAATAGTACTTGGTGCGCTTTTTTTAAAGTGGTGTCCCCAATAGGCATAATTCACAAAGTCGCATTATCAAAGGAATTTTTAATGTATTGTATTTTATTTAGTTAAGAAATTCTACCGATGGGAAAATCCATCGCCCTGCCGACGAATTTTAATGTATTTTATTTAGTTAAAAAATTCTACCGATGGGTAAAAATCCATCGCCATGCTGACGAATTTTAAAGTTCATAAAATTGTAAACCGAATTTGTGACAACAATGAGGTTCAATTTTGACTAATTAGTAAACAATTTTGTGATCACAATATTGTCACTTAATTTTCGCTTAAATCATGTGCTAAATGATCAAAATATGTATGACAGAAAGGAAATTCCGTTTTGTGACAATTTTCTGTAAATTATTGTGATCACAAATTATGGTTACACGGGTAACTATCTATCTACCCGAGAAACCACAAGTGACCAAAATGTCAAACTGTCACAAAATGTCAAACTTTATTCTAGTACTCATTTGAGTTCTTTTCTTTTGTTTCGGTCGAAGTTGAACGAAAAAAACTATTTTCAATTAAATTAGAATAAATGTAATATCACTATCTAGTTTCTAAAATATAGTAAAATTATCGGGAGCATTTCGTTAGTAAATTTACTCAATGTAAAACGAGTGCAAAATATTGGAAAGTAATACATAAAATACCTCTTGGATGGAAACTTCTGACCGCAACAAATTAAAAAACAAATACATAAAATACCATACATAGAAGGCATTTGAATGATGAGAACGATGTTGGTGATTCGGATAACACGGTGGAGAGTATTTGTGATATTTACAAAGTTTGGATCCAAAAGAGTGGAAGGATCAAGGCCATTATGCGGTTCTGGGATTAAAAACTGCGCTTTAATGCTACGGACGATGATATAAAGCGGGCTTATCGTAAAATTGTATTGCAACACCATCCGGACCATAGATTTATAATAAAATATATAGATGGAATGTAAGCAGTTGTCAAGTGTCTCAATTTCGGAGGGTAACAGAAAAAAGCGAATAAACCAAAAGGGCCGTATTTAAAAAGTGAAAAAATAAATAAATATAAAAAATACTACATGTAAAGAAAATGCGACACTGTTTAAAAATTTGTTGTCAAAAAGTAAATCTCACAACAAACAATTAATTTTTTATTTACTATTTTTTTAGCTTTTCAGTTTAATATTTATTAAACTTTTATCACAAATTGCTTAGTTTTTAACATAAACTATAATTAAATTATCGGGGATATGAAATCCCTTTGTTGTATTTGCCTTGCCTATTTTGGCATTTTTTAACGAGGCACTTCATTTTTTTTATAAATTATTCACTTATATAATGTTAGTTAAAAATACTAACTATTATATACCAAACGTATAAAATTATAATTTTTTAGTTGTTTTAATTAATAATCTTATCATTTGCGGAAATTCTTATGTGAGCTGTCAATACAAATTAAAAACAAAATCTATTGTTGTGGGATTTGCTTCTTCCATCTCCTGATGATCTCCTTTCCATCTTCTAATGATATACAACCATCCTCCTCTAACCTGAGACACGCGAAATAGAAAATTTTATATGGAAAAAAAATTACATTCATTCTATATTATATATTATAATTCTATGATCCGGACAAGCGAAAAGCAATGGGGGAAGATTAAAAACCGAAGACGATTATTTTATATTAACGCGATTATTTTATTCGATTACTTTATATTATACGTTATTATATAGTTATACTGGTTGGACCGATAAATTATAGCTATACTTCAATTAGAATGGCTTCCCGTCATCCGAAAGCTACTTCAGAATCCATCAAGTGAGATTGTATGTAACTGCTTAATTTGGTTTCAAAAAGTCTGTGTTCTAGACCAATAATGAATCTTCAAAATATTATGAGTGAGAAGTTTGTGAATGATCTTAAGCCGTTAATGGCCCACGATGATCGTAATGTTGGACGATGATATTCATGTAGAATTTGAGAAAGCTAATATACATGTCCGTACTATGTTCACCGAGATGTGCCGTTCGGAACGAATTTTGTTTAATTGTAGGAACAGCAAATGGACTAAAATGTACGATTGAATCTTAAACATACGAATGAGGTCTTAAAACTATTAAAAACTCTCTCAGAAAACTATGCGGTAAAAGCCATTATTTAGCCATTATTACATTAAGCCACCCGAAACTACGATAATGTCGAGATTGTAAAGCTAGCCATTTATAAACAATCTGATATGCTGGACTTAATATTCGCGAAATATAACGGATTATGTATGGTTATATAGGACAAGATAACCAATCGTTTTTCAATTTGGCTATTTCTCTTAAAGGTATTGTATGCACCTAAATTCCTTAGTATAAAATAAACATTTTACACTATTTTGTATATTTTTCAGCAAAATGTTGGTTCCTTTTTGACGTCCAAGATAATAGGCTTTTGGATCATTTAAATGCAAATTCAAAAGTGGAATTTGTCTCACTGATACGTGCTATTATTTTTATCAGTAGTTTTGTTATTGAAGATTAATATTAAAATTAAATGTCAAACTTTATTCTAGTAAAGTTAAGTATTAGTAAAGTGTTTCTTTATTTTATCACAAAATAAAGTCTTATAATTATTCACAATGTTTTTTTAATACAAATCATTAAATATTTACAATTAGCGGTTGGATTGCGAACTGCGCTGTGGTATCGTAACATTGATAATTCCAATTCATACTGCAAGATTAATTACCAGTGTGGGAGCAGATTTGGAATTTAATAGCTCTCAAACAAATCGGAGAACGTTTATGAGTTTACGACGAAAACCCAACCGGCAATTCATACAAATCAATCTCTTATACTCGAAAACCCGCCGTCATTAACTTTTATCAATGTAGGTTGATATGGAAAAAAATAACTAGAAAATGGGGCCCGGGTCCCATAGGAGACCCCTTAAACGAGTTTTCCTGGAACTGATGCCCATCGCAATCGATTTCTAATGCTCGAAAACCCCTCGTCAGTGATTTTCATTAATATAGGTTGATATGGTAAAAAATATCCGGGCCCCTCTGGAGCCCCCCTTAAACGAGTGCTTCTGGAACCAACACCCATCCCAATCGATTTCTGGTGTTTGAAAACCCCCCGTCAATAAGTTTCATCAATGTAGGTTGATATTTGAAGAAAATACCTAAAAAAAGGGGCCCGGGCCCCACTGGAGCCAACCTTAAACGAACTTTCCGGAAACCAAAACCGATCGCAATCGCTTCGTAGTACTCGAAAACCCCCCGTCAGTAATTTTCATCAGTCTAGGTTGATATGGAAAGAATATAACTAGAAAATGGGGCCCGAGCCCCACTGGAGCGCCCCTTTAACGAGTTTTGGTGGAATCAACACCCATCGCAATCGACTTCTGGTGTTAGAAAACCCCCTTCTGCAAATTTTCATGTAAATCCTACGTGCCGTTTCCGATATCGTTGAAATATATATACAAACAATTATTGCTCGTATTATAATATTAGATAGATAGATGTATATAATTTGAAAAAAGGTGGCGATATTTTGCTACCTTGTGGAAGCCCAATACTAATCGAATCCTCTAATCTATAATCGCTGTCATTCAAAATAATTTTCCTGTCACTCATAAAATCTTTTATCCAATCGCATACACTCCGCAGAATTCCCATTTTCAACAAGGTTATATATAATTAAAAAAGAACTACATAGTCATACGCACGTTTAACATCTAAAAATACCACCACTACTTTCAAGTTGTCTTTCTTCACTTCCCAATAGATGGCAACAATTTATTTTCCCTAACAAAAATTTCCAATCGTTCTTTCAACATTCCGTTCACTATTTTCACCAAAATATTCAGCATACATATACCGCGATAATTGGTTGCAAGGTTTCTGTCTTTATCTGCCTTCGGAATTGGGACCACTCTGCTTTCCTTCCATTCATGCGGTAGTTTTTTAACCGTCCATACTTTATGTAGCACCTCAACAAAAATTATTTTCGATTTTTCGTTTAATCCCTGAATCATTTTATAACAAACCCTATTGGTTCCTGTAGAGTAGTAGATTTGGCAGAGCCTACGACTCTAATGAACTCATCCTATTCAAACAAATCATTCATCTTACAGTCTCTTACAATTACTCTCTCATTTAGACTTTGTTCTTCCAAATCATTGTGCACATCCAATATTATTTTTAAAAACTTTTCTCCCTTATCGCGATTTTCAGTCACAATGTTTTGGTTTATCACATTTTTAACTTTCACTCTATTAATAACATATTCCATACATTCTTAGTGGTGGTATTATGTGTCATATTAGACACATATTCACGCCAGCTTTTCCGTTTTGCTTTCCGAATAGTTTTTTTTAATCTCCCATTCATTCTACCATACACGATTCTATTATCCGTACACATATTTCTGTTGAATTCACGTAAAGCTACTCGTTTCTTTTCATACCAATAAGCTATCTCATTATTCCACCATCCGTTTATTAGTATTTCTTTCATATCAACGGTTTTTAAACATTCCTCATTCACACGAATTATTTGTGCATCAAGTAAGTGCGCATTCATCAGATCATTTACACCGAGAATCTCATTCATTTCTTCCACCCATTTATTTTGATTCATAATTCCACGCTGTTTTTCATATACTCGATTATCACCAATGATCAATTTGATCATGGAGTTATCCGCTTCCAAATTCTCTAGCCAGTCCAATAGATATCAATGATAAATCTGTTGCACTTGCTCTATCACGCACATTCGCTATTTTTGTTGGTCTTCCATCATTCAGGATCACTAAATCGGAATCTTGAATAATATCAGCCAACAAATTACAGTTGTTTACACAACCCCACATTCAAGCATGCGCATTCATATCGCCTCATATAATCAAATTACTTTTGTCATTTACACATTCAAATAATTTTTTGATGTCAACAATGGCCCTTTTTCGTTCATCACCATTCTGTGCTTGGGGTACATACACACTTATAAGTAATAGATTTCTTTCCAAGTTGACAGTTTTGCCAGCAACTGCTTCCAAAAAGGTAAAAGTTGGTAGCTGTATTTGATGTACAACCATACTGTTCCTAAACATTATAGCTACCCCACCGTATCCGTCCGCTCTAGGCTCATCAATATCCACATTCATTCTACAGTCAGCCAAATAATTTAAAAGCATATCCCGTTTGGCGTATAAACTTTGTATATTTATTTAACACATCACAATACATATTCTTATTCATTCTACTCATTTACATGCACCTACACTCTTATTTACGATTTTGGGATAACATAATTGTTCTATTTGTTCAATTAATCCTTATGGCATTGGCCAACTAATTTTATGTTGGTTACATTTTTGTAATTTCTGCTCTCTAATTGTTGATTTTGCTCATTAAATCTTCCTTGCTCGTCCTTCGTTTTTCTTCTTTTTGGTTATTATTGATTTGGTTTTGTTGTATGTTGTTATTATTGTTGTTTGATTTTAATATCTCGTTTGAATTGGTGTTATCATTTTCATTTGTGTTGCGATCTCGTTGTTGTTGAATATTCTTCTCATGGTATTGGATGTTGTTATTGGTTGATTGATTATTTTGTAATGTTGTATGGTTGGTTGTTTTTGATGTGACTGTGTTGTTTACATTAATTTCTTCTTGAGGTTTGATGTTAGAATTTCATGTGGTTTGATAACGTTTACATAACTGGTTGATGTACTGCTTGGTCTCGTATTTGCATGAATTCGATTGTACTTTTCGCGGGCCATGCGGTAGGTTAAACGGTTTAGTTTTTGTAATTTCCTTTTCTTTTTGAAATATCGGACATAAATTGCTGTTACTTGCATGTTCGAGTATGCAGTTTACACATTTTAACGTTAAACAGTTGTTGTGTTCTTCAAATGTTCGTCTTCCATTAGTTCTGCGCACTTTTCACATTTAGTCGGATTTGTACAAAATTTTTTGGAGCGTCCATACTTCTGACAATTATGACATCTTAATGGATTTGGTATGTTCATTCTCACATCAAGATTTAAATATCCCGCTTTTATGTAACGGGGTAATTTAGTTGAACCAAAGGTTAAATATGTTGAACCAAAGATTAAATATGTAATGCCTGTGTTAATTAATTCTCCATTTTAACGTTTTTTGATTTTGTCGACTTTGATGACGTTCTGTTCTCTTAGTCCTTCTAAAATTTCTGTTTCTGTTACATATTTTGAGCTCATGGCAGAATATTACACCTTTGCATGAGTTTAAGGTGGCATGTTCCTTTACAATTATTGGCATATTCGTTAAAGTTTTGCCTTTTGTAAACTAGAAATGCCCTTGTCTGTGGTTGTTAAAACTAACAGATCTCTACTTCTCGTTTTTTGAACTGCTTTAATTTGTTTTGTGATGATTTCAAGACCCTTTTGTATTATGAATGGTGATATATTTCAAAAGTAGGCTTCATCGTCGTCTCGTTTTATCACAAAATATTTTTCACATTTATCACTTTTCAAGAATACTCGTACTCTTTTTTTTGTAGATTCCTGGAGATCTGGATATACATCAATTGCCAAAGCCGAAAATTGATTGCTTTGGCAAATTGGATGTTTATTGTGCCCGAAGACAGCATTTTGTTCACTTTTCGCACTTCTTATAAAAGTTGTTCTTTTTTTCACAAAAATTAAATTTTTTAATTTAAAATATTAAAAACAATATGATTATTTTTCGTATGGAAATTTTTAAAAGTTGGTTTTAATATGGACTACTTGTAAAATTAAATAATTCTATTTTTTTTTTTTTTTGTATCTTTATTTAATGGCTCTACACAGAAAAAAAAAAGTTAATAAGATGTCCTTTTTAGATCATTTTGAGGGTTTTCTTTTTATTTATTTCAGTTTTATAAGATATCTACTTAATTTTCAAAAAGAAATCAAATTAATCCAAAAAGTATTTTCACATTAACAAAATAATAAATTATACCACAATAAAACATTGTGATTTTCGTATGAAAGTGAATACTAATAAGAAGCTTCACATTAAAATAAACAATTAATTATGTATTCCGCTTAATCGACGATTACAACAAATATTTTCTAGAAAATAAATTTAGTTCCTTTGTGAGACAACTACATTTTTTGTGAAATGTGTGCATAGTACACAAGTTATATGGTAAGTTGAAAACTTTAAAGTTTAGTTTATACGAATATAAAGTGAAATAATTGTAGTATTTTTATCATTATTTTGTGACTAATAATAATCAAATTACTAACGTTGTTTTTGTTGCTAAACTGAATTATAAAAATACGATATGGATGGAACCGATTCCATAAAACAATTATAAATCCCTCGAATTTGAGCGCAAGTTCAGGCATAAGTTGAAGAGTTTCATTTATTATATTCGTGCAGTCTTATGCAACATGCAATATAATTTTGGCGGTGGTGTCTGAACAGTTACGCATTTGGGATGTCGACAAGACATTAATGATATATGTGCTACCCACAGTAGTTTTATTGGAGAAAAAGTTAATTCTTAAATAAGCTAACAGCATGACCAAAAGTAAGGTTAGTTGTAATTATAATATATTTTCTAACCTTTCCATTTTTATTGATTGTTCTAACTGTTGTTATTTATATATCTACACTCACACATATATATATATATATATATATATATATATATATATATATATATATATATATATATATATATATATATATATATATATATATATATATATATATATATATATATATATATATATATATATATATATATATATATATATATATATATATATATATATATAAATATATATATATATATATGCTTTACTGTACTTTGTTTTTGTTTCAGTACTAGTCAACTCACTTTAAGCCAAAACAATCGGGAAAGAAAACCCCACCGGAAAATTGTACTGACGCTGGGTTAATGTTAATGCCTCTGAGTTAAAAAAATAAGATAACAATAAGTAGAATCGCAGTTTTTAGAAGTAATGGATGATCAAGATTAAGGTTTGTTCTTTATATTTGGTTTTAAATGTATCGGTTTAACATTTATGTTGTCTAATTTTATTAATTAATAGAAGAGCTAGATGACCTAAACTCTTGGTTAACCAATAATTGTGACTCGTGGGCAGAATTATGTGAAAAATAGGAGAAGATAGCACCGATGAAAATCCCAAAATTCCACACAACCCATTTGCAATTTAGTAAAAGACTGGCCCCGGTTTGATGACCCCAATGGATATCAAGTGGTAATATACAGAATACATAATTATATTTCTATATCATATTATTATAGTATTAAAATAACAAAATTGTGTGAGCAGTTTCATGCATCTGTAATTTGGCGCTCCAATTATAAATTATACAGAATTAATATAAATGAATAAAAATAAAAATTAAAATAAATAGTTGATGCATTTTTATTAAATCCGAAAAAAATTCAAACTAAAGAATATGACTATAATAAATAAGATCTTCATTTTGAAGTAAACATATTTATCAGAAATTCGGATAAATGTTTAATATGGAATCTCCTTATTTTGATACAAATACTTCTTGAAATTTAATATGGATATCCTTCATTTTATTAAGAATTCTTATTACAAACTAATAAGAATGTTTTTAAAATTAATCATAATTTCCTATTTCTTTTCTAATTATTACTATGAAACTCGGATTATTTTACTGTTGGTTTCACATGAAAATATTTAAAAGAAAAATCTTATAGTTTTAATAGGCTTTCCTTTTGGAAAAAAACTATAGAGATATCGTATTACTTTTCTATGAAAAATGTGACATTTTATGTGCATTTTTTTTTCTGTGTAAGCTCCAAATAATAGGAGCCATTTGGCCCGTTTTCTTAACAATTTACATTTTAATTAATGAATTAACAATTATTTTGTACAATAATTAATTTAAAATTATATAATACAATGTTTGATTTAAGTTTCATTTATTCATCTTTCACGCATCGATCCGCTTTCATACATCAATACCATTCATTTTAATAAACTCATACATAGCCTTCTATTTGTGCACTAGGTTTATTTAATAAGTCTGTTTTCTACGATCAACCAACAAACAATGTATTCACTTCTATTATCATGGGGATGTAGCTCAGATGGTAGAGCGCTCGCTTAGCATGTGAGAGGTACGGGGATCAATGCCCCGCATCTCCAAGAGTAAAATTTTTTTTATATATTGGGTTTTCATTTATATCACATTATTATAGTCTTATTTCATTCGTGAAAAGCAGGCAATAAAACAATTTAATTGTTTGTGATGCAAAAAACATAAAAAGTTAATAAAACAAATGGAAAATTTTGTAATTAAAACAAAACTATATTCTATTATTAAACAAGTAAACAATCAATGTTTAGTTTCCCTATTACCGAATGGCAATCCTGTAAAATCAACATCTTTTTTTACAATCATCGGTATTTCACGTTGCAATAATTCATGAAGTGTTGATTTATCGTGCCTATAATACCAGTATCCGGTCGCCTTTGGTTGCATTTCTACAGCAATATAATCGTATCGCTTTGGTCCACTAGTCGGTGAGCTTAACCATATTTGTCTATTTGGCGTCTGTCGATTTATGACGTATGTACCAAATTCTGGGCCAAAATTAACACTCAAAACGCCATCCTAAACGATAGAAAAATTAAAATTAATTTCATATGAATCACAAAACGAATAAATATGGTGACTTACCCCAAATGTAACATCAGAATTTTTCAAGTGATTAGTGCCCTCGATCAATTCTTCGAAATAATCGTACAACGATTCGAGAGTATCTGAACATACAGTTTCAAATGTAACGAAATCTATGAGAGCACTGCCCAACGCATCAACTTTAGTTCCGGAACAGTAATTTTGGAACCTTTCCACTGATAACGCATTACTAGGACAACCATAGTCATTTTTAATTGTTGTATAATTTAAACTACATAATGTTCTATAAGTTATATTATTTCTATTTTTAAAATAATTTATTAAATGCTTATTTATTTTTATGAGGTTTTTCATATTTTGACAAACTATTTTCTTAACTAATTTGACGTTTCTCTGAGTATCAAAATAAATAAACATGCGGTTCTTTTTATTTTATCTAAGCGACATCTATACATGAGCATTAAAATATTGTGTATGATAACTAATCCACGGTATACTTTATTGTTTTTCATGTGCAGTAGAGTTCTTAGGTTAAAAATCAGAACGTGAATATTTTTAAGTGAAAATGGCTGGAAGACGCGGCGGTCCGAATACTGAAGATTTATCGAATGTAGAATTCGAAACAAGTGAAGATGTTGAGGTTGTGCCAACGTTTAATTCGATGGGATTGCGGGAGCAATTATTACGTGGTATATACGCGTATGGTAAGTGAAATTTTTTAATTTTTTTGGTGCGAATTTTTATGTCAACATGGCCGACATTTTTGTACATTAAAAATATAAATTTTATTCTTTTTAGGTTTCGAAAAGCCATCGGCTATCCAACAACGTAGTATTCTGCCGATAGTGAAGGGACGCGATGTTATTGCTCAGGCTCAGTCTGGTACCGGTAAAACGGCCACATTTTCCATAGCAATACTACAATCGCTGGATACAACACTTCGCGAAACACAAGTACTCTGTTTGTCACCGACTCGTGAGTTGGCCGTCCAGATTCAAAAAGTTATATTAGCCTTGGGTGATTTTATGAATGTACAATGTCATGCGTGTATCGGAGGTACAAATTTAGGTGAAGATATACGTAAATTAGATTATGGCCAACATATCGTAAGTGGAACACCGGGTCGAGTGTTCGATATGATACGACGACGAGTACTACGTACTCGATCAATCAAAATGTTAGTGCTGGACGAAGCCGATGAAATGTTAAATAAAGGATTTAAAGAGCAAATCTACGATGTATACCGATATTTACCGCCTGCAACACAGGTATGCCTTATATCGGCCACCCTTCCCCATGAAATTTTGGAAATGACATCGAAATTTATGACGGATCCGATTAGAATATTAGTAAAACGTGATGAATTGACGCTTGAGGGTATTAAACAATTTTTCGTCGCTGTAGAGCGTGAAGACTGGAAATTCGATACACTTTGTGATTTGTACGATACTCTGACCATCACACAGGCGGTAATTTTTTGCAATACAAAACGTAAAGTAGATTGGTTGACAGAAAAGATGCGGGAATCGAATTTTACTGTGAGCTCAATGCATGGTGATATGCCACAAAAGGAGCGTGACGAAATTATGAAAGAATTTAGATCTGGACAAAGTCGAGTACTCATCACAACAGACGTCTGGGCTCGTGGTATAGATGTGCAACAAGTATCGTTGGTGATAAATTACGATTTACCAAATAATCGTGAATTGTATATACATCGCATTGGCCGATCGGGTCGATTTGGCCGTAAAGGTGTGGCAATTAATTTTGTTAAATCGGACGATATTAGAATATTGCGTGATATTGAACAGTACTATTCGACGCAAATCGATGAAATGCCCATGAATGTGGCAGATTTGATTTAAATATTTGAATTCCAATATTATTCTAACGTTTTTTTTAATCAGAATCAATTTAATTACGAAACAGTTTTATTTATTTTAATTTACCAAATATTTTTTAATAAATATAAAAAATAAAATGAAATCTTACGAAAAATTAACAGAAATATATTTATGTATATTGTAATGAAACACAAATAGATGTCATTCATGAAAGCCTTATTATTCCATTCATAAATTTTAAAATCCTTCAATGAATACCATCACACCTATGGATTGAAGGTAACGAAAGAGCCGATATCATAGAGGAAATAGGTTGTATGCTTGAGAAAATAAGTGAATTTAATTTATTGCTGCTAGAGTACTTTTTATGTTAGAAGCGAAGCTGGGTTAAATGGAAGAGTGAATTCATACTTTGAGTTGTCTAGTGTTCCTTTGGCTTAATCCTTTGTTACTATACATTTTACCCAGTTTAGCGACAGTAGGGAATGTCGTGAATCCTTGTGAGAGTAAGATGTCTGCCTAAATTATTTCAATTGGGAAAAAATTGATAGAAAATGATGTATCATATTTTAAAATAAAAGTAACGGTATAAGACACGATAAAAGTGTGAAAGATTGGGGAATAAGAAACGTAAAATTTGATAAAGTTTGAAATCGGCCCAAATAAGGTATAATAATTGGGCAATAATAAAAAATGAAAAAACAGAAAATTAATCATAAAATACAACTTTGGAGATGCGGGGCATTGATCCCCGTACCTCTCACATGCTAAGCGAGCGCTCTACCATCTGAGCTACATCCCCATATATTACAATTAGATTATAAACATTATATCAGCAAACGTCATATAATTTTTTATGTTAATGTCTAAAAGTAGACCAAGTGAAAGTGCATTACACACGTATTGTCGTATTCAGTATGTGCTACTTATAATACGATACAAAAAACCCACAATATGACACCCCATAACATTCTACTCATTTTGATATAGTTTGGTGATAATTTCTGGTATCCGCCCATCCTAGTCATATAATTTATACAATTTTAATTGAAATACTTAATTGTTTATACTCCCGAGTCCTGCTGATATATTTCATGTGAAACATGGTGCCCATTGAATTCCACCACAGTAATCAAAAATTGTCATTGCAGGTGATACATACTGATTTTTATCAGTATAACATTATTAATATTGGATATCGTCAACCTTCAAAATTAGTATCCACTAGGATGTGTTGGAATTCTAAACAGTCGATAGTTTCGCTTACGTATGATTGTATAAGTCAACTGCCTGACAAATATATTTGTAGCTCACTGAGTTAAACCAAACCAAAGATACTAATTTGACAATAATTTGGATAAGCTAACCTTATGGGTTCCTTACCTTAGTACGATGACCCTCCTGACATAAACACATCCACGTAAATCATCCCGCGACCAAATAGACAATTTATTGATTTCAAAAGGATCGACTCGGATAAATGGATTAAGGAGTGTCGGGTTACTGTTGAACAACGACAAATATGTTATATCCTATAGTGAACACCAACTTGATTTAGGATCGCAAGAAAGTATAAGCAGTTGTTGCTAGAAGGACAGCTCAACAAATTTCTAGACCGAAAACACGTAAAGTTTAAGGTTAAAACAGTTGCTTTACTATAGTTGCCGGATTGCACCATACATTAAAACCTCGATCAAATGCCTTCAGGATCAAGATGGAAAACTTGTGTAAGTCTATTTAGTTTAGTTTAGTTACTACACATTTTTAATTTATAAATTATTCATTTTGTTATATACATTTTCAACTTATTTTTATATGAATTTATTTTTATATCAATTATTATATGAATTGCAAATTCAAATTCTTAAGATTTTTTTGATTTATTTATCAATAAATGCGGTGAAGGGGTGAGCCGAAAGTAGTGAATCCGCTTAGGACGACCAACATTAGAAATTAATATTTTAATTTAATAGCGGTTGAGCAAGATCGATCAAGAAGATTCAGTAACCTCCACTCCCATAGCCCTAAGTTTAGTTGCCCACAGATAACAGCCCTAAAATTTCCTTCAGTATTTAAATTTTCTCGTAAAAGTTTTATCAAGTCTGTTACAATTAATACAGACCTGGTACGTTAAGAATTTGTTAAGAATTTTGGGGGAAAATCTAACTGATTAACAGTTAAAAGTGCTATGGCTATCTCCAAGTTTATGGCTATCTCCAAGTTTTTATTTTTGGTTGAATTTTCAACGAATTTCCATATGTTTCGAGGTTGACCGGGGTTTTGAAGAGCATTTTGAATTGCATTTAGATCATTTCACTTGTTACATTGGAAGGTACTTGTATGAGTTCAATCGTTTGGATCTCGTAATGATGATGACAAATTTTATCGAATTTTAAAGTTGTTTACCTCATTGTCGATTACACCGAATTCTGTTTTTACACGATTTCAATCGATTAAGCACGATGTAACTTTTAAATTTTTTTTATATCTATTATTTATAATAGATATCCTTTTCTAAATTAGGGAATTCTCTTTTCTAGATCATTTTCATAGCAGCTAAGTTTAGTTTCAATAAAGTTGGACGTGTTTTTATATAACCTGTAGGAAATACCGCACATATGTATCAAAATCCCAACGGAGTGCATGCATTATACAAAAAGTTATCCAAAACTGGATCATAAAGACTAAAACCGATTTTGTTGTTGTTAAATGCATCAGTCGGAAGGGGAAAATATTGGAACGTGATAATGTTATTATTGAGACTCCGAAATCTACTGCTGATGAGACAGTTTGGTTTGCTTGTTCTGTCGAATGTGTACACATTATATTATTGATCGGTATATATTATGGTTGGTATTTTCTGCGTTGACATAATCATATAATGCTACATAAGATGGTTTTACATATTCCCGTGCAATGTGTGTTACTACATTTCATATTCATCGTGGGTTCGTAAACCTCAGTTTGTTTTTAATGCTGAAACAAACTAGTTTGCCAAAATTGTGACGGTATTTAGGCTATTGCAGAAATTTTACCATTTTTTATAAAGTTAACAACTGATACACTTCCATTAGTGTGTTTAGTCTATATATAGTTGCTTTCCAACCGCTAGTACCCGCTAGGGAACCACTAGTGTTTCGGTGCTTATCTATACTAAATAAACTATAGTAATGTTACGGACGCGGGTGACATCTGTGATTTATTAGAATAACTCAATGTTCACAATTGGAAATCAGCATGGACCAGTATCAGGGCCAGTATACAGGCGACATAAAAAACAAGCGAAAACTTCGGTCAAATTGAGTATAAATACGTAAACAGAAAGCGTAGCTTCAGTTTAAAGTGGCACAGCGATAAGAAGTGAAATAGTGAAAGTAAAAGAGAAAAAGTTAATTGTATAGTGTCTGCTGATTTATAATAAATGTTATAGTGAAAACCAAGCAAGTGGTTTTTATTATTCACAATCCAGTGATCGAATCTTGGACTGGTTTAAATCCCTACTAGGGAAAATCGTAACAGTAAATTAAGCAAAGACTAGAACCACTAGCGGGTAATTTCTTCAATTTTTTCACTAAATAAATCAACTCGATGTATCCACATCCCATTTTGAGTTCAAGCTGATTCACAATACCATGAGCTTCATGAAGTACACCACATTTAAATTAGTTTGATCCTTAAGAACCGCATGTCACTCTAGAAAAATTTTGATTTGAATAAATGGGTAGATTTCAAACTTCTAATGCTATATGGGACAGAATTTCATAGAGAAATTACTCTAAAAAAAAGGTGGAATTTAAACGTCCCTAAGATTTACGTGGCGAGAGTAACCAAAGATTGGGTTAATATAATACTAAATAACAACCTTTTGAAATTTAGTCCTGCAGTTTTAGGAAGACATTTAGTTCTAGTTTATCAATATGGGCATAGCTTTTAAACACATTAAGTCTCATCAACACATTGAGTGTAGTTTGACGAAAATACAGCTTTTATAGAAATCAACATCTTTTATTTATAAGTTACAAAATTCTAGAAAAATAAATTAGATTTCATTAGAACCAGGACGATAAAAAACACACGAACTACACCTATTTTCCGGTATTTGGCTGAATCTGATTTTGCATCATTCTTGTCTTCTCGAAACGAGCAAACTCTCGTCGATCGTAAATTGTCGTTACTAATTTCCATAGAAAGATGATACCAAGTCCAATGAAAAGAATTTCCATGATAATCGCTAGCATAATACCAACAATAAATAATTTTGATGGACATTCGCGTGTTTCCTGAGCTCGTACTTTGAGGTTATTTGCTTCCTTTTCTGAGTACACAAATTGATATTTACAAACATCATCGTCATAAAATGAGCACAAATGTTCATCTTGATCCTCATTTATCATAATGATTTTAGCCGTTGTCGCTGTAAATAATGTGGAACAATAGTTCACGCACTTCTCGCCTTTTAAGGGACCAGTTCCATACAATTGGCATTGCACACAGTCTTTCAATTCTTTACATCTAATTGCGGATTTTTTAAATTTTTCACAAAATTGACCTGAATAATGGCCCTGTTCCATTATATTACATCGACATTTTCCACATACACACTCACCATTCCCGGAACAATTTTCGGTCATACCTTCTAATTTACACATATCGATAGATGGGCATTCACATGCCGAACCAGTCCAACCCTGTAAGCAGCGACACGTTCCACATTCACATACACCATTGGTTGGGCCCGAACACATAATGCTGTTATTTCGATAACAGGAAAAATTATCGCATTCACAGAATTCTCCAGTAATTATTTCATTCGGATCGGTCCGTTTATCACACGTGCAAATACCACAAACACATGTACCACGTCCATTACAATCAACTGGAGTTAATATATTTTCGCGACATCCTCCATTTGGTTTATTTTGGATATCAGCTCTGTAAAGTAAATACGAATTAGTTTATTCTCACAATAACCAGAATCATACTCACGTTAGGCATTCACAAGATTTTCCATAAAATTGTTGATTACATTCACAAATACCACATTTGTATGTGCCATGAAATTGACAGACTGGTGAATTTGGAATACTTTTCTTCTCACATGGACAATCGCATAAAATCTCCAAATCAACAGTTAACGTTTCGTTTATACCAACTGGATATATTTGAAAAGTTTGTTTCCAATCACTAGGATTCTGTGGGCATTTGGTAACATGTATTTCTGCTATCACATCAACAACATCACCAACCTTAAGACCATCGCATTTATTCGTTGGCATCATTTCACCATCCTCCAAGCAAGCTGACCAATATGAAATTTCTATCGGATTTGAAGAACTGTCTTTTATTTCGACATCCGATGTCAGTTTCATGTATTCTTCTTTAATAAGCGTCACAATGTTCGATGAATCTTCTGCTAGAACGACACATGATGAACTTTCAACGTGTTGTGATAGCTTTTTATAAACTTCGTGTTCTGTGGCAGTAACAGCAAAAATGACATTAATTGCGTTTTGCTTCACTTTCAAGTTTATTTGAGAGATACTGGGATAATCTTGAACTGTCGAAAATGTGTAATCCCCATTTATGTCCAAATGGCATTGACCATCATTTGGTGTTATGACACCACCGAGCTAAAATAATAATAATATTATTACTTTGACTAATAGGTTACAATAATATAGTGTGACAAGAAGACAGATAAAATAACGTCAAATTTTAACAAAATCAAATTGACCAAGATGGGCCGACCCATCTTCTATGTCAGTGACTATAGGCTGGCATGGAGCTATGCAATGTGCAGATGGTTAAGAAAATCGGACCTATAGCCGTACGTCCTCGATTTGGCTGCAAAGCGTAAGGTAAGGACGTAAATAAGCGAACCGCGAAAGAGTTGGAGTGCCTTGAGCCCCAAAACAGATGGCATAGAAATAAACGAAAAAAAAAAAAAAAAAAAAATTGACCAAGCTCTAATAATTTAGCTATGACAATCATCTCATCTCCAAGCGCTGACCGAATCATGTTAATAGGGGTTGTCAATATAATGAATGTATAGTTCTTACCTTCCCATCTCCAGCATAATGAAAACTAGAATCAGTTGAAAATATAAGGAAACGATGAGCGAGTTCACGCCAACCTATTTCCTTCCGACACACGACTGCTTGCATGATTGCATCTAAACCACCTTCTGGTTTATCTAAACCGCCTGAGACTCTGGTAGCGTTTATCTGATCCTAAATGATCCCATAAAAATAAATTATTAAATTTTTGAAGTCAAAATATTTTTAAAAACTTATTTTATAATGCGTGTTTTGATGCTGTATCAAAATATGAGCTATTTATGAAATTCCAGAATTTGTGCAATTTTGTGCTGGCAGAAATTTTATATAAAATTTTACTGATGAAATTTACAATTTTAACACAAGCGTTCGGAAATTATTAATGAGCTTGTGAAACTTCTGTTATTCGCAGGAATATTGGTTATAAACAATGACATATACTGGTATATAGAATGACAAAACAGTGCTTCATACTTTAACAACGCATAATAAGCTTGAAACAATATTGATATCTCTTAATTCCAAATGTAAGTTTTATGTATATTGTTATAACTCTACTACGGTTCCTATCCGGATAATTGATGACTCAGACACAGATCAAAATTCAAAAGACCAATACTTAGTCAAAATTTAACACTTTATTTATTTTGATGATTTAGCACTGCTTACATACAAATTGGATGGTTATTCGTCCATTCCATTTTGCTGTAACAGTCAATGAAGTGGTGCATAAATTTCAGTGTTGTACATTTCGAGATATTTTCAAGCATCATTCTGTAGAATATAAGGGTTTTGACCCTTAGTGTTATACCCTTTACTCATCTCGTTAATACTTCTCAAACTAAAAGTGACTATCTTATACCCTTCGAGATGTCGAAGAGATAACATCTCTCCAAAATTGAACTCCAAAATATATCGGGTGGTTTTTCTGCTATAAGAGATTGCAGCTTAAAGATCGAAATACACCCTGTATTGTTTTGTATGTAATATAGATTCTATGTAATATTATGATTTCGTACCTGGAATAGCCAATAACATTTCGTAGCTCTTCCTTTTCGCAAAACATTTATAGTGCTGGTTAAACTCTTTGCCTTTTAACCATTCGAGGTAGCCATATTCTATACAAGCGACGTCCTATAGGAATCGTTATCCTGTTGAATTGTTGTAATAATGATTTATTGATCTTCTTAGTATCTTGGTGGCGAGTTACTGTAATAATAGGAAGAGCCGACATCGAAGGATCAAAAAGCGACGTCGCTATGAACGCTTGGCCGCCACAAACCAGTTATCCCTGTGGTAACTTTTATATATATATATATATATATATATATATATATATATATATATATATATATATATATATATATATATATATATATATATATATATATATATATATATATATATATATATATATATATATATATATATATTTTAAAATCACCTGTTTTCTGCTGTTAAAGTACATTCGTTCTTGTTTTCATGTTTTACTATTTCAAGAATAATTTAATGAACGCTAGAACATCGAGATAAACAGCATTATAATAATGAGTTCAGAAGAATCGTATTCGATAATAAGCTGTTGGCCGAAGAATTTGTGACTTTATTAAAGAGTCAAAACACTCATAAAATTTGTAAAAACACTAAAAAATTGCTCATGTTAGAGAACCACTTACGTATACGTCGATTCCCAGACAAGAGCTAAAATATTTGTGGAAAGCAACCATTGACAACTAAGGTCCGTTTAAATAATAGTTGCTCTCTAATCGATCAACCATTAGTACTCGCTAGTGAACCGCTAGTACTTTGATTCTAATCTTTGCTTAATAACACAATTTAGCAAATTCAAGAACCAAACTACTAGCATGTACTAGCGGTTGGTCGATTGAAAAGAGACTATTATGTGAAGAAATTATTACTCGATTGCAGGTAAGCAGATTAGGTGTAAAGCTATTAATTTATAAGATTAAATTGTTTAACAAACAAAATAAAATCTTTAATAAAAACTTACAGCAAAAATATGTGTGTCCATGGTGAGTGGCATAATGTTATGATAACCATAAGGAGCATCACAATTATAACATGGTTGACGTAATCTATATACAATAAAAAATTTATGAATATCCAAATTTATAAATCAAATATTAGTTCATTAAAGTTAAATTAATGTTTCCAGTCGAAATAATAAAAGGTCGATAATGCAGATAACCATCGACAAACTGCTTCAAATGTTTAGACTTTTGTCCTCCATATATTTATTATATTATAAAACTAATTTTCTGGTAATTTAAGAGAATCTACACTCTCAAGTAACTAAATCGACACAAAACTCCGCTCATACAAAAAGGCAGTATTTTTCACAAGTTACTATTTCATCTTTACAAAGCCACCTTGATCATTAAAATCTAAACAGTAATTTTCAAATTAAAGCAATCGTAGCAAAATTCAATGTTTCGAGGAAAACAATTAGCGTGCAGCAATCTCTGTATAATACTATGTAGATCGATATTTGCCACCAGCAGTTATCAGACGTTAACCTGAACAAATCTCTACCGGTATTATTCGTTATTACTTAAAAATCATGGAATATGGAATCATATATATACTCTGCACAAGTTGTTTTATTGCAAGAAGGAGACAATCAACAAGAAGTTGTTCGTCAACTAAACATGAGCCAATCTGCTGTCTAAGAAGTATCCAGAAGATTTCACGAAATGAGAACTTTTAATCGGAGGCCACATACCAGCCGATATCGGTGTACATCTGACAGGGGCGATAAATTTTTTTCGTCATATTAATGTGCAGCAAAATCGTCATCTTAATGTGCAGCAGGAGCTAAGAAGTTCGAGATGTAGCTGTTAGTAAATGTTAAGAAGAATAAAGGAAGCCAACCTCAATTCAAGTCTGCCTGCTAGAGGTCCAAAATTGACAGCACGTCAAATACAAAAAGCAAATCGAATACTCTCGCAAACACAACATGCTCGAAGCATTGAGCAATAAAGATGATAGAACGCTTTGTTACTGACGAATGCAGAATATGTTCTTGACAGTAAATAGAGAGACACCATAGTTTTAGTAGAGCAATTTTCACAGTGTAGTTTTGCTGAAACAGTCTTGAACGTTATTATGTAGGCCATTAACTTTGTCATGTAGTGACCTACGCAGGATATATAGGGAACGATTTTATATTGGATGTTTGACAAAGCCCATTGTCACACAGCTCGAACGACTCGGTACTCATGGATGATTTGAGACTCGAGACGATGAAGGGGCCGGGCCATATTCAGTCAAGAGATTAATCTAATTGAATATTTATGGGAATAACTAAACAGTGTGAAAATTATTTATTCGTTTAAAAAAAACGCCTTTCTGTGACCGCTGAAGGTTTGAGTCGATGTAGTTACTCGAAAGTAGAGATACAATTAAAGCCCAAATAAAAGTTATGAACAACTAGTCTAATCGTATTCGTAGTCGTGTAAAATTATCAAATGTTTCATACGCCATGTTTTCCGATAGGAGTAGCATATATCGTTCTAATGCAAATTCGTGCATGAAATCAAACGAAATCGGGTACACTGGTTTGGTCATGTTCTGCGTTCTGACATGGTACAGACCAACGATTGTTAACGTATGAGGCCTCTAGCGGGATTTGAACCCGGTGCATAATCGTTTCCAAAAACACCCTAAGTTTGTTTGTTTTATTTAGTTCTCTAAATAAGTTTGTGGTTAATTGTCCTTGTCAGTTAAAACAAACCAAACGATTATTTTATTAAAAGTATAGTAAAATGTTAAGGTATGATACTCACCTTTTAGGCAACGTCGACACATATGGCATTAACGCTTTATCAACGAATGATCCAAATCCAAGTCTAAAGTTTAATGTTATATTTTTCATTGTCGACGCTAAAAGATCACCTAAAGCAGCTAGGGTTTCTTTATCGTCCTCCATAGATTTTGTTAAATCCATCAAATAGTAAAGGTCAACTGGATGATTTACTTGAGAATATGTTAGTTTTAAATTAATGTGTTGATCTACAATTATAAAAATACAGATATCATTAAGACTCATGAAACATTCAACTAGATCTTTTATTCACCATTTTCTAAAATATTGAGTGCAAGAGACAAAGAGCAAGTAAGGGAAGTTTCGAAAGTATACTGGTTAGAAAGACATAGCATCGATAAAACAGAGTTCAGTGGTAAAGTTACTCCAGGTTTTCGGTAGCACATAAAAACTGAGCAGTGTTATTTCTGTTCAACTGAACTCTTGTCTTATCTTATATTATATAAAATCTCCATGCCTGATACTCAGTGATCGTGATCAAAATATCGTTATGAATTAATTCAAATTGATATATGTATTAGATTAAAATATACTTACTTGGTCTAAGTGTAAGCCGGACTCGCTTTGGAAAAAATTGGCTTGGGTTAGCGTCGTCCGAAATATTAATACTACCATCTGGATCATATACATCGTGAGATGAACAATCGAGAAGACTAGCTGAAAGTGATTCAACGCAGCGTGGTTTATTATTAAAATCGGCCTTCATACACCAGGCACACGATGGTGTTTGTATACATTCGCCACATGTTAATTTTGAGTAACACAGAGGGTCAACTGCCACTCCAATTTGACTATGTATCAGTGACATAATTTCCAATATTACTAATATTCTTGAATTAACTATAAACTTAACCATTATACTATATGGTTTTAAGGCGACAATCTGAAAAGAACCAAATCTAGAACTTCGATTCGCGTGCTGGAATTACCAATATTCAACTCACATAATTAACTTTTTATTAACACTCGAATCACTTTAAATCACTATTAACACTTTGATTCACTTTTATGAATTCACTGTGGTGCTCATCTATATAGCTGACTTAATCGTCTGAACGTTGTTTAATATTAAATTAAAATTAATCTAAAGTTTACGATAAAATTAGATCGTTGATAAGATTTGGTTTAAATTTTCTTATCGCATTTGCAAAGGAAATTTATCTTGGTTGAAGGGTGGTGGTCAGAACAGACTCTTATATGTATCAAAGATCAGATAACTGGTTTTGGACTCGTTGAATTTGAGACCCACGGAAGCTAAACATTGTTTCAGTGGAACAGGTATCTCTTTCACTCCACAATTTTTAAGCTCATGTTGGAATACATTCAGAAGAATGTATTCCAACATGAGCTTAAAAATTATTGAAGACAGCGCATCTCCTTGTCGAAGACCAGAAGTAATTGCAAAAGTTTTTGATAGCCTGTGGTCAACTTTATATCACAGCATTGTGACTGCGTTATTCTCATTTTACACAGATGTACATATTTTTTTGGTATCCTAATATTCAAGCGCATACCATAGTCACTATAGATTGATCGATTCATAGGCTTGCTTGAAATCCAGGAATACCTGGTGTAAATCCGTAGATGTTTCGTAGTACGTGGAAAGAACCATCCGTAGCGAAAAGACTTGATCAGTGACTGACCGATTCGGACGGAATTCCTCCTTGGTATAGATAATGTATAACACTAACTTGTATGCTGTGCAAAGGAGAGCTATACCGCGACCATTCTCGCATTTCAAGCGATCACCCTTCTTGAATATTGGGCATTACACGACCACCTTCCATTCTTCAGGCATAATTTCATTTGGTCATATCAATTGAATAACGTCGAAAAAAAATTTCCCCAAAGTTACTCCTCCGAATATCAAGAGCTCTGAATTAATGCAATTAACTTCTGGTGGCCGATTTTTATTTAATCTCTGTATGACTATGTTAAATTCCTCATAGGATGGATCTTCAATGAACATCTCTGTGGTCTGTATTTGATTTCTGTAAAATGTTGACATCATGTATCGTGTACCACATCAACGGTAATACAGAGGTTACCATCCTGGTCTCGAATGGCTGTTGACCGAGATCTTAAGGTAAAGTGTAATTCGGTGAATCTTTTGATACCTTAGCCCTCCACCATTTGCGCTTCTTCTGTCTAGAAATTAGTTTAGATATCCTCCTATATCAAGAACTGCTTTATTTCTTGTGGCGATTGTAATCCGTGTTTGCGCTTCATTATGTGCTATATTTCGTTGCTCAAGAGCAAAACGACCTCATCAAACCAATAATTTTTGCGTTTAGTTTTCACTATACCGAGAATGAGCTGGGTAGAATCGACACTCGAGGTTTTCAATACTTCCCAAACACTGTTCACTTCATCAGATTTGGTCGCAAAATGCTATTGCTGACAAGATCTTAATATTTTCGTTGGGTTTCTGCATTTATCAGACTTTCACAAGAGTATGGTTTTATACGTACTTGACTTGTATGAAAATGTCCGCATAGTAGTATTGCAGTAACCATTTAATGGTCACTGTCTACGAACCTCGTTGCAGACCGTTACGATCTTTCGTCTTGGACAACCCTAACCCGCTCTTATGAAATCAACACGTGGTTATTTTGGCTTCGGGATGTTTTACGTCGATGTGTCCATCTTTCCAAATCGGTTTGTTTATATGAGAAAAGGATGTACTTGCCACTTTGAGGTCGTGAACGATCGTGAATTTATTGCTTTGTGATTTTGACTCATGGTCCATATAGTTTCTTCGAGCGCGACGAGTTCCAGCCGACACTTTTTTATACATGTATAAGACCCTCTAACGCGCCTGGTTTTTTTAATGACTGCACGCCCCACGTGCTGAGCCTCAATCAAATGTCCGTCTACTAAAGCCGGGGTTCATTGTTAGTTTGGCGGTATTTGATTTTTTGTTTGTTTATTGACATTTTCGTCAGTTGATTATTTTACGGATGCGGGTTGTCTGTCCAGATTTATGGATGTGGGTTGTCAGTCATTCAACCAGATTTAGTACCCCCGTAGGAAAGCTCTTGTTACTGTGGTGGTATTCTACGGGTTTTATGTTTCGTTCGTAATATTTACAAAACTTGGATGCCCCCAGCCATAGGGCGTATATATAGTCTGCTAAAAACTAGGAACTTTAATGTTTTGTAGTATGCATATTTTGACCAGACAACATTAGGAACGGTTGTCACATCTCTTCTAGTGAAGATGTAATGTAATTAGTAATTACGATGGTCTCCATCATGTACCTTAATCTTCCATAGAATACTACACTCAAAATAACAAAAATGTTCGCCTGAAAAACAGTAGCATACAAATACCATTACCAGACAGATTATACAGCAAACTGATCCATCGGTAAAAACTACAACACCGCAACATGTTCGTCAGAGAGGTTGGATGGATTACTTATGTCCTACATTTACTTGTCTTTCGGTGTTAATTATTCTAAATTATATCACCCGCCCTCCTTCCTCCGTATTTGGTAGTGCTATCAGGAATGTTGCAGCGGGTGTGTTGTGCATGCATATAGGTGCCACAATGTCCAGACAAACAAGTTATTAAAATTTGTTCTTAGGGTTTTCTATGACTTCACTAAGAGATCTAAGCCACCAAAAATATGAGATTTAACACCCAGTATTTTATGGTTTATTGAACCTATATTAAATATGATTGTGACGGGAAATTTGATAACAGTTCTAACCAGGTGTCCATATACTTGAGTTTTGAATGGAGTGGGATGGCATGATTCTCTATTTTTGTAAGTTTAAATTTTCCGAAGTCCTACACGTCTAGTAAAACAAACTAGTTCAGTTTTCATAAGGGCACTGACCTCGACACTAGGTTATCACCATCTCCATATGATCACATTAAACGTAGGTCGATTATTTACAAACCAGTATTATGGCAAGGTTTTCACAATTATGAGTGGAAACTTTAGTCACTGAAGAGCATAGGACAGCTGGCCTAGAAATGCTTACAAGACGTCTTTATGCAGTTGTTTTAAATAAGGGGGATAAACAATTAAACAGAATTTGCATGAGTACACTACCTTCCGAGACATTCATATTACAAAAGTGAAGTAATATGAGGGAAGTCTCTTGTCTTGAGAGTCTAAAAAGTTGTTGTGAGTCTGTCCACTTTTGCACTGACGTATCAGTGTTTTTATAGTATTAATATTTGAATTAAAACCTAATTCATCACCTTATACAAGTCACAAGAACAAAAAATACAAACAAATATTATTGCTGCCAAACATTTTGAATGTATTGCCAGTTGTTTAAAATCCCGGGAAATAATTACTTGGTTCTGCTTAACTGAGCATATAATATTGTCCTACCAGAACAATTTTATCTCGTGATGCAGAGTCTGGAATCCACTATGTTACATATAGGTATTTAAAAGCTTCGTTAAATATTATAAAATTGGGCTGTTATGACCACATACAACTCACCAAGTGTATCCAATCCTGCATTGTTGCGATAATTTTTACACAGAAGTTAAAATGCATTTTTAAAAACCTATTCCATAATCATAACTAGCTTCATTAAGAATTACCTCACGTCACGTGATAGCAGGCTTTAGTGATGCCATGTTTCTATACCCACTCTAGCTCTTAATAAACTATCTTAAAACACCTGCAATTGAATCATCGTTTTTATTTTAATTTTATTCTTGATAAAGTTCAAATTTTGAAAATTAATTAATTAATTTTTTTAAACTTTCATCGTAACTAGAAGTTCTTTTTAATCTGTTCTACATGCTACGTTATCTGCTGGACATTCACATGCTGAACCAGTGAAACCATCAAAACAACGACATTCTCCACATTCACATACACCATTACGTGGTCCCGAACATAACATATCATTATGTCGATCACAAGAGAAATTATCGCATTCACAGTATTCTCCACTAATTATTTCTGTCGGATCGGCACGCTTCTCGCACTCGCAAACACCACAAATACATGAACCACGTCCACTACAATCGCCTTGAGTAATGTTATTATTTGCCCGACATCCAATTGATTCGTCAAAACTGTTGAACAAACATTAATTATAGTATCTCTGATCATCGAGAGTGATTTGTATCGTTTTACTATATACTTACAGTGAGCATTCACATCGTTCGCCAAAGTATTGTGGATCACATTCACAAATACCACATTTATATGTGCCATGGTAATAGCACATTGGTGATTTTGCAGTAAAGTTCCTTTCGCACATACATTCACATTCCAGTTCCAATTCAACAGTTAACTTTTCATCAATACCAACTGGATAGATTTGGAATTTTTGTTTCCATTCGCTAGGGTTCTTTGGGCAATGAGAAACTAGCACTTCAGCGGAATATTCAACAACATCACCAACCTTAAGATTATCGCATTTATTCGTCGGCTTTATTTGATCTCCGGCCAAACAATTAGAGAAATAGGTTATTTCCACCCCACTGAATGCAGTGTCCCTGATTTCCACAGACGAAGTAATTTTGTTATACTCATTTTCGAGAACCGCTGCAACATTTGATAAATCTTCTGAAAGAAGTAGACATGACGAACCTTCGATCCGATTCGACAATTGTCTGCATTGGTTGTATTTTTCATCGGGCACAACGAATATAATGTTGATTGAACGTTGTTTCGCCACATCGTTGATTTGTGAGACAGTAGGGGAAACTATATTTGCCGAGTAAGTGTACATACCTCGACTATCTAAATGGCAATAGCCATCGTTTGAAGTTATGATCTGTTGAAAATAAAGATGAGAATTATATTGACATTTGTAACATGCACTAATTAATTTCAAAATGACAATATAATAAATTCATATAAGGGTACTATCACCTATTGCATCCAGGTATATGGGTTGGTTACAAGAAGTAAAAATCAAATCTTGAAGAATAGCATTAAATCTTTAAGAACTGGAATAGCTTTTAAACTAATTCAAAAATAACCTATATTAATACAAGATCTTGAAGACTTGGCAGACAAGGTGTTGGAGGCCACTTTCAAGGACGCTAGGCTTGTTGGTTCTTCTCAAAGCACGTTTCTAGGAATATCTCAGCCATTTTGGTGGTCAACGGAACTCTAGAATACCTGACAAAAAAGTCGGAGGATCACGGTTATTGTGAAGACTGAGATAATAATCTATTGCTTAGCCCTTACGAACCATTTTAACTATTGTTGAACATTGTAGGTGGTCAGCTCAACAAATGGTTTTACACACAATCGCTTTTTATGTCATCCGGTGCATGTTAATTTTTGGTCAACGGTGTGAATCGAACTTGAGACCACGCGGCGTAATGAGAATCTCTTTAAACCATTTAGCTACAACCGCCCAGGTGGCGCAATGGTTAAAGCTGCGGCAGTTGGAGCGGGAGGTACCAGGTTTGAGTCCCGATCCGGGGCAAGATGCAAAAAGGATTTTTCACCATCGATCGTTTGAGCGATCGGTGGTGTGAATGAACACATATGGATTCCCTGTCGTGTTTAGAATCCAGTGCTACGGTCTCAAAACAGATACAAAACAATTCATTTGCAGAGTAAAAAAAGAGGCAGAATCATGACACGTCTAGGTGATTCTATCACCAGCTGAATTTTAAGTGGAGAAACACACCGTAATGAGAAATTGTGTCCTCTTTCTCTCGCATTTGGTCATTAATTGCCTGTTACTCGACCTTAAAAGGCCAGGCTTTCACGTGAAAGGTTTTACGAGTGACATTGTTGTTACAGCGTTCGACTAACATGTACCCATCTTGACTGAACGCTTATTAGCCGAACGATGCACGGGACAATAATCTTCCAAATTTAACCAGTATAAGAAACATAAACTTTCTCTGACCAACCCTCCCATTCTACAAGATATTAGCTAGATCTTTTCAGACAAAGTGAAACACCTGGATCTTATATTGGACAGCATACTAAAGACAGACTAAAGAATGTATAGCTTCTACTATTGTAAAAAAGTCGTAGGTAACAGATGAAGCTTGTATACTGGTTCTATAACTACTATCATCTACCCATATGTCCTTTGAACGTGACGCCACTAGTTCGTGTCTCTATCTATACATGTCGATCTTAATTATATGATCAAGTTCAGATCACCGCCCCTTGAGTATATGAGTGGTGTACTTTAAAGCATTCTTATCAATCTCTCAAAATTATTATTCTTCATCTCACGACCCAAGATATTGTAGGTAAATAAATAACAGAAAACAGTCAAACACAGGCATACGGGTTAAACGCATATCTTTGTGAACATGTAGGAACATATAGGTCACTCATCTGCCCAATGCCACAAAAGTGTCTCACGTATGAGGAATGATTTCTCATCTATAAACGAGATAGCAGATTAGTACAATAGTGTTAGGTATCACGGCACTTCAGTCTAAGAGTAATGAAAAACCGGATGAGAGCAAGAGTACAGCTGTATCTTACCAACCAGAACAAACATTGAATTCTAGCTTACTCTTATGTAAGATCTTGCTTCAAGAAAAAGCTAAGAGATCTATGTGAATGATAGACGGATAAATAGCATCCTAAGTGCTTTACTATAAACAAATCTGGCCACTAGTAGATGATTCAAGATCCGACCAACTGATAAATGGAGTTGTGGGAGTTGTTACGGGACACTATCTCAAGTAAACATACGGACAGACTTAGATTTTTTTCTTGAGTACTTTTGAAATAGTACCCTACAAAGTCAATCGTACTCGGAGCAGGATGAAATATCTGGGGCATCCTTTCTAAATGACCTGATGGATCTCAGTGTGGAAGTGTTGCTTTGAATATTCTTTATCAAAAATTCGAGTAGCAGAATCTACTCCCAGATTATATATTTTTAATAATTAAAATCATTATAATTTTGATTAAAGTTGTAAAGTGTTAGTTTGAATTAAATAAATTAAATCGAATTGAAAACCTATATATGTAGTATAAATTATTCTTACCCTTCTATCATCACTATAACTTAGATCAGCATCAGTTGATATTACGAGTAAACGGCGAGCTTCGTATCTCCATCCAATTTGATAATAACACACAATAGCTTGCAGGATAGCATCGAAAACAGTTTCTGTTCCATTTATTATCTCAGAAACTGCCAGATTTCTTACTTCTCTCTAGACCAGCACGACAAAAACAAATGTTAATGATATTGTATTATAAATAGCGTCAAGATATGTAGTATTTTAAAGAGCGAAGTGAGAAGACAAGACTTGGTAAAGAGTTTATCTTGGAGTTATCGTTTTCTTTCATCCACCCTTTTCCAAAAATTGAGATTGTATGGGAAAAAGGAATCCAACTAGTTACCATAATTATATAAAAGTATTATTTTTCATTGTTCAAGTTCTTGTCTTCCTCACAACAGCCATAAGCTTTGGAGCAATTCGAACCATATGTAGTTCTGTAAAAGTTTTAAAATTATTTAAACTTACAGCAAAATTTGTCGTATCTGTACTGAGTGGCATAATATTAAAAAAACTGTAAGGGGCTGCACAACCACTACAGGGTTCATCTAATCTAATAAAAGAAGAATATTTAAATACAATAAATAATAATTATAATTATAATTAAAAATAATATTTTGTAAATGTTTCATGTTTAAAGTTCGGATCCAATTAACTCGGCCATGTCAGTCTTGTAAGGATATGGATAGTGAACTAATTGATGCTGAGATATAGCTGTGAACGTGGCACCTTGATGGGGACGGGAGTTATAATTATGATGTAGCATTGATAGACACAGGGTAGGGCGCTGAATCAACTTGCCGTTGAAAATGTTTAGTCTTCTTTGAAGTGTATGGCATTTTTTTGTGTGTATTCTGTCTAATTTTCTACTTTGGCGTGACTGTTCATCGTAATTGTGTGAATCATGATTATTTTGCGTACTTTGACCGCCACCATTTGATAAGTTGTCATTGCCAATAATCCTTCGTATATAGAAGTTTGACCATTTCGGGACTAATCCAGAACATCAAAAAGCGGACGTAATTGGTTTGTTTTGAGTCTGTTTTTGCGTAATGAATCTTTTTGCGTAATGAATATTTTAACCAGCAAGAAAAATTAATGAAATACTAATTTGTTATCAGTGACTCTGGCCAAGCGTAATTAAGAGCAGGGCATGCAACAATAGTCATAAATCAATAACTAAATTTCCACTTGCGAGATCGCTTTTGAATGACAATTGCGTGTGTCAATAAGCTTAAAGTGAAATTTCTATTTTCCATTAATCTATAACTCCAGCCTATATCTTCCACCATAAGTTGATATATATTTGTTATATAATCTCGTTTTATTATCCTAATACCTTAGACAGACTAGAGATTAACCAAGCACGATTAGTTTGTTTTTCGAGATTAGCTTTATTGTGCCAAGAATAAGATTAGCTAATCTCGTTTTATTGTGCGATTAGACACTATGTTCGATTAATGATTTAATTTATCAAAATTTTGAAGTTTATCTTCAACAAAATTTCAAATTAGAAGAAATCGAATTCTGTCATCATACAACAGAAATTATAACATCATATACAAGTAGTGTCATGTGCCATCATTTAACAAAAATAAATAGTTAACTAAATTTAGACAGAGTGATAACATAATTGTCAGTTTGAGGTTATGTTTTTGTTTATGTTTTTTTTTAATTTTTTTCTTGACTTAATTTCGCAAAATTAAGTCAAGAAAAAAATGTAATTAATAAATTATATTTTCTATAAAAAATAATAATTATAAAATAGAGACATAATTACAAAATGAATATGGATGAATTACCAATGGATTATTCACCAAATCCAAGAAACATTTTTGAATTTTTTTTGTATATTTTATTTGACGTTAGTTAATCTAAGATTCATATAGATATTGTTACGATTTCGCCGTTTGCGCCTTATCTCCCATCATTCCCTTGAGATGTGTCCTATTTTGTCACAAACCCAACATCCGATTTTACTAGTTTCTTCCTGGAATCTCGTTGTCCGCCAGTTATCTGCTGGTTTGATGTTATTGCCCTGTTTGTGACTGATTGCTGGTTCCACTTCCACACGACGTACCTTGACGGTTGGTTTGATGATGTTGTTTGCAGTCTCGTTGGTTAGTGCACATGCGATGGTTTCTCTATCGCACATGCGACGGGATCTCGTATTCCATCTGTGAAAGCGTCGATCTTAATACGCTCGGTGTATTCACCTGCCATGTTGTAGTGGGCGAGATGCACCAACCGCTCTATATCAGCCACATACTCCTGGAACGTCTCTCCAACCCGCTGACATCGTCCTTTCAACTCCATACGATGGAAAGCTACATCGATGGTCTCCTCAATATTTACGCTCCAACGCCAACATGATTTTCCCGTAGTCTTCCCGTTCGTATTCCGGCACAATTTGCAGTAGTTTCGCAGCACTGCCTTTTAACGCCACAGTTAATGCTGCCACTCGATCCTCCTCACACCAACCATTTCTTGTGGCCGCCATTTCAAACTGGAGTTTGAAGATGTTGAATGGTGTGGTTCCATCGAACGTTGGTGGCTTCAAATTTATTGAACTGATTGGTCGAGTAACTTGAGCACTGCCATTGGTTTTGAGATCCATTAGATCTTGTTCGATCTTCATTATTCGTTGGTCTGCCGCTTCAAATTGTTGATCCATTTTGTGATCGATCTCCATTTTAACCTTGCTTAATTTTCCATTAACATCCTCCCTTAAATCTTGTTGAAACTTTTCCAGTTGTTCCATTCGTGTTAGAATTTGTTGCTGTCCAGTTAACATTTTTTCCTGATCGGCTCGCATCTGCTCCTCCAATCTTTCTTGACCGCTTGTTATATCGGTTTTGAAACCACCGATCATCTGCTGCATTTGAAGTTGCGTCTGAACTTGCATTTGTTGCATAGCCGCCATTAATTGCACCATATCGAAACCTCCAGATGTTGTTGGAGTAGTTTATTTAACGACCACATTCTGGTCTTCTTCCGCTCTGGTCGTTGATTCTGTTGTCACTTCAACTGCTTGCACCTCGGTTGAATCCGGTGCCCTCAAATTAAACTCATGTTGATCTGGGTCAACATTTTCCTCTACCAAAGCAGCGCGGAGTCTGAGCTGCAAGTCATTGCGGTTGTCTGACGTTGTTAAATTACGCTGGCCCAACTCCTTCTTCAAATCTGCCACTTTAAAGTTCATTAATTTCATCTTGGATATTCACAATCCCACCGCTGTCACCAATTGTTACGATTTCGCCGAGTGGTTATTCAAATAATTTATCCGGTTCGATCACTGGATTGTGAATATTAAACTCGCAAAGATTAATTTTTACAGTAAATTTATTTTCCAATAACATCCACAAATATTTCACAAATAATTTTCACAACACTAATTTTACACAATAATTATCACTTCAATTACTTAACACTTCACTTTCACTTTTTATCACTTCCCGATATTAACACTTCGAAATTCAAAATTTAACTGTGTCCTAACTCAAATGTCTACACGTATTTATGCGACGCAAATACTTGTAGAACATTCCATTAAATAATAATGCTTCTCTACACTTCGCGAATGTTCTTTTTGTCGTATTTTGTTCGCTCCGCCTATTTCATTATTTATATTTATTCGTTCGTATGTGTAAACATTTTATTACAGGGTAACTCCTACTGCTATACGTTATAAGTTATAACTCTTTTTAGTTATCACTGGTGACATCTGTGATTCGTCACAATATCGAACACCAATAGCGCTGCTGTAGTATTTTTAACTAACTAATCCAATGTCTCGATATTGGACTACTCAGAGATAAGCTAATCGAGTTTATTAGTTAATCCAAAACTAGTCCATTAAATCTAAATGTGTTTGTTTCTATTTGAATCTACATTCTGTTTTAGGACCGCAAAGCGAACCTAATTTTTCCACAGATTCCTTAAACGTCCAATCGAAGCCTAAAATGCTTTTTTAAAACTGGATCAGTATCGAATTCTTCACATTCAGAGTGTTTTGAAGGATTTCCGCACTCAAAATACTAAATACTTTGTTTAACCTGAACAAGAACCTCTACTCTCAAAAATCAGAAGCAACCCATTATTCGACCTAATCTATAAAATAATTTAGATTAAGCAGGTCGGGAGTTTAACCAAAATTAGCATGACAAGACAACACAAAGAAACTGGCACCAATTGAAGATGAGGCTCAGAGAATACAAAGAAATGTGAATATTTAACTTATAATGAGGGTTGAGATAGAGAAATCAACTGGATCATTTAGAAAATGCTTGTAAATAAAACAAACAAAAAGAGAATCATAGCGCCTTACCAGAGCAAATAAAGGAAGTCCTTGGTTCAAATTCCAATAGGAGTTGGAGGCAAAAGTTTTTCATAATTCGATACGAATTGGTGATGTGGATGAGCAAATCGTGTTGGAGTAAAGGCACACTACTCTATGTTAAAACTTTTGGATGTCATAGAGAAAAATGCAGATGGTCTACGATTATAGATAGGTCCTTTAACCGTAAGGACGTTAAATGGAAACTGTGAAAGAATTGAGAGTAACTCAGACCCAAAACAGATATTATAGAGACAAAAAATTAGCAAATAAATACATAGGGATAATAGAGCAATAATACGATATGAATAAACATCAATATCATTTAAAGTGAAAAATTAAAATTCAGGAAACTGATGTCTCAGAAAAAATGAGGTATAACATTCAAACAATTCTAAAGAGCCTTGAAGAGAGAAATAAATTAATTAAGGTAATATTAGTTGTTGTAGGGCTACCTTAAATCAAAGTGATTAATAATAAATAATGTCTATATTCCCCTAGATCAATTTTGATCTGATCAGTGACATAAATAAATAGCCACAAGATCGATAGATCAACGCACGAGCTTCTAGACTTGATCGATTTGAATACTATATTTAGTGAATCATGTCCATTGCAGCTAGACAATCATATAGTTGTTGACAATCGTTTTGTTGAGTGTTACTATGTAATTACGATTTTATATACATTCGTTAGACGCCGCTGAGAAACCAATTTTCCAAAGAAAATACTCACTTATTTTTAAATGTTCCAAACCCTAGTTTAAAGTTTGATGTAATATTTTTCATATTAGCCGCTATGATTTCACCCAAATTCGAATGATTTATTTTATCGGCCACTGTAGATTTTGACAAGTCCATCAAATAGTATAGATCAATTGGATAATCTTCGGCCGGTGAATAACGAAATTTTAAATTATACTTTTCATCTATGAAATTGAAAAAAAAAAATAATTTAAAGAAATATGTCATAAGTAACTAAGAACTTACTTGCTCTAAGTGAAAGGCGAACTCGCTGTGGATAGATTTGTGTAATGTTCGATGAACCTCTTCTTGTTAATGAAGATGTTAACAGTTCGCTCGATAGAACGGATACGAAATTACTTGGATTGTATGTATCACTATCGGGACAGCTTAATAAAGTTGTTTTGGATGGATTAAAACATCGATTCTGAAAATTTGCTTCTGTACACCAAGCGCATGATTGTGTTTCTATACATTCCCTGCATGTCTGTCGTGATGTGCATGGATCGGCCGTCATCATCATCCATGGTTGAGTCAATATTTGTGGCAGGAATCCAAATATTAATAAACTGCTTAATATACCTATATAATAAGACATTGTAACTGGTTCTTCTTATACCCTCTTCAATCTGGAAACAAAATTATCGTAAAACTCATCTGTTCAATTTAGGCCGAAGGCCATTGTAAATATATAATTTGGAATTCTAAACCATTGCTCAATCTGAACAAATCTTATATCTGAACACTTTGGGTACACACCTCCGAAACGGAAAATTTATTATTAGCCCAACTTCTAAAACCAACTTACATTATTTAATCCTGTTTACACTTTTAGCACAAAAGATTTAGTCGATTGATTTAAACATTTTAAAAATTGTTGACTTACTAAACACATTTAATGCTTACCAATGATTTTTAATATATACTTATTATTGTCACACCCAAAATAAATTTAATATTATCTGTTACTCATATAAGAAAGTCATTGGTCATATAGGCCAGCAAGGTTAAAAGATTTTCTTATCATATGAATATTAGATCAATTCAGCGGACTCCCCAACATTGACACATAAGTAAATAATACAAAATTCGCCGAATCAGCATTATAACGAGTGTATTATATTTATAACCATAAATACCTATAGAGTTCATAAATGTTTATAACCTTCAAAATCAATAAATGCAGTCGACTGTTTCATCTCAGTTAATTAAAGCACAATATTTTAAACGACTCAAATTCCTAATATCGTGGAAGAAATCAAAGGACAGTGAGCACGCTGACTTGATCACGTTCTGAGTACAGTGACCAAGAAAGCGATCTGGCAACTTCTAATTGTGTACAAAGTACAACAATATGAAGGGCTGGCTCACAATCGAAGCTGATGGAGTCAGATTAATGGCCTGTAAAAACGTTATACATATAGACAAACTACCATCGACTTTTTGATTATGATGTTGCAGTTGTTAATCAAGTAAAATGTGATAAAACCAAAATATATAATTTTTCGGATCATTTAAAAATCTCTTCGGCATTACCAAGTCTTACCATATCAAATACAACAAATGAACCGGTTGGATCGTAAGTTATTACTAGCAGGCTACAACAAGCTTTGTTAGAATAAAATATGGATCCAGGCAAGTACGAGTCAATAATACTGGAGCACCATAGGCAAAGGATGCTATAGAAGGGATAACAAATACCGAAACGACCTTTCCTCGAATAACGAATTAACATATCATCTGGAAATTTTGATAAGGGGCAGTTAATGGAAGCGATGCATAAAATTTAAATCCCGAAATCCTGACCGGACCATTAAATTTGAACAAAGAATGAGAGAAGAAAATGAAGATCGGAACATGGTGTTAGAAAGGCTGGAACAGCAAGAAAAATTCAATAGCATTTTCGCGAAAAGTTCGTTTTTTTAAATGCCAAAGTGGATATATATTAAAATGTCAAATGGACCAACAATTTGAAGTGACTGATGAACGGTTTTTAAAACTTTAAAAGAAGATTATCGACAGTGCAATTAAATTATAGCCATTCGACTTTAATGTTATGTTACTAAGGAGATCATGGTAAAATCATGCTGGAATATGGTAAAATCATTTTGGAATATAAATCATGCACGAAAATATTGGGCTTATGCCAACCGAGATCTATATTGGACGAAGCTGAGAAATCGTTTTCAAAGGGTCGGAGAAACGCTACAGGGTTTTGCTGCAGACATGAGCGATTGGTGCATCTCACACATTAGTTCCCGAATATACCAAAAAAATTAACTAGATGTATTCACTGATGTTATTCGTGGTGTAAAAACAAGACAAGCGGTATTATTAGCTTCGAAAACAACATTTACTAAAACAATTGCTTATGAATTAACGATGAGACTGCCTATAAAATTATCAAACCAGAAGTAAAAATACGTCGAGTTCATCCAATTGGATTGGAACCAGATAGTTATAGTTCAAGAGGTAATGACAAACCAGTAATTAATTGGCTATCAACAAGATTCTGTGATATGGCAAAGGTGGTTCAGATGTTGGATCTGTGGCAAACCTTGACATATTTCGCGAATTTTTTGGGAAATCAAAACGTAAGTGAGCAATGATACTCATACCATCAGCAATGTTTTAAAGGAGAAGGGAAGATGATGAAAGGGTAGAATCCTGTAAGTTTTTCAGGAATTAAACGAGAAAACCAGTACAGAGGAATAGCTAACTTGTACGTCCAAATCGAACATGCTTAACGTTAACTGGAGGTAATTCCCGTTAATTTATGTACTTTCACCAGATGCTTTTTAGAATTTTAATCGTTTACCAAAACGAAAGAGCATTTTCTCAATTTCAATGTGCCTCCTAGACTGCATGATATCTAGAAACCGAGAATATTCCCATACCCAGCTTAGCTCTTACTTTTGAATCCGTTAAGAAAATCCTCGTCAACATCTCCGGATTTAACTTTTCAACTGCAAGGTAACTATTGCGATCGATGGAATAAATAATGCAGTGCAACGCAAAAAATGAGCAAGGAACAAGTTGTCGTTGTGGACGAATCAGAAAAGATATTTTAGTTGGCGTTTAAAGATATTTTAGTTGTGAATATTATTGTTTTCCAGTATTGCACGTGATGTATTGTTGATAAAATGGAAGTGTCTTAAAAAAACATTAAGAAAAAAATTCTTTATTCTGTTATTTTTAGTTTCTTAATTAATGTTTTATGCATTGCATAGCTTCATGCCAGAGCCTATAGTACTGACATGGGGGGAAGATCGGTCGGCCCATGAGTTCCGCACTCCAACAGGGGTCATAAATGTGTTCATTAACACCACCGATCGTAAACACAGATGGTGAAAAATTCCTTTTGCATCCTGCCCCTATCGGGATTCGAACCCGGTACCTCCCGCTCCAACTTCCGCAGCTTTAACCACTGAGCCACCTGGGCTCTTGGGATAACTAACTACAAAAATGTATCTTAAACCTAATGTTGACACTTGGTACATATTGCACAAACGTGCAATTATGTATTTTACTTAGAGGAACGTGTGAGTTTCATGCTAACGCAGCAATTTACCTTGCGCGTGGTTTGTATGGTATCCCTCCGCGCGAAGAAAAGTAGTTCCATATTATACGCTGACGTCGCGTGTAGAGGATCGTAACTCCTCCCGCCGAAGAGAAGGCCATAGGGATAAAGAACGTCTGGCCGACTGTGGATTAGTCGGTTGTCCGTTATTGGTACTTTCCTCGGTTCTCATTGAAGTTGTAAATCTTGTCCTCCAGATGTAATAGACGAAAGCTGCGATCATGCTACTTGTTACAATGACAATGGTACTGTAGCTTGTGATATTGTTCGAGGCAGCTTGTTCCTGCAATAACTTTTGATGACTCTTTACGTAGTGGTATGGTTACATCGGCTGGTTGTTGCGCTATAATGCAAGTGTGCGATCTTGACCGTAATAGCTGTTTACTGCAATAATATATGTTCTCCACCTCGTTGCATAGTGATAAAATGAATTGATAACTGTGCTCATCAAGGATAATATTATATGAAGGAATTAGGGTGACTATCATATTTTTGGATGGAATTGGTTTAATGTTATAATAATTGAATATTGATTTGGAAAATTTAGGTATCTGTATGCTTAGTACAATTTTGGATTTGTTGAAGTATCCTTGTAACGTCAATAGGTCATATATGTTATTTGGGTTCGATATTTGTATATGATCCTGAGATAATAGATCTTGGATAAAATGTATTTCTTTGTTAGTCAGTAGGTGTCTTGAGATTCGTCTGTGTTTGGCTGAAGTAAGTGAGTCCAAAATGTCGTCGATATGTTGGGACAGAGTGTCTATTGTACTGAGTAATTTAATTATATATTGGTCTATTTTTATCGTGTTTATACCTGTTTCTGTTGCGTTGGTCAGTCTGTTAAGCTCGAACGAAATCTTTTTATTACCGTCTCTTACGTATTTCTGTATATAGTCGAATCTATCAATCATACCTTGATTAATTGCAATTTGAGAGTTGTTTTGCTCATTTAATTTAGTTTGATCATGTTAGAGATTGTGTATTGCATTACCGATTTCTTCTAAGTCCTGATGATATAGATTTCCTGTGGTATCTTTAATGAACGACCCCAATCCATTAAAGAGACCTCTTTTGATCCGTGCGGGTTTCAAAAGTTTAATGCTCTCATTCAATTCTTTAGCTTTATGCTCAAGAATTTCTATTTTATTCTTAAAGGCGTAGTTATATATCCTTATTAATTTTTATGGAGTCTTCTACAAGTTTAATATTATTTTGGATGATGAGAAGATTATGTTCGTAGTGCTGAATATCGATTAGGTGGATTATTCGTGTATGACTGCTAACTGGTCATCTTGAGTGTTTGGCCCGTGATTAGATTGCACCTGAAAAGGTTTCTTTATAACTTTTTTTATGATATTTGTCATCTTTTGTAACAACAGTCACCTTGTTATCTTTTAATACTTTTCTAATTACAAACCCTGGTTTAATTTTTGATCATTTTTTATTACGAACGTGAATTATTTGGTTTGTTCTTAGATTAGGAGGTTTAACTCGATCAATATTGAGTTTGTTGATGAATTTCTTTGCATGAGTTTCCTCGTAAATGAGTTTGCATAACTCGTCATAAGATAACGAATGATTAAATAGATAATCCTGTGCATTTGAAAATGCAGGATCAGTAGATCGCCCTAAGATGGTATAGTGACCTGTTAAAAGTTCGAAAGGTGTGGACTTTGTCGCCGTGTGTATAGTTTTATTATAAGAGAGAATGCATTTATGCATTAGATCTTTAATGTTGTCTTGGGGTGTTTCGATGTGAGCAATTTTCATCAGTTCTTGCAAGGTTGAATGCAATCGCTCAACTGGTGAATTCCCTGTAGATGAATATGACGAGGTGTGGTGTAATTGAAAGTCATATTCTTGCAAAAAGGCTCTAAATGATGAAGAGTTCATATTTCTTTCATTATCGTATACTATTTTTGAAGGTTTGCCATGCGCACTGAAGAATTCAACGAGTCTCTTTTGAACTTCTTTGCTGGTGCGAGTCTTCATATAAGGCTCCAGCGAATTTAGTGAACTTGTCCAAGACTGTGAGAAATACGTGGTTCTGGAAAAAGCAGAAATCTATGTGTAAGACTTCCATGAGTCTTTTAGGAGTTTCCGTGATCTCGTATTCAATTTTCAATGTATGTTTGTCATATTTGGCTTTTAGGCATATATCACAACTGTTGATATACGTTGCTATGATACTCTTCATATTTGGAATAGTTCTTTTGATGAACTCATGATTTTCTACTATTCCTCGATGATGGTTTTATTCGTGCCTTTTCTTGATCATTGCTAGTTGATCTTCAGGGTCTAACACGTCTATTATTATTTCCAAATTTTTCGCACTAGCTATTTCGAAGACTCTATCGTCACATAGGAGACCAGTAACTCGATATTTCGTTACTTGTGTTCTAATATTAAGATTTATGGTTGGCACACGATAATTAGGCAAATAAATTACAACTCGATGTTTACCGAATGGGTGTACTCATGTTCGATCCTTGTCTCGCAGGATCGATTGTCACTGATTAACTGTGAACTAAAATGGTTAATTGCTGAATTGGTTGTTGGCACAAGGCTTTGTGTATCATTTTCGGTTTCTGTATCCGTAGATATGACCGATGATGATATGTCAGAACTATTAATATTATTGACAACAACGGGTTCGGGCTGAATTTTTTTTTTTTTTTTTAATATCATTACCAGCTTTATTAAAAACGATTTTTTTTAAATTATAACTAATATATACAGTTGTAGCTGATAAGATAAGTGGAACCATTGGATCTAAAGATCACGTGCCTGGTCCACTGATTCTTTACAAAAAAAATTATATTTAATTAGCAATTAACAATAAAAGAAATAAAAATTAATAAAATTTAATACACATTATAATAAACCATTACTGTACAAAAAATCACTGCTTTCTTTTTTTTTTTTTTTTTTTATAATTGTTAAACTAATAAAACAATTCGCGATAATGCATCTGCGTTTGTATTTTTCACGCCCTTCTTGTAATTATTTCATAGTCATATTCCTCCAATTTCAACCTCCATCTAATTAATTTAGAATTAGGTTCTTTAAGGTTGAAAAGCCATGTTAACGGTTTGTGGTCTGTTACAATTTTGAATTTTTGACCGAATAAGTATGGTCTGAAATATTTTGTAGACCAGACGATGGCTAAGAGCTCCTTCTCTATTGTGGAATAATTCTGTTCTGTAACCGTTAAGGTTCTAGATGCGTAACAAATAGGTTTATCTTTCCCAATCGGACCTTGTGAGTACGGCACCAATAGATACATTACTCGCATCTGTGGTTAAAATAAATTCTTTGGAAAATTCTCGATATTGTAGGATTGGTTCGTTACACAAAAGTTCCTTACAATACTCAAAACAATCGATATACCTTGTGTTTAACACTATATCTTTACCTTTTCTCAAGCACTCCGTTAGAGGCTTGGTGACATCCGAGAAGTTTTTTATAAACTTACGGTAGTATCCCAGAAGACCCAAAAAGCTTTTAATTTGTTTCTCCGTTTTAAGAATGGGGAATTCTTTCATAGCTTTAATCTTGTCGGGGTTGAGTTTAACTCCGTCTCTCGTAACAATATGGCCCAAAAAGCCAATAGTGTGTGTAGGATTCCATTCTGAGTATTTTGGACGTCTTACGTACACATTCCTGTCCGACCGACCATATTAAATTTCGATCAATTACTCCAGTACCCTTATTCAAAACGTCAAAGACTTGCATAGGTGATATTTAGAGAATTCACACTTTAATGCCCCTATTTATTATGAATCTCATTTATGCGTCACTGAGTCACGTGACGTCACTGAAATTATTATTATTTTTTTTGATTATCTGGTTTCTGCGCGCAATCATCACACAAACTAGATTCTTGTGGCCTACTCGTTGTATCACTTACTGTTTGTGTTATTTCCGATGAGATTGCTTCGTTTAGTTTCCTAGCAGTCATAAAGAATGACACTTACTTTCAAAACATATCATTCTTCTGTTTGAGTAAAATTTCTTGGTTTATTTTCGAAGGTACTATTCTCATTACAGGTTTTAAATAGCACCATGAACAATTTTCATTGAACACCATAGCTCTGTTGTGATGGTTGACATTGACAAATTTTGCCTGCAATTCTTCCATACAATAAACCTCCGCATTTCCGGTGTGCAGCTTTTATGACTTAATTTATACCGTGTAACCCAAACAAAAATTAATAAGACCAACATTAATAAATACTTTTAAGTTAATATTCACACTATTTCTATTCCGTCGATTCTAATTCTCTGTCCGCCACGGGCTATCTACCCGTAGTTATTTTTTTAATTAAATTGAAATCTGGTACCTTCCAACTTCATCGCAAATAATATAATATAAAATAGTTAAAAAATTAGTTTTAATAAATTTTTTATTTTATTAATAATTTACAAATTAATTTATTCTACAAAACTTAGTTGTTTTCTTTTAATTATTTTAATTAAATCCACAAAAAGCAAAATAATATAAAATAAAATTTAACGTCTTAATTTATTAATTAATTAAATTAAAAAAAATTCTATATACATAAATTCTTTTTTAACACAAAATGGCAGTTTAACTCTAGAAACTTAAAATGGCAATCGAGAATTAGTAAAAAAAACTTAGTTATTCGAGTTTTGTCTTTTTTCAAAGTCCGCCATTTTTCGTTAATTTTTTTCTCAAAAATTTATTAATTAAAATATTTAATTATTAGGTAGGATTATTTAAAGAGTGTGCGTTGATGGCATACTAACGGATTTTAAAGTAAAAAATAAATGACTAAGCATGGGAAAAATAAATATGAATTATAAATGGCGCGCCCGTTGTATGCCGATCGTGATTTTTGTTTTAATTTTTGTTTTTATTTAGCAAGTACATTAAAAATCAAAGTAAAATTTAAGTACTAGGTATTAGTAAAATTATGTAAAATCGAGGCACAATATGTGTAAATGAAGTGCACTTAAATTATCGTAATTCTAAGAATCGCTAAATTTTTTCATCAAATCCGTGTGTCATCGATATTTTCGTTATTTTCAGTCAGTTAAAAATAATATCATTCGACATAATAAACTTCTGTGTTACACTATTTTAAAGGCCACTATTATTTCATCAATTCTTATTTCTAAAACATTGTTTTCGTTCATCACAACTGAGTGACGAATTATTGCCACATAAATTACTTTGGTATACAAAGAAGTAAAAAAGCAAGAATGACCAAAATGAATAAAATAAATAATTTCTAAATAAACAGGAGGGAAAAAGAAAACTATTAGGTAAACGGGATTTAAAGAAATCACTTATTTCCCGGCATATGTTGGATTTTTGAATGTTGATGTTGCTTGTTTGTAAATTGGATTTTCACCTGTATCCCATTTAGCCATCATTCGTTCCTTTTCAAAACGTGCGAACTCTCGTCGATCGTGAATTGTTGTGAGTAATTTCCATAAAAGCAAAATAGCAAGTCCAATTAAAACAATGGCCGCAATCACCGCTAGCACAATACCAATGATAAATACTTTTGGTGGACATTCTCGTTCTTTTTGAGCTCTTACTTTGAGCTTGTTTGGATCCTTTTCAGAGTACACAAATTGATATTTACAATCATCATCGTCGTAAAATACGCACAAATTTTCATCTTCTTTCTCATCAACCACAATTGTTTCAGCATCTTGCGGTGAAAATAATGTACAATTAGACATGCATTCGTCACCCTTTAATGGACCTGTTCCATACATTTGACATTGTACACAATCTTTTAATTCGTTACATCGACCAGCACATGTTGGACATTTTTCACAATATTGTCCTGAATACCGCCCCTCATCAGTTGCATTACATCGACATTCTCCGCACACACATTCACCATGACCGGAACAGATGTCTTTTATACCTTCTGTTCTGCAAGTGTCGGTAGTCGATCGGCATTCACATGCTGATCCAGTCCAACCATCAAAACAACGACATGTTCCACATTCACATACACCGTTTGCTGGTCCCGAGCACACAACATCATTATGTCGATCACAGGAGAAATTATCGCATTCACAGAATTTACCACGAATTATTTCTGACGGATCGGCACGCTTCTCGCACTCGCAAATATCACAAAGACATGTACCACGTCCATTACAATCGACTAAAGTATCATTTGTTGCACGACATCCAGCATTTGATTCAGTTCCAATATTAGTTCTGCAAAATAATAATATTATTAGTGTCTCTAACAATTAAATTCAATCAATTTACGTCAACTACTCACATTGAACATTCACATATTCTTCCAAAGAATTGTGGATCACATTCACAAATACCACATTTGTATGTCCCATGAAATTGGCAGGCTTCTGCTTGTGGAATACCTTTCTTCTCACATGGACAATCGCATAAAATTTCCAAATCAACAGTTAAGGTTTCATTTATACCCACTGGGTAGATTTGGAACGTTTGTTTCCAATCACTAGGATTCGCTGGACAATGAGTAACCAAAATTTCGGCTTTAAAATCAACAACATCACCAACCTTAAGACCATCACATTTATTCGTTGGCATCAGCTCAGTTCCGTTCAAACAAGCGGAGAAATACGAAATTTGAACTAAATTGGATGAGCTATCTTTCATTTCTACAGATGATGATATTTTGCTGTATTCTTTTTCTACAAGCGAAACAACGTTTGACGAATCATCTGAAAGAACGGCACACGAAGAACCTTCTATGTGATTTGATAGTTTTTTGTACACTTCGTACTCTTGTTTAGTTACAGCAAAAATAACGTTGATTGCGTTTTGTTTCACCTTCAAATTAATTTGCGAAATACTTGGATAATCTTGAATTTTCGAGTGTGTATAAGTGCCAAATTCGTCCAAATGGCATAAGCCATCGTTTGGGGTTATAACTCCACCCAGCTAAAATAAAAAAAAAAATTTTAAATAAACTTACTCTGTTATTATTTTCTGTGGTATAAAAATAAAATTGGAACGATGGAGTAGCTGTTAAGTGAAACATCGAATCTGTACAGTTTATACTACACGTTTTACAATAAAAAACTACAGTCTAATTTACCAAAATAAATTTCGAGTCCGAATCTTCAGTTCGATCATACACATACTATTATTTGTCATTTTATCGATTGAGGCCGTTATTAGTCCATACCTTGACAACAAACTATTTCCTACTATTTCGATTATGTGCATTTTTTTACATCTTATTCAGTCAGACTGTTGAAAGAAACGGAAAAGATGTTTTGATACGATACTGATATCTGGCAAGGTAGGCTTTGTTATCCTCTCACACATTATTTTCATGAGTAGTACGAAATCCAAGATACTTGAATCTCATTACTCCCTTAAACGTGTAGTTACATCTATTGAAATTTATTGTATGGTCTTTATAACCAGAAATCAGATATTCGGTTTTGCACTCGTTGATTATAAGACCGCCAAATGCTGAACATTAAAAAGTTAAAGGGCGCTAATTCCATGGTAAAAAATTTTAATAATCAGTTCTCAACTTTAACTTAGCAATTTTATAAATTCATGTATTACAGGTATTCTTATATCCCAGATATTCAATTCCATATCATAAACTTTCACGATTGATTATGTCAACTTGTAAATTTAGAAATATCTGGTGTGCATCACGAGATGTTTCATAGTAATTGAAACTTCTTTTGTAGTTACCTGTAATATCCTGCGCCAGAATAGTAAGAATTTCGCCAGAAATTTCCCTTCAGCAATTGAATAAAATTGAAAAGATTGTTTTTATAAAGCACTAAATTAATGGAATCAACTTCGGTGTACAATTTAAGATAAAAATTGCAACTTTTGAATCGAGATTGATCGACGACTTAATGTATCAACCGACGATCTTAATGACAATCCGGTAGCTCTTTCGCACAGAAATAAATAGAGACTTTAAGCTCATAACTGAGTGTGATGGTCGTCTTAAGACCTCAGATCTTTCACCATTCATGCATTTTACGTCTTCAAATTCGTTTTTCTTCCTAGCGAGGATAGCAGTATTTTTCTTTGTAATTGTAAACTGAGTATGTGCTTCATTACAGACTACATTTACCTTTAGTAAGGCAATTTATCAAAACAATTATTATTGGGTTAAGTTTTCACTGTTTCTTAGATTGGCATTGACAGCTAACTAACAAGATCATGATATTTGCCTTTTGTTTCTCTTCATTACAAACTAGCTCTTCACACGAAAATCATTATCTATATTCTCTTGCCATTCCTGACTTTTATATATACGAAAATTACCATTGTAGTCTCCCAATTGCAAGAAATGTTCAATTTGTCTTCGGAACGAGATTTTGTCATTGGAAGTACTATTCCATTGTATATAATGTATTTTACACCGTCTCTATTTATATTTATTGAATCAAAGGAATTCTGAATTTTTTGATTGTTCTCACCTTTCCATCACCAGCATAATGAAAACCGGCATCAGTTGAAAATACAAGTAAACGACGAGCTTGATCTCTCCATTTAATTTGATTGCGGCACACTACAGCTTGCATAATAGCATCAAAACCACCTTCTGGAGCATCTAAATTACCTGAGACCGCTGCATTTTTTACTTCTGTCTAAACATCCCCAAAAAACATATATATAATCATTATAGAAGAATTATAAAACAAATATTTGATAAGCTCAAACCACTAAGTATGTACAATAATTTGTGTATCATAAAGCATATATCTATTTCTAATTTTATTTACACAAGATTAATCCCATTTCATAACTCACCTTTTTATAAACATATTAAAGCAAATTATTTACAGTTTATATGTTAGTTAATATCTAAAGCATCGCCAATCATTAAACCGACAGGTTATTTTATAGTAGACTGTTAGTAATATCCAAAAATAAATAAAAGTAATGGATTACCAATCTAGTATATAAATATTATTTGTAATTAATTTAAAAGCATATATAATACAATACACACAACATGCATAAATAAATAATTGTTTCTGGCAATTATAAAGCAATTTTACTCTCTCATATATAAGACGTATATATACAAAAAAAAACAACAAGCTGATCCATTCCTCTGGTTAATTACAATATAGAGTACGTTGTTGTTTTGTTTGATGTAGATGTAGATTTTGGTTATTACATATCGAAACGATAACAGATAAGTATATAATATCGGTGTATAATACGAGTGTAGTTATGATATATTTATATTGTGGTTGAATTTACATAAATGTTGTTGTGTGTATTTCATTTTGTGTTTAGGGCATGGATCTGATAATTGTTGTTGATGGTTATAATTAATTGGCCAATCAGTAAAATAAATATTACTGTAGTACAGCATCGACTAAAATTACACCGAAAAAGTTCGAGAAATCAATCCATAGTCCATACCCCTCCAAGTTCATTTATATATACCGATAAAATTCTAAACTGTGTATAATATATTCAGTGAGACACTATTAATTTTTTTTTTGGTTAAATTGATTAAGACCATTTTGCACACAACAAAAAGATTTATTAATTTGATTAAATTGTCTTATTTTTAGTTTAAAAACACTTTTGTTTGTTTTTGGGATGTTAACTGTTAAAACTTACAGCAAAACGATACGTATCCGTGCTGAGTGGCATAACATTATGATAACCATAAGGAGCAGCACAACGTGTACATGGTTCATCTAAACTGTTATAATATAATAGAAAAATATGTATAAATTTATAAATAAAACATCCAATATTATGACATTAAATAAATTGTTGATCATAAAAAAAAAATAACAGAACATGCGCGCAGTAAGATCGTTCGATGGTGAGTTTTTCAAATGCGAGTTTGGTATCGAATGATTGAAGTATTTTAATGATACATAAACTATAGCAAAACTATCGTAATATATAATATATAGAAAGAAAGAGCAGCAATAGCCCCAAATAATACAATATTTATCTATCCCAACAATACAATACAAATTTGCCAGATTTAGGCACGTTCCAAATATCCCATAGATATATAATAAAATATATAAAATGCAAATTACAAAATATAATACGCAAGCAAAATCATAATTTTGCTCAACACACTCACAGAAAAACGTTTTGTATCAGTATCAAGTGGCATATGATTACGATATCCGTATGGTGCTTCACAACCATCGCATGGTTGTTCCAATCTGAAATGATACGCATTTGGTGTCAAAAAAAAAATCATAAACTAAAAAAAAAACATTAAATTCAAAGAACTTTGAAGCACTTGATAAAAGATTCTCCCATATCAACAATAGTAGGTTCACAATATTTTTCAGCCATCATCAGAAATGTGTGTTTGTGTAAAAAACAAAAATATATCGAAAACATTATTATATTTTAGCAATACTCACTTTTTAGGTACTGTTGACACATATGGCATCAATACTTTATCCACAAACGATCCAAATCCAAGTCTAAAGTTTGATGTTATATTTTGCATTGTCGTCGCTAAAAGATCACCCAAATAGGAAAGTTTTTCTTTATCGTCCTCCATAGATTTTGATAAGTCCATCAAGTAATACAGATCGACTGGATAGTCTACAGCTTGTGAATAACTGATTTTTAAACTGTGTTTTTGATCTAAAATAAAAAAAAAATATTAAATGTTAGACATCTTTACAATATGTTAAATAGCAAACGAAATAAAATTGGATCAAGCTTAAGCCTCGAACTATCTAAATTTAAGTTGTGAGAGGAAAATAAATAGGTTTAATATGCAAGGTGCGTATGTTACATTGCTAAACCACAGAAATCCCATAATCACACCCAATACCACTCTGGCACATGCATTCTTAACTTTCATTATCTGGCTAAAGGCCATTTTCGATCCGTGTCCAAACACATTTATTCCATATGCAATTTTGGAGAGTACTAATGTCTTTCGTATCATATCAGTTACGCTAGGGTATACACCCTTATGTTTGTTCACCCGTTTGATCATATTCAAAGATTCATAAAATTTTCAGCCAAATATTTTATATCTTTCAAAATTCAATCGTCTATCTATCCATATTCCCAAACACACCAGATATATTCACTTGATCGATACGATTTACGATTTATTCGAATGTTAATTTCTCTATTTGTTTTAAAAACACATACATGCACATTTAATAGTATTCACTTTTAAATTTAAACTTTTCGAGTATTCAATAATACAGTTAACTTTTGATTGAGTATTATTGATGGCTTGATCGATACTCCGTCCTTTACTAATGATCACCGAATCATCCGTAAATTGTAGAATCATTTGGTTTCTGGTGTTATTAGTGTGCAGTTTAGAGTTTTTTTTGCGGCTTTTACAGGCCATTATTGGCCCGGTTAAGTTTAAAGGTCTACAGGTTGAAAAGATCTACCTTGTGGAAGCCCAAGACTAATGGATCCCTCTAATCTATATAGTCCCTGCTATTCAAAATATTTTTTCTATCACTTATAAAATCTCTTATCCAATCGCATACACTCCGCAGAATTTCCATTTTCAACAAGGTTAATTTAAAAGGAATTACATAATCATATGCACGCTTAACATCTAGAAATACCGAAACTACTTTCAAATTATTTGAAAGTGAAGAATCCCAAACCTAAAAACTTCTAATCTCTCTTTCAACATCCCTTTCATCTCATGCAAACACATATCTGTTACCAGGTATCTGTGTTTATCTTTCTGCGGAATTGGAACCACTCTGATTCATGCCGTATTTTTTACTCATCCATAATTTATACTCTCAACACATTAGTTTTCGCTTTTTCGTTCAATCTCTGAATCATTCTGTATCTAACTCTATTAGTTCCTGGAGTGAGTGGTAGATTTGGCACTCCTATAAATATCCCATTCAAAAAATAATCATTCATGTTATCCATCAGATAGTATCCTCTTTTGTTTCATCATCGAAAACGTTATTTCTATGTCGCTCACTTAACACAGTAAATTCAAAATGATATAACGAGTATTTTTAATACTCAGATAGTTTAATTTGAACCTGACATGCCAACACTATATTAAAAATGTTATGGTAATTGTGATTGTTTAATAATTACACAAGAGTACCTGCTTTAGATTCAGATTACTAAGGTTTATTATTGCTAGTGGGCATTAAGTGTTACATCCTATGCATGCTATTGGTCCGCAGGACACTGATTTTACCTAAAATATTCACTCATCTATCAAACTATAACATTAGAAGATAATTTCTACTTAATATACTGTTACCTTTAACTATATTATATTAAATGTTATAATATTAAAAGTTAAAGGATTAAACTAAAGATTAATATCAGATAAAAATTTATCTTTTACGCGGATAGTTGAAAGTGGTAGACTTTTCGAATGTACATAGATTATATAATGAGTTGAATTAAATAATAGTTATAAAAATAAGTCCAGCAAATAAGTATAACACAGAGAATATACTACTAATCCGTTAAAAGAAAAGAGTTAATATTTTACAGCTACATATATATATGATTACTCAGATAACAGATAAAACGAAGTGTTTTAGATATAAACAATTAATCCAATATACATTATATAGAAATACGTTTTAAATAATATTTAATATAAATCAATAAATGTACTTACTTGCTCGAAGTGCAAGTTTAACACGTTGTGGATAAATTTGAGTAATTTTTGCTGATCCCGAAGAGCTGGATGAGCCACTAGACGAAGAACCATGCTCCATTGTACTTGACGATGATGAACTGCTCGAAGATGATGATGATGAACTGGATGATGATCCGGAAATTATGCTTCCACCACCGCCTGACGCTGTATATTTCGTTTCGGTTAACTCTTCTTTCAACGTTATCAATTCAAAATTGTTTGGATTGTATGTTTCGATGTCGGGACACTCGAGAAGAGGGGCCCGACTTGGTTCAAAACATCGAGGTTTATCTTGAAAATCAGCTTTCATACACCAAGCACAAGATTGTGTTTGTATACATTCGCGACATGTTGTTTTCGAAATGCATGGATCGACAGCCGCTAAACGTGTTAATGCTTGGCTTTGAACTAATGCGACGAGCACTAATATTAAAAATATACTTAAATTAACTATAAACTGCGACATTATACTGTGATTGTCGTTTTATACGGCGTTCAATCTGAAATGAAAATAAAAAAATTAATTTCCACTTTAATTGTTCCACTCCCATCTTTTATTGACTTTTAACAACACAACCAACAAACAAACACAGATTTATTTATTTTTCATTCTATTCCAAAATAAACATAAACATATCCAACACATACACACAAAAGGAAATTAGAAAGGATATTTTTTGCTGAAAATCATTTCCAACAATATAAAAATATCAAACAACTAATTTACAAACAAAGCCATAAACGGAAAATGGGAAAATCCTAATTTTTTTCATTAGGTAGCAGCGACGACTGTTATTCGAATTTCATATCTATCACCAATAAACATTAAAATGAAACGATTAGGTGTGTTAGGTTTGTCCAAATAAACATAATCGCTGCCATTGGACAAAACACTAGACTATATATTCAATTTCAATCTGTTATTTTACAGTTAGCGAATGACATTTGTATCCATAATGTTTGACATCGAAAGTCGTTAGAATTCGAAACTTTGCGAAATGTACTGTGCATAATCAGCAATTAAATTTGTCAAATGCTCGTCATTCTTAACAATGTGTTCTTTGCTATTGCACTAGATAAGCGTAAAGATTTTAGTCTATTGCCCATATAAGAACTAATTGGTTCAAGATTTAAATCCGCACGATCATCATACTCATAGTTTGTTTACTGAATCCAAATTTGTATCGAAACATTTTGTGATGCAGCTGCATGTCACACAGTGAATACAACAATTAAACTTTTTAAGAGAACTATCATCTTGATTTTAAGAAAATGGTCCAATGTGCAAAATTAAATTAACAGTTTTCAAAACTATGCCATTTATGGGTTTTCATATATTTCGAATAAGTTCGATAAAAAAGTACCGTGACAAAAATCGCAGAACGTGACCGAGACAGCGTACTCGCTATATTTCAATTTCATGCACGATATCAGAAATTCGCATTAAAATCCTGATCTCGTGATTGACAATAACTCGGTATGTGCCATCACTCGTTTTCGTCCATATATCACACGCATTATTCTTTTTTAGAAGCCATTTTCATACTCATTCGTCAAGATCCAACTCTCACATCCATACATAACAACTAGTCTGATCACTTTGTACAATTTCAGCTTATCCGAATTTGCAAGATATTTTGATCTCAGAAGTGGACGTAGAGGATATTAAGCCCGATTGCCAGTGGCAACGCGAATCTTGATATCCTCTCCCACACTATTATCGTGAGTAATTACTCTGTCACAATTCTGTCTTGGTCTCTGAAACCAGAGATCAGATATTTGGTTTTGAAATCGATGATTTTAAGAGCAACGGAAGCTGAACACTGAAAAGAACAGTTATCAACTAGATAAGTAACTTTTGATGGAACAATGCGTAAACCAACTGGAGAATATTGTAATTCTCTAATTCGGCTTAGTACATCTCAGTAGGAAGAGTATATAAAACGAGCGGAAATGGCAAGTTTTTATATACATATTCATTATTTACAGCAACAAATTTTGTTTTTTATAATATATAGAAAATAAATAGTTATTTTTGGAACTCATAAATGAGTAAAATGAGGTGACTAATTCACACAATGTGTTATTAATTCAAAGTATAAATAATCGATAGTAAATTCGCTAATCGGGAAAAGTACTACATCCGAAATAAATTTGGGAGTTTTATCATTAAGAGCCATTTCGTTTGCTTTACAGCAATTCATAACAATGTTTGAAAGTTCATGGGGGCTGCTTAATAGGTGATTATTAAGAATAATCTACAACCCGAGAATTATGGGTTTCACTTAGTTCCAAACCAAATTAGGATTAATATTACGTAGAATACGTCGTCATTTAGAACCGTATTTTGTCCATAGTAAATATACTAATCAATATCTGTTAATTGTAAGCTAACCTACTGTTATTACCGAAAAATAAAAATATTCTGTAATGCCACTTGGTAAGCTATGAATATAAACAGATCAACAGGCTTCTAATCAATATTTGATCTATTGATATAAATAAAGACACTCACTTTATTCAATTCTATTTACACATCAACATTATATAAGCAATAATAAGAATTTTAAGTAGACAAGCCCAATCGTAATTTGATAAAAACTTAACGTAACTTAGAAAATGTCTTTAAACCTAGATATGGTTATCATTTTTAAACATGTTTACGTATAATTTGCGTATATGTATGTGTACCATCAGTATGTGAACGCCTTTTATAATTTAACACATGCAAATATTAAAATTGCCATTGTCAAGAAAACATATTCAAACCTACACTCTTGAGTAAGCTCATATACAAAGAATTATTTATTTTAAGTTTCAAATTATTTTATGATATGATGGCCAATATAATAAACAGAGATTCGTCTTTAACTCGCAGTCGTATACAAATTATTTGAATAAATTCGAACAATTAATGATGAAATTAAGGGTTTTCCAATAAGAGGTTTCATCTTTTGACATTTGACAACTAAAAACTACGCCATTACTAAAAATGGTACGATATAGGCTTCAATAACGTATTGAAATTGTTATAATTCACTAAAAAATGGTGAAAAAGTTGAGCCATTAGTACAAGGTATAGTAATGTGAATAATCGACACCGTGTACATCGCTCAAGAACAACGGAGAATATTGCGGCTGTAGCCAGTAGTGTATAGAAAACCCTGGTTTGTCGATTTCCGTTTTGCATAGTCAGAATTAGGTCTTAAGGCTTTTAAAGTTCAGTTAACTCAGGCCGGTCGATCGCCATAAACGTCGTATCTTCGCTTATTGCATCGTCCAAATACATCAAAATAATCTGGATTTTCATGAAAAAATCATCTTCGGTGATGAAGCTGATTTTCACCTCGGAGGCTACGTAAATAAGCAGAATTATCGCATTTGAGGTTCAGAAAATCCAAGTAAGATTGTTGAAAAGCCTCTCCATACTAAACGTCTCACTGTTTGGTGCGGTTTTTGAGCTGGCGGTTTGATTGAATCTTACTTTTCGAAAATAAGGCTGGTGCAACAGTTCCGTAATGAATTGCGCTACCGTGCTATGATAAATGATTTTTAAGACGGCGCTACGTGCCACACAAGCAACGAAACAATTTTGGAAGCAAAGTACTTCTGACCGTGTTATTTCTCAAAGGAGTTATCACAATTGGCCACCGAGATCTAGTTATTTTAGCACCTTTAGATTTTTGTCTTTGAGGCCACGTGAAAGATAAGGTCTATGCTAATGTTCCACAACCGATTCAAGACCTTAAAAGTGGGATTTTGTGAAGTTATCGAGGACACACAGCCGCAAATGTGCGAATTGGCTATTTTGCTGATATCGTTTTCAAATGTTAATGGCATACCTTCCTCTTTAAAAAAAAGTTAAAATTCATTAATTTCTCATAAAAATACTCTTCTTTTTTAAATATGAAAATAAAACCTCTTATTGGAAAACCCTTTATATATGTAAGTATCTTGTTTACTTTAAAATAACCATATGATTTCATCTTAATCATATATATTTTCCGCTTTCTCAAATATTAAAATAAAATCAACTTGATTATACATAGTTCCACCATTTTGCTAACAAAATACTCTTCAAGAACATGATCACTATATATAATATATATTATACGAAATCATAAAGAAAAAAGTGTTTATTTGAAATCACTATAGACGATCGTGATTCATATTCATTACATGGAAAAATGTATTTATACGTTCTCAATCGAACACATTTAACGATTGATCAATCGTCGATTAAACTAAAAATATTATATTCATTGGTTGTAATATTAGGAAATACACTTAGTATCGGAATATAGGGGTTTAATTTTTTTAAAGAAGTTCGATAACTATAAGTATGTATGTATATGGACGGACCAAAACTAATATTACTCATAGTGACGAACTCGTCTACACAAAACAACTTGTCTGGTAATAACCTCGATTCCAATTAAAAACCTTAACTAATCACACACCGGACATTGTACATATAGTATGATAATTTGTGTTTCTTATTCATTATCACAACTTTTATTTTCTGTAAAGAAAATCCGCTGCCTTTATCAATATGTAACTCACATTATATATCTTTCGTTTTAAATACACTATAATTTGCACTTAGTCATGAAGTTTATTTGTTACTAATAATTATTACAAATAAATGACGTCACACAATAACATATATTAAATCGTGAATAACTTTTAGTAAATAACACTGGCCCGTATTGACACATGAACTCACTTTTCTGATTCTACTACTTTTCACTATTTTCGACTGAATCGCGTCAAAGTTTCCGACTCACTGAAAAATTTAACCAAATTCGTATAACTTTTGATAAATATAATATTATGTCATCGTTTATTTTTTTTTATTTTTTATTGACTACGCGTATTTACGTATGTGTATGTACATAAGAAAGTAATCCGTTGAAAAGAATACATATTAGTTTTAGAAATATATCATAATATCTAATATGTATAGAAAGAATACATATTAGATATTATGATATTGATGTAGAGGTGGTACAGCTGAACGATAGTAATTATAAAACGATAAATAGACAGTGATATTTAATATTCAAATTTAGCGATCCGGCCATACGTTTTGATTATTAAATCCATAATCTCGATTATCGCACTGATTTGGTGGCCAGGATCATTGAGTGGGATTGAAGGAAAATATCTAAAGGACTTCAAAGGCTTATTTGTCTGGGAAGCTTTGCAAACCACAACCAACTCTTGTGATGGATGTGAGCCTAAAAGTGTGCAGTGCAAATAGCCGCTCAGATTATACATTTAGTTTGAAAAAGAACTTCAAAATATTTTGAAACGTATATTAGTTATAACGCAGATCCAATACCCTTACATATGGTTTCGGTTTGATTGGTGTATACAAAAAAGTCTTAGCCATTCGTCAAGAGATGGTAACCCCAGTAAATTCTGTGTCGATGTATTGCTTGGGAGTGAGGCTGCTCTAAGTGAAAGAGGTAGTCGAAAATAGTTTCAAAAGTTAAGGAACGGTTGATGTTTAATACAAAAAACGCTGCGTGCCCGATGTAGATTGGTGATAAACGTTTAAACTACGATAATTAAACAACCAAGAAATCATTAAAACCGCACCTGGCCATGAGTCAATATCGACAAGATTAAGCTTGTGGTCGTGTATTGATGAGTTGCTCGATTTGAAAGTATACAGTACAAGCACAAAAGTAGTATTTGAGTTATTAATTTTTCTAAATTACTATTTTTGGCAACTGATTTATTTCCGGACTTACAAATTATAAAAACCAATTCATCGTCATATCACAGTACAACTCTGTATAGTAGAATAATCGATTTTCATTCGAATTTTGATTTCAATATAATCTATATTTATTTAATATTAATTAAAACAGTTTACAGATTTATAGCAAAATACATTATTATCACACCTAAACCTGTTTATTGGATTTGGACCAAGAGTTTTTAAAACAAACTTAAACAATAAATTTGTAGAGGTTTAGAAGACCTTGGTTATTATAAACTCTTATCATTTTGGTATGGTTTTGTTTTAAACAAACTCTTGAATGACTGACGAAATAAGGTGTAGGTCGAAACCTATATATAAAAGTATCGGTTCGTTTACAAACATAAGTTTGCTATTTTATCACGAAAAGAAATGTTTTGTTGTATAAATCTATGCACACAAAACATATTAATTGTAAAAATACAAAACCAAAACAACATTTATGATTCATTCAACTAAAATAAGTAGACGTTATGTGATTGTGTTTATATGTATACTTTTCAATGTAAATACATATATATGTGTGTGTATTTAAGAAACCTCAATTTCCTTTGCTCGATACACTGTATGTGTAAACAACAACTTTGTGATTTAACGTTTTAAGTCATAACGTCATATTGATTTCCCTGAATACCGCACAAAACAGTGAATATATGCAATGAAATTATTAGTCATCGATACGACTTACATATAAAATGATTGTCTTCTTCTTTTTATTTTTTTAAATTTATATATATATTCGTATTTTCGCTCTCATACATAATATTTTTCAAAGAAATTATATTTCTTAAAATATAAATGTTCGTTTAAATTGGTGATGGTTATCAAACTACGTACACATTATGTTTATTCAAGATATTTAACAGCATACGAAAAGTTTTGATTTAATATTTTAATTAGTGATATAGTTACTGTATATACAGTAGAAACACATAAATCGGGACTGTTCGAATTAAAACGTTTCGGAACATGCGTCGTTAAATTGGTGACTCCGACGTGATATGAACACACGCAATCTTCTGTTTTGGAGGCAAATTGATGACTCACAGCGTTACATTGCTGACCCTTATGTACCCTGTTTAGGGAAATTTGGAATCTTCTCAATATTCTTTAATTGGGCTTCTCAACGCACAGATATTTCCAGAAAATTCATCACATGCTGCATTAAGGTCAATCCCTAAAGTGAACGAATGCGAGCACCCACAAATACAGCATTTAACCTGTCAAGTTCGTTTCATGCCGCAACAAGCCTAAATCACTAAACGGGCAAAATCAGGCAAAATTACGGCATTAAATAGCATTACACATACAGACTCATAATCAATAACGGAAGGAAAATTGCGCGGTTAATGTTCGACGTTCAGTAAGTACCAAATACATAATTCGTACAATTAACGCCACAATCAAATAAACCAAAAATTTTTGAGTTAATTTCTTGTAACTAGCCAAAACTGTTGCGACACAATTGAATCCACGAATCGCACAAGTTCACATATAAATTCCGGTAGCATATGCCTGTTGAGATTGATTTGATATTTTCAAGGCATTCAACGACGTCATCATCAGATCGAAATCGGCCTAGCGAATTACAATAATAACATAGATACATGTACGACTCAAATTTCAATTAAAAGTCTTCCAACTTCAAACGGCGTTAAATTTGTGACTCCGACGTGATATAAACACGAAACCATCTGATCTGGAGTTAGATTGGTGACTCACGGGTTCATATTGGTGACCCACGGTATTACATTGGTGAGTGTTACAGGGGACCTGTTTAGGGAAACAGAACATTACACGTCAATACCATCTGACACAACCTCCCATAAATTTCATATTACCACCCTCCAGTGTAATAAGACTCATAATCAAAAACGGTGGGAATATTACGAGGAGGGCGGTTAATGTGTGACGTTGTAAGTACCAAGTAATTTATTAAATCGAAAAATTTCGAGGTAAGTTCTTGTAGTTCACTATCACTGTTACGGCAACATTAATCACTACATATCCGAATCCACACAAGTTCGCACATCAAGCCCAGTAGCATATACCTGATGAGATGGATTTGATCTTTTCGATCACATACAATTCAATGATACCATCATCAGATCGAAGCCGGTCTAACGAATTACATTAATTTTGTGTAGAGACATTTCAAATGAATCGAGATTTTACTGAAAAATGCGTTAAGTTTCGGATATCCGAACTGGCTATTTTTTTAACCATAGTTTTAACCACAATGCGGTTCTGATCGTAATGTGGTTTTGATCGTAAATAAAAATAAACCAAGTGAAATATTTCCAAACATAGTAAGATAAAATACTTTGTTTTTCGAAATACCATAACGTTTATATAATAAAACAGTATCTATGGCAACACGAACTATTCATGGAATAGCGTAGTTTCCCAGTGTTTGGTTAGGTAATACATAAATAAACAATATTCTGCTGCTCATTTTATACTTCTGCTGCATTTACTACGGCCGCATCCAGTCATTTATAGCAACCAGATCGTTGAGGTGAAATAAACAAACGCAACTCCAAAAGGTTTTAAATGATGTGATGTGAACACTTGGAGGAACAAAAAGTTTGTTGCCTATGAATTGGATATTCCGAAAGGAACGAACATCAAACATAAAGTTAGATTGAAATGTAAAAATTACAGTCTACACAACTATGTCGTACTTTTGGTCCTCATCTGCCTTAATTCTGGTACTTTTCCATATGGTCTATTTTAGAGGATCGTATGTGACATATATTATAGATACGTTTAGTAAAAGCGTGAATATTTCTGACGGGTAAAATTTTAATAAAATTTCAGTATAAAACATGATAAATCTATACAATATGCGTGAAACTAACTGTTTCAGCTTGAATATAAGCTGTGCCTTCCACCTTACGCTTTATTAAAAACCCAGACGTGTGCTGCTGACTTCTTCACAAGATTGGTCAATATTTTAAATCTTTCAGGCAATTATTGTGTGTAATTATTACCGAAATAGGACTACAAACGCCCGATATGATAAATTTTACTGATGGTAATAATCTTTACGGCTAGTGCCGGATCACGCATGCTGTATCCTGAGGTGAAATTATCTATCCCACTTGGTAAATACGCTACTGTCTTTCAGGTGGAAATTGCTACAAATAAGAGATGAAATGAATTACAGACTGTCGTATCTATATCCTTTCTAACAGCTGGGCTGCTCTATTGGCAATTGACTCTAGTACTGTTTTATTGAAACTTACTTTGAAGTAACTGCCTTGAATTAACTAGCCTATCTGAATGAAACTAGGCTATCTGAATGAAATTAGGTGATAAATTGATCTGTTTGGGTGCAGCTTACTTTTGTGGGCTCTGAACCCACTCTAGTGGTGACATTATTATCTCTTAATAAATATATTGACTATATCTTTTGTGGTCTGCACCAGAAGAGAGATAACATCGTCTATTATCGCCTAACTAAAATCTCTTTTGGGACAATAAATCTACAAAGATCTCAGTCTTTCTTGAATTTTGATAGAAGCACTTTGAAGATCTTGCTGGGCATTCTCACGGAATATTGTTCACTGAATCATCATATATTCTTAATAAAAATTCGGAATCACGTAAACTGCGAACAATGTGGGGAAGGGGTAGAAATACTCTTAAGCATTTTTCTGTCCTTCATACTCTTCATTTAGACTACACTGCTTTGGATCACCATTTCAATTTGCGGATCAACTGACGACCTTAAAGACACCTATCTTGACGACCTTAAAGACACCTATCTATAAGACAGATATCTTGCGCTTAATTCGAAGAACAAACTGATTTTAGAACTGAGAGTGTACGTTTTGGACGTGATGTCACAATGGGCCAATCGAGCATGAGTGACGAGAAACAAACAAAATCATGTCATGTTTGCAGCACCCATTTAGCACTAACCGATTTATACAAAAGCTTAACATTAGGACCAATAAAAACAAAAATCCCAAGTTTTTTTTATTAATTACATAACCCTCAATCTTTTACGCTGTTTTTAAGACAAATCGCGAAGCAATTGACGACCTAGCCGTACAAATTACACTCTGAATATCTGATCTTACATACTTATTGGTGATTGTTGAATGTAGATGGATCATAGGATGACTGAGAAATATCCTTAATAAATAGCACATTTCTCCCGCCATGAGAAGTGGTCTCGGCGTTAAGTTAACTGTTCTACGCAAACATGTCGGTAAATTCAAAGTAATTATTTTACTTAAGGGGTTATTTCTTCCGAAACTAGACCAATTTTGCTTTACATCCTCGTAAGTAAAACTTAATGTTACATTTTATAACTGACAAAACTATTGAATTTTTTAGTGAGGGATCTAGTTTGGGCTTTATTGTTGGCGTTAAGTATTTCAAACAATTGAAATTACAGATTGAGCCAACAGAAAATAAGTAAATAACTTTAAGATTTCAAACCATATTTTTTTAAGCATAATGATTGTACTGATGGTACTGTTGGACTTTTTACTTTCAATATTTGAAAACAATAAGACATTAAACACTTTGATTTCTTAAATCGTTAAAACAGAACATATTCGATTTAACGCAAAGTACCAATAATATAAATAATTGTAATACACCTTTGTGTACGTGGACTGTCAAAATGAGTCTAACTTAAGTTACGATAATTCGTTTCACGATGATGAAAATGTAATGAAAAACTCAATCACACTCAATCAGAAAATCTCTAAACAGATGTCACATGTATTATTATTGTCTTAAAAAACTCGACGAAATAGCTGAACGCAAAAATGTTAAAAAGTATATGGGTATGGGTAACGAGAAACTCGTAGGTCGTGTACATATTTGTACATATTATGAGTGGGCGAATAGTTCGTAACACAAAAACGATCTCAATAGTTTCTTGTAAATAATTATACTGATTGTACTGTTGCAAGAAATGTGGTCATAATGTATGTATAACGACGCCTATGTATTTTGTTTATATATATATATATATATATATATATATATATATATATATATATATATATATATATATATACATATATATATATATATATATATATATATATATATATATATATATATATATATATATATATATGCATATATATATATATATATATATATATATATATATATATATATATATATATATATATATATATATATATATATATATATATATGCATATGTGCACAATGCAACATACAGCTTAATCCTTTTAAGAAATTATCTTCGTTATCAAGTTTTTCATCTTCAAGAAACAAACGATATATTTGTAATATACCGTTTTCAAATCATTTTTTATAATTTTACAACCATATGTTTATTTTGTAATCATCAAGTAATTCAACACGACACTGACAATAATAAAAACTTGTATGTGTTTTATGCATATGTGTATGTCCATATATAAATATACATGAACACATAGGTATGTATGAATACATAAAAAAAATGGAAAAAATGGCTGTCACAGTCACATCGAGAATTTTTTTAATAATAAATAAGACCGCGCCTTACTTGTAAATTTAGTTTCTTTGTAAATACTTATACCTTTTGCACACATTATATAAACGATATTATATTTTATATAAATTACCAACAAGAAACACTTACCACAGAAAAAAATGATTAAAAATTAAAAAACTTTTGTGCTTATTTCACAAAATACATAAGAATAAATATTTCATTTAAAACAAAATTTAAAAATACATATATCAACTATATGGCACTTATTAATAAATGTTACACTAAACTTATTATTTATTAAATAAAACTATGAAATCACTTAAATATGTTTTAAACTTTTGCCAAACCTATAACCAACCAATCTATGCGAATGAATCAAAACTGACTAATTTAATATAATGTATGAAAATTATTTTGCCGTAAATGGAAAAAATTTATGAATGAAGGATAAAAAGAGATAAACGTAAATTTTACAATCGTCGCATTCGCACTACAAGGTTTGTTTCTTAATTTTTTGGTGGGAGTTTTTAGATGAAGTTTCAAATTTATTATAATATTTATTCACCACAATAAGCCTATTTAGACTAGTATTCTTAAGAACACATATCAACAACACTTGAATCAACTTGAAGTTTAGATTTGTATTCGACACTCGATGTTTATTATATATTTATGTATATGTAAATTAGTTTCATTTCATTCGTTTATAGCTCAAAATAAAAATTTTAATGGAAAAATAGCCACACATACAAACACTATTTTTTTTTTAAATATAAACAACACGAGAATACAGCAAATTGTTTGTCGGAACGTGCATCGGAAAATCGCCACCAAAAATTTTAGTTTATTGGTAAAGAGGAAAGAAACGAGTAAAAACGGTATTTACACGAAGATGTATTGCAAAGCTATGTGCAACTGACGATTGGAAAACCAGAAATGCGATACCTGTCGGGGAAAAAAAATAACCGCTCAAACAAAAGTATTTAGTATAAAACTTACAATATTGTTTTTTAAGCATATTTTAGTTACATATACTTACGATTTAATGTTATTTGATGTTCTTTATGTTTTACAGTATAACAACATAATTTTGTTTTAATTAATGTCTTATATATGTTGAGTTTATGTCACAATCAATTTTATTTTCTTGATTGTATCTGAAAATATTTTATTTGTGTTTCTTATGCCTCATCATATTTTTTTAAATACATTATAGGCAGTTGCATTTTAGGAAATACCTTAGGGAAATACACAAATCATGACATTCATCTGCGTGCGACAGTTATTTTGCTTTCGCTAGAGAACCGAGTCCAATCGCCCATATAGTTACATATTGTGATCGTTTGTTAATTTTTTTTGTTTTAAATTTATTGGCACTAGCACCAAATAATAGGAGCCATTTTGCCCATTTTCTACATATTTTACATTTATTTTTTATAAAAAAATTTCAATTATGTATATAAAATTATTAATTTACTATTATAAATTGTTATAACAATTATTATTATTTTTTTTAAATATATATTAAGCTTTAATTGGGTGCAGGGCGGACTTTTAGACAGTCCTAGCTCCTTGTAACTGTCAGAGCTCCTGCACCCAACGCGCGGTCCTTCAAGTAAAGGTTGATAGCTGCCTTAAACATGTGCATTCTATAATCCAACGGAAACTGAAAACCGGATAACGAATTCCACTTCCTGGATGTTCGATGAATGAATTCGCGCTTTGTACCTTCAGTTCGAGGTTTCGGCAGCTTCACCGTAAACCTATGCGCATTGACCGTTCCTCGTGTTACCCGTCCTGGCGTAACATATGGTGGTATTTTCTCCTTTAATTCTGCAGAACATTTACCATTTATTAATCTATAGAACACGCATAGTTCTGCAACATCTCTGCGGTGCTGTAGGCTGTCTAGATGTTTCGTAAGTCTGGAGTTTCGTATTATTCGTATGGCACGTTGCTGAACTCTATCCAGCAACTGGAGAGCAGTGCAATATGCTCCACCCCAAACTTGACAGCAATATTCTATACACGATCTAATAAAGGTTTTATATATCTGGAGAACCTGATGCGATTTAAAAAACCGTCTGCATCTATTGAGGAACCCCAGTTTACGTGAAGCTGATTTGGCCAATGCGATAATGTGTTCATTCCATTTTAAATTGTTACTAATTTGAACACCAAGCAGACGAATTGAGTCACAACCCATGGGAACGTGGTCTTTTACCACAAAAGGGTATTCGTTGCGACTTCTTTTACGTGAGAACGTGCATAATTGTGTTTTTTTCTCGTTAAATTTGACCTGATTTTTAATTCCCCACTCAAATATTGTACTTAAATCGGAATTAAGCGAAGTGACAACTTCCAGCCGTTTACCGTTTAACTCTGAAGGAGTAGGCTCGACCTCGAATGAAATAGAAGAGTGCAATGTTGCATCATCGGCAAAAGGATAGGGTTCACAGTGCTATCCAACAAGTCATTAATGTATAACAAAAACAAAGTTGGTGACAAAACTGATCCCTGAGGGACTTCGGCATTTGGGGAGTGTGTCGTTGATGATCTTTCATTTAGCACAACGTTGATCTTTCGGTCTTTGAGAAAGCTTTTTATCCACTTGATGGTCATCGAATCTAAGCCGTATGCCACAAGTTTACAAATGAGATTCTCATGCCAAACCTTGTCAAAAGCCTTGGATATATCCAAAGCGATTGCAAAGGCTTCTCCATGGTGCTCAAGGGCGAGATTCCATTTGTTTGTAACATACGTCAAAAGATCGGTTGTGGAGCGGCTTTCACGGAAGCCATATTGTTTATCTGAAATTATTTTATTAATCTCAAGATAATTCACCAGTTGTTGGTTAATGCATTTCTCAAAAACTTTAGCCACGGCTGACACAATTGATATTGGCCGGTAGTTTTATCACAAGCACGTTTAAGGACCGGTTGCACCATCGCACTCTTCCAGGCGTTCGGGTATTTACCTTGCTTATAAGACAGGAGAAAAATTTTATTTAATATTGGAGCCAAGTCACTGGCAAACTCCTTCAATATTCCAACAGGAATTCCGTCAGGTCCAGTGGCCTTATTTATGTCCATTGTCTTCAGGTTCCTGAAGACAATTTCCTCCGAGATGTTGACAGGGTCCATTTTGGTACCACAATACGGAATTGACGGAGGTGTAACTCCATCGGGGACAACTAAGGTCGAGTTCGAAGTGAAGACGTTTGCCAGTAAGTCGGCCTGCAAATATGGATCCACCACCAAAGCACCGTCTGCACATTTCATTGCTGAAATAGATGTTTTAGAAATATTGGAAACCGATGCGACCATCTGGTAAAAGTTGCGATCGGAGATTTTCAACTCGGAAGCCTTAGCGGCTTTCTTGTTGTCAGCTCTTTTCGCTTCCTTCGCACAGATTTTTTTACAGATGTTACGTGTTTTGTTGCGCTTATATTTCTTGTGAGCAGATTTATTTTGTCTGGCGGCTTTGGCGGCTTCTTTTGAAAAAATTTTAAAATTAGGATTAGGATTGGAAAAGGATGATGGGATATATTTACTCATTCCATGTAGAACGGTTTCGGTGAAATTGGAAACGGCGTCGTCTATTTGATTGTTATAAAAACAATAGCTCTCCTACGGGAAATGTTGAAAAAATGACCGTAACCCATCATTTTCAGCCTCGTTAAAATGCCATAGACGCCTTGGCTGCTGTCTAAATTCTGGTGGTGTTGCGACAGAAATTTTTACTGTTATCAGGTTGTGGTCAGAATTTCCAATTCCAGCCTCGACACGCGCTTCCATGGAATGCGGAATTGTTGTAAAACAAAGATCCAGAATATGACTGCTTGTAGAATTTTGACATTCAAATGTGAAATCACTAACAATCTGCGTAAGGTCATGCGAAACAGCAAGCCACTCCGTCTGACGCCCGGCACAGTTCGTATTTTGGTGATTCAACCATTCTTTATGGTGGGCATTAAAGTCACCAACCATAATTAATTTGCAGTAGGGATGTTGATTGCGAATGTCATCACATTTGTCTGACAAAACTTCGAAGAAATTCATGGTTTCTGAATCCGTTTGGTTGGGGGATCTATATAAACTAATTAAAAAAAGGATTTTATTAGGAAGGGATATTTTAAGTACAATAGTTTGAGCGGTCTTTGAGAAATTTCGTACTTCTGGTGTCGAGCGTACGGTATGTGCTCTTTAATGAATAAACACACTCCACGTTGCAACTCGAATGCTTGTTCCAACTGGTAGCGCTTGAAGTAGAATTCGTTCTCGTAGATGTTATGAGATACTTTTGTTTCCGTTAGCACTAATATGTCGGGCCTGCGTGATTCAAGATGTTGATGTGCGCAGTTTTTATTAGTCACGAGTCCACGGACATTGGCAAAATGGATGGTAAGGCTATCAATTGTATCTTTACGAGGATTATGCCTCGCCCCGCGATCCGAAGAGGCATTTTTCGGGGATTTTTTAATTTTACTACTCATTGTAAAAAGAAACATTTTTGTGCGCAAAAATGCGTAAAACCGTCCCAACAAAAAATAAAAATTGAAATGATTAAAGCAAAACTACAAAATTAAAATAAATTAACGCGGGCGAAATAATAAATTGAACGTAAATAACGAATAAAAATTATAAAGTAAAAAAGAAAACAAATAAAATAAAAAGTTTTACGGCTGTGGGTGAAGCCCAACAATCCAACCATTTTAGTCGCCTCTTACGACAAGCAGTGGATACTGTGGTGGAAATTCTAAGCGTTCCCCCCGACCACCGAGGAAATATTATTTAATATGATTCAAAAGTTGTAGGTTTAATTTTAATTTCATTTACTCATCTTTCACGCATCGATCGCTTTCATATTTCAATACTATTCATTTTCATAAACTCATACATAGCTTTATACCCATTTATAGCCCTTGTAAAAATTTCATTCACACTCGTTGCACTCATGATGATTGTTTAGTTTTAATTGTGACTCTATTGTGGTTATATTTGTTGCACTTTTGAAGCTAATATTCCATATCCTCTACAACCAAACACACATTTTATTCACTTCTGTTTTGTTTTATTTGACATTTTTGCACAATTTCACTTTCCCATTTTCTCCACAGAATCACTTGGAACATATGAAGTACAACTCTAGCATACATAAAATCATATCCATTTACATTCTCATTTAAGCAACCCCTTTTTGCAATCAAATGGGCTCTTTCATTACCATTAATCTGTAGATGTGAAGGCATCCATTGAAGAACAACTTCACTCCCACAAATCGAAGGTATTCAAACCACTTATTCACATAAACATTGCCGTGAGTGTCTCCTCTCTTACTTATTAATGCTAAACCAGTCAGAGAGTGAGATAGTAAATGAACCCTCCTTCTCCCGTCATTCCTTGCCAACTTGATTCCTTCCATAACCCCAATCAATTCGGCATTCATTATACAGATGATATCATTTACTCTTAACATTTTCTCTTTTTTTAGTGCGGATGTAAATTCCAACACCCACGCGATCGTCACACACACTAGCATCTGTATACACAGTGAAATTTACACTTATAAAATTCTCTCTTGACTAATAACTCATTCATCAAAGCTTTTGTTGTGCCTCCAAAATTCAAACATACCACCAGATTTGCAGGATCAGTTGGCATCACTTTTTGGAGCTTGTGCTTGAGTTTTCCTCAAGTCTGTTTCTGCCTGCAAGCTGATTATCATTGAACCACCCATTTCAGAACAAAGAGTATGTATTGAGGGACACTAGCTCCTTCCACAACATGTCAGTCGCACTAGGATGAAATCCCCATTTCGGTTTACTCACCCGTTTGATAACATACAGTCTACTCTTACGATTATCAGTTATTTTCTCCATGTGTGCTTTAACACTTAAAGGTTGATCGATCCAGATCCCCAAATACCTATAGTCAATGTCACATTTTCAATACTTTCACTATGTATATCAATTCTTTGTCGAGTTCGAAACACCATGCAACAACATTTTCTCATATTCACCCGTAGATTTAATTCAGTCAAATAGTTGATTACCTGATCCACATATTCTTGAGGTCGATCACATACTGTTTTAATGTTAAGGACCTTTATCCATTATAACAAAGTCATCTGCACATTGCAAAATGACTTGGTCTTCTGAGTTTAATCCATGAATCAAGCGTATATATAGATTGAAAAGAGTTGGTGAAATTTTACTGTTAAATGAAAAATATAACTTTAACAGTGTTAATAGTCATGACTAAATATTTTATTTGAATGTAATCCAATTTTTTGTTAACGACTAAATAGCACAGTGGTTAAAGTAGGATACAAAAGGGGGTTTTCCACCATCTGATTACAATTGGTGGTATGGATAAACACATCAATGACCCCCTGTTCGAGTGCAGCATTCATGGGCCAACCCAACTTCCATGTCAATATACTATAAGCTGGCATGGAGCTAGTCAATGTGCAGATGGTTCTACGTAAATCGGACCCAAAGCCGTACATCCTCGATTTGGCTATGTAATGGCGTAAAGAAGAACGTAAATAAACGAACCGCGAAAGAGTTACTGTCTTAATTTTTTGCTGTCGTAAATCATGTTATAGCCAGATGTATTTATATAATTTCAGTTCGGCGGTTCCTTCTTTCCATCGAAACGCCAAAAAAGTATATACATAATGCTAATTTTGCGATTGTGCTAAAGCGATAGAAATATATTATAAAATATAGAACGTTAAGAATTCAAAAATTAGAAAAATTGGACAGTGTTTACTAAAAACTCGCTGATAAGTTTATTGAAAATATCCCAACATAGATTTAATTAATTTCATTATGGTACAAGTAGTTCATTGTTATTTGGATTTTAAACTATTATTTTCCGGGTTTCGAAGTTTTTGCCAATTCTTCCGTGCTTTTTTTTATTTTTAAGAAGTCCCTTACTTCTCCTGGATAGCTAGCGTTGCGCTTCATTTCCTGACTATTATTATTTGGATTGCATTCCCACACAGCACTTTATATGGATATAATTATCCGAAATCCTTTTCATGCACTGTCTGAGTGAAACTCGAATTTAAGCTGTTAGTCTGCTGCGAACAATTATTTTCCTTCCAGCAATCGTTAACCGTGATCCCTTATAGGTATTTTATGCATTATAGTCACCTCCAATTAAAAAGACACTTCCTAGATTTTGAAAAGATAAGTATGATCTATTTTATGATGATAGCTTATCCACCTCTAACTTTGTTTTCTGCATGTAATGCGTGATATCAATTATATCCTTTTATTTTACAGAATGAAGTGAGTTTCTGATATGACATATATCTATATTATGCATGTTTAAAATATATCTAGTCTTTGAATGTGTTACAATACCCCATTTGCATCCCAGGTTATATAATTTATATTTTGAATCATGGCTTTCTTCAACTCTTTTATTTAAACTAGTTTGTGATTTCATTTCTTCTGATGTGTTCTGCAGGCTTTTTCCCTGAATAATAAGTCTTTCGATGATGTTCTCTATGTTTTTCAGTATATCATGTAGAAACTTCACTTTAAAGTATTTCTGCTCTGTCTGCTGTCTATCTATGCATAAGTAATGTTTTCGTTTACTAATCATAATCTTGGCAGTTTTTACATTTATGTCTAGTGATCTTTCTCACTGTTTCTTTTTTAACTCTTAGGTTAAGGCTTTATTATTATAAATATTTTCGATTTTGTCTTGTAACGTAATTTGTAACTGCTATTTCAATTGAAACAACAATTTTAAACTTCGTTAATAGAACGAAATTTACGAAATTTCGCAGAATTTACGCGGTCTTAGTAGCCGACTATAGCTCAGGGTTGGTCGTGGGGTTTGTAAAGGCTTGCATGTTTCTTGAATAAACCGCAAAATAAATAAAGGATAACAACAATAAAGGATAAACAACTCATCATCCCGTATCTTGTTCGACCTTACACGATCATTTTGAACAAAGAATCACTTAATAATATTTAAGATGAAAAAAATTGAACAAAAGTGTTACAAATGTTTTATTAAAGAAATTAAATTAAAATTTGAAATTATCAAAATTGGGGTCTTCTACGAAGACGGTTTTCAAAATCCCGGATCCAAAATCCCGAAACCAAAATCCCGGTTTTCAAAATCCCGGTTTTCAAAATCCCGGTTTTCAAAATCCCGTTCTTCAAAATCCTGGTTTTCAAAATCTTGGTTTCAAAATCAATGTATAATCGAATTTCAAAAATTCTCGAAAATTTTATCTCAAATCGCAAATAACAAAAACTTTTTGTAATATTATTTACGACGTTGCTTTAGAACTCTGAACTTCAACTCCGAGGTGCTTTAGATTTCAACTTCGGGGAACGTGATTCTCTCACCGCAATATGTACCAAGTTTTTGGACAGTTTCCGACAACCCAATACTCGAGAACTTTCTAAGAACCCAAAACTTAGTTGAGGGTTGGCACCGTCGGCTCGAATCTTTTGTTGTGAAACCGCATATTGGACTTTACAAACTAATGTCCGAGTTTAGGAATAAAATGTAATATTGTAAAACTAAATAAATAAAAGGCATGACTATGAAGAAATTTCATATCTAAAAAATATTGCACATAATATTGCGTTAGTAAATAAATAGTAATTCCTATATATACTTTTTTAGCATAAATATTTTTAAAATATTTTATAATTTAATTTAAAAAAATAGTTTTAGTTTTATTTTATAATTTTATAAACAAACGTATAAAATAAATCAAACATTTTTTTTTGTGCTGAAAATACAAGAAAAATCTAAACCGGGATTTTGTAAAAACCGGGATTTAGATTTTGTGAAAACCGAAATGTTGTAAACCGGGATTTGAAAACCGGGATATTGAGAATCGGGATTTTGAAAACCGGGATTTTGAAAACCGGGATTTTGAAAACCGGGATTTTGAAAAACGGGATTTATAAAAAACCGGGATTTTGACTAACCGGGAATTACCTCCAAAATTGGGGTGTGTAACCAAATCCCGGTTTTCAAAATCCCGGTTAGTCAAAATCCCGGTTTTTTTATAAATCCCGGAATTGAAAATCCCGTTTTTCAAAATCCCGGTTTTTAAAATCCCGGTTTTCAAAATCCCGGTTTTCTAAAGCCTAATTTTCAAAACCCCGGTTCTCAAAATCCCGGTTTTCAAAATCCCGGTTTACAAAATCTCGGTTTTCACAAAATCTAAATCCCGGTTTTTATAAAATCCCGGTTTAGATTTTTCTTGTATTTTCGGCACAAAAATAAAAAAAATGTTTGATTTATTTTATAGTAGGTTTGTTTATAAAATTATAAAATAAAACTTTAACTATTTTTATTAAATTAAATTATAAAATATTTTAAAAATATTTATGCTAAAAAAGTATATATAGGAATTACTATTTATTTACTAACGCAATATTATATGCAATATTTTTTAGATATGAAATTTCATCATAGTCATGCCTTTTATTTATTTAGTTTTACACTATTTCACACTTTTTTCCCAAACTCGGACATAAGTTTGTAAAGTCTAATATGCGGTTTTACAACAAGAGATTTGAGCCGACGGTGCCAACCCTCAACTAAGTTTTGGGTTCTTAGAATGTTCTCGAGTATTGGGTTTTCGGAAACTGTCCAAAAACTGGGTGCATATTGCGGTGAGAGAACCACGTCCCCCGAAGTTGAAATCTAAAGCACCTCGGAGTTACCGAAGCCGTTAACCTCTACAATTCTAAGTAGAATTAGAACAACGTCGAAAATAATATTACAAACATTTTTTGTTATTTGCGATTCGAGATAAAATTTTCGAGAATTTTTGAAATTCGATTATTCATTGATTCGAGATTTCGATTTCGTTTGATGAGGTTTCACGACCAACCCAATTTATCCATACCTACAAACAGCTTGATTGTTCAAGAATTAACCAAAAATTACATTTTATTCCTACTTTGGATTTTACTATTAATACAATAGGTTTTAAATTTTCTAGTGTATAGAATATTTTAATTAATCCTGGTTTTCAAAATCTTGGTTTTGAAAGACATGTTTTTTTTAATTCGGGCGGCCCGAATTAAAAAAAACATGTCTTTCAAAACCAAGATTTTGAAAACCAGGATTTTGAAAACCGGGATTTTGAAAACCGGGATTTTGAAAACCGTGATTTTGAAAACCGGGATTTTGAAAACCGGAATTTTGAAAACCGGGATTTTGAAAACCGGGATTTTGACAACCGGGATTTTGAAAACCGGGATTTTGGTTTCGGGATTTTGGATCCGGGATTTTGAAAACCGGGATTTCGTAGTAGACCCCCAAAATTGAGATAAAAGTAATATGTTGAATGAATTATGATAAACAAAAAAAATAAAATAAAAAAACTTAATCGTTAATTTAAAAACTAACTTATCATACAAAAACATTGTTTAGGAATCCGAACTTTTCTGTTTTTAACCTAGCAAATATTCTTAATTAAATTCTTAAAACTAGGTCTTAAAATATAAATATAATAATCAATAAAAAATAATAATAATACTTAATATTTTTTTGTTGCGTTATCGATGAATGGAATGGTGTGCTACGTTGATTGTAGTTCATCTGTAGATCTGCATTTATGTCGTATTTACCTCGTATGGATTGAAATCAAATAACTTATAATAACTATAAGGGAAATCGCATCCAACTTGATATAATTCCGGTGAAGATTAAAAGATGGTACTAGTAGTAGTTGTACGAAATATTAACATTTTAAACTACTGTTTTTTATATTCAACGGATTATTAACGAAACCAAAATTTAAAATCTAAAAAAAATTTTATTTTTAGAATCGAAATTTGAAATTATTGAAGTTAATTGGTTTATTTATATAAATAGTAATAAATAAATAAAACAAAATTTGTTTTTTTTTAAAATTATTTCATTTCAATATGAAATTATTTCGCGTGCCATCTATTGTTCTCGTTAAAAACGTATGGTATGCTATCTAGAAATCTTGGCCGAAAGTAAATTTAACGAAATCATGCTTTCGTTGTCATTAACTATGGAAATTGACACGATTTCCCTTATAGTATTATAAGTTATTTGATTAAAATACGATTTTGTTTTTGAGATTAAATATCTTCACTTATAGGAAATTTTATTTTTTTTTATATATATTTATTAAAAATATTTATTATATTTATTGTTTTGTTTTTCTTAGTTTTTACAATTATGATTATATTAATATTAATAAATTATAAATATATATGACTAATTATTATATGTAGGGTATATATTATATTAAAATTGATTCATATAAATCATGAATAATAATTTTATTTGCTGCTCAAAAGACGTTCCATCCAAAAAATCACAAAATCAAAGAGACCGCAACATTCACGTGCACCTTTATTGCATTATTTTTTTCAATTATTTTTTTTTTAATATATGATTACCGAGAGTGGTGTTACAGTCCAGCATGAAAATTGCCATTACTTTAATTGATCGATCATTTTTACTCTCGTAGGTATACCACTGGTGACAATCAGAATTTAATTTGATAGCTAGAGCTTTGTAGTCTTCGGGCACGATTTTGTTTATTTCCTAGAATATTGATTTCTTATTCCTAGAATATTGATCAGGAGTGGAACCTGTTTCTTTTTTCTGGGTCACGCACTTTTGGTGCAGTAATTGAATTGGCAGTTTTAATGTTGGTTTGTATTGGCTTAACTTCTGGTGACGATTCAGCTTTCTTCTACCTTAGGTTGGTTTCTTTTCTTGGGATTTCTTTTCTTGGGATTTAGTCTCCGTTGGTTTCTCTTTCAAGCTCATCTTCATCAGTGTGATATTCGTCTTGATTTGAGGGTGATCTGGAAATTGGTTACTCATTAATGTTGAGTTTCCTGCTTTGTTGGTTTTATTTACTGTTTCCTTTAGCATAAGGTTTTTTTTTCTTGTTGAGTTGCGCGATTAATTTTTTTATTTGTTCAAATTTATTAACTATCTCCGCGTTGTTTATTAAAACTGTTTGAGCACTGAAGGTGACTTCAGTAGTTGGCTTGTTAGAGTCACATCGCAGTGTGGTGCTCTCTGATGGTGGAACTAGTATATTATCACTTTATAAAGTATGCCCTTAGATAGATAGAACACCAAACAAAAAATCTGTACAAAATGAAAATATAAAGTGAAGCATACATAAACGATGAGGAAACAGGACGTACGTATAATATTAGATGAGAAGCAACGATGAGATCATTAACGAAATATTTTACTCATTTAAAAAACATAAAATCATTAAAAATTATAGTAAAATCTGTGTTTTATTTAAAATGACAAAGTGTAGTATTTCGTTTATATGAATTGGACATGGATTCATGAATTACTTATTTTAACAGTATTTATTGATTTGTTTACAATAATTTTTTATGTGAGCTATACACCCTATTTTGAGCATTAGCTCATTCGTAATAAGATGTATGTAGTTCTTGAATTTATATCTTATATTTAAAACATAGTTCCTGGTTTGACAGCTTCTGACCTCTGTGTGTTCAACATTATTACTCGTACGTGTAGATTTTTAAATTTTTTAAAAAATAAATTTTCTTCACGTCTATTTGACACGATAGTCATGGCTGTTAGTATGTAAATTATGTAAAAAGCAGCGTAAATTACATCAAACGTAACTAACATGTAAAAACGAAGACAACATCATTCGCAGTGCCATCTATTTTAAAATGTCAAAATTAATCATATAAATGCGTATTTTTAAAAAATCAGTTAGTTTTCCAGTCCACGTAATAAGTTGGAAAGCGATTTTTGTTCATCTTTACCCGAGCCAGTTAAAATGAATTTTTAACGAAATTAACCTGTTAATAATTTTAATCTCAATCAAAAATTATTGTTACTTTCAGTATGTAGTCGAAAAAAATTCTACACAGTTAATTATTTTACAAATTATATTCGTATAATAGTAAGAAGATTTTTTAATAGATGGTATTTTAGTTACAATTAAATTTAATAAGAGATGGCGCGTCAGTTTTTTTAAATCGTTTTTTACGTTTTTTACCTAAAGAATGTAAAAAATAACCTTATGTAAATAACACGTTATTTAAATGTAAAAAACCGAAAAAATAATTACAAACTAGTTAGATATAATTCAAGTTCTCGTCATATTGGTGGTGTTAGTATTTATATTAGGGGATCATTGGAATATAGAAAATATGAAAAATATTGCGAAGTATCGGGATTTTTGGTAATTGAGTGTTAAAGTTACTAATATACACCACATAATATATTTGGCTATAATGTCTTGTGTAGAGCGCCCAAATATGTGGACCAAAATACAAGATTTTTTTGAAGATGTTAACGAGTGTTAAAATGAAATTAATGATTATAATGGAAAAACGTCCACTTGTGGTAATATGAATTTTAATTGGTTACAAATGATATAAATAAAGACAATGCTAGTCAAAATATTGATGACTGTGGTTTCAAACAACTTGTGGCTGATCAAACCAGAATTACTAGCATGTCAAGAACGTTAATTGATTATATGATAGACAGTGATACTTATAACATTGACTAATCAAACCAGAATTACTAGCATGTCAAGAACGTTAATTGATTATATGATAGACAGTGATACTAATAACATTAGAGTGATAAATAAAAAAAATTAAGAATTACTGATCATGAAGCCATTGAAGTACTTATGAAAGATATAGTCTTAAATACCAGGATATTGTTAGAAGGTCTATTAAATATAATAAAGAGCGTTTTCGTAGTTTAATAAATAAAAAGTGCATCAATATAATAAGGACTGTTTAATCAATAATGATTTTGAATGGTGTAGTTATAGATCAATCAGAAAAAGTTCAAAGAATAAACTTATAAAAGCTAAAAGTGACTTTATTACATCTTAAATATCAAATTTCAGTGATCAAAAATCGATGTGGAGAAATATTTAATCGTATGTGTTGAAAAATCTAAAACTGAAATGGTAAATGTTCTGCAGAATTAAAGGAAAACATATCACCATTTGTTACGCTGGGACGGGTAACACGAGGAACGGTTAATGCGCATAGGTTTACGGTGAAGCTGCTGAAACCTCGAACTGAAGATGCAAAGCGCAAATTCATTTATCGAACAGCTAAGAAGTAGAATTCGTTGGCCGGTTTTCAGTTTCCGTTGAAATATAAAATGCACAAGTTTAAGGCAGTTATCAATCTTTACTTGAAGGATCGCGCGTTACAAGGAGCTAGGACAATCTAGAAGTCCGCCCTGCACCCAAATAAAACTAACTTAAAAAAAAAATAAGTATAATTAATAAAACCAATAGTTATTTAAGCGAAATGAATAAATTAAAATTTAACATTGATAACTAAGTGTAAGTGTATAAATGAAGAGCTTGCAACGGACTTTAACGACCAGCACATCCTTGTAGCTGGGTAGCATTCAGATGATAATAGGGGGTACTTTTGGTCGCCATTTTTTTAATCACCCGTTTAAGAACAATAATGATGTGCAACAAAAGTCTGCCTGAAACTCTCCAGCTCAGCATTGATAGCTTTATGACCACGTTCCCATAGCGTACCTCACCTCACCAAAAGGAAAACTAATCCATCATAATAAATAGTTCCCGTTTCATTTAAATTTCATTTGATTTTATTGTTATGTTAATATATATATATATATATATATATATATATATATATATATATATATATATATATATATATATATATATATAATATATATATATATATATATATATATATATATATATATATATATATATATATATATATATATATATAAGTTAATAATATATAATAAGTTGATATATTTGCTAACAATAAGCAGGAACACTTTAATAATAGATGACCTTAAACAAATAAATTACAACTAAATAAATAATAATAAAGTACTAACTTCAAAGAAAAATTTGAGCAATCAAAAAAAATCTATTTTATTGATCTATCACGTTATAGACCATCACAATGACAACATGTCTTGGCTTTATACAACAAAAAAAGAAAGTATTAAAATAAAACATCAGCACTTACCACGTCATCCGGTCGAGCTCTTCCGTTACTAACATGTATTTTAAGGTATCTGAAATCATTTCTTCCCTTTTTTTTTTTGAAGCACAAAACTACTACTTTTTACTCAAATTTTCTTTTAAAAACTTTTTTTTTTAACTACACTAAAACTAGATTATATATTCTAATTGGCATCTAATTAGATATTATTTTTTTCCAAATTGCTACAAATGTTGCAAAGAGGTGTTGTGTTGATCTTCACACCGAGTGGACGTGTTTTTTTCCTCTCGGTGTTATTAAATAAAATAAAATAAATTCGTTTGTTGTGTGTGCGTGGTTTTAAATCGGATCACAGATGAGTATCGCTATTATATTATTATATTATATTTTATTATTATTGTAATTACATTATATATTGTATTGTATTGTGTTGTGTTGTATTTAATTATATTTTGTACGATACTATTATATCTCCATACGCTATTACGCATTGACATCTCACAGGCAATGCTTTATACAAGTATTGGTATTATTGTGTTACATTCAGTTCTTGTTTCTCCGTTATATGTTTAATATTGTAATTTGTAATATATGTATAACGATTTGTCTTTGTGTCTTATATACATCATCAGTGCTAATGTATGTATACGGCCGACTCAGAGAGAAATATAAAAAACTGAGTTAGTATGCAGAAAGGCCTAAGAATCGAAAGATGAAGGAAGTTTCTCATACAAGGGACATGAAATCGATTTTTTGGGGATCATTTTTTCAGCTTTGGCTCGTCATATCTCGGGATCTATCGAGGGGATCAGGATTTGACCTGGGGGGCGACAGGAGTCCGTTTTATTCTTTAGATATTGGAGTCGTTGTTTTTCAGCTTAGGGAAGTTTTCGGTTCTAGATTTTCGATTTTCCGCAGGATCGGACTGGGTCTGGAGAGTGGAAGTTGTTTTCTATATGAATTTGTGTGTGTGCGTGGTTTGAATGAGAGTTTAAATGATTTGAGCTGGGGGAGGTGAGAGGAGTGGGACAAAGGTGCTTAAAGGTATATTGGAGTATAAGGGACGGAGGGATGGAGGTTGACGGCGGAAAGCAGGGGGTCATTGGCGGACAAGCGAGAGGGTCTCAACTAGAAAATATTTTGGTGTACATTCTGATTTTGGATCGGAATGTAGGAAGGGGAATCATGGAAGTCTCAATGATGTAGGAAGGGGAAGTCTCAATTTTCTAGTTGAGACTTTCTCGTTTGAATGGGTGTACGCAATTTTTGATTATTTTGTTCATGCATTTTTTAATTGCAGTTTCGGGATTTTGGAGTAATGGACAGAAATTGTATATTGTCTTACAATTGTGAAGTCAAGTGGTGCATGCTGTTTCATTGGTGGAGCCAGGATTTTTTCACTTTTTATTGTGTATATTGAATTTTTGTTTATGAAAACATAACCAAAAATTCGGTATATGCAGTGGAAAGTGAAGGAATCTTGGTTTCATTAATGAAACAGTGTGCATTGCTTGATTTTGTAGTTGTGGGACAATGTACGGTTTCTGTTTGTTGTTCCAAAGTCCTGAAATTGCAATTGAGGAATGCATGAACGGGGTAATTAAAAATTGCGTACACCCATTCCTTTTCCTGCATTCCGATTTGGAATCAGAGTGTACACTGAAATATTTTCTAGTTGAGACTTTCTCGTTTGTTTGTTAATGATTTTTTGTTTTTTGTTGTTAGTTTTTATCTTTCCGTCCCTTATACTCTGATGTGCTTTTGAGTGCCTTTGTCCTGTTCCTTTCGTTTCCTTTAGTTCGGGTCATTTAAATTCTCATTTAAATTGCGCACACACGTGGATTCGTATAGAAAACAATTTTTGCTCTCCAGATTCGGTCCGATCTTGCGGAGGGTCGAAGGTTTGGAACTGAAAGTTTCCCTAAGTTGAAGAGCAATGGTTCCAATGTTTGGGGAATAAAATGGACTTTTGTCGCCCCTTGGGTCAAATTTTGATTTTCTCGATAGATTTTGAGATGTGACGAGTTGGAGTGGAAAAGATGATTTTTAAAAGATTGATTTCATGTCTTTTGTATGAGAAGTTTTTTTCATTTTTCGTTTTTTGGGCCTTTCTGCATACTTTTAATATTTTTAGTGAATCGGCCGTGAACACATACATTAGCATTGACATCATTTTCAAATCACACGCACACCACAGTATTCCATTGAAAGCGATCGCATGCTTTGTATGTTTCGTCTTCTTTCGTTTGCCTAGCACATCGCTCTTCATACAATTCTCTTATTCCCCTTTCGTTTAGATGTTTTTTTATATTTTGGTTTATGTATCTTTCAAAACATACAGTAGTAGGGATTTTGTATATTTAAATTTTAACACGATCACTGCCATTGTGCGATCGTTGTGTAGGAAAATGTTAATATATTCAATGTAATTGGCGAGTTACATTTTATTTTTATAAATTTTTGGATTGTGTTTGTGTTGTATATACATCATTATTTGATTGTTGAAAACGCAAATTTACACACGACTGTCTCCATTTAAATGCCTAGGTATTCATATTATGTATATAACAGAATTTTCGTTTCGTCCATCAAAATTCTGTTTCCTATGTTTATTAGAGAATTTTTTGTTTATTTTTATTTTATATATTTTATGCAGTTGTTATATATACATATATACAGGTGATCCTTGACTTACGTCGTAGATTATCATATACATATATACAGGCGATCTTTGACTTACGTCGTGGATGCGTTCCTGAAAAGTTCAACGTTACTTGAAACGGCGTAAGTCGAAAAAGTATTCAAATATGTAATGAGGGAATATGTTGGTTCTATGCGGGGTATAATGTATTTAAATTCTAAATGTAATTTAAATACATTGTACTTTTTACGTTGCCGGCATGTTTTTTCATTGTATATTTGAATACTTTAATGTAATGTAATCTTATCAGATGATGAAATACTTTCATCATTTATCCTGCTAGGTTAATAAATTTTCTACGTCAGACGGATCAGCATCTATGAAGCCAGTTTTTTTGGCCATGTTGATGATTTGAGTTTGTACTTCAGCTGCATCTTCGATAGAACTGGTGGACTGATTCGACCAAGGCTTTTTCCACGATCCAGACTTGGTGGTGTCGCTGACTTCATCCCAAGATTTGCTAATGTTGAAAACATGTCATTTCGTGTAGAGAGACCGGCAGTAACCCAAGCCTTTCTATAACTTCTTCAAATAACAAGTAAACTTGTTTTTGTGATACCCTTTAAAGCTTTCGGGTTCTCCGAATTGTAAATCAGCAAAGGATTTAACTTGAAGTCGCCGACGACATTACCACCAAGCAGAAGCGTCAAACGGTCTTTTGCTGCTTTAAAGCCGGAAGCATGTTTTTCTGCTGTGGTCAAATATGTTCGTGAGGGCGTTATTTTCAAGTAATAAGAAGCTGTTTCGTCGTTAAATAGTTGATGGCTTAAATGGCCATCTGCAACGATGCTTTTAATTGTTTGCAGAATGAAGTTTGGTGCAGCTGTGTCTGCGCTAGCAGACTCACCTGAAGTTTTAATATTTAGGAATTCGTTCCGATTTTTAAAATTTTGGAACCAACTCCGACTATATTGGAAAGTATTTGTTTCTTCGTTATTTAGTTGACAAGAGGCCCGCAAATACTCTTAGCTTTGGTTTGGATGATCGACGTACTAAAAGTAATATTTTTTGGATTGAGCATTTTATCCAATCTATCAACAATAATTCCATTGTCTCGATTCTAAAATTAGCAAAAATTTTCGTACTTTTTGAGGTTCCCACTTTAGCATGATTTAAATTCTTTAGCGAATTTTTTTTGCATAAAAATTGTTCTTTCAGTTGTTGGTGGAATATTTAAATTTCTGGAAATTTGTTTTCTGTATTCCAATTCGAAAGGGTGCGTGTGTGTGACACATAGTTAATAAAGAAGGTGTACACATCCTCAGGGATTATGTAGGACAGGAGTGTTTAGATTTGGTGCAGAACACGGGTATGTATCTTCCATTATCGGAGTTACATTTTGGGATTGCGGTTGAGGGTTGTTTTAGTCTGGAAGATTGTGATGGGTCGGGCGGGTATTTGAATCTAGTGGCGAGGATTTGGAACTATTTAAATATTTGGATGTCGGTGGGATCGTAGCTGTTTTGCAGTGGTGGTTTGGAGGCATTCAGTTTTGCAGAGTGGTGGGAGGTTTTGATGTTTTGGTTGGATTTTTGAAGGATGTCGGAAGCGGTTTGAAAGAAGCTGTTTTTGTAGGTATGCTGGTGATTTGTTCTTTGACTCATGATACTGCTGCGGTTCGCGGGAGGGAGGGGGGCGTTTTCGAAGCTGGATTTGATTGAGACGGGCATGAGGGTTAATCTAGTTGCGGTGGCGGTTGGAAGCCTCTGTTGGCATGTGGAATTTTGGACGCGAGTGGGATTTGTTGGGGCCTGGAGGATTCGCCGGAATGTGGGGTGTTTGGATGAATTTCGGTTTGTTGAAAGTCAGTTGAGATATGTCTGTACTTTCTATTTTTATTTTTATTTTTTTAAGGTTGGTGTTCCGTTGCTGAGGGTGCTCTGAAAGAGTTTGTATTTTGGATGCTTACGATTGGGTTCTCGTGTTAGAGTTTATTTGCTACTAATAGAAATATGTCTGGTTGAATGTTGAGTTTGGATCGTGGTTGGTTTGCTTGAATAGGGTTCGCTTCGAGGGGTGTCGATTTCCTTCACTTCACGCGTTAGATGGTGGTGGATCTGTAAATATAGGGACGCAAATTTATATGCAGCATATGATGAGAAGACCCCAGGATAATTAACCTAAATACTCCAGTTTCAACTGCTGCGGTAACACCAATATATATGATGGAATTGGAAATGTCCTTCCTATCCAAATAAAAATAATAACCAATGATAATGTGAAAATGATATAGATTTTACTAACAAATTATATTATTGTAATAATTATGTAACAGGAAAATGGTTCTGCTGAAGATTGTCGCCCTATAGTCTATTTTGACTCTCTGATGAGCATGTTACAGTATTATGGTAACATTATCGTAATGGATGGCTTAAACTATCAAACTAAATTAATTAAATTGTTTCAGATACCTGAGCGATAAGTTAAAAAAAAATTGTTTCAGAGTTCTGTACTTATGTTCTAATTAGGTTTGTTGTGCGGATGGGAGTTCAAATAAATAATAAAACTAATTAATTAAGTTACAGATTCCTGAGCGAACTAATAAATTTATTTTAGAATTTTAATTTTAATTTAGTTTTAATTTTATTCAAAATACAGAAGAGCGGATAGGCGTTGCGGACTGGAGAATGCTGAGTGGCGATTGCAGACTAGCAGATTAAAATTGTGATTGTCTTGTGATAATAGTAGTTTAGTACCGACTGTCATGGTGTCTGTAACCGGGTCGCTCTTTCCTAACTAACATACCTTCCAATCCTTACCTATCGTTTTATGTAAACGGCTGTAGGAATAGGCCCGGCGTTATCCGGGAATCTTGCCTAGCGCTTGGTCCTACAGTCCTATCAATCAATCAATCAATCAATCAAATTGCTACAAATGTTGCAAAATAAAGCAATGCGTGGTACTTTAAAAGCTAGCAAATATACACATCAAAACACAATGCTAAATAAATTAAATTGGTAAAATGTATAGAGCAATCAACTAACATGAATGTTTTTATTTTAGTTTTCAAAATTAAGATTGGACTATTTAATTATATAAGTGATAAATTGCAATATGTTCAGTCGCTTTCCAATCGACCAACCACGCTAGTAAACCGCTAGTAGTTCGGCTGCTATCTTTGCTTAATAAACCATGGTATATTTAGCAAAGATAAGAACAGAACTAGAAGCGGTTCACTAGCGGTTGATCGATTGGAAAGCAACTAATATAGTAAAAAGAGTGACTACTGAAATTTTGTCCTTTTAAAGGGTGCCATATAAGTAAATTAAAAAAAAATGGATCTATAGTACTGATATTAAATATGGGTCGGTTCATGGATTCTTAACTCAAAACAGGGGTCATATATGTGTCCGTTCACTCCACCGATCATAATAAGATCCCGTTTGTATCCATTGAAATTATCTACTAGTTCTATTGTTTGAGAAAAACGGAAAAATATGAGATGAGGATGCTCCTAAGTTTAATTTGATAAAATATAGAACTGCATTTTATAAATGTTTATTTTGATGCACAGTTGGTTTCAATTGGAAATTTGGAAAAATACACTCTACGATTTAAAGTCAGCGAAATCTACCGACTATAATACATTCATAAGATAATAGAAACGAGCTGCTGGGTACCGAACTAAACCGAGGAAGGTGCTATTCAATAAACTGTGTTAGCTACGGAATTAATCACACATCGGTAAAGTTGTCGTAAGGAGTAAAGATGATGAGGCAAGCAAATCACACCATTTACATTTTTGGGTTTCGGTCATACAACAAATGCAACTTCCTATTTGACAATTTGAGGTGAGAGGTCAACGATTTATGAAACCACAAAAAACGGTTGGTGTGATGAAGAATATCGCAGCATTAAAAGCGGCGTTAAAAGAAAGTACTACCATTACTATAGAGCGTGCCAAAGGATGAACGTGAGGACTTTTTCAAATTTTATATAATACATATAATAATTTCAGTGATAATTCGGCTTTGTTTTTCTTTAGCATATACATATGTACCTGAAATTGAGTAACACACAAAACGTTCGATCGTATATTTAATTTAATATTGAATATAAATTAAAAATCATCGTCATTTCTTAAATTGTCGTTGAAACGAGAACAACACGTTATAAATTAGTACAACGTACTACCTCCTAAACTATTGAAAATAGTGAAACAAAAATGTTGGGGACGTTGCATATGAAACATCTAAAATTAATTATCATTCACAATTTCAAATAAATTAAGTTTATACGAGTATATATATTATGTATAGAATTTGTTGCATACATTTGTATGTTTGGATAACGTAATTAATAGTATTTTTTATTAATTTTAATTTTATTTTACATATGACAAGACACATACAGCCAATAATTAAAAATAAACGCGAATTAATGGTGTGGTCTTAGAAGGCTTCTGTTAATTTTCTATCGAATCAAGTTACCATAAAATTTTTTATGTAAAAACAAATTATTCGTCATTAGCGAAAGACGCTATCAAAATTTTCCGTTTTTTATTTGGATATATTCTGGCCTAAATTATTTAAATTTAAATTATTTTTGTAATTATTTATTAGTAAAATGGCTTTAAATTATTCGGATCCTACAGCTGAAAGAATATCTCAAATTGAAATGAATTTGGAAACTATTGAATCTACGTCATCAGATGAAAGCGATAAAATGAGTGAAATTGTTCAATCTGTTGCATGTGAAGATCCAGTTAGCAAAGTAGATAAAAACGAACTATCCGAAATCGATAAATTTCTTTCATCCCAACCTCACCGTGGTAATGAATTGAAGAGGTTCGATCAAGATTTAATAGATACTCAGCTTGGAATACGCAACGCATTTCCAAAAGTGAACTATAATGATACATATGGGGATATACCGGACGAATCTATAAATGAACCAGAAATTAAAAAACCCGGTCTTAGAGTACCAGCTATGCGTTGTATCCTATCACATCCAGATAAAGTACAAAATAAATTTAATAAGTATGGTAACATTTCGTATCACGATGATTCTATACGTGAGGCACAAAGAGCAAGAACGGCAAAGGAAAAACATGCACTGAATTTGAGTAAATTCAACAAAAAGTATGGAAATCGACAATTTCAGCTTAATACTTCAGGTAAATAACAAAATAATACGTGTTTAAATATTCATATTCGTAAACATATAATTTAAAGATGGAACAGTGATGGGTGTTAGCCCACGTAAATTTGAAAGAAAAAAATCTTTACCAGAAGAATTCAATGAAATTGGCAGGCATGCTGTAAAAATACGCAATGTAAAAAATGCTAAACCTAGAAAAAAATTGAATAAACTAGAACTACCAAACGTAGTAGATAAAAAACCAGCATGTTTTAAGAATTGCAGTGCAAATAGAAACGTAGATGTACAAGTAACTATAAAAATTTTACCTATGATTATTGTCGACTTGACTTTATAAATTTCATTATGTATTTTAACTGTAGGCAATTGAAAAAGGTGCAGTAAGCCAATCTCAACTAAGGTTACCACCAAAATCCCAACAAGTAAATTAAGATGAAATATACTAAAATGTAAATTATATGATTACGATTTTTGTTTTTTTAGCGAACTTTAAAGAGAACGAACCTTGATCAACCAAGCCCAGTTCCAGGCCCATCGGGACTAACAAGATCACAACAAGTAATTATCTTCTACTTATTTTATGCCAATTAATTAAAGTTTTTGTTTTAGAAAGCATTACTGGAGCGAAATCAAAAAAATGAAAATAGACCAGGTCCATCGGGATTAACAAGATCACAACAAGTAGTTTTCTCTTAAGATATTATGTCAATTGATTAATCGAAGATTTTGTTTTAGAAAGAACTAATGGAACGGAATCAAAAAATTGAACGTTCAACTCGTACAAAAAGCCCAATTCCAGGTCCATCGGGACTAACAAGATCACAACAAGTAATTGTATTTAAATATTTTTAAATGATTTTATTAATCGAAAATTTTGTTTTAGAAAGAACTAATGGAACGGAATCAAAAAAATGATCGTTCAACTCGTACAAAGAGCCCAATTCCAGGTCCATCAGGATTAACAAGATCACAACAAGTAATTGCATTTAAATATTTTTAAATGATTTTATTAATCGAAAATTTTGTTTTAGAAAGAACTAATGGAACGGAATCAAAAAAATGATCGTTCAACTCCTACAAAAAGCCCAATTCCAGGTCCATCGGGATTAACAAGATCACAACAAGTAATAGTCTTTTAATAATTTTATGTGAATTGATTAATCGAAGATTTTGTTTTAGAATGAACTATTGCAACAAAATCGAAACAGGGATTATAAAATCGAATCACAACGCACACCTTCTCCAAATCGTTTAAATGTATAGAATTACAAAATAATTTGGTTTTTTTTTGTTTATTTATATTTTTTATTTGATCTTAATTTGTATTTTAGAGATCACAAAAATATCGGATACAAAATAGTGATCAGTTAGAATCACCAAAATTACAAAATGTAAATTTGATTTAAAATTGTTTATAAATTGCTAAATTATAACTTAATTTTTAGAAATCGTTTCCGACTCAAAAGTCCGTTGATGTTTTAACAGTTATATCCCCTTCCGCAAACCAATTAAAATATGTAAATAAATTAATTTTCTTATATAAATTAATTAATTTTAATTTCTATTTTAGGGATCTACACGACGGAAATTATTTAATGATCGTTCATCTGATGATCAAATGGTGGAATCAGGGCCGAAAAAATCACAAAATGTAAATTCATTTTAACATTATTTAAGCTTATATTAATTTTTGTATTTTAGGAATCGCCAACACGATCTAATCTAACTATTAATGGACCATTTGTGCCTCGTGTGCATTCTTCTCCAATTGAATCGGATTTACCAAGATCAGTAGTAATAATCTAATTTAAATATTTATTTTCAAATTTTTGAATTATGATTTGTGTTTTAGAAATCATCCATATCGCAGGACCCAGTTAGTGATCTTGCTCGCTCCCCAAATGTTTTAAGTGTGAAACAAGTTGAACATGTAAATTGATTTTAATATGATTAAGATATTTTCTATTAACCATTATTTTGTATTTAAAGGGTACTCCTAAGCAATGGAAAACACATTCAATTCCCTTACCTAGCCATTCTACCCAAAGGTTGGACACTCTAAGACCACAAGTAATTTTGTTTCGATATTTTTATATAAAAAATAATAATGATTTGTGTTTCAGGAATCGTCCACATCGCAGGATCAACAAATTGATCGTTCAACCAGATCACAAAGAGTATAATTCTTTGATTATTTGCTTAATAACTTTTATATTAACTGCAAATTTTAAATTCTAGACAGTTCAATCAGCAGTCCCAAAAAAATCTCAAACTATCCGAAAATCACCTAGATTAGTATGTCCTAGAGCTAAACGAAAACATGTAGCAGCGGATGAAAATGAATATGTTTGCCCTATATCTATGGTTTGTTCAGATAAAGATCCACCCTGTATGCTTCGTTTGAATGTATCTATACACATTTGTTTTTATTAATCTTTAGAATTGCTAACAAAATTGTTTTTGATCTTTCAGGAAAGTGAAGAATCATATAACTTGGAAAACTCTCCAAATCTCCTTCCGAAAGACGAAAAGAGTGGACCGGTTAGTTTTTTGAAATAAGATTTAATATAAATATTTTAACAAACGTATTTAATTATAGAAACAAAATAAAACATCTCCAAGTAAAAGAAGTGGACACTATGGCGTATATATTATTTTGATACTTTTGCTAACCAACTTTACTGTATTAACTATTTTCTTGTATTTTAGGGATCTGCGACACAGCGTCAGTTAAATACCGATCTTTCATCTGAATCATCAGTGCCAGAGTCTCATGTATCAAGACGACAAACTCGCAATTTACTTTCGGTGCCACGGATCCATCGAAGAAATCGTTCTATCAATGAACGGCCTCAATCTGGTTCACAACAGGTTGGGCATCATCTTATATTTAAACTCATTTTTATAACATTTGTATATTGTATTATAGAACCCAAACTTAACGTTTCCAATTAACTCAAACACATCTGGATATTCTACTTCGGAAAATATTGCGGATACTGATTTATCAAACATGGGAGGATTTGGGGTAGTTCTTCTGAAATACGAAGATATTGGTATATATTGTTATAATAATCTCTTTTTTTCTATAGGAAACATATATATTACCTTCCAACTCGAATGCAAGAAGAAGAAGCGGACATGTTTCAGTATAAATTATTTACTTATTTCTGTAGAATTTGTTTTTTTTACTATTTAATCTAATTATTTTATTGCATCTTTACTGTATTAATTATTTTCTTGTATTTTAGGGATCTGCGACACAGCGTCAGTTAAATACTGATCTTTCATCTGAATCATCAGTGCCAGAGCAGTCTCATTTATCAAGAAGAAATCGTTCAATCAATGAACGACCCCAATCTGGTTCACAACAGGTTGGACATCATCTTATATTTAAACTCAGTTTTATAACATTTGTATATTGTATTATAGAACCCAAACTTAACGTACACAATCAATTCAAACACGTCTGAAAATTCTACTTCGGAAAATGTTGCGGATAGTGATTTATTAAACATGGCGAGATTTGGGGTAGTTCTTCTGAAATACGAAGATATTGGTATATATTGTTATAATAATTGTATTTTTCTATAGGAAACATATATATTGCCTTCCAACTCGAATGAAAGAAGAAGAAGCGGACATGTTTCAGTTAACGTATAAATTGTTTTAATATTTCTGTAGACTTTGTTTTATTTACTATTTAATCTTACTATTTTAGAGGATGCCGAATGTTCAAAACCGAAGTATAAGCAATCCTTATGTACCTTCAGGATCTTCGGGACAATCAGTTCTTCGTGCTGGTAGTCAAGGAATAAGATCAGGGCGTTCACCAACACATGGCTCAGAACCTAGCATTCAACATAATCGAGCAATATACCATTCCATACCTATTGGCTCAAATAGATTGAGAAATTCCCAACGACGCCATGAACAACAGGCAAATTCTCCGGGATCAGCTGTACCGATTAACACGTTTGAAAGGAACTATGGACAACCCCAATTTCGAAGTAGTATGCCGATACGTCAAAATCCTAATCGTAGAATAGGATCTAGGGCTTCGGGAGGAGAAGGTGGTCAGCCGGAACTCGGCTCACAAAGAGTAATTCTTAAAACTAATTGCATTTGATAATTTTATAATTGCTGTGTATCAATTTTATTTTAGAGGCGAAATCAACAAATTCGTGCCCAAAATAATAATAATATTGATCCAGGCGTAATGATGAATTTATTGCTTGATCCAGATGAGGACTATGCCGATGAGTCTGAATCTGTCGATGAGTCTGAATCTGACCATGAGGCTCAACCTAACTTTGAGGCTCAACCTCCGGTATAATTTTGAATTCTTTGTTTTTATTGCTAATTTTATTTTTTTTGTTTGTTTTGTAGAGAATAAAAATGCCTAGAAATTTTTTGGAAGTTCCACGTGTACCTTTACGTGATAGGGAGGATTTGGAATGTCGTATTCCGGAAGTCGCCGAAACACCAGTAATTTTTATTTTTTATTTTATTAAATAGATGTTTTTTAACTTTATTTTATTTCTTAAAGCAGTTACCCGCAGGTAGAATTAGGCCTCCAAATAAGCCACCTTCACCACCCCATTCAAGTTCGGGAGAAGATAAGGCGAAACGAAACGAGGCAAAAAAACCACCTACACCACCAAAACTATCACCGCGTCCGTGGATGCCAACCGAAAAAACTAAAAAGAAAAAAGAATTTACACTTACTGCCGAGCAAAAAGCTTTGGTTTTAGACAACTATTATCCTGGTTTAATTCATGATGCGGTAAATCAAAATGCAGATTTTAACGAAATTGCGAAGAAATTTGTTACGCCTGAGACTGCGGTCGATGGAAATAAAGCTGAAAAGGGCATGTCATTGCTCGAAGCATTTGATACACGTGTCAAATATGAACAAGTCACATTGAAGAGTATATTAACTTTAGCACCGGTTAAAAATAGTAAGGGTAAGGTCACTAAACCTAATGATTTAAAACCAGTGTATGGACCCTTACCACATCCAGTTATATCCGATTACTTACTCGAAGATCATGTTCGAGTATCAGCTATGCCCGATGATTTACAACAATTTATACGTGCGACTCCAGAGAATGATCCAGTGAGAGCAATCTCATGTTTATCGAGAGCTGAACGGTTAAATAATTACTATAAAGAATATAAAGCCGCTCAGGCTGCAGCAAGACTTGCCTCACCCGAAAACATTGAAAAGGCTGCTGTACAAGGAGTAAAAACATTTCTAATCGATAGTTTGTCGTCCGAAACTAAAACAGTCTCAAGCGGATTCTATAAAGCTTTGGAATTAGTTAGTTATGTTGGAATAACGAAGCCATCTTAAATTTTTTTTTTGTTATTTTGTATATTTTGTCTCGTAAAGTTTATTAAATTAACAGTAAAGTTTATTAAGTTTTCGCTAACACGAAATTATACGTTTTGATATTTAAAATAAACACCAATTGTAACCAAATAATTGTAATTAATAAATTCGTGCAATTACTGGTATTTAAAAGGCGGGTTTTATTTCTCTTTATACCTATAAATTCGCGGAAGCTATAATGAAATTTTTACGATTACGTAATTTTCGATCCACCGCGGAAATGCCTATTATGAAAGTTTTTTCAATTCGCGTTAAGTGCGTTAATCGTAAATTCCGCCATATTATGAACAAAAAAACAAAAGTTTTTTACGAAAAGCTAACAGTCGTTTTCCAATCGACCAACTAGGTCGATAGTTCGGTTCAGACTAGTAGTTCGGTTCTTTTCTTTACTATGGTCGATTAGAACGCATAAAAATGGATGATATGAGTAAAACATTACCTAGATTATATTGTGTATGAGGATAATCTGTCAAAAATCATAATCGAAATTTTTCTGAGCCAAAACTGTCGCTACAAAAGAAATACAATTAATTTTATTTTTGGTACAAAATAAAATATTATTTTATATGAAAAAATGAAGCTTTTTAACACTTAACTGCGTAGTGGTAAAATTATGCATAACTGCTTCTAACTTCTCGTGCAAAATAGTAAGAGCAGAACCAGTGGTTAATTTAGCAAAGACAAGAACCGAAATACTATCGGTTCACTAGCGGTTGGTTGATTGGAAAGTGACTATTATTACGATTGCGTAGTTTCATAATAGATCCCCACAGATTTTAGAACCTTCCGCCACTGTTATATTATTACTTTCAGTTTACAACGGATAAACGGATTTAAATTTTTTGTTATACATATATTATCGTATATAACAAAAAGTGATCGGGCGTTTAAAAAAACGCATTTCCAAATTACACATTCCATAATTTGGGTTAATAAAAATCGTGATTTCATATATTTAAAAAAACCGCGGCAATGTTGTACAAAATGACGCGTTTTAAAATACTGAATTGTTAAATAACCCACTTTGAAATGTTCATAATAAAATACCTCACAGAGTGCCCGATTCCATTCTAAATCGACTAAACTAGCAGTTAATTTGGTATTTTCACTCCACAAAGTTTAATTTAATTTGGCTGAGTATTCTGAGTTTTATAGAAAAATTGTAGAAGTCTATTTGTACTGGCTCAGCTTTTTCCGTTGAATTCAACTACACTGCATTCATAAAAAGATACTACGGTGAACACTACTGTTGTATTTTTCAGCTACCGAGACACCTTCAAAAGCAAAATACCTATTGAAGAAAGTCAATTAACAAGTCAATTTCTCCGATGAAATGCCAGTGACCGTTTACTAAGAATACTTTATTAATAATAAGAAGAGGCTGATACTGGCACGACAGTAATGTGTGCAGTGTAAAAAACAGCAACTAAACAAAATGAGTCATTTTTTTTTTTCTAGCTCCAAATAATGGGAGCCATTTGGCCCGGTTTCTTAACAATTTACATTTTAATTAATGTGTTTACAATTATTTGTAAAATAATTAATTTAAAATTATACAATAATACAATGTTTAATTTAAGTTTCATTTATTCATCTTTCACGCATCGATCCGCTTTCATACTTCAATATTATTCATTTTAATAAATTCATACATAGCCTTATATCCACTTATACCCCTTCTAAATATTTCATTCACACTCCTTGCACTTATGAGGACATCGAAATTTGCTCTATTTTGACTATATTTATTGCACTTTAAAAGTAAATGTTCAATGTCCTCTACAACCATACAAGAATCACACATATTTTCTTCACTCAAATGACGTTTATACAGACATTCCTTCCATTTTCCATGATTCAATCTCACACGCTCCATTGTTCGAATCATTGTAGTGTCTCCTTTGATTTTCTTAAAGAAAGGTTTTTTTTAAAGGGACACTACACCATTCAAAGTACTTCTTGCCTTTTATTTGACTTTTTCGCACAAATTCACTCTCCCATTTTCTCCACAGATTCACCTGAAACATACGAAGTACATCTCTAGCATCCATAAATTCATATACATTTACATCCTCAATCAAGCAACCCCTTTTTGCAAGTATATCAGCTCTTTCATTACCTTCAATCTGTAAATGTGAAGGTATCCATTGAAGAACAACTTCACTCCCACAAGATTGAAGGTACTCAAACAACTTATTCACATAAACATTGCCCTGAGTACCCCCTCCCTTACTTATTAAATCTAAACCACTCAGAGAGTCGGATAGTAAAAGAACCCTCCTTCTCCCGTCACTCATTGCCAACTTGATTCCTTCCATAATCCCTATCAATTCAGCATTCATTATACAGATGCCATCATTTACTCTTAACATTTTCTCTTTTTTTTGTGCTGGAATGTAAATTCCAACACCCACATGATCATCATTCACACTAGCATCTGTATACACAGTCAAATGAGCAAAATATTTCATTTGCATCTTGCGAAATTCTCTCTTAACTGATAACTCATTCATCAAAGCTTTTGTTTTGCCTCCAAAATTCAAACATACCACCAGATTTGCAGGAGGAACAGTTGGTACCACTTTTTGAATCTTGTCGAATATGTTCATATTCTCCAAAATCAAGCGGGTTTTTTGAGTTTTCCTAAAATCTGTTCCTGCCTGCAATCTGTTTATCATTTCATTTACTAACGCGTTATCTTTCATAATCATTCGTACAGTTTCACGCACAGTGATCCACTCTCTCTTATAATTTAGAGGTGTATCACCCATTTCAGACCATAGAGTGTGTATTGGGGTTGAATTGATCGCTCCCAATACAACTCTAGCACATGCATTCTCAATTTTCATTAACGCATTAAACCCAACTTTAGAACCATCACCATACACGCTCATTCCATACGCAATTTTGGAGGACACTAGTGCCTTCCGTAGCATGTCAGTCACCCCAGGATGAGCACCCCATTTCGGTTTACTCACCCTTTTGATAACATTCAACCTACTCTTACAATTATCAGTTATTTTCTCCATGTGTGCTTTAAAACTTAAACGTTGATCGATCCAGATTCCCAAATACCTAGTTAAAGTCACATATTCAATACTTTCACTATATACTTGCACATCAATTCTTTGTCGCGTTCGAAAAGCCATACAACAACATTTTCTCATATTCACACGTAAATTTAAATCAGTCAAACAGTTGATTACCTGATCCACACATTCTTGAGCTCGATCACATGCTGTTTCAATGTTTGAACCTTTACCCATTATAACAAAGTCATCTGCAAATTGCAGAACGCCTTGGTCTTCTGAGTTTAGTCCATGAATCGAACTCGTATACAGATTGAATAGAGTTGGTGAAATTTTACTTCCTTGCGGAAGTCCAATATCCACCTCTCCCTCCAATCTGTAATCCCTTCCACACACAACTAATTTCCGTCCATTCATAAAATCATATACCCATTCACAAATTTTCCTAGCAAAACCCAAGTTAACAAGAACTTGATACAGTTTCCCTGGAACTACAAAGTCATACGCCCTTTCAATGTCCAAAAATACCGCCACAATTTTCTTATTATCCTTTCGTACTTCCCACACAAACTTTTCCACACATTCATTGGCAGAGTGGTTTCGACGGAACCCAAAGGTGGTTTCCGGCAGCAAATTACTTTCATTCATGAATTTTTCAATTCTTTCTTTCATCATACCATTCACCACTTTCATAAATACGTTCAACATACAAATTCCCCTGTAATTTGTTGCCAGATTTCTATCCCGATCCCTTTTGGGAATGGGTACCACTCTACCTTCCTTCCATTTTTCCGGTATTTTGACACTCATCCACACTTTATTAAGAATTTGAAGCAAAGTTACTTTTGCTTGAAAATTCAAATTCGCAATCATTTTATAGCTCACTCGATTAGTTCCTGGAGTCGTAGATTTTGAATTGTCTAAAACTTTCAGAAATTCATCCCATGTAAACTCAACACACATATCGTTCGAAATATCTCTAACATTATCAGGTATCATACATTCATTATTTTCACCTAAATTATTTGGAACATCCACCATCATTCGTAAGAATTGATTTCCATTTTCTCTGTCATCTAGCACGGCATTTCTGCCTTGTGATTTATGACCTCTCACTCTGTTAAATTTATCCCATACATCCTTGGTTGTGGTTCTATGAGTCATTTGAGACACATAGTCCCGCCAACTTTTTTTTTTTGGTTTACGGATAGCCTTTTTCAACTTTGCATTTGTTCGATCATAATTAATCCGATCATAATGAGTCATAAACCGAAACGTATATTGGCCAGTCTACTTGATAGCAGTTGCTTTCCAATCGAACAACCACCAGTATTTCTGTTCTTATCTGTGCTATATAACACACTAAAACCGAACTACTAGCGGTTCACTAGCGAGCACTAGCGGTTAACATCTCCATCATAAAAAGAGTCGTAACTTGACAAGTCTTAAACTCGGAATTTAGGAGTTTAGTCGGCTTGAAATTTAGACTTTTGCACGATACTATGTAAAACTCTACGACAGGCTCTAAATATATTGCTACGATTTCGCCGAGTTTCACTTCCTCAAGTAATGTAATTATTCATTGAAGTACTTTTCCATTATGATGATGTAGGAAAAAGTATCAGGTTCAATATCCATGTTCTCTAGAGAAGTCCTTATGTATATGTTCTATTAACCGTTTGAAAGTCACAGGACGTTACGTAGTCCAAAAGACTTGACATTAAATTGCTATAACCCATTGCCCATATTGAACGCAGTTTTTATTTATCTTCGTCTGCGACCTGCAGTTGTCAATAACCGCTCAACAAATTCATTGCTTAAAACAGCCGTGTAATTGGCAATGTATCTTATGTGTCGTTGATCGTGACTGGTAGCTATCCGTTTTTGATAAATAAGTTGAACTGCCGATTATCGACGCAGAATCTCATGCATTCGGTTGCTTTCATCCGGTGGTCTTTGGAACATCGACGATGGTGTTTCTTCATTCTCATGAGATGTGGCGTTTATTGTCACAGACCCGCAATATTTCATTTTATTTTTTTCATTTGGTCCAGTAAGAAACCAGTATAAGAAAGGTTTGTGATTTTCAGCTGATTCCTATTTTGCAAGACGTAACTTGACTGCTGGGTTGATGATTTTTTCCCAGTTTGATTTGTTTAGCACATTTACGCTAGTTTACGCAAAAGTTTGTTTTGATGACAACATGGTTCTCAACAACATGGTCTTGTTTCTTGTACCAGGTTTCCGTATTCCATCGATGTAAGCGTTGATATCTTGATCCGCTCCGTATACTCACTTGTCACCTTGTGTAGTGTGCTAGATACGCTAATTTCTCAATGTTGATCGCTGTATGAAAGAGAGTGTTTGGCGTGATCTGTAGTAATTATTCTGCAGCGCTTACCTTTAATGCCACAGTTGCCACTGTTAATAATGCAATACGATCCTATTCATACCAATCGTTTCTTCACAATTTCTGGCTGACATTGTCCTCTTGCCGTTTCAAGATTTCCAGAACCAGTCCCGTTGTTCGAGTTTCATTATTTCTTGCTCATAGTTTGTTAGGTTGACCACCCTAAATATGTACCAACACGTATTAATAATTCGAAATATCTCAGTTAAGATTCGATTTATGCTGTTTTTAAGACATAAATTAATTTTTATTTAACCGCGTGCCTTTTTAAAACACTGCATTTTAAAATGATTTTTTGAGTACATATTCAAAGTTTAGAGTCCGGTGATAATATCAAAGTGACCACAATAAAAATTGTATTTTTCTAAATCAAGTTATCTAAAATAGTTTGTAGAGAAAAAAAGAAACAAAATTTTCATTATTCTTAAAGTAAAATAAATTAAAAGTTAATTCTCTTCGGTAATTTAAAAATTGATCAGTTATCTTTTCACGATGCCAAAACCTAAAGATGCAGATGACGCGAAACCAGATGACGCGAAAGCAAAAGAAGATGCAGCAAAAGCAGATAAACCAGGGATTGGAAAAATTAAAAAAAAAAAAGGTCCATTTGATCTAACTGACGAACAAAAGGCTCTAGTTATGGATAACTACTATCCAGGGTTAATTCATGATGCTGTAAATCAAAATGCCGATTTTAATGAAGTAGCGAAACGGTTTGTAACGCCTGAATCGGCGGTTGATGGTGATAAAACGGAGAAGGGAATGTCATTGATTGAAGCATTTGATACCCGTTGCAAAATTGAGCAATCAACACTTAAAAGTTTAATATCCACAACACCTGATAAAGCTGCGGCGGCTGCACCGGCTTATCAACCTGTATATGGTCCATCTCCACGTCCTGTTGTTTCCGATGTTGTACTTGAAGAAAGTGTCCGAGCATCAGTAATTCCAGTCGATTTGCAACAATATGTTCGTACTCATCCAGAAAGTGATCCTGTGCGAGCGATTTCGTGCCTATCGAGAGCACAGAAGCTGAACGACTATTATAAAGAATATCGAGGCGCTCAGATTGCAGCTAATTTAGCGCCACCCGATAAAATTGAGCAGGCCGCCATATTTGGGGCGAAATCGTTTCAAATCGAAAATTTGTCAGCAGAAAGTAAATCGGTCGAGAGTAGTTTCTTTAAGCCTTTGGAACTGGTCAGTTATATTGGCATTACGAAACCCAACTAATTTTCATAAAAATATTCTAAATATGTCATTAATATCACGTGATTTGTAAATTGAATAAACTAAATTAAAAATATCTTAGTTTTTTCGTATTATGTTCTGTTATTTTCACTTGTCTTAGATTAATTTTCTTAGATAAATGAAATTCCACTATTGTCTAACAAATGAAAGCATTCCATGCGATCTAAGGAACAAGATGATTTATTTACCGGTTTAGGCGGAAACACACGCAGTCGCATGATAAGATCGCCGTTTGATTTTATGTAGAGACAATCCCCAACGAACTGTTTGGGGTGTTGGATCTGTGGCTTTCAATCAATTAATAAAATCGATGTTTCGAGTTAAAATCTTGTAATTCGCTAGCACTGTCGCATCACGACTGAACTTAAAGAAACGTATTGCACAGTACAAATATCAAGTCCGGTAGCATATGCCTGATGAGATGGTTTTGATATTTTCAATCACACAGTCATTCAATGATCATCATCAGATCGAAACCGGCCTAGCGAATTACAACATACAAGCTAGTTACAACCGGAATTTCCCAAAATTTCAACAACCTCCCAAAATTTCATCCTGCGTTCCTGCCTAAAACGGCAAAAATTAACATCCCACAATATGCAACTTGTCTTTCTTTCGCTCTATTGGGGTGGTTGTCGTTTTGCGCTTTTAATTGCAAGTTTGTTTCATGCTGCAACCTGCGATTGAGCAACTATTGTGACGTCAGTGAAAATTTCAAATGTTGGTAAACAAACCGAATCATTATTGCTTTGTTTGTTTCGAACCCCGGTATATCTAACTGTGAAGGGGCATATTGGAGAGACAATAATAATAATTATTGATGAAAATGTGAGTTTTTGAGAATGCCGATGAGCATAATTCGAAAATAATAAATGATGAACGAAATAAATATGCGCGTGTAATGAGAGCTTAAACAATTTACTGATTATAATAAGGAAGAGTCTAATGTGTATACACATGAAATAAATATATATGCTTTTGTATATATATGAAATATTTACTTAAGCGTATATGTACATGGATGCGTGTTAAGTGCCACATGTGCACGAATATTTGCATGTGATACGCATATACATTGAGAATCCAATGGAGGGGTAGAAATGGGAGAAAGGAAAGAAACACAGCCGAGACAATGGAAGGAAAAAATTGAGCGAGGCGTCAACGTTGGATACAATCGAACTCACTCATATACTAGAGATGGGCTCTACTATTGGGGAGAACAGCGGAACAACAACAACAAACAGGACGGAAGTGAAAGCCGGACAACAGAAATGGAAATCACTGACGCGATCCTAGCGAAACAGAGAAGCGAGATTTTCTATTTTTTATTTTATATATTATCGATTCGTGAATATTATATTACCATCTCTTTCACTCAATTATCTATCCATATACCCTACGTGCTATTTTATTTTATTTGATCTGTAACCAGATATATTGTTAGGTACTGCGAAATTTAATATCTACAATATTAAATAAATTATGTAAATTTTATTTAAGAATATTTAAGATTTTTTGAAACACAATATAGAACTAAAAGGATAGCTGATGGATGGTATTTACGATCAAACGATTCTCTTGCTTAAAGAATAGTACAATTACTATAATTAATAAATATCGAGAATCGTTTGAATCGTTCACCATAATAGCAGCTATTCAGATAAGGACCCTAACAGTGTAACAATAATCTACTTCTATAACTAATAATGGTATGAATGTAACTGAATTTATAATATCCCAATTTAAACAGACAAGAGTGAAAGATACATAGGTAGCTAATAAAGACAACAACATACCGATTTATTTATTATTTCACACAAGTACATAACTGAGTTTTAATAGATCATCATAATATATATTGCTGTCGGGTCATTAACACGTAACAACCCTCGCGTAGCTGGTGGTGGGATGGAAATAGTGAAAATAATAACGAACAGCATATGATGAGATGACCCAAATAAAAGTCAAATGCTCCAGTAATAACTGTCGTAGACATTTAAATATATATGATGCACCTAGAACATTCCTATCGTATCCAACTAACAATAATTAACAAAACTAACAAACTCAAATCCAAATGTGAAAATGATTATACTAACAATATATATATATAATAATTTACTAATGAAATAATGTAGTTAGCAATGACTAGTGCAGTGTATTATCACCTTAGTCATTTCTGTGATTAACATTCCTTTTCCTAAACCTTATATGTTGAGATGCAAGCAGGGACTGGGCCCGCATAATTTTGGAGTAAAAATTCTCAGATATCTATTTGGAACTCTGCTGAATATACTCCAGGATTATGGTAACAACCTCAGAATCACCGTAACTAGTTGGCTTGTACTTCTCCTATCATATCATATCATATCATATCACATTAATGACTTGTTGGATAGCACTGTGAACCCTATCCACAGTTTTGCCGTTGATGCAACACTGCGCTATTCTATTTCATTCGAGGTCGAGCCTTCTCCTTCAGAGTTAAACAGAAAACGGCTGGAAGTTGTCACTTCGCTTAATTCCGATTTGAATACAATATTTGAGTGGGGAGTAAAAAATCAGGTCAAATTTAATGAGAAAAAACACAAATATGCACGTTCTCGCGTAAAAGAAGTCGCAACGAATACCCTTTTGTGGTAAAAGACCACGTTTCCATGGGTTTTGACTAAATTCGTCTGCTTGGTGTTCAGATTTGCAACAATTTAAAATGGAATGAACACATTATCGCATTGGCCAAATCAGCTTCTCAATAGATGCAGACGGTTGTTTAGATCGCATCAGGTTCTTCAACATACAACACCTTGATATACAAAACCTTTATTAGACTTTGTTTAGAATATTACTGTCAAGTTTCGGGTGGAGCATATGGCATTGCTCTCCAGTTGCTGGATAGAGTTCAGCAACGTGCCATCCGAATAATACGAAACTCCAGACTTACGAAAGATCTAGACAGCCTACGGCATCGCAGAGATGTTGTAGAACTCTGCGTGTTCTATAGATTAATAAATGGTATAAATGTTCTGCAGAATAAAAGGAGAAAATACCACCATATGTTACGCCAGGACGGGTAATACAAGGAACGGTCAATGCGCATAGGTTTACGGTGAAGCTGCCGAAACCTCGAATTGAAGGTGCAAAGCGCAAATTTATTTATCGAACATCCAGGAAGTGGAATTCGTTATCCGGTTTTCAGTTTCCGTTGGAGTATAAAATGCACAAGTTTAAGGCAGCTATCAACCTTTAATTGAAGGACCGCGTGTTTAGTGGAGGATCTCTGACAGTTGTAAGGAGCTAAAACATTCCAAGTCCGCCCTGCGCCCAATTAAAGTTAATGTAAAAAAAGCACTAAGTGAGCGAAATCAGGCGTTCCAACGCATTACGTCACAAAATAATATTCATAATCAAAAAGGGAGGTGCGAATTCACTCGGGGGAGGGGGAGGAGAGAGTACTGTGGCGTTCAGAATAACTCAAATGATTCGCTAAATACAATAATCATCCACGGCACAATAAATTAATAAAATCGATGTTTCGAGTTAAGTTCTTGTAATTCGCTAGCACTGTCGAGTCACAACTGATCGTACATATACGATCGTACATATATCGCATTAAATAGTATGAACATCAAGCCGGTACGGTAGCATAAGCCTGATGAAATGGATGTTGATCTTTTCGATTTCACAGCCATTCAATGACGACATCAGATTGAAACCGATCTAGCGAATTACAACACATATGTACAAGCAACAACAAACTCCGAATTACAACTCCCTCAAATTCAATTCAAATTATATAAAGCTATATACACTCTTTACAGATCAACTTATGTGCCGCCAGGGAAAGAGAGAGAGGAAGAGGGGGGGGAGTTCACAAAGTAAACATTGATAAACTGAATAGGAGGCAAAAAAGCATAACAAATAATTATTAGAACTTACTTACAGATCAAATGTCGATATTAAAATACGATGAAATATCAATCAAAAATTTGATGAGTATACAATAGAATTTTATAGAATACATCCATATCAAGTCAACTTCAACATATCGAATAGTCAATCAGAATATGGTAGATAGTTTTTGGTCCATTGTGATACGACCGATCTTGTTTGAAGCTTCTCACTACTATTAGGTAACCCAACCAGACCCAATTATCTTACAACGCAGAAAAATGATATTTCTAGAGGATAATATTCAAGAACAAATGATTCAAAGAAGTTCTTGAATTGACGGAAGGATTTCAAATTCATTCGAATGTCAGTATCTGATAATATTTTATCATGTCGATTTTTACCATATCAATTCTCGCTTTCAAAGTGAAATTAATGTCCCAGAGTTTAGAGCTTTACAGAGTTTAGTTTTGACCAAACTAATGTATGTCACCTTTTTGAGCTTCAATACAAAAATATGCCTTCTTACACCTTTCAGAAATCGTAAGAGTTTTACTTTACCCAGCTTTCTGCCGTACAGTTTCGAACGATTTCATAACAATGAGCAATGATCACAATATATTGATCACAATATCATCTACTGTGGATACCGAATTTATTATATTTTAATAAATCCTTCTCAGTTGCTTTCACCTAAGTTGATACACGATGAAATTTAAATAGACTAACGAATAGTATATTGAAAATGGATTTTTCATAGAAAACTCCAAATGTGACTTAACCTTGCCTCCAGCTTGGAGTCATTAGTTAAAAATTACTAAACCTTAATTTCCGGTGCATACAATCTTCTATAATTTTCGAGTAAGACACAAAGTATTGTGAGTATAAAAGAGACAAACTACTAAAAGAAAGATTAGTAAAGATTCGTTTATTCTTCCTCTATCGGATCGATTATTATCGAGTGCCCTGTTCGAAGTATTCATTTAACTTGATGTACATGCACATATCGCCTTTAACGCCCTACTTATGTGTATATCTGTTATTTTCTCCTTTTTATTGTTAATTTTCCCCCCGATCAAATATGGCAGTGTTTAACGATATTTCCTTAAAAAAATGATTTTTCGTCATATTTCTCCTGATAGCGTGCAGAACGCATGGACAAAACACGCTTCTAGCTACAATAGATTGGTATATGCAATGCACAGATAGTAATGGGTTCAAAATTCTCGATATATTCTTTGAAACAGTTATCACATATATGTGACTGTGTCTATACATCCTTTTTCATTTCTTGCTTGCAGTGTCCTTCTGACTACCCGTCTTCAAATAGTCGATCCTCTCAGGTGATCCATTTATTATTTATCGTACCATCAATGTCGAGGAATGTGATCAAGAAGTACTATCGCATGTGGCGTTTTCTTAATCGTCCACTCAAGATTTATATGAATAATTATACACGCAACTGCGATTTTCTCTGCGATTAACGAAGTTTCACTTTACTCTAGAAAACTATACTGCTTAGATGCCATTCGCACCGGAGTTCCACGAGGCAGTGTTCTATGATCTGTTTTATACTTGGTGTAAACAGCTGAATTGCCAATTACAAACAAAGCAGTGATATCAACATTCTCTGATATAACAGCTCTTCTGGTATCAAACAATGATCCTCAAACAGCTTCTATAGTACTGCAAAATCAACTGAGGAAATGTGAGGATTGGCTAAAACATGGCGCATAAAAGTATACAAAGTTTAATCAACTCACGTTACATTAACGCTAAGCTGATACAACTGATCCACAGTAGTATTAAACATCGTTTCTATTCCACCACGAAATAAAATTAAATACTTAGGTTTACACCTTGATAGATTTCAGATATGAAAATGACATTTTGTAAAATATTTCAGATATGGAAATGACATTGAAACAAAATAACATTTTCCAAAATGAACTGGCTAAAGGAATAAAATTAAAACTAATATTAGATACAGGTTTACAATAAATGATCACTCCTATGTATGGACACATGATATTTAACTGTCGTAAAGAAGTTCTGCAACGATCCCAATCCAAAATACTATTTAGTGTGTAATAATAATAATTAGAGTGATGAATAATAGTAGAGGTGAATAACTATGGAGACGGTATCTTATTAAATTAACATTGAAAACAACCAAAAATAATAGTCCTTTTTTATAGCAGTTCCTTCTATATTGCTTCTCACTCTTGTAATGCATTTCCGAAAAATATATAAATTTAACAGAGTCGTTAGTACAAGATCATTCAATAAGTCCATCGAATGACACATAGATGACGTTTTTTCATATGATTTAGTAGAAGAACTAACCTTCAAACGATACGTGTATAAATTTGACAGCAATCTGACCAACTTTTGTTTTTGAAAAAAAAAATGGAAAAATGATCTTAGTGAACCAACTTTTGTTTTTGAAAAAAAAAATGAAAAAAAGTGAATTGCGAGTTTGAATAAAGTATTGCTTTTTGATGAAAAAAATATAGTGGAAACCAAACAATGGCTTGATAAACATTATTCGAACTCTGCTCTATCGAGACAAATGGTAAAGAAGTGGATTGCTGAATTTAGCACAAATGATGCAGAGCGCAGTGGACGTCCAAATGAGGCTGTTATCCAAGAAAACAAATTGCACGAACATTTGGGTATGTGAAAGCTCTGTGCAAAGTGGGTGCCGCGTGAGCTCACAGTCGACTTAAAACAACAACGAATCGATGCTTCAAGGGAGTGTTTCGCGCTGTTAAACCACGATCAAATGGAATTCTTACTCGATGTGACAATGGATGTGACTGTGGTTCACAATTACATACCAGAATCTAAAAATCAGTCAGCTGAGTGGACAGCAGTCGAAGAACCCAGTCGGCCGGTAAGGTGATATTACTCACCTTACCGGCCGACTGCGCCGGTCAACAGCAAATATTACTGTGCACTTTTGGATTGATTGAAGGCTGAACGGCCACATTTAAGAAATATAAAAGGTGTTGTTTCACCAAGACACTGCACCGTGTCACAGATCGATAAAAACGATAGCACAATTGAATGAATTGGCCTTCGAATTGCTTAACTACCGACCATATTCCTTAGATTTAGCCCTCAGCGACTTTTTCCTGTTTTCAGATCCTAAGAGAATGCATGCTGGAAAGAAATGCAAGTCTAATGATGAATTAATCGCTGAAACTGAGGCCTATTTTGACGAGAAAGAGAAATTGTACTATAAAAGTGGTATCGAAAAGTTAGAAAATCGCTAAGCTCGTTGTATTGCTTTCGAAGGCAACTATGTTGAATAATAAAACGAGTCTTGTCAAAATTTGGTTTTTTCTTACATATCATACACTCTAAAAAATTTTAGATTAGTTTTACTTCAATAATTGAATGTAACAGTTTACCTACAATTATTGTAATAGTTTCAAACATGTTTAATATTATAATAATTAAAATTCGAGTTAAATAATAAACCACGATAGATCGATTTTCAACATAAAAATATTAATATTTTTATATTATACAAGTGAAATTTCTTGTGAATTTTAATCAATTGTTAATAATTTATATCCAATAATATTAATTTTTAGTCATTTTTAATGAATTTTCAATTATTTGTTTAATTTGAATACAAAGAAATTGGTATTTACTTAATATTGACTTGATTTTAGTAGCAAAATGTTTTATTTTATTTATATAAGCTTAAATTTAAACAATATACTTAGTATTAAACGAGTACTTAGTATTAAACGAGCAATAATTGTATGTATATTTGTTTATTTTTTCTCGAAAACGGCACTATTATTTTTTCTGAAAATTGGCATACTACCATTTTCCGGTGTGAAAAAACGATCTAGATAGGTCACGACTTTGAGAAAATCTACAAACTTGTTAAAATTAATGGTAGAAACAGATTAGCAGAACGCTGTAAACCATTTTAATTGGATTACCGACATTCATATACGAATCATATATGAATGTCGGTAATCCAGTTGGAATTCTGTACAGCGTTCTGCTCATGTGTTTCTACCATTAAGGCATAAACGAACAATAATTGTATGTATATTTATTTATTTATCTGTAAATTTTTTCTCAACAACGGATAGATCTAGATAGGTCACGACTTTGGGAAAATTCGTTTAGGAAAAACGAATTTTTAATATGAATGACGTCACAAATACTTGGAATAGTTATGATAAATTTTGCTGAAGATGAGTGTCTGTGCTAAATATATTATTTTAAAAAGCACACATTACAATTTAATTTGATTCTCGATGGTATAGAATAATTTGTCAGTATAATGCAAAAGGTTTGAATCCCATCTTAATATCAAAATTATTCTCCCCAGATTCAAAATTGTTGTTGACATTATTAGTTTTTCATATAAGAAATTATTGTATCAAAAACCCTAAATAATAACTATTGTAAAATAAAACTGGTATAGGTAAAATTTATGTATGAAATTGTATAATCACTCTCAAAAGATGGCGCCTTATTGCATAAATTGCAATTCAAAGTGATTTAAGTATTTAAATAGTAGATGAAAAAGTGCTAAAATAAACATAAATAAAATCAAACAAAATTAAAACAAATTGCAAGTATGTATATGGTGAACAAAATAAATTTTATTTGGGACAAACGTTCGAATTTGTTGGCGTCGACTTGCGTACACCTGTTTTTAATCACGGTATGTTGTACGTAGCATTTTCCCGTGTTAAACGACAAAATAGCTTGAAAGTTCTGTTACCACCTGAAAATGAACGTCGCACGTATAATGTTGTGTGGAAAGAAGCATTGAACGCTCCTGATCTAAATTCTATAAGTCTTGATATTAACAGCGACGATTTCCCAGTCGAATAAAATAAATAAAATTAAATTAAATTAAAGTTTTTTTTCGAAAGTGTTTAAAAAACTATCTTTCTTTTTCCGAGCAAAGCTCGGTCTCCGGAACTATGATTAATTAGCAACAAACAGTGAATTAAAATACAAATTTTGTTTCTAATTATATTTATTTTAAAAATTCAATTAAAGTACTCGTATAATCCACTTATTTCTATTCAATTTAAAAATGAAACTTAACTAAGAATAACATAATTATAATTATGTGCATATGATAATTCAAAAATTTAATTTCTAAATTTAGTTAATGTTTGTGTATTTCATCTAATTTGGAAATTAAATTACTTATTTTAGACATATTGTAAAGTGACTTTTTAGTTCCACAAGGTTTTAGAGGATAATGGTTTAAAAAATATCGGACTTAAAATCCATTGTTTGTGATATATTTTTTGGGTATTGAATGTTGAAAATTAAATAATAGCATATAACATCTATAACTTTTTTCTATAAAAATATATGTCCGGAGTGAGAATCTAAAGTTGAATTTAAAAAAAAATATAAGCTTAAGGTTATAAGAATAGGAGCCCGCTTAGCAATTATTGCAATCCATGACCCATTTGTCGGAATTGATTGCTAAATATCAGCCAATGTTACTCCCAATCCCAACTATAAAGTTGTTTAATGTATACAAATATTTTAAAAATTTAATTTAATTTAGTGGTCTTAAAAAATAAAGCAGTTGATTATTGATTTGTTAATAATTAAGAAGAATCCGTGTCTTCTTTGAAATAGGCTGCTATAGCTCATATTATAGTAATCTCATTTACAGTTGATAAAATAGATTGAACCAATTCCTTTCTAGACGATAAGAAGTGTTGTGTGATTTTGAATTTTTCGTTTTCTTTGTTTCGTTCATATAATTCATTATGTTTTTTTTTATCATTTGAATGATAAATGTTTATTAAATATTCTTTTTATTCGAGACATGATAGACCATCAGTTGGCTCAACAATAGCCGGTTGCCAGTTTTTTACCGACTCTATCAATGTGTTTCAATGTGGATTTTTGAAAATTCACATCCTTGCCTTTTAGTGCTGTTATTTGAATAATTAATCCTATTTCTAAGCATTGTGACAAGATCTTTCGAGAATGATGAAGTTACAACAACTTCACTTCCGTTGTTCGAACGTATTATGAAATGTTTGATATATATTTTCCGCAACAGACAGTACAATTTTTATTAGAATGAAAAAAGAAAAATGACGAAGCTCGTCCACAACATAATTTATAAAAGCACTACCCAATTTTTGCTTATTTTCAATAGCTTGCACAGTGTCCTTAGACTATTTATTCCATGGAACTTTAAAACTCCGGAAGAATTTTCTGGCTTCACTTTGGTTTGTAACCGATAGTAATGAAAATGGTGTAGTGCTGGCAGTTAAAGTAGTCGCTATATTGCTGAGCTTGTCGAAGATGATTGAGTTTATATTTCATAAATATGTAGGTTTTGCATTTGATTTGGGATTAATATATTCTGTGGTGATCGACGACCACAGAATATTTCAAACGGCAATTTTGACATTTTGAATCTCAGGACAGTGAATTATGTAATGATGTTTTGGATTTCAGAAAACGAAAGTTCTAATTTAAATTTTTTTCTTAAGGCAGTCAAATAGTAATTCAATAGTCAATACGAACTATATCATAATTGTAGAAATATTTTATAATTTACCAGTAGATCGTAAATGGTTTTAGGAACTGTTGAAAATTGAATAGTGCCCTAATTTCTCCTCTGCTACCAATATACAGCCATCGTTTTAGGGTAAATAATGGATTTAACCTGCTTTATCTAGAATATAAAGTTTTTATTACTATACATATAATATAACTTTTTAATTTAATTAATAGTTTTAAAAACCATAATTACTTCATTAATTTATTCGCTCGTTTCAAATTTAGATGAAAGTTGACAATTTTCACAGTGACAGTTTTTTATTATATATTGAATATATTTACAATAAATTATTAAATTAAATTTTTCGTGATTAAGTTTTGATCACGAAAAACTACAAATAAACCTAACAAAAATACGTGTTCCATAAACAAATGACGTGTTGCATCAATAAGTTTTTATACACAAATTGTCATGTGATTGTCTTCCATTTTAAAAGAAAATATTAATTTATTTACTATATAAGATGAGACAGTTAATGCTAATTTTTAGATTATATGATTGTTTTACGCTATTCAAACAATTGTATTTTAAATACCTGAATTAATTCATCAAACATCATTGCATCCACTTAAAACAACTGTATGGTGTGGTAGTCACCGGTTGTAGCTTAATGGTTAAGAGAGTTTCTCATCACGCCACGGTCTCGAGTTCGATTCTCGCCGTTGACCAAAATATTAAAATGCACCGGATGACATAAAAAAGCGATTAAGAAAATTCGTTGGGCTGACCACCTACAATGTTCAACAATCGTTAAATTGGTTCATAAGGTCTCAGTTGAGACGCGGTAACGGCCGTTTACGGTCTCTAAGCCATCGATTTTTTTTGGTGTAGTATTCATACTGGAAACATCATTGGTCCCTATTTTTTTGAAAATGACCAAGGTGTTAAAGTTACTGTTACTGCCGAACGGTACCAAGACATGATTCGAAAATTTCTTGTGCCTGAAATGGAAGAGCAAGGGCTAGAGGAAATGTGATCTCAGCAAGATGGAGCCAGCAGCACACACAGTTCAACGATTCAATTATTGAATGAGGTTTTTCGACGAAAACTAATTTCGCGAAATGGCGATTTAGCATGGTCAGCCAGATCTCCGGATTTAACAGCACCAGTTGTTTTCTAATGAGATTTTCTAAAATCAAAAGATTTGCGATCACCATTTTTCCAATCATAACGAAAAAAAAATTTAGAGATCAAATAAAATTTTTATGAAAACCAAACCTATCTTTTCTTTTCTTTGAACAAAGTTATAGGCAATCAAAATGGTAGCGGGACTTTTATCCCACCCTGTAAAGCAATAATGATTTGAGTTTGATTTGTCAAATATGACATGTTACTTAATTTTTCTTTATTTATTTATTTATCATTAATCCAAATTGCGAATGCTACGGACTAGAATGAAAACACGGAACAACCGATATTATATAGTACCATAGCAAAAATGGTGGTATGTTTAATATTAAACATAATATGAAAATATGTTAATTTTTTAATTTTATTAAACAAACCATTAATAAAATAATATACTTACTTTTTATATAGCAATAAAATAATTTGTTGTTCAATGTACGTTTTTTGCACCACGGTTAAGATATATTTATATAGTATAATCAACTAACCCACAAAACACCATAGAAGAAACAAATTTAGGAATAAATATTGACAGAGTAACTGTAACAAGTGTTTAAAATCTAGATATTATTGATTTTTCAGCAACTTTTTTGTTGAAAATTAATCAGAAATTAGTTTTAGTAAGTAAGTTGTTGAAAAGTAAACCTATGTTAGATTTTCATCAAAAATTTGTTTCTTTTTTTTACAATTGCTCAATTTTAAACATTTGATTTCTAATTTATTAACAAAAAGAGTGAATTACAACAAAATGCTAAATATTCATTAATAAAAAGCATTACAACATTTATTTAAAATAAAATATTACAATAATTTAAACTAAATATGTTGAATCTGAGTTTAAATTTACACTGGGTTCAATGCCCTGTAATCTTACAGTTTTCTCAAATTTCGATCTCGAAGAATTAATAAAACGTATAAAACTAGGTAAAAATAAACAGGAAGGTTCAGAGAGCACATAATTTTTACATATGAACTAAATAATTACAATTTACGATTTATTTTTAAAGATACCGTCTCCATTGTTATTAACCTCAGTGATTAGGACTTAAAAATGTGGGTTGGGTCTATAATATATAGAATCCCAAATATACATAGAATCCCAAAACTAAAATGCTTTAAACCAAAATAAAATGCTTAAATTTTAATGATTCAGTTGATTTATGAAATCATTCAAATGAGGAACTCGTGTAAACTTTAAACTATTTAAAATATGTAATGAATAAAAAGAAAAAATAATTTCATAAAATAAAGAATAATAATAATCAATAGTTAACATAAAGTAATATCATATGCGATTGATTTTAAGTATTCCATCAAAAGCATTCCTTTTCGTTTCTTTGTCAATCTTTTAATTTTTTTATATTTTTGAATATATGATTTCTTATTCGGTGTATTTCTCCAGAGCTTATTTTCTCAAGAGTAGTTTTCATTAAAAACTTCCATTTCCTTAATTATAGAATAGAGGCCGGTATGTTTTTTTTCAAGTATAACTTTCTGTTTGTGAATTGGATTAATTTGTGTTACTCGTATATTTGTTTTATGTTTAAGTTTTAGAAGTAACTATTTCCTTTTATTATTAAGATTATTTACAATTTTATTTGATGTATCACTATCGCCAGTTTGCTCGAGAAGACCTCTTTTTTAGGTTTTTGCTAATGACTTACATATTGTAGGTTTTAAGTTCTCCGATAGTGTACTAAAATATACTTAAGCTATAATTATATATAAATATGCAATTCAGTATCATGAGATGATTCTAGTCGACTATAGATGGCTAAATAATTAAGTCTTAACCACATTAAATCAACTCATCATGATATTGAGCTACATGTACATGTAATATACTATATACAAACACAGATTTTATCTGTCAATTATTTACAAGTAATGAGTGTTTGGTGGTTATTGGATATGGATACAAATGTTACAAGATAAGTATTGATATTGCATTGTAAGTTCTTTAAATAGGTATTAATATGATTGATTTAATTTTAGGTATTAACTTCAATTATACAATTCAACGGTAAGTTAATAAATTAGTTTGACAATTAATTATAAAGATTTAAATATGTTGTAATGTTATTGTTTTTCTTTTTTCAGAAGTGTGACGTAGGAACAGTTTGCTGTCAACTTACGCGATATTTCAGTGTTATCTCATAATTAGATATCTAGAATGTATTTATTAGTTTTGTGTTAAATAAATAAGTAGTAAATATGTGTCTTGTTTTATTATTATTGTTGAATTTGCAAACATACTCCCGCGCCTTAAGGAATGTTAATTCTTAATTACCAACTTAATTAATTTATTTACGGGACGTTTAACTTCATTTCGGGCTGTCTTCAATGTTACCACTCTAGTATTGCCATCACTTCCAGGATGGACGGCCGTAATTCTGCCAATTAACCATTGGCTGGGATACAAATTATCTTCTCTGATAATAACGATATCATTGATCACAAATTGCTCAGCTGGTGTTTTCCATTTGTAGCGCTGTTGTAACGATGTTAAGTAATCGCGATGCCAACGATACCAAAACCCTTGAAGACGCTGCTGTATATTTTGCCATCTTGATAGCTTGTTTACTGGCACGTCTGATAGCATTGGTTCCGGAATGACAGTTAAGGATGTTCCTACCAGAAAGTGGGCTGGAGTTAATATTTCTAAATCCTCAGGATCGTCGTTCATTCTGCATAATGGCCTCGAGTTTAGTAGCGCTTCGATTTGGACAATCAGTGTTGTTAATTCTTCGAAAGTTAGATTCGTGTTGGTTACCCGTTTTAGATGGTATTTAAATGATTTGACTGATGCCTCCCATAGGCCGCCAAAGTGTAGAGCATGTGGAGGGTTGAAATTAAACACAATATTCTTCTGTAATAGAAATTCAGATATTAATGGAGAAGTTACTTGATTTATAATTTGATGTTTCAGCTTCTGAAGTTCTGTGTTGGCCCCTACGAAATTTGTCCCGTTATCACACCAAATTTGTTCTGGTATGCCACGTCGGGAGATGAATCGTCTAAGTGCTGCCAAAAACGATTCAGTATCAAGACCACTGACTAGTTCCAAGTGAACAGCTTTGACGGCTAAGCAAACAAAAACTGCCACATACGCCTTGTCGGTTGAAGCTGATCTGCGTTTGCTCGTTTTTATGTACAATGGTCCAGCGTAATCCAGGCCAACTTTTAGAAATGGGCGACTTTGGGTACATCGCGCAGCAGGTAAATCGGCCATTTTTTGTTCCGCTTTGTGAAATCGATGACGAATACATACTGTGCATGCTTTTATGCATCGTTTTATCATATAACGTGCACCGATGATCCAATATTTATTGCGGGTGATACTCAATGTTAAGGAATTGCCAGCGTGTATGTTGTTGAAATGAATATCTCGTATTATAAGTTCACATACACGATGGTTCTTTGGCAAAATAATTGGATGTTTTGCAGAATATGATAAAGATGATTTATTTAGCCTTCCCCCAACTCGTATTAACCCAGTTGCGTCTACAAATGGATCTAATGGTGATAATTGATGGTTGGGTGATAATGCTTGTTTCTCGTTGAGTCTTGTTAATTCCTTCTCATATGTCATCCTTTGAATATTACGAAGTATTGTGATTTCGGCGTCAGTCAGCTCGGCTGGAGTGACCAACTTACTAATTTGTGAATTTTGAATTTTTCGTCGTTTTGGTTGGCCAAATCTCAAGATATATACTATTATTTTTCGTATTTTCAACCAGGATGAAAATTTGGTTAACAGCATTAAAACTATGTTGTCGGAACAGGTAGTTCCTGTTAGTACGGTGGTGTATTTTGATCGTTCTTCTAATGTTGCTGAATTATACATATTGGTTGTGGTTATCCTTGATGTTGGCCAGTCGTGTTCATTTACACGTAACCAGGCTGGGCCGTGCCACCAGAGTTGTAAATTTGATAAGGCTTGCGGCTTAACTCCTCTAGATATGAGATCGGCTGGATTGTTTTTGGATTGAATGTGTTGCCATCTATTTCGTGGAATCGCCTCGAGAATTGCTGCTGTTCGGTTACCTATGTAGCTTTTCCATCTGCGAGGTACATCGGAGAGCCAGTGAAGGACTATCATCGAGTCGGTCCAGGCAAAAATCTCTATATTGTCGTATGCTAGAGATTTCATACAAAATTTTACGGCATTACACAGTAGAACAGCCCCACATAGTTCCAACCTCGGTAACGTAACTTGTTTGATAGGCGCAACTTTACCCTTGGCATATACAATATTCGTGGTGATATCGCCATTTTCTCCAACAGCTCGAAGATAGATAACAGTGCCATAAGCTGCCTCGGAGGCATCACAAAATGCATGTAATTGGACATATCGCGGATTATTCACTGAAGTCAGACGTCGAGGAATCCTTATCAATGCAAGTTCTGGTAGTGATTCATATATACTTTGCCATGCACGCGTTATCAAGTTTGGTAAACTTGAGTCCCAGTCTATATTCAGCAGCCAAATCTTTTGTAGTAACATCTTAAACATTATTATCGTGGGTGCTAGCCAACCTAACGGATCGTACACTCTAGAAGCCGTTGAAAGTAATTTTCGTTTTGTCCAGTTCACGTTTGCATCGATTTGTTGTATCTTGAACGAAAACGTATCTGATTCTGCGTTCCACATGATTCCCAGAGTTTTTATTGATGCATCGTCTTCTATTAATTTCGGGATATTTATAATTTCTTGCTGAGAAAATGAGTTCAGAAACGTTTGTGAATTGGACTTCCACTTTCGTAAACAGAAACCACTTTTGCTTAATATCTCATTAATCCAAATTAATTGAGCGTTAATTCCTTGAGCGTTATAGCTTCTTCTATTGTTTCGCAGCCAGTCAGCATGTCATCTATATAGAACTCGTTGTTGATTACATCACTTGCTCTTGAATATGACTCAGCAAATGTCTCCGCGGATTTTTTAAGGGATTTGACTGCTAGATAAGGTGCACAAGCCGTACCATATGTGACGGTGTTCAGCTTATAGATCCTTATTTGATCACTTGGATTTTCTCGCCATAGTATGAGCTGGAAATTGGCATCTTCAGATCTTACACGAATTTGCCGATACATTTTTTCCAAATCAGCGACCAATGCAATGACATGTTTTCGAAAATTTAAAATAATTGTAGTAAGATCGGTCTGGATATTTGGGCCGATTTGAAGGATGTCGTTCAAAGATACTCCAGTACTGGTTTTGCAAGAGCCATCAAAAACGACTCTCAATTTTGTTGTACTGCTACATGGTTTTATCACAGCATGATGTGGTAAAAAATATTTAGCATCATCTCGCTCTGGAACTTCGCTTTTCGGTATACACGTCATATGCCCTAGATCAATGTATTCGTTTATAAACGATCTATACTCGTTGAAGAATTCTGGTGCATTTGCAAATTTCCGTTCCATTGATAATAATCGTTGGAAAGCGGCTTGGTACGAATTGCCTAGCGAAGCTCTTGATTCTCTGAATGGCAGTCTTACAATGAATCTACCATCGGTATCCTTCGTTGTCGTTTCCTCGTAGAACTGCTCGCAAGAATTATAAGGTACGGTTGGTGTGACAGGTGCACCCACTTCTTCCACCTCCCAGAACTTCGTTAAGAGTTGATGAATATTGTCTTCTTTAGTTTGAATTGATGAATCAGTGGTGGCGTGCATTGATACAGCTGACAAATCACTGTTGCATTTACCTGCAATTAACCAACCAAGCTTTGATGATTGCAGTATCGGGAAGCCGTCAATCACTCGTCTCTCTGGATTCAATATCTCGAAGAATACGTCTGCTCCGAGTAGGATGTCTATTCTGTGTGGTTCATAAAATTGCGGATCTGCCAATTCTAGTCCCACAATTTGGTTTTTCCATATAATTTGTTTTGTAGGTAACATATTGGTTATGTTCCCTATGATATGAGCCTGAACATTTAATTGGTAGTGTTTGTCAACACGAGATTGTATGGTCATATCGAGTTTCCCATTGGTTTTTCCAGCTGAAGCTGATGCTAGACCGTATATAGATATAGAAGATGGACTTCGTTTGAGGCCTAGGCGTTGAGCACAGCATTCTGTCACAAACGACGTTTGCGAGCCTGAGTCTAAGAGTGCTCGAATAAGCTGGAGTTCTCCTCCACGAGATTGAACGTGGATAACATCAGTAGGTAATACTGTGGTTGGTGTTGAGTACATTGTATGAAAGACAGTATGGTTGGATTCGTTCGTGGGTATTGTTTCATGGTTTGACTCGGCGTTATGAGTGGCTTCTGGAGGCGTAGTATGTGAAGGTTTTTTCTGCGAAATATGATGACTCGTTACTCGGGTAGATTCTGCATTGGCTGCTGTTGAATGCAAATGTAGTAACGTGTGATGACGTCTTTGGCAAATTAAGCACGAAAATTTGGAATAACATTTTGCGCTTGTATGACCACCTTTGAGACAATTGTGACATAAATTCCTTTCTTTGACCAAATTAGATCTAGTCTCGACATTATTGTTTTTGAATACCGGGCATTGGAACAATGGATGTTGTTGGTTACAAAGTATGCACTCAGCGGCGATATTTTGGTTGTTAGCAATAACAAACGATCTTGTCGTTGGCCTTGTTGTGACCCTTTTGGTTGAATCACACACTTCCAAAGCGTCACACCGCTTATTTAAAAATTCTAATAAACTTTCAAACGTTGGAAAATTTTTACCAACAGACTCATTTGCCCATAATTGCTTTGATTCACTGTCGATTTTATTCAATACTAAGTAAATCAGCCATGGATCCCTTGTTTCAGCGTCTGGACCCAGTGCGCGAAGGCCTCGAATAATTTCGTCTGATGTCTCTGTAACTCGACGTAGATCTTTAGCATTGTTTTGTAAGCATGCTTTTTGATCACAAAAGGTTTGTATTAACGATGTCACAATTGGCGTCATCTTATTGTACCGATTGCAAATTTTATCCCATGCCTCTGCATAGTTATTTTCTGTGATGGAAATATGGCGTATTAATGCAGCTGCTTCGCCAGCAAGTAAACCTTTAAGGATTTGCAATTTGTGCACAGCAGTAATGTTATGATTGTCGTGAACTGTTGAACGGTATAGATCGCGAAAAGATGCCCAACATTTATAATCACCAGAAAACTGTTCTATATGGATTTTTGGCAGTCGCACGTGTTGTGATGTGTTGACGCCTTCAGAAAGTTTTCTGTTGGTCTATGAAATGTCCTAGCGTGGCATTTAAATCTTTGGCTTCTATAAATTCTCCACGCCCATGACTAGAACTAGCTTTGATTAATAAAGCACGTGTCGTAAAATATGTATCATCAACTGCATTGGTGTTTGACTTATATGTTTCATCATCACATAACTTATCTTCAAGGTCATTAAATGTTTGGTACCTAGTCTCAAGAGTTTCCAGACGCACCTTAATGTCCTCGATAGTGGTATTTTTAGTAATTTCTTCACTAAACTGTTTGATGTGAAGCATTTGATTATATGCCCGATCACGCAACCGTTGTATTCTGTCACTCATAATTATGCAATACACTTGTTCACTGTTCACTGAATATAGTTTTCTTGTTCACGAATTAAATATCGATTAACGTAAATTATCACTCGGCTTTGTACTTGTAATAATAATCAGAAATTGTACTTATCTGAATTTAGTGGGATAGTTCCCGGGTTTCGGCACCAAAAAATGTTTGTGAAGTGGATTAATTTGTGTTACTCGTATATTTGTTTTATGTTTAAGTTTTAGAAGTAACTATTTCCTTTTATTATTAAGATTATTTACAATTTTATTTGATGTATCACTATCGCCAGTTTGCTCGAGAAGACCTCTTTTTTAGGTTTTTGCTAATGACTTACATATTGTAGGTTTTAAGTTCTCCGATAGTGTACTAAAATATACTTAAGCTATAATTATATATAAATATGCAATTCAGTATCATGAGATGATTCTAGTCGACTATAGATGGCTAAATAATTAAGTCTTAACCACATTAAATCAACTCATCATGATATTGAGCTACATGTACATGTAATATACTATATACAAACACAGATTTTATCTGTCAATTATTTACAAGTAATGAGTGTTTGGTGGTTATTGGATATGGATACAAATGTTACAAGATAAGTATTGATATTGCATTGTAAGTTCTTTAAATAGGTATTAATATGATTGATTTAATTTTAGGTATTAACTTCAATTATACAATTCAACGGTAAGTTAATAAATTAGTTTGACAATTAATTATAAAGATTTAAATATGTTGTAATGTTATTGTTTTTCTTTTTTCAGAAGTGTGACGTAGGAACAGTTTGCTGTCAACTTACGCGATATTTCAGTGTTATCTCATAATTAGATATCTAGAATGTATTTATTAGTTTTGTGTTAAATAAATAAGTAGTAAATATGTGTCTTGTTTTATTATTATTGTTGAATTTGCAAACACTTTCAATCGGTGATGCCAGGCTTCAACTGAATTTTGCGTTCGCGGCTTATTTACGTTTACCAAATAGACAACGTACCAAAAACCTGCATCATTTTTTTGCTTTTATTAGATTTTATTATTTAATAGATTTATTTTTAAAGGTGGTGCTTTAAGTCTGATTTCCATTGTGAAAAAAATACTTTCAATATTTTTTACTGAAAAACCCAAAGCAAAAAAAAATCAAAAATACCATTAGAGTCACAGAGATCATTTTTTACTTTTATCTTTTTTTTTATAGTGGGTATATTTTGATAGATGCTTATAACCAATTAATTTAAAAAAAATTTTTGTTATTGAAAAAAAAATACACTTTGAATCTACAACAATAAATTTAAAAAAAAACATAATTATTCATTATTTCAATTATTTCTACAATGAATTAAGATGAATGACACAAACCGAAATGTTAAAATTTTGAATTGACCATAAAAAATCATCCATATACATCTTTCCTATAAAGTATTTTTCCAGTACTAAATAAAACTACTTCTCTTGATATAAGCCTTTTGTCAGTACTGCTATAATAATTTTCTCAGTAACCATAAACATTTATTCAGTACTGAATAAATTTTTTATACTGGAAAGGTTTTTTTTTATTTCTCTCGCACTTTAAGAAAAATTATATTTTGATCCTAGTTTGTTTTTTTTGTCAGTATATTTTTCATGATGGAAATCAGGCTTAACTCCAAGTAAATAAAACTTTAGAATTTCGTCGTGTTAAATTGATAAACATGCTGATATGTAAGTTTAGATTTCCGCTATTGCCATATTCTCTGGAGAGACCTTCTTTTTGAGTATGTTTCCATATAATTTGCCCAAAATGAAATAGGTATTCTTTAAACGTAGCAGTAAACGAAATTGCACTCTTATTCCCATAGTCGTGTCGTTTAATTCGCCGTGACAGTTGTCGCGTCACTAAAATTTAAAATCAGTATTCCCTTAGTCGCCTGCGGTACCGTGACGTGATAAATATTAAAACATGAATTGATCGGGCAGCACAAATAATTTCCTCAATATTTGACAATTATTTTGGTTGTTAATTTTGTTTGTTGTTTATGATTTTTAAGCAAATTTATTAATTTAAATTATTTTCGCTGCGTTTCTTTGAAATATTAAATATACATAGACCAACCAGTTAATACAAGGAATACAATTAATGGATTCAATTTATTAAATATTCAAATCTTTTATTAAAAATAAAAAAAAAAATATTAAAACTGTATAAAAAAGCATATTTCATTATTCTATCTCGTATTTCTTATTTTGAATTTCTTATTTTGAACTACACTTTTGCTACCCCTACGTTCTTCTTCATGCACTGCCTAACATTTGTGATTTTACTACTAATAAATAAATAATAATTTAAACAATGTTTTAATATATATATTTCAAAATAAATGTATCTAAAAACTAACGTTTTTTCTTTTTCTGTATTGAAAATACTTCACAAAACTGCACGTCTAAAAATGTCGCCTATGTCAACAAGAAACTTTTCTAATGACTACTAGAATGTCTTGTAGGCGCTTGATTCGCCGACAGTCGTCACATTCGCTTAAGAGAATACAAAAAATCTTATGTCGTAACGTAACAAACGCCAGGTGACTCGACTAAGAGAATAAGAGTGTTGATGTTTTCAAAAATTATAATTTTGGGTTTCAATGGAATATTTTTCTTAATTATACAATTCATAGAAAAATTTTGAAAAAAAAATTGTTTGATTTCGAACTCATTAGGCAAAACGCAAGAGGAACAATCTGATCACCTATTTTATCATAATGTTAAACAATTGCCGCATAATCGATGGAAAAATATAAAATGTTCCATCCTCATTCGGCGTTCTCCAGTGCAGTTAACGACATATTCGTTCCTAATAATATTTCATCATTAAAGCTTTCCTCTAAGAGCACAAATAACTCATCTTCTAAAAATAATAATTCTTCAGAAATTTTAATAGTATCTAAGCAACTTTTCTTTGAAAGTTTCATGCGCCCGACAAATTCTTCTATTTTTTTTCTTTCTGCGCTATTTTACTTGGTAAATATACTCTACATTTCGGTTGGTAACTAATTACAGCTTTATGTTTTATGTGACAAGGTTGCAATGAAGACGAAGACGACATTTATTTTAAAACATTGTTAGCTTGTGTAACATGCTTCTAAAACGTACTAGAATCAGGGCTATGTGTTGACGGTCCATTTTTGAGAACTGGCAGTCCATTAATTACAACTGTGGTTACTGTAACCCTACATAAAAGATGCTGTCTTTCAAAACAACACCATCTAAATACACTTTTCTTACTTCTTGATTGTAAATGATAATCGAATCCATCAATTATCAATTTATTGATTCCTTTGTTTGATTTTATTACAGCAATGTCCATATTATATATTTACTTTTATTAAACTAATATGTAATATCTACAATAATTATATTATGTATTAAAATAAATCAAAAACAATTTTTTTTATATATTTTTACGATAAGAGGACAAATTAATGATTTATGTATTAAACAAAGATACATTGTTTTTTCTATAAGAAAACAAAAGAAGTTTCTCAACGATTACTATTGTTTGGAGATTTGAAATTTATGAATATTGTATACGAGAGTTCAGTTTGATTTTCTTTTTGTTTTAAGTGGATTATGGTTTGAGGATATTGTGTTTTAATTTTTTGGGGATTTCCCAAAAAATATACATTACCTTAAACTTGCAAACTTCTCATTAGAAACGAGTGGTGGTCGTCAAACAAAGCAGACGTGTTTCTATGCTCCTCTATGTGTTATTTATTAAAACTAATTTTAAATATTTATTTTAATAAAAACTTAATAAAAGTGATGAACATATACACATATAGTTCTATATATTTAGATAAGTACCACTTTTATTGGGACTTTTGGTTTCTATGTATACACCGCCATCATTTTAATTATTGAAAACGCATACACAGAATGCATTTTTCGTTCTTCATTGATATCCTCTTTTGCTATATGTGCAACAGTGTAAATAAAGACACACACTTATGATGGTTCCGGTTTTCATGTAAAATTAAATATTGTGCTTATCTCTTCATATTTGGTTTATGTATTAAATCTGATTTCCATTATGAAAAATATTTTGTCAGTATTTTTTACTGAAAAAACCAAAGCGAAAAAAAAATCAAGAATAGCATTAGAGTGACAGAGATCGGTTTTTACTTTTATCTTTTTTTTTATAGTGGATATATTTTGACAGATGCGTATAACATAACCAATAAATTTGTTTTTGTCTTTGAATAAAAAAGGCAAAAAACACTTTGAATCTACAACAATAAATTTAAAAAAATAAACTTAACATAATTATTCATTATTTCAATTATTTTCACAATGAATTAAGATGAATGAAACAAAACGAAATGTTAAAATTATTCATTGACCATAAAAAATCATCCATCTTTATTTTTCCTATAAAATATTTCTCCAGTACTGAATAAAATTACTTCTCTTGATATATTTTGTCAGTAATGCTATAATTATTTTCTCAGTAACCATAAAAATTTATTTAGTACTGAAATAATGAATAATTATGTTAAGTTTATTTTTATTTTAATTTGTTGTGGATTTAAAGTGTATTTTGTCTATTTTTTCAAAAACAAAAATAAATGAAATTTATTGGTTATGTTACACGCATCTATCAAAATATATCCACTGTAAACAAAAGTAAAATATGATCTCTGTCACTCTAATGGCATTTTTAATTTTTTTCTCGCATTGATTTTTTCAGTAAAAAATACTGACAAAAGTTTCTTCATAATGGAAACCAGACTTTATTATTAAGATGGAGGCGGTATGTTTAAAAATAAATGGCAGCAAAAAAAGGTTTTAATGTGAAACACAGAAAGAGAAAATTTTCGTTTCTTTTCTTGCAACGCGAATTTGCGAAAATCAAATTAAAATTTAGTTAAAACTTTGTTTCGGGAGACGGTTAAATAAATCATAGATGGTAATTATTTAGTTCAAATGTCAAAAACGAATATATATATATATATTCATATATATATATATATATATATATATATATATATATATATATATATATATTTATTATGATATATATATATATATATATATATATATATATATATATATATATATATATATATATATATATATATATATATATTAACTATGTTTAAATAATGATTAAAATTATGTTACAACCTTTTTGTTTACGTCTTTTTTTACTTTTCTTCCAGCTCGAAATTTGAGTGCTCTATTAGATAATTATAATTGACGCTGATAAATTTATCAATTTTTGATATAAAATGAGTGGTACCACTAATTTTATATATAAAATGAGTGGCTCCACTGTAATAAAAATCTCAGTTCAATGTTAATGTTATAAGATACCTTCTCCATAGTTAAGGTATAAACAGAACAAGAGCGACAACGACTAGCGTCGACGAATAAATAAAATATATTATGGCTGCGATACCACTTAAGATAACAGAACAAGAGCACTAGCGCATGGCGATCAAAAATGTCAATGGGTTCTGTAAATAAGCGCACTAAAATAGTAAAGATTATCAAAATTGTTTATCTTGTGTTTGATGTAAAATAATCAAAATTGTTTATCTTGTGTTTAATTGTATATACTCTATGGTCTGAAATTGCTGATTCACCTCTCAATTGTAAGAAAATTCGATCACCGTGCGTGAAACTGTGCGAATGATTATAAAAGATAACGGATTAGTTAATAAATGATAACCAGATTGCAGGTAGGAACAGGTTTGAGCTAAACTCAAAGATCTCACTTGATTTTGGAGAATACCAACATATTCGACAAGATCCAAAATATGTACCAACTGTTCCTCCTGTAAATCTGGTGGTATGCTTGAATTTTGGAGACTCGACAAAATATTTGATGAATGATTTATCAGTTAATACTATAGACACATATCTGGTTTCGTAACTACAGTTTCGAGTTAACCATGATTAATGTGTCACTGCTAACCATGGTTTGCAACTTGATTTAAACATAGTTTCGGAATGAGCTAGGTTGAAGAATGAATGAAAAGATAAATAAATAAGTTATGAGAAACTGTCAAATGTAATGAGAACTGTAGTGTGTCATGTATTTTCATTTCGAAAATCATAGTTTCATAATCATGGTAACGAAACTAGATATGTGTCTATGGTATCAGGAGAATTTAACAAGATGAAATAAACTATTTTGCTCATTTGACTTTATACAGACGCTAGTGTGAGTGATGATCGTGTGGGTGTTAGAATTTACAATCCAACATTAAAAAAAGGGAAAATATTGAGAGTAAATGATAGCTTCTGTATAATTATCTTATTATTTTTATAATAATTTTATCTTATTATTTACATGAAAATAATCTTTTATTGAATTTTATTTTCTTTTATTTAATTTCGTTTTATTTATTTATATACTGGGTTTAGGAGAGTACTGTGCTCTTCGAAAGACTAAAATAATACCCTCTCATCCTCGATACTTGAACCAAAATTGAAAAATAGTTATAATTTTTAAAAATAATTTGTTAGAAATAAATTTGCACGGTACAAATCTCAAATTTAAACATCAAGGGTGCCAATATGTTAAGTGATAATTTGCTTCTCTACATTCTCCAGTAATTTTATTTTTGTACAACAAAAAGTGCAGTTTAATGTTTTTAACATTTAGTAATCAAGTGCTACTTAAAAAAATAACTTCTCATCTCTTGTTCACAGATTCGTTTAAATATTATTTTGTTATCAATTTGAAATGAAAAAATGTATATGTATTGTGTTCTTAAGTCTAATATGCCGTGTTTACGCACGTAAGTTATATAAACATGTTATACGTTATACAGTGAATTTTACGTCATATATTTTAGAAACCGAGAACGTCGCGATATGTACTACACCAACAAATGAATGGGGAGCGTGCATACCCATTAGGACGTGCACCAGTTTATTAAATCTAATATTAAAAGGTAATGAACTTACTACAGCTGATCGACAATTCTTAAGACAAAGTCAATGCGATTATCGAGATAATCAACCATTTGTGTGTTGCCCAGATGTAAATTCAACAACTGTTGGCGACATATTGCCACGACCCGGAAAATGCGGTAACAATGTAGTATATCGTATATATCGAGGAATTACAACTGGCTTCGATGCATATCCATGGATGGCACTGCTGGAGTATTCAAAACGTAAGTTACATAAAAATAATTTGTAAAAACTATAATATATGTTGTTCATATATATTTTAAGCAAATAACACAAAAGGAGTTCATTGTATGGGCGTTTTGATCAGCAAACGTTATGTTTTGACGGCAGCACATTGTGTGAACGGGAATGATATCCCATCAACTTGGAATTTGTATGTATTTATAGAATTCAAAACGTATGAAAGTTTTTATTATTTGCCTATACTTTCAGAACTGGTGTGAGGTTAGGAGAATACGATCTTCTAAAAGATCCTGACTGTGACGATTTAGGTAGCTCATTAGAATGCAATCCACCAGTAATTAACGTCTCTATCAGTGATATAATCATACATAACCATTATGATCCACAATCAACAAATCGATCAAACGACATAGCGCTGTTAAGATTACAATATGATGTTGAATATTCAGATTTTGTTCATCCAATTTGCTTGCCCCAGTCGCAAAAGACAAGAAATTCTAATTACGATAACGCGACATTAGAAGTAGTTGGATGGAATAGAATTACAAGTGAATACAGTGTAAAGTTAGAAGGTCGCGTTGATATCGTTGAAAGTGCTCAATGTAATAGGGTTTATAACAGTCTTGGAGCTTATATCCAAGATTCTCAACTTTGCGGAAATTCTAAACCTTCAACCTATGAACCATGTCTTGGATTTCCTGGCAGTCCAGTTATGGCTGTAACTACAGAGGTAGGCCGAGTATATTGGCATTTAGCTGGCATTGAATCGTTTGGTGCGTGTGGACAAGGAAATTGGCCAAATGTGTACACACGAATTACATCTTATATTGATTGGATTGAGGCAAATGTACACGTTTAAACAATATATCAGTTACAATTTTATATTTTATTTACACATATTTTATAATAAAAATTGGTCTTTGTAAGTTTCAATATAAAAATATTGTTCAATTCTGGAATATTATAAAATTGAATAACTTAAATTTCTTTTGACTATTAATAAAGCAACATATCATTTCTTAATACGAGTTAACAGCTTCGGAGAAAAAAATTCAGTTTAAATGTTTGGTAGAATCTCGAGTGCACGTTTGAAGAAATAATTATAGGAGCATGTTAACATCCAAATTTCTTCTAGAAAAATCAACTGTATCTCTGCTTAAATTACTACTTTTAAAAAAATATTTTATTTTTCCGATTTACGAGACATATTTTATAAATGTGCAAGTTTAAGTTTTGATATTTTCATACATTTCGTTATCTCTTTAAAAAAATGAACCCTGAGCTTATTCTGGCTATTATTCAACCATTTTTTGTTGTGTGGCTGCTACCGCACACTTAAGATGGTCCGTTGTGATACAACTTTATGTCCGGCTATAAGTCCGATTTTCTTAGAACCATCTGCGCATTGTGTAGCTCCATGTCAATAGTACTTGACTATATAGTACTGACATGGACGATGGGACGACCCATGCATGGATTCTAAACTCGATCCATCCAGATGTTTATTCATCTCCACACCAATCGCACCGCCTAAACAATCTCCAACTGCCGCAGCTATAATCACTGCGCCACCTGAGCGGTTATTATTTGACCATATATCTAAGAAATATTAACCATATATCTAAGAAATATTTACCATATATCTAAAAAAATTGTTTTGGTTTATTCCTATCTACATTTTGCCTATGAACATGTATTTTGCATTCAACAAATAAATGTTCGATATACCTACTTACTAAGAGGCTTATAAAATACAATCACATTTGACTATACCAACCAATAAATCCGTACATAGTTTATCTTTTCTCCTCCAACATCTTGCATTTCAATATTTCTAAAAAGACAAAAATTCAATCGTTTTGCCATACATTGCAAACAACACAAACTAAAATAACTTTTAATCATATTCTTTATTAAGGATTGGTTTTTATGTTCCCAATAATCAAATCGGCTTCTATTTTAACAAATGTTTAGGACGTAGGTAAGTTCATGTATGCATTAAAATTTAAGCATACACCTTTGATTCAATCCAGTCAATATATGAACCCATTCTAGTGTATACACCCGGCCATCCTTCTTGTCCACATGGTGATGGGCCAAATGAAACAACGCCGACTAAATACCAATATGGGAAAGCTCCAGTTGTATCGACTGCCATAATTGGGCCACCTGAATCACCACGACATGAATCAAAACCACGTTCACCACCAGCACACACTTGCGTACTTTGTAATGTTACACTTAATCGATTGTAAACTTGACTACATTGTTGGAGATTGACACCGCTAACTCGAACCTTTAGTTTTACATTGCTTTGACTGACAGTTTCTGTTTTACCCCAACCGGCAACATCCAATTTAATACCGTCATAATTAAATGAACGCAAATTTTGCTGACGTGGCAAGCAAATTGGTTTAACAAAATCTGTGAAGGGAACATCAAATTGTAGCCGCAACAAAGCAATATCGTTGGCTTGATTTTTCGACTGTGGATCGTATTGTTCGTGTGGAATTTTTTCGGTAATTGGTACATCAACAGATGGTACGTTACAATCCTGTCCGGTGCGTGTCGTTACACAATCTGTTTCCGTTGATAAATCATGTTCACCCAATCGGACACCAGTTCTGCGGACGGAATATTTAATAAAAATTCTAGTTTAACACTATCAAACAGTAATAAAACTTACAAGGCCCATGTGGTTGGAATATCTTTACCATTCACACAGTGAGATGCAGTTACAACATATCGTCGGCTAATTAAAACTCCTCCACAATGGAATCCCTTTCGATTTTGTGCTAAAATTATATTCAAATAATATTATTGTCACAAAAACGATATTACGTTTATTTAGTATTATGTACTTACGTTTTGTATATTCTAGCAGTGCCATCCATGGGAATTCGTCAACATCTGTTTCAGTGCCACCAATGATACGATTCGCTGGGTCAATACCGCATTCACCGGGTTGTGGCAATACGTTAGAGCTTTCACGCGGTATTAATGCATCGGGACAACAGACAAGTGGTTGATTATCACGATATCCACATTGACTGCGCGACAAATAAATTCGTTGATCTTGTGTCAATTGATTTCCTCTTAATAGTAAATTAAATACACTTGTACATTGTCTGAGATATTGACAAAGGCCTGCTGCATTTGCTGGTGTGTTACACGATCCAAAGCTTACAGGCTGGGTTTCTGAAATAAAAAAAACATTCATTAAAAAAATATACTATATATACTCAGTTCCTCATGGCCATTTACAATACATTGTTATTATCATAATTATATTTTGTTCGCTGTATATAAGAAGAGGCACGACATTGAAATTAATACAACAATTTTTGAAATTAATACAATTAATTCTTCGAAATTCAGGTATGCATTCGCGTAATTTCCCAATTGATATTTTTTATTATAGGAGTAGACAGTATAAGTTGGGAATTATCAGGGATTTACCTGAAATGAAATTGAAATTTTGAAAAAATCACGAATATCTGCCTACGCCAAAACTATAATAAAATAAATAGAGCTCACAAATAAGATTCAAAGTGCTAATTAGTTTCATAAAAAAATACGAGTATATGTATATATAGACTTAAGATATAAAGCAATTCAAGCGACGAATAAACTGGATTTTTATTTTTAATGTCAGCATATCGGTAAGCGCAGCAAATAAAAATACATGTATTTGGAGGGAAGACATTTGATTTATGATACATTTTTAAGTGCTATTACTAAATAATTTATCTTTAAGAATTACCATTTGGTTTATAACCAAAATCAATCAATGTTATTGTAAATCATCAAACTGTATCTACTTACGTAAGTAAACTTGAATTTTACGTAAGTACGTAAAGGCCATAAACGGAGACAGTTCTAGCTCGTATATTAATTAAACTTCCTGAACTAGATATTCTTAGCTCAAATATTAAGCTTATAGAAGTTTACACGTTATTGCAGAGATTAATAGATTACATTTGTTGTAACCCTCTGCAGAGTAGAGATAAACAGCCGCTAATTTAAAGATGTTATTCGTATAACGTTTATTTATGGCATCAAATACACCCCAAAAAACATCAAATCACAAACCAATATACCTCATGCCCTCTTTCAATATTTACGAGTTTGCCGAGATCTCTACGCGGATAACACTTATCAATCTTTTATTAGACAAAGAATATTAAACAGTCGGCTTGGAATTGTATTCATCTAAAGAAGTTTATTTCGTGATGCACGTCACGTTACGAAAAAAATCAGAAATAAAATGTCCAACGAGGAACTATTAAATCCAAGCGTCACAGGAATTATTATATCCATAATTTAATTTTTAAAAAAAATTGATGTGGCTCAACTAATATAGCATGAGAATACAATAAAAATGCAACGATGTTGTAACCCAGCTTTTATCTAACAATAATCTCGATAAGAGCACAAGTTTACCACTTTTATTGTCATCAAACTAGTTTTAATATCATTAATTCTTTGAAAATTTTTGAATTCTATTCATTGTAGGCAATGGAGATGACTTTGGAAGATTAAATTTCAAATTTATTTCAGAATATATCCTGAACATGGTAAACATTTTCTTGTGTCCAACTTATCTTCCCACACAAATCATTTTCAAGATCGATATAGTACAATGTACACTCAGGCACATTATCAGTCATATGGTAATAAATATTTAATACTTTCGAAAATCGAAAAAAAACATTAAAACACATACACAATCAGTTAATGTCATGTTTAAAGTTTTGATGATCTAAGGTCAACCGTAATCTTGCTTATAAAAACTCTGTATTTTATATTTCGTAATATAAGATGTGTATACATATTGGTTTTTGGGTTTTTCTTTATTCTGCTGGTCGAAAGAGATAAGCTTTTATATTTGTTTTTGTCCAGTGTGTAAGCGTCTGTGTGTCATTAAAAATTGAAACACGATTTTATTGTTGATTACCAAATCACAAACAATTAAAAACTGGATATGCAAACATTTTATTTGCACGGCCATATTAATATATAACCAGTGTCTTTGGGATTCCCCATTGTAATACAGCGCAGAGTAACTTAACATTTATATACTTTAATTATTCACTTATGTATACATACATACGAAATTAAAACCTGATTTTGTATATACCTACATATAAAACACTTATATACTCGTAAATTAGCAAATAGTCATCATCAGTATGCTGCTGATTATTAATTAGGTAAAACTTGTTTATGGCTCCCATCGGTTTACCCCTAATTTTTGAGACATAGGTACATAATGTATGTATGTATGTATGTATGTATATAGGTATGTCCATTATATTTAAATCCATTGTGTTTAACCAGTACCAGTAACCACTGTCCATGGCATACAAAAAATTAAATAACAATTCAAAATTGATAAACCTTGAACTACCGTTACTAAAGATAAACAAACATCTACTTGTGTATTATACGCACACATAAAATGCAAAATATCTCAATAACATGATTATTACTAATAATTTTGATTAAAACTTGTTAAGAAAATGAGAGAAAAAACAGTGATCATCTTATAAAATTCACAACCATCATCTTAGATTATGCAAATAACGTACGTAAACCAAACAAAATGAAGATCATTTAATATGATATAAGACGACACACGCGATCACACCAAAAATCACTTAAGAATATTATATGTCGACTTACGTGCATTGCTTATAACAAAAACACTGAATATTATTAAAATCACACAAATTAAAAAATTCTTCATTATAAAATATGTAAGTATATGAAACGTTCGATCTTGATACCAACTAGTATAACTAGTTAGTTTGACTTAACTTAAAAAAAATATTTAATTAAATTAAAACTTGATAAGATGAAGGTTACTAAGTACCTCTCCAGCGCAACAAAAGAATGTGTCTGTTCAAGAGCTCCTTCGTAACTGAAATTAAAAGTTTTGTTTTTTTTTTCAAACAAGAAATTTAAAATGCCGAAAGAGAGTTGTGTGAGTGAACGTTACATAGCTCATTAACATGTTGGCTGCCCTGTCCGATTATTTACTTAACAGTTTATCATAGTGTATAGCATTGGCAATTGTCTATATGTGTTCAAAATTAGAAATGTTTTATATTGAAAATCTAGTACTTTTTGTACGTAAAATAGTTGCGCTTCTTTGATCACCTTGTTAACCTTTCTTACCATTTTATAGTTTATTAACCCTATATGAAGTGCAGGCATAATAAAGACATAATATGCTTAAATTTATATTATTTATTTTTGATATGGCTGACCTGCATATATAAAACACAATAGTGACCATGAAAACGAAAATGCAGATCAATCAATATGATTTTATATCATGATATATGTACATCGATCTCTCCATAACATTGATTGACGTCATTCTCTATATTACGATATTATATCATATAACATAAATATAATAGTGAGAATAATAATAAAACAAGTTTAGAGAACAATATACTATAATTGTTGACAAAGTGATTGATTGATAATATAATAAGTGAATGCCCTGTGATGTGCCTATACATACTATAGGTTGTAATGTGTTGATCCATATTGTATCGACATTTTTTAAATGAAGAATCAAGGAACAAATCACACACTGTGTCGGTAACCCGTGCGTAAATCTGATTATCGCTTATCTGTATACTGTTAATGTTATATTTTAATTTATAGAGTAGAAAATAAAAGACTATAGTTTTTTAGACAACATCTCACACACGTTCCTAAAATGTCAAGTAATGTATGTCTTCTTTAAAATCAATTTCTTTAAATACGAGTACTTAAATCAAAACGTCTTGTAGATGATTTTAATACTCTCTCTCCATAGAATATACACTCAACTTTGTATTCAACTCAGTTTCTAACTATTTAACCACTAACGTATCTCAATCCAACCTCAACTCACTACATTTCACTTCAACTCAAATTAATGTTTAAGTACAAGATATAATATGTGTTTATAATACATACATATATATTGAAGGAGCATTCGTCGGTGGGGGCATTCGTGTTTCGTAAATTTTGTAAACGAAACATGAAACCCATAAAATACCACCATAGTATCCAGAGCTTGTCGTAGAAGGCGACTAAATCTGGTTGAATCGTTGGGCTGATGACCCGCATCCGTAAAAAACTACAAATGTTAAAAAAAATCGGATACCGTCAAAACAATACTTACCCCTCGTTTAAGTAGCCGGAAACGAGAATGAGGATCGGCAAGTGGAACGTGCAGTCACTGCGAAAACCTGGCGCGTTGAACGCCCTTGTCCCATGTATGAAAGAGTATCGGCTGGAACTCGTAGCGCTCCAAGAAACTCGATGGCCTAGAAGTGGAGACCATGTGTCTCAAAGCTATACGTTGCTACACAAGTGAGAATGACCTCGGAAATCTTGGAGTTGAATTCCTTATTGGACCACAGGTAAAAAAACAGTACTGGATTTTCGGGCAGTCGATTCAACCTGTCACTTGTATGTGTACATGCATCCACTGATGTAAGTCAACGATACTTCGACTGAAAATGGGGAAAGAATAATCTAACAAGTGGCAAGTACATTCTTTCCTCATAAAAACATCCATTTGGAAACATGGACACATCCACGTAAAACATACCGAAGCCAAATTGGCCATGTGTTGATTTCCAAAGGGTGGGCTCGGGTTGTCCAAGACGTGAGATCTTGTCGGTCGTCAGCAAAATTCGTAGGCAGTTACCATTACCGCGTCTCAAATGAGGCCTTACGAACCAATTTTAACGAATGGTGCACATTGAAGGTGGTCAACCCAACGATTTTTTTTTACACACAAACGCGTTTTTATGTCAATCCGGTTGCATGTTAATTTGTTGGTCAACGGCGGGAATCGAACTCGAAACCGAGGCGTGATGAGAAACTCTCGTAACCATTAAGCTACAACCGATAAATGAAGAAAAGCAACGAAAATATCAAGAACTTGTCAGCAATAGCATTTTGCGATCCAATTACCAATCTGATGATGTCAACAGTGTCTGGGAAGTCTTGAAAACCTCGGTTGTCCATGCTACCCAGCACACTTTCGGTATAGGGAATACTAAGCCCAAAAATGATTGGTTTCATGAGGTGTGTCGTCTTGCTGTTCAGTAACGAAATATAGCCCACAATGAAACGCAGACTCAATTTACAATTGCAAGAAAACACAAAGCAGTTCTTGCTAGGAGGACAGCTAAACGCATTTGTAGACTGAAGAAGCGCGAAAAGTGGAAGACTAAGGTCTTAAGAGTACAACAACTCAGTAATGAGCACAATTCGCGTGGTGTCTTTAAAGGATTCCCTGAATTGTACCATACCTTAAGATCTCGGTGAACTGCCATTCGGGACCAGAATGGAAACCTCTGTGTTAACGTCGATGCGGTACTCGATACATGGCGGGAACATTTTTCTGATCTACTTAATGCTCCACATGTATCACAAGCTGTATTTGAATACCCTCAAATACAGACCGCAGAGATGTTCATTGAGGAACCATCCTATGAGGAATTCACAATGGCCATGCAGAGACTAAAGAAAAATCGTTCCCCAGGAGTTGATTGCATTAATTCAGTGATCTTGATATTCGGAGGGCTAAATTTGTGGAACTGTCTTTTCGACCTTGTTCGATTGGTATGGCGAAATGAAGTTATGCCTGACGAATGGAAAGTGGCTGCGTTATTCCCAATTTTCAAGAAGGGTGATCGCTTGAAGTGCGAGAATTATCGCGGTATAGCTCTCCTTTGCACAGCATATAAGTTACTGTCATAACTCATACATTATCTTGGGAAGAATTACCCCTCTGGCGGAGGAAATTGTCGGTGACTACCAAGGAGGATTCCGTCCCAATCGGTCTGTCACTGATCAAGTTTTTTCGCTACGGATGATTCTTTCCAAGGAATACTACGAAACATCTCGCGATGTACACCAGGGTGGTCATTTTGTGGTGCTTTATCATACTTTTATATCATGGTTGTCGACTTTTTTCGTGATATAAAAAATATTAAAAAAGTCTACAAACACAATGTGACACAACTGCACGTTTCACAATGTGCAATGAATCTAAAAGGGGAAATAATGAATTTTAAGGAGAAATTAATATTTTAGAGTGATAAATTGACGTTTCTACATAACCCCAAAAGTAATTATATCATTTTTTATATGAAGTGGTTAAATAGGTAGTGATGAAATTTTTATAATGTGGTAAGTATATCAATACAACTTAATTAATGAGATTGCAAACAAATTTAACAAGAAATATGACAAACAGTATAAAATGCTAACTGATAAAGCGAAATGCAAGATATTGTTGTCTTTTTTACGACGTGAAGTTGTTCATTCATGATTCACCGGCAGTAAGCTACGACAATTTCGTTTTATCATACTTTTTATCACTTAATGTGATAAAGCACCACAAAATGACCACCCAGGTATTCCTGGATTTCAAGCAAGCCTATGACTCAGTAAACCGAGAGAGACTAGGGTATGGGCTTGAATATTAAGGAATACCGAAAAAATATGTACATCTGTGTAGTACGACAGGAACGCAGTTACAATGCTGCGTCCTTGAGAACAGGCTATCGAGAACTTCTTCAATCACTACTGGTGTTCGACAAGGAGATGCGCTGTCCCCGATACTTTTTAATCTCATGTTGGAATACATCCTTCGTAAAAATGAAACACCTCAGGACAATATCTTATACCGACAATCCAATCAACTTCTTGCATATGCAGATGATATTTGTGTGATTGAATTAAGTGGCAACGGAGTGGAAGAGATACTTGATCCGCTGAAACAGTTTGCAGCGTCCGTTGGTCTCAAAATCAATGAGTCCAAAACAAAATATATGATTTCTTACTACACGTTTGCAGGAGTAATGAGATTCAAGTATCTTGGATCTCTCATTACCACGATAATAGTGTGGGAGAGGATATCAAGTTTCGGCTTGCCGCTGGCAATCGGGCTTTATATCATCTACGTTAAAATATCTTGCAAATGCGGATAAGCTGAAACTGTACAGAGTGTTGATCAGACTCGTTGTCATGTATGGTGAGAGTTGGACCTTGACAGATGAGTACGAAAGATGGCTTCTAACATTCGAGAGAAGAATCATGCGTATGATATATGGCCCAAAACGCGACGTTGATGGCACATACCGAGTTCTATTCAACCACGAGTTCAGAAATTTAATGCAAATTCCTGATATCGTGCATGAAATCAAAGTACAGCGAGTACGCTGGCTCGGTCACGTTCTACGATACGTCCGGTGATCCAGTGATCTTTGAAGGGAGAGCCACCTTTCGGTAGGTGAAGAGGTCGCTGTGGACGATGGCTCCACGGCGTAGAGAGCGATCTGAGATCTTCTGGTTGCTTGCAACAATATGAAGAGCTGGCTCGTGATCGAAACCGATGGAGTCAGATTGTTGACACGGTACGGGCCAATAATGGCCTGTAAGATGGGGTCATTCAAGTTTATAAGTCTCGTAGAATGTCACCACAGTAACCAGAGCTTGTCGTATAGCAGGTGAAAAAATCTGGTTGGATCGTTGAACTGACGACCCATATTTGTAAAAACTTGCAGTCACTTAAACAACCTTGCGCGTATGACGGTCTCATCCCTTGAAAAAGTATGAAAAAGTATCGAAAATCCTGGAGTTGAATTTCTCATGGGGCCAAAGGATAAAATACTGTGTTGGACTTCTAATCAGTCGATAAACGAGTATATATGTAAGTTATGGTTGCACATGCCAACCTGCTAACGATAATTTTTCAATAATTTTGATTATCTGATGAATTCTATACTTAAATACGATGTAAGATTGGTAAATTTAATGCTACATATTGCAGAAATCACTTATGTAAGAATATAGGTCCGTACTACCGACACGAAACTGCATTCAAAAATGAAGAAATGTGTTTTACGATCGCTTATGATCACAAAGCTGCAAGTACTTTCACAAAAAATTCTTTATATTTATTATCCAAGACGTGTATCAAATTTGTAGGCTGTGAACATTATCTGGTTATTGCAAAGACACGACGGCAGTTTGGATATAAATCAAAAAGGACAGGGGAATGTACAACGCGATACTCCTTTGAAGGTCTTGCCAGTAATATCATTATACAATCAAATTATCAGTCTGATGAAGCTACAAGACCTGTGAAGTACACTATCTGGGAAGTATTGAAAATCGCGTTTACCGATGCTACCCAGCAAATTCTCGGTATAATAAAACTAAGTCAAAATATGACTGGTTCGATTAGTATAGGGTCCTCTTGCTGTTGAGCAATGAAATATTATCCCATATAATGAAGAGCAAACTCGGTTTACAATCGAGAGGAAAATTAAACAGTTATTGTTAAGAAGACAGGTAACCTAATTTGGAGACAGAAGTAGCGTGAATGGTGAAAAGTTAAGGCCTTAAAAATACAGCAACTCGCAGCAATGAGTACAAATCACGTGGTCACTATAATAAAATCACCAGATTGCACCATACTTTAAGATCTCGGGCAACTCCCATTCGAGACCAGGATGGAAACCTCCATATTAACATCGATGCGGTACTTGATAAATGGCGCGGGGAACTTTTTCCTGACCTACCTTATATCCCAAATATATATTACAAGCTGTAAATTAAAAGCCTCAAATACAGACTGGAGAAATGTTCATTGACGATCTATTCTATGACGAATTCACTAAAGTCATGCCGAGATTAAATATATGGAGTTGATTGCGGTAATTTAGAGCTCTTGATAGGAGGAGTATATTTTAGACCTTATTCGATTAGTCTTAAAATGTTAGAATTATCGCTCTATATCTCTTAAAATGTTAGAATTATCGCTCTATAGCTCTCTTTAACACATCATACAAGTTAATGTCGTATATTATACTGAGAGAATTACACCTCTGACAAAGTAAATTAACGGTGACTGACAAGAAGTATTTTCAAAACGGATGATTCTTTCCAAGTACTATGAAATATCTCGAGCAGTATACTAGATATGCCGATGGTCAGGTGTGAAGCAGTTTGGGGGAATCAACTAGGCACCAGTTTTCAGCTCCGTATCTTACAGCTTCCACAAGTGTTTGTGTTAGCTCCTCGTGGTGACCATCGGGCAACTGGCCAACCACTTTAAGTGGGAAGCCAGGCAAAAACACCGCGCTAAACAACTTAGCCGGGTTAAGGTGTCAACCGTACCGTGCCGATAACCAACCTGGCTGGGGACCCAGTCTAAAACTAGTTCAGTTTTGAACGGTGTATCCGGATACCAGACGCTCTCTGAATCACGTAACTTTATCTGTGCATTGGATCTCTGCACAGACGGACACTTTTTTCTCCACAACTCGTGGGAGTATTTTATGGATTACACAAATCTTAATCTTAATTTAGAGGAACCGAACAGTGCAACCAAGCCTAATGACTTGGTGCTGCTTTCGGCTTCTCTAGAAAACATATCTCTGGTGGCATCAATGGAAACATTAACAGGTAACAATGATGCCCCAGCTACCACCTTAGACACTAACGCACAACCGTCGGGAGTGCAAGTGATCAAAAGCTCTTCAACTAAGAAGAATATCTCGGGATGCCAGCGATGGAAAAGACAAGAACTGAAACGTTCGCTTGACGGTTCTGGTGGCAAATCCCTTGGAAGTAGAAACGGGTCGAATACGACCATACCCTCCCCAGGGAACCAGACTAAAAGACAGAGGGTATCTTCTGGCTTCAAGTTACAGGGGAATCGGAAGCACTTGGTTTTAAACCCTTCTTTGCTCTAATTAGGGTCACAATAAATGTTACACATAAGGAGCCGAGGAGGGTCAAGGAAAAACTGTCCTCCACCATCCCAACTTGATTGGAATGTATGGCGTACAGTTTACACAGATACATTTGCAGCATTCAAAGGCATCGTCCTCTCTCATAGAACGACGCATGAAAAACTACGACCCAAAAACGCATGCAATACATTACTATCTAAACATGTCATTTTGAATCAGGAACCGTGGATTCACGGGCATAAAATCAAAGGACTCAATCCAGGAACCTCAGGTTCTCTCCAGGTTAGTGACACCTGCTCGGGACCAAGAGCCTGTGTTTTTGTTAGTAATAACACGAATTACAGACTCCTAAATGAAATTTGTTGTCATGACCTTACAGCAGTCGTCGTTGAAGTTAAGGATCTCCGTCTATTTTCCATACGATTCGGTACTTCATCCTCCTACTCAAGAATTTATCAAAGCAATAGAGTACGCAAAACGTAATATATCCCAATCATTGCCGGATGCGATGCAAACTCAATAAAGGAATTTCCCTCTTTTGTAATACCTATCCGCGTCTGACCTAGTTATCGAAAATCTGGGCCTATCTTTTTGAAATCCTCAAGGCAAGAAGTAATTGATATTACTCTTGACTCACAGAGTATTAATGGAAAAATCTCATCCTGGATGTTCTTAGATGACGTTACTCTCTCTGATCATCGCTACATCTAATTCTTCTCTCTAACCAGCGATAAACCTGAAACTAGAGAAATTAGGAACCCAAGAAATAATAGATATGCCGAGATTTCAAGTAAGCCTATTTACACTCAATCAATCAAGGGAAGCTGGTATGCGCTTGAATACCAAACAAATACGTACATCTGCGTAAAATGACAGTTACACAGTCACAATGTTGCGTCACAGTTGAGAACAGCTTATTGAGAACTTTTACAATTACTTCTGGTGTTCGCCAAGGAGATGTGTTGTCCCCGATGCTTTTTAATCTCATGTTGGAATATGTACATTCTTCATAAAAGTAATAGTATACCATGAAGTGACAATATCTTATTCTGACAACCCAATCAACTTTTTGCATACCCATATAATATTTTTTTATTTTTTTTATACGTTTAGTTTTAACTGGGTGGACTTTAAGACTGTCCTAGTTCCTTGTAATTGTCAGAGCTCCTGCACCCAACGCGCGATCCTTCATGTAAAGGTTGATAGCTGCCTTAAACTTGTGCATTTCATACTCCAACGAAAACTGATAATCAGCCAACGAATTCCAATTCTTAGATGTTCGATAAATGTATTCGCGCTTTGCATCTTCAGTTCGTGGTTTCGGCAGCTTCACCGTTAATTTATTATGTGATTTAACCGTTCCTCGAGTTACCCGTCCTGGCGTAACTAATGGTGGTATTTTCTCTTTTAATTCTGCACTACATTTACCATTTATTAATCTATAGAACACGCAGAGTTCTGCAACATCTCTGCGGTGTTGTAAAATAAAAATAAAATAATCTATATAGTAAATCGGCTTTGTATATCAAGTACATTTTTGATACAAGAACGAGTTTTTCTGGAATCCTGCAAAATATTTTTGGGGCTTTTGTATCATTGTGAAAAGAGATATTTGCCATTTTAGAGGTATATTATAGTTCGTTTCAACGCGATAGTTGAAAGTATTTATCATGTAATTCTTTTCTCATTCTATCGGGATACAATCTTACCGTGGGAGCTTTACATTATGTTTTAGGGTTTGAATAACAAATTATCAATCTTTTGCTCATTCAATTCGAAATTATTAGTTTCCTTATGAGATGAGATTACTTCCTTTAGTCGATCAGCAATGGCTTTTTCCAAGTCAATTTTCGCCCAATATTCACTTACAATTTTCCTTTTCTTAACTTGTTAGTTACGTTATACAGAGTAATCTGTCACCTTGATTGACAAGAATTAATTAAATATGTATATCTGGACGACTTGGTTTAAGCCTTAATGGTGACCATTGTCTCCTGACCTCTCCAAAATAAATCTTAACTTATCTGCAGCCTTTTCAATTTTAGTTATGCTGTTTGTAAGATGTTTCAGAAGTTCTATCTTAGAACATCGGGACGTTATTACTACCGATGAATGAACCGACGATAGATGGAAGCAAAAGGTTGGTTTAACCCTCGTTATGCCTTTTGTTATGCAAAAGTCAATCAGATCGGGAATTTTCTTTTTATCTGTAGCCCAGTAGATTGGTTCATTTCCCGATGAGTAGCTGTGTCTATCTTTAGCTTCATAACGTCGTCTGCCTTAATAATGTGTTGTTATCGCATCAGGAGGTTCATTATTATCACTAAGCTTTACAACATAGCAACTGAGCTCGGTTAAAGCTAAAGCGAAGTTCCCACCTTTGGTTTGCACTATAAATGATTCATTTAAAAATACTATAGTATACGAAATTCACTGAAGCACCATGTTTTGATTTTATCATTGAATGTAGTTGAATAAATACCTGGATTATTGCCTCGAATAATTTTATTAATCTTTGAGTTATGCAATTATCCTCAGACAACACAAACATTGCTCAGTTTATACTTAATTTTACTACGACAGTATTTTTGAAATTTAAGGCATTGTATTGGTCCTGGTTTACTAATACTGTCATATACAGGCCAAAAAATCAAAGTTAAATGAACTTTGAGTGTTCTAACTTAATCAATTACCAATTTTCTCTATATTTTGGTTTTTTATGAATACAACTAAAAATGAAGGTTTATTTACCTTTAATTACTACAAGAATATGAAAAACCAAAGCACTCACGATTTACTTGGATCATCTGCACCTGCTGCAGTACACTTTTAAGAACCATACCTACCGTTCATTCCAATTAGAGATGATGTTTATAGTATGGGTTGTTTATGACAGGGTCTAAACAAGTTTCTGTTACATTTTGTAGATTATAATTTCACTTATATTTAAATGTCTCAAATGTGATTTGTGATGATTTATGTTTTTTTTCCGATATAGTGTGAAAATTGTAATAGTTTAACTAATTGATTTATTTGAAACCAGATAAATACGAGAGCGGGGTGAGAAGTCTAACTTAACAGAGGACGCCACAAACGCAAATCCCATGAATAATAAAATGCGTTAGATACTTTAACCTCATTACACTCTTAAAAGTACTCATTATACTGAAATCCGTTACCTCATGGTGTGATTTTATTGATTTAAAGACCAATAGAAGCTGAATAATATCACTAAATCCATTGGGAAGAATTAGTAAGAATAAAATGGTGTCTTGAGATATTTCCCATACAGAGAGAATGAACCAATCCTCGATAATCTACTCTCAACTTTAAAACAGTATTCTGGTTGTATGTCAGTTTTCACCAATAAATGTAATTTTTTAGTATGTATTTCCAAATATTTTGTGAGATTTAGCCGCCCACCAAAAAAATGTGTTCCCTGTATAATCGAAAATTTTCAGACCCTTAATTAAATATTAAATAATAATTGATTGAAGTGCAATTTATAGAAATCCATTTTGGAGAATCTGTTCCAATTATGTACTATATTTTATAAAAAATAACGTACAGGTAAAACTCGCATAACAAAGTGGTTTGGTTACTGGAAATGCTTCACTAAGCGAGGATTCGTTAATCGAAGTATCAAATTAAATGGCTTTATATCGACCACTCCTGTAATACCAGCTTGCGTTGCCTTTATCACAATATCTCTGGTTATGTTGTTAATATCTCTGGTTATAATATTCCTTATTTCTATTAGTGACAACTCTTTATTTTCATTACTCTTATTAATTATTAATCGCATAAATAATAAAACCTTAGATGCAGCGATAACACCTTGATCTATCAGTTGCTAGTGATAAAAGCTGGTAGTGTTCGAAAGAAATAAAGGTCTCTTTGTGATTTCGACAGTATTGTGGAGACGCGCTATCCTAAATAAGTATTTGTATCTATCTAAGGCCCTGTGGGTGGGGGCAACCATGTTTCGTAAATATTTCGAACGAAACATGAAATCCATAGAATACCACCACAGTATCCAGAGCTTGTCGTAGGAGGCTACTTAATCTGGTTGGATAGCTGGGCTGACGACCCGCACCCGTAAAAAATAATTACAGTTAAGAAAGTCAACAAGTTAAAAAAATCGGATACCGCCTAAATAACAATGACCCCCCGCTTAAGTACCCGGATACGAGATTGAGGCCTTATCACATGTATGAAGGAGTATCGGCTGGAACTCGTAGCGCTCCAAGAAACTCGATGGTCTAAAAGAGTGGTCTAAAAGAGTGGAGTCCATGTGTCCCAAGGCTATACGTTGCTACACAGTGGAGATGACCTCGGAAATCTTGGAGTTGGCTTTCTCATTGGGCCACAGGTAAAAAAGGCTGTGTTGGACTTCTAGGCAGTCGGTAATCGAATGTGTAAGCTTCGCTTGCACATGATATTAGCCAACCTGTCAATTGTATGTGTACATGCGTCCACTGATGTAAGCCAACCCCAAGATAAAGTCTCATTTTACAATAATTTGGATAATCTGATGGGCTCTATAACTGAGCACGATGTCAGATTGGTGATTGGTTACTTTATTGCTAGAGCTGGCAGAAATCAGACCGACTTATGCGATAACATAGGTCCGTACTCCTGACACGAAACTGCGACCGAAAATGGGGAAAGAATGATGTACTTTGCGATCACACATGATCTCCAAGTGGCAAGTACATTCTTTCCCCATAAAAACATTCATTTGGAAACATGGACACATCCACGCAAAACATCCCGAAGCCAAATTGACCATGTGTTAATTTCAACAGACCGGGCTCGGGTTGTCCAAGACGTGAGATCGTATCGGTCGTCAACAAAATTCGTAGGCAGTGACCATTATATGGTCACTGCAAAGCTACGATGGAAATTTTCGTACAAGTCAGGGAGGACAGGAGAATATACAACGCTATTCTCTTGTGAAGGTCTGATGAATGAAAAAACGCAACGAAAATATCAAAATCTTGTCAGCAATAGCATTTTACGATCCAATTATCAATCTGATGATGTGAACAGTGTCTGGGAAGTATTGAAAACCTCGGTTGCCCATGCTGCCAGCACACTTTAAGTGAAGTGAAAACTAAGCCCAAAAATGATTGGTTTCCTGAGGAGTGTCGTCTTGCTGTTGAGCAACGCAATATAGCCCACAATGAAGCGCAGACTCGGTTTACAAATGCAAAAAAAACAAGGCAGTTCTTGCTAGGAGGACAGCTAAACGCATTTGTAGACTGAAGAAGCGGTAATGGTGGAAGGCTAAGGGCTTAAGAGTACAACAACTCAGCAATGAGCACAATTCGCGTGGTTTCTTTAAAGGAATCACCGAATTGCACCATACCTTAAGATCTCGGTCAACTGCCATTCGGGACCAGGATGGAAACCTCTGTGTTAACGTCGATGCGGTACTCGATACATGGCGTGAACATTTTTCTGATTGACTTAATGTTCCACATGTATCACAAGCTGTATTTGAATACCCTCAAATACAGACCGCGGAAATGTTCATTGAGGATCCATCCTATGAGGAATTCACTATGGCCATGCAGAAATTAAAGAAAAATCGTTCACCAGGAGTTGATTGCATTAATTCAGTGCTCTTGATATTCGGAGGGCTAACTTTATGGAACTGTCTTTTTGACCTTGTTCGATTGGTATGGCGAAATGAAGTTATGCCTGACGAATGGAAAGTGGCGTTATGCCCAATTTTCAAGAAGGGTGATCGCTTGAAGTGCGAGAATTATCGCGATATAGCTCTCCTTTGCACAGCATATAAGTTACTGTCATACATCATCTTGGGAAGAATAACTCCTCTGGCGGAGGAAATTGTCGGTGACTACCAAGGACGATTCTGTCCAAATCGGTCAGTCACTGATCAAGTTTTTTCGCTACTCGGATGATTCTTTCCAAGTACTATAAAACATCTCGCGATGTACACCAGGTATTCCTAGATTTCAAGCAAGCCTATGACTCGATCAATCGAGAGAGGCTATGGTATGCGCTTGAATATTTATAGGAATACCAAAAAAATATGTACATTTGTGTAAAATACAGTAACGCAGTCACAATGCTGTGTCAAAGTTGAGAACACGCTATCGAGAATTTTTGCAATTACTTTTGGTGTTCGACAAGGAGATGCGCTGTCCCCGATACTTTTTAATCTCATGTTGGAATACATCCTTCGTAAAAGTGCAACATCTTATTCCGACAATCCAATCAACTTCTTGCTTATGCAGATGAAATCTGTTAACAGTGTTCAGCTTCCGTTGGTCTCAAAATCTACGAGTCAAAAACCAAATATCTATAATCTCTGGTTTAAAAGACCAAGACGCAATTGATTTCAGTAGTGGTAACCACGCGTTTGAAGGAGTGATGATATTCAAGTATCTTGGATCTCTCATAACTCACGATAATAGTGTGGGAGAGGATATCAATATCCGTCTTGCCACTGGCAATCGGGCTTTGTATCCTCTAAGTCCACTGCTGAAATCAAAATATCTTGCAAATGCGGATAAGCTGAAACTGTACAGAGTGTTGATAAGACCCGTTGTCATGTATGGATGTGAGAGTTGGACCTTGACGGATGAGTACGAAAGATGGCTTCTAACATTCGAGAGAAGAATCATGCGTGTGATATATGGCCCAAAACGTGACGCCGATGGCACTTACCGAGTTTTATTCAATCACGAGATCAGGAACGAGTACGCTGGCTCGGTCACGTTCTGCGTGCTGATCCGAAACGAATGATACAGTGATCTTTAAAGGAAGAACCGCCTTTCGGTAGGCGAAGAGGTCGCTGTCGGCGACGATGGCTCCACGGCGTAGAGAGCGATCTGGCATCTTCAGGTTGCATGCAACAGTATGAAGAGCTGGCTCGTGATCGAAACTGATGGAGTCAAATTGTTGACACGGTACGGGCCAACAATGGCCTGTAAAAACCGGAAAAAAAAAATATATCTAAGGGATTATCATAATTTATCCTAATGAAAAGATTTCATGCATTTTGATGTTCTGCATTTGCCAAGTAGCTTAATGGTCGCCGGATGTAGCTTAATGGTTAAGAGAGTTTCTCATCACACGGCGGTCTCGAGTTCGATTCCCACCGTTGACCAAAAAATTAACATGCAACCGGATGACATAAAAACGCGTTTGTGTGTAAAAACATTCGTTGGGCTGACCACTTACAATGTGCACCAATCGTTAAAATAGGTTCGTAAGGTCTCAGTTAAGACGCGGTAAGGGCCGTTTACGGCCTCTAAGCCATAGATTGTTTTATATGCCATAACAATTTTCCAATTCCTCCATTGTTTAATTATAAATTGTTGTAACTAATTGGCAGCTATTCGCAAGCCGATTAATTTCGACACATTATCTATCTGACTTGTATAATAACTGTGAATATAGTTGGTGGAGCCAATTACAAAGTTCAAGTTATATCTCAAAAATGTTCTTCCCACTTTCTTTTCTATTAATAATCTCCAGTTTTTTTTCACTGCACCGTTAACCGAGGGTTCGTTAAACGAGGTTTATTTGTAATAAGTTTGCGGCCGCTCAATAGGTTTAATTTTTTAACATTGTTTAAAAAATCAAACCTATTTGCGGCTGCCCTTTTAATCAGCCGCCGGTGTGCTGTTGCACACACTACATACATGAAAGGTGCGGCACTGAGTATCTACAAACGAAAACTTACAAATCCAATAAGACCATTTACTTGTGGCCATTTTACTTGTGGCCAATAATAAATAATTTGACTCTTATAATACCTAGGTCATAACGATTACAGCTTTGAGACACATGGTTTACACGTTTATGCCATCAAATAGCCAACGGGCTCGATAGCAATGTAAAGCACGTTTTTGTTAGTTTTGGTTTAGTCAAAAATTCAATCAAATAAAAATTTGATATTTAATTCAAAATATTCCTTATAGTGGAATTTTATTTTGTACTCGTATACCGGGTGTTTCTTTTACACTGAGACGATCAAACATCTCGAAAAATAGCCACTCTACGGAAAAAATGTCCATAATCAAAATTTAATCATACCGTGGGAGAAATACATTGGTGCAAACAAAATCGTCCTCCAGCCCCGCTTTGTAGGTGGGGCGGGGGTAACTTTTAAACTAAGATAGGAAGCCATATTTTTTATTGCAGATACGGATTCTACGACTAAAATTACGTATAATTCGAATGAAATATTTAGTTAGGTTCATGATAGATGGCGTTGTAATCGACGAAATTCATTTTTTTCAATTTCTTCTTCTTAGAACACACGCATTCGATTCTGCAATACGTTTGAAATAAAATTCGTCATCAAAACAATTTATTCGATTTGTAAATCACATTTAACGTTTGTGTTATTTCTTATCTTCATGTTTTTTGTAATTGCAAAATAAACGATAAAATACTTTAGAATGAAGCCTTTAACTGTAGCAGAGAAAATTGAAATGGTTCTGGTTTATGGATAAGCTGGCATAAATCTTGAAAATGCTGTTGCTATTAATGCTCAACGATTTCCAGATAGGATTCGTTCACGTGCTTCATTTGACCGTACTATCAAACAATTTATTACTGATGGAAATGTTCAACCGAAAAAGAGGACCCGTAGAGCAACAGTCACTGGAGAAAATAATGAAATTGCTGTATTGGCAGCAGTGGCTCATAATCCTCATGTTAGTACACGAGAAATAGTTCGTACACGATTCCGGATTGTCCCTCACCAGTGTTTGGAGAATTTTAAAACGGCACAAGTATCATCCATATCATGTGTCTTTACACCAAGATCTTCATGGCGCTAAATTCCAAATTCAGATAACTTTTTGTCAATGGGCACGTGAACAAATGCAACAAAACCCCAATTTTTTCGTTGCGTAATGTTCTCTGACGAATCGTCTTTAACAAACTATGGAACGGTTAATCGACATAACATGCATAATTGTTGTGTTAAGAATCCTGGCTTCGTCAAGTTGAACATCAGCATCCTTGGAATGTCAACGTGTGGTGTGAAATAATTGGCAACAAACTCATAGGCCCCCAATGTATTGAAGCAAAGATTATTTTACATAAAGATGACCCAACCAAAGCAAAAATTTACAATATGAACGATTTTTTTGTTTTGTTTTTCTATAGAACGGAGGTACCCGTCACTATGTAGCGGTACCCGGAATATTTTTTTTTGTATTTTAAAATGTTACTCTGATTGAACTATCTTTATAGTATATAATCTTTGATTGAAGGCAACTTGAATGATCAAATGTACCGAAACTTTTTGAAAAATGAACTGCCAATATAACTTGAAAATTTGAGCTTAGAAGTGAGACGGAACATGTGGTTTCAACATGATAATTGTCCTGCACACTATTCGGTGGAGGCACGTGAAATACTTGTTCGTGAATTCAATGATGCCTGGATCGGTAGAGCTGGTCCCTTAAATTGGCCCGCCAGATCACCCGATTTTACTGCGTCATTTTTCTGTTTGTGGGGCTATCTCAAAGACAAAGTTTACAAACAAGAACCAACAACACGTAAGAACATGATTGAGCGAATCAGAAATGCGTATGCTGAAATTCAACCAAACACATTTCTCAGTTGTGTACAATTATTTGAAATGCGTATTAATAAGTGCATTGAAGTCGCAGGCCATCATTTTGAACACTTATTTTAAGCCAAAAATTGTTTTATTCACCTGCCATTTACATTAATAAATTGTTTTGATGACGAATTTCGAGTATTTCCAATGAAAACGTGATGTTTTTTATTTCAAATGTATTGCAGAATCGAATGCGTGTGTTTTAAGAAGGAGAAATTGAAAATTTTGAATTTCGTCGATTACAACGCCATCTATTATGAACTGAACAAAATATTTCATTCAAATCATACGTACTTTTAGTCGTGGAATCCGTATCTGCAATAAAAAATATGGCTTCCTATCTTAGTTTAAAAGTTACCCCACCCCACCTACAAAGCGGGGGGTGGGGACTATTTTGTTTGCACCAATGTATTTCCCCCACGGTAAAATTAAATTTTGATTATGGACATTTTTTCCGTAGAGTGGCTTTTTTTCGAGATATTTGATCGTCTCAGTTTAAAAGAAACACTCGGTATATCATATATATATTTCGGTAATCAAGTTGCCATCTTTAGTATTTATTATAGAGTTCATAATAAATACTGAAGATGGCAACTTTATTTCCGAAATATATGTATGATATATACGTGACAAAATAAAATTCCACTATAAGGAATATTTTGAATTAAAATATCAAATTTTTATTTGATTGAATTTAAAAGTGGAATAAGTCACACATACGAGGAATTCTAAATATGAATTTCAACAAATTAATCAAAATGTTCATCTTGACATATCAAATTTTCTATTTATTTTGTCATCGCATTGATATTGAAAATGATAATGCAATTTTACACACGTTTTCAAGCAGACGACTTCAACCGTTGGTTTTAGAGTATGATTTCTTCGGTAAATAAAAAAGTTGCATTCGGGGGGTAATTATCGGGTTATATATATTTTAGTCCAATTCGGGATGAAATCGAGCCAAAAAAATAAAATATATAGACAATTTTATGTAGAAATGAATTAAAATACAAAAATCATATTTATTTCGGTATTTTATCATTAAAATACATCATTTGCATTGTCAATGTTTCATCAGATGCTCTAGCTTTTTCAGGTGATTGAAAATGTCGCAAATGACTAAAACTCCTCTTAACATCACAGCTCCCTGTTGGTAAACATAATAGCATTAACATATATGTTTGCTTAGTTCTGGATACCTTGCGCTTCAATCCAAAATTGGAACACATCTAAATTTGAATTTTGAGGAGATAGCTCGATAAAATATTCTGATAATTCTGTTTTTATTTTACTGATAAATGAATATATCTAAAATTTGTAAATTTTTCTTAATCAGCGATTTTTAAAAGGATCAATAATCGAAGCCGACTTCCAAAATTCCATAGTAGCAGTATCAATATTTCGCGATGTGGTGGCATTCCATTTTTCACTTAAAACTTTTGAACAAAAATTTCATGCAGTTTTGAACCAATGCACAAAAATTATCTGTTAAAGTATCGATAATGGTATTGCATTTTTCGATGTTTGTCAGTTGCCAATTACGTTCCATATGCAGCTTTAAGGAAACGTTAATTGAGTGGTCCATTTATTTTATACAATATTGAGTTGCATGTTTCTAGTTCCTTTTGAAGTTGAAAAATTAGCTTTAATCGGTCTTCCAAATATAAAAGAATAATATATAGTTCAGTTTTTCCAAGATTATTTATTATTTGTCCAACGTTAGCTTTTTTTATTTTCGAACAATCTCAGGATCTTCTAAATAACTTTAGTTGCACTATTTCTTTTAGTAACACAAGTAATGTGTACTAAATATAATGCCTTTTTTTGTTGAATTTCATTATTGTCAAGAATCTGACTCCAACGGTTTCGATCACGAGTCAGATCTTCATACTTTTGCAAGCATTTGGAAGATGCCAGATCGCTCTCTACGCCGTGGAGCCATCGTCGCCGACAGCGACCTATTCGCCTACTGAAAGGCGGCTCTCCCTTTGAAGATCGCTGTATCAATCGTTTCGAATCAGCACGCAGAACGTGACCGATCAGGAAGTTGTATTAAAATGAATTTCATTACAAAATGTAATTAAAGTGTTTACTGTAGGTCGAACGGCAACATAACTACTTTCATCAATAATGAAGTTTTGCATCTCTAATTAAATTATTAATTTCATTCAATTCGGTTGTATACACTTTAGGAAAATAATTTTTAAGTAGAGTTTCGTAGTGTGACATAGTTTTCATTGACTGACAGTATCGTTTAACAAACCAACCTAAAGCACCATCACATGCCCTAACGCTTAATCCAGAATGACAAACTGCACGAGTTCACGAACAAATTCAAAAATGGCTCTCTCTTTATTCTCGTCTTTTTTGGTCGTACTAAAATATCGTTTAGCGTCGGTTGATGAAGGGATGTAGAGCAAACTAGATTTAACGATTGCTCACGTAAAGTCTTATGTCCGTATATAGGGTATAGGATAAATAGGGGAATAATTGGGTTAAACCCAAAAAATTCATCCCCTTCTTATAAACAATAATAATTCTCTAATCTTACAACACAGGTCTATAATAGGGCAAAAAGCATTAATAATTTGATTAAATATATGATATTTTATTTATACGATTTGTTATAATGTACAATTATATTCCATAAATTTGCGCCACATAGCTGAAATATGTGGTTGAATAGGCTTCGACATAAATTTTAATGTAGCGATAACCAATCCCACCAGTAACAACATAGGCTTGGCCAAGGTTTGAACTTTGTTGTACTGTTACACTTGCAAAGGTAACAATAGCTCCTTGGCCATTAGATGGATAATCAAGTGTTATTCGAATATCTTGAAGTGTTCCCCAATTATAAGAGTTTGATACTTGTCCAACTATTTGATCACCTATAAAAACAATTTATTATGTATATAATGCAGATTTGCATCACAATATATAGTATACTGGTATTGATACTCACCATTTACTCGATTGCCCAGGGTATAACGAGTTTGTTGTTTTGTTTGTTGAATCTCTAGTGGTGTAAATATCAGTTCAGGATTATTTTTCGCCAATTTTTCGAGATCATCTCGCGATATAAATTGAATATTAGCATTTAGATCGGCTGGTGGTGGTGGCTCCAGACCAACCGCAATTCCGATAGCCGCGAAAAGTGTCAAAAGAACGAACTGCATTTTATAAAAAAAAACTTTTGTTGAGTTTGATTTTAATTCGATTATATTTGCACGATAGTAACTTTCTATATAAGTTAGGTTGCAATTATGTAGAAGTTTATATATAATTCTTGTTGTTTACATAAGTTTGAAGAGGTTTGGAAAAAATTAATTGTACTATTGATTTATTTATAAAAACTATTGTTGAACAATAAGTTTTTTCAAGTGCTATCTCAATTAATAGAATTTGACCGATAAAAGCCAATTGTCTATTTTATCTTTCGGTAAACTACATAAATGCAATATGATAAGTTTATTTGTGAATTAAATTTATATTCAACGATGTTTGAGGCTTTTTGAGCACACTTTAAATGTCTACATTATATTATGAGAAAAAAATACCAAAGAATGTTAGTATATGAGTTGTCTACCTCATGAATATGTTTTATCATAGTTGATCATAATTTGACAAAAATGTATTTGAAAAAATCATAAACCGCAACTTAATACATCAAATGGTCACTTAAGTGAGAAACTTAAGGTAAACATTTACTTAAAGATAAAAATTTTATTTTTTGAATCAAATAATTATGCGCAAAAATTTTATTATTACCGCCCAGGTGGCGCAGTGGTTAAAGCTGCGGCAGTTGGAGCGGGAGGTACCGTGTTCGAATTCCGATAGGGGCGGGATGGTAAAGGGATTTTTCACCATACGATTACAATCGGTGGTGTGAATGAACACATCTATGACCCTCTGTTGGAGTGCAGAATTCATGGGCCAACCCATCTTCCATGTCAGTACTATAGGCTGGCATGGAGCTGTGCAACGTGCAGATGGTTCTACGTAAATCGGACCTATAGCCGTACGTCCTCGATTTGGCCGTTAAAGCGTAAAGTAGGACGTAAATAAGCGAACCGCGAAAGAGCTGGGAGAGCCATGAGCCCCAGAAAAGATAGCATAGAATAAAATATAAAAAAAAAAAAAAAAAAAAAAAAAAAAAATCTTTTCAGCTAACAAAAAATAGTTTTAGTATAAAGAATTTTAAAATGAAACCTAAATTTTTTTCTCAGTGACGGCTGCATATTATGTTTATAATCTTAACATTTAGGTTCTATACTATCTGATATTCTAAGTCTAAGTCTAATATTCCTTTTATGTCATGCACACGATTATTTCGATATTTAACAACGATAAATATTGAACGATTGGCATGCTACACAGAGAAATAAATAATTACAATTACAAAAATGAGAGAGGATATTGAATTCCAAACAAACAAAATGTACTCGTACATTCAGACAAAACGGCAATAATATGCAGGAATTACATAGAGCTTGAGCAATTAGTAGAACTCCATATTACAAACTATATTGATATGGATCACAAAAGGTATTTATGACATTTTATTTAATACATTAATATTTTAAATTATTTTGTGATTTATAATTATAGATTCACGTTCGTCGATGGAGCACGAATCCACGAAAAATCGATTGGCAAATGATCCGGGGTGGCTCAATTAAATATGGTGCCAAATTGCGCAAATTTTGGATGAACCAAAAATAATTATATATTTTTTTCAGTTTTATGTAGAAGGAGGCTAGCAAAATGAGCTTCAGCAAGATTTCAGTTAGATTTTGAGAAATCTAAAATATTTTTTTATGATTTCATTTATGATAACAATAAATTTTTTTACAAAGTAACAAGTAATTTAAGCAGGGAAGAGATTTCTAGCAGACCAACAGCAAGCGTCTGGTTATACCAACCGGACTGGCAAGCCCACAAAATATCCTGCAGATCATAATGATCAGCAACCCTAATCTTCCGACAGAAACCTGGAAGATCGTGAGGTAAGAGAATGCCAAGGGGGGTTCCAGATTATCTACTATGGTAATCAATACGGAGTCCCTGGCGCCGCTTGCCGTGACTAAGGAAGGGAATAATCGACCGGTTTCGGGTAGTCTATTCTCAAAGTCTATAAAAAGGACAAGGCTGTAACACACTAGGATGACAGTCCGTCCGCAAAAGAAGAAGTTGCACCAGGAGGAGGGACAGCTCAACGAATGGATCTCTCCGATGTGATCGCACTTGGAGATGGGCGGCCGATTGTCCCTAATGTCGGACAAGGAAGATTTGTCCAACTCGAGGGACAGGTGACTGCAAACTTTGGGGAATCATGTTCCGTGGGAAGAGAGACGGGAGACACCGGTGACTCCAATGGAACCTAAGGACACTAGTCTGCGGTAGCGGGGAGTGAAATAGGTAAGTATTTTGGTGTTATGCTAAATATCACACACATTAACCAACACCATACAAAGGCGTCGTCGGTCGCCTTACTCCTCAGACTGATAAGATCAGGGGAGGACGTGATCCTTATTCAAGAACCTTGGATAAATACCAACAGGATCTGTGGCCTTAGAATGATGGGGTATAACTTAAGATACTCAAGAATTTCGGGGAAAATCAGATCCTGCATTCTTGAAAAAAAAATTTCAACATGTTTCTTCTTTCTCAATACAGCAATGGTGGCATTACTGCGGTCAGCCTAGAGGTTGGCGGCAGTATAATTTGGCTGGTCTCAGCCTACATGGATCGGGATAAACAGGTTCCACTGGAATAGGAAGAAGATTGGGGTGTTCCTTGGATGTGATGCAAATGTGCATCACACAATCTGGGGAAGCACTTATATCAACGAGAGGGATGAGTTACTTTTTGATTTCCTATTAAATAACAAACTTTTGGTGTGTAATATTGGGAAAGAACCCACTTTTATTGTGATATTGCAGGAGGTTCTAGACGTCACCTTCGCCTCAGAAAAGATGTACCCTATACTCAGGAAATGGAGAGTGGCGCAGGAACACCCCTTCTCTGGCCATCATTAAATAACCTTTAGACAAAACGTTTTCCACCCGGAAAGCATTCAGGAATCCCAGAAGGACAAACTGGAGCAAGTAGTTCTATAAGCAAGTAACGCTTATAGAACTACTAACACCAGAGATCCCTGAGTCACCAGCGACCAGAAGGTGTGTAGGACAGCATTTAATAGAGCCAAAAGTACGTGAGAGGCTCAGGACTGGGACTCCTACAAGGAGGACCTAAAAGTATACAAAACAAATGAAGGAGGGCACAGAGGAGGTCATGGAGACACTTCTGTGACAAAATTGAAGAAGTCTCCGAGACCTCTCGTTTTAGGAAGTTTCTGTCTTCCAATCCTACCAGTCCCAATTATATAATTAAACCGGATGGATCCTGAACTGCTTCTAATGAGGAATCTCTGAAACTTCTCATCGAAACCCACTTTCCAGGAAGCTTCGAAGACTCGACAGTGACTGGTTCTCATCAAGGAGCACATTTACTGCACATAGAATATATCATATCCAAAGACCGGATCCTATGGGCACTGGAAGGGCTCAAATCCTATAAATTGGCTTGTCCTAACCGAATTATTCTCGCGGAGATTCAGAACAACTCGAGGATTATGCTCCTCTGGCTGGAAGTAATCTTCAAAGTGTGTTTTAAACTAGTCTGTATTTCCCGGGGGTGGGCGAAGGTCAACGTGATCTTTATTCCGAAAGCGAGTAAATGCTCACAGTGCTACCCAAAAGAATTAAGACCAATGACTCTATCATTATTTCTATTGAAAACCTTGGAAAAGACGCATATCTACATACTAATGCAAAGGGAAATCTGTGGACACACCTCTGCATGCCCTAGTAAGTACAATTGAGAAATCAATATTCTCGCAAGAGTTTTGTATTGTATCGTGGCGTTCCTTGATATTGAGCTTTAACAATGTAAAGACGGGCGAAATTTTGGAGGGACTGTCACTCCTTGGGATGGATTACTCTGTAATTGGGTTAATCAATCACATGCTTGGGTGCACAGGATGGTTAACTCGGAGTTGAGGAAATCCACCATCAGGAAGCGGATAACTAAGGGAACCCCAAAGGCAGGTGTCCTGTCTCCTCTCCCCTGGAACATAACAATCTATGGGTTACTGTTGGAGCTGGAGAGAGAGAGGAGATCGGAGTGATTGCTTATGGAGATGATGTAGCGATAGTTGTCTGTGGTAATTTATAGGCATACTGTGACGGAGGTAATCCAAAACGCCCTCCTAATCATTACGAGTTGGACCATCAAATGTGAAATGTCAATTAGCTCCTCCAAAACATAACTGGTACTATTTACTAGAAAATATAAGATCCTGGTAGTAGATCCACCTCTCTTAAATGGCAAGAGACCAGCTTGTACTAAAAGGTTAGATTTCGAGATCTGGGACAGTAAGCTTATAGCTAGAAGCCCAACTTTTTGGAAAGTGTAAACAAGGCTAATATACCCATGTACTCGTGTAGAAACGCCATCGGAAAGAGATGGGGTCTAAAGCTAGAGCTGGTACACTGTCTATTCACTTCCGTACTAAGACATGTACTTATGCTCACCCCGCGTGTGGTTGTCAGCTCTGGATAAAGTAACTGATAGAAAAGAGATCAAGAAGGTGCAAAGAACGGTCCGCATGCTTATAAGCTAGGCGCTGAGGATAACACCTACAAGTGCATTGGAGGTCATGTTTCACCTTCTCTCTGTGGACATTTAAGATAAGCAGATAGCAGCGATTACGGCCACTCGATTATCAGCCGTAACTCAGTGGAAATGTCCAGACAGGACAGTGGACACTCAACGATGGTTAAATCGCTGAGAAAAGAACTGGCGAATACAGTTGTTACACCGACTTTATGCTTGGATAAAAGGTTCCGAACTACTTGCCTCTCAAGGAAATCTTGAAGGATCGGGCCGGCAGTGAAAACAAAAGCATTTCAGTTCTTTACGGATGGCTCCAAGCAACACGGTAAAGTAGAAACTGGAGTCTTCTATGATAAATTAGAAGTAGATATAGCAGTTCGTCTCCCTGATCACTGCAGCATGTATCAGGGAGAGATGATTGCGATTGCGGAGGTCCTGAACTAGTTGGGACATAATGTGGTATCCTCGACTAATATCTCAATTTTGTGGACAGTCAGGTGGTTCTTAATGGACTGCCTCTCTGATCTCGAAAACTGTAAGGTGCGAGAATTATCACGCTACGTATGTAGCTCAAACTGGTGCTCATAAGCTAAATAGTTAAGTTAGGTCATGTATGGTATCACAACGGACCGTCACCGGTCTAAGTGCTATAGAAGCCACTCAACCTAACCTAACCTTACCTAACTATAGTAATTTTTGACTAACAGCGCTTGATTCTGACTTTATATGATTAAGCACTCTTATGTATTCTTTCCATAGTATTGTTTTAGTTTATTTTGCATTCTGCAGTCTATTCTTGTAACTCAAAAGGTTTTAGTATTTTGAGTCTTCTTAAATAGTTTTACAGCTTCAATGTTAGAGTGAAGATGGAGTCCCTCCTGATGATTTTGACCAAGCTTCTTTATTCCCTCTGCGACTGTCGATTCCGAGATCTCGATAAAAGTCAATTTTACGAGTATACCAAGAGGCGTTAACTATCCCTCTCAGAACTTTATTTTGAAATCGTTGAACTATTTGTTGATTGCTGGTTTTAGTGCATCCCCATAGTTGAATACCATTGGTTCATACCGACTTGAGCACTTATTTATAAAGTAAAAGTTATTATGTATAGATAGCTAAAAGTTTCTTCCAATTTGCCATTTTATTTTTCTATATTTTGACTGTAGATCTTTTACTTTTTTTCACGTGTACTTTCTTTGCATCAAAACTCATACCAAGGTATTTTGATTTTCATGTGGTACAGCAGTATTATTGAGAGTCACAGGTAGTTCTATCAATCTATTGGTAAAGTTAATGTGAGTAAACTTCGATTCATTCACTTGAACTCTCCACTTAGCAAGTCAATCTTGTATATTATTTACGGCCAGTTTGAATGTGGCTTCACCGATTTTGTCACCAATAGTGTCATCTGCAAACGTAGCAATAGTTGTATTATTTGCCCAGTCACTTGCAAACGGTGCAAAAAGACTCCTGCTTTCTTTTAAGCTGGACTAAACTCCACCCTGTTTAACTCTAAAGCATCTCCCTTTCAGGTACGACTCAACTGGCGGAGTTTTCTCTAATTTAAATATTAAACCATATATAGACAGACATTTTCAAAACAGTCTACAACACCGCGATGTTGCAGAACTCTGCGTGTTCTATAGATTAATAAATGGTAAATGTTCTGCAGAATTAAAGGAGAAAATACCACCATTTGTTACGCCAGGACGGGTAACACGAGGAACGGTTAATGCGCATAGTTTTACGGTGAAGCTGCCGAAACCTCAAACTGAAAATTCAAAGCGCGAATTTATTTATCGAACATCTAAGAAGTGGAATTCGTTGGCTGGTTTTCAGTTTCCGTTGAAGTGTAAAATGCACAAATTTGAGGCAGCTATCAACCTTTACTTGAACGATCGCGCTTTGGGTGCAGGAGCTCTGACAGTTACAAAGGACTAGGTCAGTCTAAAAGTCCACCCTGCACCCAATTAAAACTAAACGTAAAAAAAAAAATCTGCGTTATGACTGAACAAATCTTTTTTCTATTTTTTTCATTTTAATAATAGTCCTTCCCAAAGTTTTGAAATTATTGGAGGATTTAGCCTGTTTGAGGTTAATTCACTTGGTCTTATTCACCATTATAGGTGAATTTATTAAATTATTTTTAAACTCCCGTATTCCTCTGAGTATTGTTATGTTAAATTATTGAATATATTTTTGATGGCCGAGTCTTGTGCGCGTTGCCATTCCCTTTGGATACTTTTCTTCTCTAACAAGTGATTTAATTTCATTTGGATAGCATTTGCCGGTTATTGTTTTATTTGCTGAGTTGGTACTTTTCCACAATATTTGCTGTATATTTTTGACTTACGTTTTTTCCTCCGGTTCTAATGTTTTTTCTGTTGAAAATTGTGGTTTTAAATTAGTGCTATTGTTTAGTTCATTCCTAACTCTTTTCCAATCAGTATATTTATTTGTTAACATTGAATTTGTCCTTAATTTGTCCGTTATTTTATCACAAATTGTCATTAAAATAGAGGAGTGGTCAAAGAGCAAATCCTTCCTGCATCTGTATATAATCAACCGAGACTTTTCTTGTTATAAAGAATTCAATTAGATCTAGTGTTTTATTTTGGCCCCTGAGCCAGTTAATTTCTTTACCTGTAGCGAGCTATTTCCCTTTAGTTGTTGTTAATTTTGAACTCTAATCCGTATGTTTATCGTTGAACTCACCTCCGATTGTGAATTTTTCACCTTCGTGAAATAAATGTAGAATTGCTTGAAGAAGTAAATATAGGCCTTTCTCTTTTATGTTATATAAATGGACAATATATCGCGGCCACCACTACTTAATAGTTTCGGATACTAATGCTAACGCGAATTGCTAGTTTTTTACAACTTTAAAGATTTGGTTGCAGATCGTATTTAATATCTTTTTTTAAAATCACGACACTGTCCCTCGTTATTATTATGATGTACTGCTGAGTGAACTTCGTAGCTATGTAATTTTATATGACTGAGTTGTAAGGCGTTACAGTTTACAGATAATAGGCATATATCTATTTTTTCTAAATCAGGAAAAAGTAGTTGTATTTCATGTTGTCGTTGCAATATACCATTGCAGTGTCATTCAAGAATTTTTAGATTATTTACCATTAGCAAAAAGTGGCTAACTCTAATGTTGTTTGGTTTTTTTCGAGTAGGATGAGCATTTTCAAGATTGATATGAGGCATCTTTCTGGTTTTTCTTCTGGTGAATTAAGCCTATTAAGAATATCTTTTAGTGTTTTATTAGTTTGGTTATTAGGTACTTGAATTATTAACTGAAGTAGAGCCCTGTGGTCTTCTCGAGCTTCCGATAGTGAGTGCATCAGCATACGTTACATTTGGATTTTTTCTTGATACCGAATGATACTTGAATAATGAAAATATAGAATTAAAAAAACCCTAGGAGAGATGCAGCAGTACAACGTGGGACATCGATGAAACGAATAGCTATCGATATAGCGGGACTGTTTCCAGTGACAATCCAAGGTAAAAAATTCATCATGCTCGTAATGAACTATTTCACGAAGTGGCCGGATACTTACGCATCACCAAATCAAAGGGCCATAACAGTAGGAAACGAAACTGGAATGAACGGCTTTCATATTCTTGACGGTGTATCATAGTGCAGTACACGGTAATCCGGTAGAAACGCTAGCAAATGTGATTCGAAAGGGAAATAGACCTACCTAGCGAGTTTGAGTCTTGAGAATCACCAATGCAGCAAGGCAGAGTACGCGGACCAACTAAGCATGAAAATCAACAAGATCCACTACCAAGTCCGGAATAAAATCAAGATTGCAAGGTGACAAGATGACAACTTGTCACACCAGAAGCAGAGCTACAACGAGATTGGAAGGATCCATATACTATCATCAAAACGATCAACTATGTGATTTCCATGATGTCGAAAAGGGCAACTGACAAAGATGAATGTAGTGCATATTCAAAGGTAAGCACCGTACCAAGGAGAACAGTATGATATTTGTGTTCGGGACGAACAGAATTAAGCCGGGGGTACTGTAACGGTAATCCCTATGTCGTAACAGTTGTCATACCAGTCAATAGTCGAGTGGTTATAATAGTTGCAGTCGAAATAGAAGCTCGTATCCAACCCCGGACAAAGCAATATTATAAGCCTATTCGATTTTCAGAGCCTTGTCTATATATCTTTTATTGTGATATGTGGTACTTCAATGGACAGGTTGATTACCCTAGTGTGGTGGGAATTTTTGTATTTATCAACGTCTGCTGGTTTAATTTTCATTGAATGTCATATATGCAGAAAACCCATTAGTTACGTACGGTCTTAAAAAAACTTCCTAAGTGATTTGGATCGTTCTTAATTGTGTTTTTAATACAACTTATGTAAGTCTTGTATTTAATTTCAAAATAATTTTTGAAATGTTATAGTTACATTCTGCATAGTTAAGTTTACTAGCCTCTGCGAATATTATTTTCATGTTTCTTTACAGGCTTTATCCTTCTTGTTCGATATTTTAACGCATAATGGTTCAATATACACCCTTGTTTAGTTCTGGTTGCATTGAAACTTATTGAATAACGTCTCACAAATGATATATACTGCAGGCAACAATGTTTTTAAAACGAAATTATGAAACATGAAGACATTCGAAGACATTTCGAAGACATTCGAAGACATTTTATTTACATTTTGAAAATAAAATCTAATTTTTCTTTTCCTCGGTGTTTCGGTTTTCGAGGCCCTATTACTTGGACTTAACTCTGGTGATTTGTTTTCATGTTTATGTAGATACTCCATGCAGATTTTGTTGATTTGCATTGATAGTTCTATGCAATAATTACGAAATTGGTTGACTTAAACTGGAGAAAGGTACTGAATTTTTACTGGAGAAAAGTATTGAAATGAGTATGTGTGTCTGCTTGAAGCAACTATTGCATATGGTAAAATATCGAAGAGTTTCATTTTATTATTCAACAATCGAACACAAATTACATTTTAGTTGCTATACCTTGAGCTTCATAGATAGTTAATACTTTGCTTGAATCTGGTAATTTACATTTATCAGTTAATTCTCATTTATTAACTTTCGTAAATGTCAAATAATATGTATTCGTTGTTATTGGGGTGTCATAGTAATCGATTTATTTATGTTGAAAGGGACGGTATTAGAAGCTATGTTAAATACAGATGCCCGCGAATAAATTTAGATTTGCCACAAGCTGGGACTCCTTGAATTATCTCCGGTTTTATTATTTTCGTGTGCAAATACAATTTACTTAGTCGCCCAAATATTATTTGATCCAGCATGATTTCCGTGACGTTATAGAGCAGCAAATGTACCGCTTTGTTGTACTGAAACGTTTACTATCTAATTTTGTGCTGCACTAATATTTCACCATCAAAACCCCATTGGTGATCGGCTACCGACTCCTCTATATAACTTTGGTTATGTGTATCATAGACATAATCATTTATTGAAGATAGTTGCAGAAAATGGTAGAGTATCGATGTTTTTTAATACAATTTTGCGAGTTGGTCACATATAAATATATTGGAAAATTTCATGTAGTGAAGAATTTCTTTTATTGAATTCAGGTAATATTCTTATTTGAATTATAAGTCGTTGATTATAGATTAACTTTCATTTCATTTCTTACTTTCCAAATTTATATAATTTTGCCACCGCATTGACGGTTTTTTGGTAATGATTGCTGATAATAAAATCATTTTTCTTAAAGCACTTTTTTATATAGCAAGCATCAATCCATTTTGTCATGCATAGCTACCTCAATAAAAAGTGAAACTTCGGGTAATGTTTGCTTTATCCACAACATTATTTTAAGTTCTCTATATGCGTAATTTTTATAAGGAATATATTCCTAAAACCGAAATCACTTATCATGATCTTCAAATGGTAGTACTTTCTTAGCAGTCGATTTAAATTTTGAACCTCGAGGTTTGCAAAGTCCATATTACTAGGTGGACTAACCTTCACTACGAACTATTAAAATATGTGCAATTTCATTGCAATTTAATCAAGTGTGTGTCCTAATTTCTATTTAGACCAAAGACTATGAAGGAGTGGGAATGTTGTCGCCAGACAATAAGATATTTCAACTATAGTTTACCAAAATTTGAAAACTTGGAAGCACTCGTAATCTGGATAAAAAAGTATTATTACGGCATTACGAATAGCGTCAGTGCGATAGACATTACTTTACCGTCAAGCGCATTGGCGGCTTAAGTCACTTGAAATGTATCCGATTAAGGTAGTGTTCATTATTTGAGTGTATGAATTTATAAATGGACAAAATTTGTTTCGTGTGGATGGATTACAGGAGGAAAGAGTAAACATTAGAATGCTTCAAAAAAATTTACCACCTCAGTATAGAAACTCTATACAACGATACATTTAATTCGGTGGACAATATCAACTTGCAATTTGCAGATAACTTTACCGTGATTAAAAAGGAATTTATAAATCAGGTGACAAATAGCTTAACTAAGTTGAAACTACGACTTAATCTTAGAAAATCTTTAGTGTGGCTAAATGCCACAGAAACATCGAGAAAATTAATATAATAATCTTTGCTTATAGATATATGGAAATATAGATCAACAAAGTAATTGAATTCAACATATTGACGTATACATATTCAAATATAAGAATAGATTGCAAGTGATGAAAATGGAGGAATAAACCAAATTGAAGTCAAAATTCTATAGTCTTCTAAAATTGCATAAAGATTAAGCCCTTAAGGTGAAAGATTCAAGATTGGTTTTGGAAAATTAATGAAAGTTGAGAATATATCGCTAAAGTAATATTGGGGGTGTTCAATTTGATTCCAATACTGAATTGACCCAATCATATGAATTGAATGATTCACTTTCTAGTTAAAAGAGAGAATATAGATCTTCGTGTGGGAGGCAGACCAAAAACAGCCGGTATGATTGAAGATTATAGCTGATTGTGAATTTATGAATAATAGAAATGTACTTAGTATATTTCGGATACGTCTATGGAGAAATTAGGATAGTGAGTATTCTTAGAAAAGGTTCAAATGAAAGAATAGAAGCGCTTTTGTTGTTGTAGTGCTCTTTCAAGTATATCCTTTTTTTAAAGATACTAAGAGAGACACTACAATGATACGTAAGTTTGAGAGTGAATAAGATTGAATCATGGAAATTGAATGCGTAAAGTCATTTGATTCAGCATGAATTTAGCGAAATGTTTGGTCGTGGGAGATATCAAACGTCTCATAATAAACTGTATTAAATTTACCGACAGAAGAAAAATGCTTCATATCCTTTCAGAAATTTGAAATGGGATAAAACAAAAATGTTTATCAAAATAAATGAAATAACAGTATGAAAGTAGAGCAATATGAGAAAGAACAGTTGAAGATTAAATAAAAATATTTAAATTAGAAAAAAAATATTTCGGTACTACATTTGATATTTTTTGCAATAAATAACTAAAAAACTATTATTTCATGTTACCAAATGCTACCAATCAAACATTTTATTAACTTATTAGTTCGAAAAGCTTCTATGAGATGTCACGACAAAATTACTAAACTCATCCAAAAAACAAAGCATGAATACATAGAATATTCACCATGACTCACGTCGAGTCATTATAAATATCGCAAAAACTGAAATCTCACTATTTAATATATTATATCTGTCCTTCTTTGTCGCATACGATTATATGATGCGGCGCTGTTGAAATGGAAACACAAAACGAAATGAAATGATTTTTCTGAAACAAAAACGTTTCTTTTACTTTTCTAATTCTTGTTCAGTCGCTTTCCGGACGTTATTAACTTCACGTTGTGTGTCGGTTAATTATTATTATTATTAAACATAATATTGTTGAATCGTTAATTTTGTTATTTATATTTTTATTATAAGTTTGTTTTGTTGATAAAAATTAAGTTTTCATTTTTTTTAATAATATTGTGTGTGTGATTCATTTGTTCATATATAACAAAAATTATTTGGTTTTTGTGTTGAAATAAAAATGGTGATAATTTCTCGTGATTATATAATAAATCTAGTAATATAAGAATAAATAAAAAAATAGAATTCAATTACATTTCATAATCGCATAAATTACAATACAAAAAATTTAAAGTGTGTTATTTAATATATTCACAAGGTGGGGGAGCCGAGTGAATTGAGGGTTATTTTATTTTATTTTTGGTGTTGAACAACCAAAGTGTAAATTAAAAAAAAAATTGTTATAAATAAGTTTTTAAGTGTTTTTAAGGTTAATACTATGGAGAAGTCGTCTGGCAATAGCGACTCTCATGATTTTACTACGCTTGGGTGTGGCACTGATTTAGTTATTCCAGCAATCACCCTAAATATCAATACAACAACTGGTGGTAATTTCAGCATTGTTGTCGAAAATACCAATACTGTCGAAGCCCTCAAAAAAATCATAGCGAAAAAATTAAAAGTTTCGAAAGATCGAATATGCCTGTTACATCGCGAAAAGTAAGTAAACCAAAGTTAATATTATTTATGTGCATTCAGCTAAAATTTATATTCAACAAAATTATATATATTAAAAATGGCTCTACTTTATTACAGTGTGTTCATAAAATAAATAATTTCAGTCGGCCATTTTCTTATTTCATTTCATTTCAAAGACAGCTGATTTATGGTTTTTTGTCGTGCTTTTTATTTATATATAGCGCTATACATACATGCATACATATGTATTATTTTTTTCTGTGTGCAATGTGACGAGTGATGTGACTGCGTATTAGTGTGAGGTGAGGACTTCTTTCTTTATTCCATTTTTCAAAGCGTTGGTGGAGTCGATTTGTTGTTGTTGTTTGTTCGTTATCTAACTCAATAATACAATTCCAATACAAAAAACATTTTTTTTTTAATTTTCATGATAATATATTTACTTTCAAATGTATATAAGACGCGAACGAATAGAAAACATCAATTTTATCTCAACTTTAACGTTGAATATGCCCTGGCTTTGCGTTTAGCTCGCAATGGACATGCGTGTAATATAAAGCATCTTATTGTAAAACTGCTGCTTTAATTTTATACATCAAACCACTAGCAAAGCAAAATATTCCCAGTTTACATACACGCAAGAAATACAACTGCAAATAATACCTTATTTAATTCTCTCACACTCATTCTCTGTCTCTGTGTACAAATTTTTTGGTTGGTTGGTAACTACAAGTTTATTTTTGGGATGTGCGATGCAATTTTTAGGAGGGTGCGAAGGTGCTGATATTGTATTATATTAATCAAGAAAATATGGCTGATGGCAAGTCCGCGTTATGTAAGAAGTAGACATTGTAGGTTTGCTTGAGTTGCATGATTTTATGTTCTAAATTCAAGGACATTATAGTGGGACTATCTAAAGTTCGTTAATTTATAAACCACTGAACAGAGAACGAGTAAATTCTCTACTTATTAAGGAAATTGAAAATAAATCCACTAGAATATCAAAGAATGAGTTAAAGTTAATTATTTAACTAACGTCGCCGGTCGTAGCTTAATGGTTTAAAAAGTTTCTCATCACGCCGCAGTCTCGAGCTAGATTCTCACCGTTGACCAAAAATTTACATGCACCCGGATTACATAAAAATCGATTGTGTGTGTAAAAGCAATTGGTTGGGCTGATATTGACCGTCTAATAAAATGTTCACCAATACGTTAAAAAATGGTTCGTAAGGTCTCAGTTGAGACGCGTAAGGGAATGGTGTTACGGCCACTAAGCCATAGATTATTCTACTAACTAAAATAGTAATTTGGAATCATGGTGACATTGATTTTTGTGTAATTAACAATTTGGTCCTATAATTTTAATTAAGATAGCTTTACCTACCAAATAAAATTCTGTGGCATTAAACAAAACCAATATTTCTATATAAAACACATTTTCACTCCATTCGTTTCGAAATTTGAAGGTTTATTTGATGGAATCTATTTTCCATTATTTTTCAAAAAAATTATGATTAAAATTATTTATTATGTAGGTACAAAAAAGTTAGTAAGAAGTTATTAGATTTTCTTAGTTTTCGATATAAATTGAAAGAATTAACGACTAGCCAGTTTAAAAAACATGATTTGTCCTGTCCTACTTTCTTCTGCATTAGCTTTGTAAGTATTAGGGTTTGTGTTTTTATTAGAAAACTGCTCAAAGCTCAATGAACAAATGCTCATAATTCTTCACCGCCATTAAATTCCTACTATATTCCATTTTGTATAAGAAGCTTGATCTTTTTAAATGTTTTTTGTAATTCTATTTAGAAACTCGTTTTGGGATGTGTATACATGCAGTTAATGTTAAGTTACAATATTTTGTTTTTTTGAAGTAATGAATTCTATATAATTATTTCTATATGTGCTTTGAAATAGAAGCATTGAAAAAATAAATAAATTTAGAATAGCCTCGCAGAATTGAAAATCAGCCGATTGTTAACTAAGGTCTTACTTAAAAACTACCTGCGATTTAAGATTAAAAACGTTTACAGATTTAATTTACTTTCGAAACTTCCCACACTTCAACTTCTTTGCTCTCATAATTAAATCTTAATATCATAAGTATAGCGGTTTCCATAATAAACTTCAAAAATAAACTAATTTTTGCTTGATTTTAATTGTTGCGTTCATTGCAGTTTCATTATATATAATATTCTCTAAATTTATTAATATTTAAAAATACAAATTTTGTGTATAACTTTTTTAGAATGAGAAAATAGTAAAACGATCGGGGAACGAATACATGTATAACCCCCGCAGAGTTTGTGAGCTAATTTATTTTCCGAGGCAGTACTTGAGGCAACACAATATGTAGAGAGACTACTTTGATCTGTAAATCTTTTAGCTGGCAATGTAAAAAATTGAACGAAAATGCTGTGATTGATCCGGCAATAACCGACACCATTATCGTTTAATTTTTATAGACCATTTTTAGAATATTTTAATTCATAAGTTTGCTGCAGTCGTTTTGAGTTAGAATTTTTTATTGGTTATGTATTTGTATTCATACAATTGTGACTCATTTAAATATTTCTTGGCGTCAGTAAATTACATCTTTTATTTTAAATCGTATAGGAAGTATATACCAAAATCCAACTTTAATATGGAATTAAAGTTCTCGACAAAAATTAATTGTCTCTGATTTTTGTAAAATCTAAACTACAATTAATAAAAAACATTTTATAAAAGTATCAGTTCAAATTTAGGTTTTGCAGAGTCATAATGAGTATTTAATATGTTTTAGGAAAATCATTAAATTTGAATCGTTTATTAGAATATTTCAAATTAATTACCAACGTCTCGTTTCAAATTTGTGAGTGTCAAATTTTTTGTAAATGGTTCATTTTGTTTTAATCAATTTTGTTCTGTTTAAATAAGTATGGCATCATACTTACTTTGTTTTAAAATCAATACATCATCGTTATTATTGCAAAATGATGAAAACGCGTATTCAATATTACTTAAGTTTGTTTGTATCATGTTGTATTTAACTAAAGTGTTGCACAGAAAAACTAAAAATTTCAAAATAATAAACAAATATATTATTTTGTTATACCGAAAGCTGCGTATTTGAGCGAAAACAAGTTACTTAAAAAGAATCAGAATATACTTTGAGTCGCAATTCGCAGATGATATGTGTTATTGTGAAATAGCACATACTTACATAAAATATTCAACATTCCGAACAATGAAAGCGTGATTAGTGCTCATGAACACGTGGATAAGATAAGAAATGTTAACTAAATATATAGTGCCCAATGGTCGGTTATGTATTGTGTTCTATATGTACACATGTCAATACGCTATTTAGTTGATAAAACTCATTTTAATTGAAAACGTTATCCATTTTTTTTTGTTATTTTGCGTGACTTGTTGGTAATATTGCCAGGAAAAGCAAAAAATAAAAACCATATACGATTATCAATACATTTTAGTTGGAAAATATAATAAAAATCGATTATAAAATTTTAAAACCAGATAACGAACATGCCGCAATATCGTATTAATTCGTGCATATGTAGGTAGAGAGCTATACATTTTCTTATGACGAGTCTACTTCTCACAACTGTATTAACTACATAAAAACTTAGAGGTATGAGCATAGTATAATATAAATTATAATAAATATATTTGTATTAATTGAGGATTCACAAATGCGCATAACAAACAAGTATGTTATATAAATACGTTAATATGGTTGCTTGTGCTTTGTGATTTTTTAAGAAAATATATACAAATAGTCGAGTATGTAACATAGGATATAGACAACATACTTATTATACTATCGTTGTTTTGTATTTAGTACCGGGATAAACACATTCAAGTTGTTTTATGTCAGATAACCTTGGGTCAGGCATATAAATTTATTTATTTGTATGATATTTATACAATATATAACACATAATGGTGGACATAGTACGCGCGTCACATGTATCCGTTTTATTTAAAAGTCATAGTATTCCTCGTATTTCGCATGACGAAATATTTTATGCCAACATGTTATAAAATATAATCACATACATTGACAATATTGTTTTGCTTGATAATTAGGTTCTTAGTTTTTATATAAATAGTTATTTATGTTCTTTATTTTCCGTACCGTTGAAATAGCCCAGCGTGAGAAATGTTTGGTTAGAAATGAAGACGAGTTTCCTATAGAGCTAAATAGATGTAATTAAAACATCCTTTGGTGCTTAAAAATATCGATTACCTCCAGTAATTATAAAAGGAGAACTCATTTCACTTAAAATATCAAAGCAAATGAATAATTCAACTTAATTCCAATGGTTTGAACAGTAAAATAATATTTAGTGAAAATAGTAATGCTCTGTCGAGGGCGTACATTTTGTGTAGATATTTCTCACAAAAACAATAAGATTTGTCGAAGAAGGCTTTTCGGATTATAACACCAACCCTTTGCTGTCTTTAAAAAACCTGGCAAATTAGACGACCCACGTGCAAATATTGACGAATGGAACTCATTTCTTTAAAAAAAAACTGATTTACGGCCACTGTTTTTAGCCAATCTATACTAAAGAGTCATTTTACAAGAAAAATGATTGGACCTACATGCATATGTATATCAGAACACGATATCAAATTAATTACTTTAATTGTAGAACACGATATCAAATTAATGACTTTAATGACATTGAACCCACTTATCTAATATAGGTTTGTACTTCTAACACGAACTGCGACCAAAATTGGAGAATCATCTCAAAGTAGTAATCCCTAGAATAACAGCAACTTGAACCATCTGGAACGCATATACGTCATATAAGTAATAAAGAGGACTTGGGCTGTTCAAAATAAGAAAGTATAGTGCTCTTTAACTAAATAAAAATGCAGTGACTATTACATGATGATTGTGTGGATAGAGGAATATACAAAACGATTATGTCTTACGTCGATAAGTGATGAAACACCACGAAAATGTCTCACGTGTCACGATTTTTAGACTCTGACATTGAATTTCCTCGAATTCAGCGGCAGAAATAGCCGTTCAAAGAAAATATATTGAGTTCCGCCTTGCCGAAGATAATTGCATTTCTTAAATTTTATAAGGAGTGTATGTCTACACCCCTTTACAAAATTTAAAAAATGCAATGCGAATAAGCTCATTTAGTAAAGTTTTGATCAAACTGGAAAGAAGAATTATCTTTTGGTTGTTTACTTGAGTATGAAGAGCTTTTGAATCTTTCTTGATTTCCGCTACAAAACAATTTTTACCCGTTATCGTAAATTTGAAATTATCGAACACGATAGTTTTCCCGCTAGATAATTGATAGAATGCTAGATAACCTTCTCAAAATGAAGATGAAAAATGTTTCTATTGTCATTTACTTTTGTATTGTTACATAAATTAAATAAATTTAAATTTCAAGTCAGTTGCATGACTGCTTTATTGCGTTGAAATGAGTGTATTTCCCGTTTTTTCGATTCAAAAATTAATGTTGATCGAATAATTCATATGAAAAGCGCAGAAATCGTGATTAGAGATAAGGCTCGTGATTGAACCCGATAGAGCCTGATGATTCTTGGCACAACGAGGTGAAAGTAACATGTAAAAACTGTTGAAAAAGTCAAACTTATACACAAAAACATTAAATTCTTTGTTTTTGGTGTATAGGTAAACTGCTCTTGGAGATTTAGCAATCGACATGGACTAAAATAATATTTTGTGTAATGATAATCCTTTCCTGCATTTGGGACTGAATGATATTGAACAAAATTTACTTACATTTGATTTTTTCAAACAAAGAGTGTGCAATTTTGATTGATTTATATAAATAAAGATTCTGTTATTACACCTACTTACATACTTATATATACTTAATTAAGTTGGGAAAGTACCTTATTCAAATATCTAGTGAATTAGTCTGATATTCTGAAAATTTCAATCTTGATTCAGAGTAAAACGACAAAAAAATCCCAAATAACGTATTACACTTAATAGACAATGTGTACGAAAACCTTATGTATGTAATGTACCGTAATATACAATCAATTCATATAATATATATATATATATATATATATATATATATATATATATATATATATATATATATATATATATATATATATATATATATATATATATATATATATTTACTTATATTATATATATATATACTTATATTATATATATATATATATATATATATATATATATATATATATATATATATATATATATATATATATATATATATATATAATTAGTTGGATACTGGGATGAACTGATATTTCCAATTCAATCTAGTTTAATTAATTTACTTGGCACAATATATGACGTCATCTTTTTACGAGAATGACATAATTTAGAATTATTTGTTTTATTCACACAAACACGAAAAGTGGGAGCAGCAGCAATTGCGCTAATCAATAATTCGAAAAATAAATTCGTAATGTCTAAATATGTGCGATAGTGCGACTTAGATATACTCGTTTCATTTGTAGATTGAGCGTTATACACAAAATTTACAATTTGCGCAAATTTAAAGTTGTAACCATAACATATACGCGAAATCAACCACATCACCTTTTTGTGTTTGTAGTTTCGTTTTCATTTTATCAGTTTCGTAATTTTGAAAGTAGAAATTTTTTATTTTGTGTTAAACGCACAATATTAGACTGCTGATTGTACTACTGCTGTGTGACGTAAACTTACGCATTTCGCGCAACGGATTATTCCAATGTAACGAGATATTAACAATATAAAAAATGGGTGTAGACGTTTCGAAGATTCAAGTTTGCACAAATATGTATATGGATGGTTTGCAAAATGAATGTAGGTGTAGTATAGGTATTTTCTGTTGGACCTTTTTCTTTGTAAGTGCCTTTGTCTAAAATTACTCTCATTTTTTTGTTAACTTCTAAATATTGAAAATTGTATTATTCCACCATTTTAATAATTTTATTTTACTCTACGATTGTTTAAATTTAATGAAACAAATTTGTGCTATGATTGTAGTTTTGTGTTTAAGGTGAATTTTGCTTTTAATAAATAAATTAAGAAATTGAAATGTGTATTGTACATTCATACATTTGTAATTTTATCGCATTTTGTATATGTTTTCACGATTTTAGATGGAACTCGCACGATGACATACTAATTCTTTTGTATCTGTGTATGTGTGTTTGTATATTATACAGTTGACGATGTTTTAACATATCTGGAATGTTGTATGTTTTATAGCTAAATGAATGAATCGAAATGTTAACAGCTTCGATTGTGAATTATACACATCTTTTGTGTATATAATGTGACACACTTGAACTAGGGTAATTAATATTGACTTGCTTTAATTATTTAGCAAGTTTATTACGTCATATGAGAGTGACGATTTTGGTGAAATATATTTCGTTTACGTGTTTACATAGAGAAAGTCAACCTGCTGATCATTGTTCTTTTTGATTGCGCCTATATACTTTCTATTTCTGGATCAAATTAATTAGTGAAGCAACAGTAAATTGTTCGCTTGAATTCGATTTTAGTTTAGGATATTAAAATTATATATATATATATATATATATATATATATATATATATATATATATATATATATATATATATAATATAATTTTTATAAAAATAAAGTAAATACTTTCAGCGATACCCTCCCTACGTGGACATCTTTTGATTCAGTTTAAAAATTTGAAATTATTTTTGAAGCATTTTAATTTCGAAATATAAAAAGTTGAATATAAATTTATAGTTTGATAAGAAACCAAACATATTCGAATACAATGAAAATTTCCAAATAGAATTAGTTTATTTAATCTGTACTTGATAATAAAAATATAAAACTTTTTTTTTTATCAACAGATAATATTCAATTAATAAGTTTATTATAATTTACTAGAATGTCAAATATGGTTTAAAGCTTTAAATATAAAAACAACATTTCTATTTGGTTTAAAATTGAATATTTGAAAACGACAGATAAGAATTAAATAGGTGAAATCTCAATTATAGAATTTGTCCTTTAGTATAAAGTTTTAACTGAAAGTACCAGAGAACTCCTTAATAAAAACAAATCATTCCCTTGAAACATCTTTAACATTTGTCAAAGTCAGTTGTCAATTTTAACGATGGATACTTATATCCTAGAAGAAATTATTAAATTTGTTCAAACTTATTATGATAATAATCGATCTTTAAAATGTATATATCGTAAAATTCGTGATTTTTTTTGGTATCAATAACCGTCCAGATGAGAACAATTCAAAGGTTAGTGAAAAAAATGATAAAAATAAATGCTCTAATCAGAATATTGCTGCTCTGGCCAAAAGTGACGTGAAGGAGTTGAAGGTTCTTATTAATCGATGTCACGTCGTTCTCAGGAATTAGGCACTCACTCATCGATTGTTTAGTGAATTTTACATAAGTATTTGCATTTCCATTCTGACAAAGTTAAACCAAAAATTAAAACTCAGAACATCTAGCTATTGCGGTCTAAGTGTCCAAGGTGTTCATTTGGTGGTGCTTAATCATTTAGTGATAAAATGAATTTGTCGTAGCTTACTGCAGGTGAATCATGAATGAACAACTTTATGTACGTCATTTATTGAAACGGGTAAAAAGACAACAATATATACCATCTCGCTTTTACCAGTCGACATTTTATACTGTTTGTCATATGTCACTAATGGTTTATATATCATTAATTAAGTTGTCTTCATATACTTACCATTTTATAAAAATTTCAATTACTTACTTCATAAAAAATGATAAAATAAGTTTTGGGGTTATGTAGAAAAGTCAATTTATCACTAAAATATTCATTTCTCCTTAAAATTTATTATTATCCCTTTTACATTTATTTCACAGGGTTGTGTTTGTAGACTTATTTTATTGTTTTTTTATCAAGAAAAAAGTCTCCAACCGTGATATAAAAGTAAGATTAAGTACCACAAAATGACTACCCAGTTAATGCTATTATGTGAATAAACCAATAACAAGTAAACAGCTGAAAAACAATATTCGGATTGAAATTGATGACCTTAATGCGGTAATGTGAGCAGATTCGATTTGCGTTTATTGGGTGGGCATTTAAATTTGTCATTTTCACATACATATTATTTTTAAAAACCGTATTTTTGAAAAAGTTTTGTTAAAAAAAACATCTAGGCTCGACTTTGGAAAGACTAGTTGCTAATTGTAAAATAAATATATTCGTTTTAATAAAATTAATTAAACTCAATAAAACAAATTATTCGAAATATGCAAATTTTGTAACCTATATTGGAACTGATTTAAAATATTGGTACTTTCAGAAAACATTACAGTCTGATAATGTGGAAAAATTACCGGTAAAAAGTACAAATACCCCCGTTTACGCACTTTACAATCGAGGTTTATTTTTGCGTTCCACGTGTGAAGATTCTTAGAATATACAAATTTTGTATTACAAATAATCTCCTCCCATTATTTTTGTGCACAAATTCTAGGAATTTTTTAAATACTAAGTTATGTAAATATTTTTTTGTTTATTTTTTCTAGGGAACTAGTTGATGGTACATTAAAGGATAATGGATTAATGGATGGATCAAAAATTATTTTAATCCCAAATGTTGAAACTGGGCTACTGGTAAGTTATATAATTATAATCTTTTTTAATTAAATATGGCCCATATAAGTATATGTATGTATATACTCGTACATACTTATTTACTTTCACTGACTAATTATAAAATACACTCTTTATATTACACTATAAGACTCGTAGTGTACGACGATAAATATAATAAAAATACTTGTTTATTATTGAACTTTTTTGTTTGTTTTATTTTGCTTAAATTCAATGATATCATTGCAGTGTACGTACCTCCTCCACAACATTAAGATTACACAGAATGATTAAATGCTACAATTATATACACGAACTCTCATGTTTCGCAAGAATTTTGAAACAAAAGTTCGTGTGACCATATGCGTATACATAATATATCATTAGAATACGTTAAAAGCTCAGTTTATAATTTTTTAAATACAAATATAGGCTTAGTTAACTGGATAGATGATAACCGCAATTAATGTAGTTTTGTTTATACATAGTTGTATGTATATGTTCACCACTCAGTTTGTTAAAACAACACAAAATTGTTGAGTTATTTTCTTCGCACACAACTCTTGGTTTTTTATATTTTTATTGTTGTATGAGAGATATAACAGTTATATAATAAAAGATGAAGAGAAAAAATGTTTTTACCGTGAAATTATTAACAGGTATTTTTAATTTATATTTCAACTGTTTTTATTTTGGAATCATAAGCTTTGTAGTGTAACGCGATATAATATATAAATAGTAGTTTTAGAAATATCAAAAATTTATTTAGAACTAGACTAGATTATAGTATGCATTTGCACGTGTTAAGGCTGCTACTCAGATCTTGTCGCGTGCACTTTCATACGATTAGCAAAGTGAGCTCAGAAATGAAAAATTTCATTTCTGTTTTCGCTAAGCAGTACTCAGTTCATCAGCGAAAAAACTATATTTTTCTCAATTCATTATAGATGTCGCTCATAAATTCTACAAATTAGTTTCACGCGAAAATAATGATCGTAACCGTTTTTTCACGTGAAATTTCGACGTTTCTGATGTATTCTAAATAGGTATGATACAGTTTTGTGATTAAATTTTGTTATATTTCGAATAATTTGTGATTTGTATTTCACTGATAAGTTGTTGTGATATGTCAAACATCAAAATTCTCCAAAAAATTCATTTCTATTCTAAAATAAATAAATTTTTGAAGAATTAAAAATAAAATTTCATTTCACTTTGAGCTGAGTATCAGGCTTTACCATCTACATAGTGCCTCAAATGTGGAAAAGCAATCTTACGACACAAAAAATGTTTTGCAATTGCGTTAAAATTTTTCAACGTTATTGCTTACTTGGTAAAATACGACTTCGTCAACCAGATAAAATTTCCTTATCTCTATTCGTTGATTTGCAATTTTAAGATTGTAATCTTTCAGATAAATCAAAAAGTACACGTTATAATCAAGCAGAATTCTCGGTATCAACGATATAGAATTTTTGCTAAATGATGCACTTTGTAATATTCTTATTATCATCTGATCAATGATGTGGATAAATACATTTATGATATCCTGTTAAAGTACAAAACATATAACCCAACCCATATGTTTTCGATTGGGAAGCAGCCATGTAAGACTAGGTCGATCAAAAGATTCTATTCATATTGAAATAATAATTATAATACCTTGCTCTAGACGTTGCTTAGATATCTGTATATCACTGCAATTTTAATAATTATTAATTTAAATAATAAGATTATAAGAATATTAGTTTACGTAAACAGTAATGAAACTGTTACCATTAAAACAATCAGCAAGATGAAATTATTAAGTTCATTATTAATTAAATTCAGCGTTACGGTTATTCAGTTTACGCTACTTCATTTTTATCTTTATCTTGATTTCGATTGAATTTTGTAGCCCTCAATCGAACAATAAAATCGAATTTCTGTTTAGTTGCAGAAACCCACTCTCTGGGGTATAAAATAAATTTTAACACAAAAGCATAGCAAAAATCACTTTTAATTCAGCTCAGCATTTAGTTTTGAAACCAAAACACTTCATTTCAAAAATTGTAAGTTAAATTTTAAAACCCCTAAAGAAAAAATTTCAACAGTGTCAAATCGCATGATCTAGACCTCCCATTCTGATCACCAAAACGAGAAATACCACAACCATGAAATAACTTATGCAGTAATGAAATGGTTTCCCCAGTTGTACGGCATTTGAACGGCATCGTCTTGTTAAAACCACGTATCTACTACGACCATATCTTTATCTATCTATAGGCAAATATCGTCGCAATAATAAACACTTTAAACGTTATTTCGTGATTAGCTGCATTTTTGACAATGAACTGGATTTTATGAAATTAAAATATGTACAAAATTAAAGAATCCATCAAGTTGAAAATGAGCCTTATCGCTGAAAATAATTTTGTTCGAAAAAAATTTCGAGCGCCACATTTTTAATAACTCTGAACTGTCAGCTGTCGCGCCGCTTTCGTTGACATCGCTTTACTGCACAAATAGAGTTAAAATCAAATCTTTCGTTCGTCGAACACCCTTTGTAGTCAATCTTAAACCAAAAATGATAGGATAGATTTGTTGGTTTTGTTCTATTAAAAAAGAAAGCTCATAAAATCCCGGTTTTTACAAGGCAAAGGATGTATGACAAAAAATGTTTCTCTGCGATGATTTTTTTTACTTCCATCGAACGTTTTCAGAGCACAAAGACCATTTCTTTCTCCTACTGCCTTTTTCAATAAATCATAATCGACATTAGTATCTTGACATCTCGTTCTTGAAATCGTTATGAATACTGCCATTTAGAATAATTTAATAATGTATTGTCTTAAAGCTTAAGCTTAAACTAAAATTTTATGAAGAATCCGTATGACTATACCTTGGACGATCTCGAAAAATGCCATTCATAAAACATGACTAATCATTTTTACTAGGTACATATATAAGATAAGATGTTGATGACGTCGTATAGAAAATAAACAATTATTCTGTTTAAATTGAGAGACTCAATCTTTATCACTTAACTATTGATATTATCTTATGTGATTCACCATCGTAAATTCAAAATGTGGCACAAAAAACCAAAAAAAAATTTGGAATAAGTTCTTAAAAATCACTATGAATTGTATTATGATTCATTAGAAATGTTATAGAAAGTAACATATACCTTAAAACATGTAATGGTTACATATACAAGATGTCCCATTCGTAACAGATTTTAAAATTATAGGTCAATTCAAGACAGAAAATATTGTAAATAGCTAGCATTAGCGTCCGTGAAATAAAATCGGCGATCAATCAGTATTGAACTAAAGAAAATAAAACATAAAACTTACCACGTGTATGTGTATTTACCTTTCACTTAGTCATTTACTTATGTACGTTGTATACAAATTTATGACTTCAAAAAAGAGAGCAATGAATGGAGTGTGATCGTTTCTTAGTTTTACCGGTTGTATATACGAGTATATGTATTACAATATATAAAAAAATATATCTAAACTTCGATGTATATAAAGATATTATACTTATATGGGATCATACAAATTGGATATACACTACACAGTACAGTAATAATTGGATAACAATTTAAGAAAAGAAATTATAAAGAAATGTTTGAATATGAGATTTATTGTCGTTATGGTGAAATGAGAGAAAACAAAACACTAAATAAAATAAAATACAAATTTATGTAACCCAAAACAACTTTTACTTTTCGAAAATGAAGATTATTCAATTATCGTGTTTAAGCGAACAAATGTGTGGAGTTTATGAAATTAACTATTTTGGAAAATAGATTATATATATATGTATGTGATTGTGTTGTGTGGGTGTGCAAAATAATTTTCGATAAATACAAACATTTTCCAAATGTTTGAAGTAAAAATATATACTATGCGCAAGTACACACTATTGTTGTGTGTTTATTGAGATGAGTATAATGTCATGAGATTATCGATTTTAATATTTAACAGAATTTCATTTTCTTTTTCCTCCAACGTAAAATAATATAAAAGATATTTGTGCTTTTCCGTTTTTATTATTATAATCAAATTACACGATTTGACATAGTGTTAAATTTAGATGTACATATGTATGTAATTATTATCGTATTTACCTTTTTAGTTAATGGATTTTCAGGAAAAAGAATAGTTTACATCTCTAGAGGCTAAAGATAATTTTTCGAAATGGTTTGTAATAAATTAGAAATTAATTCTTATTTATATGTGAATGTATATTTTTGTTTAGACTTTTTTATCTTCCTTTTTTGGCGTGATAGTTCAGATGGTTCAAAAATAGTTGAAATGCCAAACAAAAATATTTTTGTGCGTGCCTTTATAATATGACCTAATTCGGTAGAATTTGTTATTTATGGCAAGTAGATGTAAGTATTTAGGGAATTCAAAATTTTCCCGAGTCAGGTTTATAATGGGAAGGGAACTAACTCCGATATAATAATATAGGCAGATTAAAAAATTCGTTAAAATTATAAGGGAGACAAACTTATCAACTACCACGATAATGGATTAATCAAAGCATGGAAAGTTTACATTAAAATGAATAATAAAAGTTGACGCATGCTCGGTTTTAACTGACAAATGTTTCGATTTAAGTGTTTCGTGGATTTTGTTTCGTTATCATTACATTCAACAAGGTTGGTATAGTGCAATATATATATTTATATATATATATATATATATATGTATATATATATATACGTGTGTGTGTGTGTGATGTATGCATGGATGGAGATCTGTAAGTCCATACAAAAAAATCAGTTTTTCAGCAAATTTATGTTTCTATACAAAAATACGTTTTACAGTAGGGTTTGTACAAGAAAATGTAAATTTTTAAATTGTAGAATATTATTTTGGCTATCCAAAAATATACCGACTGAAGTATCCGCTCAGGAAAAAGTCACTTTTAATGTATCCGTAGTAGCTACTCGTTGTATGTATATAATTCGTTAGATTTGGGACAATATCCAAACATACATTATGTAAGCTCACAAATGGTTTGGGGTCATGCAAAGAATTGTATACAATAGTCTTGTTAATAGTGGAGTTGTTAATAGAATTTTCCAGAAACTCAACTAACAAATTCAAAATGTGTAAGATTACTAGCCTGGTTTTATTTCAATAACCACTGACCAAAATCTGTATGCAATATTTCAAAGTTATTGGAAGTGTTTCGTCCCAAAAACAGATAGCAAAGATAAAAAACAAACAATCAATTATGAGGTGCCTCAAACGATTACAGTCGATTTTAACATGCTTTTAACAATCGCTAGCATTGGAATCTTCAACGAAGTAGTTGAAAGGTTTTAGCTACAATGTATTTTTCACCGTTGAATTTTAGTTAGCCTTCCAGAATAGGCTTATAAAACAAGTCCCAGATTCATTTAATTTGAAAATCTTTGAGTTGTGATACGTATATTTCAGAAGAATCATTGATAACTAAAATGCGCAATCAGGGTTTGAAATCTATAAGCAATGTTGTTACTTGAAAGAGCTCTGTAAAGCACTAGTTACATAATAAAATTTCTTACAAATAATCTCTTACTGTTTCTAAAATTTGAAAAACTCTCATTACGAATTCATAAAAGGCGAGAGTTTAAAATTTATTTTTTTTAAAATCAGAAAATAGTCGAATATATATATATATATATATATATATATCTTAAAAGATAAAAAATATATATTTGTCTGTCTATTAATTGTTCTTTAACTAATTAAAGTGCATTTATATACGGTTATCCATAGGTCTAAGTAATATTGGGCAAAAGATGATTAAATTGTTCATTCTGCGATCTGAAACTGCACAATTGATTATGTATAATAAATATATTTTCAGTTGACTGAATTGAAAATCGGTCTCACGTGTTTTTATTTATAAGACCTACCATATTATAAAATAAAAATATCAGTTATGGAGAAAGAAAAGATGGTAATTTCTGTGACGCCTTGACCTACAGCATTTTTTGATTACAAAATTAACAATAAATTCATATGCATTATCTAAATGTAAGATTCAAGGACATTTAAAAATATTTTTGTAATATTCTGTAGAACAAAAGTTTGATTTTCTTTTTAAGGATTCATAGATACACAACAAAGATTTTATTTCTCCTTCATATTATTTAGAATAATACTTACTCAATTTTCCAGATTAATGTAAGGGAGATTTGAGTTATAGTTCAGTATTTCAGCTAATTATGCTTTATTATAAAAAACACATACTAGATAAATTTTAACTAAATTTTAAATGTTAATAAATGGTTAAAAAGACACATAACCTATCTACTTTATTCGATGTGAATTTAAAAAAATAAGTAGTAATCAAATGCAATTCTGTAATTGTCATATAGACAAAAACCACCAAAATACACACGAAACCAGCGTATAAATAGAAAGTCGTTTATATTTTATTGCATCAGTTTCAATTCGGATACCGTATATAGTATTTAAAATAAAGTGTTTCTATGTTTCTTAATTCAATTTAACACAAACCACACAACTCAATAACCAACCAAAATACACGCTAATCTAATCGAGCGGATTTTAAAATCATTCATTTAGCCTTGAAAATATATAATCTTTAATATTTTAAGTATCTGATAACACAATGGATATTTTGTATGTTGTATAGGTAGGTTTGTACATGATTGGGTTGGGTATATAAATGCTACCATATGGGTAGAGACCGAGTTTTAAGTCACAATATTACTTATCGTAATGTATTTTTTGCATTTCTAGACAATTCTAACTTGCATAGTAATGTATAAACCCGTGATACCAAATCGATAAACCAGTCGTTAATTAGATAAAATATAATAGTTTACAAAAATCATTAAATTTGGGTATTGTACGCAAACTATATGATAAATGAAATTGTCATGCGTACGAATTGAACACGTAATCTTAGTATTAAACCAAAAAATAGGGTGCATATTATTCGGTGATACCTTGAATTTGTAAAATCACTCTATTTCACGTAAATTATTATATAGTTATCATCATAGACGTACAAATATATCTAGACTTCCGGTTATCAGGTCAATAATACAAATATACAGTGTATAAACACTCTCTGACCCAATTTCTTACTTCCATTTAAAAATTGTCTTAAAATTTACTTAATATTCGTTTAAATTTTCTATTAATTATATAGCAATAGTTTGGTCCAAAAGAGAATAGTATACGCATTTTATGTATAAACACTTTTCGCACTATTTTTATTTCAATATCAACTATGTTTCGGTTTTATTATTTCTTAATAGTATTTGTCTCTTAAACAATTTTTTTGTTATATTTATATTGAAATCATATACACTATACATACATAAAAAATCATTTCATATGTATAAGTTAGTAAAGTAACATAACTCTATAACCATGCAACGTCCATAAATTAATAATCAACAACTTTCATTTTCTATATCTTAAAAATGGTCGGTTGTTCAAAATAAAGCTATTTGGGAAAATTGTGTATGTAGATTGGATTTTTTAACGTTTTTCATTTACTTCTTTTGGATACTATATTACATATTTCTCAATAAAATGAAAAATTTTATATACATACATACTTTTTCGCTGACCGTAAGAATCGTATTTAAGTAATCTTGGAATACTTTAAACAACAAAATCATATTTGAGATGTGTTATAATACTTACATCAATTTTCGAATGCCTGCAAAATCTAGCAAAATTTTTCAAAATTGCTATTAACGTTAAAACCCTTGATCTTATTAAATTATTATCAGTATTCTACATATTGACTTAAACATAATTAGGATCGAGTTATTTTGCAGCTGAAATTGGAACTACTTTAGTTATCTTAAGGTTGAAATCTAAGTATGAATTTCAAAAAGTTTTTACTGTTTGTTGTTTTTCAACGCGACTCCGTTTCTCGTGCATTTTTGAATAGTTAACTCGACTCAACTCAACTAATTTTTTAGATCGATTCGAGATAACGTATAACATAAGTCTGGTTATCATAAAAGATACTTAAATAAAATAGAAACAAACTGCGACTTAACACAAACAAAAGTACATAAATTGACCTTATATTGAGACATACCGTTTGAGTCTCATTTAAAATATATTTGCTTACATGATAAATAAATAATAATCTAATCCTATTATAATAATACTCGTATTATAATTACTACTTGTTTGTTTTTTATTTAAGGCCCAACGTCCGGAGAATACCGTGATGCAAGCGTTAGAATCATTAAACGACACACAAGTAAACGATTTTCTAAGTGGAAAATCACCTTTAAATTTAAGTATGCGACTAGGAGATCACATGATGTTAATTCAATTACAATTAAGCACATTAAATCCGAGTGGGTCATCGTCATCGTCGATCTCAGCATCCGGTGCAAATACAAATCAATCGTCGACATCATCAGGTGGTAGTAGTAGTAGTAGCGGTAGTATATCAAAAACTAAACTAAATTCATGTAAATCAAAAAGGGCTGAAATTGCTTCATCTCCCACCACAATTAAAACAACAATACCTATAGAACTTTATCATTCGCGAAAACCTCACCGTAACTTTGAAATTGAGAATAATACAAGGTTAACACCATCAACAACATCATCGTCTTCGCCAGACCGTCACCACCACCATCATCATCACCATAATAATGCGACCCCGCTTATAGTTCCTTCTACCACAACATTAACACCTGTACCAACGTCACCAACAAAAGAATCTGAATTGAATACATTATTAATAAAACGTGAAATTGAAAATTTACAAAACATTGTTAAATCCCTGTCTGAAATTCAACAGAAAGAGGAAGATCGTGCTTCATTACCGTCTTCTTCAAATAATGTAGAACAATCGCCGATAAAATCTCTTTCGAATTTGGTATCAAATTCAATTAAAACAGCACAAATAATTGCATCCTCGGTATCATCTTCGTCAATAGCTTGCACACATACCACCGATCCGATATCCGCTAAATTAACTTCATGCCTGTGCGAAAGTTTAGAATCGAATAGCAACGGTTGTGAAACTAATTGCCAAAGTCAACAACGATATCATGAATATCCATCAACATCGTCGGGCTCATCATTAATGCCTCATTCCGTGATAATCCCGTCGTCGCCTACACGTATATCGTCGTTGCATCGAACGGCAAACAATCCAATAAATAAACATAAAATGAAGCACAATAATCATATCCTACTGAGGAAAGCTATAAGCACTATAGAGAATGAAGTAAAAAATGCAACCGAAGTTAAACAAGAAAAAGAACAAGTTCCTGTCGAAGCAGCGACATCAAATTTATTAACACCTTCAACACCATTGTCATCATCGGCAACGTCAACACCAGCATCAACCAGTTCTTCGTCAACTAGCCCTACAACTGAACTTGAAAATACATTAAATGCGGGATCTACAACTGTGATTGATACACGTGCACTAGCGGAAGCTTCACGTAATTTAACCCAAACTCTACGAAAATTATCAAAAGAAGTTTTCACAAATAAAATTGATGTAACGGAAGAAAATTCACGTCGCATGGGCACTGGTGCTGTAATAGAATCAATGAAGCATCATGGCAAAGGCATATATTCGGGAACATTTTCAGGTACCCTAAATCCAGCACTACAAGATCGCTATGGTCGACCAAAGCGTGATATATCAACTATAATACATATTTTAAATGATTTGCTAAGCGCAGCTCCGCAATATCGGCGGAGTGCAAAAATTAAATTTGAGCATCCATCATTTTCATCGGCAAATGCGAGTTCGGCTGGTTCGAGTAATAGCAGTAGTAATAATAGCGGGAATCATAACAAGAGTATATCGGGAAAGGAGGTGAGTACAATATTATACTTTTGTCCTTTTTTAAGAAATTTTGCTAACCTCCTTAGGCTTTTTTATTTTAAATTGTATTTCATATCCGTATAATTTATGTTTCGAAAGTATCAAATAAAAAAAATTACATCATGCCTCGGGTTCGTTTGTGGGTAAAGTAATGTAGAAGGAATGTTGTTTTCCTTTTCTAATGCATTTTCTTTTAAATTTATTCAAAATCCTCAATTCTTTTGTTGATTAATTTGCATATAATACAGAATTTTTACTTGTTGTCTTTATTCTTTGGACAAAAATAACTTCTAATAATTTTAGGAGTCAAAATAATTATTAAATAATTGGTACCTAATTATTTGTTAGTAATGTGTTAATGTTTATTTTTGAAATAAGCTAAATTGTCGTTACAAAAACGAGTTATTTCTATATGTTCGAGTACAAAAACAGCTAGTTATTCCTCATTTACAAACTATATACACTTATAATTGTTTTGTTTTTGAGTTAATTTTTTTATTTACTTCGTAGACTACATCAAGCAGCAAAAGGCATTCACACCATCACAATAATCAAGAAAATGAATGCACCGCTTGTTCTTCTTCATCGCCACGAAGTTCCACAGCAACAAATAAAATTATAGATACATCGTTAAACACCACAAATCATTGTTCATATGGTGAATGTAAAGGCCATACCAATGAAAACTGTAATTCACATAAATCTAGTAATAGTAGTAGCAAAACCAATAGTCAAACATTAAATACCACATGCTTGTGCCAACAAAATATCCAAGATGAAAATTCCATGGACGAATCATATGATGAGGCTGTTCTAAATTTACCACCATGCCGATGTTCTACAAATAAAAATTCATCACTATCTATATTAGGCGCCACATCGTCATCATCAACATCACCATCGTTGGGTGCCGCCCCCACTTCCTATTGTATCAAGTGTAATAGTGCCGAGATTGAAAATAACAAAACGAAATGTAAACTTGATCATCTACGCTTGATTATGCAACAGAAGAAACAGCGTAGAGAAGCGCGTAAAATGAAAACCCTACCGTATAATAGTCAAGCTCGACTTGTTGGTACAACGACAACTACAGCAACCGCAACTGCCTTAACTCAATTAAATGCGACGGCAAATGATGTGCAGCAGCAGCCTACCCATATAGTCGAGGAAGTTGATAGCGTTGCTTAAAAATATTTTATTTTTTCTTATTGTCGTATACATATATTTGGAGCGCGTGCGATTTTTGTAAGGAAACACGAGTAACATGTAGGGAAACACGAGCTATGAATTTAATTTTTTTTTTTGTGTTTCTCTAATTTGTAAACAATATTTGAATTGAATTTTTATTTTATAAATATGAAATAATAATAATATAATTATTATATATAAATATACATAATTAAAATTATACCTAAATATTTTATGATATCGAAAGTATAAGAGAATAATAACAACAAAGAAATTCTAATGTTTTGTAGTGCTTCAAATATAAGATTTTATTTGATTTTATTATTAAATAGTCAATTATAAATATATTATTAACCCTGTCTGGCTCATGAATAATTGTAATAATAATTTTTTTTTATATAAATAGACGTGTGTGGGTGTGTTCATGTTGTTGGTTTGATTAATAAATAATATTGTTTTTATTGTATATTGTGATTTTGGCGTAGTAGTGAAATTTTTATTTTAAACATTAAATAAACATTTAAATGTGCCGACGAAAATGGGTTAATATATTGATTAGAATATTAGCTAATTGGTTAACTTTTGTATACATTATTTTTATTTTGTGAACTTTTCTTTTTAATATTTTTGCCGGCAATGACTAATGATCAGTGTTAATTTTATACTTATTGGAATCCTGTTAGATTTCGATTATATTTGTACTAAATTTTGAGGTAAGATCGTTATATTTGTGTGAAATTTGTTCAAAATATAAATGTCAATAAATGAAAATCGACGTATGTTTGCAAATAGGATTTAAGAATTCAAATCCTAATCATTTTATTGATGAAATAATTAATAAAAGAAACTCGCTTTTACTTGTGTTTTCGAGATTGTTATATTGAACTGGCCTCATAATTATATAAGATTTTCGAAATACTATAAAAAAATATGGATTTTTAAATTGTTTTTTAAACTTGTTATCACTTCAATGCCCACAGTCACATCAAAATAAAGTGACGATTGTCACGTCACATCAATTTTCGTATTCTCTTATTTGATTCTTGTGACGAATGTTTTATCAAATGACAAAATAATGAATTTCTAATTAAAAACATAAACTTTGCAATATTGTTTTTAATTTATTAATATTTCATCCTTTAGTATTTAACGTCACCGCAATAAAATTTCGATTTGACTTCAAGAATACCACTTTTGTTGGGAAGTGACGTGATATCATGTGACAATAATCACGTCATGTGAATTGGTACGATTGTGAGATTTGAGATGGACATATATCTCTTCGAGACTGCAAAATATTAATATTGGAAAAATTGACTGTAAATGTTTCAATTGTACTGATCAGAAATAAGAGATTTTGACAGACGAGATTATTATATTCAAACCGATTAACATCAATTGTGATAGTTCACCTAAGGCTTTTAGATTTTTCGTAATCCATTGCGTAACAATTCTTCCCAGATGGTATTATTAGCAAATCGATGTTGCTATTTTGTTTTAAATTCTTATTTTTAAGTACATACAAACAATAACTACAGATTCTTAAAATTTTTGATTTTTTGAAGTCCGTTTTCAATTTGAATTTTATTATACTTGGGTCTCCTAAAAATGTTAATTTCTTGCTACCAAATTTGCATATGCCATTCAGTATTATGGCTTTTTTATAACATTTAGACAATACAGTAAACATTTTGAGGCAGCTGGTTATTATCTACTTGACTAATGGCTGATAAATTAAAATTTTAAAAACCAGGACGAATAGTTGATGTCAATACTGTACATGATAGTACTAAACGAGAGATACAAATAATTTTCAGAATTTCCGTCACGTTAGGCAAATATTAGAATTAAAGTACAACGTTTTGGTTTAGTTTAATTATTAGTTTCAGTTTCCTATAGTTTAAGTTCTGTAATTTGGATAATTTTGTTTATATTTAATTATGATGTTACATTTGGTTTAAAAATTTTATTTCTAGTAAATTTCAAATTTAATTAATTTTATTTTAGTTTGTCCGAAATGTAAATCAATTAGCTGGTCTAAAACAAAAGTAATAATGTGGTAGTGGTAGACTGATTTAATTTTAATTTATTTTTTTTTGTTTTAAACTGGCATATGCGAGTATCATATATGTGCTTGTCATAAACACATAATTTTTATAAAAATGAAAATTTAGAATTAGAAGATAAGTTACAAATTTGCAAATCTTAATTAATAATTATTAAAATAATTTTATTTTAAGACAAAGTACGATATAAGTAAAATTCACGATTATTGTTAATTTCTAATCCTCGCATGATTAGTAGCGAATATTGCGCGAGCAGATGTGTTACATAAATCTCCCAATAAACATATTATAATGTGGTGAAAATAGTAATAGTAAATAATAATAAATTCATAAATGGAATTGTAATAATTTTCTGTAATTCAATGTTGCTGGTCAACAACGTATAATATGGATGTTTCCGTTTCATATTGAACCCTAATGATTTCCTATCTACAATTTTTAAGCAGGACCCACAATACATACATATATATTCCAAACAACAAATATATATAAATAACACCAGAAAATCTAGTATATTTATCTATAAATAATAAAACATTACTATAATAATATTATTCTATAATTATAATTTTAATTAGGCAAGGATTAAGGGATCATATAATAATTACCATACCACCATTATTATTTAGAAGTCTCTTCCCAATAAATATATAATAATTAATAAAACATCATGTTTGCCATATTAGTCTAAATAAGTAAATAAAATATTAATATTATAAATTTTTTAATTTTTAGTTACTTCTTTATTTAAATAATAAAACTATATATTACTGTAAATAAAAAATAAAATTAATTAAAATTATAAAACATCATTTATGTATGGATTCCAAACCGCTGACACGTTGCAAAATGATTACATTTTATAATGTGTACGAGGTGCAGGACAAGAACTACTCATACATAATTTGGTAAATTATTCTTAAATAAATACAATATATTACAATAAAATACAAACAAAAAAAATTTAATAAATAATAATTATATTATACATATATAAATATATATAAATAAACAATCTTTTTATTAATTTTTTTTTTGATTAATTATATCAAATTGCTTATATTATTAAAATACAAAACAATATAATAATATTAGGTAGAAAAAATTTGATGTGTTGTTTTATTTCATCCATGATATATCCCTCTTATGAATGTCCTATATCAGTTTTTTATTAAACGACATTTACAGGCCATTATTGGCCTAAATCGTCTCAATAATCTGATTACATCGGTTTCGATCAAGACTCAGCTCTTCATACTGTTGTACACAAATTAGAATATGCCAGATCGCTCTCTACGCTGAACTTGACCGAGCCAGCGTCCTCGCTGTTCTTTAATTTCATAGATCACACGTACAATTTTTCTCTGGAATATTAGAAGCCATCTTTTGTACTCATCCGTAAGTCATCGTACTATCGTCTCCTAAGCTCTTATCGTGAGTAATGAGAGATACTTGAATTTCATACTCCTTTAAACGTGTGGTTACTTCTACTGAAATCGATTGCGTCTTGGTCGCTTAAATCAGATATTTGGTTTTGGACTCGTTTATTTTGAGACCCAGAAAAGCTGAACACTGTTCTAGTAGATCAAGTATCTCTTTTACTCCGTTGCATTTAATTTAATCACACAGAAATCATATGCAAAAAGTTGATTGGATTGTCGGAATAACAAATTGTCTTGAGGTGTACCAGTTTTACGAGGGATGTATTCCAACATGGTTTTAAAAAGTATCGGGAACAGCTCATCTCCTTGTCGAACACCAGATGTAATTGCAAAAGATCTCTATTCTCAACTTTAATCAAAGCCATCTTTATAAATCAATCATGGTCGTTTTACTTTAACACAGCATTGTGACTGCGTTACTGTCATTTTACATGTATGTACATATGTACGTCAAATGTATGATATTTTGCTGATAGATTTCCCAGCCTATTTTACTGGCATAAAAGATTGGTCGGCCATGAATTATGAATTACAGGGTGTCATATATATATTATCTTATTGACAAGTGAAATAGGTTATCGTATATCGTTCAAATATCTGAAACATAAAGTTACAACCGGCAAACGTAATTGTATACATACATTTATATCACAATTTCACGAGTATTTCTATTTATCTAATCTTGAATTAAAAAAAAATATAAAATACATGTTAATGATAAGGCGAACTATTCCTCAAATTCGACATAAACAATTTTTTATTTAGTTCTATTTGAAATTTTATAATTTTCGAACATCAATGTTTGTATTAAAATGATTTTTCTACTTGCATTAAGTTTAATTAGTTTTGGTAATTTAAAATGTTAACCAAAACATAATATCAAATGGTTTTATATACAAATTATTGATAATATTTATAGCCGAACTATCAGTATCATCAATTGACCCGAGAATTGTTGGGGGTCAAACCATAACAATATCAGATGCACCATATCAAGTATCGTTAAGAAAGATCATTAACGATAATACCCGATTTGGTTCCGGATTTTTTTGTGGCGGTTCTCTTATTACTATATCGCTCGTATTGACTGCGGCACACTGTTTATATAGTTCGAGGTAAGTTTAAAGATTTTGTATTTATCACCGTTAATATAATATATCGAAACTGAAATAAAACAAAGTAATAATATAACATTATAAAGTTAACAATTATACTTATCTCTGTATAGTTAATTTAAAATAGGTGTTCATTATATAATTTTAATGATTAGCTTAAACAAACAAAATTATGATTAGTAAGAAATACAATAGACATAGATACCAATGCATAAGTTCTATGATGTATCCAAATATTATTTAATAAATTAAATTTATATTATTTTAACCCTCCTATCCATCAATTTGCACGCGCAGTTGCAGACTAAAAACAATCTTAGCTAAGTAACACTGTTTTAAGTAGCTGAGACTAGGTTTTAACATGTGACTGATATCGTTATTTTACTATGAAAAGTATGGGGTCATTCAGTTTATAGTTATTATTAATCATTTGATCACAAACATATAGATGATCATTTAGATATAAGGCATAACTGCATCTTATTTAAATTTTTGTATGATTTATTAGGTCGGTATGCAAAAGGAATTCTATCGTTTTAGAGTATAGACTTCACAGACCAGTATTTATGAGTATTATGACGTCGCGCACAGTGATGACCTATTGGGAATGCCGAAAGGTAGGACGTTTAAAGTAAACCAAAACAGTTAGAAGTGCGTTGGTGCCAAAGTAAATTGCAAAGATAAACGACAATCTTTTCTCGTTTATCTTTGCAATTTATAAAGAGCTAAACCATGTTCAAACTTTTATCTTTTAACTTGTAACAGGTAAATCAACTCTGTAGTCTTTTTTTTATTAATGTAAGATGGGCCTTTCTGGTTGCTGAGCACTTGCTTTTGTGACCAAAGTTAGATCAGTGTTTTTTAATAGTTTCAGCAGACCTTATTGGTTCATTATTTTTCTTAGTTAATATTTTATATTTAATTGTGTTGTAAACAAATTGTAGAGTAAGCATCAAATTAAAGCCATTGTCTCGTCAATATAACGATCTTGTCAATATTGTCTCGTCAATATAAACAATGTTGGACCATTGTCATGTTTTGATCCACACTTTTACCCTGATTAGTCGGAGAGCTAAGATACTTAGATTGGAATTGATTGCATCTTTATATCTAAAACCAGAGATCAGATATTTACTTTTAGATTAATTGATGTTCAGGACTACAGATGGTATTTTTCCTTGTTAATAAAATACCTATTTTACTCGTTTGTCATTTAATCTTAATCACATAGTTGTCATATCTGCCTTTATGGAAGCATTAGTGAGATAACCTAATTTGAACTTTGATACTGCATTGTGATTGGACAGGAATGTAATTCTACAAAGATTTATTATACACAATAATACAATCGTGTTCATTTTTAAATTCTCGGACATAATTTCATTTCGCCATTCTTATTGAATAAGCCACACAATTCCATAAAAGGTGCTTTATGGGATATCGAAAGCTCTGAATTAATTCAATTCCATGTGAATATTTTTCTTTAAAACAGTTTATACCGAAAATATTGTTTAGTTGGTTCACTATTAATTTGTTAGTGCTTTTTGTTCTTCATTATATTATGACACTATTGTTGTACATAATAAATGGTTTATGTCACACTTGAATTAATTAATTTATTTCCAGTAATCAACCGACTAGTCCAAGTTTATTGCAAGTAGTAGGAGGTCATGTTAATTTATTTGAAAGAGATTCAAAAACATTTATATCAGCAGTTTCATCATATAAAATTCACGAATTGTATTCTCACAGCAGATATGACCACGATATTGCTCTTATTAAGGTAAATACAAAACTAAACAACTTAGTAAAACTAAATGAAATTTTTACCTTAACAGCTTAAACAAAATATTGAAACAAAAAGTGTATTAAATATAATTAATTTGCCGACAAACACCTATCCAGTGGCATCACCATGTTTAATATCAGGATGGGGAAAAACTGAATTTGTAAAAAAAATATACATTTTGTACATACAATTTATTATAATAATGCATTACTCCATTTCAGGAAGGCAAATTGTCTCATCTTCTACTAGGGGCATACATTTCGATCAATAATGTATCACAATGTAATCTACCACAATTTTTAAATGGCAGCGTTAGAGCTGGTATGTTATGTGCCGGTTCATTTAATGGCGGTATTAATGTGTGTCAAGGAGATTCCGGTGGTGCACTAAATTGTAATGGTACAGTTTATGGTATAACATCACACGGAATTGAATGTGCTTCACCGCGGTATCCAGGAATCTTTACAGATGTGTTTTTCTACCGAGAATGGATATTAGAAAATAAATCACAATCAAATATGTTTGGTTTTAAGATGATTTTCAGTTCTATATTTATTACGCTGTATACAACATTTTGATGTTTTTATTAATTATTGGAGTGTGGTTTTGAATTGAAAATCAAATTAAGTTAACTTTAAGATTTTTATGTATTAAATGGTCGTGAGTATGTATTTATTTATTATTAAAGCTGATTTTTACATTAATTTGTTTTGCTTCACATTCCTGCTTATAAAAGGTTTTTTCTCCTCCAGTGATGGTTCTACGTATTGGACTAGTTAGGGTTTAGCCCATTATGAAAAAGCAGTAAACTAGAAATGTACAAAAAGCTCAAATGCATAGAATATTTTTATTTTTTAATGTGCCAGTTTAACAGAACAAATTATTTGCTAGTAATGGTTAGTATAAATTTAAAAAACAATTGGATACCTTTAAATATTTAATTATATTGAGAACCAAATGATTAAAATCAAAATAAATACATACATTTTAATATAGTAATAATCGTTTGTTATATATAAGCAACATCATTTCAAATCAAAAATCGGCAACTTCATTCCAAATTTTTTGAAAATTATAAGTCCGCTTATAGCATTTTTTTCTCCTCAAAAAAAAAAAAAAAATTTCCCTTACAAATATTTGCAATACATGTCAAGCGGTTGCATTCATTTATGTAATTTAATGTTATAGGAGCTACATATACACTGCAGTTCACTTGAATAAGAACGACGGTTTTTTTGGAATATTTCGAAATCGCTCCAACTTTTTCAATATTTTTTTTACAGAATTATAAGTTTTGATTAAGTAGTAAATTTAAAGGAAAAACAAATTTTTTTTTCATAATTTATTTTGCTTTCTTGTTTTTTTCTAAAATTATGGTAAATTTGAATGTTTACTTAAATAAGAACGATTAACTAATCTTAATAAAAAGTTATTTTATTGACTAAAAAATTAATTAAATTCGATTTATTTTTAAAAATTAATTGAGTTTACATGGTTTTAATAATGTGTACTACTTCCCTTATAAATAACTCCATACAACCTGCTTGAGATGGAGTCGTACAAAGATTTTAAATAATCTAAAGAAATTTGGTTCCAGGCTTCATTTATCGCCTTAATAAGGCTTTCTTTACTGTCAAATTATCGACCACCTTCGTAAACTTTTCGAGACAGCCAACCCCATATGTTTTCCATGATATTGAGATCAGGAGAATACGGAGGTCACGGCTGCGATATCTATGATTTGATTATGTTAGCTGTATGAATAGGGTCATTATCTTGCTGATATATCCATGGCAATGGCCCAAAAGTATCATTGAAGCGAGGAAAAGCTTCTTCGAAGATGCCCTTGTAAGTTACTGTCATTTTTCCGGTTGCAAATGACAAATCTCCCGGACCATAAAATGATATAGCCTCCCACACCATAACGCCTCCTTCCCGGCTGTGGTGTTTTGCTAAAAACTTTTCCTCTTTTCGAAGGTCGTGAAAATAATAATTAAACCCATCGGGGCCATCGAGGTTAAATTTCTTCTGATCAGAAAAAACGACTCGTTTCCATTTTTCAGACCATGTCATATACTGCCTCGAGAAATCTAACCTTTTCTGTTTCGTTTCCTGATTTAGATGTGGTTTCTTTTCGAGCTTACTTCGAATAAGGTGATCTGCTTTTTCAATCACTCTCCATACTGTTATTCGGCTGGTCTCCACAGCAACTCTAGCTTTAATTTTTGCACAAGATAGTGCGAAATTGGATGCTGCCCTTAGTATGGCCCGCTTGTCGGATGCAGATGTGACCTCAACAGTTCGGTCTTTATATTGTTTGAGCCATATTCTCTTGGATTTTTTGTAAAATTGAAGATAACAGTCTTACTTCTCCCTATTTTACCTGCAATTGCAATTTTCGCTGTGTAGTACTTGAATTTGGACTATTTCTTCCTTACTAAGTTTTTTTCCTCGACCCATATTTAAATTTTTTTTATGTTAAATTGCTTTTTTAAAAAAAATTAATTTAATTTAAGTTTAAGTTGCTAACACTTCAAATTTATTGATAATATGGTCGTTTCTATTCAACAAACCAAAATCACACTTTTTCAGAAAAAACAAAATAAAATAAAATTCTTCTGGCCTAATAATTTATTTTTATTTAAAAAATTATGTAATTTTAAACAAGTGCTAATCCTGTAAAAGTCAATCTTGGAAAAGTTGGATCGATTTCGAAATATTCCAAAATAACCATCGTTCCTATTCAAGTGATCTGCAGTGTATAGTAGATCATTTTATCTGAAACAGGCACACGATTTGTGTATTTTTATTTTTGTCATTTCCATGTAAGAAGGAAGAACAGTTTTTTTACTAACTAAGCCCGGTTCTATCACAACGGACCATCGCCGGTCTAAGAGTGCCATAGCAGCCACCAAAAAAAAAAAGCCCGGTTATATAAGAGAAAGCACTAAGAAGATCACATGCAATTTTACTTATCTGTATTTTTAGCAGTATATTTTTTATAACTCTGTTGCTGTAAATGGACTTTGATACTCTTCAGTAACTGGCCTAATATTGTAATGAAAACCATATGTCAAGTGATTAGTTGGTTTTTATCAAGACTGGATTAAATAAAACAAAATTCAAAATTGGACCATATCAAAGTTAAAAACCAATTATATTTTAAGTTTTTTTTATATTTAGATAAAATTTTTAGACGCTTTTTTTAAATCTATATATAATATGTTATTTAAAATATTTTTTAAAATCTATAATACAAAACTGATTTATTCTTTGATCAGCCGTCTCAAATAATCATTGTTGAACCAACTGTACACATTATTTTGTAACTATGTATTTTATTTTTTAAAATTCGAGTTTGAAAGACATAAAAAGACAAAATATTACTGTTTCTGTCTTACAAACGAGACATTACGTTTTTCTACCATACGATTTTTAACATATGTATAGATCAGTGGCAATAACATATTCGATAAAAGATAGTCTAAACGTCTCGTTACTAACGGTTCCGTTTAAAGTTGCGAACCCAAACGAAACTGCTGGTCAAACAATTTATTCATAAATATCCTGTAACAAGTGTTAAATGAAAAATATTCAATAATTAGATTATTACGGAACTTGTGTATCTGCGAGGAGGCAACGAAACTGCAGATCGTGGACAGATTATGTGGTTCTATATACGACCCATTTAGAAGACATCAATTTATGACGACAACAGACCTCACGTTGCAAACAAATAACTTATAACATATAATGGGTATACTTTTTCAAAGTAAATTTGTATCACATCATGATTTCTTCATCAAACCAATCATTTTTGGGCTTAGTTTTTACTATACCGAGAATGTGCTAGGCAGCATCGACAACCGATTTTTTCAATACTTCCCAGACACTGTTCATTTTATCAGATTGGTAATTAAATCGCAAAATGCTATTTCTGACCAGATCTTGATGTTTCCGTTGAGTTTCTTTATTTAACAGACCTTCACAGGAGAATTTCGTTGTATATTCCTCTGTCCTACCAGACTTGTACGAAAATTTCAATCGTAGCTTTGCAATAACCAGAAAATAATCAGTGCCTACGAATTTTGTTGACGATAAGATCTCACGCCTTGGACAACCCGCGATCGCCCTTTAGAAATCAACACATTGTCAATTTGGCTTCGGAATGTTTTACATGGATGTTTTCATGTTTCCAAATGGATATTTTTATGAGGAAAGAATGTACTTGCCACTTTGAGATCATGAGCGATCGCAAAGTTAATCATTCTTTCCTCATTTTCGGTCGCAGTTTCGTGTCGGGAGTACGGACTTATATTATTACATAAGTCGGCCTGATTTCGATCAATCTGACATGGTTCTTAGGTATATAGCCCAACAGATTATCCAAATTATTGTAAAGTGAGTCTTTATGTTGGGGTTGGCTTACATCATTGGGCGCATGTACACATACAATTGAGAGGTTGGCTAATCTCATGTGGAGGCGAATCTTACACATTCGATTATCGACTGCCTGAAAATCCAATACAGCCTTTTTACCTGTGGTCCAATGAGGAATCCAACTCCAAGATTTCCGAGATCATCTCCACTGTGTAGCAACGTATAGACTTGTGACACATGGTCTCCACTTTTACGCCATGGAATTTCTTAGAGCGGTACGAGTTCTAGCCGATACTCTTTCATACATGTGTAAGGCCGTCAAATGCGCCAGGTTTTCTAAGTGATTTCACGTTCCACGTGCCGACCCTTTATCTCGTTTCCGAGTACTTAAGCGAGAGGTCTTTGTTGTTTTTGCGGTATCCGATTATTTTTGCCTGTTGAAATTTACAATAATTATGGTTTTTACGGGTGCGGGTCGTCAACCTAGCGATCCAAACAGATTTAGTCGCCTCCTAGGACAAGCTCTGGGTACTGTGGTGGTAATCAATGGACCACATGTTTCGTTTGTAAAATTTACGAAACACGAATGCCTCAGGGCTTTTTTACGATTTATAGTTAAAGTCATTTGGACCTCTATAGTAAAAGTTATTTGGAAATCGAGTGAATAGTTTGATCCGCTATCAGTCCTGACCTAAATACGCTTGAGCACGTGTGAGATATGCTAAGACATCATTTCAAAAACATTAGATAATTTTCAATCAAATCTCATCTCACAATAAAAGTTCACTGTGTGCCAAAAACTGTATATCATCCGAAAACGTTCTGAGCACGTATAACTTCAAAAACTTCTAACTTTACGATAGAGCTGTCAATTGACAGATTGCAACACCAGTGGCCCTATTCTGGTTTTCCCTGGGAATAGGAAAAAAAAATTCCCAATTCCCAACTATAATAATTCCCAATTTTTTATTCCCCAATTCCCAAAAGTGTATTCTGGCGTGCTGGGAATTATTTCCCCTCTGTGAAACAAATAGTTTTAAATGTTCGCCACTAGAGTACCTTTTTAATGGTTTTTTCCATGGTGCGCTATGTTATTATAATTATATGAATATGATTTAAATATTGACGGATGAATAACAAATTTAAAAAAAAAATAGGTGTTTTCGCTTTTGAAAAACAATTAAAAATTTTTTAGGGTCGGAATTATTTTCTACATTCACTATTTATTATGATTATTATTATTTATGAATTAGCTAATTTTTTTTATATTTTAGGGCAGATAAAACCAAATTTAAAAAATAGGTGTTTTTGCTTATAAGAAATAATAAAAAAAAATTTAAATTTATACTCTAGTATTATGATTATGAGTATTTTACCATAAGAAATATGAATTCCCAACAATTTTAATAGGGAAAAATAAACGTCCAAACTGTTATAATTGGGAATTATTTTTTCCAAACAAAATATTTTTCCCAATAGCCAGAATACACTTTTGGAAAAAATAATTCCCAACTGTTATAAAAACGTCAACAATTTCCAATTCCCAATTCCCTGGGAAAACCAGAATAGGGCCACAGGGTTGCCAAATCTCGAAATATAAAAGGCTACCCTCGTGCATACGAGATTCATAAATATTTTAAAGCGCATCAATTTTCCAACGAAATTTGAATGCAAGCAACTTACTGTAACTTAGCAAACGTGGTTTTCTTCTCAAAAATCGTTACAGTTATTCTTTTAAAGTGATTTTTAAAAATAATTTTGTTAATTTAAATATAATAATTTATGGCTTAACGGCCGGAAACGGCCCTAACCGCGTCTCAACTCAACTGAGACTCTAGGAACCATTAATACGTATTGATACACAATTTAGATAGTCCAGCACAACGAATGCTTTTAACACAATAACTTTTTGGAATCCGGTGCTTGTTGGTAATCCGCGAGACTCGAACTTGAACTGGAGCGATTCAAATGTAAATATATGAAAATAAATAATTTTTTTATCAAATTTGTAAAAAACTAAAAAGTTGAAAATTTTAACTTGTTCTAAATGTTATCATTTGAAATTTTTTTAATGGAACGTCTGAAGCTTGGATAACTTGAGTTGTGTAGAATTCTGGTTAAATTAATTTTGAAATTTTTATTAAGATTATATTTATATTAATATTTATATTATTTTCAGTTTAATTTAATTGGTTTATTTATTGTAATATTTACTCGTATTTTATAATCAGAGTTCGCTGATTATATTCTATTGTTTAGATTTTGACTGGGTTATGATATAAATGATATTAAGGTGTTAGTTGTTATAGATGTTATAGATGTTAGTGTTACAGTGTTAGTTTAAAATGATAATTATTGCTATTGGTGGTATTAGTGAATCTAATCTATGAAATAAAAGTGAAGTTGGGTGAGTTTTGGTAGTTAAATGTTGTAGTTGATTCCCTTAATAAATTTTAGTATTGTTTTGTACTCCGAAATTTCTTCGTGAATGAGTATGTCCGTTAGGGTTTTTTGTGTAAGGAGGGGATAGTTGTTTCTGATTGTGAAGAATAATGGGTAGTGGTTTATGATGTGTTCGTTGTCTTCTAAGGTGTTGCAGTTTGTGCTGTATGGTGAATCTTCTAGTTTTATAATATGTTTATATTTTTTATTGTTCTAATGCGGCACATTCTTTTAATTTCTTGCGTGTTGAGATCATAAGGTTTAAACGATAGATTTGTTTTAGGAGATGGAACGATTTGTTTATAGTATTTCCCAATGGTGTTGGTCATAATGTTGTATATTATTTTCCATTCTGATAGTATGTTGTTAATTATTTTATTTGTAGCTGCTATGGTTGGTTCGTTTTCCAGGATGTGGGTGGGGACTGTAGCTTTTTTGCCAGTTTATCTGCTATTTCATTGCCCATTATTCCGCAATGGCCTGGTATCCATTGAATTATGAAATTTTTATTTATATTGGGGCCTGCGGTGTCAAGTATCTAGTTTTCATAGTGCCTGTATTTTCATTTAGTGCCGAAATTATGGATTGACATGCGCTCTTAGAATCGGTGATTATCAAGATATTATTGGATTTTAATCCAAGTGAAATAGTTACGGCTATACTAATTGCTATGGTTTCTATTGTTTTAATGTGATGTTTTTTTAGTTGAATGGAGAGTTCTAAGTTGCTTTTTGAATGAAAATTCCTATTCCGGCCTTGCTTTCTCTTATAGAACCATCTGTGTATATTTGATCATGGTTGGAGTGTTTATGTAATGTTTGTTGTGTTATTTGTTGTAGTTCTATATTATTTATGTAGGAGTTAATATTTTGTATGTCTTCTATTTTTCGATTACTCTTAAATTATCTGGTTTCGTGGTTTTAATATGCTTTGCCTATTTTTGTATTTTTGTAAATGTGATTGGTTATGTATTTTAGAGTCTTTATTTTGATGTCGAATTGTGTAGCCCTCTATGAGGCCTTTGATAAAAGGGCAGGCGTATAGGTGTTGTTCTTGTTAAGCCTAAGCTAATTCTTATGGCACTGTTTTTTATGATTTGAAAAATGTTATGGGCTGTTTTGTTGTTGTCTTCGGTAATTATATATGAATATTCCAGTTTCGGTTTTAATATAGCTTTATATGTGTAGCTATAACTATGTATATAGGTTTCTATTGTGTTGAATTCTGTAGGATTTATATAAGAGTTTATGTGCTGGATTGGAGAGTTGGATTCAATTGACGATGGGAAGTTTATGTTTAAGAATAGTTTAGCTTGGTGTAGGTCATCTAAAATTCTGTAGTGTGATTGTTTTTTATTTTTTATCTTATTGATATTGTTCCAAATGTCTTTGATATTGGATCTTTGGTTTATGTTTGTTAAGAATGTTCTCCAGCTTTCGGTTTTAGCTTTTATGATTTCTAACTTTAGCTTTTGCGTTTTCTTAACTCTATTGGCTGTGTATCGTGTTTTGTTCTGAATTCAAGTTTTCTTCTATTTCTTTCATTGTGAGACTGGTGGGTACGTTTTTTATTATTCCGATTGTGTTGTTAAAATTGTTAGGGATAAAAGCATTATACTGGTCGATGGTTTTGAATTTAATAGAGTCGACACAGCTGTTTGCATCCTGAGCAGTTTTGAAAATGTTCTTGCTGATTTGTTCCACGTTTTCTATATTTGTAAAATGGTTCATTTTTAGGGCTTTGCCTAAACTGATCATATTCATGTTGTCTTTTGCTATTATGACTTTGTATGGGCCTGTGTCCTGTCTATTGTATCTATTTTGTTCTTTGGACTTTCGTTTAAGGTTACTTGTTCTGCCATATTAATGTTATTTCTTTTTCCACTGTCTATGTATTTATATTTTTTTATCGAAAATTCTGTTTTTCTGATTCTTCGGATTCGGTGTTTAGATTCACGGCTATGTTTGTGTTTTTTTGATTATGTATTTTTGTTTATTGGGTTTTTATTTGTTTTTAGATTGTGAGTGTCGTCATTTGAAAATCGGATTTTTTTATTTAATTCTTCATCGTTAGAGTCTGTGTCAGTTATATCATTTCACATGTATAGTATGGTCGGGTTAAGTAGTTAAAACTACTTCTCCCTTTTGTTTTTGTATTTTTTGGGTGGTCTTCTATTTCTGTTCTACTATTAACTACAATATAACTACCAAAACTTACCTTCTAAATATTGTTATAAATTAAACTTAAATTATAGAATTCACTTTATTCACCAATATAATAGTTCACAGTTTAATAGATTGTAATCACAGCGAAAATTGTATTATTCATTCAACTTTCGATGATTGAATGTATAATAATGGTTATATAAATAAAGCATACAAGTTCTCGATAATAATAATTATATAAATAAAGCATACAAGTTCTCGATATTAACAAAGAAATACACCATATATTTTAGTTAATGTGCTAATTCATAGATCGGGTAACTGACTTAACCTTATACGCGCTATTAAAAGAAAAATATTTTGTTTTAAAAAAATAAAACCGGTTTGTTTGTTATAATCTGCCTAAGAATAAAGCATGACGATATTCGCATTTGTAAAATTATAAAATATTCATTCAATATAGTTACAAAACAGGCATTTTATTCATTTTTTTGGTTTGGTATAAGTATAATTAAAAATAACGAAACAACATCATTCACACTAACCCACCGGGAGTTTCTAAACAGTTAAAGTTTTACTATTCTCACTGTCTAATAATTTCGTAATTGGTAATATAGCATGATTGCTACTATTACTCATTAGAGTATTCGTCTGTGCTGCAGCCGATTGTTTTAAATAAGTTCCTAGAACAATTCCAATAAAAAGAATAAATCCTATTTGGTGGTTCGAAATAAATTTCTTTGCACAGTCATTTGGACTATCTATATTCAGCGTGTAAATCTGAAAAAATACAATTGAATATTTCAACTCAAAATCTAATTCAGTTTTGCAATATTTTTTACCTGATGTCCTAAATGTGAAAATATCGCAGTGATGGCACAGTAATAGGGCCATGATAAATCACAAACAATACCAGATACTAACAAACCCGATAACATAGGAACTGAGAAGCCTGTTAACCATAGTTTTGTATTCTTACCAAATTTGAGTGCAGTCGATTTCATTCCTATAGCTAGATCATCTTGTTTATCCTGAAGAAGATATATTACAGTTAGTTAAAATGATAACTAAAGTAGGGTTTTGTTACTTGATGAGCGTATATTGTATCATAGATTAACGTCCAACATACTCCTGACAGATAGAGAGGTAAACACGCCGACCATTGAATATCTCCATGAATGGCACTCCATCCTAATAAGGCACCCCAGTTAAATGTCATGCCTAAAATCAACTGTGGCCAATATGTGAATCTCTTCATAAGTGGATAGATGACAACAAGCCCAAGTGATGATGCACCCAGGACAATCGAATACCAGTTTAATTCTAATAAAATTAAACAACTCATACCCAGCTGAGCCGATAAAAATACTAAAGCATCTGTTTGACTTATTTTTTCAGTAACAAGCGGCCGATCTTTTGTTCGCTGAACTTTTCCATCGATGTCCTTATCCCACATATCATTTATGGTACACCCAGCACCTCTCATTAAAAACGCACCCATTCCAAATAAGGCCAGCGTTTGAAAATCGGGTAGAGCTCCTGCCGGCGCACTTAATGCTATACTCCATCCACACGGCCAAAACAGCAACCATGATCCGATCGGTTTATCGATTCGCATCAATTGAGCATACGGTTTAACATATTTTTTTAATTCACTAAACCCATTTCTCTTGTCTTTTTGTGACACATTTATACCAACTTTAGCCGATACATTGTTATCTAACGTGTTGTTTCGGGATGAAATTGTTCGTATGGCAAAGACACTCGAGGTTTGATGTAATAAATTATTTAAAATTAACCGATTTGAGAATCTATCAACAATTCTAAAGCAAAATGTCGATCGTATCATATTTTACAGTATTTATATCGACGTTAGGGAATACAAACATAAAATTTACTAGCAAATCATTTTTGTATTATTTGTGCTCGCATATTTTCAGGGACAAGAACTTTGGCTCACAATTATTATTACACAACTTCATTTAAACAGAACATAACATAACATGTTATCAATTATATATCGTAAATCTATTTTATTTTAATTCAATTTGATGAAATGACTTTATTTTTAACTTTATGGTTAACACTAGAATTTGATCAATCAATAAGAATTAATTATAAATAAAGTAAAATTTAAAAACTAGATAAGACCTTGTTTTAAGGTTATATTTTTATTTCATCATTTTTGCGACTGTCAAATTGTATTTATTAAAATGAAAAATAGTTTTGTGTTCCCTGGGTATATTTTATAGGGGATACGTGACTTGATCGTTCCATGAAATAATTTATGATATAGTGCAAAAGAGCAATCGATGGGAAATATGTGACTATTCACAAATTTTGATTTTTGAATTTAGATATCAGTTCTAAAACAATATTTTACTAGGCACCAAATAATTCTGGATCTTAATTTTTTTAATTATAAAAAACCCTCCATTAGTCTATTGTGTTAATGGCCATTTGTGATTATGACTATTATTTTATAATGTGTTACATAGGTGACATAGGGTCGCCAAATTGATCGAGGGATTTTCAGGGAGAGCACGTTTGTAAAACGGTTCTATAATAAAACTTCCATAAGTATTTAATTACATCTTACACAAAAAAAAGTTTAAATATATATATATATATATATATATATATATATATATATATATATATATATATATATATATATATATATATATATATATATATATATATATACATATATATTATATATATATATATATATATATATATATATATATATATATATATATATATATATGTATATATATATATATATATATAAATATATATATATATATATATATATATATATATATATATATATATATATATATATATATATATATATATATATATATATATATTATAAATATATACTATCTAATATTCCTGAATCAACTGATATTTCAAACAGTTTCGAATCTGTGCCATTTGTATTCGTGGATGATGTCTACGTTTTGGTCCTTAGTGATAACATGATCAAGCCTTATACAAAACCATCGAGTGATAAGCAAAAATATTAAATAGTTGGCGTTCAGAATGATAGAAAACTCCTTTGGAATATGTGCAAAATAGCGGATATTTAAAACCGCAATAATAGTAAGCCGATATTACGTTAGTTAAGAGTATAGTCCAATCGAGTGAATATCTTCATAATTGGTTAAGGAAGAATAGTAGCTAAATTACTCCCGATTTAGTAGATCACGAAGTAAATGGAGCTGTCGTACCAGGTGATTTTCTGTTTAAAACGTTTCAAATTATATTTAAATATTATTTGGGGTTCTTGGCATAATTTGGAAAGCAACCTAGTGAGCCTCAAACCTTTGAAATTCGACGACTATTGCAAAACAAACCCAGGAAAAGTTTGCTGAGTATTTTTGTAGAGAGGGGCAAGTAGAGTGGCAGATCAGCAGAATATAGACTTCACTGGCAAAAGAGGAAAAGAAAACTGTTATATTAAATTTTATTTATTTTATTAAATTAGATTTATTTTAGTTAAAGAAAAGCACAACCATTTATTGAAGAAAAAGCACATCAATTTCCATTAGGCGTAACAACCTTCCATTAGGAATAAATTAATTAATTAATATAACATAAATAGTAACATAAAATAAATTTATGTGAAATAGATAAAATTGAATATATAGTTTATTATTTTAATTATATAATTATAATTAATTATTATATAATTTATTGAAAATAGAAAAGTAATTAACATAAAATACCAAATTATCAAAAATTTTATTTTATAAGAAATTAATTAATAAATTCATTTGTATAATAAAAATAGAAATAGTAATTAACATAAATTACCAACTAATCAAACATTTTATTTTATCAGAGATTAATAAATAAATTCTTTTATATAATTATAAAAGTATAATTAATATAAATTAACAAATTATCAAACACGTTGTTTTACAAGAAATTAATAAACAAATTATTAATTAAAAAATAACAAAATCATAACTTATTTCACATATCCAGCGTTCATGTAATGCCTTAAAAACAAAAAAATAATAAAACATATAAATGAAATTAATAAAAATATGAAACAAACCTTATATTTTCTAATTAGTTCGATCTTCATCTTCTTGTATGTTTAATAAATCTCGCAGAACTTTAAGCATTTTTTCTTGTGCTTCAAGTCTTCGAGAAAGGGAAAGTGCTTCCAAGTAGGGTTTTAATGAAACCAAAAACGAATCCAGTGCATCAGGAAAAGTCGCTGTCGTCGAGATGGAGGTAGTCGAATGTAAACTATTTTCTAGCGCACTTACATAGCGGCTCTGTAAATTTAAAATCTTTTCCTGGTTTGGCCCTTAAAAGTTATATAAATAAATAAATAAATATATATATATATATATATATATATATATATATATATATATATATATATATATATATATATACGATTTAAAGATATGTATATATATATATATATATATATATATATATATATATATATATATATATATATATATATATATATATATATGTATATATATATATAATATAATATAAATATATATAATATAAATATGTATATATATATATATATATATATATATATATATATATATATATATATATATATATATATATATATTATAATTATATAATCTATTAATTAGCCATATTTTAATTGAACGAAATTAAGAAGCCAATTTGAATATTTAACGTTTAATATAAACAAAATAAACTTACCGTAATTATTCATTTTTCACTATGAAATCTAATAAACTTTATAACTAAACGTTATTATTAATAATTGTAAGAAACACTTTATTTATATTTAAAAATTCACAAAAAGATTTGCAAACCGTACAAAATGACAAAACGAAATGTCAAATTTATGAATTTACCCATATACAAACCCTATAAAATGAAGAACTACTGTAAAATGCTTCATATTTAAGAAATGACTACTGCACTGAAACGATTTCACATCCATATACAATTTTCATATAGTGGATATAGCCTGTATTCCATGGGAAAAATTTGCTGACAGCATTTTTTTTACTGAAAACAAAAAACAAAAAAAATCTTCAAAATCCATAAGAGTGACAGAGAAAAGATTTATATGTTTGTTTCATATTTATAGTAAAATTTTATGGGATAATTTTGACAATTACATTTTGGACTTAACCTAAAATTTTCATAAAATTTGTAACACACATCAGTTGCTTAACATTTATATACAAAAAAATCATTTATATACGTATATTATCACTATGGATTTGGAAGATTTAGATTATTTAGATCCGCTAAATATTATGAAATATTATGAAACTGTATATTTTAAATATTTTCACTAATAATATTTTCACTTAAAAATTTAATGAAATACGTTATGAAATTTAAACTCGAAATAAAAAAAATTGACATTTGACCATAAAAATGGCGAACGATTTATTTTACAAGTGTGTGTAAAAAATGTTTTCATTTTTATACGTTTTTAAAGATGTATTAAAAATGTTGCCATAAAAAGTGCTTCGGTTTACATTTTTTTATAGGACAGTATGGCAGCACACTAACACTATGATAAATATTTTGTCAGTAAAATCTTGCTGACAGCATTTTTGTTTCGTAACACAACAAGTAAATATATATTTTTCTCTCGCTTTTTTTTTTGCTGACAGCAATAATTTCCCATGGAATATAGGCTTATATTTTGATAGATGCGGTAAGCCTGATTTCCATTATGAAAAAATACTGACAAAATAGGCGGGATAAAAAATAAATTTTTTCTTAAAGTGCGAGTGAAATAAAAAATATTTCCAGAACAAAAAATTTATTCAGTACTGATTAAATTTTTATGGTTACTGAGAAAATAATTATAGCAGTACTGACAAAATATATGAAAAGAAGTATTTTTATTCAGTACTGGAGAAATATCTCTTACCGGGGGTTCATACGTTTGGATATTTTTTGATCCGCTCAAGAAATTTCGGTTGTGAAGTTAGTCACATGTATATTTGTGCTCAAAAAAGGTCTATTTTGTTTGACACTTCAATCGACAAATTTTTATTTTCGTTTTGTGCTCGGCTGTGGTAAAACCAATAATTTCTACTATATTTACTTTTGTTGTATTGTGCGTTATTATTGTTTTTGTTTTGATAATTATCAAATTTCGTGTAGTTTCGCACTAACACATACAAAAAGCAATAAAAATATTTTGTGGTTGAAAAATATTTTATTGTTAACGACTAATCCTAGTAATTTTGCATGCTGAAGAGTGGATATGATATAGAAAAATATGGTTTTATGTGCAAGTTTTTTTTACAGATAAATGTCTTTACTGATGACAATTGTTTTTCCATAATTTAAATTTATATTTTTATGATTCGTAATAATTATTATTTGTGTATGTATTTCTATTAAATTTTAATGCAAAATATTTATTATTTATACCAATTTATAAAAAAAAAATATAATACATTGGTATGATAAAAATATCTAATTTTTTGAACTGCATAGAAGCATGGAAATAATTTAAAAAAATCGCAATTTTGTCCTAGTACGATGTTCGCTCGACCAAGTCAAATATGGCAATAAAAATACATATAATAAGCATAAAATTTGTTAAAATAAATATATATATTTTTTTTAAGTTGTAAGCCTGCGGCTATTTTCGCTCAAAGTTGAATATTTTTCAACTCAAAGGGGGCGTGGTTTATCATTATATGAGTAATTCTATTGGAGTTTCGGGTGGATTTTGAGCGGATCAAAAAATATCCTAACGTATGAACCCCCGGTTAGGAAAAATAAATATGGCTGATTTTTTGTGTCGAATGAATAATTTTAACATTTCGTTTTGTGCCATTCATCTTAATTCAATGTGAAAATAATTGATATAATGAATAATTATGTTAAGTTTATTTTGTTTTAATTTATTGTTGTAGATTTAAAGTGTATTTTGTCTTTTTGAAAAACAAAAAAAAATTTGAAATTTATTGGTTATGTTACATGCAGCTGTCAAAATATATCCACTATAAAAAAAGAAAAGAGGAAAACACGATCTCAGTACTCTAATGGCATTTTTAATTTTTTTCTCGCTTTGGTTTTTCCAGTAAAAAATACTGACAAAATTTTATTCATAATGGAAATCAGCCTTTAAGCCTGATTTTCATTATGAAAAAATACTGACAAATTAGTCAAGGCGGAATAAAAAATATAATTTTTCTTAAAGTGCGAGCGAGAGAAATAAAAAATATTTCCGGTACAAAAAATTTATTCAGTACTAAATAAATGTTTATGGTTACTGAGAAAATAATTATAGCAGTACTGTCAAAATATATCAAGAGAAGTATTTTTATTCAGTGCTGGATAAATATTTTATTGGCAAAATAAAGAAGGATAATTTTTTATGGTCAATTCATAATTTTAACATTTCGTTTTGTGCCATTCATCTAAATTCAATGTGAAAATAATTGAAATAATGAACAATTATGTTAAATTTATTTTGTTTTAATTTATTGTAGATTTAAAGTGTATTTTGTCTGTTTTTTTAAAAAAAATTGAAATTTATTGGTTATGTTACACGCATCTGTTAAAATGTATCCACTATAAAAGTAAAAAAGGATCTCTGACACTCTAATGGCATTTTTAATTTTTTTCTCGCTTTGGTTTTTTCAGTAAAAAATACGGAAAAATTGTTTTTCATAATGGATATCAGCATAGCGATTATGTACACATTTTAGCTAAAAAAAATTCGATAAACTAGTCAATTTTTTTACTAGAAAAACATGTGTCGTAGATTAAACTACATTTTTTGTATTGTAGTAACGTACGTCGGTTCTAACATCGCTATTTCTTGTTTACAAATTACAAGGCAATTTGACGTTTATCAATCAAGTCGTAGACGTTTACCAATCAAAAAATAAACCATAAATATTATTATAATTTATTAACTATATAGGCATACACATAAAATAGAAACAATGTATTTGAAATTCAAAAATTTTATTTTAATGTTTTTTTTATTCACACCTACCAACGTACATCTAAAAATTTTCATATTTTATCGAATTTTTGTTACTATTGGTTACATACACAAAAATATGAATAGCAGTTTTGGTTGCATTCAGTTTTTTATATAAAATAAAATTGACTAGTTTATCGAATTTTAACAAAAAAATTTAGCTAAAATTTGTACATAATCGCTATGCTGACTTCACTTAACCCTATATTCCATGGGAAATTATTGCTGTCAGCAAAAATAAAAGCGAGAGAAAAATATATATTTACTTGTTGTGTATACGAAACAAAAACGCTGTCAACAAGATTTTACCATAGCAATACATTATATTATATAGAATGAGCGTAAGCAAATTTGTTATTGTTTCCTCATGTTTCCTTTCAAGCGTTATCAGTATGAGTGGGAGGTGTATATAAAAATTCAATATGGCGGTTGCTTCTTTTCACAAAAACACCAAAACAAACTTTTTCAGTTTTGGGATTGCTACAAGCCATTCGGTGTTTAAGTGATTGTGAAATTTTAAAAAAATAAAAAAGTATTCAATTAAATTTAATTAAACAATATATAAACTTTACATTGTGTTATTTTTAATAGTAATGTTATAATTAATGATGAAGTTTGTTGTGAGAAATTGCCGAAATTATCAGGGCAAAAAAAATTGGGAATTTCGTTTCATAGGTAAGTGTTAGTTGATACTTTATGACTCATAACTAACATAATAGTGCAAATATATGAATAAATTACCAAAAATAATCATTTTTAATTTAAAATTTAGCAAAATGATTTTGTTATAAATGTACGGTGTTTGTTTTGGTGTATGTAGAATATAAACATTTAGTTTTACCAGTTTATGTACTTTTCGTAATATTAGTTTTAATATTACGAAAAGTACATAATATGGTCACCCAAAATGGCGCGCGTGTGTACGATATTTGATTTAGTGCTGTGTTTTAAATTTAATTTTTTCATTTTACAATTAAATACAATAAAGTTTAATAATTCATGAGTTTTAGATTGTATATTGATAGTCAAACAATAATTAGATTTTTTTTTGGTTTTTTTATGCTTAATTTCTTTCAGATTACCAAAGTGCAAACATATGGAAGAAAAATGGTTAAGTATTTTTGAAGAAGAAGTGAAAAATCAGATTCATAAACGGTCGCTCGTATGTTCAGCACATTTTGATGAAACCTATTTTATGTCACGAAAGGATGCATATAAACGCAGAATTTTGAAGGATCCAGCCGTTCCCAGCTTATTTAAAAAATAAAGGTGGTCTAATCACTTTCGTCCTCAGTATTAAAAATTTGCAAATATACTGAAGCAGTATTAAAACGAGAACAGAGGTAAAAACATGACCTAGAAAAGTATTACGACATTCGGTTAAATTATTTTTGTAATGAAAATTCCAAAACGCTTACCAAACGTAACAGATTCGTTTCCCTACTTCATTTTCAAGTAATGTAACTTAACTCTATATTTTGTGGATTAGGCCTACCGGGGACATCACTTGAAAAAAAAACGTACCAAGTACTTTTCCTCTTGGGAAGTCTGGAAACGAGTACATTAAATCTATAAAGATGATTTTTATTTTGAACCCATTAATTAGACAATGATAAACGTCCAAAATGAAATTGACCCATATATATATATATATATATATATATATATATATATATATATATATATATATATATATATATATATATATATATATATATATATATATATATATATATATATATATATATATATATATATATATATATATATATATATATATATATATATATATAAAGGGTCATCCAAATGTGACGCCTAGATGTCAGCAGTATATAATTTTTACACGTGACATCTTTTCAAATGACATAAGCCATTTTGTTTTATTAGAAGGTAGTACAGTTCTAACCATGGACAGGTACACATTGCAACAACGCGTTTATATCATTAAAACTTATTATGAAAATGGGCGTTCTTTGAAAAATACCCATCGCAAAATTCGTGATTTTTTTGGTGTAAATAATCGGCCAAATCAATCTTCAATTCAAAGATTAGTGAAAAAATTCGATGAAACTGGTTGTGTTACTGATAAACCAAAAAGTGGAAGACCAAAAACTGTACGCACAAATGAAAATATTGCTGCTGTTAGTGAAAATGTAGAAAATGAACCGACAACATCAATTTCACGTCGCAAGAATTGGGCATATCTTATGGCTCCTTATGGAGGATTTTGCATAAAGATTTGCATTTACACGATTACAAAATTCAATTAACCCAGAAATTGAAAGAAAGAAACCATTTACAACGTCGTAATTTCGCTAGTTGGATTATTGAACAACGAACGACAGATCCATTGTTTTCAAGCAAAATTTTGTTTAGTGATGAAGCTCATTTCACAATGGATGGATTCGTCAATAAGCAAAATTGTCGTATCTGGGGTGATGAAAATCCTCGTGTTATTCATGAAAAATCTCTACGCCCACCAAAAGTTACTGTTTGGTGTGCATTTTGGGCAAATGGAATCATTGGGCCATTCTTCTTCGAAAATGATGCTGGAAATGCTGTTACTGTGAATGCTGAGCGATACCAATCAATGTTGAGAGACTTTTTATGGACACAGTTGAGTCATATTGATGTGTCTGACGTCTATTTCCAGCAAGACGGTGCTACATGTCACACAACTCGACAAAACATTACGTTTTTGCAATCAAAATTTCCTCAACGTGTAATTTCACGAAATTCAAATTTCAATTGGCCTCCAAGGTCATGTGATCTAACACCATTAGTTTTTTTTTGTGGGGTTTTTTGAAAAGTCGAGTGTATGCTAACAATCCACAAACAATTAATGATCTAAAGAACAACATTCAAGTAGCAATTCGTGAAATAACACCAGCAACATGTCGGAAAGACATTGAAAATTTCGATATTCGGATTGATGCCTGCAGACGCAGTCGTGGTGGACACTTGAATGATATTCTATTCCACGTATAATTGTAATGGATCATACTTTTAATAAAAAAAAAACAGCTTGAAAAAATTGCAAATAGTTAATCTTTGATTAACTCAAGAAAATGCAACTCCCACAACGCAATCCGATAAAAAATGTTAAGTAAGAACTCAACTTTCAGAATAGCAATCTGGAATGCGAATGGGCTTATGCAACACATTCCAGAAATAGAAATATTTTTAAATACAAAAAAAACGACATTTTCCTAATATCCGAAAGCCATTTTGTTAAATCTTCATTTGTTAAAATCCGGGGTTATATCTTATATCATTCCATCCATCCAGCGGAAAGAGCAAGAGGTGGCTCGGCATTACTAATAAAAGAAAATATAAAACACTATGTAGAAACAAAAATCGAAGAAGAATCAATGCAAGTCACTACTGTAAGGATTCACATTAAACACAGACAGCTTACTGTCTCTGCAATATACTGTCCTCCCCGGCATAACTTGAAAAGGGAGGACTACATTAAACTATTTAAATCCCTAGGACGTGATTTTATTATTGGAGGTGACTTTAATGCGAAAAACACCTATTGAGGATCTAGACTTACGACGTCAAAGGGTAAAGAATTGCTTCAAGCAGGTCAGACATCAAAATGTGAATTTTACTCTGGTGGTTCCCCAACATACTGGCCAAGTGACGGAGCTAAGTTACCGGACCTAATAGACTTTTACGTAGCAAGAGGTATATCTCAGAAAGTCAGAACTACATTCACATTGAAAACAGCAACTCTCTAGTATCGGATCACTCACCGGTTATCATGACAGTCAGTGAAATGTTAATTCAAAGGGAAAGTGCACCCAGATTAACCAATTCAAAAACAAACTGGGATCTCTTTCGTAAATTAATGGAGGAGAAAATCAATCTCCAGGTACCGATAAGAAATTCTCGACAGTTGGAAAACGAATTGGAACAACTCAATGAAGTAATTCACTATGCTGCGTTGGAAAGTACCCCCACTTTACAAAATAAGAAGACGCTAAACGTATCCTACCCAATGGAACTTAGAGAGTTGGTCAGAGAAAAGCGATGGGCTCGTAAAACCTGGCAAATTAATCGAACACCTTAGAATAAAACAATTCTTAACAATCTATGTAACAGTCTTAAATCCCTTCTTAAAGAAGTTAAAAATGAAACCATCAACAGATAGCCTAACTGATGAAAAAAATTCTGATTATTCACTGAGGAAGGCGACGAAGGGACTTAAAAGACCAAAAATTCAAGTACCTCCACTTAAAAAGGATGATGGGATCTGGGCAAGAGGTCACAAAGAGAAGGCTGATTTGTTTGCGGAGTATCTCCAGGAAACCTTCCAACCGCTACCAAGACAAACTGCCAATGAAAATATAATGCCAATTCACAAGCTGGATGAGTTTGATATACAACCAGTAACTCTCAAAGAACTAAAAGAAGAAGAGAAAAGTAACATGAATATTAAGAAAGCCCCAGGGTATGACCGGATTACTTGCCAAATTATCAAAGCTCTACCAGACAAAGGATTTCGTAAGCTATTACACATAATCAATGCAACCTTTCGGTTAAAATATGTTCCGCATCAATGGAAAGTAGCAGAAGTAATCATGATACCGAAACCTGGTAAACTACCTAACGATAAAAAATCAAACAGGCCAATTTCTCTGCTGCCAATTATGTCAAAACTTTTTGAAAAATTATTACTAAAGCCACTTTAACCAATAATTGAGGACCGACAACTAATTTCTCCACATCAATTTGGATTCAGAGAAAAGCATTCTACAATTGAACAGGTGCATAGAATAACAAATATAATTGAAAGAACGTTAGAACATAAAAAAGTATGCTCAAGCATATTCCAGTGGCCCTATTCTGGTTTTCCCAGGCAATTGGGAATTTTTGAAGTTTTTATAACAGTTGGGAATTATTTTTTCCAAAAGTGTATTCTGGCTATTGGGAAAAATATTTCTTTTGGAAAAAATAATTCCCAATTATAACAGTTTTGACGTTTATTTTTCCCTATTAAAATTGTTGGGAATTCATATTTCTTATGGTAAAATACTCATAATCATAATACTAGAGTATAAATTTAAATTTTTTTTTATTATTTCTTATAAGCAAAAACACCTATTTTTTTAAATTTCGTTTTATCTGCCCTAAAATATAAAAAAATTAGCTCATTCATAAATACTATTATAATAATCATAATAAATAGTGAATGTAGAAAATAATTCCGATCCTAAAAAATGTTTAATTGTTTTTCAAAAGCGAAAACACATATTTTTTTTTTTTAATTTGTTATTCATCCGTCAATATTTAAATCATATCCAAACATAATAACACAGCGCACCATGAAAAAACTATGAAAAAGGTACTCTAGTGGCGAACATTTAAAACTATGTGATTCACAGAGGGGAAATAATTTCCAGCACGCCAGAATACACTTTTGGGAATTGGGGAATAAAATATTGGGAATTATTATAGTTGGGAATTAGGAATTTTTTTTCCCCAATTCCCAATTCCCAGGGAAAACCAGAATAGGGCCACTGGACGTCGCGCAAGCATTCGATAAAGTTTGGCACAGTGGTCTGGAATACAAACTGCATAGAGATCTGCCGAAGCAATTCTACGCCATTCTAAGATCTTATTTATCCAATAGACATTTTCGAGTGAAATATGAGGATGAATACTCTGAGCTAAAGAAAATCTCTGCCGGTGTCCCGCAGGGGAGTGTATTAGGGCCAATCCTGTATTTACTATATACAAGAGACATACCAACCACAAATGAAGGAACCATAGCCACCTTTGCAGATGACACAGCAATTATGGCAATTGGAAGTAATGTCGCCGATGCAACGAGCAAACTCCAGAGGATGACCAATGCGGTTTATAACTGGACAAAGCGTTGGCGAATCAAGCTTAATGAGACAAAATCCACACATATTAACTTTTCATATCAAAAGGCTTACCATCTATATAACTATATAAATATATATATATATATATATATATATATATATATATATATAATATAAATATATATATATATATATATATATATATATATATATATATGTATATATATATATATATACTTATATATATATATATATATATATATATATATATATATATATATATATATATATATATATATATATATATATATTTATATATATATATATATATATATATATATATATATATATATATATTTAAATATATATATATATATATATATGTATATATATATATATATATATATATATATATATATATATATATATATATATATATATTTATATATATATATATATATATATATATATATATATATATATATAATATATATATATATATATATATATATATATATATATATATATATATATATATATATATATATATATATATATATATATATATATATATATTTAAAATATTAATATTGTGATCAACTGTTGTAAATTTGTAATATATGTTAAAGTCGGCAACTTCATCGCAAATCCCTTTTTGGAATTATTAGCACAACTATGATATTTCTATTTCTTTCTCTAATAATGTTCATTCTATATAATATAATATATTTCTATGGATTTTACTAACAAAAAATTTATCATAGCGTTAGTGTGCTGCCATACTGTCCTATAAAAAATGTAAACCGAAGCAATTTGTATGGCAACATTTTAACACATCTTTAAAAACGAATAAAAAATGAAAAAAATTTCAAAATAAATCATTCGCCATTTTAATGGTCAAATGTCAATTTTAGTATTTCATTAGCAGCCATTACACGGTCAGTAATAATGTCATTACTAGTAATGTCAGTATTTATATCATTACTTCATCATTATTTTTTAACACTACACGATCATTCCAAAGCATCAGTATTTTCATCATTACTTAGCGGACAACAGATATGAAATGTTACGTCGTTTTTTTTGTAGATTTCTTTCAAGTTGATAAAAATTGGTTTTTTTAATTACTTTAAAACACTTTTTAAAAATTATAATGCTTACAGCTCGATTTGTCAACATATAATGGAAAAAAAAATAATTCTGTATATATTTAAGAAATTAAAATATATCGAAAGAGCATGATCCTCTGGAATGATGTAAAAAAGTAATGATGGAATCCCTACACGGTCAATAATAATGACATTATTTTCATCATTCTTCGGTAATGATGTAGCAAAATCAGAAAATCCGGATTTTCATCATTACCGAACATCATTCATCATTACTTCGCATTACACGATCAGTATTAATGTCATTATCAAAAAGTAATGACATTATTACTGACCATGTAATGGGTGCTATTAAATGCAAGTGAAAATATTTCTAGTGAAAATATTTATTTTAGGTTACGTCAAAAATGTAATTGTCAAAATTATCCCATAAAATTTTACTATAAATATGAAACAAACATATATTTTTAAGATTTATTTTGTTTTTTGTTTTCAGTAAAAAAAATGCTATCAGCAACTTTTTGCCCATGTAATAGAGGCTTCATGAAATCCATTATTGCCGCTCTAAAAACTCAATTAAATTAAAGGTATGTACCGCACATTTTACATTGAAAATCCGGGAACCGACATTAAAGAAGCTACTTTCGTCTTATTTTTAATACTAATTTTAATATTGGATTTAGATCACCGGCCACTGATTATGCTCTACATGCTTATCACTACAAGAAAGGATAAAAATTGAAAAACAACCGCAACAAAAAAACGTACTATTAATTGAAAAGCGAGTTCATCGATTACGAGCAAAAGCTTTTTTCGAGTTGGCGAAAGAGGAGTTTCAAAACATGCTGTAGTGTTACCCTGTAACACGCGCTCAGCCCAAATAAAATATATATTACTTTGTGGCAATAAGCATATACTTTATATTGCAACATAGTAATATAAAGAACTATCATATTACAAAAAATAAAAGTAGTAATATACAAAAATATCATAAGCAAAAAATGTTAACGTAGCGATAACAGTTCAACGATCGCATTTTTATGTAGCGACGTTGAACATAGAATATAAGAAAAGACAATATTAAATAAAGGTTAGAATTAAGTTGATAGTCGAGATAGAATGTTTTATTAAAACATTCCCAAGATTGTTTCCAAGTAAAAAGCGTGGTAGTGAATCTCCACACCACCACAATGCTCACCTTTAGTTTTTATTGCCAGAAGATCATGCAGCTTACTACAGCCGTCAGGTGTATTTGTATAATTTTTGTACAGTTGACAGATCCCCCAAAGCTTCTATTTGGTGCATCCGAAAGGTACAAACGAAATTGCGTTTGAAAATATAAAAGTTTGCACCTAATCTGCGACGATTCTGGGGCCCAAAATAAAAATTTGATTATGATTGGTATGTTAATGTATTGGCTACGAATTAACGATCCAACGAATTAATGATAGAAAAGCTTGAAATAATATTCTGGACATTCATTATACCCTCAGATCGAGCATTTGCTTTGGTCGAAAAAAAGTGAAAGCCCGAGAAACCATAATACCTAAATCCAGATGAATATCTTTAAATTTATAAAGAATAAGGGACTATAATTAGATTAGGAAGTGATAAGTGTCCAAAATGGATTGGAAAAAGCAATTCGCAGAGTTTTTCAAACCGAAAGCGCAGTGGCATTTCAAATTTAACTCGGCTAAACGATTTATTATAAATAAATCAAAAATATTCTGATTGGAATTTGTTTAAAACCAGAAAAGTAAAAGGATGTGGATAAACATTTTGAAGAAAACTGGCATTAATTTCATTAATTTTTCGGTAATACATTTTTAGAGCTAGAAGCATATATACAATGAGTGGCGCCACATAATAAAAGTCTCTTTCATTATAGTTTTTTATTTTCAATCTTAATTTGATAAGATACCATCTCCATAATATTTTTATCAGTGGTATGCATAATCAGGACCGTTTCCGGTCTAAGTGTGCTGTAGCAGCCACTCAACCTAACCTAACCTAACCTATGCATACAATCCAGTATCCACTTCATAGATTTGTTGACAATTTCATTTCGGAACATGGTAAATAGGGTTCGTGGTTATATCAGAAATGTCAAAAAAATGAAAATAAACAGAAAATATTTCTAAATAAATTAATTATTTTGAAAAGGGCTGCAATAATGACAGACCGATGTCCTGGTCTTTATTGTGGTCGGATGCTTTTGGAAAATACGACGTTAAGTGCGTGTGGTGCATGTCCGAGAGGATATCGAGTAAATGATTTGTACTTATGTCAGCCTTGCGATAAAGAACCAACATCATATGATTGGATGTATTTAGGATTTATGGGAATCTTACCTTTAATACTTCATTGGTTTTTTATTGATTTGGCAGCAAAGGAGCGAAGGTTAAATATAACTATAACTGCGTATAACTATATTTTCATTAAATTAATGGTTTTATTCTTAGCTTCACAAAAGAACAATTAATACTCCATGGTAGTGCACTTTTTGAAGTTGTTACCTCAGCAATAATTACTATAGTTTGTGCCAATCCCACATGGAAATTTAAAATACATTCTTGCGGTGTAAATAAACTGTCAGATTGGTACACATTATTCCACAATCCAACACCAATGTATGAGAAAAAGTTGCATTGTACACAAGAAGCTGTATATCCATTGTATGTTCTCTACTCTTTATAATAAAAAAACTAACAATAACACAGTTAACATTTATTTTTAGCCAAACCATAGTTCTAGAATTTTATTTGTTGTGTGTCGTGCAAATGATGTTTATAAGACCGTTGCTTAATAAAAAATTTTTGAAATGTGGCAAATCAGCGGTATACAGTGCTTTATATTTTATTCCGATTCTCTCGTTGTTACATGCTATAGCTGGCGGATTGATTTGTATGTACTATTTATTATTTTTATTTAAATTTTACAATTCATTTATACTTTTATAATTATAGATTACGCGTTTCCTTATTTAAGCATAATCATTTCGATGATATCGAACGCTGCTCATTTTTCTCTAAAATTAAATCAATCGATGAAATCTCTGGTCGAAACATCAGTGACTGAGATTAAGAATCTTGTGATAATTTGTAAGTACATAACGAACTTGATATAACAAATATTTTTTATTGTGTTTTATTTGGTTTCAGTTGGTCATTGGGTATTGCTAGCATACGGTATTATATCACTTCATCAACATTTAGTGTTTCTGATGTTGGTTCCTTTTCCAGCTATATTTTATATTATAACCGTTAAATTTACTGATCCAAGTGAGTTCAAAGAAAAAGATCGAGAAGAGCGAAATAATTAGTATATAAATCAATGCTCACTCGGCCGCATGTAAAATAATGAATCTTTAATTTTTTTTATAATTTTATTGTATTTTTAGATAATAATTTAATATTAGGTTAGTAGAGCTCGAAAATTCCGTTTGTTAGCTGTTCTAATTGAATTAAGATTTCTAATATATAGTTTATAATAAACAGAATAATTCTATAAATGGATTTTTACTTTTTTCAAAAATTTTTGGATTTGTTTAAATAGTTTTTCGGTGTGTGAAGACTAATAATACTATTTTAATATTTGGCCAACCGATATTTTTTTTAAAATATGTACATGGTTTTTTGACATTCTTAAAACTTCGGTGATCTTAAATAAACGCTGAAATATGATTTGCTTTTTAATCGATCAACCGCTAGTGATCCGTGGTAGTTTGATTCTTATTTGTGCTCTTATGTTTTAACACCAAGTAGTATTTGTAATCTTAGTATTTAACTCATTATTTACTCAAAATGTTATTTGGTTTTAAATTTCATGATCTCAGTAAAATAATTTGTGCGAATTTGCGAAAATAGAGAAAAATTGTCTAATTTTTTGAAACTTATTTTAAAAAATTTAAAAATAATATATTAATTTCGTAATAAGGCATATTTCAAAATATAAAATGTATAAATTATCCACTAAACTATAAATTTAATATTTGGTATGACCGACATTTTTTCTTAATTACCGCTGGACACCTGTTGCTCATGAAGTGAATCAAATTTTGAATCACGTCATTGCTAATACCATTCCACGCAATTTGAATTTGGTGCTTCAGTTGCTGGATGGTTTCTGAATTACTTTGACGGACTTTATGCTTCATAATAGCTCAAATATTTTTAATTGGGTTCATATCTGTGGCCCTATTCTGGTTTTCCCTGGGAATTGGGAAAAAACAATTCCCAACTATAATAATTCCCAATATTTTATTCCCCAATTCCCAAAAGTGTATTCTGGCGTGCTGGGAATTATTTCCCCTCTGTGAAACACATTGTTTTATATGTTCGCCACTAGAGTACGTTTTTCGTGGTTTTTTTCATGGTGCGCTATGTTATTATATTTGAATATGATTTAAATATTGACGGATGAATAACAAATATAAAAAAAATGAGGTCTTTTCGCTTTTGAAAAACAATTAAAAATTTTTTAGGGTCGGAATTATTTTCTACATTCATTATTTATTATGATTATTAGTATTTATGAATGAGCTAATTTTTTTATATTTTACGGCAGATAAGACCATATTTAAAAAATAGGTGTTTTTGCCTACAAGAAATAATAAAAAAAATTTAAATTTATGCTCTAGTATTATTATTATGAGTATTTTACAATAAGAAATATGAATTCCCAACAATTTTAATGGGGAAAAATAAACGTCAAAACTGTTATAATTGGGAATTATTTTTTCCAAACGAAATATTTTTCCCAATAGCCAGAATACACTTTTGGAAAAAATAATTCCCAACTGTTATAAAAACGTCAAAAATTCCCAATTCCCAATTCCCTGGGAAAACCAGAATAGGGCCACTGGGCTATAAGCAGGTCATTTTATTGTATAGATGGAATTATCAACCAAGTACTTTTTCACCTTCAAATAGAAATAAAATGTTATGTAACAAAGTTGTTTATTATTTTTGACCTGAAAGTTATACAGAAGTTTTAAATAAAGAAACAAAAGTACATAGTCATTTGTTTTGATCTGTGAGCTTGCGCGTTGTCTTGTTGAAAGATGAAGCTCTCAGTTTCACTAAATAGCTTCAAAACTGATGCTTTCCAACGCCTTTCCAGAATGTTCAGGTACACATTACCGGTTACCCCTGAGTCGACAAAAGCTATGTGACAAACACGAGCATTACTACAACAGCCTCAAACCATTACATCCTCAGTTTTATTAGGCACTAGTTGAATGCAGATATTGCTAAAACGTTCACCTGATTTTCTACGCACAATTAGCCATCCATCTCCCACATGCAGTTTAAATTTGCTTTCGTCAGAGAACACCACGTTATTCCACAACTCCCAGTTCCACAATTTCCAATAAGAGTGCTCTCTGGCCAGCTGAAGCCGACAAATTTTTGAAAATATCTTTAAAAAACGTTTAAGCAGCGAGTGGCGTGCCTTAAGATTGGCGCTCAGTAACCTTCTCCGAGCAGTTGAACTAGAAATTTAAATACCTGTTGCTGTGGCAAGATCGGCTTGCAATTTCGGAGAAGTTTTAAATCGGTTCTGCGGAACGAAGAACCAGCAATTTATCTTGCACTGTTGTGGGTTTTCACGGTCTGCCAGACTATTTAGACCGCTCTGTGTTCCTGTAGTCCTATATTTTTTTATAAGATTGGCAATTGATGATTTCCCACGTCCTATTCTATCACAAATTTCACGCACGGACAGTTCTTCCTTCCATAACGCGGTAACAACTTTTTTATTGGTCGTTTAGTTTAGACATTTTAATTACTTTATTCGTTTTTTATACTAAAAGCTCTTTCCCCATAAACATAACTTTAACAACTTATACTTTCAGAGTTCGAGTGGATTACCAAATGCAATCTTAAAATTGAAATCTAAAAAAAAGTAAAATCAATAGGCAATATCTGACGTTTTTAAAGGAATTCGAACTGTCCAGATTTTTTTACACAGTACTATATATATATATATATATATATATATATATATATATATATATATATATATATATAAATATATATATATATATACAAGGTGGCTGAGACCAAACTAACTTCACTCCGCTGTCATTTGTATATATATATATATATATATATATATATATATATATATATATATATATATATATATATATATATATATATATATATATATATATATATATATATATATATATATATATATATATATATATATATATATATAAATATATATATATATACAAGGTGGCTGAGACCAAACTAACTTCACTCCGCTGTCATTTGTGTAGTTGTCATTTTTCGCGTCAATTTTTTGACAGATTGAAGTTTGGTTAGTTGTTTATATGTAGTCAATAAATAATTGTTCTAAATTAATATCTTGATAAAAAAATCGTAATGGAATTCAAACGTAATAGGGTAATTGCACTGTATTTGGGTGGAAATTCACAAACAGCAATAGTTCGTCAGCTCCAGCATTTGAATGTCAATAAAATGTTTGTGTATCGAACTATAACTCGATACAACGAAACTGGTAGCATCGCTAAACGCAACAGAGGCGGTCCTAAAAAGACAGCAACATCAAAAGAAATGATACGAAAGGTGAAGAAACGAATCCAACGAAATCCTCGTCAAAGTGCCAATCAATTAGCCGCACGTCTACATGTTTCACGATACAGCATTCAAACCATATTGAAAAATGAACTACACTTGAAGCCCTACAAGATACAAAAAGTTCAAGATCTTACGGAAGCACAAAAAAAAGTTAGGCTTGAAAGAACACGAGCATTGAAGGCCTTGGCCGAACGTGATGAGATTCCAAAAATTGTCTTTTCTGGTGAGAAAATTTGGTTAGAGCACAAGTTCAACGATAATTTGGACACAAGAGTTGCCATGCGCAAGCAATCACCAGCTTATGTTATGGTTTGGGCTGCAGTTACTGCAGATGGACGCACTCCCTCTGGTTTTCATCGAACATGGAATCAAGGTAAACCAAGAGATGTACCGCCAAAAGATCCTAAACGATGCTTCGCTACCTTGGGCACGTAAGCACTTTGGTACGAACCGTTTGCGTTCCGCGGCTGATTTCATCGAAAGAATGGCCACCATATTCACCAGTCTTGAATCCCATGGATTTCTCCATATGGTCCATTTTGGAGAGTAAGGTGTCCACTAAAAAATACGAAAGTGTTGATGCATTGAAGTCAGCTTTTGTTCGAGAATGGAATAAAATTCCGCAAGCCCACGTACGGTCAGCATGCAATGCTTTCTATGGAAGACTGAATCAAATAATCAGAGCCAAAGGAGGTTATATCGAGCAGTAACATGTTTTTCATAAAATGTAATATGTTTTCAACATATTCCACGAAATTTCAATAAAAAATAATCAAAATTAAAAAAATTACAGCGTTTTCATTTGGTAACCCTTGGTCTCGGCCACCCTGTATATATATATATATATATATATATATATATATATATATATATATTAACGTTTTTTTTTAACAGTTTTTACAGGCCATTATTGGCCTGTACCGTGTCAACAATCTGACTCCATCGGTTTCGATCACGAGCCAGTTCTTCAAACCGTTGTACGCAGTTTGAAGAAGCCAGATCGCTCTCTACGCCGTGGAGCCATCGTCGCCGACAGCGACCTCCTCGTCTACCAAAAGGCGGCTCTTCCTTAAAGGTTCGCTGTATCATTCGGTTCGGATCAGCACGCAGAACGTGTCCGAGCCAGCGTACTCGCTGTCCTTTAATTTCATGCACGATATCAGGAATTTGCATTAAATTCCTGATCTCGTGATTGAAAAGAACTCGGTAAGTGCCATCGACGTCGCGTTTTGGATATCACACGCATGATTCTTCTCTCGAATGTTAAAAGCCATCTTTCGTACTCATCCTTCAAGGCTCAACTCTCACATCCATACATGACAACGGGTCTGATCAACACTCTGTACAGTTTCAGCTTATCCGTATTTGCAAGATATTTTGATTTCAGCAGTGGACGTAGAGGATACAAAGCCCGATTACCAGCAGCAAGGTGGACCTTGATATCCTCGCCCACGCTGTTATCGTGAGTGATAAGAGATCCAAGAATCTCATCACTCCTTCAAACGGGTGGTTACCACTACTGAAATCAATTGCGTCTTGGTCTCTAAAACCCGAGATTAGATATTTGGTTTTTGACTCGTTGATTTTGAGACCAACGGAAGCTGAACACTGTTCCAGTGGATCAAGTATCTCTTTCACTCCATTGCCATTTAATCCAATCACACAGATATCATCTGCATAAGCAAGAAGTTGATTGGATTGTCGGAATAAGATCTTGTCTTGAGGTGTTTCACTTTTACGAAGGATGTATTCCAACATGAGATTAAAAAGTATCGGGGACAGCGCATCTCCTTGTCGAACACCGGAATTGATTGCAAAAATTCTCGATAGCCTGTTCTCAACTTTAACACAGCATTGTGACTGCGTTACTGTCATTTTACAGAGATGTACATATTTTTTCGGTATTCCTAAATATTCAAGCGCATACCATAGCCTCTCTCGATTGATCGAGTCATAGGCTTGCTTGAAATCTAGGAACACCTGGTGTACATCGCGAGATGTTTCGTAATACCTGGAAAGAATCATCCGTAGCGAAAAAACTTGATCAGTGACTGACCGATTTGGACAGAATCCTCCTTGGTAGTCACCGACAATTTCCTCCGCTAGAGGAGTAATTCTTCCCAAGATAATGTATGACAGTAACTTATATGCTGTGCAAAGGAGAGCTATACCGCGATAATTCTCGCATTTCAAGCGATCACCCTTCTTGAAAATTGGGTATAACGCGGCCACTTTCCATTCTTCGGGCATAACTTCATTTCGCCATACCAATCGAACAAGGTCGAAAAGACAGTTCCACAAAGTTAGCCCTCCGAATATCAAGAGCTCTAAATTAATGCAATCAACTCCTGGTGAACGATTTTTCTTTAATTTCTGCATGGCCATTGTGAATTCCTCATAGGATGGATCCTCAGTGAACATCTCCGCGATCTGTATTTGAGGGTATTCAAACACAGCTTGTGATACATGCGGAACATTAAGTAAGTCAGAAAAATGTTCACGCCATGTATCGAGTACCGCATCGATGTTAACACAGAGGTTTCCATCCTGGTCCCGAATGGCAGTTGACCGAGATCTTAAGGTATGTTGCAATTCGGTGATTCCTTTAAGGAAACCACGCGAATTGTGCTCATGGCTGAGTTGTTGTACTCTTAAGGCCTTAGCCTTCCACCATTCTCGCTTCTTCAGTCTACAAATTCTTTTAGCTGTCCTCCTAGCAAGAACTGCTTTGTTTTTCCTTGCGATTGTAAACCGAGTCTGCGCTTCATTATAGGCTATATTTCGTTGCTCAACAGCAAGACGACACTCCTCATCAAACCAATCATTTTTGGGCTTAGTTTTCACTATACCGAGAGTGTGCTGGGCAGCATCGACAACCGAGGTTTTCAATACTTCCCAGACACTGTTCACATCATCAGATTGGTAATTGGATCGCAAAATGCTATTGCTGACAAGATCTTGATATTTTCGTTGCGTTTCTTTATTTATCAGACCTTCACAGGGGAATCGCGTTGTATATTCTCCTGTCCTCCCTGACTTGTACGAAAATTTCAATCGTAGCTTTGCAGCAACCATAAAATGGTCACTGCCTACGAATTTGGTTTACGACCGATACGATCTCACGTCTTGGACAACCCGAGCCCGCCCTTTTGAAATCAACACATGGTCAATTTGGCTTCGGGATGTTTTACGTGGATGTGTCCATGTTTCTAAGTGGATGTTTTTATGAGGAAAGAATGTACTTGCTACTTTGAGATCATGAGCGATCGCAAAGTACATCATTCTTTCCCCATTCTCGGTCGCAGTTTCGTGTCGGGAGTACGGACCTATATTGTTACATAAGTCGGTTTGATTTCTGCCAGCTCTAGCATTAATGTTACCAATCACCAATCTGACATCGTGCTCCGGTATAGAACCCATCAGATTATCTAGATTATTGTAAAATGAGTCTTTATCCTGGGATTGGCTTACATCAGTGGGCGCAAGTATACAGACAATTGACAGGTTGGCTAATCTCATGTGCAAGCGAAGCTTACACATTCGATTATCGACTGCTTGAAAGTCCAAGACAGCCTTTTTTACCTGTGGCCCAATGAGAAATCCAACCCCAAGATTTCCGAGGTCATCTCCACTGTGTAGCAACGTATAGCCTTGGGACACATGGTCTCCACTTTTAGGCCATCGAGTTTCTTGGAGAGCTACGAGTTCCAGCCGATACTCTTTCATGCATGTGATAAGGTTTTCTTAATGACTGCACGTTCCACGTGCCGATCCTCAATCTCGTGTCCGGGTACTTCATCGGGGGTTTCGTTTTTTTGTTGTTTTGGCGGTATCCGATTTTTTTGTTTTGTTGACATTTTTAACAGTTGTGTTTTTTTACGGATGCGGGTCGTCAGCCCAGCGATCCAACCAGATTTAGTCGCCTCCTACGACAAGCTCTGGATACTGTGGTGGTATTCTATGGGTCTCATGTTTCGTTCGTAATATTTACGAAACACGAATGCCCCCAACCACAGGGCTATATATATATATATATATATATATATATATATATATATATATATATATATATATATATATATATATATATATTTATATATATATATTTATTTATATATATATATATATATATATATATATATATATATATATATATATATATATATATATATATATATATATATATTTATATATATATTATATGTAAATATATATATATATATATATATATATATATATATATATATATATATATATATATATATATATATATATATGCATATATGTACAGTGGTGGCCAGAAAAAAACGAAACGGTTGTTAACGAAAAACCACTCCTCAGATGGATCGGCGTATATCTGTAGTCGTTAAGAAATAGCCTTATTTTACTTCTGTTGACGTTAAAAAGAAATTAAATTTTTATATTAGCACGCAAACAATTCGTAGAAGACTGGTAGAAAGTGACCTTCCTGGCAGATCAGTTTGAAAAATTTGCTGTCCAAAAAGAACATCAAGGATAGAATTCGGTTTGCCAAAGAACATGAAAATTGGAGTGGTGACCTGTGGCCCTATTCTGGTTTTCCCAGGGAATTGGGAATTGGGAATTTTTGACGTTTTTATAACAGTTGGGAATTATTTTTTCCAAAAGTGTATTCTGGCTATTGGGAAAAATATATCGTTTGGAAAAAATAATTCCCAATTATAACAGTTTTGACGTTTATTTTTCCCTATTAAAATTGTTGGGAATTCATATTTCTTATGTTAAAATACTCATAATTATAATACTAGATAAATTTAAATTTTTTTTATTATTTCTTATAAGCAAAAACATCTTTTTTTTTAAATTTGGTCTTATCTGCCCTAATATATAAAAAAATTAGCTCATTCATAAATACTAATAATCATAATAAATGGTGAATGTAGAAAATAATTCTGACCCTAAAAAATTTTTAATTGTTTTTCAAAAGCGAAAACACCTCATTTTTTTTTATATTTGTTATTCATCCGTCAATATTTAAAACATATTAACCGCCCAGGTGGCTCAGTGGTTAAAGCTGTGGCAGTTGGAGCGGGAGGTACCGGGTTCGAATCCCGATAGGGGCAGGATGCAAAAGGGATTTTTCACCATACGATTACGATCGGTGGTGTTAATGAACACATCTATGACCCCCTGTTGGAGTGCAGAACTCATGGGCCGACCCATCTTCCATGTCACATTGCATAGCTCCATGCCAGCCTATAGTACTAGTCAGTACTATAGGCTGGCATGGAGCTATGCAATGCGCAGATGGTTCTACGAAAATCGGACCTATAGCCGTACGTCCTCGATTTGGCCGTTAAGGCGTAAAGTAGGACGTAACTAAGCGAACCGCGAAAGAGCTGGGAGAGCCTTGAGCCCCAAAAAAGATAGCATAGATTAAATATTTAAAACATATTCAAATATAATAACATAGCGCACCATGAAAAAAACTATGAAAAAGGTACTCTAGTGGCGAACATTTAAAACAATGTGTTTCACAGAGGGGGAAATAATTCCCAGCACGCCAGAATACACTTTTGGGAATTGGCAATTTTATATATATTTTATATTATATTTTTAGATAAGACCAAATTTAAAAAAAAAAGGTGTTTAAGAAATAATAGGTTTTTAAGAAATAATAAAAAATTTTATAAATTTATACTGTAGTATTATGATTATGATGATTTTACCGTAGGAAATATGAATTCCCAACAATTTTAATAGGGAAAAATAAACGTCAAAACTTATAATTGGGAATTATTTTTCCAAACGAAATATTTTTCGCAATAGCCAGAATACACTTTTGGGAAAAATAATTCCCAACTGTTATAAAAACGTCAAAAATTCCCAATTCCCCATGGAAAATCAGAATAGGGCCAATGGTAGAGGAAATATTAAAGTATGGGGATGCTTATCTTACTATGGCGTTAGTCCATTGTATTGGATAAAGGAAACTATGGACCAGCACATCTATGTGGATGATATCCTCCAGAATGTCATGTACCGTATGTTGATGAAAAAGGAAAGCAAAGCAGTTTTTCAGGGACAAAAGTATAAAACTTTTAAGTTGGCCAGCGCAACCCTCCGATCTTAATCCCATTGAGAATATTTGGAAGGATCTAAAAACTGCTGTGGAATGCACAAAATACAAAAATAAGCATCAACACTAATGTTTTTTATTGTTGTTATGATATCAGAATTATATGGCAATACTGAATATAATTTATTTTATCTGAGCATAACACGAGTGTCTCTAATTTTTTGACCACCATTTATTTTAAATTTTTTATGTTTTTTTTTTAAATATTGATGGATTTAGTTAATTTTTTTTCTATTTCTGTAACCGTCTGTAATAGTAGTCTTAAGACAAATACATTGAATTGAATAAAATAATTAAAATATTTAAACATATTAATTTTAATGAATTTTTTTACTGTCCCTATAATTTTCTAACCAACACTGTATAAATAAATATATATATATATATATATATATATATATATATATATATATATATATATATATATATATATATATATATATATATATATATATATATATATATATATATATATATATATATATATATATATATATATATATATATTTATATATAAATATATATATATATATATATATATATATATATATATATATATATATATATATATATATATTTATATATAAATATATATATATATATATATATATATATATATATATATATATATATATATATATATATATATCCTGTGAGAATAAATGAAAGACATCAGTGTAGCAAAACAAAACCGTCAACATCAATGAAGCCAAAATCATCAATAGTTCCTAAACAATTCGTTAAATATCATAATAATTAGTATTACATTTAGAATGAGTTTTAAACGTGATAACTTTTCATAACGTAGCTTCTTCAGAAGTTGAGCGAAATTGTTTCTCTTTCATTATGCATTTACTCTTCAAAAAAATCATTTTATTTAATTTAAAGGGATTCTAATTTCAAGGAATCATCCAAATTTACATATTGAAGTCAACATGGACGTTTTCTCTATCGAAAAGTTTACTATGTCGATTTCGTTTTATAATCAAAACTAGTTTTGTTTATAAAGCATTAAATTTAATTTAAAAATATGATTAATAAGTTTAGATCTTAACTTCAATGGTCTATATTTGATATTGTTAAAGTGTGGTCAAGATCGGTGGTTGAGGGTGGTGTGACTGCTAAGCCCTGATTTAAACAACTTTCTACAGCAACTTTCACATCAGTAAAATCTTCAACAACTTTAATATCAGTGTCATTGTCAATTCCACTTATAGCTTTCAGTTTTTTGTTATTTTAATAAATTTAATATACAAATATTTTATTTAAATTATTTTTTCATTAATTCCACATTATTTTTTATATTAAAATTTGGCCTTATCTCATGAATGAAAGAGTTTCGGCTGAACCTAGTTGATCTTCAGTCAATGACCTGCGTATATGGAGACCATGTTTTCCAAAGTACACTAGAGCTGAAATAACCTCAAAATCTTTGAATTGTATATTTTTATGCTTACTGATGTAAGCCAATCCCAAAATAAAAGACTCATTTTACAATCATTTGGATACTCTGATGGCTTCTATACCTGATGACGATGTTAATTGGAGATTAGTATAACTTGAATTGAGAAAGGTTTTTGATCGCTCATATCTCAAATCAGTACGTTTAAAACATCCCGAAGCTAATTTGAATCGTGTTGATTTTAAAAAAGTAGAATCAGTTTATACAAGACGTGAATTAACTATATGCTGTTGATTTTCAGAGAGTTTACTTGGTTGACATATCTTTTCGACCTTATCGATTAATATAATGTAATATAATAAAGTTATAAACGAAGAATGCAAGATTACTACTACTTTAGCACGAAAAAGATGATAGCCTATATAAAATGAACACGAGAACCTATATGGAGCAGAAAATTATCGTTGACTACCAAACAAGATTCCGGCCGAATCTGTCAATCACTGATTATGTGTTTTCGCTATTTATGATATTTTCGAAATACTTTCAATCATTTTGTGATATACACCGCGTATTCCTAGATTCCAAGCAAGCCTATACCACTCGAGATACTATATGGTATGTACGAATATTTAGGAATACTAACGAAGTTACAATGCTGTGTCAAAATTGAGGACACGCTATAAAGAATTGTTGTAATTAATTTTGGTGTTTGAGAAAGAAATACGCTGTCCTCGATGCTTTTTAATCTTATTTTGGACTACATCCTTCGTAAAAATGAAACATTTTAAGAGAACAATTTATTTCGACAATCCAATCAAATTCTTGCACATGGTTGATATCTTTATTTATTTACTAATAACAATTATTTTGCAATTTATTTACACTTAAATTTGAACCTTAAGATCATTTATATTTTCGTATTATAATTTTCTACACGTTGTCATGAATCGCCATTTAGCGAATGTTCTGCATCCCCAATTAATAATATTTATAATTATAAAATCACCGCTGCTGTGAATGGAGCTCATGCCGATGGAATCAACCTGATGAACTTAAAATGTGTGGCTAGATTCTTATCGGTCAATGATTTCGTTCAATATTTAAGAATCGTAAATAAAATTACGTCTACCTAACACGAATGTTAAGGCATCTGTGTGATTGGATAAGTGGCAACGAAATGAAAGAGACTTGATCCAAATCACTTGAAAGACATCCTTGATTCAAAATCAAAGAGTCAAAAACCAAATATCTGGTCTAGCTATTCCAAAAATTACCACCCGTTTGAACGAGTGATGAGATTCAAAATATTTTTTTACATGTCTGCAATTTTCTAGCAACCATTTTACATGTATTCAAGAGTATTGGTTAGAAATTGTTGGTAGATTAGTCATAACCTGTCAATTATATGTGTACATGTTCTTATACTGATGTAAGTCAAATGCAAGAATTTTTTTTCAGGTTTTACAGGCCATTATTGGTCCGTACCGTGTCAACAATCTGACCCCATTGGTTTGATCACGACCTATCTCTCCATTCTGTTGCAAGCAACCAGAAGATGCCAGATCGCTCTCTTCGCCGTTGAAGCATCGTAGCTACCTCTTCCCCTACTTCAGCGATTTTTAAAAGAAGAACCGAAAGGCGGTTCTTCTTTTAAAAATCGCTGTATCGTTCGGAATGTGACCGAGCTAGAGTACTCGCCGTCCTTTAATTTCATGTACGATATCAGGAATTTGAATTAAATTTCTGATCTCGTGGTTCAAACGAACTCGGTATGTGCCATCAACGTCGCATTTTGACCCATAATTACACCCATGATTCTTCTCTTGAATTTTAGAAGCCTTTTTCGTACTCATCCTTCAAGGCTCAACTCTCACATCCATACATAACAACGAGTCTGATCATGACTCTGTATAGTTTCAGCCTATCCGCGTTTTCAAGATATTGATTTCAGAACTGGACGTAGATGATAAAAAAGCCCAATTTCCAGCGGCAAGGCGAACCTTGATATCCTCTCCCACGCTATTATCATGAGTAATAAGAGATCCAAAATACTTGAATCTCATTACTCTTTCAAACGTCTGGTTACCACTACTAAAATCAATTGCGTCTTGGTCTCTAAACCCAGACAGAGATCATATATTTGGTTTTGGACTCATTGATTTTGAGACCAGCGGAAGCTGAACACTGTTCTAGTGGATCAAGTTTCGCTTTCACTCCATTGCCATTTAATCCAATCACACAGATATCATCTGCATAAGCAAGAAGTTGATTGGACTGTCGGAATAAGATATTGTCTTGAGGTGTTTCACTTTTACGAAGGATGTATTCCAACATGAGATTAAAAAGTATCGGGGACAGCGCATCTTCTTGTCGAACACCAAAAGTAATTGCAAAAGTTCTCGATAGCCTGTTCTCAACTGTAACAAAGCATTGTGACTGCGTTACTGTCATTTTACACAGATGTACATATTTGTATGGTATTCCTAAATATTCAAGCGCATACCATAGCCTCTCTCGATTGATAGAGTCATATAGGCTTGCTTGAAATCTAGGAATACCTGGTGTACATCGCGATATTTTTCGTAGTACTTGGAAAAAATTATTCCAAGCGAAAACACGTGATCAGTGACACCAAATTGGATGGAATCCTCCTTGGTAGTCTCCCACAATTTCTTCCACCAGAGGACTAATTCTTCCCAAGATAATGTATGACAGTAACGCAAAGTTGCAAAGAAAAGGCAGTTGCACAAAGTTAACCCTCCGAATATCAAGAGCTCTGAATTAATGTAATTCACTCCTGGTGAACTAGTTTTCTTAAATCTCTGCATGGTCATTGTGAATTCCTCATACGATGGATCCTCCACGAACATCTCTGCGGTCGGTATTTGAGGGTATTCAAATACAGCTTGTGCTACATGTGGAACATTAAGTAGGTCAGAAAATGTTCACGCAATGTAACGTGTACCGCATCGACGTTAACACAGAGGTTTCCATCCTGGTCCCGAATGGCAGTTGACCGAGATCTTAAGGTATGTTGCAATTCGGTGATTCCTTTAAAGAAACCACGCGAATTGTGCTCATTCCTGGAGTTGTAGTACTCTTAAGACCTTATCCTTCCAACATTCGCGCTTCTCTGTCTACAAATGCGATTAGTCCTCCTAGCAAGAACTGCTTTGTTTCTTCTTGCAATTGTAAACCGAGTCTGCGCTTCATTGTGGACTTTATTTCTTTGCTCATAGACTTAGTGTTTACTATACCGAGAATGTGGTGGGCAGCATCGACAACGGAGGTTTTCAATACTTCCCAGAAACTGTTCACTTCATCAGATTGGTAATTAGATTGTAAAATGCTATTGCTGACCAAATTTTGATATTTTCGTCGCGTTTCTTCATTTATCATGAACCTTTACAGGATAATCGCATTGTATATTCCCCTGTTCTCCCTGACTTGTACGAAATGTTCCATCGTAGCTTTGCACTGACCATAGATATTATTCACTGCTTTCGAATTTTGTTGAAAGAGATCTTATTATCTCACGTCTTGGGCAGCCCAAGCCCACCCTTTAGAAATCAACGTATGGTCAATTTGGCTTTGGAATGTTTTACGTGGATGTGTTCATGTTTCCAAATGGATATTTTTATGAGGAAAGAATGTACTTGTCGCTTTTAGATAATGAGCGATCGCAAAGTACATCATTCTTTCCCCATTTTCGGTCGCAGTTTCGTGTCGGGAGTACGGACCTATATTATTACATAAGTCGGTCCGATTTCTGCCAGCTTTAAAATTAAAGTCACCAATCACCAATGTGACATCGTGTTCAGGTAAAAAGCCCATCAGATAATCCAAATTATTGTAAAATGAGTCTTTATCCTGGGATTGGCTTACATCAGTGGGCGCATGTAGACAGACAATTGACAGGTTGGTTAATCTCATGTGCAAGCGAAGCTTACATATTCGATTATCAAATGCCTGAAAGTCTAGTACAGCAGTTTTACCTGTGGCCCAATGAGAAATCCGACTTTTCCACTGTGTAACAATGTATAGCCTTAGAACACATGGTCTCTACTTTTAGGCCATCTAGTTCCTTGGAGCGGTACGAGTTCCAGCCGATACTCTTTCATACCAGTACGAGTTCCAGCCGATACCAGGTTTTCTATAAGTAACTGCACGTTTGACGAGCCGACCCTTAATCTCGATTCCGGGTACTTGTTGTTTTGGCGGTATCCGAGTTTGTTTGCTTGTTGACATTCTTAACAGTTGTGGTTTTTTACGGATGCGAGTCGTCAACCCAGCGACTCCACCAGATTTAGTCGCCTCTTACGACAAGCGATACTGTGGAGGTAACATTTACGAAACACCCACTGCGGGCATAGCCAATTGCAAGATAAAGATTCAGTTTACAATAGTTTGAATAATCTGTTGAGATAGGGATGGCAAATATACGATCATTCTATAGTATTTGCTTATACTTACGCTTAAATATTGATTTGGTTTCTAAACTTGGAGGTCGCGGTTTGTATACATATGAAGCAGTGAAATAGTTTGTGCGAGAATAATCGTTTTCTATGTGATTTTATTTAAGTTTTTACATTTCATTAAATCAATTTAAATACACAAACTTGCTAACTCATGTATTATACATACGAGTACATTGGCTTATGTAACTTAAATCAAAGAGAAACTTTGATTTTGTATAAATTTAATTAAATATATATCTTTGATTCAATCCAATCAATATAAGAACTAATTCGTGTATATACATTTGGTTTTCCTGTTTCTCCGCATGTTAATGGTCCAAATGATTCTATTCCAATTAAATGCCAATGTCCATAATTACTATTCGTGTTTACTTGCATCAGTGGACTTCCTGACAAACCTTGACATGATTTATAGGTATAAACAAGAGGACGCGTTATTCCACATAATTGCGTATCTTGAATGGATACACCTTCACTATTATATACCTTAATACAATGATTATTATTTATCATATCAATGTAGCCTGTTAGTTTAACACTATATTTATTTGTCTCTCTATTCCAACCAGCATCTGTTAATACCATGTTGTCGTAATCGAAATTCGATCGGGACAAACAAATCGACCTTACAAAATCTGAGTAGATAATTTCATCCTTTAATCGCAATAGTGCGATATCGTGGACAGGACTTTTTGATTTTGGATCATAAAGCTCATGAATGATTCTTTGACTAATCGGTACCGTAATGACTAACTCACTACAATCTCTTGCTTTATCAGAATCTATACAGTCAGGATCAGTTAGTAAATCATAATCGCCCAAACGAATATCAGTTCTAAAATTTAAATATAATATTAGTGATGTATATAAATAATAAAGACAGATATTAGATGATGTAAAATTTACAGATTCCAAGTGCTTGGAATGTCGTTTCCATTTAAACAACGTGCTATTGTTAGCACGTACCGCTTACTGATTAAAACGCCAACACAATGAACAGCTCTTATGTTATTTGCTGAAATTATAATACATAATTAGGTGGTCATAATTTATAAATTCATAATTATGGTTGTGAAATTGTATACGTTTTGAATATTCAAGCAATGCCATCCATGGAAATGTATCCAAATCTGCTTTAATACCACGTATAATTCGATGCATGGGATTAATACCACATTCGTCACCATGTGGTAATCGATTATCGGCCAATGTAGAATGTATATCTGGACAGCACACTAGTGGTTGACCATCATCATAACCGCATTGACTGCGAGACAAATGTATACGATCGTCTGGTGTAAGATTTTTACCTTTCAAAATTCGCTTGAATAGACTAGTACAATTTCTTAGAGTTATACACTTTCCCAACTCATTTACAGGCGTGGTACAAGCAGTGACATTACCTATTGTCAAAACAATTGTTAAAGTTTTGATGGTAATGGGATTACGAGTATTTTTGTATTTAACTTACGTGCATTGACATTCACACTCCAATGTATTGGTATTACGAGACTTAGCACTATATAACTTACTCGTATGATTTGGTTCATTTTAAATTTTTGGATAGCAAAATATGTATTATAGTGATATAGTGAGATAAGTTGATATTCCTTGTTCAAGTTTTAATTGCTTACTAAACTCAAGTAGAATCGTAGAAAGCGTTTTATAATTTTAAGAAAAACAAAACAAAATCATTACGAACTGGATTTTTAAAACCGAAAAGAACCAACTTAAGAACATGTTCGCTGTCAATTTTAAAAATTGAAAATTACGATAGTTGAAACTAATTTATAACATCATAATAATTATTATAGATATCAATGTGTTAAGATTTTACTTCGATATATGTATACCAATACAATTCCCATTTCCAAACAATAACATCTCGTGATTTGTTTTTATGTAATCAAAACAAGTTGTGCGATTACATACAAAGAGCAACTAGCTATATCTTCACCCGTGTTAAATTTTATCGTTGATTTAAATAAAATGAAATCAGCATGTTTTATTGAATATTTGATGCGCGAATTATAATTCTAACTTAATATGAATTAATTTGATTTTATTTTTTTTTATTTTGACAACTTTTTTGGTAATAACTTCAAAATTCTACAATATACTGCACACTGCATAAATGTGTGCAAAGTATTTATAATAATTATACAATGCAATTGTTGTTGGTGTTAAGATTAAATATATATACAATATTCGTTATAAATAAATTATTATTGATTTTAATTAATTTCTTATAATACAATAGATCTTTTGTTCGCGACTTTGTTGTGTCTCTTGATTTTTGAGATTTGTAATTGCTGCATTTTTATATTTTACATCTTGGTAAAATATAAAATAATTTAGTTGTTTGTTTTGCAATTCCTCAAATCCTTTGTTGGTTGATTTGAGTTAATGAACTGATTACAGAAGTGGATGGACATAACTCCTCCCGCCGAAGTTCCTTGACGTCCTCGACAAGGTTAGCTGATTTCTTATGGAACAGCCAAACGTTAATTGTTTTGTTGTAATACTTTCTCCACCAATATGTTTATATTCCGATTGTTATTACTATAAACATCAAGAATATTACGTATAAGATTATCGTATGTTTAGTTTGTTGAATGTTGTGATGGTTAAGCCGCATGATTTCATTGATGTGTTTGAATATTTTGGTTAGGTTATAGTGTTCGTAAATTCGTTCCTTGATGATATCATTGTAAGGTGTTAAAATTATTGAATTCTCCTTGGTTATCATATTATATTTAGCCCTATGATGTTTTTCGTATTTTGACCGCATGTTGATGTGAATGGTATGGGTTCTTTGGTATTGATGTACAGTCTCCCAATGGATAGTTCGTCTGCAAAGTTTTCTGGTTGAGTTTTTATTAAGTTGCATCTTGCTATTTTGTTATTAATTATAGCTGGGATGCAAGTTCCGTTCACTGGTTGTAGTGTCTCCATCTCGCAATAGGTTATGTAATTTGCAAATTTGTAAGGTTTAGTAATATACTGATACATATATGGGTTTATTATGATTTCGTTATGGGGAATTTGGGTAGTGAATGTGATGTTTTTTTTTTACGGTTTTTACAGGCCATTATTGGCCCGTACCGTGTCAAAAATTTGACTCCATCGGTTGCGATCACGAGCCATCTCTTCAAACCGTTGTAGGCAGTTTGAAGATGCCAGATCGCTCTCTACGCGGATCAGCACGCAGAACGTGTCCGATCCAGCGTACTCGCTGTCCTTTAATTTCATGTACGATATCAGGAATTTGCATTAAATTCCTGATCTCGTGATTGAAAAGAACTCGGTAAGTGCCATCGACGTCGCGTTTTGGACCATATATCACACGCATGATTCTTCTCTTGAATTTTAGAAGCCATTTTCGTACTCATCCTTCAAGGCTCAACTCTCACATCCATACATAACAACGAGTCTGATCATGACTCTGTATAGTTTAAGCCTATCCGCGTTTTCAAGATATTGATTTCAGAACTGGACGTAGATGATAAAAAAGCCCAATTACCAGCAGCAAGGCGAACCTTGATATCCTCTCCCACGCTATTATCATGAGTAATAAGAGATCCAAAATACTTGAATCTCATTACTCCTTCAAACGTCTGGTTACCACTACTAAAATCAATTGCGTCTTGCTCTCTAAACCCAGACAGAGATCATATATTTGGTTTTGGACTCATTGATTTTGAGACCAGCGGAAGCTGAACACTGTTCTAGTGGATCAAGTTTCGCTTTCACTCCATTGCCATTTAATCCAATCACACAGATATCATCTTCATATGCTAAAAGTTGATTGGACTGTCGGAATAAGATATTGTCTTGAGGTGTTTCACTTCTACAAAGATGTATTCCAACATGAGATTAAAAAGTATCGGGGACAGCGCATCTCCTTGTCGAACACCAAAAGTAATTGCAAAAGTTCTCGATAGCCTGTTCTCAACTTTAACACAGCATTGTGACTGCGTTACTGTCATTTTACAGAGATGCACATATTTTTTCGGTATTCCTAAATATTCAAGCGCATACCATAATCTATCTCGATTGATCGAGTCATAGGCTTGCTTGAAATCTAGGAATACCTGGTGTACATCGCGAGATGTTTCGTAGTACTTGGAAAGAACCATCCGTAGCGAAAAAACTTGATCAGTGACTGACCGATTTGGACGGAATCCTCCTTGGTAGTCACCGACAATTTCCTCCGCTAGAGGAGTAATTCTTCCCAAGATAATGTATGACAGTAACTTATATGCTGAGCAAAGGAGAGCTATACCGCGATAATTCTCACATTTCAAGCGATCACCCTTCTTGAAAATTGGGCATAACCCGGCCACTTTCCATTCTTCGGGCATAACTTCATTTCGCCATACCAATCGAACAAGGTCGAAAAGACAGTTCCACAAAGTTAGCCCTCCGAATATCAAGAGCTCTGAATTAATGCAATCAACTCCTGGTGAACGATTTTTCTTTAATTTCTGCATGGCCATTGTGAATTCCTCATAGGATGGATCCTCAATGAACATCTCTGCGGTCTGTATTTGAGGGTATTCAAACGCAGCTTGTGATACATGTGGAACATTAAGTAGATCAGAGAAATGTTCACGCCATTTATCGAGTACCGCATCGACGTTAACACAGAGGTTTCCATCCTGGTCCCGAATGGCAGTTGACCGAGATCTTAAGGTATGGTGCAATTGGGTGATTCCTTTAAAGAAACCACGCGAATTGTGCTCATTGCTGAGTTGTACTCTTAAGACCTTAGCCTTCCACCATTCTCGCTTCTTCAGTCTACAAATTATTTTAGCTGTCCTCCTAGCAAGAACTGCTTTGTTTTTCCTTGCGATTGTAAACCGAGTCTGCGCTTCATTATAGGCTATATTTCGTTGCTCAACAGCAAGACGACACTCCTCATCAAACCAATCTTTTTTGGGCTTAGATTTCACTTTACCGAGAGTGTTCTGGGCAGCATCGACAACCGAGGTTTTCAATACTTCTCAGACACTGTTCACATCATCAGATTGGTAATTGGATCGCAAAATGCTACTACTGACAAGATCTTGATATTACCGTTGCGTTTCTACATTTATCAAACCGTCACAGGAGAATCGCGTTGTATATTCCCCGGTTCTCCCTGACTTGTACGAAAATTTCCATCGTAGCTTTACAGCAACCATAAAATGGTCACTGCCTACGAATTTTGTTGACGACCGATACGATCTCACGTCTTGGACAACCCGAGCCCGCCCTTTTGAAATCAACACATGGTCAATTTGGCTTCGGGATGTTTTACGTGGATGTGTCCATGTTTCTAAGTGGATGTTTTTATGAGGAAAGAATGTACTTGCTACTTTGAGATCATGAGCGATCGCAAAGTACATCATTCTTTCCCCATTCTCGGTCGCAGTTTCGTGTCGGGAGTACGGACCTATATTGTTACATAAGTCGGTTTGATTTCTGCCAGCTCTAGCATTAATGTCACCAATCACCAATCTGACATCGTGCTCCGGTATAGAACCCATCAGATTATCCAGATTATTGTAAAATGAGTCTTTATCCTGGGATTGGCTTACATCAGTGGGCGCATGTATACAGACAATTGACAGGTTGGCTAATCTCATGTGCAAGCGAAGCTTACACATTCGATTATCGACTGCTTGAAAGTCCAAGACAGCCTTTTTTACCTGTGGCCCAATGTCATCTCCACTGTGTAGCAACATATAGCCTTGGGACACATGGTCTCCACTTTTAGGCCATCGAGTTTCTTGGAGAGCTACGAGTTCCAGCCGATACTCTTTCATGCATGTGATAAGGCCGTCCAACGCGCCAGGTTTTCTTAATGACTGCACGTTCCACGTGCCGATCCTCAATCTCGTGTCCGGTTACTTAAGCGGGGTTCGTTTTTTTTTGTTGTTTTGGCGGTATCCGATTTTTTTTATTTTTGTTGACATTTTTAACATTTTCACTGTTTTACGGACGTCAGCCCAGCGATCCAACCAGATTTAGTCGCCTCCTACGACAAGCTCTGGATACTGTGGTGGTATTCTATGGGTCTCATGTTTCGTTCGTAATATTTACGAAACACGAATGTCCCCAACCACAGGGCATAAAAATGAATGTGTTGTTAATGTTTGATGGTTTAAACTTATATAAAGTGAAATTTGACGGGAAAATTGTTGGGATTTTGATAATAAAATGATTTGGGTTTTATTAATATATGCTTACAACTCTATGAGATTGTAAACGTCCTCTTCGGTTTTTATAAAGATATTTTGCTTGGACATTATGTTTTCAATAAGGAATATTTCCTTTTTTTCTAAAATGTGTCTAGATATTAGTCTAAAATGTCTAGATTTCCTTTAGATCATTCTGATCCAAATTACCAGTATGTAATTGAATTTATTATTGATCCTTGGCCGCCAATTAAACCTCTTTTTTGTCTAGGTCTATGGATTAGGTGTTCATACGTGTTTACTAATTTAATAAATGTACGGTTAATGACTGTTATATAATAGTTATATTCTTCAATTAAGTTAAAGTTGCTTTTATTAAAAATTAATAATTTTTTATTGAATCGAAATTGTTTTGAATTTGTTTAATATTTTCAGAATATTTGTCCATATTAATAAGGTGAACTAGTCTTGTATATCCATTGATGATTTTTGCTTCTCCAACTTGAATTGGTATGATTCCCTTGGGATCTTTTATCCTTGTCATGATCATTTGTTATCCTGTGGACCTGCAACTAATGAAGTTTTTTATTAGTTTTTTGTGTATTTTTCCTTTGTTCGTCTGTACTGTAACTTTATTGTTTTTGGTTATTTTAAGTTCGTCGAATCTAGGGGCTAGTTTGTTCCGTCTGTCTGTTTTCCTATAAATTATGTCACCTGTGGCCCTATTCTGGTTTTTCCTGGGAATTGGGAATTGGGAAAAAAAATTTCCCAATTCCCAACTATAATAATTCCCAATATTTTATTCCCCAATTCCCAAAAGTGTATTCTGGGGTGCTGGGAATTATTTCCCCTCTGTGTGAAACAAATAGTTTTAAATGTTCGCCACTAGAGTACCTTTTTAATGGATTTTTTCATGATGTATTATATTTGAATATGATTTAAATATTGACGGATGAATAACAAATTTAAAAAAAAAAATAGGTGTTTTCGCTTTTGAAAAACAATTAAAAATTTTTTAGGGTCGGAATTATTTTCTACATTCACTATTTATTATGATTATTAGTATTTATGAATGAGCTAATTTTTTTTATATTTTAGGGCAGATAAGACCAAATTTAAAAAATAGGTGTTTTTGCTTATAAGAAATAATAAAAAAAAATAAATTTATACTCCAGTATTATGATTATGAGTATTTTACCATAAGAAATATGAATTCCCAACAATTTTAATAGGGAAAAATAAACGTCAAAACTGTTATAATTGGGAATTATTTTTTCCAAACGAAATATTTTTCCCAATAGCCAGAATACACTTTTGGAAAAAATAATTCCCAACTGTTATAAAAACGTCAACAATTTCCAATTCCCAATTCCCTGGGAAAACCAGAATAGGGCCACTGGTTTAAATTCTGGTGGTCTAACTCTCATTTTATTTCTTTTATTAATATTCTTTTGCTTTACTCTATTAGTCATCTGATATATTAATTTGAGTATTTGGTCATATTCTTTTTTATTTTTCTCTACTGCTAATGATAGTTGATCATTTGTTGGTTCTGGAATCACATTTCCTTTAAAATAATGACCATTTTTCAGTTCAAATGGTGTCATTTGAGTCACAGAATGAATGGAATTTTTATATGTTATTATTGAGTTAGTCATCGTTGTTTCTGGTGGATCTTTAGGATTTTTGGATTTTAATACTCTGTATATTTCGAATATTGTTGAATGAAGACTTTCAACCGGGCTGTTACCTGTACTAGATCTAGGTGAAGTTAGGTGAAGTTTGATTTTATGCAATCCACATAACTCCGAAAAGTTTTCATTTTTAAATTCATTTTCACTGTCGCAAATAATTTTATTGGGTGTTCCGTGAGTCATCATGAAATTTCTAAGATAGTTAAAAACACTAGTGGCATCGTTCTCATTCGGTTTTAATAAGTGTACCGATGCAAACTTTGAAAATTTGTCTAGAATGGTGATGAATTTAGAATTCGCTATGTGAAATATGTCCATATGTAATATTTCAATGGGTTTTTTAGGTGTCTCCGTTATTTCGAATTCGATCTGATGCTGGTTTCTATTATATTTCAGAGTTTGGCAGATTTGGCATCTGTTTATTAATGTGTTTATCAAATGTTTTAATTTGGGAAAATAGTATTTTCGTTTTAGTCGGGTAATATTTTCTGATATTCCTCTATGATTACTTTCTGTGTGTTCTTCTAATATAAGTCTATTTTGTAGAAGTTCGTCTTCTATATCTACAGCTAAATGTGTGCTTCTGATAAGCCTCAATTGATCTTGTTTAAATATTGTATCTAATAATTTTTGGATGGTTTGGAAGGTTTCATTGTCTGATGTGAATCCTAATATTACTTTTGGTGTTGCGTAAGTTTTTAGAATGTCCATCATGATTTTGTCGTTGAATTGTTTGCTTTGAAAGATGTATCGTCTCTTAGTTTCAAATAATATCTTAAAGTCGTATGTATAAGGTTGTTTAATTTCTTTATTTATCTAAAATACCATTTGATGTTTAAATTCGTTGAGAGCTGTTTCTGTCAGGGAAATTCGATGTCCTATATTATTTGAGAGAAATGTTTTGGTTGACGTATCTGAGTTCGAAGATTCTGTTGCATTTATTGCTATTTGTTCAATTATTTCAGGCTCAATTCTAGATAAAGCATCCGCGTTGGTGTTTTTGACTCCTTTTTTATATACTATATCATAGTCGTACTCTTCCAATTTCAATCGCCAACGAATGAGCTTTGAATTTGGCTCTTTCCAAGAAAAAAGCCATGTTAAAGGCTTGTGATCCGTTACTATTATGAACTTTCGTCCATATAAGTAGGGTCGAAAATACTGTATGGTCCACACGATAGCCAATAGCTCCTTTTCTATAGTCGAATAATTTTCTTCGGTTTTTGTCAACGTTCTAGAGGCGTAACAAATAGGTAAATCGTTTACTATTGAACCCTGAGATAGTATTCCGCCTAATGCGTAATTTGAAGCATCAGTTGTGACAACGAAAGGTCTTGTGAAGTCTGGATATTGGAGGATAGGTTCTTCACATAACAGTTGCTTGCATGTTTCGAAACATTTGGTATATTTATCTGTAATTTTGATTTGGCAATCTTTTCTCAGACATTCCGTGAGTGGTTTGGTTATTTCGGAGAAATTTTTTATAAATTTCCTATAATAACCCAATAATCCGAGGAACGATTTGATTTGTTTCTCCGTTCTTGGAATAGGAAATTTCTTGATAGCTTTATCAGGGTTTGGCTTGACTCCGTTAGGTGTTATGACATGTCCTAAGAAACCAACTTCTCTTTTTCGAAATTACGATTTATCCAACTGAATTTTTAAATTTGCTTGTCTAAGTTTTTTAAAGACTTGCCCTAAACTTTTCATGTGTTCTTGAAGTGAAGTAGAATAAACAATTATATCGTCCATATAGCAGAGGCAATGCTTACCCTGTAGGTCTCCAAGTACGTTATCCATAACCCGTTGAAAGGTTGATGGTGCATTCTTTAGACCGAACGGCATCCGAATATATTCGTAATGTCCGTAATCTACAGTAAAAGTTGTTTTCTCTATATCTTTTGGGTGCACCTCAATTTGGTGAAACCCACTAGCTAGATCTAATGTGGAGTAGACTTATCTGTTATATTTGGAAGAGGATATCTATATAGTCGACCGTTTGTTCATTGAGCTTTCGGTAATCAATGACGAGTCGCCATTTTACTTTGTTACTAGCATCTTTTTTTTTGGGACAATCCATATCGGACTGGATCAAGGACTGTATGATGGCCGGATTATTCCCTGTTCTAACATTGTACCAATTTGATTAGATACTTCTTCTTTGTGAATATATGGATAACGGTATGACTTAGTATGAATGGGTTTCTCATTGCTTAATTCTATACTGTGTTTGACTTGATTGGTGAAAGATAACTGTTGGTTTTCCCGTTGGAAGACATCACTATATTTTGCACAAACAGAAGTTAACGATTTTATTTCTTCTTCGTTAAGGTGTGTTATTCTAAATAGATCCATAATGTTTTTATCTTGTTCGTGATTTGAACATGTATTTTTAATTTCAATGTGAAATAAGGATAGTGATTGTACATTAATTGGTTTATCGAAAAGAAATGTTTGTTCGAGTTCTGAGAAATTTATTACTTCCATGGTTGACATGTGATTACATGCTTGATGGTTCTCTAATTCCTGCCAAGAAGCAATTTAGTGTCATTGTATGAATATAATATTGATTTGGCTGCTCTGACAGCTTCATTGTTTTCGTTTAATTTAGTATGAGTTAACAGACCAGATTGAATTTCGATGATTCTCGAGAAAAATCGTTCGATTGAATCTGACCCTTGATATATAGTATGTAGGTCTTTTATGAGCGATGTTTCGTCACGCTTATCAGCGTAATGATTTGTAAAGTTTGCTCTTATAGTTGTCCAACACAATTTGGTTCCGTAAAGAGTGAGTATTTCATCAGCCTCTCCTTGGATTTTGTCACGAATTGCTCTACGGTAACTAATTGGGATGTTATTATTGCGTAATCGTCTTTCACAAGCTTCGAAAATTTCTGTGACATTATTTATGAAGTCATGTAGACCTGCTTTGTGACCTTTGAAAATTGGTAACTCCCGAATACAGTCAGGCAATTTTAAATCTGACTGTAACGATTGCATAGACTCATTAAATATTTTTTGGTCAACTTCAAACTCTTCTTGTGATTTAGCCATATTTTTATATTTCTTACACTTATATATTTTTTATTTATTATTATATTCACTTGCTTGCCACTGGTGGGGGCTATGACAGTGAATTTCTCTTTTAAATATTAGTTATAATTTATTATTTATTATAATATTTATTAATTTATTTTTTATATGTTTTAAGGTACCTATATATGTTGAAAATATTATTGATTCAAAAACAATTCTTTGTATACTCTAAACCGGAGTATTTAATTCTATATTTTCATAAACCGTGGAAATGCCTAAACTAATATCTTCGTAAACCGCAAAGAATTTGGTAACAGTTAGTAGATCAGTAAAAACTTCTTACCTTAAAACAATTATGATGACTGCGTAGGAAATCAGCATTTGTGTATCTTCTAATTTGTGATGGTAACGCACTTTTTAACACTTAACCGGTGTTGTATTCACTATTTACACTTATAACACTTTTTAGATTTTACTTTAACACTGGTTTATTATTATTAAAATAAAATAATAACCGTCGGCTGCACCAATTATAATTCTCACTTAATCAATATGAATTAATTTTATTTTATTTTGACAACTTTTTTGGTAATAACTTCAAAATTCTACAATATACTGCACACTGCATAAATGTGTGCAAAGTATTTATAATAATTATACAATGCAATTGTTGTTGGTGTTAAGATTAAATATATATACAATATTCGTTATAAATAAATTATTATTGATTTTAATTAATTTCTTATAATACAATAGATCTTTTGTTCGCGACTTTGTTGTGTCTTTTGATTTTTGAGATTTGTAATTGTTGCATTTTTATATTTTACATCTTGGTAAAATATAAAATAATTTAGTTGTTTATTTTGCAATTCCTCAAATCCTTTGTTGGTTGATTTGAGTTAATGAACTGATTACAGAAGTGGATGGACATAACTCGCGCAGACATTGAGTGACGGAGTTTAAAATATTTTAGTTTAGTTAGTTTTAAAAGTGGACTTTATAAGTATATAGGGTTGTCATTTGGTGTCTGGTGTCATTTTTAATAATTTTTTTAAAACTTAACTTGACTTTTATAGAAAAATACATAAAAAAACAATTTTATCTCAAGAAGGAAGAAAATAACAAAACTTTAAATTGACTGTCTGCGGTATAAGCTGTACATGAACAAATGATTGGATTTTTTTAATTCAATGAGCCCTGTGATACGTCATTACAAGGATTATTTTCAACAGGAAAATACCATGATTATGCTTGGCATATAGTCGATCTGTAAACGATTTTTCATTTAAAAAAATATCTGGATGCATTTCGATGGAATGTATTTTAGCAGACACGTTTTTATTGCACTGTGTGTTTAAAAATCACACGTTCCATGAAGTCGTGCAATTATAAAATATGCACTCATATTTGATTGATTGATTGATTGATAGGACAGTAGGACCAAGCGCTACGCAAGATTCCCGATAACGCCGGGCCTATTCCTACAGCCGTTTACATAAAACGATAGGTAAGGATAGGAAGGTATGTTAGTTAGGAAAGAGCGACCCGGTTACAGACACAGTTGGTACTAAACTACTATTAACAGACAATCACAAGACAATCACAATTCTAATCTACTTGTGTGCAATCGCCAATCAGCATTCTCCAGTCCGCAACACCTATCTGCTCTGCTGTATTATGAATAAAATTAAAACTAAATTAAAATCCTAAAATAAATTTATTAGTTAGTCGTTCAGGTATCTGTAACTTAATTAATTAATTTTATTATTTATTTCAACTCCCATCCGCACAGCTAACCTAATTAAAACATAAGTACAGAACTCTGAAAGAAATTTTTTTTTAACTTATGGCTCAGGTATATCTGAAACAATTTAATTAATATGGTATGATAGTTTAAGCCATCCATTACGATAATGTTACCATAAGTCTGTAACATGCTCATCATAGAATCAAAATAGACTAGGCCGACAATCTTCAGCAGAACCATTTTCCTGTTCCATAATTAGTAAAATAATATAATATGTTAGTAAAATCTATATCATTTTCACATTAACATTGGTTATTATTTTTATTAGGATAGGAAGGACATTTCTAATTCCATCATATGTATTTGTGTCCTCAACATAGTTGAAACTTATTTCCTGGGGTCTTCTCATCATATGCTGCATATAAAGTTGCGTCCCTATATTTCCAGATCCACCACCATCTAACGCGAGGGGCAATATTTATTAATTTTATGGCCCGACAGCATTTCAAATATGTACATACATTATGACAACCTAATAAACTGTCAATTCGTTTTTAGGGTAAATTATTTATATAAATAAATAATTGAGTAAGTTAGCTATAACCTGCAACTTAGCTATAACGTATTAAAATTAAACAATTTGAATGCTTCCAAACCACCACTCCAAAACTGCTACAATCCTGCTGACACCCAAACATTCTAATAGTTCTAACTCCCCGCCAATAAAATGAAATCCCCGCCCGACCCATCACAAACTTCCAGACTAAACAACCGTCAACCACAATCCCAAAATGTACCTCCGATAATGGAAGATATAGACTCCTGTTCTGCATCAAATCTAAACACTCCTGTCCTACAAAATCCTTGAGGATGTGTACACTTTCTTTATACCTATGTGTCAAACACACCAAACACACGGACTCTTGTACTATACACACGTTACCTCAACTTACTCTATTTCGCACTCAAATCCGATTTCCTACCGAAATATATTTCCTACCGAAAGTCAACACCAACTATTCCTCTTTTAAAAATGTAGCAAATTTGAATAAGCGGCTACTGAACCCATAAACAGTAAAAATCGAGGCATATCCGCCACACCTACAGTATAAAGTGACACCCTGAACGTAGACATACGCATCCTTTAAAACTCTACAAAACAAGGACACTCAAACCCGAACAAGACAAAACCTGCATTCTCCATCACCAGAAACGCACCTCGGGACTACGGCTGAAAACCATTCAATCCCGAAACCCGCGACCAACTCAAGCGCAGACCCGACTCCAACGACGAAAAATTAAAACCAACAACATTTAAAAGTCAACGAGACTGCAACAACTCCACAATCGTGACTTAGAATCACTAAAAAATCAATCCTGCAGTTCAATAGGAAGCCCCGATACCGCAGTTCAATAGGAAGCGGAAGAACCGAACAAGAACACGTTGGACGAACCAACCTCTATCGATACCTGGAACTACACTAAATAAATAAATACAATAAATAACTTTAGGAACTATACGTCAGCAATTCGCTCCACACCCTCAGCACCTCTGCAGCTGAGAGGAAGCTTCCAAAACTAAACCCAACTAAGACCAACATAAAATCAATCCAACCACGGCAACGGCCGAGAACCCCCGCTTACATATCAAACTTCAAACACGAATAAAATCCACTGGGAACCAGAAGATCCACCAGGACATGAAGTAATCGGACAAATCTCAGCCCATCAAATATCAACCGAAACAAGTCCATACCTCCAATACAGATCAATGTCCCGCTATACAGGTCAACGTCCCGCTACTGAAAATGTCCCGAACACACCCACAATTCAAACGCCCACAACTGAACCACTCGTGCCAAAATCCATCCACCACCAACAAATATATATTCAATTAATTTCCGAATCCCGATCGTGCCTGCTCTACCTAGTCGGTACCCGCTCCAAAATATGTCAATCCACTCCACTTCAAAGTGCCTCTGCTCCACACCCCCACAAGGAGTTCATTGACAAGATCAAATCCACATACTCGCAAAGTGGCACGTCAAAACAAATAAAGACATCTGCAACAAAATCAGAAACTAGGGTAGAATGCTATAAAGTAAAAATATAATCCTAAATATAAAACCAAAATGAATATCGGATAAAATAAAATAGTTAAATTAAGATTAAAAATAAAATATAATAAGAAGCTTCTCTGTTTTCACTAGGGTCGCGTCAGTGATTTTCCATCATCATCATCTCCATAGCATTCTCTATTCCATTCCTGTTGAAATTTGTGTTGTATATTCAATATATCTACATATGTTTTGTAATTTTGGGTATTTTTTATCTTTCCTTATCCTTGTTTCTTATTGTCGTCTTCGATTAGGCACTTTTGATTATTCTTCACTAACACTTTTAAGTTTTTTATTAAATAAAAAGCTTTAGTTCCCGCACATAAATAAAATATAAACACACGTCTGATTTTTATAAAATATGCACTCATATTTGAGACTAAATTTATAGTTTGTGAATCAAGACAGTTTTATTTTTGACAATTTTATTTTTGAAAAACCTTTTCAATGGGATTCAACATCGAGGAGTACGAAGAAAGAAAAATTAATGTATGAGTTGTCTCATTAACTTTATCAGGCACTTCTTTTGTTTTGTGGATTCTACAATTGTCCAGAACCAGTCCAGAAAATAATTGAATTTGAAATAAGTAAAATTGAAATAAATGAAATTGAATTTGAAATGAAACAACTTGAATTAGGAGTGAAACCCTTATATCATTACAAGCAAAAACGACTATGTAGAAACGTAGAAAGGACTCCGGTTTGTGATATCAATAGTACTGAGAGACAGTTTACAAACAGCTAGAACCGTCGCTGGTCAATTAGCAAAGGTACGTGGTGTCATTATTTCAGTTAGCGCAGCATCGTGAATAATAGATAAACATAGACTGCAATCCAGAAGGACTACTAAAAGACCAGAGTCTCTTCTAGGTCATTGAAAAAACATTCTCTCCGTCAATTTCTACGCGGTGGCAACAAACTTCTGATCGATGTATAGTGGACTTTCTAACAAATTATATTGTTCGATACGCTTCATTTATTGGACAGCTATTTAAATTAATACATAACATCCCCAGACCTCACATTGTCATTAATTATTTCGGTGAGGTGGAAATTGTTCGAATGGTTTAGTCAGCTAGCAGTCCTAACCTAAATCCCATTTGACACTTGTGGGATATGCTAAGGCTTTTATTAAGCCAAAGAAAAGTTGATCCAAATTCATTAGATCACATTCATTCCTCTTTTCTTTAAGAATGATACCTACGTACATTGCAAAATTAGTGAAATATATGCTATATGTGATAAGAGCTCGTAGAAGAAATACTCGATATTAGAATACCAAACGCTTAAAGTGATTGTTGATTTTTATTTAAATAAAGATGGAAGATAGAAGTTCAACTTAACAATCAATAAGAAGTGTTGTTCTTGTGGTTACTTTTATTAAAAAAACATTTGTAAGCTGACAAAATATTTACAAAATTGCAATCTGTTGAGAATACAAAATAACTATGATAACTATGAAACAACAATGTATACCTTACATGCTGAATAAATAAGAAATAAATGCTAATTTACACATAATTTTTTATCCATTTACATCATTTTAAGTAACTTGAGTAAGCATGTCATTTTTATTCACATACATTATTATGTACACACGATTAAAAATGAAATGCTGACTAGGCTAGTTAATAATAATAAAATAACATTATGTATATAACCCATAGAATTAATAAATACGCAGAATAGATTTTAAAAGCCAACATATAAGTTTATTTTTAATTCAAATTAATTTAATTCACACGTAAAATTAACACAACCGTTTAACGAAAACACTGCAAACACTAATATGGTATATGAAAATAACCACTAAGTAATAGTTAAAAATATGGGTAAAAGGAAATCAGGGTTCGATTCCGGAGAGGGAACCTGTGACCACATCTAAGGAAGGCAGCATGCGTGTAAATTACCTAATGTAGGGATTAGGGACGAGTAAGGTAGTGACGCAGAATAAAAATACTGGACTCAATCCGCGGCTCTGTAATTGGAATGAGTACACTTTAAATCCTTAACAAGGAACAATATTAGCCTCTTTGGTCGGAAGGAACGCTTAGAATTCCACCACAGTACCCACTGCTTGTCGTATGAGGCGACAAAAATGGTTAGGTTGTTGGGCTTCACCCACATCCGTAAAACTTTTTATTTTATTATATTTTTATTTATAATTTTTACTCGTTATATTTACGTTAAATTTTTTATTTCGCCCGCGTTAATTTATTTTAATTTAATAGTTTTTCTTTTATTATTTCATTTTTTATTTTTTTGTTGGGCCGGTTTTTCAGATTTTTGCGTAAAATTGTGTTTTTTTATCATGAGTATTAGAATTTAAAAAAAAAACCGAAAAATGCCTCTTCGGATTGCGGGGCGAGGCATAATCATCATAAAGATAATATTGATAGCCTTACCGTCTATTTTGCCAATAATCGTAGACTCGTGACTAATAAAAATTGCACACATCAACATCTCGAAACTCGCAGGCCCGACATATTAGTGCTAACGGAAACAAAAGTATCTCATAACATCTAGGAGAACGAATTCTACTTCAAGCGCTACCAGTTCGAACAAGCATTCGAGTTGCAACGTGGTGTGTGCATATTCATTAAAGGCCACATACCGTACGCTTGACATCAGTTGAATTACCAAAATACGAACTGTGCTGGGCGTCAGACGGCGTGGCTTTCTTTTTCGATGGACCTTACGCAGATTGTTAGTTTGTGATTCTACATTTGAATGTCAAAATTCTACAAGGAGTCATATTCTGGATCTTTGTCTTACAACAATTCCACATTCCAAAGCGCGTGTCGAGGCTGGAAATTGGAAATTCTGACCACAACCTGATAACAGTAAAAATATCTGTCGTAACACCACCAGAATTTAAACAGCAGCCAAGGCGACAATGGCATTTTAACGAGGCTGACAATGAAGGGTAACGGTCATTTTTTCAACATTTCCCGTGAGAGAGCCATTGTTTTTATAACATTCAAATAGACGACGGTTCCAATTTCACCGAAACCGTTCTACATGGAATGAATAAATATATCCCATCATCCTTTTCCAATCCCAATCCAATCATTTTCCAAATATAAGCGCAATGAAATTTCATTTGCAGAATATAAGGTCACACGTAACATCTGTAAAAAATCCGTGCTAAAGCAGCGAAAAGAGGCTTACGAGTTGAAAATCTACGATCGCAACTTTTACCAGATGGTCGCTTCGGTTGCCAATATTTCTAAAACATCTATTTCAGTTTAGAAATGTGCAGATGGTGCTTTGATGGTGGATCCATATTTGCAGGCCGACTTACTGGTAAACGTCTTCACTTCGAACTCGACCTTAGTTGTCCCCGATGGAGTTACGCCTTCCGTACTGTGGTTCCAAAATGGATCCTGTCAACATCTCCGAGGAATTTTTGTTCAGGAACCTGAAGGCAAGGGACATAAATAAGACCACTGGACCTGACGGAATTCCTGTTCGAATATTGAAGGAGATTTTTAGTTAATATTGGAGCCAGTGACTTGGCTCCATAATATTAACTAAAAATCTTCTCCTTTCTTATAAGCAAGGTCCCGAACGCCTGGAAGAGTGCGATGGTGCAACTGGTCCTTAAACGTGTTTGTGATAAGACTGACCTCTCAAACTACCGGCCAGTATCAATTGTGTCAGCCGTGGCTAAAGTTGTTGAGAAATACATTAACCAACAACTGGTGAATTATCTTGAGATTAATAATATAATTTCAGACAAACAATATGGCTTCCGCGAAAGCCGCTTCACAACCGATCTCTTGACGTATGTTGCAAACAAATGGAATCTCGCCATTGAGCACCACGGAGAAGCCTTTGTAATCGATTTGGATATTTTCAAGGCTATCGACAAGGTTTGGCATGAGAATCTCAGGTTTGGCATGAGAAACGGTCAATGCGCATAGGTTTACAGTGAAGCTGCCGAAACCTCGAACTGAAGGTGCAAAGCGCGAATTTATTTATGGAACATCCAGGAAGTGGAATTCGTTATTCGGTTTTCGGTTTCCGTTTGAGTATAAAATGCACAAGTTAAGGCAGCTATCAACCTTTACTTGAAGGACCGTGCGTTGGGTGCAGGAGCTCTGACAGTTACAAGGAGCTAGAACTGTCTAAAGGTCCGCCCTGCACCCAATTAAAGCTTAATTTAAAAAAATGGAGTGCAAGTTTGGTGCCAGCAGCCGCGGTAGTTCCATTTCCAAAAGGTCATATTAAAGTTGTTTTGGTTCAAACGTTCGTAGTTGAACTTGTGTCTAGCTCAGGTGGTATCAAACCCAGGTACACCGTAACTGGATTCGAACATAATCTTGATGCTATAACTTGATGTATTACTGTAGTGGTTTTAACATAAGTTTATCCACGCAATAAATGTAAATAGTACTAAATCTTTTACCGAGTTGTTAAAAGGGGTTTTTAATCACGCCGTGGGCTCGAATTCGATTATAGTGGTTGACCAAAAATTAACATGCACCGGATGACAGCACTGAAAGCGATTGTGTATAAAAAACATTCGTTGGGCTAACTCGTTGGACCTATAATGTAGTCTAGATTCGGCAGTTCCTTCCTTAGCGATCTAATTATAGTCGAATGTCCTGTCTGAAGACGTTTCCACTGAAATATGGCTGATATTCGGGTGGCCGTAATCGCCGCCATCTGCTTACCATAAATATCGACGGGGAGAAGGTGAAACATGACCTCCAACGCACGCGTAGGTGTTGTCATCAGCACCCCGCTAATAAGCATGCAGGCAATTCTTTGCATAGTCTCGATTCCCTTCTTGTTAGTTACTCTATCCAGAGCTGGCCACCACACGCTCACTCCATACATAAGTACAGGTCTTATTACTACGGAAGTGAATAGCCAGTGTACCACCTTCAGGCCTCTTTTCGATGGCGTCCCTGCACAAATACATGGCTATATTAGCTTTGTTTATTCTTTCCAAAATGTTAGGCTTCCAACTAAGTTTAATGTGCAAGTTTACGCCTAGAAAAAAAGCTAGTCTTGTCAATAAAAGCTAGTCTCCTGCTATTTAAGAGAGGTGGATCTACTACCGGGATTTGATATTTCCTAGTAAATTGTACCAGTTCAGTTTTAGACGAGCTAATTGCCAGTCCACATCTGATGGCCCACCTCGTAATGGTTAAGAGTGCATTTTGGAATAACTCCTTCATCGTGCTTAAACATTTCCCAGAGACAACTATCGCTACGTCATCAGCAATGACTCCGATCCTCTTTCCAGCTTTAACAGCAACTCATTGACTCCTATGTTCCAGTTCCTTTAGCTACCCGCATCCTGGTGGTGGATTCCTCTTGCGAGAATATTGATTTCTCAATTGTACTTACCAGGGCGTTTCCTCATACATGCTCTAGTTTCTCCTTCTAGGGTTCCTAGAAACTTCCGGGTGGCAGGGAAAACGTTAAGGCTAAAGTTAATAACGACGGTCACAGAAAGAGTGCTCCTCCGCCACTATCCATTCTCTTATCATAGTTTACGTCTAAAACCTCCTGCCAGTTTTTAGTAATAAATGTAGGTTCTTGCGCAATATTACACACCTAAAGGTTATTATTTATTAGGTAATAAAAAAATAACTCACTTGTTTCGTTGATATCAGTGCTGCCCAAGATTGTGTGATGCGGATTCGCATCACATCCGACGTGTGCTCTTAGTCTGCTAGGAATCTCTTCCATGCTTTCACCTCGCGACTTGCCACACCTCCCCTACCTCCGCTATCGTTCTTTTACAGATCAACTGATCTGCACGCTGTTAATTAAACGCGCCCTTGCTATCATTTTTACAGATGGTAACAAGGGCGTATCTTTGCAGTATGGAGGGGGTCCCGGATTTCCACCTAGGATTTTAAGAAAAACGGAGTTTAGTGAATTATACGCCAATCTCTATTTTTCCATGGTGATGCTCCCGTCTTCAAGACTCCTGTCAATGACGGCTAGCACCAAAACACGCTCCTTCACAATGTCGCTGAAAGACTTGAGTTTCGGCATAAGTTTCCTTCTCCGTTTGCAGTTTGACCCATTTTGTGTCGACAGGTTCTAACTTCTTCTGGACCGCTGCCTTTTCGAGACATGGTCTCTTTCCGAGCTGTCACTGCCGACCGTTTTCTTGGCCTATACTACGCTCTCCCGTCAGAGGTTACAGCCCATCTGGGTAAAATCCTGAACACCGAACGTCTATTCCGGTAGCGCTGCTTTGACGGAAGGACGTTAGTCGATCCTCCTTCAGCAGCGCTAGTTTTCTCCTGAGTTTCGCTAGTCCCTGGCCCTGAAGTCACTTCGCTCTGGAATTTTTGAAGGAGCCCGACCTTTATTGTTTTAGCTTTTCTTGTTGTCTCCGGCCTTTTGGAAAGTGCCAGTCTCGGTTTTGTTATTTTAATTCTTTGTAGAGAGTATGGTCTCACGAGTGTCCGAGAAAACTTAGTCCACCTGCGCAGAGATCCGTATACGCAGGTAATGCTACTTACAACTGGAGGTCGCCAGGTATCCAGAGGGCTCCATTTGCGACAAGGTTTTGTTAAATAAGCCCCCAGTCTGGTAGTTTGTTGGCACGGGTTGCGTAACACCTTAATCTGCAATCATTTACCGTAACCCGCCCACACCTTGGTCACTTTGCCTACCCGTCCTAACAAACGAGAACCTGGAGGCGACGACATTGGTCTGGTTACTACTGTCTTTGGTGTTCTTCACTAACATTTGGATTTCTTTTAGGTGGTACAAGAGTATTATTTAGTCTTCTTTTTTAGACTTGACGACATCCAGTAGGTTCTTTAGCTAATTCCTTTTCTTCAGTAGAATAATTTTTGGCTTGTGTTTTATTTTTTCATATCAATACTATTTTGAGTTTTTTGAATATCTTGCACTTACAGAATTAGGATTTGTATTTGTTGTTGTAGTCTCCTGATTAGAGCACTATGATTAATATTTCTTTTTCCCTGGTTTGCGATACTTTGTACAGCCCTTTTTCTCTTTTAGAGCAGCAGTCTTCAATTTGAGAACTGGTAGCTTGTTGTACATCTAATTTATTAAAAGGACTTCTGTTTCACTCAGGAGATTTTCTGGTTCTGTTGGTCTTTCGAAAAATAGATAAACGAATTCTTATTTACGTAATAATTAGTACAAGGATTTGTTGTTTCTCTTTAACAAACAACAAACTAAATGCAAATGTGTATCTTCTGGGGAACGTCACATAAATTTACAATACCACTTCTAAATTCAATATTTAGTAAAGCTAGATCACGTCACGATTAGAATAAGTAATTTATAGACTACAACAAATAAAATATACAATTACTATGGATGTTTTCGCCTTTAAATCTGTTGGATATTTATGTACCTAGTTCAATTATTTTGAATATTATTATCATTGTTGGGAAAAAACTCAGTCCTGTGTTTACTAAATAAATGATTACTTAAAGTTGAGCCTCGAGAGGATTAACATTAATCCTTGCTAATCAAATAAGTTCCTAATTCTTTTGTTTCAAAGTTCAGAAAATAATTTTATGAGCCCTCTTCTATATAAAACTTATATTTTATCGGTCGGGTAAATTTTTGAATCTTATTTCTACCCAGGATTGTAATTGTTACCTAGGTTACTTGAATACTGTAGATTTATGGCTAAACGAGGAGAAAGTAGTCAAACCGATCGATAAAATAATCACTCAATTATTTAGGTCTGTTCAAAATTTTCTTAGATTTGTAATCGTTATTTAAATATACGAAAATATAACAATGTGTAATAGATAATATCTTTGTGTATATATACTCAAAGATAATATGTAATAGATATTAAAAGGTTAACAATAATAATTTAATGTATGTTATATAATATTGCTAATAATATAAACAATTTAAAATGTTGGTTTTTTAATCGCCTTGTGATCGGTACGCAACTGTATAAAATTCAGTACCACTGATTTGTCGAGATAATTCTGAAAGAGATTTTAGCAATTTAATATAGGTAAATATTTAACAACATTAATACGATATAATATAAAAACCTACCAAAGTATCACCACTGCACACTTCTTGGAGATTTTCTTGCTTTACTAAAAGTAAATTGCAGAGAGCATGTAAGATATCAAAAAGCTGCGTAACTAATGGACTATCTAAAATACGAACACATTTCCGATATTCGTTTACATCACAAATAGCACACATAGCTCCAGCTGAATTATACTGAAACTGTTGTAAATGTTCGAATATCACTCGATGTAATCGCACGCCAAACTCCGTAAAAGTTGAAGATAAATTCTCTCCATCAACACATTTTTGAATTTGTTGAATAAGTGGAATTATAAATTGCACTACAGTAAGACAAGCATGAGAGGCAACCGTATCAACATCCGTTTCAGGTTTAAAATCAGTTTTCTTCTGTTCACTTTGCAAATAAAGTCGAACCCATCCAATAATTGCGTTTATTGATCGGTCTAAACCAGTATCTAATTTATTTTCGAGCTGTTCGAGCATATAACGTTTTTTTTGTATACAATCTGAATACTTTTGGGTTACAATAACACACGGTATCACGCTGGCCGAATACAATTTTTCGAGTAAATGAATTATTGTGTTACATTTTTGCACAACATCAAAAAAATAAATTTGTTGTGGCTGAGCTTTATTTTCAGCAATCGGAATTGCTTGTAGCCCCAAATCAAGAGCATAATCAACGTGTTCATTCAATAAATATCTTAGCAAAACATCAGCTAATTTAATTATATTTGTTGGCAGTTCAGATTCCTTTGACAATAGACGACATCGTTTAAACGCTACCTTTGATTCTTGTAGCAAATTAATGGCTAACTCCTCCGAAAGAAATGTTTCCCCGCCATAATCTTCAATCTGTGCTATATTTATGTTGGCTCGACCACCTATTAATGCTTGCATATCGCGGCGCAACTCTTGAAAACGCTCCGTTTGTTTTTTTTGGTGTTTTTTACCTTCGTAATATCTCTTCAACTCTACACTACATTTCTCGTCTAAAAATTTGGTTTCAATTTCCATGTAGGATGCCAAATGTTTTGCGAATATATTTGTAGTCAATTTATTAAGTAGATCGTCATCTGCATTTGTCAAGAACTCAGATAAATCACTAGACAATTTTACAGTGCGTGAATACATATCAGATAAAGTTTTCAAATATTTATCATCATTTTTACGATCCTCCAATTTAGTCTGAGCGAATTGATTTAATTTTAGTTGATAAATATTCAAAATAAATTTACTCATAACTTGGTCGGGACTGTTGAATACTTGTTTTATTATTTCGTAATGATGTCGACACATTGGTAGAATTCCAATAAAAATATCTTTCCCACTGTACGTCTGCATTTGACTTTGTTCTATATACGCATCGACACATTGCGAATACCCTTTAAATTGGGATAGAATTTTAGCCAATTGTTTCATTTTCTCGATATCTTCAGTACGCTGCGCCAAAGCAAATTCTTCGATTAGTTCACGCTCGATTTCATCGTATTTCTGTTCAATTTTCTTTTTAGCCTCACTGAATTTATCAGCCGGCAGGTCTTGTGATATCGTATAGAGTTTTTGAATTATATCGGCTGCCTCAAATAATTTAGTTTTGTCGTTGAAAACATCGTTTAGTATTGGGCCGGGAATTAAAAACTCTGTCATGTGATTTAATAATCGCTGTGCCTCGACAGTTCGACTCCTGGGTATATTTACATTTTCAAGTTGCTCTCCAAGGTGAATAATTTTGCCAGCGACTGAATTTATTTTTTCGTCCAACTGATGAAACCAGTCGATCGATATTTGATGTCGTTCCTGAAGCTTATCGATATTCTTGGCAAACACTTTTTGTTCCTCTTTAAGATTATCCTCGAGTTTTTCGCATTTTTTCTGTTGACGTTCCTGCAGGATTTTTAAATCTTTAATTGTCGACAGGAATGTTTCTTGTAATAAATCTGGATTGAACTGCTCTGAACCAACTTCATTATTTGTTCGCCATGTTAGTCGTTCAATGAATTCTTCAACATCGAATGGATCCTGTATTAAAATAAATAAGGGATATGTATTGCCACGGTTAAATCCTGAAAGTAATATTTTCATAATATTGTGGTGGGCGTTAAAAACGAAACAAGGGTTCATATAGTAGTGTGGGTGTCATTTGCCAATAAAATGATTATTTACATAAAAATGAATCAACTAAAGATTACATTACTGTATGACTTACGTTAACATTTTTATAAAATTTAACTATAATAGCGTACCCGATACCAAAAATTAATTTCTTTTATAGCAATTAATTCTTTCATACAATTTTTCGTTTAAAGTAATCTTTGCTATTGAGCACAAATGTTCGACTCCGGCGATTAATATGGAAACTTACAATTAGTTAAATTTAATCATCTTTTTTACACTAAATTAAGTGTAAATTTTACCTGTTCGAGCTCTTCCATATATTGGGATAACATATTTAAGTTGATTGTTTATTATTATTATTTACCAGCACCTCATCTGTGATCAATATTCTGTCAATTACGAAGTGTCAATGTCATAAGCATTACTATAACGAATTTGGGTATTAATATTAGGTTTTTTCAAGTGTGGATATTGTTGTTTTTGAACGGTATAATTGTGAATAAGCTGTGTTCATGATATCGAGCACAATTGGTGTGATATTTAGTCCGATCTCTTGACAAATACAAAATACTCATCCCATATTTTCATATTCGAATTATATTTTTTGAAACTGAGGCTGCACGAATGGGAAATGTCAACCTTTGGTCCAATATGATTAAGTAAATGTTGGACCAATGTTGGTTGACTTGACTGTCAACACGATTTTCTCAATATGTATTTGTTTCTAGAATTAAGCTAAATAAATATAGACAATGTTGGTTATTAGAATTTTAATATTTATGAATTGTTGTTACTACTTAACTAATAATACATTAAGTGCAATATCTCCCATTAGAGAATATTTCATAATTCTGTAAATATTTAATAAATTCTATATTACAATTTGTGTTTAAAATAGTGAAGAAATTATTTAAAAATATTTTATTTTGAATAAGGATAAGAAGATTATAAGAATTTAAATTTTCAATAGCGAAAGTGAGGAAGATTATTACCGATGCGATTCAAACAATTGATCTAATGTTTGGAATGCCATGAGGGTTAGTCTTCCGATCCCAAGCTAGATTTCATCGACTCTAACTTTTGACTTTAGAGCTTTAGCTTTCAATAAGTTGTAGTTACTTTTTTTTAAATTTCCATTGGTTGGTTTTTGCGCTTATTCTGTATTAAGCAATATGAACATCGAGTCTATTTTCAAGTTTTAATTCTCAAGCTTCATGAAATTTCTGGTTCAAACTTATAAATTTTAGCACTAATACAACCAGTAAGACTCCATTTTAAATTTATTAAATAATAAAATGCAATAACATCTACAAGTAGATAAGTGACATGTGCCGATATATATTCAAATATAAATATTTTACTCGTCAAACGTGTGGAAGTATACACCAAGATCTCCTATTTCTAAGGAAAACTAGCAACGTGACATTGATTTATATTTGTAATTGTTTTTGTCCCTACACTATTTGTTATTTGTAAAACCACCTCACAATGACATTTCCCAATGGTGTAGCGGCAGCTTAACTATGGCATTTTTCATATGTCATGAACACTGCTGAAGAAAATTAAATGGTATAATTATAAAAAAAAACCTTTTAGTTTGAGTATTATATTGTAGGGCTTTATTTTGATGACGAATGCGAGTTCATGACATCCAAATCGAACAACGAAGGACGTGAACGAACAGTCGAACACTAAACCAATAAAAAATATTCCCCTCAATATTTTACTTTTTTGCCTAGGATTTTTATGTTACAGATTTTGGAACCTAGGTTATTATTGAGACATGTAACAATTAAAGAGCTGAATTATTTTTTAGAGGATTTAGTTAGCCCAACATACTACAATACAATTAGTAATTGGGTGTGTCCTTTGTCGTCAAGGAAATCCTCCATTTGCTGATGAACAATCAAAATGGTAACTGGGGGGATAAAATAAAGGAATTACGTCACATGGGGCGATTTAATAGAAAAGTAATATTTACAATCTCGGACGAATCAAAGATTTGTTTTTATTTAATAATTTTTAATTATGTTTTTATATTCTTGAAAAATGCCAGGCTACATGAATAATACATAATTAGATATTAGAATTAAAATTAATTTGCAAATCATATTTTAAAGAGAAATAATAAAGGATGCACAGGAAGAATTACAAGAAAAACGATTATCCATTTAATATTTAATGAAATACAAGTACGAATAATAATCCCATTCTTGCAATTTGTGTGTAATAATAATAATAATACAAATAATCTAGAATATATATTATATATTTATGTAATTTTCATATTTATGTATATTACGTTTACTGCTCCTCATCACCTAATTCGTGTTTAATTTTGGTGAAATCAAATTCTTCGCCAGTACCACGTTTGAATATGTCCACGACATCCAAGCATGTAGTTTCGAAGTGAGTTGTTGCATCATATGATTCTGATATGAAAATTTGTGTGTCTAGTCCTTTATCAGTTGGTTCGTAATAATCAGAAATTGAAATGAATTTCTGTGCAATAGGACCCATTAAATCTAATCCAGGTTTAATTTCATTTTCTGGATTATCAGTTTCAACAGTAGTTGATACCATACCAATAAACCAACCCTTAGCTGCTACTTGATGAGTATAACTTATTAGCGAGACATAAATATCAGAACGTCGGCCAACTTGTTTTTGTGGAATAATAATTTGGGTTGATAACGCGTCCTTTGTATTAGGAATAGGATGATCAAGTAGGCAAATGCATCTAATAACCTTTCCCTTCTTATGTACCTTATCAGGAACATAACTTGGATCACAATAAATCTGCTTACACTTAGCTATCTCATTGCCAGATCTAACACCAACAGCTCGTCCACCTTCGCCAAAAACAATTTCATCAATCGGCTTATCGAGCATATATGTTCCACCATATATAGCCGAAAGCCGTGCAAATCCTTGAGGCAATTCACCTAATCCATACATTGGATATAAATATGGTGATTTTCCATAGCGTGCCAATGAATCGGAATATAATTTAATTCGGCGTATTGTTAAAACGGCTGGTTCGTTTAAGTAGTCATCATCCCGATACAATGCGAGTGCATGTCCCGTAAAATCTTGCGTATTTTTATCAAGACCAAATTTATCATATAGTCCTTGCATATTACTTTGCATTGGATCAAAGTCTTTCCATGTTTTTGGATCATCCTCCTTAAAGTCTTGTACATAAATCACAAAATTGCGGAAACGTCGTTTTTCGAACATTCCCATTAAATCAGATGCTAATGCTTCCTTTTGATCAACTGGAACCTTAGCGATTTTACCCTGTTTATATACGTAACTACCTTCAACCGATTTAAATTCCAAATAACGGGTAACGCCCGTATGAATCAAAAGTTTTACCAGCAAACCATTCGCCATTAAAAATTTTGGAATTAAATCCACGTTCCAATCACGCCCCCTTCCATATTTTTCTTCGGGATTTGCCTCGTTAAATCGTGTAAAAAGTTCTTCTAGTGGTGTTATGGATGCCGAGTCACCACCATAGTACTTATTTCTATCAATATGTAAAACTTTCTTTCCCGATACCGAAAGCATACCACTTAGGATACATTCTTTTAATCCAGTTCCGAGTACAATTGCATCATATTCTTCATCCATTTTATTTTATTATTTTTCTCTACACAAAATTAATTAAACTGAACAACTTTTCTTTTTTCTTTAATTTGACACGAATTGCACAAAAAACTTCTTCCTTATAAAAAATCCAATATGTCTGAATTCTCGTTCGATTCCAACTTTTTGTTAGACAACTTGTCAAAAAAAATAACTGTACATAAAGTTTTCATTCAGCAGAGGTAGATGTCATTAAACACACTGTGAAGAAAAATATATTAAGTTATTTTCGCATATTACATGCATTAAAACTATCGATCACTGCTCATTAATTTAGAATTTCCTAATATATTTAATTTCGATATAGATAAATATAAATTTCATGTGTATTTTGTTATATTTCATTGTTTTGGTAAAAACACTAGCTTGCTATAAAACAATCGCGCTGAATATACGCTAGCCTAATTATATATAAATTGCTCCGTGATTTTAGTTGCCAAGTGGCATTTGTCGATAATATACAATTGTCTCTTTTATGTATTGTGATTTAACTTACGTCAATTGCGAATAATTAAAGGCGTTCGCCATTGTACTTTCAAAGAAAAATAAAGGAATAAAAAAAATTATAAATTATTTTTGTGATAATTTTGTTTAATTTAAAAAATACTAAATCGTAACTATTTTAACTATTTAATTAAATACATAGTAAACGTTGATACAAAAACATTATTTAACAAAGTGTTGTAAAAATTAAGTTTAAAAAAAAAATATAAAATGTCTGCTATAAGCCCCGAATAGTAAGTTTTTTTTTGTTAATTTTTTTTTATTTTTCGTTTAAATTACCCCACCTCAGATTTCCTTTATCTGAGTATTTTAATTCTAGTGACAATACAGTTTAATCATCATGTAAAATATACGACTAATTTTAGTTTTATATACGTATAAATTCTATTTTGTTGTCAAATGAAATAAATGAAAAATGAAATTTTGTTTTTAGACTTTTTGTCGTAAAAATTCAAATCATATACAAAATATTACTTAAATGCGTAATTAGAATTAAACGTATACAATTATATCCTAATTATTATATTAAAGAATGTATTTTTATTTAGTAATTTCTTCGATTTATTAGAAAAAATATAAAAAGTGATGTTCCTAAGTACGTATGTATAAAATTCTTTGATGAGTCATAATGAATTTCGTTGTAATAAAAATGTTGGAATGAATACTCTATAAATTATGTGTTACCATACAACAACAAAACATTTCTTGATCTAAGAAGTATAATATTCATGCGACAATCAATTGATCGATAGCATGCACATGCAATAAACTTTGGTTTGATAAAAGTTTTAACTTTAATGGGTACACGTCTTTATGTGCCACGCAACCGATCACTTGATTATGCTGCTACTATTTTCCCATTGCCTTCTTGAAATACAATTATAGCTTAACCAATATCACATTCATTTCCGATTAGAGAATATTATGTACACGGACGAATGGGGGTGGAATTTACGTTTAGAGATAAGCTTGGCTAGATTTATGTTTTGAAGCAGATTTGTTTTGTGTGTTTACCTTGTGTCAAACAAATTATTTTAATTTTTATTATTTTAGAATTCTTTGTTCTTAATTACAAATAGTGATCTTAAGTTTATTTATTTTATTAATATCATGTTAGGTGATTTGATCTAAGATAACTAATTCAGGCGATAGTAGACTAATATTACAGATCTTTTGTCCTGCTTAGTTATCGAATCACGCAATGGATAAAAAACTAGTAATTTCGCTATTACTTAGATGTTAGGTACGACCAAAGTATACAAATATTTTAATCAATACGTCACAATGACATTATTCTTTTGACTGTAAATGAGAAGTGAAGAACCCTTTAGATGTGTGATCGCCGAAAGGGGGCAAAGTTCGTATAAACATCATTTTGTGCATTTTCAATTTTTGATTGTTATATTTTCATATTATCAATACAATATAATAACACGAAAACTATACCGACCAAGCTGTGGCGTTTAGAGTGGTGGTTTGGTTTCGATAGGGCAAAATGGAAGAAGGTTTTTTTTTATCATTCGATTATGATCGATGATGTGGATATGAACACATCTAAGAAATCTTGTTGGAGTGCAGAATTCTGGAGTCGTCCCATAAACCACGTCAGTATTGTATAAAGAACTGTAATGTTCAGGTGGTCAACACAATTCGAACCTATAGCTGTACGAGTTCAATTTGGCTGGAATGGCGTAAGTTAGGACATTAAAAGCAAACTTTGAAACAGTTGGGAGTACTATTGTTCGAATGCATAGTACGAAAACCAAACCAAAAATAAACACTTAAACTTATTAGACAGCTTGATACATTTCCTAATTAGACAGCTTGTTATACATATCTCAATCTTCTGTATCCATGCAATTTCCGTTGTTTAAAAAGTATAAACTCTATAATTGTCTTAACACTTGTCGAAAGGTGATACAATTTGTTTGTTTTCTAAGAAATGTCAGATAATCTTTACGAATTTACGTTTGAAAAACTTATAAATTTAATGTAACCATTGGTCCACGAGTATTTATTGTCTACACGAGTGTTTTACATGATTATATTTGCTTCTTTCTGTTCTCTAAACCTTTAATTTTCAGTATAATTTATTGTCAAAGATCCTATACCATATTAATAACACCTATGCGTGTATGTTATTAAATTTTAAATAAAAATATCTGCCATACAACATATCAAACTAAATATTTATGAAACACAATAATTGTATCCTTATCTCGGATCGGAACACTATCTGTAGTTATTTAAATTACAATGGATATTTCTATTCATTTTTCTGGTTAACAATAAAACTGAGTCAACACGGTCCATAATTTACTTCGTGTTGTGGTGATTATGATTTCGATTGTATGTGTCATCATATAATCCCATCTGCAACAAAACCATCAAAACTTTTAAGTGTCATAATTAATGAATAATTTTGTGTCTCACTAGTGTTATAGTGAATACATTTTTATTAGTTATATATGTATATGAATTAATAGTATTATTTATTTTATTACAGTGATTACCTATTTAAACTTCTGCTTATTGGGGATTCCGGTGTTGGAAAATCATGTTTACTACTACGGTTTGCCGTAAGTTTAATATTTTGCATAATATCAAGGCTTGGACACAAAATAAACTAATATTAACAATGTTTACATTTTAGGATGACACATATACGGAAAGCTACATAAGTACTATTGGTGTTGATTTTGTAAGTATAGCTTTAATTTTTGTCAGTATTTAAAACATTAGTTGCTTTCGTCATCAGAGCATTCTAAAATTGGCATATAATTTAGTTTTTATAATAATTGATGTCTTAGTCTCGAGCGCTGCATCATATTATTGTAGCGACACCCCAAAATATCAAGATAACAAGTTTTGTTTGTTATCTATCTGATATTATAACTAAAGTAGTAGTTTATGAAATATTTTATCATTTATAATTTTGTTTAGTTTATGAATATATATTGCGTGTGTACTATTTACCTGATGCCATATGATTTGGATACATTTAGATTAAATCAATTCACGTCCTTTGTCATCAATTTTGAAATAGCACGCAAAATGTATTCGAAACCAATATGATATTTTAAGTCCACTAAAAACATAATTTTGTTATCTTTATATGAATCTATTGTGTTTACACATACATATACATATATACATACATTCATACATGCTTTATATAATAAGTATGTATTGAAAAAGTTGATGACTATATATTATATATATATATATATATATATATATATATATATATATATATATATATATATATATATATATATATATATATATATATATATATATATATAATATATATATATATATATATATATATATATATATATATATATATATATATATATATAAATATAAATATAAATATATATATATATATATATATATATATATATATATATATATATATATATATAAATATAAATATATATATATATATATATATATATATATATATATATATATATATATATATATATATATATATATATATATATAAATATAATTTTTTTAAATTATGTTTATATTAGAAAGGCCTTTTTTTTATTAATTTTCCTTTTTACCATTTCAGAAAATTAGAACAATAGAGTTAGATGGGAAAACAATTAAACTCCAAATTGTAAGTATAATATAATATGGGTGTCACAGCACAATGAGTGATTTATTTATTGAGTACGGTGTATGTTTTTAAGGATAGGCGTGTGAATAGCATGTTTGATATACATTTGAATAAATAATATTATTACAATAACTAATTGTTAAGGTCAATATATTCCGCGCCTATGTTAATATTATCGAATAAATTGAATTACTTGTGACCAAACGAGAAAGCAGAAAATTATTTTGCCAATACCAAACCATGATCTTGAGAACCAAATTTAGTTTTGCCATTTTATTTTTGAGTTTCAATGATTATTTAACATTTAAACAGTCATACAGAATATTTTTTGTTCAATGACTCCTTCATTTGAGATAAACATATATATTTCTTGTATTGCATATTTATCAAAAGTTATAACATAAGTTGATTGAATTTTTTGAAATTCATATTTAGAATTTCTCGTATACTTCTTCCACTTTTAAATTCAATCAAATAAAAATTTGATATTTTTAGTTCAATAATATTCCTTATAGTGAAATTTTAATTTTTTATATTATAAATATATTTCGACAATCAAGTTGCCATCTTCATTATTTATCATGAGTTCATGATAAATACTGAAGATGCAACTTGATTGCCGAAATATATTTATAATATAAAAAATTAAAATTCCACTATAAGGAATATTTTTGAACTAAAAATATCTTTATATGATTGAATGATTGAATTTAGCTAAAACTAATTTTAATTGTTTAATTTTAATTTTTTTTCGTAATTCTTTAATATCCATGAAAAACGCTTTTACGCTATAAGTCTAACTCATAACATATTTCTTTCGACGATGTCGTTTTTGAAAAATAATATCTAAAATGAATTTAAACAATTACCGTCGCTCTATAATCAAATATTTATTGAGATGTTTCTTCAATCAGAGTAGAGGTTACCTCCTAGCATCTTAAAACTTGATAAAAATTGATATATCGATACACTTAATATTATCAGTTTATAATACAGTTCAATCTAAATTAAATAATTATTAATCATTAATCTTGCGAGATAGTTTCTAAACAGATAACATTAATCGACGACTTATTTTTATTGATAAATATTCTTGATATTTATATACGTGTAAATGATTAACATTATATCAATACTCACAAATAAATAAATCGCAGTATGTATTGTATAATCTTCGACCATCAATGGTCTTTTTGTAAACTTTTTGTTTTGAGTATGAATTGATTTAACCAATTTTCAATTGTATTGTTTAGTATACATACCGTTTTCTGTTTTTAACATAATATTGAATATTCCAAAATTAATATCTTACTAAATAAGAACGATTTATTAAACTTTTAACGTATTTGCATGTATGTACAATATGTGTTGCAAAGCAAATATAAGTGTCCTTGATAAAATTATGTGAGATCATGTTAGATAATAAGCCAACGCAATAAAAGAATTTCATTAAATATCATACGTGTAAATTGAATTTATAATAAAAATTTATTCAATAAAATTTTCTAGTGGGATACAGCTGGCCAAGAACGTTTTAGAACCATTACATCGTCGTATTATCGCGGTGCCCATGGTATCATAGTCGTATATGATTGTACAGATCAGGAATCGTTTAATAATGTGAAACAATGGCTTGAAGAAATTGAACGTTATGCTTGTGAAAACGTAAATAAGCTTCTAATAGGAAACAAATGTGATTTAACTACTAAGAAAGTTGTAGACCATACTACAGCAATGGTATGTAGTTTCAAGGAGTTGGAATAATAATTTATAATATAATTTTATTTTATTTTTTTATATGTATTTTAGGAATATGCAAATCAGTTAGGTATTCCATTCCTCGAAACATCAGCCAAAAATGCTACAAATGTAGAACAAGCATTTATGACAATGGCGGCTGAAATAAAAAATCGTGTTGGTCCACCATCTAGTGCTATCGATACAGCTAGTAAAGTTAGAATTGATCCAGGACGTCCAGTTAATGGTGATACAAAATCTGGTTGCTGCTGAATTATATCCAAGTGTTTTTTTATTTAAAAAAATATTAATTAAAAATTATTTAATTATAAAACAAAAAAATACAACAAAAATATGATGAATGATTATTAAATATAATTTTTAATAATACATAGTTATAAACAGAACCTAAATATAATATCTAACACATTCACCACTGGTAATAATTAAAAATCAAACAAATAAAAGTAAAATTGTGTTATTATAATTTAAAAATTAATGTAATAGAATTCATAAAAACAACAAAAATAAATAAAAAACCATCTTGAAGTTTTATTATTAATATTATTTTATTATTAATATTAATAAATACATATATATTATAATTATAAATAATATAAATAAATTATATAGACAGAATAAAAACAAAAACTTGCAGTAATAAAATAAAAATCGAAAATACCGAAAAAAGTAGCAAAGATTAAAATGATTCACTTTCACAATCGATGTATTATACTAAGAATATCCTCTTAATATATATGAAATTTAATCTTAAATATAGAGACATGTTTTAAAAAAAAAAGTGCAAATCATCATTAAACATAAAAATAAAAATGTTGTCTAGATATATATTTTTGGATAAAATAAATTAATAGATAGTAGATATATCGAAAGTATTTGGTGATTTTTGATTGTTTGTACACACACACCATACCCAACACGCAGCATCTCTGCAGATTATCTCTTATTTCCAGTTTATTTTTTTACAATTTATAAGTGTAAGAATATTTATATAGGCAAGAAAAAGTATTCAGTTTTTCTTATCCGTAACATCAAATATTAGAAGATTAGCTAAATATACTACTATAAAATAAGCATATATTATGTATTCATCGGTATTATTGAACATGTATTGCGCGATACTTAGCGTTTTACGTATAGGCACGAGCAGTAAGGTGGCATAAATAAAACAACATTTTTACGCTATATATTGTATAGAAACAAAATTCAACGTATATGATTATGCTCTGCGGACGGCTTTATGTTGGATTATCACAAAACAAATTTATAAATTATATATAAAATATAAATAAATATATTAAATAAAAAATCAAATTCCTCTAAATTTTTAATTATATTTAACGAGTATATATATATATATATATATATATATATATAACGAGTATATATATATATATATATATATATATATATATATATATATATATATATATACATATATATATATATATATATATATATATTCATATATATATATATATATATATATATATATATATATATATATATATATATATATATATATATATATATTCATATATATATATATATATATATATATATATATATATATATACATATATTCATATATTTATATATATATATATATATATATATATATATATATATATATATATATATATATATATATATATATATTTAAATACTATACTTAGTATATATTATTATATACTATATATGTAGTACTTTTGTGTTTAGCATCTTTATTTTTTCGTAGTTAGCTTATGATGTAATATTATATTATTAAATTATCTTTATTAATTATGGTAATTTTCAATTTTATAAAAAACAACAATTACAATATATACAGATTTTATTTGACAAAAAATAAATAGTAATATTTAAAAATATTGATATTTATTAAATATTCAATATTTAACGAGATGAAAAGTTAAGAAAAGAAACAAGAAACATTCTAAAATAATAAAAAATTATTACACTGATTGGAGTTTTTTAATTTTGATGTCGAACGTGTTTTTTTATATTGTACGTTCGTTGATCACCAATTAAATTATATAACCTATAAGGCCTATGGTTATAAATTTTTTATCAAAAGTGTGAAACAGCATGTTAAATTAGTTTCCCTCGATTCACAGGATCAAATTTCAAGATATTTATTAAATTCGAAAAACCATAAGTACGTTCGTAAAAATATTACACTAATATGTGCAGCAAAATATCTTTAAATATAAGAGGATTAGCATATTCAAAAATTATGCGGTCTCGTCATTGTCTAAATATCAAAGGTATATATGGATTAAGAGATTTAGTTAATTAGACGAACAACTAACCGCTTAATTAAAACAACAAACCACCATTATCTAACTTATTTATATTAATTAGAAGTACGATTCATTCATCTTTAACAATTAAGTTTGTTAGTTAGTTGTGATTAAGTAAGCTAAGGAATCTTTAAAATTTTTGAAACACATATATGACCCCCTGCAGAGTTCATGGGACCCCCCATGTTCCATGCACTTATAGGCTGGCATAGAGCTATGCAATGTGCAGATGGTCTTAGGTAAATCAGACCTTTAGCCGTACGTCCCTCATTTTGACTATATAATGGCATAAAGTTAGATAAGTGAACCGCGAAAGAGCTGGGAGTTTCTTCCTGTCACTTAGTTATACCAAATGGATAGAATAAATGTATAAATATCCTGCAAATAACATAAGTTTTATAAGTAATAAAATCATTTTAGAACTATAATACACCAAAACAAAATTGACTATTGGTCAAAAACAACATAAAAAACTGCTTTTCAATAGTTTAACTTCAACACTAAACTATGGAGTGGAGACGGTATCTTATAAAGTTATTGTCATTTTAAACAGATGGACGTTTTTGTTTGGTATTCCTAAATATTCAAGGGCATAACATAGCCTCTCAATTTATTGGCTTGCTTGCAATCTAGGAATACCTGGTGTACATCACGAAATGTTTCATAGTACTTGGAAAGAATCATCCGTTTGGACGTAATCATCCTTGGTAGCCACCGCTAATTCCCTCTGCCAGAGGAGTAATTTTTCCTAAGATAATGTATGACAGTAACTTGAATGCTGTGCACAGGAAAGCTATACCGCGATATTTATCGCACTTCAAGCTGCCACCCTTCTTGAATATAGGGCATAACGCGGCCTCTTGCTGAACAGCAAGACGACACTCCTCATCAAACCAATCATTTTTGGGCTTAGTTTTACTATACTTAATTATTATAACATATTATATTTAATAAGATTACATTTTTGTTTAGGTTAATCTTCAGTTTAAATGAAATTTATCAAATAATCAGTTATACTTTTTTTTGGAATCCTTAATTAGTATGGTTTAATATATTGTTTTCGCCAACCAAGCGGTATAGTGGGTAAAACTCTGGCAGTTGGAGCGGAAGGTATCAGAGATTCGAATTCCAATAGCAGAAGCTTGGATAGAAATCAAAATTGTCTACCCAGGGTAGCCCACGTACTACAAAACAAAGAAATCTACGCTACGTTGTACCGTCACAACACTATTAAGGTGAACCATATGATAAGAAGACCAAACTTAACTGGCTTATTCAAGTTGTAGTCTGATGTAGATGATTTTAGTAACGGTGGGTTCAAGGAATTTTTTAGACCAACATTTAAAGAACCCGCTAGTGCAGAATTTGCTCGATTAATATTATTACCAAAGTGATCCCTTAAATTAAGCTCACTATCACAAGTAATACCCAAATCTTGGATACACGTAGCTCTAGAGCCGAGTATATAGATTAAATATTAACGATATATACAATAAGCACGCTTACGGGAATAGGGGATTGTCTTGTATTGCCTGGCATTAAATTCTAGTTTTATTTTACACATCAAACTATGAAGTATTTAAGTCATAACTAAGGAATACTTATATTAGTTAGAGAGAAGATTTACAGCCTTTCTTATGACCGCCTTAAAAATCATGGGATATCTGATTCAACCATGGTACAAGTTATGTTTGATCACATCCATTCACGTTATGTAATTAATATCAGAATCAAAATTACTATTTAAATTCGATAAGATTAGATAATAATTATAAAGTTTATTACACAAATACGACAAAATACAATACACATTCGAATATATAATTAAAGTAATCCGGTTTTAATTTTATTTTCAAAAATTTACTCACAGTTTATTTCTACGATTGTGAAGTGTTTAGAGTTATCTCTTATACCAAGGGAATGATGATAAACTATTTGCCTGTCGAATGGAAATTACAAATTGCAGTTTGTATTTCAATATTATAAGCATTATTTAAGATGCTATTAAATTCAATGTTTGCAAATAATTCATTAAGTTTTGAAAAGTCGGCTTGACACTGGCTCGTAACAATATATATAGTTTAGATACGGAGGATGGTATAGGTCAATAACAGAGATCGGGTTCTAAAGCTATTGTGTTATTGATATCGAAAGAACTAAAGAACTATGTCAAACTCTATCTAAATTATTTTTAATGTTGCTAATTTGCAATATATCAAAATTTGTTAGATTTTTTTATTTTTTTTTTTCAACAATCTGACTCCAACAGTTTCGATCACGAGCCAGCTCTTCATACTGTTGCAAGCAGTTGGAAGATGCCAGATCGCTCTCTACACCGTGGAGCCGACAGCGACCTCTTCGCCTACCGAAAGGCGGTTAATCCTTCAAAGATCGCTGTATCATTCGGTTCGGATCAGCACGCAGAACGTGACCGAGCCAGCGTATTCGCTGTCCTTTGATTTCATGCACGATATCAGGAATTTGCATTAAATTCCTGATCTCGTGATTGAAAAGAACTCGGTATGTGCCATCGACGTCGCGTTTTGGACCATATATCACACGCATGATTCTTCTCTCGAATGTTAGAAGCCATCTTTCGTACTCATCCGTCAAGGTCCAACTCTCACATCCATACATAACAACGGGTTTGATCAACACTCTGTACAGCTTCGCAGCTTATCCGTATTTGCAAGATATTTTGATTTCAGCAGTGGACGTAGAGGATACAAAGCCCGATTGCCAGCGGCAAGGCGAACCTTGATATCCTCTCCCACACTATCGTGAGTAATGAGAGATCCAAGATACTTGAATCTCATCCATCCTTCAAACCACTACTGAAATCACTTGCGTCTTGGTCTCGAAAACCAGAGATCAGATATTTGGCTTTGAACTCATTGATTTTGAGACCAACGGAAGCTGAAAACTGTTCCAGTGGATCAAGTATCTCTTTCACTCCGTTGCCATTTAATCCAATCACACAGATATCATCTGCATACGCAAGAAGTTGATTGGATTGTCGGAATAAGATATTGTCGAAGGATGTATTCCAACATGAGATTAAAAAGTATCGGGGACAGCGCATCTCTTTGTCGAACACCAGAAGTAATTGCAAAAATTCTCGATAGCCTGTTCTCAACTTTGACACAGCATTGTGACTGCGTTACTGTCATTTTACACAGATGTACATTTTTTTTGGTATTCCTAAATATTCAAGCGCATACCATAGCCTCTCTCGATTGATCGAGTCATAGGCTTGCTTGAAATCTAGGAATACCTGGTGTACATCGCGAGATGTTTCGTAGTACTTGGAAAGAATCATCCGCAGCGAAAAAACTTGATCAGTGACTGATCGATTTTGACGGAATCCTCCTTGGTAGTCACCGACAATTTCCTCCGCTAAAGGAGTCATTCTTCCCAAGATTATGTAAGACAGTAACTTATATGCTGTGCAAAGGAGAGCTATACCGCGATAGTTCTCGCATTTCATGCGATCACCCTTTTTGAATATTGGGCATAACGCGACCCCTTTCCATTCGTCAGGCATAACTTCATTTCGCCATACCAATCGAATAAGGTCGAAAAGATAGTTCCACAAAGTTAGCCCTCCGAATATCAAGAGCTCTGAATTAATGCAATCAACCCCTGGCGAACGATTTTTCTTTAATCTCTGCATGGCCATTGTGAAATCCTCATAGGATGGATCCTCAATGAACATCTCCGCGGTCTGTATTTGAGGGTATTCAAATACAGCTTGTGATACATGTGGAACATTAAGTAGATCAGAAAAATGTTCACGCCATGTATCGAGTACCGCATCGACGTTAACACAGAGGTTTCCATCCTGGTCCCGAATGGCGGTTGACCGAGATCTTAAGGTATGTTGCAATTCGGTGATTCCTTCAAAGAAACCACGCGAATTGTGCTCATTGCTGAGTTGTTGTACTCTTAAGACCTTGGCCTTCCACCATTCGCGCTTCTTCAGTCTACAAATTCGTTTAGCTGTCCTCCTAGCAAGAACTGCCTTGTGTTTCCTTGCAATTGTAAACCGAGTCTGCGCTTCATTGTGGGCTATATTGCGTTGCTCAACAGCAAGACGACACTCCTCATCAAACCAATCATTTTTTGGCTTAGTTTTCACCATACCGAGAGTGTGCTGGGCGGCATCGACAACCGAGGTTTTCAATACTTCCCAGACACTGTTCACATCATCAGATTGGTAGTTGGATCGTAAAATGCTATTGCTGACAAGATCTTGGTATTTTCGTTGCGTTTCTTCATTTATCAGACCTTCACAGGAGAATCGCGTTTTATATTCTCCTGTCCTCCTTGACTTGTACGAAAATTTCCATCGTAGCTTTGCAGCAACCATAAAATGGTCACTGCCTACGAATTTTGTTGACGACCGATACGATCTCACGTCTTGAATAACCCGAGCCCGGTCTTTTGAAATCAACACATGGTCAATGGATGTTTTTGTGGGGAAAGAATGTACTTGCCACTTTGAGATCATGAGCGATCGCAAAGTACATCATTCTTTCCCCATTTTCGGTCGCAGTTTCGTGTCGAGAGTACGGACCTATGTTATTACATAAGTCGGTCTGATTTCTGCCAGCTCTAGCATTAAAGTCACCAATCACCAATCTGATATCGTGCTCAGGTATATAGAGCCCATCAGATTAACCAAATTATTGTAAAATGAGTCTTTATCTTGGGGTTGGCTTACATCAGTGGGCGCATGGACACAAACAATTGACAGGTTGGCTAATTTCATGTGCAAACGAAGCTTACACATTCGATTATCGACTGCCTGGAAGTCCGACACAGCCTTTTTTACCTGCGGCCCAATGAGAAAGCCAACTCCAAGATTTGCGAGGTCATCTCCACTGTGTAGCAACGTATAGCCTTGGGACACATGGACTCCACTTTTAGGCCATCGAGTTTCTTGGAGCACTACGAGTTCCAGCCGATACTCCTTCATAAATGTGATAAGGCCGTCCAACGCGCCAGGTTTTCTAAGTGACTGCACGTTTCACGTGCTGATCCCCAATCTCGTATCCGGGTACTAAAGCGGGGGGTCATTGTTATTTAGGCGGTATCCGATTTTTTTGGTTTTGTTGACATTTTTAACTGTAATTGGTTTTTACAAATGCGGGTCGTCAGCCCAGCGATCCAACCAGATTTAGTCGCCTCCTACGACAAGCTCTGGATACTGTGGTGGTATTCTATAGATCTCATGTTTCGTTCGAAATATTTACGAAACATGTTTGCCCCCAACCACAGGGCCCATTTGTTAGATTACCAGTGAATAAAGTTTATTTTGGCGTACTTGGATTGGTGGTAATCAGATGAAAATAATCTTCCCGTCAAGTTAAAATCACCAAAGACAATTCATCTTGAATGTTCACGTCACTAATTGACTACGAGGGTTTCCCATAAAACCGCAATTATTTTAAAACAGATCTATTCAATACTATCGGTGTTGGTAATGTTTTGCACCGAAACTATGATAATTTGATATGTTGAATTATGATTATGAAATGCAACATCACATCGTCTAGTTTAATAAAATTCGAATTCTACAGTTAAGCTATCTTTCCGGATTAAAATTGGAAGAGAAATACAAGTTATGTTGCTTTGATGTTCTTAAATGCTTTATTAATTACAGCCGTTTCTTAGAAAATTGATAAATAAACACAAAGACCCAACGAAACGGCTTCCGACGTCAAAACGATAAATAAAGCTCAGTTATCTTGAGATTAATAAAATAATTTTAGAAAAACAATATCGCTTCCGCGAAAGCCATCCCACAACTGATCTCTTCACGTATGTGGCAAACAAATGAGAACTGATCTCTTGACGTATGTTGCAAACAAATAGTCCTTGAACACCACGGAAAAGCCTTTGCAATCGCTTTAGATATAACCAAGGCTTTCGACAAGGTTTGGCATGAGAATCTCATTTGTAAACTTGTGGCATATGGCTTGGATTCGATGATCATCAAGTGGATAGCTTAATGATTATCGAATTCTCAAAGACCGAAATATCAACGTTGTGCTGAATGGGAGATCATCAATGACACACTCTCCAAATGTCGGAGTACCCCAGGGATCAGTTTTATCACCAACTTTGTAGCACTGTGAACCCTTTTCACAGTTTTGCTGATGATTTAACATTGCATTCTTCTATTTCATTCGTGGTCGAGCCTACTCATCCAGAGTTAAACGGTAAACGGCTGAAAACTGCCACTTCGCTTAATTTCGATTTGAGTACAATATTGAAGTGGGAAGTAAAAAATCAGGTGAAATTTAACGAGAAAAAATACAAATATGCACGTTGCAGAATATATCGCGTAAAAGAAGTCACAACGAATACCCTTTTGTGGTAAACGGCCACGTTCTCGTGGGTTGTGACTGAATTCGTCTGCTTGGTGCTCAGATTAGCAACAATTTAAAATGGAATGAATACGTCGGATTTCGTGAAGCGTTAGCCCAATCAACTTCACGTTAGCTCGGGTTCCTCAATTGAATAGATGCAGATGATTTTTTAGATCGCATCATGGTTCTCCAGATATATAAAACCTTTATTACACCGTGAATAGAATATTGATGTCAGGTTTAGGGTGGAGCATATGGCATTGCTCTCCAGTTGCTGGATAGAGTTCAGCGGCGTGCCATCCGAATAATACGAAACTCCAAACTTACGAAAGATCTAGACAGCCTACAGAACCGCAGAGATGTTGCAGAACTCTGCGTATTCTATAGATTAATAAATGGTAAATGTTCTGCCGTTACGTCAAGACGGGGAACACGAGGAATGTTTAATGCTCATAGGTTTACGGTGAAGCTGCCAAAACTCGAACTGAAAATGCAAAGAGCGAATTTATTTATCGAACATCTAGGAAGTGGAATTCACTTTCCGGTTTTCAGTTTCCGTTGAATTATAAAATGCACAAGTTTAAGGCAGCTGTCATAACCGTTACTTGAAGGATCGCGCATTGGGTGCAGTAGCTCTAAGAATAATAAGGAGCTATGATAGCCAAAAAGTCCACCCTGTATCCAATTAAAACTAAACATAAAAAAATATGCTTTTTCTTTATTTTGTAAATTGCATAATTTTTGAAATTTAAAGTTTTAATCCGATAACTGCGTCTACGAACCAAAGTAATGATTATGACAATCAAGTGAGACTTTCAGATATAAAAGTTTTATAATGTTACTTCAGATTATACTGAGGTGAAAACATGCAGAGCAGAACAATCCAAAACATAACCAAGCACTATTTTCGTATTACAAGAACCAATATACTCTTAAATATTCAATTGAATAATTGAAATCTATTTTGCTGTTACAACTATTATCATTCGTTTCATTTGAAACCTTTGGAAACCAGTTTTGAAAGTTATTTGCTGTAAATACATGTGCAATTGCTATAGCAATTTATTCGTTGACGTTGTACATGCCTCACAGTAAAAATAGCGTGACAAAATTTATTTGCTATTAAATCAAAAAAGCGTGTTGAGATTCTGATTTAATATTACATAGATATTTTCAAAGATTTTTGAAGAGGCTTTTTCAATTATATTGTATAAAATAAAATATTATTTAATTTTTCGACCAATTTTATATATTTCGATCAATGAGGTAAATATAACGTCTATGGAGACGGTAATAAAATTAACATTGAAAACAACCAAAAATAATAGTAGTGACTTTTATTATAGCAAGAGGCATATCATATATAAAATGAGTGGTGCACTCATTTTATATATAATATGCCTCTTGCTCTTAAAATGAGTTACCGAAAAATTGATGAACTTAACAGCGTCATAACTATCTAACAGTAGTATTCTCAAATTTTAACACACTTAATTTTTTGGAGGCGGAAGTATGTTCCATTCGTTGTACAAAAAATTTGTTTTTGTATTATATAAGGTTTACGTCTAATGAAATTTTTCAAATGAAACTAATTTATAAAAATTTATGTTGTTTAAAATATCAATATTAATTTAAAATAATATTAATAATTATATTTCACAAATATATTTTATAAAACTATATTTTTATAATTAATTCATAATCTACCCCGTCAAACAATTTTATGTTTTGCGTCGAATTGCGACTGTAGTGCGTCAATGTCGGTCTCAACGCAAGAGTCCAACAAATTATTACTCGATTTAATATATGGTACAAAAAATGTATTCAGTACTAAATAAATTTTTATGGTTACTGAGAAAATAACTATGGCAGTACTGACAAAATATATCAAGAGAAGTATTTTTATCAAAGCCGACTGTAGTGTGTGTGTCGGCTTTGATTTTTATTCAGTACTGTGGCCCCATTCTGGTTTTCCCTGGGAATTGGGAATTGGGAAAAAAAATCTCCCAATTCCCAACTATAATAATTCCCAATATTTTATTCCCCAATTCCCAAAAGTGTATTCTGGCGTGCTGGGAATTTTTTTCCTCTGTGAAACACATAGTTTTAAATGTTCGCCACTAGAGTACCTTTTTCATGGTGCGCTATGTTATTATATTTGAATATGATTTAAATTTTGCCAGATAAATCACAAATTTAAAAAAAAAATAGGTGTTTTCGCTTTTGAAAAACTATTAAAAATATTTTAGGGTCGGAATTATTTTCTACATTCACTATTGATTATTAGTATTTATGAATGAGCTATTTTTTCTATATTTTAGGGCAGATAAGACAAAATTTAAAAAACTAGGTGTTTTGCTTAAGAAATAATAAAATTGTTTTTAAATTTGTACTCTAGTATTATGATTATGAGAATTTTACAATAAGAAATATGAATTCCCAACAATTTTAATAGGGAAAAATAAACGTCAAAACTGTTATAATTGGGAATTATTTTTTCCAAACGAAATATTTTTTTCCCAATAGCCAGTGGCCCTATTCTGGTTTTCCCTGGGAATTGGGAATTGGGAAAAAAAAATTCCCAATTCCCAACTATAATAATTCCCAATATTTTATTCCCCAATTCCCAAAAGTGTATTCTGGCGTGCTGGGAATTATTTCCCCTCTGTGAAACAAATAGTTTTAAATGTTCGCCACTAGAGTACCTTTTTAATGGTTTTTTTCATGGTGCGCTATGTTTTTATATTTGAATATGATTTAAATATTGACGGATGAATAACAAATTTAAAAAAATAATAGGTGTTTTCGCTTTTGAAAAACAATTAAAAATTTTTTAGGGTCGGAATTATTTTCTACATTCTTTATTTATTATGATTATAAGTATTTATGAATGAGCTAATTTTTTTATATTTTAGGGCAGATAAGACCAAATTTAAAAAAAAATATTATTTATTATAGTGTTTTTGCCTATAATAAATAATAAAAAAAATTTAAATTTATACTCTAGTATTATGATTATGAGTATTTTACCATAAGAAATATGAATTCCCAACAATTTTAATAGGGAAAAATAAACGTCAAAACTGTTATAATTGGGAATTATTTTTTCCATACGAAATATTTTTCCCAATAGCCAGAATACACTTTTGGAAAAAATAATTCCCAACTGTTATAAAAACGTCAAAAATTCCCAATTCCCTGGGAAAACCAGAATAGGGCCACTGGAGATAGGAAAAAACGATCTCAGTCACTCTAATGGCATTTTTACTTTTTTTTCTCGGTTTTGCTTTTTCAGTAAAAAATACTGACAAAATTTTTTTTCATAATGGAAATCAGCCTTAAGATATTTCTCCAGTACTGAATAAAAATACTTCTCTTGATATATTTTGTATTATATATTTCTATGTTATAGCTGTGTCGAGCTGTTTGACATTAAACAATTATTTTAGAATTTTATATCAAAAATTCAGTGTTGATATTTTGATAACAGTATAACAATTGTTGTTTGACGTCTATCAGTTATGGAATCATCTTTCAATAAAATACCTCTAAACCAAAATTCTAATGAATATATAATCGTAGAAACAAAGTGGTTAGATGATGTGGTCATGATAAATATACTGGAATATAGAAACAGTGAGAGTTTACCATCTAAGGAATGGCAAGGCAAATTATTACACGATGAAATAAAGAAAACCTGTGAAGCTCTAGAACGACCTTATGATGAATTTTACGCTGAATGCAAGAATGCTTTATGCAATCCAAATGGTCTAGCGAATTTCATCTACACCATCGATAAAGATAAATTTACATGGAAAAAAGTCGCGGGCGGATCAAAAATTATTTATGGCCGAGTAATACTCACTAAATCTACGGAAAATTTGCATTTACAGTTTTTATTAAATTCCATGAGTTTGTGTTCTCAACTTCGTGAAAAATTAGATTCGAAAGAATCGGAGATTACGTTACTTAATATAAGACAGAAAGAATTCACCAAAAAATATAACGATTATGTTGTCGAGAAAGTGAAACATGACAAAGAATTATTGAAAAAGTTCTTACTTCTCTTAAATAGCAAGAAATCGAAAATAATGGAACTGAAAGAGTTGCTTTACGATAAAAATAATGGAGATAATAATTACGATAAAAATAAGGGAGATAGTTTATTGTCGCTACAAAGTGATTTGGAACACGATAGTCCTAAAATGGACGTCCAGACCTTACTTGAAACTGATATTCCTACACAAGTAAATGATGAGTTACTAAACGACTCTAGTCAGTCACAGGAGTTACTTCGAGTCAGGATTCCGAAAAGGAAACAGCCAATTCTAGCGGAAGTCGAAGAAACCGTTAAAGTTCGAAATCAAAAAGATTTGACTGTTACCAATAACCAATTAGACGTGGATTCCGAAGTGTACGATGTAGATACGCAAAAAATGCTAGAAGATATGTAAAATAAACACCACTTACTAAAATTTTGTATTTATTTTTGAAAAGAAAGATCCATATAGAAATGATATAACACTTTACTGATCGATGTTCCAATTACGCTGTTTATTGGGCCATGTCTTATTTTGGCTAGAAGGTTTTCACCTTCTTCGGTCGATTTACACTGTTTGTACGCGTTTATCAGTGTCGCTGGAGTAGGATAACTGTCAGTAATTGCTATCGCCTTCGTAACGGAAAGTGATTTGAGTTGAACTAGTTGTTTCGTAAAAATTTCCCGTGCAGTTAATCTTTTATTCTTCGCTGATAACATTTGAAACTCATTAAATTTCATTAGAGGAAAAAATTCATCCAGGGATTTATTCACGTTCGATAATTCATTTTTTGGACAGCTAATTAAAACTTTATCTTTAAATTTATGGATCAGCATTTGGGTCATAATGGCTAGATATGTAATCGAATCGTGATTGTTATCGGTAAACTTCACTTGAAAACACGAATGAATTTGTGTGTTAGCTGCCGCTTGTAGAATATTTTCGATCGGTATGCCAGTGTGTTGATTATTTCCATAGCTTTCGATTAAGTATATCACATTTTCGATACCACATTGCTTTAATCTGAATTTTTGTTCGTGGAAACGTCCATCTTTTATACTACTACCAAAATCATCCACACGTTTCCTTTCTACGATATATGGTAGTATCAGTTCGTTTCCATTTGAATCTCGACAAATCCACCCATAGTCACCGATACTCATTTTGCGTACTTCGAATTTAATATTTTGATGTGTTATTCCTTGAATGATTAGATCAGCTTTTTTCGATTTGCTACAATAAATAATTAAAAATTAATTAGTATTTAATAGTAAGAAGTCTTCCATACCCTGAAGTCTCCTGATTATCAACTATAAGTATCACATCAAATGTATTCGGTGACATTAAAACCGATTCATCATCGCACTCAATTTTTTTCAATTTTATCGGTGATTTTTTTGAAGGAGCTTTTCGTTTTGATGGAGATAAATGTGTGGTTTGTATTTCTTTAAATTTAACTGGAGAAAGCTTAGTTTGGCCCTCAAGACGAATTGCTAATTTTGGACTTGCATGAATTTTTTGTTTCATTTGTTTAATTCGTTTGGAAATCATATCACACATGGTAGGCCCAAAACCTTCTAACATTATACAATCTTTTGGATCATTTAGTTGTAGTGGAAATTTACGTAGTGACTCAAGTGCTAATCGAAATGCATTTTGTGATTTTAGATTACGACGAACTGCACTATCTAGCCATTCTTCTAACCAACTGATATAGAGGCGGTTTGGTGATTTTTGCTTGAAAGTGATCCGATTTGACTTTTGAGTTATTTGTTGTGCCATTTTAATAAATCTTGAAAATAGTTTTGAGAAAGGAAGAAACGCAAATTTTGTATGTTTTATCCATTACACTTTAATGTTTTGAGAAGAATAAAAATTATGTCAAATTTTGACGTTCAAAAATAAAGAGGATTTAATCCGGATTGAAGCCAAGTGTAAGAATACAAAAAAACTTGACCTTTTTGACGTTGCATTGGTGAAAAAAAAATTACAAATTATTATGCTATTAAAGCCTGATTTCCATTATGAAAAAATACTGACAAAATAGTCAAGGCGGGATAAAAAATTAATTTTTTTTTAAAGTGCGAGTGAAATAAAAAATATTTCCAGTACAAAAAATTTAGTCAGTACTGAATAAATTTTTATGGTTACTGAGAAAATAATTATAGCAGTACTGACAAAATATATCAAGAGAAGTATTTTTACTTAGTACCGGAGAAATATCTTATAAGAAAAATAAAGATGGCTGATTTTTTGTGGTCAATGAATAATTTTAACATTTCGTTTTGTGTCATTCATCTTAATTCATTGTGAAAATAATTGAAATAATGAATACTTATGTTAAGTTTATTTTTTTTTAATTTATTGTTGTAGATTTAAAGAGTATTTTGTTCTTTTTTTATTAAAACCCAAAAAAAAATTGAAATTTATTGGTTATGTTACACGCATCTGTCAAAATAAAAAAGAGAAAAAAGGAAAAAACGATCTCAGTCACTCTAATGGCATTTTTAATTTTTTTCTCGCTCTTGCTTTTTCAGTAAAAAATACTGACAAAATTTTTTTCATAATGGAAATCAGCCTTAAATGTGCCATTTTACACTGGCACTCTCGCGTCAATTTCGCTTTTTTGTGCAGCAGAGTTTTTATTTAATATTTGTCTATCACTGTGTTTACTTTACACTATACATAATTGCACAGCGGAATGACATCAGTTTTCGTTTACACTAGAATATGTTGTTGATGTTACTTACGCATGTATGCGTTAATTTATTTTTATTTTGTATTCGGTTTTTATGTTAAAATTATAACTTGTTACTGTCATTCTATATTGAGATTTTGTGTGAGACTGATTACATAAAACATTTATCACTTGGATTTCATATGCATGGATTATTCCTGAACTCACGAATTAAAATTAATGTTTACTGTCGAGTCCAATTTTCCACAGTATTTTCAATTACTGACATGGTTTTTTATATTTTTAACTCTCAATAATCAATTTGTAATCACACAGAAGTACACTTAGATTAAAATATATTTTGCGGATACACAGATATTTATTTAAAAAAATTTGAATAACAACAATATTTAAAAATATATTCTTTGTGTAATAAAAAGTAATAATACTAATAAGTATATTGAAGATAAGGACAATAAAAGTATATTGAGGATAAGAACCCAAAAATGTGAATATTTGAATGTCCTCTTAGAATATTGTACCGCCCCAAAAAATTTCGATAGGACGAAGTTTTAGTATCCAAGTTCTATAATTAGGAAATTCCAATTTTATTTCATTTAAATAAAACATACATAAAAGGTACATTTTATTATCCTTTGTGTACATATGTCGTTTTAAATTTAAATTGTTCGTTTTTAAATTGAAATAACTATTTTTAGAAAAACCAAAATTGAATTTAATTCAGTCTGTTAATTATTTGATTTAATCATATTTAATTAAATAATTAACAATTATTTAATTAAATCATATATACTGGCAACAAAACATATTTAACATTAAGAATTATATATTTTTAAGTAAATTAAATTATTCTACAGGCGGTTCATTCAAAAAATGCTATAATATACATCTCGATTATCGAATTTAAAGAAGAACGGAAAATCTAAAATAATCAATTCATAAAAGATATAATATTTCTTTGTAGCGATGTTTGCTCGTCAAAATACAAAATGAAAATAAGAGCAATAAAAAAATTATTTAAAATTTTTTTTTATGGTTTTATGTTTGTGTTAGTAAATTTTAACTCGTTCCGCAGCTAAATTTTGTGTTGAAAAAGAACATCATAAACATTTTCCCCTCCATCATAGTTTATAGGTAAAGACATGAGGGACGAAGTAATATTTGATGTGACTATGCATAGTGTAAACACGGTGAAATTTTGTGTTGAAAAAGAACATCAAAAACATTTTCCCCTCCATCATAGTTCATAGGTAAAGACATGAGGGACGAAGTAATATTTGATGTGACTATGCATAGTGTAAACACCGTGTATGTGTGTGTGGAAAATATTTCATTATCAATGAATACTTGGTCGAGCGAACATCATATAACCAAATGAAGAAAAAAAAATTTTAGCACGATTTTTTTTCATTTTTACAGGAACATGTATATTTTTTATAAAATATTATTTAATATATTATATATGTGTTTATATATTTTCATCATTCCAGCGTTTTTACCATTTTTAGAAACGTCATCAATATATGTATATTTTATTAATAAAAAAATATTATAATAATCAATGAATTCCATTACAATAATAAATAAATAAATTACAATTTATATAAATAAATATAAAAATAAATTACAATTTATCAAACTAACATACAAAAATTATATTTTTTACGAATCAATATATTTTATATTTATTTTCTGTAAAAAAATCGTCATCTGTAATAAATTTCCTCAGCTGTAAAACAAAAATCGTCATACGTAACCATATTTTTCTATTTCATCTGCACTCTTCAAAATGCAAAATGAAAATGTTGAGTCGAAAACAATAAAAAAATTTTGAACCTAATAAAATATTTTTATTGCTTTTTATATGCATTGTGCCAAACTCACAAGAGTGCAAAATAATTTTTGTCGAAAGTTGTGCGTCGAGAAATCCCCACTCCAAAATTAGTTTATAGACAAAAGAAGAAAGAGACGAGGAATAAACCGGTTTGAGTCACACGCAAGAGTGCCAGTGTAAAATGGCACGTGCCATTTTACACTGGCACTCTTGCGTGCGACTCAACCGGTTTTTTCCTCGTCTCGTTCTTCTTTTGTCTATAAACTAATTTTGGAGTGGGAATTTCCCAACGCACAACTTTCGACAAAAATTTTTGCACTCTTGTGAGTTTCGCACAATACATGTAAAAAGCAATAAAAATATTTTATTAGGTTCAAAATTTTTTTATTGTTTTCGACTCAACATTTTCATTTTGCATTTTGAAGAGTGCAGATGAAATAGAAAAATATGGTTATGTATTTTTGTTTTACAGTGGCCCTAGACGAAGTAATATTTGATGTGACTATGCATAGTGTAAACACGGTGAAATTTTGTGTTGAAAAAGAACATCAAAAACATTTTCCCCTCCATCATAGTTCATAGGTAAAGACATGAGGGACGAAGTAATATTTGATGTGACTATGCATAGTGTAAACACCGTGTATGTGTGTGTGGAAAATATTTCATTATCAATGAATACTTGGTCGAGCGAACATCATATAACCAAATGAAGAAAAAAAAATTTTAGCACGATTTTTTTTCATTTTTACAGGAACATGTATATTTTTTATAAAATATTATTTAATATATTATATATGTGTTTATATATTTTCATCATTCCAGCGTTTTTACCATTTTTAGAAACGTCATCAATATATGTATATTTTATTAATAAAAAAATATTATAATAATCAATGAATTCCATTACAATAATAAATAAATAAATTACAATTTATATAAATAAATATAAAAATAAATTACAATTTATCAAACTAACATACAAAAATTATATTTTTTACGAATCAATATATTTTATATTTATTTTCTGTAAAAAAATCGTCATCTGTAATAAATTTCCTCAGCTGTAAAACAAAAATCGTCATACGTAACCATATTTTTCTATTTCATCTGCACTCTTCAAAATGCAAAATGAAAATGTTGAGTCGAAAACAATAAAAAAATTTTGAACCTAATAAAATATTTTTATTGCTTTTTATATGCATTGTGCCAAACTCACAAGAGTGCAAAATAATTTTTGTCGAAAGTTGTGCGTCGAGAAATCCCCACTCCAAAATTAGTTTATAGACAAAAGAAGAAAGAGACGAGGAATAAACCGGTTTGAGTCACACGCAAGAGTGCCAGTGTAAAATGGCACGTGCCATTTTACACTGGCACTCTTGCGTGCGACTCAACCGGTTTTTTCCTCGTCTCGTTCTTCTTTTGTCTATAAACTAATTTTGGAGTGGGAATTTCCCAACGCACAACTTTCGACAAAAATTTTTGCACTCTTGTGAGTTTGGCACAATACATGTAAAAAGCAATAAAAATATTTTATTAGGTTCAAAATTTTTTTATTGTTTTCGACTCAACATTTTCATTTTGCATTTTGAAGAGTGCAGATGAAATAGAAAAATATGGTTATGTATTTTTGTTTTACAGTGGCCCTATTCTGGTTTTCCCAGGGAATTGGGAATTTTTGACGTTTTTATAACAGTTGGGAATTATTTTTTCCAAAAGTGTATTCTGGCTATTGGGAAAAATATTTCGTTTGGAAAAAATAATTACCAATTATAACAGTTTTGACGTTTATTTTTCCCTATTAAAATTGTTGGGAATTCATATTTCTTATGGTAAAATACTCATAATTATAATACTAGAGTATAAATTTAAATTTTTTTTATCATTTCTTATAAGCAAAAACACCTTTTTTTATAAATTTGGTCTTATCTGCCCTAATATATAAAAAAATTAGCTCATTCATAAATACTAATAATCATAATAAATAGTGAATGTAGAAAATAATTCCGACCCTAAAAAATTTTTAATTGTTTTTCAAAAACACCCATTTGTTTTTAAATTTGTTATTCATCCGTCAATGTTTAAATCATATTCAAATATAATAACATAGCGCACCATGAAAAAAAAACTGTCACGAATCACAGATGTCACCTGTGATAATTTAAAAGAAAATTATAACAGTAGGGATTACCCTGTAACCAAACGTTTACACATACGAACAAAGTAAAAAGAAATAATGAAATAGGCGGAGCGAACCAAATACGACGCAACGAAATTTCGAGAAGTGTAGAGAAGCAAAATAATGGAATGTTCTACAAGCCTTTGCGTCGTATAAATACGTGTAGACATTTGAGTTACGAGACAGTTCAGTTTTGAATTTTGAAGTGTTAATATCGGAAAGTGAAAATAATAGTGAAAGTGAAGTGTTAAAATAATAGTAGTGATAAATATTGTGTAAAATAATAGTGAAAATAAATATTAGTGAATTATTTGTGAAATATTTGTGTAATATTTGTGGGAAATAAATTTAATTGAAATTTAATCTTTGCGAGTTTAATATTCACAATCCAGTGATCGAACCGGATAAAATAATTAGAATAACCACTCGGCGAAATCGTAACAATTGGTGACAGCGGTGGGATTGTGAATATCCAAAATGAAATTATTGGACTTAAAAGTGGCAGATTTGAAGAAGGAGTTGGGGCTACGGAATCTACCAACTGCGGGCAACCGAAATGAGTTGCAGTTGAGACTCCGTACAGCTTTGTTAGATGAAAATGTTGACCCAGATCAACATGAATTTAATTTTGGGGCACCGGATTCAACCGAAATACAAGCCGTTGAAGTCACAACGGAATCAACGACCAGAACAGAAGTGCAGAATGTCATCGTTAAAGAAACTACTCCAACAACATCTGGAGGTTTCGACATGGGGCAACTAATGGCTGCTATGCAACAAATGCAGCAGATGATCGGTGGGCTCAAAACCGATATTACAAGCGGACAAGAAAGTTTAAAGGAACAAATGCGAGTCGATCAGGAGAGATTGTTGGTGGAACAGGAGGCCATGAGATCCGGTCAAGAGAGCATCATCGAACGGTTGGAGCAGCAAGAAAAATGTGTCAACGAGAAGTTTCGAGAGCTCTCCGTTACGTTGAACACAAAAGTTGACACAGTCAAAATAGAAATGGAGCGTAAGCTTGAGCAGTTTGAATCTCGCAGTCTTCAGCAATCTGAGGTGGCAGATCAGAGAATCATGAAGATTGAAAAAGAATTGATGGATCTTAAAACAAACGGCAGTACCCAAATTGCTCGACCAACCAGCTCAATTAAATTGAAGCCACCAACGTTCGACGGAACCACACCATTCAACATCTTCAAACTCCAGTTTGACATGGCGGCCACAAGGAATGGTTGGTGTGAAGAGGATCGGGTAGCAGCATTAATTGTGGCGTTAAAGAGAAGTGCTGCGGAGCTCCTACAAATCGTGCCAGAATACGAACGAGAGAATTACGGAAAAATCATGTTGGCTCTGGAGCGCAAATACGGAGGTGACCATCGACGGGAGCTACATCGCATGGAGTTGAAAGGACGATGTCAGCGGGTTGGAGAGACGCTCCAGGAGTATGCGGCTGATATAGAGCGGTTAGTGCACCTCGCCCACTACAACATGGCAGGAGAATACACAGAGCGTATCAAGATCGACGCTTTCACCGATGGTATACGGGATCCGGATACGAGACGTGCTGTTGTGTTGTCTCCAAAAGCAACGTTTGCGGAAACCAACGAGACTGCAAACAACATCATCAAACCAGCAGTCAAGGTACGTCGTGTGGAAGTGGAACCAGCAATCAGTCACAAACAGGGCAATAACATCAAACCAACCGATAACTGGCGGACAACGAGATTCCGGGATGGAACTAGTAAAATCAGATGTTGGGTTTGTGATAAAATAGGACACATCTCAAGGGAATGCTGGGAGATAAAGCGCAAACGGGCGAGAACACCATCGCCGATGTACCGAAGGCCACCGGAGGAACGAAGAATACCAGCCGAGGAGGAACGCCAAACAACAACAAAGGCGTTAAACGAGTAAGAGTCAGCTTTGAGGAACAAAAGCTGACTCCCACAACCAAATGCTCCATAACCTTCATCCCCATTTCCAGATTGGTAAAAGGTGGTGAGAGCTTGATGGTGAGAGGCGAAGTAGAAGGACGATCCAGTTTGATAACATTGAACACCGGAGCAACGAGAACGATTGTGCGGCCGGATTTTATCACGGATGGAGTTGAGCCTATGGAAGGGTTCAAGTTACAAACGGCGACAGGCGACAGTGCAGCTATCAAAGGAAAGAAGGAGGTGACCATACGAATCGGGAACAATGGTTTTCGACATGAAGTTCTGGTTGCGGATATTATGGATGAGGTCATCCTGGGAATGGACTTCATGAAACGAAATGGATTCGTATTGGATTTTGGACGGGGAACATTGGGCTACGCTAATGTCGAACTGCCTTTGGAACTGAACAACGGGGAAGAGCCAATCGTAAGGAGGATAATAGTGGATCATCGGACGAAGCGACCACCACACTCGGAAACGGTTGTTTGTGGGAAATTGGATGGAGGAACTGGAACACGACGAAGTAACGGATTTTCAAAGAAGATAGAAACTAGATGGGAGGGACCGTACAAGGTCAGAACTAACGACGTGATCTATAGGATCCAAAGAGGAGTACGAGGAAAACCCAAGGTTATACACCTGTATAGACTGGCGTTCTATAGAAGAAGAGATCTGGATCCTGTTCGGGACGAACAGGTTTGGGCGGAGGGTAGTGTCACGAATCACAGATGTCACCTGTGATAATTTAAAAGAAAATTATAACAGTAGGGATTACCCTGTAACCAAAAGTTTACACATACGAACAAAGTAAAAAGAAATAATGAAATAGGCGGAGCGAACCAAATACGACGCAACGAAATTTCGAGAAGTGTAGAGAAGCAAAATAATGGAATGTTCTAATGCCTTTGCGTCGTATAAATACGTGTAGACATTTGAGTTACGAGACAGTTCAGTTTTGAATTTTGAAGTGTTAATATCGGGAAGTGAAAATAATAGTGAAAGTGAAGTGTTAAAATAAAAGTAGTGATAAATATTGTGTAAAATAATAGTGAAAATAAATATTAGTGAATTATTTGTGAAATATTTGTGTAATATTTGTGGGAAATAAATTTAATTGAAATTTAATCTTTGCGAGTTTAATATTCACAATCCAGTGATCGAACCGGATAAAATAATTAGAATAACCACTCGGCGAAATCGTAACAAAACATTAAAAAGGTACTCTAGTGGCGAACATTTAAAACTATTTGTTTCACAGAGGGGAAATAATTCCCAGCACGCCAGAATACACTTTCGGGAATTGGGGAATAAAATATTGGGAATTATTATAGTTGGGAATTGGGAATTTTTTTTCCCAATTCCCAATTCCCAGGGAAAACCTGAATAGGGCCACAGATGAGGAAATTTATTACAGTGGCCCTATTCTGGTTTTCCCTGGGAATTGGGAAAAAAATTTTCCCAATTCCCAACTATAATAATTCCCAATATTTTATTCCCCAATTCCCAAAAGTGAATTCTGGCGTGCTGGGAATTATTTCCCCTCTGTGAAACAAATAGTTTTAAATGTTCGAAACTAGAGTACCTTTTTAATGTTTTTTTCCATGATGCGCTATGTTATTATATTTGAATATGATTTAAATATTGACGGTTGAATAACAAATTTAAAAAAAATAGATGTTTTCGCTTTTGAAAAACAATTAAAAATTTTTTAGGGTCGGAATTATTTTCTACATTCATTATTAATTATATTTATTAGTATTTATGAATGAGCTAATTTTTTTATATATTAGGGCAGATAAGACCAAATTTAAAAAATAGGTGTTTTTGCTTATAAGAAATAATAAAAAAAATTTAAATTTATACTCTAGTATTATGATTATGAGTATTTTACCATAAGAAATATGAATTCCCAACAATTTTAATAGGGAACAATAAACGTCAAAACTGTTATAATTGGGAATTATTTTTTCCAAACGAAATATTTTTCCCAATAGCCAGAATACACTTTTGGAAAAAATAATTCCCAACTGTTATAAAAACGTCAAAAATTCCCAATTCCCTGGGAAAACCAGAATAGGGCCACAGATGACGATTTTTTTACAGAAAATAAATATAAAATATATTGATTCGTAAAAAATATAATTTTTGTATGTTAGTTTGATAAATTATAATTTATTTTTATATTTATTTATATAAATTGTAATTTATTTATTTATTATTGTAATGGAATTCATTGATTTATTATAATATTTTTTTATTAATAATAGAATATTATACATATATTGATGACATTTCTAAAAATGGTAAAAACGCTGGAATGATGAAAATATATAAATACATATATAATATATTAAATAATATTTTATAAAAAATATACATGTTCCTGTAAAAAAGAAAAAAAATCGTACTAAAATTTTTTTTTTTCATTTGGTTATATGATGTTCGCTCGACCAAGTATTCATTGTGCCATTTTACATTGGCACTCTCGCGTCAATTTCGCTTTTTCGTGCGGCAGAGTTTTTTTTTTATATTTGTCTATGTGTGTGTGGAATTCATATTTTCATATTTCATTATCAATGAATACTTGGTCGAGCGAACATCATATAACCAAATGAAGAAAAAAAATTTTAGCACGATTTTTTTTCATTTTTACAGGACATGTATATTTTTTATATAATATTATTTAATATATTATATATGTATTTATATATTTTCATCATTCCAGCGTTTTTACCATTTTTAGAAACGTCATCAATATATGTATAATATTTTATTATTAATAAAAAAATATTATAATTCCATTACAATAATAAATAAATAAATTACAATTTATATAAATAAATATAAAAATAAATTACAATTTATCAAACTAACATACAAAAATTATATTTTTTACGAAACAATATATTTTATATTTATTTTCTGTAAAAAAATCGTCATCTGTAATAAATTTCCTCATCTGTAAAACAAAAATCGTCATACGTAACCATATTTTTCTATTTCATCTGCACTCTTCAAAATGCAAAATGAAAATGTTGAGTCGAAAACAATAAAAAAATTTTGAACCTCATAAAATATTTTTATTGCTTTTTATATGTATTGTGCGAAACTCACAAGAGTGCAAAATAATTTTTGTCGAAAGTTGTGCGTCAAGAAATCCCCACTCCAAAATTAGTTTATAGACAAAAGAAGAAAGAGACGAGGAAAAAACCGGTTTGAGTCACACGCAAGAGTGCCAGTGTAAAATGGCACATTGATAATGAAATATTTTCCACACACACATAGACAAATATTAAAAAAAACTCTGCTGCACAAAAAAGCGAAATTGACGCGAGAGTGCCAGTGTAAAATGGCACATTACCATGTTTCCATGAACCGAGTTAATTTAGGTTTAGATGAGTTAATAACACAGCAGCGCTAATCCGTATCGTTTTCATAAACAAGTATAGAGTAGAGTTAATTTGACAGATGAGTTTAAGGATAAAAATCATTTTAATATATTTTCTATTAAGTTTTGTTGTATTTCAATCACCGTGCTTACACTATGCATATATAGTCACATCAAATATTACTTCGTCCCTCATGTCTTTACCTATAAACCATGATGGAGGGGAAAATGTTTTTGATGTTCTTTTTCAACACAAAATTTAGCTGCCGAACGAGTTAAAATTTACTAACACAAACATAAAACCATAAAAAAAATGTTTAAATAATTTTTTTATTGCTCTTATTTTCAATTTGTATTTTGACGAGCTAGCGGTGTTTGCTCGTCAAAATACAAATTGAAAATAAGAAATATTATATCTTTTATGAATTGATAATTTTAGATTTTCCGTTCTTCTTTAAATTCGATAATCGAGATGTATATTATAGAATTCTTTGAATGAACCGCCTTTAGAATAATTTAATTTACTTAAAAATATATAATCCTTAATGTTAAATATGTTTTGTTGCCAGTATATATGATTTAATTAAATGATAATTTAATTAAATAATTAACAGACTGAATTAAATTCAGTTTATCTTTTTCTAAAAATAGTTATTTCAATTTAATAACGAATAATTTAAATTTAAAACGACATATATACACAAAGGATAATAAAATGTACCTCATTTAAATAAAATTGGATTTTTCTAATTATAGAACTTGGAACTAATAAAACTTCGGCCTAACGAAATTTTTTAGGACAGTACAATATTCTAAGAGGACATTCTAATATTCACATTTTATGGTCCTTATCCTCAGTATACTTTTATGGTCCTTATCCTCAATATACTTATTACTTTTTATTACACAAAGAATATATTTTTAAATTTTGTTGTTATTCAAAATGTTTTGAAAAGTGTACTTCTGTGTAGTTAAAAATTAATTATTGAGAGTTTAAAATATAAAAAACCATGTCAGAAATTGAAAATACTATGGAAAATTGGACTCGGCAGCAAACATTAATTTTAATTCGTGAGTTCAGGAATAATCCATGCTCATGGAATCCAAGTGATAAATGTTTTATGTAATCAGTATCACACAATATCTTAATATAGAATGACAGCAACAAATAATAATTTTAACATAAAAACCGAAACAAGAAAAACCGAATACAAAACGAAAATAAATTAACGCATACATGCGCAAGTAACATCAACAACATATTCTTGTGTAAACGAAAACTGATGTCATTCCGCTGAGCAATTATGCATTGTGTAAATACAGTGTGAGTGAAGTTTTCTTGTATTTCAATGAGACATGTTTTGATCCCAACTAAACAAACAACAACAAAATAATATAAAATGTCAAGCAAACCTAACTCAAACGTATTGGTTTCGTTGAGTTAATTTGGGTTTAACGAAACTCTAACCTAATCTGCGTTTCCATGCAAGTAAACTCTGTCATGGAAACATGGTTTATAACCACAATTTTCATAGCACTTTTTTTTACCAAAGAATATCGCATTAATTTTCTCGTTTGATATCCCATAATCTTTTTTGGGAATATATTTGTTATCTTTACTTATAACTTCTGAGGATTCAATAATATTCTGTAATTCCCTTTCGTAGTCTGCTAAATCGAACGTATGTTCTGGATTTAATTTTTCTATTTTTTTTAATGTTTTTTTTTTAAATTGGTTTTTGTTGTATATTGTGAATTATATGAGTTTTCGTTTTCAATAGTGATGTTAATAGGTAAGTGAAGTGATCTGTTGAGCCAATTCTTGTTCTATCGATTCTCCATTTTATTTTTTTTCTAAGATCCATTGATGACAATTAACGTTATATCGATAGATGAACTTTACCTTGAGATCACATCCACGTGTGATCCCCATTATTTAAAACTACGAAATTTGACGGTGTAATGATATTTTCTATTATTTTGCCTCTTTTATCGTTTTTGCTGTTGTTTTCCCACATTGTATGATGTGGGTTAATATCTCACATAGTTAAAGTGTTGTTATTTGTGTAATGATCTTTTATAAGGAGCTTAAATTTGTTTCGTATAGTATTTATATTAAAATTGGGTGGTATATAAATTCCTATTATATTTAGAGGTTTGTTTTTTGTATCTGTTATTTTAATTTTTATTGTTTCAATTGGCTCGTATTTTGAAGTTATTTTAATTTCTTTTGAGTTGAGTTTTTTGTTAACAATAAAGGCCACACCACCGTAGTTGTCTGGTCTATGTTTAATGTAGATATTGTTGTGATTAAGTTTTATGTTTTCTGATTCATTTGTAAATGTTTCACTTACAAATGTTATTTCGATTTTTTATTTTTATTTTCTTTTAAACTTTTTATATTTATTTAACATATGTTTATTATTTTATTCTTTATTTGTTGTATCATTATTATTTTTATTTTTTTAGATATTACAGAGTCCATTTCTATTAATTGGTGCAAAATTTCAGTTAAAACAATGTCTGATTTAGGTTCCGTATTAGAGGTATTTAGATATCCTTGTGTTGTTGATTGTATTTTTCTGTTGATTATTTCCGTTAATGACGTTCTGATTATATTTATTTCATTTTTTAACTGTTGGTTTTCTTCTTGCAGTTTTATTTTTATTTCTTTAATTTCATTTTTTAGAATTATTATTTCATTTTCATTTTTCTTGTTGTTCTGAAGTTCCGGAAAATATTCTTTATTTAAATTGAATTCTTGGTTTCTGTATGGTTTGATATATATTAAGCTTCTTTATAATTTAATTTTTTTGTTATCATTAAAACTTTTATTTTTTTTTTGGTTTTTAAATTCTTCACACATGATGCTATTGTGATTTTCACTACAATAATAACATTTAGTACTGTTTTTACAATTAATTTTTATATGACTTGTTTCTGCACAGTTTGAAGCATTTTTTGCATAATATCGGTTTTGGAATAAAATATGATACTCTTCTAATAACTTCATATATAGTGATTTTTTCTGGTAATACTGTAGTTCTAAAAATTACTTTAATGGCTTGAGTAGGTTCTAATTTTTGTTCCTGATTGTTCCATCTTTGAATCCTTTCAACTTTTATTACTATGTGATTTTATGTTGATTTTTAAATTGTCAAGATCTGTATTTATATTGGAGTTTTGTTAATATAACAGATCGGTTCTAACATAAAGTTGAGGGTATATGAATAGCAATATGTAATTGTTTCCATTTCTCGAGTTTGAACTTTTACTCGATTAATACCATATTGCTTTATAGCAATTATTGTTCCAAAATTTAACGAATTTAGTTTTTCTGCAATTTCTAAATCAACTATTCCTTTTTTTCTATAATTACATAATACGGACAATTATCATCAGGCATATATTTATTATTTTTATAGGAATCAATTTTATTGTATTCTTTTTAATTTTTTTTTATTTCTTTATCCAATTTTTTTTCAATTGTTTTTTCTTGTTCAAATCCCTTGAAGTCATCCTCTTGATTTTCTTTCATTTCGATATCTGCCATTTTAATTTTTTCTATAATTCCTTTTTTTGAAATATGTATTTTTATTTTTCCGATGAATATATGTAATTAATTTCCGTCGGTTTAGATGCTTTGAAGTTAATTTTATTATTTTTGATTATTTAATTTCTGTTATTTTTCTTATAAATTTTACCATATTATGATATACGATTAAAATTTTCATTATGGTTAGACGCTGACGCGTCCGCCATTAAAAATGTACCACAACCGGTTTCTTATTTATTTATTTTAAATTAAACTAAATTATATATTATTTTGAATTATTTGTCTATTCAATTTGAAATACAAAAAGACTATACTCAAATATGTTTGTGTTGTTTTATGATTTGATAGTGTTAGCTGTCAATTTTACAAAAAATGAAATAAGAATTAAAAACAATAATTCAATAAAAAAAAATCACTAAAGATTGTAGTTATAACGAAAGGAATGTATAAAAATTATAATTATTATCCATTTTGAACGATTAAATTTATTTATTTGTTATTTCAATGAAAATGTATATGTACTTTGACAAGCTCAAATATAATCATAAAATAAAAGTGATTCGAAAATCCATCTTTTAAATTTTTCTTTTTTTAAATACTCTAGTGTTAATTTTATGCGTAACTACTTTATCATCTACACTACCATTTGACTATGAGTAGATACCAGTAGATACAAGAACAAGTACTTGTATTGTATGTAAGTAGTTCAGTCATGCCATCGAATGCCATTGGAACACGACTTTTAATGAGCAAGTGTTTGATTACATTACTTTTTTAAATTGTTACGATTTTGGATTCAAATCCAATTATTTTCGGTTCGTTCCCCGGACATTGTTAACATAAAACTCAAAATTGAAGTTATTAAACTTAATTTATTCATACAATAAATTTAATAAAGTGTTCATTTTTAAAATTTATTATTAATTATACATAATTAATATATCTAATTATTATTTTTTGACATATGAACTAAATAATTATAATTTATGATTTATTTAACCGTCTCCCTAAACAACGTTTTAACAAACTTCATATTTGATTTTCGAAAATTAGAGTTTCAAGAAAATGAAACAAAATTTTCTTTTTCTATGTTTTTTTTTATTATCTCTCATCTTGCTACAAATCTAACTTCTAAACTTATTTTGTACGTCCCGGAACCTCGTTGACCTCGAATTATCTGCTGGTCTGGGGTTGTTTACTGGGTTATAACCGAATGCGGCTTCCAATTTCTCTCGTCTTACTTTAATTGCTGGTCTAATGTTATTTGTTAGTGCGCACACGATTGTCTTTCGATACGTTTGTTGCGATGACAAGACTATCTCGTATTGTATCTAGATCTCGTGTTCCATTGGTGAAAACGTAGAGCTTGGTCTGTTTCATATCCACTCGTCATGTTGTAGTGTGTCAGATGCACTAATTTTTCGATTTCGGTCTCATTTTTCTGAAGGTTCTCTTCTGCTCTCTGACTTCGTCCCTTCAACTTCATACGATTTACATCTCTTTTGTCTGTGGTCACTTCCGTATTTGCCAGGAGTGCCAACATGATCTTCATATCTTTATTTTTAAATGTTTTGAAAATTGTCAAAAACACTCCAAAATCCTAGTACACTGTCAATCCACATCCCTAAGCTAGGGGTATATTATAAGAAATATAGTAATTGTTCAAATATACATTTTTACATGGCCACAAAAGAATCTAAAACACACAAGATCACTAAATAAAAACTGTGGCTAATATATAAGATAAATAATTTTACGTAGTTCAGTAGGCCCACATTTGGTTGCCGATTTTGGTATCCATAAATAAATTTGTTTACCATATAATTACCATATATTATCATCTGATCATCCCAACTAAGGAGTATTGTTTATCAACGTCACAAGGTCTTTTACAATATCAGAATATTTTAAATAAACCCCGTCAACATTGATTGGTGCAATACTAAAGTCAGTAACATTTCTATAAAATAACAATGATTAAGACCATTGGACATCAACTGCAAATTTTTAATGCAAAAAATCACTACAAATCATAATTTAGATATAGAAAAGTAGCAAATTCTGCAAGGTATATTCAATATGAGCTTCCAGAAGTTCTTTTTTTAAATAAAACGCATTAAAATCAATTAAATAATCAAATTGTATTTTTGACGTTAGTTTGGTTTGTGACATGTAACGTTTGAAAATAATTTGTTTTAAATGTTGTCCGCTCTTTGATAAACCATTCTATGATTACAATTTTCCAGTATTTTATGTGATATTTCGTTAATTACGCGTTATGTCATATTCTAATGCAGGAATCGATTGTGGTTCGTCGATATAAACAAATAATTTCAGATAAAAAGTAATCTAACGGCGTCAAATCACAAGATTTTGGATGCCAATTCTCTGTGCTTTTTTGATGCATTGGATTTGATCATCGCTGAACACATTTTTTCGATAAAAACCGCCTTTCCGACGTCCATAAACCAAATCGATGGCGCAAAGGAAGGTTAACCGGCTTCAATTCTAGAACAGGCCGTATTTTGTGTATCTATACAAACCAAGATCTCTCTTCAAAATATGCCACATTGTGCCATCGAAACATTAGATCGACTTGTACATACTCTAGTCGGATGATGAATATCCAAATCCAATAATGAAAAAATGGTTCGTAATTAATTGACTGTTTCGTGAATATTGTCTTCAGTTGGACGATCATGAACACCATAAAATTGTCGTAGAGAACAAACAATTTTTCACTGAACACTGATTTTTGAAATAAATGTTTGTAAAAGTTGTTCTCACGTAAGTCTATTCATAGTGAAATTCCAATGAATACTAAATACAAATATCATATGAACATAACAGTTGTTACGCATGAATCCCAATGAATAGCCCAGTTGAAAAAAATACCTCCTATATTAGATCACTCTTTAGTTCTTCAATGTTATTAAAAATAGTTATTATTGTGTGTCAATATGAAAGTTTGAATTACCTAAAGACGTTATCAGTTTGATCTTCATACTGTTTATAAATAGTTGGCATAACTATATAGATCAGACTATATAAAAAAATCTTTACAAAAAATCTTTATTGTCATTCTAGCACGCCATACAAGAAATTTTAAACGTCTCGCGCAGATCTCAGACTCCTAATAGAACAGAATATCATAGAGAAATACCTCTAATGATGAATTTAAAGACCTAGAAGAATTTCGAGCCGGCAGCAATAGAAGATTGGCTTAATGCGACCTGCTAAATAACTTTTTGAATAAATAGTTTGGTTCTTCAGTTTTGAGTAGCTTCCTAATAAAAGCACAAATCCGTAACTCATAAAAACTAGTTAAACTACAACCAAGAACAAGCCTTATAGTATAGGGTGAAATATGGTCAAATTTCCTTATTTCGAAAATAAAACAAATCATCTTTTTAGAATAGATATATTTTCCTGAAACATACCAAATAAGATAGTATCACATCATCATAGAGAAAATGCGGAAGGACATAAACATTCTCTTTTTAAACTGGCTTAGTTATCTGGCTAACTAAGTAATCCAAATATCTTTCTACTGACTTTAACTAAATGGTCACCGCATGTAAGTTTTGTTAAAAACTGTTCCCAAATTACTAGAAGAATTAAAATAATAACACGCATTCGCAACCCGTTGATACGGCAAAGGAAGAAGATTGGGGTGCTCCTTGGATGTGATGTGAATCCGCATCACACAATCTGGGGCAGCACTGATATCAACGAAAGGGGTGAGTTCTTCTGTGATTACCTATTAAATAATAACCTTTGGCTGTGTAATATTGGGCAAGAACCCACATTTATTACTAAAAACCGGCAGGAGATCTTAGACGTAACCTTCGCCTCAGAAAATATATATCCTATGGTCAAGCAATGGAGAATGGTGGAGGAGCATTCATTTTCTGACCATCGTTATATAACCTTTAGCCTTACCGTTTCATCTGCCATCCAGAAAGCTTTTAGGAACCCTAGGAGAACAAACTGGAGTAATTAGGGGGAAACGCTTAAAGAACGCCGGGGCCGTTGAGCCGCCAGCGACAATGGAGGAACTGAATTGCATAGTGGAATCGGTGCTTTAGTGCCTGTAATCGGTGCTTTAACGATGCTTGCCCAGTAATTAAGGTCAGCGGTAAGCAAAAACCGGCATGGCGATCCAAGGAACTGGGGACCTACCGGTAGGCATTTAAGATACCCTTTAATATAGCCAAAAGTACGAAAAAGGCTCAAGTCTGGGACTCCTATAAGGAGGACCTCATAGTATTCAAAAAATAATTGAGTAAGACTCAAAGGAGGTCATGGAGGCTCTTCCGCGATAAAATGGAAGAAGTCTCCGAGAACTCTCGTCTTAGGAAGATACTGTCTAGTAATCCTTCCAGTCCCAGTTATTTAATGAAACTGGATGGATCCTGGATTGCTTTTAGTGAAGAATCTTTGAAACCTTTCATCGAAACCCACTGTCCAGGAAGCTTCGACGACTCGACAGAGACTAGTACTTATCGAGAAGCACACTCACTGCGCATAGAGGATATCGTAACCAAAGAACGGATCCTATGAACACTTAAGGGTTTCGAACCTTATAAATCGTTTGGTCCTGATCGAATTATTCCAGCGGAGATTCAGAAAAACTCGAAGATTACTCTCCCCTGGCTGGAAGTAATCTTCAAAGGGTGTTTAAAATTCCGCGGGGATGGGTGGAGGTCAGACTGATCTTTATTCCGAAAGCGGGTAAATGTTCACATGGCTATCCAAAGGACTTAAGTCCCATAACTCTATCATCCTTTCTACTGTAAACTTTGGAAAGGCTGATGGATATATATATATATATATATATATATATATATATATATATATATATATATATATATATATATATATATATATATATATATATATATATACGTTCTAAAATAAAGCCCAGTCTCAGCATGCTTACTGTAAAGAGAAATCTGTGGACACAGCTCTGCACGCCCTGGTAAGTACAATTGAGAAATCAATAATCAGTTTAGTATGGTGGCGTTCCTTGATGTTGAAGACGCCTTTAACAATGTAAGGACACAGGCAATTCTGGCGGGATTTTCGTTCCTTGGAGTGGATTACCCAGTAAGTGGGTTAATCAATCACATGTTTAGATGCAGGATGGTTAACTCGGAGCTGAGGGAATATATCAGGAGGCGGGTGACTAAGGGAACCCCGCAGGGAGGTATCTTGTCTCCTCTTCTCTGGAACATAGCAATCAATAGGTAGCTGTTAGGTTTGGTTGCTGGAGAGAGAGGGGATCGGAGTGATTGCTTATGCAGATGGCTTAGCGATAGCAGTCTCTGGGAATTATTTAAGCACGGTAAAGGAGGTAATCCAAAATGTCCCCTTATTATTACGAGGTGGGCCATCAGATGTGGACTGGCAATTGCCTCGTCCAAAACTGAACTGGTGCTATTTACTAGGAAATATAAAATCCCGGTAGTAGATCCACCTCTCTTAAATGGCAGGAGACTAGAATTTACTGACAAAGCAAGATTTCTAGGCGTAATCTTGGACAGTAGACTAAGTTAGAAGCCCAACATTTTGGAAAGAATAAACAAGGCTTTGGAAAGAATATAGTCATATACTACTGCAGGAATGCCATCGAAAAGAGATGGGGCCTGAAGCCGAAGCTGGTACACTGGCTATTCACTTCGATAGTAAGACCTGTACTTATGTATGGAGTGAGCGTGTGATGGCCAGCTCTTGATAAGTAACGTACAAAAAGAGGATCAAGAAGGTGCAAAGAACGGTGCATGCTTATTAGTGGGCACTGAGGACCACACCTACACGTGCCTTGAAGTCATGCTTCACCTTCTCCCCGTCAATATTTATGGTAGGCAACTGGCAAATTTAGACTACATTACACAGACTTTGGACCGGCAACGGTCTAAGTGTGCGTTAGCAGCCACTCTAACCTAACCTAACCTACACAGACTTTGTACTTCGAGAAAGATTCCGAACTATCTGTCCCTCAAGAGAACCTTGGAGGAGCGGGTTAGTTGTGGAAACGGAAGCACTGGAGTTCTTCACAGATGGCTCCAAGCTACACGGTAAAGTAGGAGTTGGAGTCTTTTGTGATAAAGTAAACATTTCAGTCTTTTGTGATAAAGTAAACACTTCAGTTCGTCTCCCTTATCACTGCAGCGTGTACCAGGCAGAGGCGATAGCGATTGAGGAGTTCCTGAATTGGTTCAGGCATTATGTGGTATCCTCGATTGATATCGCAATCTATGTGGACAGTCAGGTGAAAATCAAGTCACTAGATTCTGTTTTTCTGACGTCTAGAGTGGCGTTGGGTTGTCACTTGTCTCTGAATGAGATGAGTGAGCATTTCAATATTCAGTTAGTCTGGGTTCCTGGCCACTCAGACGTCATGAGGAAATGCAGGGCGGACGAACTAGCGAGGCAAGATACAACTCCCCAACTGCTATCGGAAAGGGCAAAGTTGGGGAGGCCCATTAAGGATACTCAAGACTGTGCTTAACAAAGAGGGAATAGACTCAGCGAATGAAATGTGAACGAACACCCTCTCATGTAGTATAGCAAGGCTAGTCTGAACAAAGCGGAAACGCTTAAATATCTCCTTACGAAGACGTGAACTTAAAACGACCGTGGGGCAGTCACAGGAAACCGTCTATTTGGAGAACATGCGAGGAGGCTAGGACTAGAAGCAAATGACTTTTGATGAAATTGTATGGACGAGGAGGAGGAAGAGGCGGTAGTCTACCTCCCTTGCTCGTGTCAGGCTTTGGCACACAAAAGACATGAATATTTTGATAAGTTCTTAATGGTCTGCCTCACTGATCTCGAAAACTCTAAGATGAGAGATTTATCACGCTACATAAGTAGCTCAAACTGGTTCTCATAAAGGTAATAGAGAGTAAGATCCTGTGGTATCACAAGTGACCGCCACCGATCTAAGTGTGATGTAGCAGCCACTCAACCTAACCTAATCTAACTCGTTGATGGGGATGGAATATTGAAGGAGCTTGATTATACAGACGTTGAGACGCAGAGCATCGCTACTCAAATTTCAAGAAAATAATGTTATTTTAAAATATCAAGTTTTCAAACAAATAATGTCTTATGAAAATCGATAAATCGTTTAACAATTTGCCTAGCTATGACCCTCATAGCTTAACGAATTTAAAAAAATCAATTTAGTTACTCAGGAGTGCAGTTAAAGCAGCTCTATCCAAAAATAATAAGTGAAGTTCACCACAACACTCTGAACTAGGAAAATTTTAATTAATGTTAGCCTTCGAAATAATATAATTTTTATTTATATATAATAATTTTCAGTTTTTAATTTATTTATGTTTTACATTTAGGAAAAATGTATATAATTGTTTATTTAAATAAAAAATAATTTTTATTTTATTTTGTAAACAAAAAATTATATTTATGTACTAAATATACATATATATTCAAATAAAAGGAAATTTGTATTGTTTAATTATTTTAAATTAATTTAATTATTTATTTTATGTTTACTATTTTTGAATTTATTTTATAAAATTTTGGATTGTTCTAAAACTGTATTTATAATTATATTTATGCATGAATTACGCATGTTATATTTGTTTAAACAAAAGAATGAGAAGTTTATATTATTTAATTTTAAATTTATTATCAAAAATTATTTTTAAATTGAAATGAATAAAAATAAAATGCATTGCGTGAATTCAAATTTAAAAGTTGTTGGAGTTTATGTAACATTAGAAATGACATAGTATAATAAGATATTCTAGAACTTGGATAAATATTTAATATTTACTTACTACATTGAGGGCCATCAGATGTGGACTGGCAATTGGCTCGTCCAAAACTGAACTGGTACTATTTACTTGTGTGTATAAAATTGGTGAACAATTGTTTAACGTTGAAGAGTATAAATTATCTATTGTTTATATAATATAGCATTTTATAATTTTTCATTTCAAAAATTAAATAAAGGAAACCAAACACAATGTGGACAAAGGCTTAAATCTTAATGTCATCAAGCCTAGGATTTAGAGTAAATTGTTTTAAAAGCTTGCCCGACATTATAATATATTGTTTTAATTAATAATAATAATTTTTAAAATAATTTTTAAAGCAAGCGTCGTTTTTAACAAAATATGAATGTATACAAACAGATATTTGATTTAGTTAAATTTTGGTTGTATTTAAAATTAATTTTCCATTCAAACAAATATTTCGTTTTTATACAATTGACAAAACACATATCGATATACATTTCTAATAATTAATATAAATTATATATGGTTAATGCATGCATAGTGTATGTAAACCGACAATTTTGAATTCCTATGATATACAATTGCCATGGAAAGAGATTTAGTAACTTATATAGTTACACGCCATCTTTATGTATATAATACCCAATATATTAAAATAACAATAAACGCCGTAAATTTTCAGATAATTGTCCAAGAAATTATTAATTAAAAAGACAAGTGAATATTTTCACAAATAACTTATTGCAACTGTGAATTTATTGTTGACCGAATCCAAATTGCACTGCAGTCAAATGTATTAAAGTAACCTGAACATGCTTAGATTTAAATAAAAGACTTCATTTATATGAATACAAGTAATGTAATATAGGGTAAGCGACGAACCTGAAAAAAAGAATATTAGTACTGTTTAAAGCCGTGTTTGTGTAATCTTCTCTTTTAACTGCAATAAATCTTATAATCGATATTAAACTTCTTTGTTATTAACTATTCAGACTGCAAAGAGGTTCATTATGCAACAGCCCACATGAATTGTTTAATAAATTAAATAATTTCTTACTGTTTTATCTTAGAAAAATGTCAAGTATTAACATTTGTCAGCTCTATTGCAATCATGGTAATTTATTAATTTCGACGTTGTTGTAAAATATATACCTATCTCACAATTTATCATAATATATTTACTTTCAAGTAGAATCGAGTTCTCTCTTTTCAGTTAAGTTTGGCTGTCGATAGCAATCTGTATGTATAATGAGGACTATTATATATATTATAATATACGTACCATATTACACGATGAATCAATTTATTTATTTAGATAAGACATTTTGAGACGAAATTAGACATTTTGTTTCATTTTTTAGGGTTTTCAGTGACTAGAAATATAATTGTGTATCATGTCATACCGAATAGTTTGAAAATAGAAACTCCATAGTCATGTTATTATTACTTATATTGGTACTACTCGGTATAAGACATCTTACTAAGATATATCCCTATAAATACTGTTTGCAGATTAAACAGATTCTAAACATTGTCTTGTGATCAGTAGTCAAACATTGATATATGTCGTTAGCTGTAATATTAAATATAAGTAGTAATTAATTGGTTACAAAAATTGAGGCAGCTTGATTGAAAAAATAAAAATCACGTTTGATTTGATTAAAAAGATTATTTAACATCTTATTTAGCAAATACTAGTAGAAAGTTAAAAGTATAATGAAGTCATTTATCACTTGATCTACTATTGAAATTAACTGCATATTTATAGGCAGATGACAAATAAGCTGACAACTTAACTTTTGATTACCGTAGAAGTATCGTTTTAGAAGCCGTTAAATTATCGTAACAGTAAAGTATCGTTTTAGAAGCCGTTAAATTACCATCACATCATATTTCTTATTCTCTAAGTCAATTCTTGTCATTTACGCGACAAATGTCACTAATGTGACATTTTGTGATTGTTTGTTCATTTGTAACGAAAATATAAGCTAACTATTTTTTTTAATTTATTAATTTTTTGTATAAAAGTATTTTTGAATTTCACGTCATAACAATAAAAACGAACTGCAAGCAACAAATAGACTAATATAAAATCCTTTTTTTATTTCGAAGAGACGTTTGATGTTATAATAGTCACGTCATTTACTACGACTGTGTAAATAGGGATGATAGGATAACTTGAGTCTTCATAAGAAAACAGTTATCATATGAAGTCATGTGTAAAGTGATCATTTACAGCCACATACAAACTTGGCTGTTATTTCTCGTGACAAACATTAAATTAAAACATTAAAGCGCGCCACGATACTATAGATCGGTGAAGTTTATCGAATGAACAAATAAGATGTTTTGTAGCCGACAAATAAAAATATTGAATATAATTTAATAAACGTAATTCCTACTCATTATTAGTATTGGTTTTTACCTCAAACTAAAAAATAAGTTGATATCATCAATATAAAATTGGTTGAGTTAAAACCAAAACATTTGGTATCATGATTTAATTGTATTCATTGAGATCGAAAATAGTTAAAATCATACTTGTAACCTAAATATAAAAATTGAACTGATTGAATTCGATAAAAATAATCACGATTAGAAAACGACTTAAATTATACAAGTTACTTCTTATTTTCAATATTCAAATTCCACATTTATAGACTACTATAATATATATACTTACTTTCGATCTCTCCAAGGGCTGATATACGAACAGACCCATCAATTACAATTTTACATGTCAAAAATGTTAAAGCACGAAGTTATCTATGATTCGTACTTTTTCGGGGATAAATACGTACTTTTTCTGTGTATTATACATGAATGTGTACGTAGTTCTACTTCCAATTTACAAAAAAATTTCATTTAAAGTCGCCAATAAATTCTACTCGAAGTGATACTCTCTCATCGTGAGCATTATAGTACAATGGTGTTACGTCGATTGGTGACACGAAAGTGAGATTCATAATAGGGGTTACGTTTAAAACGCTAACAAGTTGGGGCCCGTTGTAAAATTTGTATGTCATGCTTTGATTATGTTCCGTTGTTTTCTAGGGGGCTATTATTTAACCATTATCAATGAACTTGTTTCCAAATGTTTTTGTAAATTTTTAAGAATATCATCTAGAACAGCTTTATAGGCTTAATCAGGTTCACCATACTACAATCAAATTTATCTAGGTATTTCACTTGTGAATAATTTACTTACTGATAACAAGTTTCTGTGACAAAACTGATCATTAACAAACGCATAAATTCTAATCAAAAGTACTCTTTGACTAGAAGAAATTAATTGGATATTATAAAATTTTGTAAATATAATTTCAACACAAATTTTATTTTTTAGAGTTTTATAGCGTTTATTATTAATATTTTGTTTTAAATAGTTTTTCGTCATTACGTAAATTTTTTTTAATGTTAATGATGATCCAAGTTCTAAAATTTAATTATGTTTATATGTATTTTTTTTTTATTTTAATTTAGAGTTTAAATACTATAGAAGTTTTGGATTTACTTACGTAGTTTTAAATACGCAATACACACACAAAATTATCCATTTATATTTTTGAGAAATTTTATTTAATATATAAATTTCCAAATTGTTTAATGAATTTATCATTTTTTAATTTTTATATTATAATTAAAAATTTATTTATTTTCATTTTTGTATGTTACACAAAAACAAAACTAAAATATGAATTAAACGCGATATTCTTGCAGTGTTATATGAAAAATAAAAACCTTGGGCAACATACGTTCCGGGAAATACGGCACAGGAGTTGTTTAACAATAATTGCGAGAAACTCGACCATCGAATAAATTCTATATTTACAATTAAAATAAATTTAATTTTTATATAATCAAAATAATACATAGATATATCCCATTACATGAATCACCCGTACATATTTTACCAGTTAGTTACACGTAACACAGCGAGAATACATTTTAATTTCTTTTCTTGTCCTAATCAAACTTAATAAATTTTGACTTATATAAAAAAAATTAATTAAAAAATAAAAAATAGAATGAAGTATCAGTGCTTTTTTATTATTTTTGAACTTTTTCTATAGAAATCATTGTTTTTGTAGTTTTAAATTAGAAAAAATTGGTTTGTTTGTATTTTATAAATTTATTTTTTCTGGTTTCTGTTTAATTACGTAATTAATTAAATTATATTTAATTTCAAGTTTTTTACCTTAGCTTGTTTAATTATTTTTTATTTAATTAAATAATTTATTATTATCAATATATTTTTTTTGTTTTTTTTTTTAATATTTTTTTTTTATTTGTATGTCTATAATTTTAAAATTGTGGGCTAAAGATCATCTGACATAAATGAGTTTTGGGATTTTAACTCTTCTAATCTACGGATTTGTTGACGAAGATACATTACTCTGGAAATAGAAAAAAAAATTGATTACTTAAATTGTATTAAGACGTGACAAGATATAACTAACACTCTTGTACAAAATAATTACAAATTGAGCAATGATAATCATCCTGAAGATGTTTACCATGAACTTTTATTATTGGATCATTTAAACGAAAACAGTTTATTAATTTAAAAAAAACGAGGTGGTTCACTTTTGCAATGTGTATTTTGTGACTACATAAATGTTATTTTAGGCAGATGTAAGCGTTTATTTAGTACTCGAAGATATAGTCATACTCGCTTGTCTGAAATCTATTAATATCTGATGACTATCAACGGTTGTTTCATAGTATGTAATTAGAAAGAAAGAATTCCTTTACATTTCAAAGTTATTAGAAATAATCCATCCGAAATAACTTGAATGATCAGTAACTAATCGCCCTAGTAGTTATCAATAATTTCTTTCACCAAATTAGTGATTCTCCCTAAAATAATGTGAGACAGTAGTTTATATGCTGAGAGCGAAACCGCGATAGACATCACATGTAAATCGAGTTCTTTTTTTAAAAGAACGTACATAATTCGACAATTTTCATTTTTCGGGGATACTTCGTTTCACGATACGAAACGAATAAGATTGAAGAGACTGTTCGATAAAGTTACTCATCCGAATATCCACTACTATTATTGCAATCAACCCCAATTAAAAATTTTCTTTTATTTCAAATAACTAATTTTTTGAGAATATTTTTATTTTATTATCGCAACCACAAAATCGACGCTAGATTATTGTTTTTAGATATCCATAAAGTTATGGTAATCATTTATGTTTTTAGAATAAAATTTATCATCAAGTGCTCAGTAAGCTGCATAAAAGGTTTACATTTAACGAATTTCACAGACGCAAATAAATGAAATTAGATAGTGCAATTAATAAATAAGGGTCGCCGGTTGTAGCTTAATGGCACAAATTAAATAATTATACAGATTGAAACCTACGAGTAAAATATATTATGCGAGTGAACCCTCATTGTGTACATATTCTACGACGAAATTTTACGATAATAATCCGAGTAAGCTTTTTGCTTTGCGTTTTTACGTTGTGTGGGTTACCTTGCAAAACATTATAAAAATGAATTTATTCGTAGGTTTCCATCTGTATAGTTATTTAATTTGTGTTAATGGTTAAGTGAGTTTCTCATCACACCGCGGTCTCGAGTTCAATTCTTGCCGTTGACCAAAAATTAACATGAACCGAATGACATAAAAAAGCGATTAGAAATTTTTTTTATAAGCGGGCTATCCCATTTGAATTGTATGCATCTGCAAGTCATTAAATCGTCGCCGTAGTTTTATCTTGGCGTAAGTGCCAATATGCCACATTTTCTGTTTTAAACGTACTTATATGTATGTTATTTTTTCGGCTCTTTTCAAATCTATCGGCAAAATTGTTCTTAGTGCTATAGTTTTTCATTTATAGAATGTTTAATTTGGTTTAACTTCAAAAATATTATTTTTTAAAGTTCAATAATGTCCTATCTCTAAAATATTATATCTTTTGTATGCAATAGAACATTTTTAACTGTATCTTCCACATATTATAGAGTTCTCCTATTTTGTTCTATGTCCGGTAGTTATTTTCTCGTATGGTGTAACTACCATTCTAAAATTGTTTTCTCAATTAGTTTATTAAATAAAAACGTTTTCGTTCGATGGTGTGTTACATGCCGGAAACTGACAAACAGTTTTAATAAAAATTGAGTTCATATTATATAAGAGTAGTTGAAATGAAATGTCATATAATTCTGTTTTTTTACGAATTAAATATTTATTGATTTATGATTTTAAACCCAAAATACTTGCGAAAACTGAATAAATAATAGGTTTATTTTACGTAAGTTTAATAAATTATATATTTGGTTTTATTTTAAAAACTTTACTTAGGACCTTGATGTATACTTATAAGTTATCTTTAAAGATCTTATGCGAAATAAAAATACTAACTGCCAAAACTTAATTTTCTTATAAAATAAAAGTGTCCAAATTTGTCTTCGTATATTTCGATTGAATTTGTATTTTCAATATTGGTGTAGAAAAAAATAAGTGTGTAACTTACACTAAAATAACTCTATATTTTAAATAATTTTCCTATTTTTCAGGGCGACTGTGCGACTTTTATTGGGAAAATTTTAAGTTGTATTGTGTAAAATGATATTATAATTTTAGTTAATAAAACATTTTTGAAATTTAGTAGAAAAAATCAACTGATATAACCATTTAAACTTATATTAATTTTCTCAAAACTATATCGATGGAACTACAGCGACGAAATGTAAAGCAGACCTAAAAACGGTAAAATTTTAAAATTTTCGTCATGAAAAGTATAAAACAAACTGAAGATATGTAAATATATTTTCTCGTTTAGCAAAAATGTAAACCGGCATGAATAAAAACAAATTTAATCGTTTTGGAATTGCTAGTTCGGTTACGGGTCAATGTTTTACCTAGTTTCGGTTCAGTTCTGGTTCTCGAATCAAAGTTTACAGAAATAATTATGTTTTAGTGTAAATTAATAAAATTTCTTTAGTGGGATGATTAAGATTGATTAGGAAGTCTATTTTATTTCCAAATAAAGAAAAATGTTTAAAAAAATCGGATATTTCATCCGATTTCATCATACAGAAATATAGATTTCTTAAACAAAAAAAAAAAAATACTTCTATTGCTCTTAAGGATTGAACCAAAGACTATATAAATATACAAAGACTTTCCATTTCATACAAAATACGAGTAAATTATTTTGGGTACGATCGCATCAAAGGAGACTGAAATCCTAACCTTGTTATAGTAGTAAAATAATTGTATGCATTTGTTTCTCATTTTAAAATTTTTTCGATTTAGAAGTCGCACTGTAAAACATCAATTTGAAAATGTATACTTTTTTATGTTATTATGGGAAGTCTTTGTATATTTATAGTTTTTGATTGAACTCTTTAATTCAGGGTAACTTAACGCAGTCAAAATAGAAATAAAAATACTCTAGAAATAATTATTTTTCCATCCGGGGATTTCTTTTCTACTCTAGTTTTTTGGGGACATTATCTCATTTATTATAAACACATAATGTGTATTATTATTGCAGCGACTTTTTAAATTTTACAGTTGAGTCACGTTTTTTATATACTCTGATAACATCAAGTGAGTTTCCAGAATAGTATAAAAATCAGTTGAAATTCAATCTTTTTTTTCCAAATTGTTTTGTAATACATGTATAAAAAAGAAACATCAAGATGTAATATAAGCTTCAGTTTGGTTTAAAATTGAAGTGAATTATTGAATTCTAAGTTAATTTGTGTTTTTGTTCGACTTAAATCATAAAATCGACTGAAACACTACGAAAATCATTGACTACTCTTATTTACTGTCAAACAAAGCAAACCATAAATTGGAATCTTTCTTTGGTTATTTTCAACCATTCGATATAATAAGTTGTATTGCATTTGTCAAATGATTTTGAATTGGAATTCGATTTTTAACCAAATGAAGAACCAACGAATTCTCCTGTTAGGTTTTTAAAAGTTTGAAATTAATTTTTATGTTGAAAAATAATTTGGATACATCCGTATATCTGCTTCAAGAAAATTCTAAAACATTTTGGCGATTTAAAAACTCACCAGTTTTTAATTTCAGTTGTGAAATGTAAGATTAAAAATTTATTAGTATGACTGTCAGAGCTCTTAAAACTTACACATTTTTTTAACTACGAGATTTCTTTTATGATATCTTTTTCATTGGTCTTTTAATACATCAATTTGACTTGGCCAATAAAACATGAAAGAAAAATTTCTCGTTACTATTTACGCTATACGCTCAGTTAGGTATCTCAAACATAAATGCCTATTTTAGCGGCATTTCTTTCATAATAAAAAATCAAATACATACTTATTTTATATCATGATTTTTTGCTGTAATACCATTGAAGTTTTACTGTAACGCTATATTAATGGTAAAAGGAATTGGACAGGGTTACTTTTAAATACGATCACTACTATTTACGATCATAATAACGTATTGATTAATAAGTTCTATTAATTGCGTGAAATATTGATGGCTAGTAATCTGATTTAATGAAATTGTTCGTTTGATTATTAATAGTGTTAGTTAACGAATCTGCTTTATATTGTTCTTGATTTGATTCTGTGAATTGCATTGTGTATTATGTACTCGTTTTATTATTTTTATAAAGAAAAAAACCATATAGAAATAATTTTGCTTATTAAGATTTCTTAGTGTCATGCTTAAGAGAGTTTATTTTATTTTCAATAACCAGCTACTTTGCTTTTTTAATTAAACGTTTATCGCATCAAACGAAAAGATTTTCTGAAAAATTTTGCATCTTGATTGCGTCATAATAAGTTATACAAAAAATCTACTTTTGAATGTCTTATGTGAATTAAAATCCAAAACTGACAGAAAGATAGGATGCATATTGTACATATTTTTTGTTAAGAGATACGTTTGTTAAGGCTGTCAATTTCATGAAAAAAAAAACTCCACAAATAATGTTTGGAAACGAATAAATAAATTTGCATTTGAAAACTTTTAATAATCCATTTTAACTTGAATCATGTAAATGCTAATACCATATACAAAAAATTGTGTGAGCTAAATTGTTTTTATAATAGTTAAAAGATATTGAGTTTTTCTTTCAAGGTATACCGGTTAATACATTTTACTTAACAATCATCAGATTTTGTTTATATTATAGTCAAACATGACTATTATCAATGACGCTAAGTAATAATTTTAGAACCGCAATCTTTACCTTCTTAAATAATAAGATATAACTTACTTCTGTTCTTGCAGCGTAGCCGTAATTTCAGTGATTCTAACTAAGCTTCTAGCAATTTTTAAATCAGCTGATACTCTAGTACATTGTAAATCACCTAATAAATGAGCTTCATCTGAACATTTTTGAGCCTGGAAATATAAAAAGAAAACATGTTGCTAAAATATAAGGCTAAGTTTAAATAGTGATAAGTTTAGAAATCCTACTTGTTTCTCTAGCATGTCGGCCGGCCAACCCGTAACATGTGCTATTAAATCTGCTCTAAAATAATTAGCTAAACTTGGCGTAAGGCTAGGTCCTTGCGATCTAACACCTTGGGATGAAACTCCTTGTAAACTACTTAATGATGCAGATGTACCATCCACTAAAATTCCAATATATATTACCATAATGTATTGTTTATAATTGTTATGATTAGACAACATTATTACTCACACTTTCTGTGGTCATTTACGTCTAGGTCTTGTGTGGGTGTTGGTGGTCCATCCGATATTAATGTAGTATTTCCTGCTCCTGTAGACATATAAGGACTACCCACCGAATGATTCATCATCGACATTGAATGCATATGAGATAAATTATATAAAGGAGAATTAAGTGTATGCTCCCTGAGAATATAAGACGAAAAAAATTTTTTTAACTCATTTTTTACTTTTAAAATATAAAAAATATACCTTAAACTATTTGACCCACTATTATGGTTAGATTCACTTCCAATACTATGTTGCCTAGACATCATTATAGCATTATTTATTGATTGAATCGCTTTTTGCTGATTCATTTCTGTGTGATCTGATTGTTTACTGCCGGTGATTTGTGATAGTAATTTTGGTAGATTAGCTAACGAAACGGCAGGCGGACCTGGTGTATTTGAATTTAACATATTTTCATTTTGCACACTATTACCGGATAAATTGCCTACTAAATCACGTGAAGGACCAGACGGCGAAGATGTGGGTAAACTAGTTGTATGTATATTATCTGGTTTATTTAATTTTGATATTTGATGTGATAAATTACTGCTAATTCCTCCTGCGCTTCCCGATAGTGAATTGCTACTGTTACCAGTATTTGATTGATTTGATGTTGTCGTACACGTTGATGTTGAATTTAAACTCGCTGATACTGGTGTTGTGAACTGCAGCTGAGAATTGGTGGGAGTTGATGGATGTGATGCTAAACGAGGTAACGCTGTTGCTAATAGTACTGGCCCCTCATTATTATTTTGAATTGTCGTTGGTGTGCTTGAATGTGAATAACTAGCCTCCGATGTTGGTGTTGAATCACCCGGACTTATGTCCATATCTTGGCTATCATTTTCATGTCGCCTTCGATGTGACGTTGACGATGCAGCTACCATATCTGATTCATGTGTCCAACGTAATCGCGAATTACCGCGTGAATTGGAATGTTTATATGCTGTAACATTAAAAAATCAAAACATTTATGTTCAAACAACTACTGAAATCAAAATAGAAACAAATACTTACATGATCGTGAGGTAAATCTCTCCTCTCGATCTCTTTCTTTTTCTCTATACTCCCTATGTAAATTTCTGAAAGAAAATAAGCATTTATTAAATTACATTCTTAATTCCTTATGTTTAACTTGGCAGTCATGGATACATTATTAGGCCGTGAAAAAGCGTAAGATGTTTTATCGATTTATAATCCTAATGCGAGCAGTCATAAATTAATAAGATACTTGAGGTTATGAAATTAAAATCGAACTACATCAGAAGTGTCTTAGAAATGAGGGATTAAGATTAGATTTAGAATCAGTTTTAGTTATAATACTGTCGTTTTTATGCAAATAGTTTATTGATAATATCATGCATATGTAAGATAACCATTCCCAATAGACTTTTGTTTTAATTTTAATTGATAGTGGAATAGGTCGTTTGTGCAATTGGCATAGCAAATAAAATTATATACATATGTAGTTACTCTTTTATTATGAATGTCATGCTATTTGTTATTAACAAACTGCCAAGTTTCAGAGATTGAATCCTGGTGGCGTGGCCAAGATGGCGACAAATGATGTGCGTTAGAGATAACTCATCATTCAGGGCTATTATTTCTTTAATCGAAAGATATGCCATGGTCTAGTCCTTTACTTAGATCAATGAGAATAACTTCCGAATCAGGTGATCATACGACTACGGTGGTCGCTCAGAAAATGCTGATCCTCAAGTTAAGTTTTGTAACTCTGCTAACTAAACAAAAACTGCTTTATTGAAATGTATGTTGATGATATCACGATAATATTGGTTGGTGAATGTCTGTCCTATGTCATGACATACAAATGGCGTGTTTAGGTTATCAGACCAATTGTCTTCTTTCAGAACAAGAATTAGGACCCAGAAAAACCTCTGAGACACCTTCAAAGACTCGTATGTCTCAGTATTGTGGGTAGGTATGCTAGGCATACCATACTCACTGCGGTACTCGAACTGCAGCTTGATCTTAGAATCAGAAGATATATAAAGGCTTACACTCGCTGCAGAATAGAGACAATTATTCTCGTACTGTCAATTACCTTTAATTTTTTCAAACCACTCCTAGGAATTTATTTAGTGTAATTATCGTAAAGACGTAAATGAGACCACAATCATATCTCTTTGACACATTTAAGTGCCGATATGCTAAACCATGAGGTAAAATTATTTATCTACAATTTTGAGAGCAGAACACTATCGGATAAAATTGATCTGGTTGAAAAGTATCAGGTTACACAATGCTAAAGCATAAAGTGAAAATATCTATCTGCAATTTTCAGAGTAGTACTTTTTCGAATAAAAAAAATTACAGATATAATCGTATGTACGTTTTGACAACCACGCTGTTTTAAAGGTAGTTAGTTTCATAAATCCTGTTGGACGATAACTTAGCCCAGGCGGGTTATCCGAAAAATAAAAGTTAGGCATGTTATCGTCAATCCCTTTAAAGAACAGAACTTGAAAAGCAGAACATTAACGCAAAGAAGTGTAAATGAAAATCAATTTTAAGAAGACGAAGCTGTTCCGAAATCAATGAAGCAAGTGAGTTCATAATTACTGTTGCAATGTAAAAGTGTTAATTCAAAAATAATTTAGCAAACAATAATCGAAAATATTATCGGGATTTTGACTCACGAACATTTTAGATTAGTTACCAAGATAAAAAATATTTAAATAAATCATTTTCTAAACAGTAGTAGTAAGGTGACAAAATTGCACAGCGGTAAAAGGTGTGACTGTGGGAATGTAAATTACCAGATTTCAACTTCGATAGGGCTTACGTTGGATGCAAATAGAGAACTTGAAAACGATTGACTTTGACGAGAGAACGTTATTGCACATTAAAGTGGCATACAACAACGTGCTTGGAATGAGCTCCGTATCCAACGATCGAATTTTTTTTATTGTGCTGTAGTATAGAACCTTTTTAAATAAAAAAATGTTAATATGATTAAATAAAGATATCGTTATAAGATTATTACTTATCTCTACAAAGTTGTGAGATTTTTCTTAATGCATAAGGCTATCTATAGTGTGGGAATATCTTAATATTGTAGGTCTGTATAAGGCCAACTCTCATTAAAATTATTTTGCGACCAAGCAAATTTATTTAGTGTAAGACAAGTCTAAGCATGGTTCTTTCATATTTATAATCTCAAGATTACTTGATCCACTGAAACAGAATTCAGTTTTTATCTATCTTAAAATCAATGAGTTAAAACCAAATATCTGATCCCAGATTTTAGAAACCAAGATGTAATTTAATTCAACAGTGATAACCACACGTTTAAAAGAGTTATCAGATTTTCTTGAGCCTCTTATTACTAATTATCATATATGGGATAGGATATCAAGGTCCGCCTAATAGTAAGCAAACGAACTTTATATTCTCTACGTCCTAAACATAATATTGCCAATGAGGATAAGCTGAAATTGTACAGTGTTAGAACTTGAGAATCCTTCTTGCACTCGAGAGAAGACTCATGGTTTACAACCAGACGCTGATGGCACATTTCAAGTGATTTTTAATCATAAGTTTAGCAATTTAATGCGAATTCCTGATATCGTGCAAGAAATCATAGATTACGTTCAATGTGACATTGAGAGCAAGCTTTCGACCGGAGAAGATGTTGCTACCGGACCGGTAACGATAGGTTTACTGTTTTCTTTCTATATAAATGTTTTCCTAGTTTTAGATATGCAGAGGAACCCGTTAATTATTATTATTTTATTTAAATATTTACTCTGATTAAAGCAACTTTGAAGTTTTACTGTAGATCTTTCCCTTTCAGAACATTTGTTGGCTTTAATCGGAAATAGAATATTAAATTTCACGAACCATCGACCCAAAATAAAACATGTATATCGAAGATTTAGTCTAGAAAAACCATTAAAAAAAATCAACGTCCTTCATAATTACAATAATGCGTAACCCAAAAGCAATTTTCTACCTCAATTTGGTCAGAAAGAATAATTTGTTTCGAACTAAGCATGAGGTATTTCCAAATCATACTCTCCTAACATTTGCAATGCCTCAAAACTATGCTAACAGTTTCAAGCATGAGATATTTCCGACTCATACTCTCCTAACATTGGCAATGCTGATAATTTGGAAAAGAAAAATACAAGCTAATCGAATATTGAAACGTATAAAATATCACTAACCTTTCTTTTTCCAGCCATTCTCTAGGTTTTTCCCACTGTGATATTTCTGTTTGACAATTATAGTAATACTTTTTTCCTGATGAACTAACATGTTCACTCCAATCACCAATACGATTAACACGTTCCCGGTCACCTCGATCACGATCCCTATCGCGTTCACCACGATCCCGATCTCGATCACGTTCTCTATGATCACGCTCATCTGAATTAGAACTTGATCCACCGCGCGGTTTATCACTTGACACTTGACTACACAATTTTGTTAAACGACGATTTATATCACCACCACCACTTCGATCATGATTTGTACGATGTTCTAAGTCTCGTTCAGTGCCTCCTCCTCGTCTATCACGTATTTTATCTTTCGGTGATCGTAAGCATTCTGAATTGTATTTATCTTTTTTATTATAGTCCCGTTCTCGTTCCGCTTTTTCTCTCATTTTTTGTAAATAAGTTGAACTTTGGTAACGATCTCGTTCACGTTCTCGATCACGGTCTTTAATATCGCGCGGAGAATCGAGATCTGGTGAATCTGTTCTGTATGAATTATTGTTGCCATTGTTTAATGGTCCACTAGGAGACAAATCACGTTCGCGAACAAATGCTGATCGACTTGTAGCCTCTCGTTCATAATCCCTTTTACTGTATTTTGAACTCTGTAATTATATGAAATACGGAAAATAAAGAATATTAATACAATTAACGTAAAATATTTTTGATTATGTTTGCAAAATATAATTAGTTTTCATGTAAACATTTACATTTTGGTTCTTGCTTTGCTGCTACTCTTGTCAACCTCTCGTTATAAGTGGTACTTAAACTGGGATTTTATTTACCTCAAATATATACACAAAACGATAAAATACATCATAGTTTTATTGAATATCATTTAGGTTTGTGTAAATTAGAAACAATTAGTTTAATTTTCAATAAATTAAATGGTTTTTGTTTAAGAAAATATATTAATTTTTGTAACAAAATGGACGTCAAATATTTTTTATGGAGAAGGTTAAGTCGACGCAATATTAGTGTCTATTTTTTTTATTTGGCTGGAAAACATTAGAAATATAAATAAATATTACATATATAGTTGTGATTCCGGATTTGAATTGATAAGTATAATTGGTAATGAAATTTTAGGTACCGTATTGAAAAGTTTTACGAATTTGAGATGACAGATCAAATTTTTTTCGTAAAAATATTTTTTTACCAAATTGATTTAATTGACAAATTCAAAGGAATTAATAATAAATTACATATTTAGTAATTTAGTGGATGAATTATGAAGATAAATATTGAATTATATATGGTATAGTAGTTATATTGAATTACCTGATAAGGATGGGCCTGGTGCTTCTCAAAGTACCTTAAACGAAAAATAAGTTTTCATTAGTATTTGATTGTATATATTAAGTGATGTAATTTTTCAATGTGTATATCTCATTCAATTGGAAATTGAGTACAAAAAAATTAATTGCACCACGAAAATATTTTTCCTTTGATATGCAAAGAACCTTTTTTTATTTATAAATATTTACCCATCGTTCACTCGCTGCGGTTTTCTAGCATGCATTACCATCAATGCAAAAATCTGGGGTTTATTTTTGGCTATTTATTGAAGCCTTTTTAATAAAATATGTCATGAAAACAACATTAACGTTGATACGAGAAATTTTAATCAACTTTGTTCTTAACAGAAGACGCCGCCATGTCACAAATTTTCGACGGAGCGGCTGCTGTGCTATTATAATTTTTTATTTTTTCACTGTTGCATTCTGTTTTGGGTAGATGTCGGTAGTTGGTATGAATTTCGAAAAGTAGCTAGCTTCAGTGTAGTAAAAATCTATTCAGCAATCTATTTGCTGAACCTACATTACCGACGATTAAAATATTTTTTGGATATTTTTAAACGAATCAGAATAAATACTTCATAACGATTTGAGGTAAATGATTAAAAATAAGAAAAGTAATTTGTACCATAAAATTGTTAACATAAAATTTTTCGTATATCTTGATGTTAAGAGTTACTGAATTGAACGCTGAATTAAGATGATTCAATTTACTGTGAAAACTTGATAAAAGTATGTTATAGTCGCCTGAAAGTGGATAAGGTACAATTTTTTTCGACTTCTTTAATAAGTTCGTGAATTTTGGCAGTATATAGTAGATCATATCAAATAGTTAGTAATCTGTGAAAATTATTTGTAAAAGTTGAAAAATTTATATTTTATTGTAGGTGTATTTTATACTTAAACTTAAGCGTAAACTTAAATGTTTTGTTTGATTTCTACAACCATCCCTTCACTTCAAAACTTTCAAAGGAAGTTAATCTAATCGTGTTGTTGAACAACAATGTTTATTATACAAACTTTTGTTTTGATACCTGCAGGTGAATTGATAAGCAATTTCCTTCTTTAACATCTATATGAACTTTATTGTCTGAATATTTTTTGAGGGGCGTAATTTTAAATTTTATTTTTATCAGTTGAGATAGAATGGGCTTCAGTTACACTAACGACAGAAAAAACTATTGACGAATCAGCTTAGTTTTTCATTATAACTTTAAATTTTATCATTCAAATCGTAATATTATAGTGGAATTCCAATAGTGTTACTGGATCTTCGGCGACTTAAACGTGTCTGGCTTTGGGTAGCATTCAGCAGGTTTGGGGATTCAGGAAGTCACCAGAATAAAACAGATCCAACAAAAATTACACGTATATAAAAAAACACTGAAAATAATCGACTCATATCAACTCACTGTCGCTACACATTCCCTTATCATCATCATTATAAAAAAACTTATTCCATTGAACTAAATGTATTTAACATTTTTGGTATAAGCAAATTTAATCATATAAATAAATACTCGTATCTAACTGCTTAATTCAATATTGTTTTGATGTTTCGAGCAAATAATTTTACAAAGATATATGAAATGAAACTCACCACAATTTCGCTGAGAGCTCAATGACTGGAAGCTGTTGCAAATAATATTGCTCCAAACACTTACACAATTATTTTTGCAGATTTTAATTATTTTTAACTTACTGAACTAGCTTTATAATAAAATTTTCTTTAAATTTTCATTAAATTTTTTTTTTCAATTTAATTTAATTTAAATTATCTTATAGTTTTTCAACACGAGGTTTAAATTAAAACCTCAAAAAAAAAGTTTTTCATACGCGACGCACTCTCAAATATATTGTACTGTAAAGTACATAACACAACACACGATGGGGAATAAATTCGGTCGCTGCCTTAATAAGAGCTGGTGGCCTTTAATCTATACCCTACACGTGCCTGGTCGATATTCCAAATTTTCTTTGGTTTACAGAAGAAAGCAATCGAGTTAAATTTCAAATGAGTAAATTGTTTCAGAAAACAATAAGGATCCGCTATAGTTAACGATAAAAGATAGATATGAGACTATAATACCGAATACTATGATTTGAGGTCAGATGCACTTACCCTTTAGCGGAATGCTGAACAATCTACTATCCAATAATCAGATTTAAATTCGAAAAAATATGTACAATGAATGACATTATACATGCGGATAGTACATAGAAAATCGCTTGTATTCTAAAACACAGAAATACGAGATTTATAGAAGCACTTTGCTTTAAATTGCACTAGCTCACCCACAGTTAAATTGGAAACAAAAATTCCAATAATTATCAAATAAAAATAAGTTTAAGATTTTGTTCTATTAATTTTTTTTTGATCTCGCGACGGAAACCTTATTGATAATGAATTATAATAAAAATTAATTTTATACAAGAAGGTGGGCTAAAAAAATTATTATGTATAGGTTTTTTTATATATAGTACATAGAAAAAAGGTATATAAAATGTCATCACGAGCAAGTACATGTTTTTGCATAGATATTATTATGTATTTTGCAATTCGGTTTGATGACTTGTTTTCAATTGGCCTACAAAAAGATTATATATACACAAAACAAATCGTGTTTAATTTGTTGATATATAATATACATACGGAGGATTTAGGCTTATATAGATGCTTCATATTTAATATAAATACATAAAAATTAAAAAATCGTACTACACGTACACAATCGACACAATATTGTAAATAACGTAAAAATCATATTTTCGGGTTTATTGACCTATATTTCAAATGATTATAAACATGACGTAATTGGGGATTCCGAACGTAAGCAAAACAATAATAGCAATAAAAAAAACAACAATATCACTTCTGTAATTAGTAAATTAATGCAGCCGTAACAATAGGTTTTGCACCAGCAACAAGAACTATTAAGGATGTCACCCAAAATCCATAAGACAAAATCTAAAAACAAGTTTTTATAAAAATCCAAATTGAAAAAAAAATATAAGAGACAAAATTCAAAAACAAAAAATCCAAAACGACGATTTCCAAATTTTTTATTCTTTTTCTTGGTTGTGCATCAAAATCCCGAAAGACGAAATCCAAAAGACATAGGAGACATAAAGACATTGGAGCCAAAATCCAAACTCCCAAAACCCAAAAGAGAAAAAACCCAAACCTACAAAATCCAAAAAGACAAAATCCAAAAAAGACAAAATCCAAAAAAGACAAAATCCAAAAAAATATAATAAATCCAAAAAAAAATCCAAACATTGTGAAAATATTTTCACTTTGGTTCCATTTGTTATTATGCTTCTTATTTCCTGTTGGTCTTGCGGTTTTGTTTTTAGGATTGATTTTTTTTTACAAATCCAAAAAATCCCAACTTTTTGATTTATTTTTTGGATTTTGTCTTTTTTGGATTTTGTCTTTTTGGATTTTGTAGGTTTGGGTTTTTTCTCTTTTGGATTTTGGGAGTTTGGATTTTGGCTCCAATGTCTTTATGTCTCCTATGTCTTTTGGATTTCGTCTTTCGGGATTTTGATGCACAACCAACTATTAATACTATTGAACATGGACGTTTGTTTTATATCCGAGAAACACTTCACAAACCAATCACATATATAATTTATAGGTTATCGAGTAAATAACACAAAGTTAACTCAGACAATATTGCTATAAGAACGATGAAATCAATAGAAACGTCGGAATTAATTCAGCCTAGTTTATATTTCGATAAAGAATAATATTCTCAACTTAATAGCGTTAATAGCTCAACTATCAACAAATAAAAGACTAACTTTTCTGTGATCGAGCAATTAGTATTCGTGATAAAGTTGTGGGAAATCGCATTTCCATTGCAAGGTCATGAGTTTTGCAAACTGTCAAAGATAGGATAAACAAAAGATCAAAACTTAAAGGAAAGACAGAACAAACGCAAACTGTTGCATTTAAAAATAAATCGTTAAGTTATTTCTAAAGGAATGGTTTCCGTTCTCGTTTATACGAATAAAAAATTGATTTTGGCGAATTCAATAATCATTAACAGTTTATCAAAATATTTATCACTTCATTAATTTCAATACACACGCGAGTATGTAAATTGATCATATATAATTAGATAAACCAGAATTTAACATGTTTATGGTATCGTCGAACCTGTTATCCATTGATTAAACATGTTTATCAATCAATTATAATATACCCACTCAAATCATTAAATTATTAAGAATACCCAAACTACCGGAAGTCCAATTTATGATTATAAATCTCAGTCCCGCTTAAATTGAACTTTTGGATATATGTACATCTCGAAAACCGCTTCAAAATCAAGTAACCAATGTTCGAAAACGGCTAACATTTGATTGGAATGTGCGTTTCATTCTGTAACCTCATTTCGATTTTTTTCTTGTTTAAAAAAAATGTCAACTTGATGATATAGTTAAGATGATGGATGGAGTCTGTTGGATTGAAATATCTTAAATAAATAATATTTGTTTACATTTTCACGTGTTTTTATATGCGCGGTTTGTGTACTTTTTGTTTTCTTTTATGAAGTTTCTTCACTTACACCTGTATTATGTACTTTTGTGTTTTTTGTTCTGCTTATTTACTTAACAATATAGTTTTTATATTGTTTTGTGTTTCGAATGAATTTTAGGTATTAAGTAAATTTTAATACGAGAGTTGATTAAAAAGTTTCTCGCGCTTGGCAATAAATTTTAGCGTATTGCATCGTATCTCACAACAATTCTATCTATATACAGTTTTAGTTACTATTAAATTTAACAAATCAATACTTCATTGGCTGGTTAACACCTCAAATCTTAAATTTTTCGATTAAAATCATCAGGAAATAAAATGCTGATTTATACGTTTGTACATATACAAAATTTATGCATGTTTCGAGCTACATAAATAACCAATTAGTTGAGAGAGGTAACATTAGAGAAGTAACAAAATAATACGTACATTGGTAATTTTGTATCATGAGACAAAATTTCAGCTATTTTGCATTGTAGACTCTGGGTATATTACTTTTCTTGTCTTACAAATTGAGATCGTATGGTATCCTAATCGACTAAGGTATAACCGGAGCCAGAGACAACGGTAAGCAACGCCTGTCATATTCAAATAAACATAATTCAAATAAAGAACCATCCAACGGTATATGCCAATGCTGCACAATGAGGTAAATAGCTATGGAGAAGGTATCCTTAAAAATAAATAGAAGCAAAAAAAAAGTATTTAGTGTGTAACAGAGGAAGAAAATTTTTCTTTCATATTTTTGAAATTTGAATTTTCGAAAGTCAATTTTAAATTTAGTTAAAATGTTATTTCGAGAAATGGTTAAATAAATCATAAATTGCAATTATTTTGTTCATATGTCACGAAAACAAATAAATATATAAATATATTAATTATGTATAAATAACAATAAATATATATATCGAATGGTTTTGTTTTTAACGTTTGATTCGAGTTCGAAATTTGAGAACACTGTTAGATACTTATGACTGACGCTGTTATCATTTTTTCGAATATACACTATAAGAGCGAGAGGCATATATAAAATGAGAGGCACCACTAATAAAAGTCTTTTCCATTATTTTGGATTGTTTTCAATGTTAATTTTATAAGATACCCGTCTCCATATAGTTATTCACCTCAGTGGTACTGCAGTATCAAGTAGTTTCAAACTTACTTTTTTTATATCAATATACATATTTTACACTTTCATCACAGAAAATAAGTGTAAACACTAATTTTTGTGCTGTAAATTGAAACAAAATCTGTATGTTGTACTATGTTTAATTTTTACTTTGCATCATATTTTTAATTTTTACAAAGGTATTTTTTTGATTTTCATCGCTTTACCATTTTTGTTTCCCAGGGCGACATAAAAATGATAATACTTGTAGTTGGCGAATTCAAATTTGACATTATTATCAAGTTGCGAGGTGGTTGTTTTGAAATTGAAACTATTTATTGGATTGAGTTATAGTTTTTGTATAGTTATATAATAATAAACAAACATGTAAGTAGTATTTGAGTTATGCAGTTATATAAAATATATTGTAAAATTAATATTTGTTAGTACTTTTACTACGACGTTGTCGCGATTATATTTGCAGCAAGTTGGTGTAGCTTAGAAACGTCGCCAAAAATAACGTCGTCTTATCGAATATTTTATGGTTTAAATTTAAATAGATTTAGCAGAAACTGATTATAAAAAAATAAATATTAAATTAAAATATAAGAAAAGTAGAGGACACACATATTTAAATGCTTGGATTAATTCTACTCGTGTGTTAAAGATTTAGTTAACAGTAATGATGCATTATTTTTTATTTCGTTGTAAAACTCGTTATGCGATAGTTCTTCTTTAATAAAAAGTTACCACCAGTAAATATTATATGGAATTAATCTAGTTTCCTTCTTTCGTCCATTGGATGTCGATCATGGAAAAGCTCTTTGTACTTCAATGTTAAATTTTTTGAATTGATGTCTATTATCGATTGTTCTATTTGGTCACATGCATACATATCCTTGATTCCCTTTTTTATCACTCACTGAAAACTCGTATATTTGTTAAGTTCTTGTAAAGTCCGCAGACTTTGAAAGGTACAAACTACTGTTAATTTTGATTTTTAATAGATCCTTTTATAACTGTAACATACGAATTGATGGCTCCCAAACGATTTTTTTCTGCTTTGTTAAATAAAAATAGTATTTCAATTCATATTGTAATCAGGGTGGCCGTTGACTTTAGTTTTTTCCGGATGATTAACATTTGTCAGTTTCTGAATCATTTAAATTTTCAAACTTCAGACGCCTTAGAAAAAATAAGTTTCATATGTGTATATTATAAAAATTCACCTTATGTTAAACATTTATCATTATAACATTTATAATTCTACTCTCATTAATTTTCCTTTAGGAATACTTTAATTTTTGATCGAAACACACAATTAAACAGTTTTGGTATAACTTTCAGCCAGTGTAAATTTTATAGCATTCAAAAATCAATGTTTGCGATACAATTTGCATAAACAAAAATTATTTGACCGTCTATTATGGCCGCGCGGGGTCTTTATCTGATTTATCCCTCAATCTGATAATATATCTAACAGTTTCTGTTTTAAACTATCTATATTCTCACACTGTAGATAAGTTACGAAGAATATCATGTTTTGTTTGTTGTAAATGTTCTAATGAAAATGTACAAAAACACATTAGTCTTTCAAATGTGAACAATCTTGGTGAATGGTATCATGGAACAATTTTTATGGTACTATAATAATTTTTAGTACAAACTTCACACACCCTTTATTTGTATAATAATTTTATTGTATCTTTGTAAAAATAGTTCCTAACAAAACTTGTCACTACCGATAACTCATTGAACACGTTTGTATCCACAGAATTTTGTCTTCATATGTTTGTTATGAAAATAAAAAGAAAATAATAAAACCAAAAATAAATACGATTTTCTGTTACTTATGTGCCATGGTTTTATGAATTCGTATAAATAATAAACCAGCGAGTTACAACAAAAAGAAAAAACACAAAAAAAAGAAACCAAAAATTGTTTATTTCTTAAGTTACTGTGTTGCTCTGTGGATCGTTAGTAAAGAATGAGCTTAAGACATAACAAAGTTTTTCGGTTAATTTAAACCTCAAACGTCAATTTGTATATATACATAGTATATTTTCTTGATCTACGTCAGTAAAAGTAATAATAATAAGAGTAATTAGTGTGGTTTTTAATGCACTAAGCATGCAGTGGATTAGTTTCAATCGTGCACTTAAGCAGTTCCCGAGTGTAGTTTTTAATATTCTTGTATTAATTTCTTCCAAAGTGTAATTATTATTTTAAAGTTTTAGTTTTGTGAAATTAAACAGTTATATAGTGTATTACAAAAAATTAATGAAAGAAAATTTATTGTCACATAAAATTTAATTAAGTTGGAAATAAAAATGAATGATATGAGTGAAAATAGTTTTTCAAGAAATAAAATTTAAAGCCAACAATTTTTGAGAGTTTTGAATTGACGATAATTGTCTTTAATGAGATATATTGTTCTTGTGTTTATATAGTTTTGTTAATAATATAGTGAATTGAAATTTTATAGTGTTTGGATACTTAAACTCAATTATTATAAACAAGAACTAGAATTTAAAACGGATCTACTACTGTGATGATTATGGATAATTCAATTAGTGCATAAAGGTAATAAAATACTCGTATGTTGAGAAGGTACGTTTCACCTTTTCTAAATAAGAAAAATTAGTTGTGCGTTGATGTATATATTTATATGTACAGTAAAATTCTCAAATTTATGCATTTTTAACAAGGAAATAATAAATTTTATTTACTCTTCAAAATTATGATCTAATTTTGATAAGACGAAATGTTAAGTGTTTTAAGACGGGTGAATGAATTTGTAACTGGATTGTTTATATTTACATGAGTATAAAGTATATATACATACATACTATTGTTTGACAATAACAAATTATTCATTGTTTGAAGTTTTTCTTGAGTAGTGTCTATACCAAGTTGGTATACCAACTCGCGTCAAGTATATATGCTTGACGCGATGGTTGTTTAGAGTAATAATACTCAAAAAAGTGCAAAAATTTTTGTAAATTGGATAAATAATTAAGTTTTATAAATTTATTATAATTTTCAAAAATTTTGGTTAAACCATGGCTTCAGATTCTAGATAAAGAAGTACACCCCTTATTTGTTAATGCTCAATTTTTCAATTATTACCTAAATTGCTTTAAAAAAGGTTTATAGATTACTTGTGACAACATATTTGCAGTTAAGAGGAAGAAATGTGATTAATGAATCCATAGTCATTTACTCGATAATGCGTTTGTTCTATATACTCATTGAGTTTTCATGTATATAATATAAGGAACCTTTAGTGACCGCAGAAACTTTTCAAACACCAAAGTTTTATTGAATTTAAACATATTTAATGTTTAATGGTTGTACCTTAGTGATTAAGAGGGTTTCTTATCACGTCGTGGTATTATTCTTATTTTCGCCGTTGACCAAAACCTAACACGCTCTGGATGTCATAAAACGCGATTTAACCCCATAAAAGGACTTTTAAGCCTTGAGTTTCGTTTGGAGTAATGAAACTTATACAAGTAAAAAAAATTTAATTTATATAAATTGGATAAATTTTTTTTATAAATTTTGGTTAATAATAAAAATTGGAGTTCATAGCTTAAGACTATATACATTATACAATGAATAATATACCTTATTAGTTATTCTCATTTCTTTCAATTATTTTATATATTGCTCGAAGAACTGTTCACAGTTATTTATTCGGTTAGGTGCCTTGTGGTTAGTGATCTTTTTGGTGGAGCATTGCTATGGCAGCCAAATTTCGTTATGATCCAATAAACCCAAAAGAAGGAATATTAACATTATAGATAAACTTACCGTGCTGAACAAAATAAGAATAAGTCGCATACCGATTCGTTTTCAATTTGTTTTACACATTGAGTTATTTCGGTATAATAAGAACCTTAATTATCTGTGGGATTTTTTCAATAACCAAAATTTTATTTAAATTTTATGTTGTAAATGTGGTGATAAAAACTAAAAACAAGTCTACTTTCTGTCTCCTCAAACTTCTTGAATAATTCATCAATTTACACCAGTTCTTCGTACACATTAAACATACTGATTTATGTCCACTAATTCTAGAATCAGACTTCTCGCCATCCGTTTGATGACACTAATTCTGTTTCTTAAAGCATGTCATTTGCTAAAAGTATTGGAGAGGTTTTAGTTATCTTATTTACCACAAAATACATAATAAATCACTCCAGCTGATTTCTAGAAGCAGCATTGTGATTTGCTCTTGAGATAGACTTTGAATAGGGCGTAGCTTAATTATTAATAGAATTGCTTGTTATATCGCGGTTTCGTGGCTAAAAATTATCTTTTTATGCTGAATAAATCCTATAGTTAACTATTCTTCTTTGCATAATAAATTTAGGCAATGTGTTAATCAGAAAATCTGACACCTATGGAAAGATGTTATTTTCTACTTAAACCAGCACATGTTTCATTGCCCACAGAGGAAGAACATTTTTGAGAAAAAACGAATGCATAGGAAATAACTTTTTATCTATAAAATTAATATTATCGCTTTTTAAATTTAATTTAAATTTCACCAGGATTCAATTTGAAGATAAAAGTGGATTCAACTGTATTAAGAAGTCCTTGAAATAATTCTCCTATAATTTAACTATACAAATTGAGTAACAATTTCATCATTACGGATATCAATAATTTTTGGAAATACCATTCCGGTTGGTTGATTTATATTAAAAATGAAAATCATATAATATTTCATAAACTGAAAATTGTCATTTTTCGCGTCATACTATATCGCCCTATAGTGGATTGCGTAATCAATCAATTTTAATGTGAGAAACAAAATCGAACTATTTTCGCAATGCCAGAAATTTAATAACATATTTTTTAATTAATGTTATGATTGAAAATATAAATTTAATTAATCTGACCCAAATCTATAACTATATACATTATATTATAGTATTGTGATGTGAACGGAAATAAAATCAATATTGGGAAAAATCGTTGTCTGTATTGTTTACGCATTGGCATTGGAAAGGTGAGTTTGTTCTGTAATTCTCATATTAGATTTAGCTTTGTAATATCTTGTATAGATATCCAAACTACACAACAAGTTAATTATTTCTATAATTTTCATTTGTTGTTAAATTATTTATATGGGCAATGATTTTCGTACCCTTTCGCGCACCATATAATATTGTAATTAAGAAAAAAAAACTAAACGTATATTAAATTTAAAGCATCTTTGTGTGTAATTTAATCTTTTAATGATGTTGTACAATGTTCAACAAAAACAATTATAATTCATAGTTTCAAACAATATTAATTATAATTGGTTAATTGAATATTAATTGCGTGCGCGGACATAAACGCAAGTTGTATGTATTTTGCTGTTTCGGGATTAATTATTTGGAAAAAATAAAACATTAAAAAATGAATAAATTTTAATAAGTATCCAATTTAATTATTGGTTTAAATAATTAATAATTTTTGGCTAGGGAAGATTATCAAAACAGGTAAGACGATTCTTACTACATTATTAAGTTTACTGATTCATACAACTGGTTATTAATTTTTGGCATTATACAGAAGATGATTGTTTTCGTTAGCTTGTTAGCTTTTTATATTAGAAAAATAATATTAATACGAGTGACGAGTTACTATAATAACAATTTTTAATTTTTACTAATTTTACTAATTCAGATTTCTTGTATCTGAATTTAAGAAAAAGATATAAATAATGGTTTATTGACTATTTACTGTGTGTTATATTTCTGCATTGTCCGGCGTCTTCCCTTTGACGATTTTTTTACTGCATTGGCCACATCATTCTTTAACACTATTCTAGCATTGATTGGCTTCATCTTAACATTCTTAACTGGTACAATCTTTAAGAAATTTAGTTAAGTTCCTTGTAATTCCTAGATGATCAATTCTGATCTTTAAACCACTAACAACTATTTCAACTTGTCATTCGTTCTCGATTAATAAATGATCCAATTGGCTTCAATATGCTTTAGTATTTCAACTTTGTTCAACAATTTCACTCCATGTAGGTCTTCATGTTGCTTTTTTTTGGGTATGTGCCTGAGGTCTGTAATATAATATTTGTCTTGTTTCAATCCGAATGTAATGTTTTTAATAAACACGAAGGTTAATTTAACATAATTTGTTCTTAAACAATCGTTGGCTCCCTAGATTTAAACAGAAAACATGAATAATTAGGAGACCGTCACACTCAATTGTGAATGAGCTGATATAAACTCAAGATGATAACTTATAGTGTTGTTATCATTTTTGACAGATAAAGTTTGTCAAACTTATACGTGTTGCGTAAAACATCTTGGTTTTGCTATCATTAAATTGCATAACATCTAATTGCAATATTTAAAATACATAAATATTTGATAACCGAACCATTAAACCACTTTTATTGTTGACTATATTATTATTTTTTATTAGTCAGCCATTTTCCAATACACGTTGGTATATAACAATAAATAAAAAGTGTTATAATTGAATGAGATGATTACTTCCTCAATCAAAAATTATCTACCTTAATTTACTATAATGTTAATGCATTCAGTGTCAACAGCCAGTTATAACACTATGGAAAGCATATATACAGAGCATAGTCATGTTGCCAATCACTTATATAATATTACAAATTTTTATGTTGAAAAATCAATTTTTATTTCAAAATAATCCGAGACACAATGTGATACATATTAACAGCAAATTGGTGTCATTAATATAACAAAGCCGATATAAATGACATCAGATTAGTAACAAGTGTTAAGATTAGATAATTTGCAATCAATAGGCGATATACTTTTATAGGTTTACAAACAAAGCCAAGTTATGATATAGTTTATAGATTATCCAATATGTATTGTGTATTATTATTAAGATGGTGAATTGTAAAACACGAAGAATGATATAATAGTACATAATTCCCATAGATCAGGATAGAAATTTCTCACATTAGTGCAAGTGTTAAATGCACGCGCGCGTGAATGGTGTGCAATGTGAAGGGGTCATGTAAGATTTATGTAAAAGCAAAATATCATATACTGACATAATTTTATGTGATGTACTTTCACTCTATAATTTCTAGAATTTATGGAAATTTCATAGTTTAATTAAAATTTGATTTAGGTTTTATAATCTTCATTTGATTTTAAGATATTTTCTTAAAATAATTCAACCGTTAATATCCGAATATAATGACTGATGTTGATTTGTATTTAAATATATCGACCAAATCGATATTTGAATTTAAGTGTCGTTTTTGGAAGCAAGATTAAAATAATAAACAAAAAAATTAAATAAATAATTTCAAGTTCTATAATTAAGTATTTTTATTATTTAGTTTTTGTGAAGAAAAGTAAGTCATTTACGGTTATACACTTTTGGATATTTTAAACGAATATTGAATGAAGAAAAATATTTATTTATAAATAAATTGGAATTAACTAGCGCATAAAAATACGAAGAAATCATGTTTATAAGATTCAATTCGATTCATTGATATGATTGAAAGTATGTTTAAGTCTGTTTCAATTCATCGACGAATAGATTTTACTTTCAAGTTTAGTGTGTGCATGCGCGTTATTGATTAGATAAAGGAAAAGTATGACGTTTATATCTATGTACTTAATTCAGTCTTACTTAGAAGTATTTAAGGAATAAATCCACTTATTCATTCTTAGTGAGGTAGACGTAGACTACAAAAATTGATCGAAGTGACAACATTTCATAAACTGTTCACGTAAATAATACCAATTTGAAGATTCTATGAAATCTACTCCCATCGAAAAACATTGGCTCTGAACTAGATATATCTGAATACTTTCAATAACCTTGTGTCTTAGTTGCAAGATACACTTTTAAATCGCTAATTTGCTAATGCAGAAAACCTACTTTACTGCAAATAATCCACCTTAATTCAACTCCGCTACCGCCAGGTTTAAATTCTACAGTTTCATTACAAAAGCGATCTTGTTAGGTTTAAATCTTACTTAAATGTGAAATCTTAATACAGGAAGAGTTAAATGTCCCAGAAACACATATGTAAGACTATATAGGGAATGAAAGAATTCTTCTTATAGGATGGAGACAGATTATTTAAGAAACCGGGTGGATGGAGTAGATTCTAAACCAATACAAATTCAAATAGAGCAGCAGAAATGTAAGAAGAACTAATAAAATAAGACAGGTATTTTCTTATAGTTATTCAAGCGATAAAACTCTACATCGGTCGTTTTAAAATATTATCAGCTTGGTACCAGAAGTTAGATTGGTTCCAAATAAAAGAATCGTATAGAGTTAATGATGTATCATTCCTGCAAATCGGATATGATTTTTCAGACTACTTAAAACAAAGTTGGATAAAATTTACTGGACCAGTTAATGAACTGAACTCAAAATACGTTTCTGTTAATATTCGAGACACATGGTGATATTATATCAAAATCTTGGATTAATACAAATAAATTTATATCGGTATTTCAAGAAATTAGTAACTCACAAAATGATGATATTTTTTCGAGTGGTTCAGCTTAAGTGGTTAATAAACCTATATCCATGTAATTGTGTAATGTGTAATAAATACCTGAACAATTATACTTTGAAACCTGGATATTACATTGATCCAAGCTAGTCAATATCGTTTAGTACGCTGCATGGAAAACCACTCCTTAAACCAAAGAGTAAGGAAAGACAAAGAGTTACTGAAACAAAAAGTAAATTGAAATCAATTTCGAGCTCCACAAGACAAAACTATAGGCTAAACAATCTAATAATTGTAAGTACCAGAAATCATACAACTGAAGAATGAAACTGGCAACTGTTGGATGCACTCGACCGCTTTTTATTAATGTGGTATGAGATAAAGCGATGAGCGTGTAAGCCAATGAGTATGTTGAGAACAAGAGGCTATCCTGGTCTTATCGACCCAAAACGCTGTGCATCGATGAAGGTATTTTCTTGTTCATGGTTGACAGTTGCTTAGTTGAGTTTAATCTTTTCTTGCCCCACCGTCTATACTATTCCATTTGTTTACTGTAACTGATCCAAGTTTCATTGTTTGCGTTTGGTATAAAACGCACGGCACAACTACATTGAGTTTTAAAATTTTTATCATTTTATTGTCCATAGAGCACAAATTTATCATATTATATATGGCAAGTACTGAAACACAGCATTTCAATCTCTAAAGCATCGTGCTCACCATCACCTGTGCTGTATTAAATACACAACAGATCGATAGTTACCAGATTTTACTGTAGTAGTGTATGTTGAACGTGCAAGGTAAAGAGTAGGAGAGGTCCGCGAGCACTTTAAGTCTTATAGTGATAATAAATTAGATAAATGCCATGCATAGTTCAAACACCAAAATCTTACCGATATATTGATCCCGGCTTTCATTTTGACCAGAGCTATTACATTTACCAAAGTTTATTCTGTCCTATTTCGGGGCAAAATGCAAAATGGGTTTTTCACCTTCGATCGTTTGGGCGATCGGTGGTGTAAAATGAACATATCTGGATCCCCTACTGTCGTGTTTCGAATCCATGGGCCGACCCATCTTCCATGTCACTACTATAGACTGACATGGAGCTTTGCAATGCGCAGATGGTTCTACGAAAACTCGAACCTATAGCCGTACACATAGAGTGGAATCACAACGGACCAATCGCCGGCCAAAGTGTGCGATAGCAGCCACAAAAACCTAATCTAACCTAACCTTGACCTATCAAGTTGTTCACATCTCGGTTGTTGAAGTATCAAGATCCTCGTGTCAAATTTATTTCGTATTGACATTATTTTATATTTTACCCTAAGATAGAGTTACCTTCAGTAAGCACTAGAAACGTATCATCATTGAGATGTACTGCAATTGTATATTCACAACAACTTATTTTAAACACACAAAGTGATTTCAAAAAGCAAAATTACAGTTCATTTTTCCACGGGCATGTTTTCAAGTGGGCATGTTTTGGTAATGAAAATATTTTAAATTAAAATGCTGATGCAGGTAACGAATTTTAATATATTCTTAATTAATAATATTTGCATTTCTTAGAAAGCGTTTTTAACGAAATAAAGTTATTCTGATGCAAATATCTTTTGGTGTCAACCAAGAATAAAGTCGGTTCATATGCTAATGCAACGGTGTCAAACATTTGTTGCTAATGATATGTTTTATTTAATATGTGCGGTAACTTATAATTTATGTGTGTATTCAATTTTTTATTCTTTATTTAACTATTTTAGGAGTTGTGCAAAATAAAGTTGATCGTTAAAATTTCTTTTTGCTCATCTACTACATTCTACAGATTATTTTTTTATTAACTATATATAGCGTGGATAATAAAAAGGCCTCCGTGAAACCATAATAAATATTAAAATATCATCGATATCATTTCTTAAATCTATTGACTTAATGACCTATTTAGGGGACAACATAAATGTATATATATATATATATATATATATATATATATATATATATATATATATATATATATATATATATATATATATATATATATATATATATATATATAAATATGTGTGTATGTTAATATGTATAAAATTTCATAAAACTAATTTTTGGTAACGCGACCGGTTGCCTGATTGATTAGAGTGTGTCACTTATCAGTTTAGCAAGATCTTCCAGACGGCAGAATTCCACTGTACACCGATACATTATGATAAATGGTGTATCATTTCTCCATTTAGTTTTTATTTATAGAACTTAATAACTTAACTCTAGTAAATGCAGTTTCGTTAGTAGACATTGGGTAGCACAATTTGAATATATGATTACCTTAACCACCCTATCTCTAGAAGCTCGTCCTTCGAGTCGTCTGACTGCGGTGCTGTTTTGGTCAGCATACAATGTATGTCAGCATTTTTATGTTGACCGAGCCGCTGTTAGTGTTTGTTGCGTATTTCATCTTAAGATTGTTCTGTTCCATCTTTCCTTATGTTGCATTTACTATGCCGCGTAATACTTTGTTTTAAAAAGGTCCCACCCTACTTCTTATGGTACCGGTTTTCTATCTCGGACCGTCCGATTTACATAGTTCGTCCCATAAATTTTCCATTCAATTTAATGCTTCGTTTGGAGGCTAAATGATTCAAGAGAAAGTTCGCGATATATTGTTCAGTGGTCAGACCTCTTCATCTGTTTTTCTTTCAAGCGACATGTCAGGCCACATAATGCATAAACCGCCGCCGTACGAGACTGTTCTAGCAAAACGGCACTGCGAAATTCACTCTATTGGATGGCAGTAGACCCGGTCCCTTTTATGACTACATGGAAACATATTCTGCACTTATCAGTTAATAAAACGGCCAATGCTACAATTGATGTGTTCGTTCGCAAATTCGAGATGCTCTCTGCGGTAGCGATATCGAACTTGATTTAGCAACACACAGACGTCAATGGTGATTTTACCGCGAAGTACCTATTTTCTGAAACCTCGAAACTTTTGAGCCTCTTGCGAGATTCTTGAGAGAGTTTTCCTTGATTGTGCTCATCTTGCAATAAAATAACAACTTGTGTTTTTCTGGAGTAGTATCAATGGTTTTTAAGAAGGTAACGAATGAAACTGGAAGAGATTTGTTCACATTACATTTTGTTACATTTAATTTGAAAAGTACTGTATAGATTTTAACGATCTGTTGGATTGCCTGGCTATGTTCAGCTATGCAATGTGCAGATGGTAATAATTAAATCAGACATATAGCCATTTGACTATGTAATGGCGTTAACTATAGGGCTTAAATACGCAAACCGCAAGAGTCGGTTTCTAGCTTTGCAATTTGTTTTTTGGGAATCAACCGAAAGCGTTGAGCCTCTGACATTATCCCGCCTCACAATATTAAAAAAAATTAGCTGTCAAAATTTATAGAGGTTGATTAGTCACGCGATGGATTGTATCACAATTTCGCGTATCGCCTTGTGTTATTTGATTTAAGCAGCTCACCTAAAATCCCATAAACATACTATACATTTCTTCTTTATCTATTTCGGTATCTTGGCGCAAAAACCAAATATGAAAAGTCAACTTTTAACTCTACCGTATCATTAAATGTATGTTCTGTACGGTATTTATTGTAAAGAAATGTGAATATCTTATATAAAGTGTTATAGAATGGTACCCAAGTTCCGTATTGTCTCTCGCGCTCTGTTATCTATAATTATATGTGTTATGCGCATATTATTATTATTATTTGAAAGAAAACGTATGTTACTGAAACTCATAATTGTATTTCATTTGTTTTTATGTCATAACTGCTATCGACGATTAACAATGATTATGGATTATGTAATTATTACCTGTACATATGTATATGAGTTGATTTAGTGCAATGTTGTTGTGCGCGCAGACTAGACTTATACAGACAGCATATGTTTGTTCCGTTTTCAGCTCAATCAATTCTACTACATAAAATCGTGAAATTAGGTTTATGATTATCTTAAACATTCTTTTACAATATTTATAATACATTTTCGAGTAAATAAATTTTTAAAAGCTCATTACAAAATTATTTTTAATTTATTTTCAAATATATTATAGACAGCTTAAAACTTATGGATGTTCTAGTAACTAAAATTTATGTTTCAGTTGATTAATTCCCAAGTTTTGGTTAAGCATGATTTAATGCAACAATTATCACAGTTATTTCGATATAGACTTCGTTTTTATAGAACATTCAACAATCTCTTTCTATATACTCATATACCATCTTATATATAAGAACTCTTGGTAAGAGCTAAATATTGACTCTCGATTATCGTACACGAAAACTGGGATATACCAGACCAGAGGCATTGAGCAAATTGTTGACAGGATCCATTTTGGAACCACAATACGGAATTAACGGAGGCGTAACTCCATCGGGGACAACTAAGGTCGAGTTCGAAGTGAAGACGCTTGCCAGTAAGTCGGCCTGCAAATATGGATCCACCATCAAAGCACCGTCTGCACATTTCAATGCTAAAATATATGTTATATAAATATTGGCAACCGATGCGACCATTTGGTAAAAGTTGCGATCGAAGATTTTCAACTCGGAAGCCTTAGCGGTTTTCTTAATGTCAGCTCTTCGCTTTCTTAGCACAGATTTTTTTACAGATGTTACGTGTGGCTTTATATTGTACAAACGAAATTTTGTTGCGCTAATATTTCTTGTGAGCAGATTTATTTTGTCTGGCTGCTTTGGCGGCTTCTTTTGAAAAGATTTTAAAATTAGGATTGAGATTGGAAAAGGATGATGGGATATATTTATTCATTTCATGTAGAACGGTTTCGGTGAAATTGGAAACGGCGTTGTCTATTTGGTAGTTATAAAAACAATGGCTTTGTAGGATGGAAATGTAGAAAAAATTACCCTTAGTCATAGACGCCTTGGCTGCTGTTTTAATTCTGGTGGTGTTGCGACAGATATTTTCACGGTTATCAGCTTGTGGCCGAATTTCCAATTTCAGCCTTCCATGGAATGTGGAATTGTTGTAAGACAAAGATCCAGAATACGACTGCTTGTAGAATTTTGACATTCAAATGTGGAATCACTAACAATATGCGTAAGGTCATGCGAAACAGCAAGCCAATCCGTCTGACGCCCAGCACAGTTCGTATTTTGGTGATTCAACCATTCTTTATGGTAGGCATTTAACTTAAGTCTATATCGTTCCACATTTATTTCATGTTTCTTTTCATTAGGCTATATTAGTAAGTAATAATGAAGGAGGAGTTGTCTAAAAATGATTGTACGAGTAATTTTGTCTTTAGCAAATAAAAGTCATCGATATTGTTGGATTGATAGTAGACAAAGCGAATCCTACTTTCATAAGACTTACTCTTTCTATTACAATGAAGTTAGTTTTGGTTATACCTGTGTAATATTGCCTTGCATATTCACTCTACTGACTGTATTTTTTTCGAGGAATAACTAACCACTTCGAAGATATCAGATATCTTGATTTTCATTCGAAGGACAAACAGATTCTAGTATACTGAGAGCGTTCCGTTTAGAAAAAGATGTACCAATTTGACAATCGAACCCTAGTGACGGGGAAAACACGAAATAGTCAGTTTCAACTACAAACAACTTATGATGCAATTTTTAAAGCTTCACTAAGCATCTTGATATGCAACAGTTGAATGGTAATATGCCTCATATTAGATAAACTCACTACTAAAACAGGTTGAAGGTTAATAACACATTTGAGTTAGTTGCGAAACCGGTATTTGTAAGTTTTTTATAATCGTTCTCAATTTGACTTTTATCATTTATTATAACACCATCTTAGAAGAAACATCAAACCTTTTATAAATCTTTCTCTATATATGCATATATATCAATGATTAATTTATTGATTTCATCGCACGAAGCATAGAATTAAAAATAAATGTAAGTATTTATGTACATTGATGCATCAAACTCAATAAATTTACCAAACGAAAAGTAAAGAATTACAACAAATCTGTGAAGAACATACATTAAAACGCCGTTAGTATCGAACGTTAAATTTCATAACCTACCTCAAATTTTAACCCAGTCCCAGTTTAAATATATACATTAAGAAATGAATCTTTAATTAGTTTATCTAGATTACAAAATTTATGACCAAATTATGTTTTGGTTTTCGATGAATTCTTGTGCAGTATATAACGTAAAATATAATATGACGATAAAGATTACTTATGAGTGTACAACACTGGATATGCTACCGCGTGTTTTTATAATTTGAAAATGTAAAAATAAAATATCTTTAAGATATCCGAATTCATTTCAAAATTATTATTAATGATGATATTTAAATTAGAGTTGATCTTAATACTTAAATTTAAAATTTTTTAAGAAGACTGAAGTTATTTATAATATATATATATATATATATATATATATATATATATATATATATATATATATATATATATATATATATATATATATATGTATATATACATATATTTATATATATATATATATATATATATATATATATATATATATATATATATATATATATATATATATATATATACTCATAGAAAAATACGAAATTAATACGATTTCCTATTATATTAATAGTTTTTTACTATTAGTCAATTGTACATATAACTTTAAATTAATAATTTGCAAACTATTAAATTAAATTAAAGTAATAGTAGACACTATTATAGTAATAGTAGATAGTACTATTATAATAATAGTAGTGTCTATTATTACTTTAATAACGTGCTCGTTTTCGAATAATAGTATCATATAATCAAAAAAATAGTAAATTACTATTAGAATAAAAGTACAATCGTATTATTATTTTAAAATTAAATGGTATGTACTATTAATTTAAAGAGGAAACTTATCCATTTGATAGGAGTGATGAATAATTTAAAATTTTATATGTACAATTGTATATGTAAATGATAATAATTATATTAAATAAAAAAACAATTTAACATGTTTATTTTAATATTTTATTTTTATTATGTGATTTGTCACATAAATCACATAATAAAAATAAAATATTAAAATAAACATGTTAAATTGTTTTTTTATTTAATATAATTATTATCATTTACATATACAATTGTACATATAAAATTTTAAATTATTCATCACTCCTCGTAAGATTGGTGGGTCGTTAGTTCTTCATAGATGATGACCATAGCAAAAAACAGTTGAGTTGAACTTTTGTTGAACAATATTGATTGTAAACCTCAATCTCTACCTAGATAATTATAAGATATGAACAAAAGCTTCGAAAGATTTTATACTGAACTAAATTTAACTTACCAATGCATGTCGACAGTTCATTTCTAAATTGATCATTTTTTAATGTATTTTGACCTCCTATCAATATTATGTTGCCTAATAGTCACAAGGTCTACTTAGGTCAAGAGCTGAAAACACGCACCATTGTAACCATACAATCACTTTCGAATCATTTTGTGTGACTATCGGTTTCGGTGTGGTAATTTATTAATGTACTGCAAGTATTTTTACCGCCCAGGTGGCTCAGTGGTTAAAGCTGTGGCAGTTGGAGCGGGAGGTACCAGGTTCGAATCCCGATAGGGGCAGGATGCAAAAGGGATTTTTCACCATCTGATTACGATCGGTGGTGTTAATGAACACATCTATGACCCCCTGCTGGAGTGCAGAACTCATGGGCCGACCCATCTTCCATGTCAGTACTATAGCATGGAGCTATGCAATGCGCAGATGGTTCTACGAAAATCGGACCTATAGCCGTACGTCCTCGATTTGGCCGTTGAGGCGTAAAGTAGGACGTAAATAAGCGAACCGCGAAAGAGCTGGGAGAGCCTTGAGCCCCAAAAAAGATAGCATAGAATAAAATATAAAAAAAAAAGTGTTTATAAATATTAAACGTTTGAAAAAATGAAAATAGTTATTTTTTTTTTACGTTTTGATTTAATTGGGTGCAGGGGGACTTGTAGACAGTCCTAGCTCCTTGTAATCAGAGCTCCCGCACCCAACGCGCGATCCTTCAAGTAAAGGTTGATAGCTGCCTTAAACATGTGCATTTTATACTTTAACGGAAATTGAAAACCAGCCAACGAATTCCACTTCTTAGATGTTCGATAAATAAATTCGCGCTTTGCATCTTCAGTTCGAGGTTTGGGCAGCTTCACCGTAAACCGATGCGCATTAACCGTACCTCGTGTTACCCGTCCTGGCATAACATATGGCGGTTTTCTCATTTAATTCTGCAGAACATTTACCATTAATTAATCTATAGAACACGCAGAGTTCTGCAACATCTCTGCGGTGTTGTAGACTGTCTAGATCTTTCGTAAGTCTGGGGTTTCGTATTATTCGGATGGCACACCGCTGAACTCTATCCAGCAACTGGATTTTCCAGCAATATTCTATGCACGGTCTAATAAAGGTTTTAAATTTTTGGAGAACCTGATGCGATTTAAAAAACCGTCTGCATCTATTGAGGAACCCGAGTTTACGTAAAGCTGATTTGGCTAAATGCCTAATGTGTTCATTCCATTTTAAATTGTTGGTAATCTGAACACCAAGCAGACGAATTGAGTCACAACTCACGAGAGCGTGTCCTTTTACCACAAAAGGGTATTCGTTGTGACTTATTTTACGCGAGAATGTGCATATTTGTGTTTTTTCTCGTTAAATTTGACCTGATTTTTAACTCCTCACTCAAATATTGTACTCAAATCGGAATTAAGCGAAGTGACAACTTCCAGCTCTTTACCGTTTGACTGTGAAGGAGTAGGCTCGACCTCGAATGAAATAGAAGAGTGCAATGTTGCATCATCGGCAAAACTGTGGATAGGGTTTACAGTGCTATCCAACAAGTCATTAATATATAACAAAAACAAAGTTGGTGACAAAACTTATCCTTGAGGGACTCCGGCATTTGGAGAGTGTACCGTTGATGATCTCCCATTTAGCACAACGTTGATCTTTCGGTCTTTGAGAAAGCTTTATCCACTTGATGGTCATCGAATCCAAGCCGTATGCCACAAGTTTACAAATGAGATTCTCATGCCAAACCTTGTCAAAAGCCTTGGATATATCCAAGGCGATTGCAAAGGCTTCTCCGTGTTGCTCAAGGGCGAGATTCCATTTGTTCGTAACATACGTCAAGAGATCGGTTGTGGAGCGGCTTTCGTGGAAGCCATATTGTTTATCTGAAATTATTTTATTAATCTCAAGATAATTCACCAGTTGTTGGTTAATGCATTTCTCAAAAACTTTAGCCACGGCTGACACAATTGATATTGGCCGGTACTTTGAAGGGTCTGTTTTATCACAACCACGTTTAAGGACCGATTGCACCATCGCACTCTTCCACACTGAGAAAAAAGTTGACTAGTAAAATCATACGCATAACTTGTTAATATACCATAAAAAATAGTTAGAAAATCATTTAGTAAATCATTATCAAATAGATATAATTTTACAAGTTTAATTGTAACTCATATAAATTTGTACATTTCAAATAATCTCTCACATGATTCAAATATGTTCATATATAATTTTATAACTTGAAATATTTTTCAGCAGTTCTTCTTTATATCTCAAATTACTCTCTCAATAAATCTACAGTTCTTTTTTTATATTAATTTAACCGGGTTCAATAATAATTTAACAAATAGACATTTAAGTTTAGTCTCATGAAATAGTAAATTGTTTAATCTTTATGTATGATTCAAAATGGTTTGTTAACAATTTTACACAGGAATATTTAAAATTTCTAAAAATGTCAAACAATAAAGTTCTAGAATGTTTTTCCGAAAATTTAACATTTTTTAGTAATGAACTTACAACTTTGCATTTGGTTTTAGCTGCGTATTTTCTTCTTCGTGCCAAATCGTATTTCATAGCCAGTTTTCGGTTGATGCAAGAATGATGTAATATCTATTTGAGTTTTGTAGTTCAAAGTGACAAGAAATTACTTTAAAACAGTAGTAAAAAATATATTCTTGATTTTGAAAACGTGTAGTGTAAATTGTTACAGTGTTATTGAGTGGATACATTAAATATTTGTAAATAATATTTGTGAATTGTGATTTTGATCGAAAATCTTATTAACGTAAGTATATACAAAATGGTAATTGTTTATCCATTAAATCTTGTGTTAGAATCAGTCTATAGGTACAACATGTATACAATATAGGTTGAAATAATTTTTTTAGTATATAGATATATATATATATATATATATATATATATATATATATATATATATATATATATATATATATATATATATATATATTTATATATATATATATATATATATATATATATATATATATATATTTATATATATATATATATATATATATATATATATATATATATATATATATATATATATATATATATATATATATATATATATATATTTCTATCTAAATTTATGATTTGAAATATTTTACAATTTCAGAATCTGAAGATAGATTAATTCGTTACTTTTAAATTCAATTATATATCCAACAGCACGGTTCCAAGAAGCAGACCATTATAGTGATGCACAAGAAACTTTGTACTACATTTAATATTTATCAATAATTATGACAAAAATCGAGGAAGTTACCACAAAATATTATAATCTTGGAGTTATAATTCATCCTTTCTTAATTGTTGTTGGTGGAGAAATAACAAAAATTCAACAATTCTATTTGTTTTTGGATGGGAGTTTGTATGAGTTTAACTCATTTATTTAATGCTTAGATTGTTGCTTTAAACTTTTCCAAGTTCTTGATTAACAACAAAAATTGGCATAAAAAAATAATTTTATGAGATAACTCCTTACGATATAAAAAGCCCTAATTCATTACAACTTTGAAATCATCTTATAAATAATTTAAGGTAAAATATTTATTTTGGAGCTATGGTTATTATAAAATAAATAATAATTTCTTTTTTTCTGTTACAGAATTATTAAATGCATAAATACAACATATGTAACAAATAATCTACAGTGAAGTAGAGATCTTGATTTTAACTAATAGTTTTAATTTCAAACTACTTTTTGGGCAACATTTTTTGATTTTTATGCTTAGATGTTTTTTAACAACATCTTCGCTTATCGACCATTTGAAAGTTATGCACTTACTTTCATCAAAAAAAGAAAAACAATGTAAGAGAAATGAATGTAATCAACAATTTTGTTATTTTCGAGCCTTACGTTGCCATTAATTAGAAAGCACACACAAATTCGATGAGCACTTTGGTCTTAGCCCAAATACAAAGGAATTTAAACATGTACCAGTAAATATTTATTTTTATGATATTAAGTTTTTACTTAAAGTGTACGTTTAAAATTTTTGAATTTTGTTAAAATCTTTAGTTGAATATAAATTTAAATTTAATTAGTTATGAATTTCGTAATTCTTATGTTTTTTTCTAAGTTAGGTTATTTATTTAAATATATATTATAATTTTGAAATTAACCTTGAAAAAATATTATAATGTGAAATTGATTATAAAAACTATAAAATAAATCAATCCTGAATAAATAAATAAAATGTTTGAATACAGAACATAAAATTCTCTTTAAATTTTCACATTAATATGTAGTGTAAGCTGAAAGGGGTTAGAATTTGACGTTATTGAATCATTTTGCTGCCTATCAGAAAACTAATTTAGTGAAATAACTCTACTGAAATAATAAAGTTTTCTCCATGATTTAACTATAAGGAATATTAAATCAATAAAATTTCATCTGTAAATTTACTACGGAAATTGTTAAATTAAGAAATTTTCGCTTATGATTTTACTACGAATACTGTTAAATAAAAAATGTTTAATCTATGATTTGACTATAAAAATTGTTGTATTATGCAAATGTTCCCTATGATTTAACTATGGAAACCGTTGCATCAATAATATATCATAAATGATTATGCGTTAAAAAATTGATAAATTAACAAACGAAAACTTATGATTTTACTTTAATGAATCAACGAGGTTTTCGATATAAAATTAATACAAAACATTTTAAAATTTTAATTGTTTTACGTACGATTGTAAAATGTAAATTGTTCAACTAGCAACGTTTGGTTATAATTTTACTATTTAAATGCTATTGGATTAATCATGTTCAATTGTGATTTTACTATTAAAATAGTATAATTAACAATGTTTTATTTTACTAAGTTTAACTATGTATAGGCATAATTTAATAAAATCCATTAACAGCGCATTATCATATTTGAACCAAGTCAATTTAAAATTATTTTTGTATGATTCTACTATTTATTTTTCTCAGTGCAGGCGTTCGGGTATTTACCTTGCTTATAAGAAAGGAGAAATTTTTTAGTTAATATTGGAGCCAAGTCACTGGCAAACTCCTTCAATATTCAAACAGGAATTCCGTCAGGTCCGGTGGCCTTATTTATGTACATTGCCTTCAGGTTCCTGAAGACAATTTCCTCCGAGATGTTGACAGGATCCATTTTGGAACCACAATACGGAATTGACGGAGGCGTAACTCCATCTGGGACAACTAAGGTTGAGTTCGAAGTGAAGACGTTTGCCAGTAAGTCGGACTGCAAATATGGATCCACCACCAAAGCACCATCTGCACATTTCAATGCTGAAATAGATGTTTTAGAAATATTGGCAACCGATGCGACCATCTGGTAATCCATCTTGTTGTCAACTCTTTTCGCTTCCTTAGCACAGATTTTTTTACAGATGTTACGTGTGGCCTTATATACTGCAAACGAAATTTCGTTGCGTTTATATTTCTTGTGAGCATATTTATTTTGTCTGGCTGCTTTGGCGGCTTCTTTTGAAAAGATTTTAAAATTAGGATTGGGATTGGTAAAGGATGATGGGATATATTTATTCATTCCATGTAGAACGGTTTCGGTGAAATTGGAAACGGCGTCGTCTATTTGATTGTTATAAAAACAATGGCTCTCCCACGGGAAATGTTGAAAAAATGACCGTAACCCGTCATTGTCAGCCTCGTTAAAATGCCATAGACGCCTTGGCTGCTGTCTAAATTCTGGTGGTGTTGCGACAGATATTTTTACTGTTATCAGGTTGTGGTCCGAATTTCCAATTACAGCCCCGACACGCGCTTCCATGGAATGCGAAATTGTTGTAAGACTAAGATCCAAAATATGACTGCTTAAAGAATTTTGACATTCAAATGTGGAATCACTAGCAATCTGCGTAAGGTCATGCGAAACAGCAAGCCAATCCGTCTGACGCCCAGCACAGTTCGTATTTTGGTGATTCAACCATTCTTCATGGTAGGCATTTAAGTCACCAACCATAATTAATTCGCAGTAGGGATTCTACTCTCGAAGAAATTCATAGTTTCTGAATCCGTTTGATTGGGGGATTTATATAAACTAATTAAAAAAAGGATTTTATTAGGGAGGGTATATTTTAAGTACAATAGTTTGAGAGCGGTCTTTGAGAAAATTTCGTACTTATGATGACGAGCTTACCGAGGTATGTGGTCTTTAATGAATATGCACACTCCATGTTGCAACTCGAATGCTTGTTCGAACTGGTAGCGCTTGAAGTAGAATTCGTTCTCGTAGATGTTATGAGATACTTTTGTTTCCGTTAGCACTAATATGTCGGGTCTGCCTGATTTGAGATGTTGATGTTCGCAAGTTTTATTAGTCTCGAGTCCACGGACATTGGCAAAATGGATGGTAAGGCTATCATTTGTATCTTTACGAGGATTATGCCTCGTCCGCGATCCGAAGAGACATTTTTCGGGGATTTTTTATTTTTAATACTCATGGTAAAATAAACATTTTTGTACGCAAAAATGCGAAAAAACCGTCCCAATAAAAAATAAAAATCGAAATATTTAAAGCAAAGCTACAAAATTAAAATAAATTAACGCGGGCGAAATAATAAATTGAACGTAAATAACGAGTAAAATATAAATTATAAAGAAAAAAAATAAATAAAACGTTTTACGGATTTGGGTGAAGTCCAACAATCCAACCATTTTAGTCGCCTCTTACGACAAGCAGTGGGTGCTGTGGTGGAATTCTATGCATCCCCCAACCACAGGGTTGGGCGGATGCATAGAATATTTAAATAAATCTTTATCTACTGATACCTGTATAATCATCAGCACAAATAACATTAAGGTTTCTTCTCTTTGTATTGGTTTCTCAACTTGTTGTGCTTGCCCGTGACCTAGCATCTGAAAAAAAATTCACAAAACCGATATTTTAACCTTATATTTTTAATCTTAGAACATAGACAATATTCAATTAATTTTTATTTTATACATACATGATATTTCTACTTAAACATTTTCACCTATATAACAGCTTTTGATATAACTTATGGAATAATAATATCAAATTAAGTTTACATATTATTTTTATATAATTAAAAAAAATTGAAAGTGAAGACTCCTATTAGATGTCAATAATTTGCAAAATAAAAGCAAGTCCTTTCAAAAAGAACACATTTTATCAATGGTATTCATATTAATTTAATACTATTTACTGTAGTATCAATTCGCTGTGCATTTAAAATAATAGTATAATTTCTATTAATTCAATTGTACAAAAGAATGAAAAATTATTATTTTGATATGAAAACAATATACTATAAAAACAATAGTTGTACTTTTGAGAAACTAATAGTACGTTTTTCTCTGAGTGTAATAGTTACTTCTTAGGTGAATAGTTGACCATTGTAATCGTACTCTCTTCCGAATCATTTTCTTTGATTATAGGTTTCGGTGTGATAATTTATTAATGCACTGCTACTAAATATTAAACGTTTGTAAATAAGAAGTTAGATATTAAAATAAATCTTTATCTAGTGATACCTGTATAATCATCAGCACAATAAACATTTAAATTTCTTATCTTTGTATTGACAGCATTGCTATGAAGCTTACCAATTGCTTTAGCCCGTGACCAAGTTTCTTAAAAAAAAATCCCAAAACCAATTTGTTAAATATCTTAGTACATAGACAATATTCACTTAATTTTCACTTGCTTGTAATTAGATAGTTATATAATATTCACTTGCTTTTGTAATTATATAGTTATATAATAAAAATATGTATAAAATTAAATTTATATAGATATTATTTTCAAATAATTAAAAAATATTGGAAGTGAAATTTGGAACTCCTTCCTGTAATTAGCTGTCAATAATTTGCATAATAAAACCCAGTCCTTTCAAAAAGAAAACTTGACGCAAGATTTTATCAATAGTATTCATATTTTTAAATTAATAGTATAATTTCCATTAACTCAATTGTAGAAAAGAATGAAAAACTTTTATTTTAATATGAAAACAATATACTATAAAATCAATACTATTAAATTGTCTTATTGACAAACTAAAAGTACGTTTTTTTCTGAGTATACATATATATATATATATATATATATATATATATATATATATATATATATATATATATATATATATGTATGTATATATATAAATATATATATATATATATATATATATATATATATATATATATATATATATATATATATATATATATATATATAATTTGATTAAGTTTCGATAAATCAACGATTTCCATGCTTAGGGATTTTTGCATTACCCTAATTTTTTGATAACTTCCTTTATCTTCAACTTAAGACTCGATTGCCTGTTGTGCCTTAATCTACCGTATAAACTTATAAAAATCTAATTACAATCACAAAAGTCTTATCTGTAAACTAGTTGCTACGTTACTATACCTCTTATAATAAGTATATTTTTAATGGAAGTCATTTAAAGGTCCTATTTAAAAGTCCTTTATACTTGATTTTACAATGGCATTTCCAGAGTGGGATGCACCGTTATTTCCATTACCCCAGTTCTATTGTGAATTATTGTATCACTTCTATCTGAACATTACTTTCCGTTGTGCGAATTCTTTGATTTAATACGAATATGTAATCATTCATATCTATATAAATTAGGAGACAAACCACGGTTGGATTGGCTCATTACATGTGCCGATTATAATCGTTAATATTAATTTTAGTTTCTCCGGCTTTCTTATTAACTTTTATACATTAAACGTCGCTAGAATAAAACTTTAAAATAAAAAGAAAATTCAAATATGTGTATAGTTTAAGTGATTTTATTTTATTGTTTGTTTGATTGATTGATAGGACTTTAGGACCAAGCGCTAGGTTCTCGGATAACGCCGAGCCTATTATTACAGCCGTTTACATAAAACAATAGGTTAGGAAGATATATTAGTAAGGAGAGAAGGACCCGGTTACAGACACATGGCATATCGTTACTAAACTACTGTTTGCATAAAATCACAAGTCAATCACTATTCTAATTTACTAATCTGCAATGGCCAATCATCATTCGCCAGTCCGCAATACCTATCTGCTCTGCTGTATTTTTATTAAAATTAAAACAAAATTCTAAAATAAGTTTATTAGTTTGTCGCTCAGAAATCTGCAACTTAATTAATATTAATTTTTTTATATATTTAAACTCCAGTAGGCACACCTAATGTAATTAAAACATAAGTACAAAACTCTGAAAGAAAATAATTAATTTAATTTGGTATGATAAATCAAGTACCAGCCAACCATTACGATAAAGTTACCATAATTCTGGAACAAGCGATCAGAGATTCAAAATAGACATCTGAAAACTTACATTCCAAAAATATGCAGGAATTATGCAAATTAAATCACAACACTGAATGTTTTAAGGAAATGAAAGTTGGTCATAGAAACGACTAGGGCGACAATCCGCAGCAGAACCATTTTCCTATTACATAATTAGTAAAATAATATAATTTGTTAGTAAAATCTTTATCATTTTCGCATTACGATCTAAGACTGTTAGACATTGATTATTATTGTAAGTTGGATAGGCAAGAACATTTCTATTTTCATCGTTTGTATTTGTATTACCTCAACAGTTGAAACTAGAGTATTTAGGTTAAATATCCAGGGGTCTTCTCATCATATGCTGTATGTAAAGTTGCGTCCTTATATTTCCAGATTCATCACCATCTAACGCAAAGAACAATATTTATTTTTCTTTTGACCCCACAGCATTTCATATACATACATTATCACGACCTAATAAACTGTCAATCCGTGTATAAGGTAAATTATTTATATAAATTGAGTAAGTAATGTTTAGCTACAACCTAAAACTTAGGTATATCCTATTAAAATTAAACCGTTAATCCAAAATTCTAAAAAAAAATTATTAGTTCGTAAAAAATTATTAGTAATGTGCAGATGGTTCTAGACAAATCGGACTTGTAGCTGCACGTCGATGGGATGTCACAATGGGCCAATTGAACCTTAGTGACAAAGGACACTTAAAAAAATGATTTTGCAAATACATACGCATTTAGCCATGATAATTATTAATGACCAAGCCGACAACATTTTAGAAATTGTTTTAATATGTATATAAAGTACTGTTCAAATTAAACTTATACATTATTTGCTGAAAACAAACATTATTTGCGAAAACCCCAAATAACTCAAAAAGCTGTTCGATGGCTGATTTTGGAATTTCAAATAGAATCATTACACTTAGTACGAGTATATCATCAGGATCTGAGGATATGCTAGTTCTCAAAGAAATGTATAGTAACTATGCAGTTCCCGGCCGAATGTTTATATGTTAAATCCTGAAGATGTGATACTGGATCTGTAATGGTTAGGTCAATAATTGCTCGACAATCACCTCAAAGTATCCATTCTGGACTTTTTAGACAAAATTTATAGACTAATCTATCGTTTTTTTTGTAACGAAAAAGTTTACACTTTTAAGTTTATTGAATTTCGATCGTTGGAAAATTGTTACCATTTTAAAATCAATGGCACTGCGTTTACATATTGTTGACGTTTTATGTAATTCAGGCTGTGTTTTTTACATAATTTACACGAAAAATATAAAAACAGTTTTTTTAAATATAAAATATCAACCGTGATCTATCTAATATGTCTGCTTTAATAAAAATTGAAAGAACTTATGTACTACAAATGCAAACGTTATTTTGTATGAATTACAGTTTGCAGACATTATTTAAGACTTCATTCGAATAGTCTTCTTGATCCGTTGGTTCCGGTCCCTTCAGATCGTAGTCTGTATAAAAAATTGTACATTGCATTATTGTTTTACAATTTGGAAAGTATTTTCTAATTATCTTTCCAGGCATATTTAGCCTCTTTTTTAAGGTGATTAATTGGTTAAAAAACGCACTCAATTTTTTCAAAAGTCGTCCATAATAATTATACCAACAAACGCAAGAACTTCTGACACGTTACTTAAACGTTTTATGTTTTGTTTTAAGGATGATTATGTACGCATTAAAATAGACGAAGTGCACGATAAGTTTGACGAACAACATATCGTGCACTTCGTTTATTAATGGCGTACATAATAGAGACGCCGAACAGTACGCACTGACGAAGCTGTATAGCCGCTGTACAGGAAAGCATTGAAGAAGATCGAAATCAATCAATGAGTCGCCGTTCTCAGCAACTGGAGTTGTGTCCTTCCACTTTATGGACGATTTTCAAAAGGATTTTATCTTGAAAGCTTTCAAGATCCAACTTGTGCAAGAATTAAAGCCAAAAGACCATGGTATGCGCCACCAATTCGGCGAATGGATTGAAGCACAAATGGATATTAATGTTGAATTTCCATTCAAAATTTTGTTCTCCGTTGTTGCCTATTTTTGGTTAAATGGTTATGTTTATAAACACAACTGTCGAATTGGGAGGGAAGATGATTCACAGGCCTTTGCCGAAACACCATTACATCCTCAGAAAATTACCGTTTATTTGTGCTTTATGGACTGGCGGAGCCATTGGTCAATATGTCTTAAAAAAGGATGATGGTCATAATGTTACTGTCAATGATGAGCGGTATAGAGACATGATTAGAATTTTTTTCGTAACTCGATTAGCTGGCATTAATCTTTCTGACATGTAGTTCCAATAAGACGGAGCCGCATGCCACATAGCGCGCGCTACAAATGATTAACTCAAAGAAACTTTTTGATGAAAGAATAATTAGCGTAATGGCAATTGGACCATTATACGTTAATTATTTTTTCATCAAAAGTTTCTTTGGTTTTTGCTTATTGGCCACTAAGATCATGTAATTTAACCCCATTGGATTATTTGCTTTTGGGGTTATCTAAAGTCATTTGTCTACGTCGATAAATCAGAGAGAATTTAATACCTGGAAATCAACATTCGAAGAGTTATTAGCAAAATACGGCCGCAAATGCTGCGAAAAGTTTGTGAAAATTGATGTTCCAGCTCTTCGTACCCGCCAGCCACATGGCCAAAATCATGTTTAAACATAAATATCATAAAATTTTCTATTCAATAAAGCCCGTTTCATTGATATTAAAAATATATTTCTTTGATTTATTATGATTTAAACTTGTGTAACTCTCTACAAATAGATCATCTTTTATGTTGGTTAATCAACCATAACTTGAAAAGCTATATGATTCTGATAAGATAGCTCCGATTGAAAGACACATAATGTTATAAAAGGTTGCGACAAAGATTTCTGATTAGAGAATATCCGATTCTACCCTCGTTATGTAGATGTAATTCATTATTCAAAGTTTTGATTAGTATTTTATTTCCTAAGTACAACCAATTGGACTTTCCAACACAATAAATTAATACGTTTTTAGGCTTATTATTTCAACATCTCTCAGATTCGACTTTTAGTAACACCTTTTACTTAGAACGTCTAAGATACGATTAATGGTACAAATGTTAAATAAAAATATAAAATTAGTACGCATATAACTATAATATATTCTTTATGTCGGTAATGGGTTTTTCGGCAATTTTGATCATATAATTTATTTTCCACTATCCATCATCCGGATTGGACATTTTATAATTTCATAACATTTTAGATCTAAATAAACAAATTATATTTTCCATAATTACACCATCTTGCACAAAATTACTTGAATCCATTCGAGTGTTTCGCATACAATATGCAATTTTCCGGACTTGCGCGTGCACATAATTATGTTGAGTTTAAATTATTTTGTTCCCGCGCGTACTTATGCAAATACATTCAATTTTGGAATTTTTAATTGATTTTGGTTCAATTATAATTACAAAAATACTTTACCAACTTTCACAAATACAATTATTTTTCAAGATTCAATTTTATCGATTTGGATATTTGGATTTCTATATAATAAACGTTAAAATCGAAATTTAAGAATATTGTGCAAAATTATGTGGTTTATTTGTTCCATTCACTATTATATAGAGTTTGCGCTAAATTACTAATTACATAATGTGTGTGTGTATAAGGTGAACCAAATTCTATTGTTCTAAACAATATGCGCGTCTAATAATCGATAAAATCAAATGTACATTAGTCGAAGGCAAAACACTTTGATATGATTTTCCACAATATTCGATATATCTCAATGTACAATATATGTTAAATTACTAAACTTTTATTTGTTTACAGACCTTGAAATGCGGCCTGCCATGCCACTCCCGTCCGAATTGAATGTAACAGTAACACAGTCACCAATCAACATTCCGGCCGCATTTAGCATACAGCAACGGCCAAAAAAGACCCGAATGTACGATCTCAAAATGTGCTTGCTCGATTTGATTGGCGTGCAAGCAGCACCGAAACCAAAGAAAACCTTAAAGGAATTTTCAAATCGATACTCGTCGAATTTTATGAAAAAGTATAATGATCTTAATGTGATACAGTTTAACGAGAATATGGCGATGACCAGTAGAAACAATACGTTACGAATAAACAAGTGTCATGGCGCGTTTACATCTGTGCCGATTGCAAATAATTTTATGAACCGTCCTAAATCGATACGAGAATGGGGTATTGAAACAATTAGTTTTGAATTTTCGTCCGATGATCGACAAACGGGTATCGAAACGAGTACAGATGATAATAAATCGGATGAAATCGATCAATTGAGTATTGCACATGCGACAGCTTCGATTGATTCAATATGTACATTGTGTACGTCAAGTTTTAGTTATAGTAATTGCAATAATTGTCAGTTGTCGATATGTAGTTCGAAATGTAGTGTGGAGGATAGTTGTGACTGTTGCAAGGATCGTAGTTTACTGAGGTAAGTGGATATTATTATTTATTTTGAGTCAAATAAAATAGGTAAACCATGGATTTGGTAAAAAATCTTTAATTTTTCGTATAGAGTCTCTGAGGAATAACTTTTCATATAAATTTCGATTGAATTCGTATAGTGCCTTGTGTCTTAGATTCGATATTATTACAAATACATATTTTTAGCAAAGGTCCAAATTATACTTGGATTACAAATTTCATTGAAACTAAGTGTTAATCCCAACGTTCTGAAAACTTTGTGTCGAACAGATGAAATTAAAATATAAACAAGGTTCAATGCAAATCAAGTAAACACACCCGAAATTAAGCTGTATGTCAATCGTTAAAATGTGTGCTAATCGTCAAGCTAAAAAGCCGTTATATGTAAACGAAACCACCAGTTATGTAAATATCGTTTAAAATCTTTAATAATCTTAATATGTATAAAAAAAGCTTATTGTCATAATGTAGTAATATATTTTTGAAAGCATATCTTTAGGCGATTTGTTTGATTAATCTAAGCGAGTTAAACTTTGAAAGTTTTTTTTATATACAGATAAGCTTTATTGTGATAATAAAGAAATACAGTTTCGGAAGCCTAAGTTAAGGCGATTTATTTTATTAAATGTATATGTTGAAACATAAAGCTTTTATTTTTCAATTGGTAAGTCACATTAATGTACTTAAATATAGTACATTTAGGCAATTTTCGTTTATGCTGTGTGTCAAGTTAAGACGATGTGTCCGTGCTAAATCAAAAATCATACATCAAGATAATTTTGATCAAATCTACTTAGTAAGATAATTTCTAAGGGTTTTGTTTGACAAATAGTATATTATAATGAAATTTTTTTTATTTTTATTTTCATATTTTCTAGCCCACTTTCTTTAATTGACAAATCAATAAATTATGGAATTTCAAGTTTGACTGGTATATATAGTCAGAACTTACCTGAAGTTTCTGATTTATTGTAATTTACTACTTTTATTTTCATTTATTTGCATATTAAAGATATTACTAGTTTGCTAAAATGTAAGTGATTCAGGCAGGCCTGATATATTATTGTTAACAGTAAAATCGATTATTCCTTATCTTAAGTATTGTCTTTGTGGAGGATATTTTAATCATATACTGGGCGGATATCATCATACAATAAAAGTTCATTTCTTCTCGTCTTGAGTGTTAACATTTACCGTGTTTCTTGACGTACCGTGATCCGGATCAGATCACATTTTCCATGCAAACCAAAGACACATTTTGATCCAAAATGAAATTTGGATCAAAATGTGTCTGTGGTTTGCATGGAAAATGTAACACGGCTATTATAACTACAAATATTCAGTGTTAACATTATGACTACAGCTTTTGTAAACTTCTGATTTTTGTAGATAAGTGCGTGACAAGAATCTGTTCGATTTGATGAGAAGTTTGATGTGGTATAGGGTTAATGCAAAGAGTTCTTACCAACCGCAGTAAATATCTGATCACCAATTATATTATCAATAACAATTTTTATTCACTTATTGAAATTTATTAATTTACAATATAATTTTATCTTCACCGTATTCAACACAGTTTGTGATGCGTCTCAATCGAAAGAGAATTGTTATCTAATTAAAAATAATCATAAAACTTTGTGCGGGTGCAGAAGAATAAAAGGTTGAATGTAATAAACCGAAAACAACTTTATTATACCCAATGCGTACACGTAAACTTCGTTCAGCCATAGGGTCAATATAATATAGTAGAATATATCTGAGTATATTCACACGAATAATATTCGGCTGCCGCTGGCCGTATGGTATGGCATAACTCTGAATAATATTCAGCTACTACAGGCCATATGTAACGCGGAATAACTCCGGATAATAAACATATGAATAATGCTCAGCTGCTACATGACCCTTTTCGCTGATAGAAAACCCTAGATTTTAAGAGTTTAAGATAAAAATCGAACGGTTTTAAATCGATTCGAAGCTGATATTTCAACATCAGCCTGATTTAAAATACAAAAAAGCGGGTTTTAATCTATCAATGGAGGTAGATTGTTGTTTGTTATTGTAAAGAACAACAAAATGTTTCCGCAAACGCCGTATAACTTTAAAAGGTCCTTCATAAGGGGATTGTAAACCTGTTTTAACTTTATCCACTCGAACAAATACATATTCGAAATTTTCCAGCGATTTAGGAACAAAAATATTGTTTTGTTTTGTATGTCTTGTTGCTGTAGGGTTGATATTTTGCATACAGTTACGCAATTGTTTAACCACTGAATCCACGAAAAATTCACCCGGTAGTTTAATAGTTTCACCATATACTAATTCTACCGGTGAGCAGTTTAAATTTTCTTAAACCGTGGCTCGAATACCTAATAAAATAATTGGTATTTCGGAGCTCCATTGCGCTGTATTTCTTCGGGCCATAAGTGCAGCTTTTAACTGACAGCGGGAGCGCTCGACTAGTCCATTTGTTTGAGGATGATAAGCAGTGTTGCGTATTCGGTTTGAGCCAAGAAGTTTAGTTAATTCTTTAAAAAGCTTGGACTCGAATTGCGTTCCTGGATCGGTTGTGATTGGCGAAGGGACGCCGAAACGGGAAACATAATTATGCACACAAGTGGTCGCTATGGTATGTGCTGACATATCAGTCATACAATACGCTTCAGGCCAACGAGTAAAACGATCAACACATGTAAGCATATAATTATAATTGTTGGAAGTTGGCAAAGGACAAACCATATCCATATGGATATGTTCGAAACGGGCATTCGGAATTTGAAACACTCCTAAGGGTGATTTAGTGTGTCTATGCACTTTTGAACGCTGGCAAGCTAAACAAGATCGTGCCTAATTGTTTACATATTTGTTTAAACTTGGCCAAAAATACAAAGCAGAAATCAATTTACGGGTTCCACGAACCCCTGGGTGTGAGACATTATGTAAAGTTTCAAAAATCTTCTTGCGAAGAAAAGTTGCGATGTATGGGCAGTTCTGTTACGTAGTAACTTCGCATTAAATCTCCAAACCAGGTAACTTAAAAAGCTCTTATTTATAATTCGAATTATAAATAAGAGCTTTTTAAGTTACATCGTTTGGAGAAAGCAGAAACCGTCTGAAACCAGAAAGTAAATTCTGTAGTTCTAAGTCCGCTTTTTGTGCTGATATAATTAACTGGTCATCAAAAGTACCATCAACGGACGACAAAACAATGGCGTCATAATTAATGCGGGAAAAAAATCCGCTACTGTATTATCTTTACCGCTCACATGTCTAATTTCCGTAGTAAATTGATACATATAATCCAAGTGTCTTGACAATCTGGGACTATATTCAATTGTAGACTGAATTGCTCTAGTCAAAGGCTTATGATCGGTGTAAACTCTAAACTCCCGACCTTCTAAACAGTACCGAAAATGATTAATTGCTAAAAAATGGCTAATAACTCTCGATCGAATGCCGAATATTTAGTCTCGGCTTTCGATAACTTTCGAGAGAAAAACCCTAACGGCTCCCAAACATTATTATGATATTGTTGTAAAACAGCTCCATAACTGCTATATTAGATGCATCGGTGGTCACACTGATTAAATTTGAATCTTCCAGAGGATGAGCTAATAATGTAATTGAAGCCAATTCACGCTTTATAAATTCGAACGCTACATGACATTCTTCAGGCCTAGTAAAATTCTTCGGCGTTTTTGGCTTTTTAAGCAAGAAAGCCAGATGAGAGTGAATTGGAGATAAGTGTTCTGCAAGTTTAGGAATAAAACGGTGATAGTAATTCATCATGCCAATAAAAGTGCTGTATGCCTCTGATAGAAGTCGGTGCCGGGAAATCCATAATAGCTTTAACTTTCTCCGTTGATGGTACAATACCGTCAGGAGTAATCTTATGACTGAGGAAATCTAATGATTGTACTCCAAAAATGCACTTCGAACTTTTAATGTGTACATCAAATTCGGTAAGGCGTTGGAAAAGTTTTTCCAAATGAAGTTTGTGTTCTTCCTCAGATGCTGAAGCTACCAAAATGTCGTCGATGTATACGAAAATGAAATCTAAATCTCGAACGATGTCGTTAATAAAACGTTGAAATGTTTGTGCGGCATTACGCAAACCAAATGGCATTCACGTAAATTCAAATAACCCAAATGGGGTAGTAATTGCCGTCTTGTACATGTCTTCGGTGGCAACCGGAATTAAATGGTAAGCTCTGACAAGGTCGATTTTAGAAAATATCGACTTACTATTCATGGAAAAATTTTGAATGTGTGGTATTGGATAACAATTCGGTATAGTTACCGAATTAAGTCTCCTATAATCCCCACGCGGTTTCCAATCTTGGTCTTTCTTTCTGACCATATAAAGTGGACAAGAAACAGGGAAGGCCGATGGTCTGCAAATCCTCAACTTAACCATGTGTTGAAACTCATTCTGTGCGACTTTATGACGCACAGAGTCTAATCTATACGTGGTCTCGAAACTGGCAAATGGCCTTGAGTGGCGATATGATGGACCACGGAATGTTTAACCGGCGAATTAAAATTGGGTTCGGCTGTTAAAGAGGGGTATTTCTTTAAAATAGCCCCAAAGGCGATGTCGACAGTAAATGAATGGGAGTTAATTCATCAACTTCCATCACGTCATTGATTGACAGCGTGGTAGCTGAATCAACCAGCCTTTTACGTTTAAGGTCGACTAATAAACCAAACTTTACGAGAAAGTCTGTCCCGATAATTTGTCTATTCACAGCCGCTAAAACAAAAGCGTGGGTGAATTTCCTCCTCAGCCCCAAATCTACCGCGAGCAACCGAGTGCCATACGTATTAATTGTAGATCCATTTGCGGATGATAAAATTAAATCGAATTTTTGTAAATTTTTAAAGTGATTCGAATTATACGAGATCGGGAGCACCGAAAGGTCTGCTCCTGTATCGATCAAGAACGTCAATGAATTGGATCGGTCAACAATGTGCAAACGACAGGTTTTGTTTTGACTCGCACCTGCGGTTGCCAAAAGACTTGACGAAAATGTCGCATTACAACCTCCAATGGTTCTAACTTCAAAATCTTTGACCATGGTCCCATTTAAATTTGTGTAACTATGTTTGAAAAAACGTGAATTATTATGATTCGCTTTAATGAATGAATTTCGGTTTTTTAGAGGTCGAGTTAGTCGTTTCGACAAAATTAGAATCCAACAATCGGCTTTGTTTTGAATTCGAGTTGACTGTTTCGACAAAATTAGAATTCAAAAATCGGCTTTCTTTTGACGTCGAGTTTGCCGATTCGACTATTGACGTATAGGGGTTTTTGTGTGCAAAATAATTGCGACTTGTCCGTATTAGTTTTTTGTCCATCAAAACATGTTGATGTTTTCCGTTTGTATTTACATGGTTTCAAGCACCGATGGACTTTGTTTTTAATTTATAAACAGACTCCATTAAAATGAGAGCGTCTACCGTTTCGGAAACGATTAGGTGTGGTGCTTCTTGGTCGGTTACCAGACAATCTGCATTGCCTATTATTATTATTATTTTTGCCCTTTAAAAATTTTTTTAAAATCGTTTCAATTCTGGACAATCTTTGGTACAGAGAATTTGATTATGAAGATCTGGTGCGAGACGAGTTGTTATTCGAGGTTCTATTATCGTTATGGGTGCGAGTGCGTGAACGGGATCGAGAAAATTCGCACATTTGCTGTTCTGGCGTCAAAGATTCGTAAATTCTATCGGCCTGTTTCGTTAACTCTCGTAGTGAAGTAGCTGTCGGTTGTCCAACAATAGCTGTCTTTATGATAGGAGGGAAACGACGTACCGATAACGACCGGATAATGTGGTCGCTAACATTTGCGCCAGCTAAATTGAAATTGACCTTAATACTTCTGACGGTCGGCGGTCTCCTAAATCTTGACCGGACAGTAACTGTTCAAGCTTTTGCTCATCGGAAGAAGCGAGTCTGTCTAAAAGAGCGAATTTCAATGAGTTGTATAGGTCTTGTGACGGTGGGTTTTGCAAAAAGTCATCGATCTTTTTGCAGGCCGTAGGTGGTAACGCCCTGAGTGTTGCTAAGTATTTCGCTTTATCACTGGATTTTTGTAATTCAAATTTTTTCTCAGTGACTCTAAACCATGTGACTGGGTCGTTTACCCAAAACTCTTGCAGTTTTACATCCACTACGTCAATTCCAGATGACGGTCCGGGTTTACTCCAAGCGTGTTGCTGCGTTTTTTCGATGCGTCATCTTTAAGAGTCGTATCTAAATCCATTGTTATCTTATCGTCTTGTGACATTTTGATAATTGAGGGACGAGGTACTTAGCAACCGCTTATAAAATTTATTTAAATTAATAATAAAATAAAATATGTAAACGAATGAACGAGAAAAGATTTAAGGAATGATTACCTTGTATATAGTTAAACTGTTCCGAGTAAAGACAAGCGGAAGAGGTACCCTATACAATTTTGGATTCCGATGATTTTTTTAATTGGTTATGCTTTAGAGAAATTGAATTTTTGGATTGAACAACAAACTGTGTTAAATATCACAAAATATAATTACGATTAACAATTTCGTTTGTTTATATATAAAAAAAATTATGGTATGGCATAACTCTGAATAATATTTAGCTACTACAGGCCATATGCCATATGTAACGCGGAATAACTCCGGATAATAAACATATGAATAATGCTCAGCTGCTACAAGTTCATATTCATGAAGATCAGTCATATATACAATTCTTACTGTTCAGTTTAGATTTAACTATATAGGAGCGTGCGAGCTTTACATGAATAATAGCAAGCTTTACATAAATAAGCAATTTGTATATAAATAGAATAATGGAAAGTTGATTAGATATAGTTACGCATTATCATAATTCTGTTAACTGTATCATTAATACTGTTACAAGCACGATCTTCTACTGATAGAAGTACGATCGTCAATTCAATGTAATTTAAGCTTTCTTTTTCTAGATATGAAAGTCGTGTTAGTTTTACAGGCCATTGTTGCCCCGTACCGTTTTAATTATCTGACTTCTTAGGTTTCGATCACGAGCCAGCTTTTCGTATTGTATAAATAATTAGAAAATTCCAGATTACTCTCTAAGTAGACAGCGACCTCTTTTAAAGATCGCGGCTCTTCCTTTGAAGATCGCTCTATCATTCGGTTCACATAACCACACAGAAAGTACCAGAATCAGCGTACTCACTATCCTTTGATTTCATACACAATATCAGAAATTCGCATTAAATTCTAGCTCTCGCGATTGAGATTGGGCCGTATATAATACGCTTCTCTCGAATGTTAAAAGCCATCATCATTCTTTCAAACGTGTGATTAGCACTACTTAAATCAATTGCGTCTTATGTTCTCTAAAACCAGAGATTACAAATTTTTGCAGTGGTTGAGAGACAGGACATCTCCTTGTTCAGCACCAGAACTAATTGCGAATGTTTTCGATTGCCTATTTTCTACATTGACACAGTATTGTAACTGCCATTTCACACAGATGTACGTATTTGTTTGGTACTCCCAAATATTCAAGTGCATCTTATAGCCTCTCTTGATTTATCGAGTTATAGACTTGCATAATAACTTGGATTATATCAGGTCGCGAGATTTTTCATAGTAATTGGAAAGAAACATCCGTTGGGAAAAAACTTGATCAGTTACTGACCGATTTGGACGGTATCCTCCTTGGTAGTCTCCGATAATTTCCTCCGCCAGAGGAGTAATTCTTCTCAAGATAATGTATACGAAAGTTTCTCGTATGCCGTGTAAAGGAAAGCTATACCGCACTAATTTTTGCATTTTAAGTTATCACCCTTCTTGAAAATTGGGCATAATGCGGCCACTTGCCATTACTCCGACATAACTTCATTTTACAATACTAATCGAATAAGATCGAAAAGATAGTTCGACAAAGTTAGTCCTCCAAATATCAATAACTAATGCAATCAACTCCAAGTGAACGAATCTTATTTAATCTGTTTGACCATTTTGAATTCCTTATAGGATGAAACTTCAATGAACATCTCTGCGGTTTGTATTTGATGATTTTCAATACAATTTGTGAAACATATGTAATATTTAGTAGAACAAAACCAAATTCTCGAATGGCAGTTGACCGACATCTTAAGATATTGTGTAATCCAAAAACTCCTTTAAAGAAATCACGCGCATAGCGCTTATTGCTGAATTGTTGTACTCTTAAGACCTTAGCCTGCCACCATTTGAGCTTCTTCTCTCTACAAATTTATAAACTGCTTTATGCGATTGTAAACCAAGTTTACGCTTCATTATGGGCTATATTTCGTTTCTCGACAGCAAAATAGCAATCCAATAATTTTTGGCTCAGTTTTTACTATACAGCAAGTGTGCTGGGTGAAATCCACAACCGAGGTTTACAATACTTCCCATACAGTGTTCACTTCATCAGACTGGTAATAAAATTATAAAATGCTATTATGCTGAAAAGATCTGAATATTTTCGTTTTGAAGACCTTCACAGACGTTGTTTATTCCCCTGCCCTTCCTGACTTGTACCAAAATTTCCATCACAGCTTTGCAATGACCAGATAATGGTCACTAACTACGAATTTTGTTGAAGTCTGTATATGTTTATATATAGGTTGGTATTTACTTGATGAGTAATATTCACCTCGACATTTTTATTGTACTTTTATGTTTTAATGTATTACGAGTCTAGAGATCAGAATTTACTAATTAAGTTTAACGAGATTAATTTTCAGGCCTTTATTTAGGTCATAATTATGAATATAATGCTGCATCTTGTCACGAAGTACCTTGTTTTTAAATCTTTGCATTATTTGTAAGTTGTTTTGTTTCTTCAACCCCACAGTTGTATTCCATAACTCCAGACAGGTTTTTTATAATGCAAGGACTTATTTAAATGGGAAAGCTGATTAGATGTAATTAGGGATGAGTTCTTTCTAATAATTATTTTCCTTTCATCTTAGATCTTGTGCGGCAAAAAAGTTAGTTTAAGTTGCGTATTAATCGCTTATACTATACTTTCTATACTTTGTCAAAGGCCTGTGCAAGTAAATTATCGAGCAGACGGTTTTTCCTTTCCAGGGCCGTTTTAATACTATTTGTAATTCGAAGTATTTGGTCAATTGTACTGATATTGTTGTGAATGATGAAGTTTCATGTATAGGTACCCTGGTTTCGATATCAAAGTGACTTCAGCCATTTTAATAACGAAACTCGGGAACGCGGGAACCTATACATGACGGCACATATAACTTTGGTACTTAAGCCTAAATGAATAATTATATACACAGTACATACTTAAGCCTTAATGAATCGTTAATCAAATTAGTAGTTTTATCAAAACTTTTCTTTCAGGATTGGACCTATTATTAAATTATATCCCGCTTTTATTCATCGATATGTTTTGTATTTCTTTATACGCTTCAGTTGGAGTTTTAAGACAATTCCTTCTCAAAATTGAAATGGGTCATTAAATTGTTTACTTCAGTTTTGTCTTGCGGAGCTTTATTTTAGTGGAATTTCCTACTCTTCTTAAAGGTAATTTTGAAAATCGTCTAGTTGTAATTTGCTTGCAGGCTAACTTTAAAACTCACTTCGTGAATTAACTAGGAATAATTATTAAATTTTTGAATAATTTGTTCGCTAACGTTTAGAAGGATTGAAGAGTGGTTTAAATTCATGTCAAAGTAGTCTTTATTTTGAAGAAAGTTGAAAGATGTATAATATTATACATAGGTCAAATCAACTTCCGCGCAATAAAACGAACCAGATATCGTATCGAGTCACCTAATAGTGGACACTATTATTATTATTATTTTTTGCTCTTTTAATTATTTTGCTAAGTCGTTAGACCACGTTGCCAAAGGGTATTTTAATGAAATATTATTTTATTCCGATATTATGAATATCCTGTATTTTCGATTGTGGTATCTTCACTAACCCTTTTTTAATTTGATTATGCTTCTAACATTTTTTATATTTTTTTGTCATGACGGCAATGATTTTCTTGCCCTCTGTACCCGTAGTATTTTTTCTTAATTATTGCCCGATTAAATTTTATTATTTTTGGTGTTGTTTTCTTTTTTTCCTTTTTTTTTTAGACTTGTATTTATTACTTCTACTCTAATTATATGTTAAACTCTATTTCTTTCAAAAAGTTATATATTATTTTATATTCTTCTATCTCTTGACCCTTTAAAATTGTTGTTAATCTTTTATTATTTAGTATTTCATATTCGTTTCTCACTTTGTCAAATTTTATACAGTTTTGGATAATGTGCTCTGCATCGTTTCTGGACAGGCACGTTTCACATTCATCATTGAAAATTTTCTTTATCATTTTTAGATAAGCGTGTCCTGTCCTTAATCGGGTCATCATCTTTATCATATCTGCCTCAAGCCCCCTTTTATGAAACCAGGGTTTGTCCCTTATTTTGCCTCCTGTATTTTCTCCCTTTGTTTTCTGTCCATTCTATGAAAATCCTCTCCCAGTTGTCATAGATCCTTTGTTTCGCTAATCTATTAGTCTCATTCGGTACTATTTTTATTTTCTGTTTGAAATGCCACCTTGCTTTGTCTGCTTCTTCGTTCCCTTTTATTTCTATATGTCCAGGTATCCATACTATTGTTGTTTTTCTTTTTTTCATCTTAATTGATCTGCTTATTCTTTTCTCATAGTATTTGTTTTCCGCGTTTATGTTACTTAGTGCCTTGCAAGTACTTAGATAGTCGGTAAAGATTGCAATTTCCTGCTCGATCCCTTCAATAGTATTGTTCAATGCAATCTCAATTGCTGAAGCCTCCAAAGCTTTTATTGATAATTCCTCTTCTATTTTATAGCGCTATATGTTCTGTTTGATTTTTCCATATATATTCCGATTCCTCTAATATTGTTTCGAAATGAACCATCGGTAAATATTATTATTTTCGCTTTTTCTTATTTATATATATATATATATATATATATATAATATATATATATATATATATATATATATATATATATATATATATATATATATATATATATATATATATATATACATATATATATATATATATATATATATATATATATATATATATATATATATATATATATATGCTCAATCGCTATACTCTCTAAGTGCATATTATTGTATTTTTTTCATTATCTTATTATGTAAACTCATGTCTATGCTTAACAATTTATTTTCATCTTTCGTCCCTTTTATCTTTTCTTTATTTATTCTTGGCACCTTTCTTATTAGGTATTTCTCATATGTTTCCAGAATAGCTTTGGTTGAGTTTTTTTTGATTATATTATCTCCGTTATTCTCGTTTTGGTGTATCTTTCTGATGATATAGTTTATCCTATATAATTCCAGCTTTTGTTCCTCTGGAATATGAGCAGCCTTTGCAATGCCAGCTGTTATTGGAGTACTATTTGTTGATCCTATAAGCATATTCTTATGCTTCTATTTATTATTTTTTGTACCATTCTTAGGTTTTCTGTACTCTTGATCTGCTATTAAACTTTTATGGAGGTTCATTAATGTTGATGGATGAGCTCCTTTTTTTATTACCCGCTACCTTTATTATGTTTGTTGCTGCAATGCAGTCATTTTAAATCTTTCTAACTTTATAATTTAATTTATTATCTATGATGTACCTAAGGATATTTAACTCTTTTTTCTCTTCTAATTCACGATTCTTAGTTGTTATTTTGATTTCTTCCATTTCCTTTTTCTTTTTAATATTATGTATTTTGTTTTGTTTACGTTCAGATTCAGGTTAATTTTCTCCAACTCATACTCAAATCTTATTATACTCTCGTTTATATCTTTTTCTACGTTTTTCTTGTCATCTCCGCTGCCTATCAACACAAAGTCGTATTGAAATAATTTGATCTTTCCTTGTACTGCTTTGTGTAACCCACTCGTATAAATATTGAAAATATCCGGCCTTAAAGGTTCCCCTTGCGGAATTCCATGGCTTGTAATTTTTGCTATGGTATTGCCTCCTATGTGCAAAGTTACCTCTCTGTTTATCAGGGCATTGTATATCCAGTTTATATATTCAGCTGGAATTTTATTCTCCTCCATTATTTCTGTTAATTTTATGATGTTTATATTGTCAAAAGCCTTTACGATGTCCATGGCCACCATTATTGATACTTTTTTTTTATCCATGTTTTTTTCTATGGTGGAAATTATTCCAACAATCTGATTTGTTTCTTCTAAATCCATATGATTCTTCCGGAATTATTTTTGAGTTATTTAAAATTCTCACCAATCTTTTTTTGATCATTTTACTAGTTATTTTAGCTACTGTGTAATTGTATAGGTGTATACCCCTATAATTTTCTATCAATTTTTTATCTTTATTTTCTTTAGGTATCGGCACTATTTTCATTTGTTTTCATACTTCCGGGTATTTATGTTCTTCCCAGGTTTTATTAATTAGTTCCGCGATTTTCTTAATCTGTGTTTCCGGCATTTCCTTTAGAATTTCATAGGATATTTTGTTTCTTCCCGGAGCTGAGTTTCTACTATTTTTTATTAGGTCGTAAATTTTTTCTTCCTTGAGTTCTTGTTTACCCAAGTTAACTGTTCTGAATTTTCTTATTTCTTGTTTCGGTGTTATTGATTCTTTAATATTTAGACTCATAAATTTTTCAGCATTTTCTTTGTTGTTCAAGATATTTACGTTCTCAGTTGTATTTTTTTTCCATCTATTAATTGTATTCCATATCTGTTTCGTCGTTATTGTCGGGTTTATACTTTCAATCATTTCCTTCCAAGATTTTCTCTTCTCCGTTTAAACTTCTTTTTAAGAAGTTTAGTCGTATTCTTTAATTCTTCTTCTACAAATTTGTTTCCTTTGTGTTGATTGTATAATTTTAGTTTTTCCATTTTCATTTGCCATAGCCTTTCAATTTTCTCGTTCCACCATTTATTATATTTTTTCTTACTATTTTGTTTACAATAGTATGTATTTTCCTCCATAATCTTATGTAGTTCTTTTTCGTAGTCTTCCATGTTGTCGAGCGTTTCTACTTTGAGATGTTCTATTTTATTTATGAAATTATCAATATTCACTTTTGGTTTTTCTATATTCTTATACCAATTAATTCTATTTAAGCTTATGTGTATAGGTATGTGATCTGTATTACCAATTTTCTTCATATCAGCCTTCCATTCTATGTTATTAAATATGTCCATTGAACTGAGTGTGATGTCAATTGCAGATCTTTTCCCATTCGGTCCAATCCATGTGTCTTCGCCATTAGTTCAATACTATCAGTTGAGATTTGTTAATTAATTCCGCCATCATTCTTCCTCTACAGTCTCTTCTTTCTTTTGGATCCCATAGACTGTGGTGTGCGTTTATGTCCCCCATTAAAAGACATCTGTTTGTATTCTCGCAAAGTCTGGCCAAAGCTGAACTTGAAACGCTCAAAGGCACTTATCTCCCTGCGAAGACGTGAACTTAAAACGATCGTGGGGATACTCACAGGACACTGCCTTCTTGGAGAACATGCGAGAAGGCTGGGTCTGGAAGTAAATGACTTTTGCAGAAGCTGTAGGGACGAGGAGGAGGAAGAGACGTTAGTCCACCTCCTATGCTCATGCCCGGCTTTGGCACACAAAAGACATGAATATCTGGCTATGTTTTTAATGGACTGCCTTTCCGATCTCGAGAACTGTAATGTGCGAGACTTATTACGCTACGTAAGCAGCTCTAACTGGTTCTCATAGGGGTAAAAGGGGAGTAAGATCCTGTGGTATCACAACGGACCGTTTCCGGTCAAAGTGTGCTGTAGCAGCCACTCAACCTAACCTAACCTAACCTTGTATTCTCGCATCTCATTAATAATTTTTTAGCTATTATCATATTGCTTATATTTGGTGGTATGAATAAATTTGAAATTTTTAATCTATTTCCTTGTTCATCTATGGTTACCGCAGTAATATTTTCAATAGGTTCGAACTTGATATCTCCTTCGTATTTAAATTATTGTTAATGATGAAACCTACACCTCCATATCCATCTATTCTATCCTTTGTATATATGTTATAATTTCTAATTTTTATGATTATTTTATCATTTGTCCACGTTTCGGATATGCACGCTTTGTCAATTTTCTCACTGTTTGGGTAGTTTTCCAGCTCGCCCTTGTTAGTTTTTAGGCTTCTTATATTTAATTGTATTATTTTTAAATTATTATGATGATGTTCATTTGTTTTCTTATAGGTCATATTATCCATGACCGCTAGTTTCTCTATAAATTCTTTGAGTATTATATCGTTTCCAGGATCATTGGGGTTTTACTTAAGAAACCTTGCGTCATCGATTGGATGCTCCTATTCATTTTGCTGATATCTAGCATGTTGTTTCTTGCTTCTGTAATTTGGTTTTGTAGTATTTTGTTTTCTTCCTTCATCCTCTGACAATCTTTTTCATTTCGAGTTTTAAATTTTTAATTTCTTCCTCTATCTCTATGTTCATTCTTCCGATTCCTTCTTTTCTATTTTTTCTTGTAATTCCGGGAAATCTCTCATATCTCCTATATATTCTGAAGGATAAAACAGTCTTTTCGCTTCTCCATATGTGATTTTTTTTGTTATCATTAGCTGTTTTTTTTCTGTTTTTTGTTCTCTTCACATATCTTAAATGTTATGTGCTTTTCTCCGCAATAGTAGCATTTCGTTTCATTCTTACAATCTTCCTTCTGTGGTTTTCTTCCGTACAGTTGCTGCATTTTCCCTGCCTCTACAATGTTTTGCACTGTACCCATATATCAGGCATTTTTTACATATCAGTGGCTTTGGTATGTAATATTGAGCCCTGAGTTTCACCTCAAATATTGTAATGTTGTTCTGATTATTATTTTAACTGCCGGTGTCGGTTTTGCCTCCTTTGTTATGTTATTCCATCTGGTTAGTCTTTCAATATTTGTTATTCTTGCGTTCGTTTTCAGGTTCTCTTTTATCACTTCTAATTCTGATTGTGTAGGAATTTTGTTTACAAAACCTATTGATTCCAGCATATAATTCGGTATATAAAATTTGTATAGATGCAGTCGCTCGAAATCTACACTGTTGAGTATTTTGTTTGCTGTTTCTAAATCCCTTGTTTGTATTTTTATTCTGTTTTTTTCCAAATTGTTTGATGGATATGATTACGCCAACATTTAGATTTTTAATTATCTCTGCTGCTTTTATGTCAATAATTTTTTTCTACTATCAGCGTGTATGGACGTCATACTCCAGGCATGTATTTATTGTTTTTGAATTTATCTTTCGCTTCTAAATTATTTTTTCCTACCACGTGTCTTGTTTTCACTCCAATTTGTCCTTGTTCGTTCTTAATTTCTCTCACATTTATTCTTTATATTTGTTTTTTGATTTATTATCGGATCACTTTTATCACTATCATACCTCACACTTCCGGTATTAAATATTTTTTGCGATGAAATTTCATCTTTGTCATTTTGATCAAATCCGTGAAAATTATTAACATCATCCGATATTTCTTCGTCTATTGGGTTGATTTCCATTTCTTTTATGTCAATCTTGTTATTTATCATCTTAAATCTTATTATTCCATCACTTAATTTCATTTTCTTCTTCACATTCATTCTATACGATTTCATCCCTTGTTTCGATCCACTATGTTTTATAATTTCTGTATTAGCGTCCTTTATGGACGCTCTCTTTTTAGATATCACTTTTAATTTGTTTATTGTCTATTTATTATTTTTCACCGAGCACTTTAAAAAAGAAAACACACTTTTTGATTATTGATGATGTGATCCTAATTGCTGATGACATCAGAGGTAAACAAGTTGTGTTTTCAGGTAACATTAATGACATGGTGAATGATCTACTTTTTTTTGATAATCATATCAGATAGACTTGGTGCGTGCACTTATTTTGGAGGTAGGATGGATTTCGGCTTATTTTAGATAATACATTCATGGACACCTGTTTTTTTAAATTTAATGTATGATAATGAATTTCTTTCGAACATGTAAATCGAATATGATTCGAATATATGAATGATGTAATTTATGTAACGAGTTAGGTGCCATTAGAATGATGCATTGGCCATGTAAATGGCACCTTTAAATTTCATGAAATATGATTAAATGTACCAATATCGCACCACTATTAACATTACTCTTATTATATCGCACTTTTTACATACATTATTATATAGTCGAGAAGAAATTTTACTCTCTCTTTTTCACAAAACTATATTAAGAAAAAATTACTGTTCAAATAATATTTTTAGTTTTGGTCATAATTTTGAAGAAAATAACTGTCAAACCGTAAGGTGTTCACTATTATCTTCAAACTATTTAATTTGCTGTGCATAGCTTAAATGAAGAAATACTTTGTTGTTTTCGAAGAGAAAGGGAAATTTTACATTATCAGTTGCCTAAGTTATGATTATGGGCCTTTAGGTTTCGATGTTTAACTAATTATTGAGAAGTAATTTTCGAGCTCCCTTCTACTTTATATACCATTCGAAATTCACCATTTAACTTATGTATTATATGTACAATGTATTTCATTTCTTTACAAACATACTTGTACATTGAAATGCAAATTATTATGGGAATTTTTGTGTCATTTCTACTCTGAATGTCTTTGGCTCTAAAATCAAATAAATTTCGAAACAAAAAGATTTTACTTTCAATTTAACTAAAGTTATGTTAATACTCGATATCAATTTCTTTATTATCATTTCATCCATTATGTATAATACATATAATGAAAGACGAACGAAAAAATTTACCAACTAATCACTTGTAAATTTATTTGAAAATAAAATGTCGTCAGTGAAAAATTTTCACTTTTTTTATGAGCGCAATTTGCATTTAACAAACATAATTAACATACAATTTTTTATACATATACATACGTATTATGGTGCGATGGTGTGCCTTCTGAACGACTGCGCCTATAATTCACATTATTGCTCGCGGCCGCATCGAGACTCAATGATGAATATATTTCATTAATTATTTAAATCAAATTTGCGGTCTTGGTAGATTCATCTGAGTCATTATTAAATATATAATTTTGAAAGTTTTCACAATACATACATATATAGATGATTTTCTATGTGTCTGTGTGCGTGTGGGTAATTTGGAAATTTGGGAGGGTTTGATAATTAAGTTTTTCAAGATAAGTGAATTATTATAATGATGTGAATAAAATCTAGTTGTTATCTGTCAATTAGCATATGAATATATGATGTCAGAAGGGTTTTCATTATTATTATTTAAATTGACTATAAGAAGTACGGCGATGGTGTACATAATCGTAAACGCTTTAATGTATGATTAGTTTAATATGAAATAATTATAGGAAAATAACGCCACTGCATAGTGAAGGTATATCATAACACCACTAATAAATTTTCGATTATTTATTTTGAAAACACTTGTCACTAGGGTGTTGTAAACGGCAGCTGATATCAATTAATGATTTATAAATTTACTGGAATAGGTTGTAGTGGGACTGTGTATGTAGTCTGGTTAATATGGAGATTAAATCAATAGCTCTTGCAATTTTATTCTGGTGAGATATTTTTCGAATGTCCACTTTTGTCTATATATTTATGGTGGTGATAATTTTATTGAGAGGTAGAACCGATTTGTTATTTGTTTGTCTCGTACAGCACATCTGTGTGCATCTTTAATGAATTTATCTAACATTATAGTCTTTGGGGAAATAAAATAATTGAATATTTATAATTACGTGTAATTCTTTTAAATTATAAATATATTCAGTCTGAAAAATAAGAATTTAAGCTGTAAAGCTGTAGGTATTAATCCACCGACTTTGATGAATAGATTTTGAGAGTACATAATCCGAAGTTGTAGATGACAATTTGAGATGTCGGAATGTTTTTACCTTTACATCAAATTTAAACCAATATTTACAGCGAATCAGCTGAGAGCATTTAAAATGTCGTGATATGCCACAAAGTTCAATGAAATTTTTTTCCACAATTTTAATAATTTAATTATGACAAAGATGCAAAGTTCTAATTTACTTCATGATTCATCGAACTCACAATAGTTTCAATATTATATCGACCTGTGTCAAAGTAAAAACTTATTGAAGTTGCACTTCTAGAGCAGCATGGTACTTTTACCGAACATCAATATTTAGCCCCAATTAGTTTCACTAATACGATGGAGTGATCTCAATAAAAATCGCTAAAAGCCATCAACTGTATATGATCACACTGAAACGTTGTAGTTTAAAAGTATATATTTTTCTCTGAGTATGACAAGAAGAATACTAATGCGATCAAATATATATTGTATCACTGTCATGAAACCCACAAATGATGAGAATAGAAATTAATAAAATGTTCCAACCACATCGTACATGATGGGTATAAATACCAATAAAAATAAGACTTAACATTTCGTAGTACACTGGAAACTTCAGTTACCTAATGTTCAAGTAAGCCAATCACATCCTACACAGTATTGCGTTCTACAATTTTCGTACGTGTTAAATCATGTAGGATAAACGAACGGTTTGAACAAGCAAGTTAAATGATATTAAAGCACTTAATAAGACACCTTAAGCTGATTCTTAAACCGAGGACATTTGGGATATTCTAAATTTTTGTATTATATTCAAACATGGTGGTGCAGTCTGCTAGCTTGTTGACATAACATATACCCAATTCGTTTCTATTAATTATCGAGATTTATGTTGATTGATCGAGATGTTTCATATATCAAAATACCTTTTAAACGCCATATTTACCTTTTTCAGATCCTTGTTTCATGACTTTATGTTCTGATTCAATATTTCCTGCCCACAGCTTGCTAAGCAATAGTTCTAAGGTCAATATGGCATATCGTCGTAGTATATCATGACCTTTATTAATTCTTGATGCAGGAATTGGATGAAAAATTGGGTAGTGTCGAATGCTGCATTGGTTCTTTATATTCATTTCATTGTATACTGGTAATTTATATATTGAATCAGCTTGTGGGTTCTGCTGCTCTTTTTATATAATTTTATAGTCAATGAAAACATAGCTACAAATAAAGCCATTAGTGTAGGGTTGCCTACAGTCCTAGGAGTGCAACTAACATAACTCGATATTTCCCCGTAAATAGTATCACATCCGATGTTGGCTGGATTGGTACAGTTTACATTTTTTTTGGTTCATATTTTGCAGCACCTCCATAATTTAATTTATATATTTCTCAAAGACAGCTCTCGTTACATGATCTATACGTATATTCCTCTTCCTAGTTCTTACTCCCAGATGAGGTGAAATCACACCTTCTTGTGGTATTCCTCTGACTTTTGAATGTTCGATCCTTCTGGTTGACAATCATACTCTCAGTCATATTGATTAACCTGTTCATTGCATAGGAGACGCAAACGCTTTTAAGAAGACACGCACTTTTTTATGACTGTCATAAAGAAGTAAAACTTTTTCGTAGTCCTTTCCAAATATGTATAATGATTCCAACCAAGTATAATGGCTCAACTGCAATATGATGACTCTAAGCATAAACCTCGGATGAGAAAAAAATACGGATCGTTGAACCAGTTTAACAGAGTCGTATCTGAAATATGATCTCTTGAACGAAAAAGTATTTATCTGGAGTGGATATGACGATAAAGCTCAAGCTTTAGGTGAAGTAGTATGACGAAGGACTTATACTCAATATTGAAGGACAATTACAGAAAAGTAACTGTAAAACTATAACTAGATTCATTCAGATAGAAGACTCAAAAGGAAAATTCATATTTAAATATATAGCCAGGAAAGATTGCAGAATAAAAGCTACAAGCATAGTGTAAGGGCGGCTTTGAAGAGAAGTGTTTTGTGGCGACCAAGAGCAACTCAAACAAATCGCAAATTAGCTCACGCCACACGCAATCAATATAAAAATCGATATTTCGAGTTAAGTTCTTGTAATTCACAAGTACTGTCGCGTCACAACTATACGAATCGCACAGTATGAATATCAAGTCCGGTAGCATATGCCTGATGCGATGGATATAATCTTTTCGGACGTCATCATCAGATCGAAACCGGCCTAGTGGATTACAAGAACAAGCAACAACCCAAAGTACAACGCACATTCAAATTTACATAAAGCAACACGCTTCATTGGTGACCCAACGACCCTGTTTAGGGAACAACACGTCAATACCTTCTGACACAACCTCCCGATACCCTCCTGCCCTAACGGCAAAATTAACTTCCCACAGTGGAATTTCTGCCTTCTCGCTCAAATACGTGGTGGTTCGTTTCGCGCTCTCAAGGCACAGTTATATACAGGAAGTTTGTTTCATGTCGCAACAAGCCTAGTCACTAAGCGAGCGAGAGCAAGCACCCCAACGCATTGCGGCATAGATCATCATAATCAAACGAGGGGGAATTCACTTTCGGGGGAGTACTGTGGTGACCAAGAGCAACTCAAACAAATCGCAAATTAGCTCACGCCACACGCAATTAATATAAAAATCGATATTTCGAGTTAAGTTCTTGTAATTCACTAGTACTGTCGCGTCACAACTATACGAATCCCACAGTATGAACATCAAGTCCAGTAGCATATGCCTGATGCGATGGATATAATCTTTTGGAGCACTCAGTCATACAATGACGTCATCATCAGATCGAAACCGGCCTAGTGGATTACAAGAACAAGCACAACCCGAAGTACAACGCACATTCAAATTTACATAAAGCAACACGCTTCAGTTTCTTACGAGTTCTATAGCCGACAGTTTTTTATTCGTCATCGAAATAGAGGTTCAAATATAACCGATTTTTTTCATGTCAGTTGTAGTCAAGCGGCGGCTGGAGACTCTTCAACTATATATTCATATCAAGGTAACAATAATCCAAATAATTTTGTGATCATCTGTAACTATTTTATCCATCACTAAAATTCATACTCTTTTGTATCGTAAACCTATATTATGCTAATGCTGCTACATTATTTTAATGTGTACGAGACAAAATAATACAACAACAACATTTTTAAGATATATACCTTAATAATTTCTTCTTCGCGGCTTTTCTCAACATTTTGTAACATTATTATTTTTTATTATTTTGTTTTTGTCTTTCTTTCTTTTAGTTTTTATTTTGATTCTCCGCAACTTTTTATTCTTGAAGTGATTTCGTTCAAACGTTGTTTAACAATTGTTCGGTTAACACACATTCGAAAGAAAACATAACTTTTTTTTATTATTCTCCAATTATTATTATTTCTAACGTGAAGTTTACGGTAAAGAATATTTAACATAAGTTGTAATTGTAAGATAAAATACGTGTATACAGACAATTAACGTGTGCGCGCGGAAAACAAATCTTAAAACTTGTATTAAAATTAAATTATCTCATGTGAGTGAAATTTTATAATTGTTAATCACAGTTTTTACTGGACCAGAGTGAAGTGTTTTTGTGTGTTGAACGGAATTACGCGAGTGCATGATCGACATATGTATGCCTTAAAATTGGATTAATACGCTTCATGTTTTAGAACCAATTCATTTGGGGGCGGTGTGGAAATACCATCGTAGAAAAGCTGTTTACCTAGAAAAATTTCTTTTTGACCAAAGTTGTATTAACGGTAAGTTCAAGAGTTGGTTTTTAATTTTCGAAAGTGCAATTTTCTTGATTTCGACATCTCAGGTGAAATTTTCTAATTTTTGGTTTGGTCGGAAATTGTGAAAGCCTTGACTGTAGAGGATGATTTAAAAGGTCATCGATTATTATATTTTTGTCGGGATGTTGATCATTGCCATAAAATATGCAAATTTATAATATTGTTCAAATTTCATAATTTTATCGTCGTCGCGTGTAACTACTTTGAAACATACATATATAAATATATATATAGTGTCGGTATCAATTACTGTAATTATTTATTCGTTACATGTATACAGTGTACACACACTTATTTTAATATTTAAGTGAAGAACGAGATCGTGCAATTTAGGCGGTAAAACAAGAACAATTTTGCTATTCATACTTTGATAGAACCGCAATAAGAATGTATACACGATTTGGTATACAATGAAGTCCAGATGTTGTAATATAGATTTATGGTTGTACAAGTACTTTATATATGTATAAACTATATAAAGATGATTTTACTGTTTTCATAATAATCGCAAATGATCGGTTTGATCGAAATGTACACAATATGGTGAATATTATTTGCACACCGTTCAACTACAGTCAAATATTATAACTGTTGAAATTTTATTGAGCTTCCTCAACAATAATGTATGTTTATACTTTCTAATATTGCCCATCATCATGGCTTGTATGCACTAGGATATAATTAACTTTCTTAATTAAGAGTGATATATGTACTTGGTATGCTAACCACAAAGCATTAATTTATGAGATTTTTATCCATTTTATAAAAATGTGAAATATGATTTGTGTACAGTTGCAAAATAATATTAATTTTATTAGATTAACATACATAGTTTGAGCGCGACCATTATTGGTTGGTTTAAGATTTATCGCAATCTTTCAAATTTTTCGAAATGTGTTGAATGGTGGTCGGGGCTATCTTCCGCGTTCCAATACATTGAATATTGTTCACCTATTTCGAACTAAGTGACGACATCAAATTCATGGCAACAGTTCTGGTAACCATATAGTTATGGAATAATTAAATTATATTCAAGTAATGCCTTAAAAATAACTTAAAGTTACTGCAAAATGGAAAATAATTTTTGTTTTGTCATCAATTTAGATATGGTTATTTTTGATCTTTGAAAATTGGTCTGAGCAAAGTACCACTATTTATATCTGAGTTTGCTTTAAATATTTTATCTTATTGTGTACCAGTCAAAGCATGTGTCTTCCACATCAAATAAAAAATTATTTATTTGTTATTGTTCCCAACAGATATTTATTGGTTCACCCGAAAGGTGGTTCTTAACTTTTATCGTTATAGTATTTAGTTGAAATATGACATCAAACGGCTCGTTGAAACCAAAGATTTAATTTCTATTAACAAATTGTTATATATGAGATCTAAAAAGTTGTCTGGTACACAATATTACGTTTATGATCGATGTTTTGAATTAAAGTGCGATCATAATACCATTTATACTGAAAATAATAATGTAATTTAATAATGTAGTAAGCTGAAGTTAGTATTTTGTGTGAAACAATCTCTTCATACATCCTGTTAGTAAACGAATTGCTATTTGTCTATTAACAGCTGACAACTTAAAACTTCACGATTATAAAATGGGTATATCACTCATTGGATTAAAATTCACTCTAAATATTCCATATTTTGGCAGTTAATAAAGTTCGCACTACTTTTGATCGCAATTATTCCCTAATCGGCAGAATTAAGTAATGTGAAGACTATACAACTCGTATTCAAATGCTATAGGTTTACGTTGTTAACGTTGCTGTATAGTTTTGCAGATTATGTTCTGATCAGAAAATTTGAAATAATTGAAACTTATTTTAACTTCAGTGGTTATTTTAATACAAAGAATGCCTGAGCGTTTTAAGTCACGATTGATCATTGGTTCATGTAGCTAGAGCTGACTTTTATTCCATAGATAGTCGATTAACTCACGGGATCTAGCATTCAAGTTAATGATTTATAAATTCAAATCTAATTACCACTAAGAGATTATGATTTCACTCACATTATTTATTGGTTTTCAAGTAGAGATGTTTTCAATTAAAGACTTTTATACTTTCACTCAAATTCTATTTTGCACGCTTTATATATTCAATTCAATTAAAGAATAGAATTTATAGCTAACAGTTAGAATATAAATTTAATTATATGTAGATGCTGTAGTTTGATACTAAAAAATAATTCTGTTATTTTTTTAACACACTATAATCAATTTTTTAGTCAAATCAAAATTTGAATTACACTCTTTAAATTGGATTTTTATTCGATTTGATTGGATTGTTGTTAATCGTCTTGTAAATTTCTATTGATGGATCAAACTGAACAGATTTTATTTAATTTCGTCTAAATCTAAATGTTTCACCTACATACACGGCTTAACTACTTTCGATATTGCCTGTCGTACATTTAAAGTTGAAAACTATAATAACAAACCAAAAATTAAAAACCATTAATAAAATTATCTCTGATCGCTCAAGTTGCAAGATTCAATGTCATGAACAATAAATTTTAATACTTTTTATCTCTTAAAATCTATGTAAATCATCATTGATTCAATGAAATAAGATTGTGGAACAAACCACAACATAAAATTTCTTTTTCATGAACAAACTTTTATTGTTTATTATTTATACACATTTTGACGAACATCAAAACTCTAAATCTTAAAAATTATAAAAGAATAAATGGATCGTCTGAAATTTCACTTTTTTTATATAAATAAATTTAAATTCAAATCTTAATTAAATTAAATAAATTTAAAAAAAGATAAAAAATTGGTTTAACAAAAACTTGCAAAATATGAATAACACCTTAGAGTGATGGCGGTGGATGGAGGTGATGACGGCTGTTGGAGAAAACAAGAAGATTTATTTCTTTATTCGTAAACGAGTAGCACAATATAATTAAGAATCATGTTGATTTATTTGTGTGTTCAGATAAAGCTGTGAGTTTCGTTCTGATATGCGAAACGCAACGGTCTTGCTCTAGTAATCATAGTTGAGTTTGTTATCAAATATGATGATTGTACTCGTATATACCTTGTTCACAGTGCAATGATTTTTTGCAAGTTGCAATACTTATGATTTACGTTTATAGTGTGTAGTATGACTACTACCACATGGTCAATAATATGTTCTATTACGAAGTCAAATAATTTATTAATTTCAGCAATCACTTGCCTCTTTTACTACTTAATTTTAATTTATTAATTCAATGATAAGTTCACTGTTATTGATATTCTTAGGTTCTTAGTTAGGCCATATGCACATCTCATACTCATTCTTCCGAACCTGCTTAAAGTACTGGGATGTAAGGTTGGTCCGCCTAGACGAAACTCTAACATGTCATTATATAATGACAATATCTATTCAGATTATAAATCGGTAATCTTTTCTCTCTTCTTAATCATTTATATTTTTACCCTGCTGTCGAAAATAAATCAACCTTAACTTTACTCAAAAATTTATCAAAACATAAAAAAAGTTTAAATAAAGTTAAGGTAAAAAGTTATTTAGTAAAGGTGAGGCAGTATCTTTTGAGTATGAAATTTATAAAATGTTAGCAAACAAATTCTACTGTATTTTCTTGCAGGTCTCAATAATCATCATATTATGTTGATTTTGAGCACCTTAGCACTCCAAGGATTTTTCAGAAGTTGTGGAAAGGTATCTTTCCATAGAATTGTCTATTCGTACAGAAGAGTATCTTAAGTTGACTCATGCTTACGTTCCTTCCTTCCTTCGTTCCGACTATATTTTTGCGATATTATGGAAAAAGTACAGAACGATTTTGCTGCCATCTATAGGTAAATAATTTAAGTCATTCTCATTATTCATAAAAGTTGGTCGATTATGTTTGGTGATTACTATAAAATTTTTGTTTTGTGTTTATTTAATTTTTTAAACTATCTTCTTATGTGATTATTTGTGATATCTGTGTTAAATATTTTAATTTAATATTTGTGGATATTAGAGCGGATTTAAATTTATTATAATTTATCATAACTGGTTAATAATGATAAGATAATGTAAAAATAAATTTTAATCATTTTATTTTTAATAAATATGTTCTTCCCTCGACATACCGACATGAAATGTTTGACATTACATTTGAAAGCATTTTATTTTCGTATCTTTCATTTAAATATAATATTATCTCTTTCTCACCATGTTCGTTCCGACCAAAAGATAAAGTTAAACCATCTTGATGAAAAAAATTCACAAGAAAAAACACGTCATTTTCAACCAATGAAATTGCTTAAAACAATTTTGGACGGAAGGAAGGAACGCAAGCATGAAGTCGACTTTAAAGTAGTGAGACTATACATAACTCTCAAGTAACTAAATAAACAACACTGTGTTATGTTTTAATGGAACTAATTTATTAAAAGTTTATTAAAAAGTTTAGTTTAAAAAGTTTATTAATTTATTAAAAGGCACTGGTACCTTTGGTTGGTTTTGCCGTTAATATATGGCTACTAAATATAAGGCATACTTGATTTAGGAGACTAGATTTGTTCGTGTTCCTGTTTACCTAATTGGTCGAATGACTTTCGATTTATTTACAATTCATACTTTATTTCCTCGAGTGCTAGTTCTAATAAAGTCTACTGTTTGAAGTCGTTTATAGTTCGTTGCACCCTAAGCTTTTCGTTCATGATCCTTACACAGCATTATGTTAGCTTCATATCCAATTTAAAAATTAAACACAATTTAAAACTATAAAATGAGGTTACTTATAACAACTTATTTTTGTTGTTTTAGATTTTTTAAAATTTTATCATACTTTTAATAAAATTTTCGAAGTACGCTATCATATTTTTAATAAAATTGTCAATGACATTACATCATAACTGCCCGTCAAACAAGGTGTTGCGTTTACGTAACACTAGCGAGAATATTGTTCAAACAACTATTCGCAAACGTAACACTTTGGTGTTGTTAAAACGAAACGTTTATGTTGTTCCTGTCCTATGATAATTAGACATTTGGCGAGGAGTTGTCAATGTGTTAGTATAGCTCGTTAATAGTTCGCTTTAAATGTTGCATTTATGTTCCGTAATAAGTGGTACATAAACAGGACGTTTTCTATGATTCAGTAATAGAATGTTTGTGCGAGGCATTAGTGAAGTTCTATTTACTCGCCATAATGTTGCTGGGAAAAAATTCTTACAAACATTACGTAACAAATAAAACCAAAATGAGTGTTTAATAAATATGAAAATTTATTTTAGCGTAGTATTTTATTTCATATAATAAATAATATCTAAAAAATATTAATTTGAATTCAAGAAATAAAAAAAGGATTTCAAGTTTTATAAATTCATATCACATTTAAAAAATTAAATTAAATAAATTCGTTTGATTAATACACTAAAATAAAATTATATGCAACATTTCTTTACGCGGTCCTTGGCATACTGAAACCAACGTTTAAAAATAAAACTGGCTGCAGTACAATCATTTATAATCAGTTTAAGACAAGCTCGCACGAACGTGTCAAAATTTTGGTCGGGGACTTTTTCAAATTTTTGTATCTGCAAAATTAATTTTTTATTATTGTATGAGCGGAAATATTAAATTTAGAAATTTTTCATTCTTACCAATAATTTTTCTTTGCTTTTATTTTGTTTTACTTGCTTTTCTAAATTCTGGAATTCATCTGGTGAAACGGTAGGGATTTGAAAAATTGCTGTCAGTGATTCCTCATTCTCATCTAACTTTTGGTTGTTAGTACGTTGCTCGCGCCGCAACAGTTTTATTTCCCTCAGTAATACTCGCATCATATTATGAAGTTCGTTGAGGATTTTCTCCGAATTTGAAAAAATAATACACTTACTTTCTAATTTTAATGCATTTATAATGAAATAATAAACACAAAACACAATATGGCAATATAGAAAATTCAACTAGAATGATGTGCGAATTATTTTTTGTTTTATATTTCTTTTTCGTCCTTTCACGTTAAAACAAATTTTATTTAATTCTGTGAATACTTAATGGATTAGTGTGGTTCAAAATTCAAAAGTTTATAGTACGTTAATGTAACGCATTTTGCGAATTTGCTTTTGTTGTTTGACGGGTGCGGCTAATTTTCTTGAGTGTAATTAAATCGTTCAGATCATCAAATGTTTCTGGGTGACATTGAGTTTTCGAGCTAGGAACAAATCTTAAGCTAGATCACAAGATCTAAAGGAGAATTATTGATTCTTTTTCGTAAGTAATTGTAATGTGAAAATTGAGGTCCATTAATCTTTCAGCTCAAACATTACACAAGATAATCACTTTTCGTCAATGCATTGGTTCTTTAGTATTTTCGGCATCTTTCCTACATTCCAGATTACAAAATTTTAGTTAATTACAAATTCACCTAGTTCGAAATTTCCTTCATCGCTATAAAGATGACTTTGAAAACAAAATTGCATTTTTAAGTTGGTTTTGTGTGCCACGTATTGAAGACGCAATTATAAGTTTTCATGGCTTTATTGTTAGATATCTATATTGTTAGGTTTATTGTGAACTCTTCGTAGCACTAACACAATGGTACATATATTCTTTTTTTATCTTTTTTCGCGCCAGTTTCCACAAATTTCACAACGGTTTTTCGAATAGTCTCAATTTACGAAGTTTTCTTAATACTTCTTCATAATTTTTGTTTTAATAGCCTTTCGTACTGGATATGAATTTATCTTCATTTGAAAATTCCCGAATGGTAATAATTTTTTTAAATTTAGAATCGGAAAACGTCAAATCGGGAATGTTTGGTGCGTTAATTTTGTTTGCAGCTTTACTATACGGCTTTCCTGACATTACTGTACTACTAACAGCTGTTTATTTTGGAGATAGCCTTTAATTTGCTGAATAATAATGAATTTTTTGCGACAGATAGTCAAATAACAAGATACTTTTTGCATCCAAAAAACTTGAGGACAGTGTTTTTGGTTCGCCTGGCGCTCATCGTCTTATTATGATTCTCTATTATTTTTGAACAGCTTAATCCATTTTGTTACTACTTAATCCATTTTGGTTTCACTTTAACTCCATAATTACATACCGAAACTACGAATTTTTGAAATGATAAGTCGTCTCAATCTGCCATGGTATTATGATATAATTTGACATTTCTGTTTAAATCTCGCAGTTCAAAATATTTAGATTTGATTTCAGTTTTTATTTATGGTAAGAGCTGGTGTATTGGGTTATGACATTGTGTTTATGAATTTGTTATTGCTTGGTTTTATTAGTTTTTTGTAACATATAATTTTTAGTATTTTATTAAGGAGTGCAGTGTTAGTCGTCACACTGAGTGGACGTGTTTTTTCCACTCGGTGTTTAATTAAATAAAATAAATTCGTTTGTGTGTGTCTGTGGCTTAATTTTTGGAATCTCAGATGAGTATCGTTATTATATTATATTATATTTAATATTAAATTATATTATATATATATATATATATATATATATATATATATATATATATATATATATATATATATATATATATATATATATATATATATATATATATTGCATTATATATTTAGGTTTTAGTGTTATATATTATGGGGGATGTACATATATCGTATTTGTGTGTGTCAGTTTGCATGGTGTATACATTGCCAGTAATGGTATTGGTATATAGTTATATACATCAATTTCAATATCACACACACAATTTTTCGTTGAAAACGATTGAATGCGACCAGAGCCATCTAAATAAAGATGGCTCTGATGCGACACGTGTGCTTTTGTTTTGTTTCTTTTGACGAGCCAATAACATAATTCGATCTTCATAAATTTCCCCTTTCCCCTGGATGATTTTTTCTATTTTGTTTTGTGTATCATAATATATATATCAAGGCATACAGTGGGGGGAATTTTTGGAGATTTTTGAATTGTATTGTAAGTGTAACGCGTTCACTGCTTGTGTATTAGTGTCTTTTTATATACATCAGTTGTGGAAAACACAAATGCACATTCTATACTCTAAATTTTGATGTCCTATTGTCCTTGAAAACGATTGCATATAAATTTTTGTTTAATTTTATATAGCAAGTTAATTTGTTTTTGTTTTCTTAGTTGCATTAGTCAAATAAAATTCTAAATATGTATTTGACTATGTATTTCCCTTCCCTTTTGTTTTTTATATTTTGCTTATATATAGATCAAGTATAGATCAATGCGTATACGGGCAATGTACACAGGTTTGATATTGTTTATATTTGTGTATATATAATATAATATATAAATACATACAGTGCCTCACATAAATTACTGGTTTTTGGTTTTGCTATTTGATAGGTTTGCATGTAATGTTCTTGTATTTAATCATTGTTTGAGATTTTAAATTTAGTTTTTGGCTGTAATTAGGATTTTAATGCGGTGCCATGTAAAGATTAATGGTCGAAGGGTCAGTTTTTATACGACCAGGGAGGTGACTTGTATGTGGGGGGTATGGAGCGGTTATGGTGGATATTCTGGTTTCCAGTGGATTTTATTCGTGTTTGAAATTTCATATGTAAGCGGAGGTTTTCGGCCTTTGCCTTGGTTGGATTGATTTTGATGTTTGTCTTAGGTGGGTTTAGTTTTGGAAGCTTCCTTTCAACTGCAGAGGTGCTGAGGGGTGCGGAGCGAATTGATGGCGTGTAGTTCCAGGTATCAATAGAGGTTGCTTCCTCCAACATGTTCTTGTTCGGTTTTGGCTCGGTCCGAAGTCTGGTGGCGTCCTCCGAAACTAGTCGCGGTATCGGGGCTTCCTATTGAACTGCAGGATTGATTGTTTAGTGATTTTAAGTCATGATTGTGGAGTTGTTTCAGTCTTGTTACGCTTGACTTGGTCGCGGGTTTCGGGATTGATTGGTTTTCAGCCGTAGTCCCGGGGTGCGTTGCCGGTGATGGAGAATGCAGGTTTTGTCTTCTATCGGGTTTGAGTGTCCTTGTTTTGGAGAGTTTTAAAAGATGCGTATGCCTTCGTTCAAGGAGTCACTTTGCTGTAGGTGTGGCGGATCTGCTTCGATTTTTACTGTTTATGGGTTCAGTTCAGGCGCTGATTCAAATTTGCTACAGTTTTAAAAAGAGGAATAGTTGGTGTTGACTTCGAGGAGCTCCATTCATATCATTTGATAGGAAGTCGTATCTGAGTGCGAAATATAGTATAAGTTGAGGTAACGGTGTATAGTACAGGGGTGCGTGTGTGTGACACATAGGTAATAAGGAAAGTGTACACATTCTCAGGGATTTTGTAGGACAGGAGTGTTTAGTTTTGATGCAGAACACGAGTCTGTATCTTCCATTATCGAAGGTACATTTTGGGATTGTGGTTGAGGGTTGTTTAGTCTGGAAGTTAGTGACGGGTCGGGCGGAGATTTAACTGTAGGAGCGGGCAGTTGGAACTTTTAGAATGTTTGGGCGTCGGCGGGATTTTAGCAGTTTTGCAGTGGTGGTTTGGAAGCATTCAATTTTGTAGTATAGGGAGGTTTTGATGTTTTGGTTGGATTTTTGGAGAATGTCGCTCGATTCTGGAGTGGGCTGGGATTGTGCAGGAGTATCTTGGAGGAAGCAGTTTTTCTAGGTATTTGTAGCTGCATGCGTGTAATTTGTTGTTAGCCTCATGGTACTGATGTGGTTTGGGGGGGGGGGGGGGGGAGGTAGATTTCGTGGCAGGATGTGATTGGGACGGGCATGATGGTTGAGCTAGTTGCGGCGGTGGTTGAGAGCCTTTGTTGGCATGTCGGGTTTTCGACGCGAGTGGGATTAGTTGGGAGCCGGAGTATTCGCTGGAATGTGGGGTGTTTGGATGGATTTCGGTTTGTTGGAAGTCTGTTGAGATAGGTCTGCACTTTCTGTTTTTATTTTTGTGTAGGTTGGTGTCCCGTTATTGAAGGTGCTCTGAATGAGTTTGTGTTTTGGATATTTACAATTGGGTTCTCGTGTTAAAGTTTGTTTACTACTAATAGATGTATGTTTGGTTGAATGTTGAGTTTGGATCGCGTTTGGTTTCCTTGAATGGGGTTCGCTCCGGGGGTGTCGATTTCCTCAATTTTTTGGGTGCTTCTGCTCCATACTTTCTGCATGTATGTGGCATCCCTGCCTGTGTGTCGTGCATGCGTGCCTGTGGGTTGTCCATGCGTTATTTCAATTTATCAAGTTTTGTATTAAGTTTCATATTTGGGTTTAATGGTGCTTTTTAAAATCGATACCAGTTGTTCTTTTTTTGATTAATGAACGGTGAAAGTCGGGGCGGATCTACTACGTTTGTAGTAGAGTGGCATTCCTGATCACGACCATTTATATAAAAATAATAATAATTTATGGAAAAGGTTTGGTTTTAATAATTTATATAAGTGTAAATATGACTATAGTTGGAGGGGGTTTACAAGGAAAGTTTATTTTATTTAAATAAAAAAAAAGAGTTTGCATAATTTTTGAATATAAAACGTTTTCAGAGATTTATTTTGATTTGCTGACAAACATATTCTGGTATTATGGTATCATCAGCGTAATGGTTGACGGGTACTTTATCTGGCATACCATATTAATTTAATTTATTGTTGCAGATTCTGGTGCCGTGAGTTAATTAATTAAGAATTTGTGATTTTGTTGAACTATGATTGGTGTGTGGACTGGAGTTTGGATAAATAATAAAATTAATAATAATTAAGTTACAGATTCCTATTTAGTAAATTTATTTTTGTAATTTTGTGTGAATGATTTGATTATGTGAATGATAATGTGAAAATGATATATGTAGATCTTACTAACAAATTACATTATTTTATTACTTTACTAATTATGTAACAGAAAAATGGTTCTGCTGAAGATTTTCGCCCTAGTCTATTTTGAATCTCTGATGAGCATGTTACAGACGACTTATGGTAACATTATCGTAATGGTAAGCCATCCATTACGATAATGTTACCATAAGTCGTCTGTAACATGCTAGTATATCATATTAATTAAATTGTTTCAGATACCTGAGCCATAAGTTAAAAAAAAAAATTCTTTCAGAGTTCTACTTATGTTTAATTAGATTAGTTGAGCGGATGGGAGTTGAAATAAATAATAAAATTAATTAATTAAGTTACAGATTCCTGAGCGACTAACTAATAAATTTATTTTACGATTTTAGTTTTAATCTAGTTTTAATTTTATTCAAAATATAGCAGAGCAGATAGGTGTTGCGGACTGGAGAATGCTGATTGGCGATTGCAGACTAGTAAATTAGAATTGTGATTGTCTTGTGATTATCTATTAATAGTAGTTTAGTACCGACTGTCATGGTGTCTGTAACCGGGTCGCTCTTTCCTAACTAATATACCTTCCTATCCTTACCTATCGTTTTATGTAAACGGCTGTAGGAATAGGCCCGGCGTTATCCGGGAATCTTGCCTAGCGCTTGGTCCTACAGTCCTATCAATCAATCAATCAATCAATATAATTTTTAGTATTTTATTAAATATCCTGGCTCCAATACTTTCGTTTTTTACAATTTTATATGTTGATAATTTTTTTTAGAACTATACAAACAAATTAACTTTTCACCTTTTAACATTTTTCACCTTTCACGGATCAATCAGCTTTCATATCTCAATACCGTAAATTCTAATATAAACTCCTTATACCCATTTTCAATACTTCAGTTACACTCCTTGCACTCATGAGGGCATCGAACTGTATTCTATTGTGACCATGATAAGAAATAAGAAACATTTAATTTAATGTTTTTATTAAAAAACGAATGAACGTTTATTAATTGTTTGTTAATATGTTTTTTAATTTTTCAACTAACTCTTCTTTAAGGACCTCAAGCGTTTATATAAGTTATATAATTTTTTAACAATTTTATCAAATAAAATTTATGTTTTTATCATCGATAAGTTATTATATTTATTTGGTAATGATAATAATTTGTATGATCGAATAATATATATCTCAAAGGGCTTATCTTTCACAGTTTTATGAGTATAATTAAGAATGCAGAGTTAATTTGATTTGTCTCCTCAAAAATTGATTTAATAGTAGATTTAATATTTGTAGTCGAAATAAGAGGAGTGATTAGTAGTAAAACTTTTAGAAAATATTGATCAGTACTTGATAACATTTTTTTGGCTGCTAATGTCATCTTACCAATACCATATACAAAAGCCACTATACTTTGGTATATAAAATATTTCACTAGATTTTAAGCACTAAACTAACATTTATTAGTTTAAGGTATGTTTCCATAACTTATATTTTTTATTTACGTTGATATGCTACACGATTTCATTACTGGACCGTGTTTAATTATAAATTCAAAACCCCAAACCATATATACACTACACAGTACAAGACATACGATGGTGGTAATTTTAATAAACCCATCGATTATTCATAACAGAACATTTTTTTGTTATATATTTATTTAAATTTATACAAGAAAGCAGAAGATATAAGAAACACGATTGTGTAATAATAATTATATGCAGTTTTTGATGAGCAATTATGCTTTAAGCAATTATTTTGTAAAAGCAATGCATTCACATAAATCATGTATATGTACATTTATAATACGAGAAAAGGAAGTGTTTTGTATTTGTGACTTGTGTGCAACTTCCCACTTTCGTATCATATCTTTATCTTAAATAGTTGTATATATACATAAAAGTGAAATTCCCAGTAATTCTATACAGATAATCCGTGCAGTATTGTTAAAGGCACCGAATAAATTATTTCAAACTTCATTCAATCGTGTAGCATATGAGACCGTTAGCCTCACATATCTTAAATATGTTCTTGTATTTATTCTTATGGAAATTTTATAATTTATATCTTCTTCTATTTTTCTAATCATAATTTCTGTCTGTATACGAAACGTTAATAAATAATTAATAACATATAAAGTTGTTTCGCTTTTTTAGTGAATTTAATAAGTATATATAGGCGATAGACGAAGACAAAACTGTACATTTTATTGGATTTGGTTGAATAAGCACTATGGATCGATATGTCTGGGAACTATATCATTTAATTAAACATATGTGTTTGTTAAATGAAATGGACAATTTTTAGCGAATATTCTTACTATAGTGATACATTTGCATTACTACGTTGTATGGTATAAGATAATTATGCATTTAATACCCAAAAACTTCTACTTATTTCGAATTTTGATGTAAGCAGAACCAACATAACACATGCACTTTAAAAAAATTAAAATTGGACAAAATCATTGCTTGAGCTTCCATTTGAAAAATAATGATTATATTTCTATACCTTAAAGCTAAACAAATATACAAACAGTGTGCATTGTAAACCAGATCAACTTGTAGAACCCACATATAAAAAGCTTACTCTTTAAAATGTTGCATTACTGCAGAATATTTCAGTTTTACTGTCTTGTTTATTTTTTAGTTTTGGGTGGTTCTTAGACCGGCGATGGTCCGTTGTGATACCACTTTATGTACGTCTATAGGTCAGTTCTACGTAGAACCATCGGCGCATTGCATAGATCCATGTCAGCCTATTGTACTCACATGGAAGATGGGTTGCCCCATGAGTTCTGCACTCCAACAGGGGGTCATAGATGTGTTCATTCACACCATCGATCGTAATCAGATGGTGAAAAGTCCTCTTTGCATCCCGCCCCTATCGGGATTCGAACCCAGTACCTCTCGCTCTAACTGCCGCAGCTTTAACCATTGCGCCAGCTAGACGGTCACTTGTTAAAAAGTACATAATTTAACTATATCGACTAACTCAAGGTTTAAATCTATATATTTAAAATTCTTTTATATAGAATGTTAATCTTCTTAAATTTAACTATTTAAAATTCAAGCATTTTTGTTGTTATAATCACCAATACCAAAACACCAGGTTAAAGCTGTGGCAGTTGAAGCGGGCGGTACCGGATATAAAAGGATTGATAGTGGCAGGATGTAAAAGGATTTTTTATCATCTGATTATGATCGGTGGTGTGTATGAACACATCTGTGACCGTCTGCTGGTTTAAAATACATGGGCCGATTCATCTTCTAGATCAGTACTATATAGGCTGGAATGGAGGTATGCAATGGTTATACATAAATCGGACCTATAGCCGCACATCGATGAGATGTCATTATAGGCCAATTGATCTTGTGTGACGGAAAATATAAAAAAATACCGAAATATAAGCCACTATTTGTATTTGATTACAGCTTGCATCATTGAGCAAGGGGATTGTTAAAAAAACAACATTTTTTCTGGTGAAGCATATTTTCATTTGTGAGGAGACATTATAAAGCCGCATTGTTTCGAAAATGAAGCTGGACTTCCAAAGGCTTAAGTTAGAAAGACATGGTATCTAAATTTAACGGTATTGAGGAATAGATTTGATTGACGCTTATTTAGCGAAGAAAGTCACCAAGAACGTGTGCTCTAATACTATTAGTTTATTTTTTGTAGAACTGTATGTGATTAATAAGGTTTATAAGAGTAACTCACTCTAAATCATTTTTTTTTCTTCCAGAAAGGTTTTTCATTGTTAATTATATAATTCAGTTCGAATAAATAACGTTGAACAATTAAAGTAAAACGTTAAAAATGAAAAACAACAAAAATTAAATAGTTCAGCATGATTGATAACCGTCACTAAACAAGATAGTGATTGTAAAGTAAATTTGTAGTAGTTGGGAGTCGTGCTACGTTAAGATTTACCTATAAATTGAGCGGAGATAGAGATTAAAGAATGTAAGATTACTAGAGATCATACATTAAAACAAATTGGACCTTCATGCGTACCCTGTGTGGTACATCAAACCCTATGTGGTATATATAGGATATATTCAGCCTAGGAATTGATTTAAGAACCCATAAGAGCCTTGAGTTTAAATAAAATAATTTTGTGGCAGATCCTGTCAAATGCCTTACTGAAATCGGTGGCAATGATATCAATCGATATTCCTTTTTTTTTTTTAAATATTTTAGAGTTTAAAAATCGGATTCAGTAAGATTGATGGTTGTAGATTATAGATCAGGCTCAAAACCTCTGTTTTAATAAGTGTAGAATAGCTAATCCATCAAATTATTTTTTAAATTGTTATATTTCCAAAGCCAACTCTTATAAATAGAACCAAAGCGACAACATTAATATATCACCGCGAGTTCGCTGTATTTAACATAATAAGATCGTCAGTGCATTGCGATAAGAAAAGAACAACAAACGATATTAACTTAAAAATATAAACCCACTTGGCAAAATTGTATCGCCACCGATAGATTAGAAATAGATACAAAATTTATTTCGACGATAAAATCGTCGTCTCAGCGGTGATGGTTTTTTTTGTATTGCATGTTTCCTATGTGTTTATTTGACAGGTTCTGTTTATAACTTTAGTGGCAATAATCATTGAACAAATTCTAAAAATCACTGTACGCAATGATAAAAATTTGTCTACAATTTATTTTAACGGCTGTGGAATATTCGAAGTTCTATATTATGGAGGCACTGATAAACTTTTTCTATTGACTAAAAGGTCTTGCTTAAACAATTGAAAATAACATACTACAACTCAATCGTTTGAATTCCTACCCATTGCCAAAGAGAATAAATATAAAGAGGAACATCTTATATGTACCGCGGTTGCTATAAACTAAAAATATATCTGAGTTATTTAGTGATGGCAAACAAAATAGGATAAACATATATTTTTTAATTTATTTTCTCTTTCGAACGACAAAAAAAATATTTGAATATTTCAAAACTTCGATTACTTTTTCATATTATAATTCGATTGTAAAATAGAATTGATATATTTTCAGACGTAATATAACTAGTGGTCCGCTTATTATCGATAATTTTTTTCAAATGTCACGAATGCGTATCCCAGCGAAAAAAACGCAACGAGTGCGCAGCACTTGTATTTTCTTAAGCTTGGGATACGCATGAGTGACATTTGGAAAAAATTATCGATTCTTAAGAGGACCACGAGTTATATTTGGGTGGAGAATATAATGAATTGGTGTGAAAGATAAAACTTAAATTCACAACATGAAAGATTATATTTAAGTTGACAGATAGTTATATCAGAATTTTTTGTTGTTGTGTGTTACTTTGATTCTAATGAATTTATTTTTGTTAATAAAAATCGCCAAAAATAATAAATAGTAGGCTATTGCCATAACAACGTTTTTCCCAAAACGACAATACAACAGTGTTGTATTATCACTTAAAATAACAAAAAAATTGCATAGTGAAATAGATGATTTTTAGGTATGAATTATATTCTCATAAAATTATCTATTCCATTTTACAATTCAATTATAATATGAAATAGTAAGCGAAGTATTGAAACAGTCAAATATTTTTTTTTGTTATCGTTCGAAAGAGAAAACGAAATAAAAAATATATGTTTATCCTATTTCATTTGCCATCACTTAATAACTCAGAAAATTTTTAAAATGTTTGGTTGATATGCAACCGCGGTTCATATAAGATGTTTCTCCTTATATTTATTCTCTTTGCCATTGGTTAAAATAATATTAATTTCAATGTTTGACAATAATTCATACAGCTTCAGAAAATTGCATAGCAAATTGCGTTTAGTTAAGTGGATGTTTATGTTAATGATAAAGAGAATTTCAGTTGTTATATTATTAATATCGGAAGAAAACATTAAATCAAGGTTTTTCGTCAGCTGCATCTTCTTGTATTGGTGGCAACAAGAGGGGCTAGATAAAAACATCAAGGAATAAAATGGCATTTCGAGTGTTCATAATGTTGGACAGATAATCAACAGCATTGATGAGAAGCTATGGATGTTTCTAATTGGCTACGAGGAAGCATATAAAATTACCCATTCTAAGCGCAATTAATTTTAATACATATCAGTTCAATATTATTCAATATATGTACAATATGTGTTAGAAATCGCTTGTATCTTGTTGTCTTAACTGCTATAAAAACACCTGTGCCACTCGAGTTCGATTTGGAATCTAGAGTTGAGACATCTTTCCGAAAGACCTTACCGTGACGTATTGTCACGCGAGTCATATTTTCGTATTATGATTCTCGCTTTTTGTATGCCTTATCAACTTTATTTTGGAAATTTAATGTTGTTAGCATATTTTACATTTTGATATTTAACGTTTTACTTTAATAAGACAAAAATAATTCTCACTTGACGTCACCAGCAAATTGTCGGTGAAGCTAAGTAACATAATACTCGTTCATCGTGACAATCACAATATCAACAGTTTTATTCAGTGCCGTCGTTTCTCCCGGTGACAGTAAGGTTCATAATAGGGATAAACATTTAATTATTAATTCTATTATTAATTCTATTCATTATTATTAATTCTATTAATACAAAAGTATCGATTGTTCTTGAAACTTCCAAAATATCGTATATTTTTGGCTTTTTAATATTTAATGTTAGTTCTAAGATGTAAAACGTTCAAATAAATCAGATCTTGTCAATGGTCAAGCAAAGTACAATATTATGAGAATGAATTATTTGAAGGGCTAATTGAAACTGAATTATGTTTGGTCCATGTTGAAATAATACTAGGATCAATATTAAGTCGAGTTACGATTTAAATGTGAAAAGTCATCACCAATATAGCAAGTCATGCTAAGCTAGACCATTAACATAAATTTTTAAAATCGTTCTATAGATCCTTGGGGCACTGCGGCAAGTACTTTACGATTACAATAAGGAGAGCCATGTTTTACGAAATGTTTATCGTTTACATAAATAAAAATGAACCAACAAAATAGCGGGTGTGATCCCAATGTGTTTTAACTATAGTATAAACATCTTAAAGTATAACGATTAATTGGACGACAATACCATTAATTAATTCTGTTTTAGGTAATTTCACTTTATATACATTACGAACGTCATCATTTCTAAAAACAAAACACAACTTTCACTGGTATTTTACACAGACAAACAATATTTTTACGATGAAAAGAAAAGAAAATTTTGGTCTTAAATATGCGGACAATGGCTATTTTAAACCACCGATTTGTGTACGTATTAACCATTTTCACATTCAGTTGTGATAATAACTATTTTTAGTTTATTTGATCGGCTCATGTTAAATTAACACTTGAATAGTGAAGATATTTATATGGGAGCGCGCGATAATTGGAGTAGTTTTTTACGATAATTTGAGATTATCGAATAGGTGTGTCGCTATATACGAAAGTATGGTTATTGTATTAAGTCAATTGATATTATTTTTCTGTTTGTGTATTGTTATTTACATTTTTTCGTGGTATATTCTTATTCTCTTCACTAGAATGAATTTCTAACTGGGTTACCACCAAATTAATAAAACACTGTTATTCTTAATTGCGCTTAAGAATTTTATTCGAGAAACGTTATAAATTATATATGATGATCATTTTGATGATCTTACATATAGATTTGTGGATTACATGTGAACAATTGTGTATTTCTGGTGATTCCGGATCTCACACCATGAAGTATGATCGACTCGGAAGACGTCTTAAATCAATATAATGTAATTTAAAGTGTGTATCTATATCGAACAGCTGATTAAAGATCGTTAAATAGGAAATATATATTTTATACCTGTATAGGCGTTAAGAATAAAAATACCGTTTACCAACCAAAAACTATTATTTTGATATAGACAAAGTTGAAAAAGAAGATCGAAAGAAGAAATATATGAATTGAATCTCAATGATTAGTCGATTTTGATGTAATCATAAGATGCGAGTGTGTATATATAGACAAACCGGTGAATTTTAAATTCTAGGTCATTCTTTCGGGTTTTTCAAGTATAAATATATATTCTTACAGTATTATATGGAATTATTTTGTGAAGGACGGTGAAGTTTTTGTTGTATTGTTATTTAAACGATCTTAAAACAAGCGACGAACCCGATTGGTTCTTATATACTGTTATTGTTAGGTATCGTATAAATTTTCTTGATATATTATACTCAAAACGGGAGTGACAATTTTATGTAATCGATATACAGCATTATGTAACTGAATTGATGATGTCACGAATAATTTATCTCGGTTCGAAATTAAGTAATGAATTGTGCGAGAAAATTTTCTTAAGTTGATAAACGTTATAATTATATATGGTTTGATGCATATAGTGTCGTACGCCGAGAGATGTAATAAATATAATAGTTTTTTTTTCAAAATTGAAAGAGAAAGTTGTTTTAAAAAAGGAAAATAATAATTTTAAATCAATCAATTAGCTTGATAATCGAATTTATCGATCGAATATGAGTGTATTAGGTATTGTAATTACATATATTTTCTTATTGATTGATTTTCTGCAGCAGCGAACATTGACACCTTATAGAAACAACATATAAAAATAATACTAATCTATCCTTCAGAGCAAACAATCACGTCCTATTTTACAACCATAATACAACAACTAGCAGATTTCCCAAAAATCTAAGACAGCATGGTGTGGATGAATAATATCCTGTCTTATAACTTATTTGCAATGATACTGACACTTAGTTGCAATGATACATTTAGAAGAGAATGTTGATTGAGTGATGAAAATCAGTTTTATTCTTTATAATGATCTCTCAGTATAGACGAAATTACAGCCAATTTTTCAATTTGTTTTGAGGTTGAAGCGATCCCAACCCTTTTTTTTAACTATTCTACCTTACGCCGAAGCCAAATTTCTTCGCGGAAACCAACGTTTTACATATATGTCCGTTTTGCGCATACCATTTGCATATTGCATTGGTGCATGCCTATATTACTGACATGGAAGATAGGTCGGCTAAAACTTTACTACAACAAAAATCGAATGATAAAACATTGCTGCAAAAACATTCCAGGATTATATTATAGTAAATATAAATGCCATTAACAAGTGGAGTATGTATACAACAATCAATTATTTTAAATTTATATGTAACTTTTGGGTTACCTATATCAAAGAGTATTTTGAAACAGGTAATCTCTTTTTTGTATTCATTGTTTAGATATGGATACGGTTGTTTGTTCACTTTCTGCACGATGAACAAATAGTGCAGTAAACTCTTTATTATGGGAGGATTTAAAATCACCAATTGTATTACACAAAATGATGATAAACCACGCCCTTTTGAGTTGAAAAATATTCAACTTTTGAGCAAAATATCCGTAGGCTTACCAACTCTCAGAAAAAAAAATATTTTAGCAAATTTTATTCCCATTATACGAGTACATACTTTTGGTGAATTATGAATTTTTAAAATTCAATTTTTTTCTTCTTATCGAAAATTTATTTTAAATTTGTTTTTCTTGTGTGATGACGTTAACTTTTGTTCGAATACATAATATTTAGATATTTGTGATATAAGTTTTAAATATATTTTATATATTTTTAGTTCTTCGATTCTGTTTAACTTTTGTTCCTTTTCTAGCTTTTTGTACTATTGATAAATTTGTATTGTAGTCTGTACAATTGTGTTTTCATGTTTTAGTGTTTAGATTTAGGATCGGGGTTTTTTATGTTATTTATAGGATCCTTAAATCGTATAAAAACAGATTTTGTTCTATGTAGAATTTGGGATAGTTATCACATGTTAATTAATATACTACTGAGTCTTTTGTTTGGTGTTTGGCATTGTTTCTTAATTTTTGTTCATTATAATTTACATATTATTTACAGTAACAATATTATTTACATACAATTTACAATATTATTTACTATTATAAAATAAAAATTTGACAGTTAAAATTTTAAACAAAATAGACCATTTTTTGAGCATAAATTGACATGTGAAATTTCCACCACTGAAATTTAATGGTAAGATTTAAATCCTATGATTAAAATCCGACCGTATGAACCGAGCTTTAAAGGTGAGATACTGGGCGGAGAAAGAATTGTTGTGAACGATATTATTCCATAAAAAATGATCTGAAATCATCTATGTGGTTGTTCAGCACAGAATGAAAAGTTAGCTCCTTATTCAAATGAATACAAATCCTTGATCCGCAGTAATGTTCTGTTAGTCCTGTTTCTATTAATTTTACATCATTTAGAAAAACAAAATTAGAATTTAAGAAAATGTATAAGTTGGATAAAAATTTAATTTTCAACTGTCGTGTTATATTTTTTATGAATTTTTTTACAAAAATGTGTAAATTATCGTAGCTGACATCGACCTGTTAAGCTTAACAAATATGACTTTCCTCAAGGTTCAATTTTGACATTTTTATATGGTTAGGATTAACATTCGCATGTACTCATGGGTGCATCCGTACCGTGCAGTATCTTCTGCTACAGTAATTTCATGAAAGATAGAACACTCGATTCTCATAACTCTCTCAAACTTGTAGATACCACTACTTTAATTCATTGAACCTATATTGAACTCATTGATTTTGAGATCAACAGAAGCTGTATCAATTCTAATTCCGAAAGTCAGTTGATTAAGTCTGATTTCCATTGAAAAAATACTGACAAAATAGTCAAGGCGGGATAAAATTTTTCTTAAAGTGCGAGAGAAATAAAAAATATTTCCAGTACAAAAAATTTATTCAGTACTGAATACAGTTTTATGGTTACTGAGAAAATAATTATAGCAGTACTGACAAAATATATCAAGAGAAGTATTTTTATTCAGTACTGGAGAAATATTTTATAGGTTAAATGTATATGGATAAATTTTTATGGTCAATTCGTAATTTTAACATTTCGTTTTGAGTCATTCATCTTAATTCATTGTGAAAATAATTGAAATAATGAATAGTTATGTTAAGTTTATTTTTTTAAAATTTATTCTTGTAGATTCAAAGTGTTTTTTGTCTTTTTTTTTCAAAAACAAAAAAAATTTGAAATTTTTTGGTTATGTTACACGCATCTGTCAAAATATATCCACTATAAAAAAAAGAAAAAAGTAAAAAACTATCTCTGTCACTCTGATGGCATTTTTAATTTTTTTCTCGCTTTGGTTTTTTCAGTGAAAATTACTAACAAAATTTTTTCATATTGGAAATCAGGCTTTAAGGTCTTAAAATAAGCCATAGCTCATATTAAATGAAACTACGATGATTTCGCCCATTCATTTGTTCTCACAAAATCTCAATCTTTCTTATTTTATGATATTTATGTCTTCAAATTTGTTAAGCTGTCTTGCGATTGTGTATTAAAATTACATTTTGAATAATCTCCGGTCCTCTCTGATTTGCAAGAAAATGTCCATCGTATAGTTTCGCATAGTTCAGATAATGATCACTGCCTACGTATTTAGTTTGAATTGATTTTAGGTTTTAAAACTAATCTGTGGTCATTTTGAGATCATAATCGATCGCAAAGTACATCATTTATTATTCATTTTCTGTCGCAGTTTCGTGTCGGAAGTATATGGATCTAAATTATTATATCGGTATGATTTCTGCCACACCTGTAGCATTAATAATATCATCAACCACCGATCTGACATTGTGCTCAGGTATAAATTTTGCCACATTAGCATTATTGTGTTATTTTGGGTAAGTTTTTCAGAACTTTAAGGAATTACCTGTTTTCCCGATTCAATATTTCTCGACATTAAATAATCGCGAACTTACATTTAATTTAAATTTTAAATAATGTATACTTCTCCACCGAATTAGTTTGTAGTTTCAGTAAAAGTACACGAACTATGTATAGTCAATAAAAAGTGTTAATTAAATGAGTAAAAGTTGTAACGAATGTGTGATGCCAAGCTGTCTACGTAGCCATCGTTCATCTTTAAGTTCAATTACTTTAGAAAAAACAAGTTTTGTATTTAAGATGCGGTGAGTATTGTTCACTATACTCGTATCTCTATACCTCAATTATAGCATAGTAATTAACGACACGAGCCATAAGTTCAATAAACCGACCAACACAATGCTTTTCTAATCGAGTTATAAAAGTTGAATACATATAATGCTATGATTATGACACTTGATTAGTGTCTTTTAATTATGCTACATACACAATCTTTGATAGAAATTTTGTTTATATCGGTTATCTCGTTTCAGAGACAAGTTAAGATAAAATTTATTCAGAGAAAGTGATCAATATTTATTATTACCATCATTATCATTTCTTTATGTTATTTATGTAAGTTATAAATTATTGCGAAAAAAAGAAAAACAAATATCAGCACAACAGTTGTAATTTACTAGAAAGTTCATTTGAAGATGTTAACAAAATAATTGTGGTGCGCGCGAATTAATAATAACTTTAATTATGTTTTATGGCCATTTAAAATGTACAACATTTTTTGTTGTTTTTTTTGCTTGAGTAGTTAAACTAGTATGTGGTGTGTGGAAGAAAGTTGATGTTAAATCAATTTTGTTGATCTAGGATGCAGAGTCATACAATTTTATAGTATAAATTAACGGTATAAGCAAATGCATAAAATAGAAATAAAGGTGAAAATTATTTGTCTTGGTTCAAGGTCAATTTCGATGTATATGATTTATAATAGTCACATATATGTATAACAGATGTAGAAATTGTTGCTAATTGATTATTTGATTAATGTTCATGATTCAAGCAAAAAATTCTGTCTCATTTCACCATGTTTTAACATCTTAATCACCTTACTTATTGATATACATAGGACACAGTTTTCTCATGTGTGGCTTTTATTTATATTATATTGTAATTTGTTTTTGACTTAATTAACCAAACACTTCTTATATGGTGATAATGGGTTTACTTTATACGTTTTTGAGCCTTTTTACGGTGTTGTCATTAATTATCATGTGGTCATTTCGTTTTTGGGCAGATCAATTATTAGATCCTTATGTAGATCATTATTAATTATGCGGAGCTTAAAGATAATCGTTCAACTGAAGTTGATTGCATTAATTCAGTGCTCTTGATATTTGGTGAGGTAACTTTATTGAACTGCCTTTTCGATTTTTTTCAATTGGTATGTCGCTTAAAATGAGAAAACAAGAGAGAACTACATTGGCACTGGATTATATTATATTATTTGAAATACTTCAAATTAGTTAATATTTTCATTGAAATAATAGTCGGCAAGCAGAATGTAATATGCCGAAATGTCTATTTGGCAGAAACGAAATTACAATATGATTAATTGTATGTAACAATATGATTAATTGTATGTAAGTGTGTTATTTTGAGTTGTTATCACAAAATTAATTATAGCTGTTCATTTACAAACTCATACTATGATAAGATACTCATGTGCATTGAAATAAGTATATACCAAATACTTAACCAGATTGAAGATTTTGATTTTGCAATCTCCAATATCTCAGTGCGTTTGGTTTGGATTAGAAAAAGTTGTTGCAATGCTAAGAGAAAATAAAATTTACCCCGTAATCTATGCAATATTTCCTAAATGTTGCCTTCATTGATCAATGATCATCATTAATAATTGAACAATAATTTTATGCCGCCCATTATTTGTTCCGCGTGACTGCTAATTAGGTCATTTCATAATATAACTTATGTATATCTCTGTTGTTAATAGATTATTATCAATAACTTATAAATTATAATATATTCAGTTATAACAAACAAGCATTAATACTTCCGCAACTTCGAACTGAGACAAGATGATTTTGCATACAAAATCATTTCTGAGATCAATTCATTGTCATCACTATCTCGTGCATTTATAAAACTTTCGATTCTATATACAAAAACCATATATCCCACATTTATTAACAAAAATACATAAATTTTAAGTCACAAAAAAAATTAACATAAAATACATAAAAAATTTCTTTGAACCGTAAAATAAAACAAAAAATCACGAGAGAAAATTGGTTCTTGTGATTGTTTGATTTACTTTAGCTTGTTAAACGATTCGGGGTGTCTACGTCAAAAACAATAAAAATATTTCGGATATCCGGAAAACACTATAACCTTTCGAATTACACACCTTTAATTTATTTATGACTGAATTTTCAAGACATGTAATAATTTAAATGCCGGTGCGATATTTGAAGAGGTTGGGGTGGATGAACGATTTTTTATGCAGGTGATTACATTTTGTTTTTTTTATGAGTAAAAACTATAAAATGAAATTATCATTGCAAATTGGTTTAAACGTACATTTGGTAAAGGGTATTGCAAATTCATTTTAAAAGTCTTTGCGCGATGATATCGTTATATTGTGTACAGTGGATTAATAGAATGTGAATAGATGCGCAAGAATGCTATATTAAGGTTATTGTATAGATACTATAAGTATAGATGCTATATTGTATAGATGCGTCAGATTTATATTTGGTTTCTTAACGGAAATCGTGCAGTAGTTTTAATGCATATATTATTACCTTGGATTTACGCCATTGTAATTATTCAAAGTTGATGTGGTCAGTCATGCACGTATGAATATCAGTATTGCTCTTTCGATGACATAATTATTTGTTTAGATCTCAAGGCTTGAAATTTCTTATACTGTTTACTCAGTGTCAGAGAGTTCAAATGTTTCCTTATATACTTTTCCCTCTTCGATGTAAAATTCAAAAATTCTGAAGAAAATTTAAGTCACCAGTTCGAAAGTACAGTTACTGTTAACAAAGTATTATCTGCAAAGATGTGAATACTCCAAGGCAGCTTGATAAATGACCTCTTTCAACACTGGCAGTTTGATGACCACTTGTTTTGTGAAATTTATTGATAAATTCGTTGTTATTCTAAAAATTCATAAGTTTTTCAAGAAATGGTTAGTTAATCTAACCCCGCTTTCACGGTTGTAGTTAGACTTATGCTGGGCAAGGTAATGATATTAGGACTAAAACCAGAGTCATCTAAAATATAGATCCTTAGTAATACGTCGTATTTTTAATAGACGTTTTTTTGAAATAATTTTTATGAAGCAGTTATCTAGAATAATTTAGACGGTTCTACTAAAACTCGTCTTCATCTCCAAAATCATTTCGATCATTAAACTTGGGTTATGGGATGATCGTACACATACTAGAGTAACTTTTATAAAAGATATTATATAGGACTGGGGCCAATGATATCCTACCTTCATAATCTACACACAAAAATAGACAATAAAATCCGAAACATCAAATTCACTTTAGAGACAGAAATCGAAAAAAATTATTAATTAAAATGAACCCAAACAGACTACACAAGAGTCAATTCAGCTTCGAACTACTCGTTCCGACACATGAAATGGCCGTTGATCAAATACCATTCCATGGTAAGTTGTTATTATGTACTTGGTAAAATCATAGTCGAAATCTATAAACGACAATTAAGGCATGGGTTAGCTAAAGCAATCATATTCACTAGTAAAGATTGCTTTTTATAACCTATAATGTCAAAGAAGGCATATAAGCAGTTGAAAATACGTTAACAGCACTGCATATCACATCCTGCAAAGAACACCTCGCCATTGATTGTCAGTTTTCAATTTTACATACCGAAATCCTTGTTCGGTTTAATTTACATGTCAAATACTATTCACTTGTTGATTGATTATTTTTGATTATGATTTATTATAATGCATTAAACATTTTGTTTATCCACTGTACAACCAATAAAACATAATCAACTGAAAAACACATTAAAGAATGATACCTTCTATACACATAATATATTTATTATGTGAGGATGTGAGGTAAATATCAAATGAATATATAAAAAAAATTCTCGTGTTCAGTAACCGTGCGATCACATACATTACTCGTATATAGCCGCTATACACATGCCTCATCGTGTACTCGTATATAGTTTTTATGACAAAATTTTAATGGTCATTTGAATAATCTGAGTTAAAGTAAATTTTTTTCCTATCAATATATTGTGTTCAGTTCTCAAACTGAAAATTTCACTCGCGGTTGTGCGACTCTCGAAGCGTTAACGAGAAATCAATTAAAATTTAAACAAATTGAAGTGAAGTAGTAAAATTTTATAATTTAAATTGGGTTTATATCAATTGAAATTAAAAATCGAAATTAAAATTCAAAAATATGGTTTTCGCTAAATCAGTTCACTTAAATTTATAAACGTGATCGGTAGTGAAAACTATATACTCGCGCCAATTGCATCGTGATTTAAGTGGGTGAGCGTGTGATATTGATACGCATAGTGAATTTGTTGTGCTTATATAGCTTATATGTCTAGTGATCTTGTGTCTCGTATATAGTAATCATGATCGATTTTATAGAAGATGGTGAATTGTTTAAAGTTTTTGTGGTTATCGTTCGAAAGTTGTTTTAAAATTGATACGACTGCTTCAACAGATTCGTCCGCCGTTGAAACAGCACCAATATCACTGGGATTTGCACATTGTGAAAAAGATAAACGTGATAATGAAGTGAAAACAAGATCCAAATTTTATTCGATCAATAACAATACGGATACAAGCGATAGTGATTTTAGTGAAAATGTAACGACAAAATTGTCGAAACGAAATGGTGGTGTAATACGAAATTATATGAGTACGCGAAATCCTGCTGTGCGTTTACCCAGTTTATATAATAATGAATGGATACTAAAGTATTCGGATAGTTATAATCCGCATAGTTTCGACAGTGGTAGCAATAAATTTGATTTAGTACCGTGGCGTCATTATAAACGTCGTATCGATATTTTAAATCAAATCGGTTGGGAACCATCGACTTTGACACGAAATGTTGATAAGGGATCGATCAAATCGGTAAATAAATTGCAAACGCAACGTACGAAACGTTCGTTAAAACGTAAATTAGAATATGATCGACGAATACGTAAACATATACGGATACGGATTATGTTTTCGATTGAATTGCGTCACAAAAAAATGGAAGTAGTTGTGCCCAAATTTCAGACACGAAAATTCGAAAAGGTTTTGATTGAAATGCAGCATCCACAGATCTCGATGCGTGCCCTACAACAAACTAATACAATGTGCGATTTTGAGTCGAGTGAACATGAAATACAAAAACATTGGGCATACTTTAGCCAACGGGATAGTAAACCGGCATCGTATGTCCAGTCAAGGATATGTCGAAAACCATCGACTCTTTATAATATTCAAACGAAGGCGGTTACCTCTTCGATACGGACAATTCAACAGGATAGTAGTTTTGTGATTTGTGAAGCGACCACTATTTTTTCGACAACTACATCGGCACCAACTGAAATTGAAGCTACGCATTTTCTTTGTTCAGAATGTTCAAGGTATTTATGTTTATGGATTCATGTTGCACAGGTGGTGTAAATTTAATTATCGTCATTAAATTTTGAATTAATATAATTTCTTAAAATTGAAATTTATATATGTGAGTTTAGTGAAATTTGTATTATTAGCCAATTTCGTTTTTAAATGTTTCAATTAAAAAACTATCTCTCGCACACACACTATTGACTCATTTATAGTGTTTTTGTTTCGGTTTTATTTTTATATTGAATAAGTTTACTGATCTGCATCAAATCAGCCAACCAATGGATTCAATGAGACTCTATATAAACTATATTATATATAGTGTTTATAATGCGAATATAAAAAATATTTGTATAACGAGTTCAAGGTACCAATGACATTAATGACGGCGTATCATTATTTTGATTTTACTTTTCATTTGAATTTGTAGTTTTCGGCTTCATTTTCCTGTGTAGGTACGAGTATATTTGTTGATTATCATGTTGGTATATAATATGGAAGAAGACAATGCAATGTATGATTTCATGCCGTCTATTATATGTATATAACACAGATGGGGTCTTTGTTACACTAAATTTTATGTAAACTATTGCCTATGGTAACGGGGAAATGATGAATCGTTAACAAGTGCTTTGTTTATATTTTGGGTGGATGTTCACCTCAAGGGCACTAGATTCATTCGTTTCGTTCAACTGATTAAACACACTATAGTTGAAACATTTATATCCTATTTTAGTAATATATTATTCTGCAGCTGATAAGCCTTCTCTATAACACTATAATTAATTATACAGTACTATTACAGTAATATTACTGTACAGTACTAAACTAAGCTGTATGTCCGACCAAATGGCGCAGGAGTTAAAACGCAGCGAGATTTATCATCATTCGATTACGATCGGTAACATGGATGAAAATATTTTATGACTTAGCTCTGTTGGAGTACAGACTTCATGGGCCGTTCCATCTTCATCCATGTGAATACTATAGTTGTCATAGAGCAATGCTGCGCATGGTAGGACTTTAACAGATAACCGCAGGCTTTCGATAGGATGGTCATGCTTTTCTGTTTATTTTTTGAAGTATAACATACTATAGCTGTGTTTTAATATTCGCGATATCCAGAGCATGCTATCCGGAGCTAAGGTTTCTATCATATTGTATTATCCGCGAGTGTCACTGTTAATCAAAAATAATGTTACGTTTTCCCCTAGTAGGGCTTCAAACCAGTGTTGTGCGATTACGCGTATTTTGATATTGTCGACATGTTGGTGTCAACAATTAGTAGACAATGTCGACAATTCGAAGACAATGCCGACAATTCGTAGACAATGTCGACAATTCGTAGACAATGTCGACAATTCATGGACAATGTCGACGTTTAATAAACAATTCCGAAGTATACCAAATATATTAGCTTATTATAACTATACAGATTAGCAAAAATAATATAATATTATTTAAAAGCAAAATTCTTACGAATTTTTAATAATGTCATAGAAAATTACAATAGATAAAGAGTTTCTATGGTAAGAAAATTCTCAATATAAAATAAATATATTTTATGCAATTTGTTGGTGTAACTTTTGTAATAGATTTTGTAATTATATCGGTCTTCCTTTTTCTAACATTCATGTATTGTATAAGTACAATCATAATTCTCGTGTGTACAAAAACAGTATAAAATATATAAAAATCTCAAAAAATATATTTTTTCAAATGTCATTCATAAAACAATAAATATATTTCTACTTACTTCCCTCTAAACGCTTGCTAAGATCAATATTTTCAAATTTTTATTTAGTAAACGCAACAATCCAACAAAATTGTAGGCGATATATCGTCGGCGAAAACTAGAACGTGTTTAAAAAAAAACATACATATTTGTGTATCGGAAAACAATGTTCCAACGATACGAATTATTTTTTTAGGAAAGAAATACGATTTTTGTTTTGTGTTGCAGCTGATTACAAAAATAATATTCGTTTATTTAGAACGATACATACACATGTCGGCCCATGAACACTGAGAGCATGCAGGGGCTGATTACTGAAATTGGTGTTTTTAACATAATTTACATTTACATTATCACAATCTGGTAGTTCACCGAGAGTGGTACTATCATTTATCTTATTCACATCTAATAATCGTATTTATATTTATGAAATTTGGTGGTTTTGATAAATCGAGATATGTCGAGCAAGTATTAAGTTCGATCGAATGCGCAGGAGCAGTTCTTTTGAAAATTTTTATAATTGACTGAATTTTGTACTCAAAACAGTAGCACAATTTTAGTTCTTAAAAATGACACTCATAATAAAAATGGGCGCTTAATGTCTTTCAGAAGATGGATAATTCAAATTATATTTTAAGTGAGATGGTGGATAATTTGTATTTGATGTCACTTAGTCGACCTGATACTAAGATTGTTAAAATTAAACTTCCTAAACAAAGCCAACCAATTTTGAATTTTAAAACACATTTATATGGTTAAAATTATTCTTTTTTTATTATCTTTTCATTTGTTATTATTGTATCTGTTCATCTGTAAGATGACATTTGGTTGTATTATTCAAAGAAATAAAGATTTAAAAGAAAATTTTTACCAATTATGGAATTACAATAGTGGTTGTTGAATGAAATTGATTATTTCGGTTTTGTACTATATCATACATATAACATATTATGTTCTTAAAAGGCTCAAAATAATATTTTAAATTCGTAAGAACTTGGCTTTTAAATTGTTTATTTTGATTATCTATAGTTATGATAAACTAACATATTATTCAGTATGGTACGCAATTTTTTATCAATTGTCGACATTGTCTACGAATTGTCGACATTATCGACATTGTCGACACAGCTTTTTTAATTGTCGACATACATTGTCGACACGTGTAGACAATGAATTGTCTACGTCATGTAGACAATACGGCACAACACTGCTTCAAACCAATCCTCGGTTCGATCACTGGATTCTGAATAATTAAAACCACTTGCTTGTTTTTCACTATAACTTTTATTAATAGTCACTATAATTCACTATTACAGTCACTATTACATATTTTATTTCACTGTTACTTTAACTATTTCACTATTTATTAGTGTTTCCCGATTTAATTTTATCGCTTTCTCAATTCAAACCTGAGCTCTACGCTTTCTGTTCGCGTAGTTATACTCATTTTGCCCACTTCTCGGTCATAGTTGAATTTTTCATTTATTTATTATTTCGACTGTATACTGCGAGTCATGCTGATTTCCAATTACGAGCATTTAGTACTTCTATTCAATCAGAGATTTCACCCGCGTCCGTAACAATAAATACGTAAAAAGATAAATTTTGACATTTAATGCAATGAATTTTTCGTTTTCAGGGATGAACATTAAAAAACCCATATTTTTCGTAAATTTCCCATCAAATAATAGCTGCTCTGGATAGCGGCTCCGGAAAATGCTCTATAAAAATAGGTAGAGCTAAATATTTATTTTTACAAATTTTGGTATCAAATTGAATGAAATATTATAGTTTGGTTTTAAATAAATTGTGTTTACCTATAAATCGAGCATTAAATTGGATTTTAAATTGAGAAAAATTTTTGCTCCGCATCGCCGCTATAATATTAAAACACGGCTTATATTAGTGCTGCCACTAGCATTTACATCTTCTAAGAGGTGTCACTATCATTAACTCCTGTTATGGCGAAAGGAATTGAAAAACAAGACTGATGTGTCGAAAAACTTAACTCATGGTTAATAGTTTCTGTTTCATCTTCTAAGTATTACACTTCCACATACAAATTGACCAAATGATTAATGGTAGTATGTAGTTCTTATTTTTTTTGTACGCGGATTTTCTGGAAAGTACAATCATATTCCAATTAATTAAGATTATTATGATAATAATTATACAAAAATGTTTCTTGCCTATTTTGCATTATATGTATAAATTAACACAAATCTGTGTAAACTAAACTATGGTTGAATTAGTTAGTGTGATAAGCCTAATATGTTTTTTTATGGTTAATTATCGCAATCATAGTTTTGTTAATTTTAGCCCAGCTGAAACCTTTTTATTAAGACATGCATTTGGATAGAAGTAAATATATATAGTTATCAAACATCTTTGAGATTGTATATTATTAATGATATTTTGTATCACATATCATTAATTTTGTTAATTTTAGCAGGGAGATAAATTCTTTTAATTTAAATGGAATCATATCGGAATCATATTCCGTAATATTGTCTTATTGTCAAGCTGACACTATGGCCTCCTTTTTCATAAGTTTTTAAGACGCTGCGACATGACTTGGCATTTTGATGTATAGTGTAGATAACTGTAAATTTAGATCATAATCGCATGTCCTCGATTAATCTAGCAACGGCAGTAGATTGCACGATTAGTTGAGTAAGGCTAGATTAAGTAAGGTTCTCTTCGAGAGATAGGCACATATGGTTTTATATTTTGAGTTTGTAATGCAGCTAATGAATATCATGATGACGTGACTGAACGGAGGAAAGTAAAGTGAGCTGTGAAATATATATATAATTTTCCGATTATATAAAACCAAAATGAAAGAGTTATATCCAAATTGAAAGAGCTAGGTCCTATACTTGCCCGTATTACGAAGATAAAGCAAAACTTTGACATCTTATTGTGACCGTCAAAATTAACATTTTACTGCTAATAATAATGGTATTTTGGTTTTTTACTTCTAAACACAACCGAGTTTATTTGTTTTGAAGATAAGGAATTCTTCCAAACTCATGATCGTCAAGAATTATAAGTTTCTAAACTATATTAATATTGTTTTCATATTCTCGTTATGAATAGAAGATCTATAGGGCAATAATATGTTTTAAAACATTATTTTCGATTATTTGCGTCAATAAACGATCGAACTACATAATTTGGTTAAAAAATACCGATTAGTGTTTACAAGATAAATGGCAGTTGACATACAATTAAATCATTTAAACTTAATCTCTTAATATTGAAATCGAAACCCATTGGCTAATTGGTCTCATTTAAAAGATTACATATAGTAAGTTGATACTTTATGAAAGCCGCAATAAAGTTAACTTTAACGAATAAATCATTAAAAATCTAAAAAAAAAGTGAAAGCTTATTTATAAAAAAATGTTTGCGCCTATAGTTAAGCTATATTTTGTTACATGAGCACAAAACGTTTCTATGAAATAGCAACACTTTAGGCGCACTTATAATGTGTAATTAAATTATTAAACAAGTTGTTTTGTCAATTTTTGTTTCAGAACCACAGTGGGTTGCCCTGGCGGTACCGAGTCCAGGTTGCACAATCACCTGGACTTACCTGGATCACATACAACAACTATGCCGTCGTTGGAGCGACCACCGGGCGGTGCACTAGCATTACATTATGCAGCCGCGCGTGGTTGTTTGGATTGTGTTAAACTGTTGGTCGAAGCATCGCCAGAAATAAGGTAAGATATAAAACTTGTTCTTACGCACGATATTAATAAGAATAATAAAACGAAACAAGTTTTATACATAGCTTCGTTAATTTTAGAATCTAGATTAAATTTTTGTTTTGTATACATTGAGAGAGAATTTAATAATGGTAACAAACAATAAACAAAACTTATTGATAATAAAATTCTGGTTTTTATAATATAGTTTTGTTGTTAGCACAGTTAATGAGGTATTTTCTTTCCTAACGGAAAATATAAAGTTTTTTTTTGTAAGAAAAGAAAACAAATTCTTGTACAATTTTACTTTAGATCTGTCACTTTGTATATAACGTATTTTTGCAGTACTAACCTGTCTTATTTGCATACAAATTATAGTTTGTAACTGTTTTGGACCATATCGGCAAGTGAGTTTTGTTTTGTCAATAAATTTATCAATGAATCATTCATTATGCGTGCAAATGTTATTTTTATAATTGACACATAAATTCTTCAATCATGCAAATTATACTCGTATACTGGTTTCTAATCAGGTCAATGTGATTTTTAAGATTACGCCCTGATAACAGTCACTACATAAAGTAAGTTTTGATTAATTCACTTTCAATCATAAAACTTTATACAAAATAAGCCATATTGTGACAATATATGAACGTGATAATAACCCAATTAAACATTAAATAGTAAAATTACAAAACTATAAAACTAACAGTAATTGAAGCAAAACAAATTATTAAAAGGTAAACATCATTAGTGAAAGACAGACTAAATCTTAATTTCCATCATATTTACATCTTCTATGTAATTGCATATTATGTTTTTGTCTAAATCATAACTTGCTCACATTAGTTTAGTATTGTACTGTATGAAAAACCATATAGAAAACTCGTTTGATGGTTTAACTTAAAATTGGGTTTCTTTCGTCGCTCGCTATTATATATAACTTGATTAAGATTTAAAGATAGTTGTGAAATATATACGGTATTGAAAGATGATCGGTTTGATCTTCTTTAGTTAATAGAAAATTAATGATTAGCAATTAAAAGAAGTATAATTTGGGTGATGTATGTAATTCGAGTAATTGATTGTTGTTGTGTAATTTTACAATAACTTGCAATAATTTAATGATGGACTCATTAGATTTGTTCCATTTACCAACGTTAATATATATATATATATATATATATATATATATATATATATATACTATCCTATTCATATATATTTGTGCAGTGTATATTTTTATTGCAACGCCACACAAACTTCTTTAAAAATGATATTAACAAAAATTGTTTTGAAACTATTAATTTTTATTTAATAAGCTTAATTATTTTTCTTTATAATTTAATAAAAAAAAATGTTTAATTTTAATTATATGGAAAATTACAGTTAATTTAATCTTATACAACAGTATTTGTGCACATAAATTTTTATTCATAATTATTTGTGCACATCAAAAATACTAACAAAAATAATTTATAATAATAAAATCAGTTATATTTTAACTCAGAATAGACAAACACACATCAAACAACAAATCCACATGACGTATTTTCTCATTTTGACTTCGGATCTTCTGTTATCCGCCTGAGCATAGAGTCGATTAAATTTTTTAAAAAAATTTATTGGGACGGTGCTCCACTTATTTATTATGGCGTTCCATATGGTTTCCATAAGTTTCCTTCCAACAACACAAGGAATTTGTCTTTCTATGTACGCCCACATATTCTCAATCACATTAAGATCCGAGCATTCTAATAAAGGTTGGTCCAAATCTTTTAAACATTTTAGTACCATTTGGCTTTTATGAATAGGAGCATTATTCTGTTGCAACATAAAATGATCTCCAATTAATTTGCATCCAGCCACTAACGCCACATGATTTAGAAGATTCATAGAACGGCTTTTACCATAACTTTCTCTCTTAACAATGTAATCTGAACAACACTGTCATACGATACGCATTCCTATATCATTAAGTGGCCTCCACCAGTGATGGTGTGACGACTGGACGTTTAAACTTCTCTAAACGTTTCAAATAAAATAATGCCTTCCCCAGGTCCCATCAAGAAAAAAAAATTATCCGTCCATCCATTAAATATTCCTCCAAAACTCAAACGGCTTGTTAGTATGCTTCCTTTGCAAATTTTAATCTTTTTAATTTATTTACTTTTGATATTAATAGTTGTTTTGAGTGGTGGATTTTTTAATATTCTCCTTCCTTAATCTTCTGTGTATTGTTGGTTAGAGTACGAGTTTATTTCTTGAAAAGTTTATTAACTTTTGTAAACTGTTTTGCGTCGTTGCTGGATTGATTTTCACTGATCTTACAATTGTCACCTTTGAATAGCCACCTCAGAACCCGGATCTTTATGTTATTGAGAATATATGGGCGTACACAGAATGATATATTCCTTGTGTTGTTGGAAGGACTAAAAAAGCCACTTGGAACGCCATAATAAATAAGTGGAGCACCGTGCCAATAGATTTTTAATCGACTCTATGTCCAGACGTCTCATAGAAGATCTGAAGTCAACAGGAGGAAATACGTCATGTGGATTTGTTGTTTGATGTGTGTTTGTCTATTCTGAATTAAAATATAAAGGATTTAATTATTATAAATTAATTTTTTTTAGTATTTTTGATGTGCACAAATAATTATGAATAAAAATTTATGTGCACAAATACTTTTGTATAAGATTAAATTAACTGTAATTTTCCATATAATTAAAATTAAACATTTTTTTTTATTAAATTATAAAGAAAAATAATTAAGCTTATTAAATAAAAATTAATAGTTTCAAAACAATTTTTGTTAATATCATTTTTAAAGAAGTTTGTGTGGCGTTGCAATAAAAATATACACTGCACAAATATATATGAATAGGATAGTATATATATATATATATATATATATATATATATATATATTATATATATATATATATATATATATATATATATATATATATATATACACATATATACACACATATATATATATATATATACATATATATATATATATATATATATATATATATATATATATATATATATATATATATATATATATATATATATATATATATATATATATATATATATGTATATATATATATATGTATATATAAACTATTACAGATTTCTGTATATGAGCATCTCGATTGAATATCTGAATTCCTTAATACCTATGAGCCTGTAACTGACAGGATTTACATTTTCCTAATATTAAAACATTCCATGAGCCTGCAACTGACAGGATTTACATTGGCCCAAGTACCAATAGAATTTTGTGATTGATTCGGTATTATCGATTTCACCGCCATTTTCGTTCTAACTATCAACCGTTTCGATATCACCGTCTGTATATTATGTAAAACATCTTTCCAAGCACAAGACTCTTGATATTTTCTTCTTTAGCTCATAAATGCGTCTTGATGTATTGTAACTGTAAGTGATGTACATATATATCATAATCATAATCATTTAAATGTTTATGCCTTTTGAGCATATTAGTGTCAGAGTAATCGCTATTATCGACCAAATAAATACCCTTTAAAACGTAAAACCATGCATTTTATTACGAAGGAGCTTTGTAATTTTTTAGGTTTCAGTTAAATTGAGCAGTACGATAATTATTCACTCTGACTGTCAGACGATCACGCATCTAAATTTATTGTGATGTGTAGCTTGCATCATATGATGACTTTGATGCAAGACTTTGTTAGTTTCTGTCTACTTAGATTTAAAATTTGTCAAAAGTTAATATAAAAAGCCATTCAGAAGGCCAGTTAAAAACAGGTGAGTTTTTTCTAAATCGATGAGTTGTAACCTTTATTAAATAATAAATAAACCAAGAGAATTGCGCCTTCAATTTTACGGTGTTGTCTCCAGTACATTGTTTTCTTTAAGTTTTTCTGAGTCTCTTATATGAGCTTTTGTTTGGAACAGTATTAAAGTATATTTAATATTAATATTTTAATATTGCACTGTTTGCAACGAATGAGAAGATTCAAATTCAAATTGCCACTATATAGTGCCATTTCAAGATATTAAATTATTTAAATTTTGATTGATAAAGTAAACTCTTTTCAATTTGAAATACATTAAACTGTCAAAGTACTTTAAACCCTTGTAGGGTTACTACGAGTTACCTCAGATCAACGTATAAAATCAAATTTTTGAATCAAATTTTAGTTTTAAATTCGAACCACGTTCAACTTTCGTTTTTTCTCTCACATATTTCCTGAACCGCAAATCTTTATCTATAAGAAATAGTATTATTTGAAGGCATTAAATAGAAATACCATTTCTATTATAACAAACATTTCAATTGTAAATAAAACAATTGTGAAATATCCAATAACGAATACTAGAATTATTTAATTCATCTCGTATATGTCCAGTTCTATGGTAGACTGTTGCCATGCTTCCTTGAGGACTAAAAAGTTAACTACATTGATATCTGAACGATATCATAGTTCATTTAGCCAACATGTTCCATCCATAAGGTATACGCTAGCTAGTAAGTCACTGCCTTCCATGTTGTTTGGATCTTAAAGAAAATAAGCAAAATAATTATGTTCTAATCTCAGATATTAAACCTACTTTTCAAACTATTTGATGAAATCGAGTCAGCCGCTGCACGAAATAATTAATGGTTATGGCCAGATATAGTTTGTTTGTAGAAAAGCTATTGTGAATACTATAGCAACACAATACTCTTAATAAATTAACTACTTGATTGCTAAACAAGTGTGATAATTGTTAAATCATGTGTTTTAATGCTTATATAATTTATCAAACAATGGATAAACACTTATCTGTATGCTACAATTTCTTTAATTCAACTCTTGACAGATAAAAAGTCTTACAGACTGATTCAAATTTACATAATTGATCACAGTGTACATCAAAAAATTTAATTTTGAGGTTTGAAATCGATAACTATAAAAATATCTGGAAAATAGTTATTTTTTGAGAAGGGCATTCAATACAACAACTATCCTGCAGCTGTATTCCATGTAACCAGTATGAATTAGAACAAAATTTTTTTATTTATAAGTGTCAGCAGAAAAACAAAAAATGCTGATTTAGAAAATGAAGATTGCAAATCGAAGATTTAGATACAATGGCACACATTTCAACAAAACAAGATTTAATGAATACTTTTGCAACTTTGTAATGTATTTTAAATTTAACCGTAATTACAATACAACTTATAGTTTATATGCACAAAAAATGTCCGATTTTAGATAAATTTCGACTTTTTTTTTCTATTTGAACGTATTATTTATTTGGTTCTATAAACCCACGGTTGAAAACCACTACTATAACGATTAGACGATTAGAATTACTATACTTGACGTCATTAGTTCTCTACTCATTAAGTACTCCTGAATTTTATTTTGCTTGAATGAACGTATATGAGTTTAGCTTCTTTGTCTATAAAGCTTATAGAGATATGCTATTCAGTTCGTCCAAATGTATTTACTTTACAACTGTTTTGTCTTTAAGGCATTGTGTTGCTATATCGTATGGAACTTACCATAATTGATGGGTTCCTCTCAGAAATCCAGTATGAAGAAGCTCAATGTGTTAAATAAAATGTTTGTCGTAAAATTTCGGCGATTTGTTTTTTTATAAATTGTCGTCGCCGCATCATTAATTTTATGAACAATCAAAATATAAGAAATACATATCAAACGTTAAAAAGAGATCCAATTGTATTTTTTTATCCATAACTAAACCCAGTATGAACAATTTAATAGTGGATTAATCAACTGTAAACTTTAATTATATTTCTTCATATATTAGACAAATAAATGTAAGTATAGCAAATGTATAAGAATTATGTGCATATGTACATATAAGTAATGCATACACACTAATTAAACTAATTGTGCATCGATTTGGAGTAATTTAATTAGAGAGTTTAGAAACTGGAATAGAAACAAAACAAATATTTCGATTCGTGTGGTAATCATTGATATCTTAGCAATAGGGTTGTATATTTACCATTTTTTAAAGTATTGTACGATTAGACAGATATGCAATTGGAGTGTCTGTGGTGCAATAATTTTTTTAAAAGCTTTCGGGCATTTTTTTAAAATATTTTAATTTGAAAACCTCAGTTTGTTTACAATGGAAGAAATAATTGGTTGAATAATAGTATCTATAGCCATAGCAATCTTCGAATCAATTATTTTATCTAATTTTATCTTCAACGTATGTTTAATGATCGCATATGTACTTATACATTTAACGATTCTATTACACAATTACTTCCTTGACTATAAATTTTTCTTTTATATTTACCACTCAACATTTATAGCGGATAATTTTTTGATTCAAAATCTTTTAAGAAAGTACATATATATAAGAAAGAAAATAAACAACAACGAAAGCTGAGAATAAGACGAAGAAGAATAAAAAACTAAAACTGCTGTTAGATGTTATATTTTTATTTATGTTTCGCGATTCATAACGTCAACACACTTCTTTGGTTTTGAATCGTTCGTATAGCGTTGTACGTTGTTTCGTTTCATATTGCGATACACTATGGTTAAATAAGTGAATTTCGCGTTAAATTTTATTTAGTACATAGTGCATAGTGTTTAGATTATTGTTCCGAAATTAAAATAAAAATTTGTTGTGATTTTTTAAATTATATAGTAACAAAAGTTTAATGTGAGAGCTTTTCTTTGTTTATAAATAATTTTATATTTTTTGGTGGAATTAAATATTTAAGTGTGAAGTAAGAAAATATTAAGTGTTGTGGTGTATTCCAAAAGTGTTTTAATACGTTCATATCGGAATCACAATAAAATGGATTAGTGCATATATTTGTTGTTGTTGATTAATTAGCAAGCTTTTAACCATAAAAATTTTTGGTTTGTGGCAGAAACGGTATTCAGTACTAATAAAATTAGATATGCCTATTATAGCTTGGCTTTTGTACATAGAGCAATATTTTCTTAGTAATTTACCATAATATGCGGCCCGACATAGTATAGTGTATAGAGAAACGTTAATCTCGTTCAAATCTTGTTTTTATTATTACAATATAATTAAATTTTACCACAAAAATGATCGCTCACCATAAATAGATGAATTGGCAGATAGCAATCGTTGATCGTTAATCATGTATTTTTGATCGTAAATGTTTTTAAATTATTTTATAACTGCTGTGTGGAATATTAATTTGTATATACTGTTTTGACAGCTTGACTCTTTAATAATATTATTAATTTAAATAACTGTTATAATTGACATAAATATTAAAATAATATAACATATTTTAGAAAGACCATAGTCATGGTATGATCTTTGTATATATGTTTACTAAAATTACAACAGACCAGAACTCATCGAATATATATTTTTTGAAGTGAAAGCGTTTTATAATTTGACTTTTAACTTACTTACTCTACTGTGTAAGGCTTGCTGAATTTAACGCATTTTTTGTTAAATTTATTAAGCGCTTAAAAGTTTATATTATAGTTTAATGGATGAATTTCATATAGAACAATATAATTCAAGTTTATAAAAATAAAATCCATAATTTTTAATAAATATTAATCTTATAATTAAAACAACTAATTAAATGAATTTAAAATAATGACCGTTGGATGAAGAATCATGTAATAAGGTGATTTTTGGACACCACTTCCATTAATTCACAACCGATTTATATATCGTGTAAACTGAACGTATGAACCCTCTCATTTCTCGGTATGCAAAGGTTGTAAAAGTTACTGTGGGGAGCATTGATACATCTTTTATCTTAAATCTGCTATATGCACTTCTCCAGTTCTGTGGAATGCAGATTATGTCAGACCTTTCTTTATTCAGTGTAGCGCATCAACTACCTTACTTATTTTACCATAATAACCGATCATACAAATTTAAAGTAATTAAAATAAAAAATTGTTATTTCTGTACTTCTCGCACGCTAGAGTTTTTAATTACAGGGCTTTAACTTTACAATAGATATACTATACGAGTATTATTATCTTTAAAATTTACAATAGTATAGAATACATAAAGGTTAAAAATTAATTCTTTCTGTCATTCACTATGATACGCTACATTACTGAATAATAATAATGGCCCTCATACACCTTGATCTAAAGGATCAACACTTGAAAAATTTACAGTGTTTGATTAACACATTAAATGCTCATATCAGTATTTGCGGTGTTTTCTGTCGCTGAATTTACACGCGAAGTGGCAATGTTCAACAATTTTAGGCTATAACCTATCCTATGATTATGATAACATTTCCAATACTTTACAGATTTGATTAAATTTTATATGTCAGTTTTCGGGAAAGTAGAATCTTACACGCCGGTTGTGGTTAAGAGAGTTTCTCATCGGGCCTTGGTTTCGATTTCGATTCTCCCAGTTGATCAAAAATGAATATGCTTCGGATGACATAAAACGCGATTGAGTGCGAAAGGCACTCGTTGGGCTGTCCTGACCACCTAAAATGTGCACCAAGAGGTATAAATGGTTCGTAAGGTCGAATTTGAGATTGAGACGCGGTCAGAACTGTTCACTTTATACGTTATTTAAACTATCTAACACATATATCTACAAATGTTTTCTGTTGCTTATTTTTTGTCAATTGTAGAAATATCTGGGAGACAAACAAATTAATTGTTGTAATTGTTTCGCTGTGTACCTCATAATCATTTAAACATATACATTTCAATTTCATTAATACAAACTATGATAAATGATAACATCATTGTTATAAATAATTACACAAGCATCAAATATACACAAAATTTACAATAGTATTTTACAAATATTGATCATTAAAACAAGACTTGAACAACTGAAAATTTCATATATTGTTCTTAGTTCATCAATTCATCCAAATTAATAATAGGTCTCGTTATGATAATTAAACTTTTTGACCAAATGATTTTTGATAATTAACTGAATAAATTAAAAACAATTCGATCATCTAATAAACAAAGGACGTTATAAATTTTCATTTCATTATCATTTACAATTATCGGTTCACTATTTTATAAATATTTACACGAGGAAAATCAAGTAAAAAGCTAATTAATTTTAATTACAATTGTTATTAAACACTAAATGAAATTCAAAATTATGTTTTCTACAAATTTATTACCAGAATTTTAATTGGTTCACACTATTTTTACTATACTTACTCTTATCTTTAATTACCAACTAATTAGTTGTAACTTAATTACATTGCTCACAGTTTGTAAATGAAAATTCACAATTTCCATGAATTCATAATCATTCACATTTAAATCCATGCTCTCATGTATCAATTTAATATTCCTACTTATAATCAGTGTGTTTACATATTTCGTTTCTTGTTACCAGGGCCCGTTTTCTTGAATTCTACTGAAATTTCAACACTTAGACTACTTTGACATTTTTACTGTATCTATAAATTCTCCTTATAAATAATAGGTTTTCGAATCATTCAAAAAAAGTTAGTCTTCAAACAGTGTTAATTTATTTTAGAATTTTAACATTTACAAAACAGTTTTAATAATGAATATTTTATAATGGATAGTGAAATTAATCACTTTTTTGAAAATGTGTTGAAAATTAAAAATGAAAAGAGATTAAGAGCTATACATAGATAACGTATAAACTTAAAAAGTTACGTAAGAATTTTTAACGAACCTAATTTTTTTTACATTTTTTTGGATATTTAATTGATTTTAAACATAACTTTTTAAACAGTATATCACATTAAGTAACTTATTCAATATATGTACATAATATTCGTATATAATTTGAACAAGGATTATAATATTTTCAATGGAATTTCCGTTCCCATTAAATGATTATCCTAACAAATACTATATGTAAATATATTACAAATCTATAACACTTACAATAAAACTATTATATCACAAACTAATTTCCGAACACAATTAGTTGTTATCACAGATCTAGAATATTGTCTTGTTTGTTTTTTTGACTTTTACCTCAATACGTTCAAATTTTAATCGCATCAATATACGTTTTTAAGTTGACAGATAATAAATGAACGAAATTTCGTTGAATTTTTTACGTTTCGTTGAGTTATACATGGACAGATACACGGGCAGGCATACATTCGCACTCTTAATTTTTCTTACGTTACGTTAATAATTTTTTTACGTTCTCTATAGTTACCACTTAACTTTTAATTTTTAACAAAATTTGTGTTGAAAAAACAAACCAAAACATGGGCACTACAAAGCTAGTTTTGTAGGTTAATAGGAACAACGAGAAATGAAACATGTTACAAAATACCAAGTGTAAACGTACGGTATCAACTTCATCAATTCCTTCACAGTTAACTACATATTTAACAATTCACAATTATCGTTTCATTGTTTCATAAATATAGGTATTAAATAGTGTAAGCCAATTCACTTTTTGCAAATATTGAAATTGGTTGTGTCAACAAGTGGAAATCATGTACTATTTATTCACAATTTTGATATACATACTTATGTTGATTGCATCAATTTTTTATTTTCATTTAATTTTATTCACAACTTTACGTTAATCCAAAAATTAATTAACTCCATTCACTGTGATTGATCAATTTCAATTAATCATTAAATTCAGTTAAATTCAATTATATAAAAACAATTCACAGTATTTATGCGATTTAAATTATTTTCACTTTAATACGTAATAACATTATGGCATTACTACATCTACTATCAGTCAGAAGCTATTGTCAGTTATCATTTCATTATTTTATAAATACCTTAATTGATGCAAGTTAATAGAATGTTAAAACAGTCGTTTACTCACAATTTTAAAAATTGTTAAATAATATATTCACAATGCACTTTCGAAAAATTTATAAGTGATTTCAATAAAATTAATCAACATTAATAACATCAATTATATTGCAATATTGAAAAATTGCATAAAATGCAAATCTTCAATTCACATTGATAAAAGTATCGTTTCGTTTTTTTTAAAATTTAACTGGACGCAAATAAAGTTCATAAATGAGTAATATTAAGTATTTGTGTAATTAAATTAACTTCATATTTTTAATTCGAAACACTTTTGATTAGTCCAAGCCTATTTATTCCATTGAGACTGAGTTGTTAAATTCATTCACTATTCTTAGATCGAATAATGATTTGCATGCTTCCACGAGTTAAGATTATGATAAAGTTCACACGATTTTTAGTGCTTAATTTAAATTAGCATAAAATTAGAATTTTTCCTTAATATCACGATCATAAAAAATAACTAATATTAATAAAAATAACTAATTAAAATCACAAAAAGTTAATATTTTTGAAGATAAAGTCAATACTATACATTTTTGTGTAATTTATAGAAAGCGTGAATTCTATCGTTATTTATGGTAAATCAATATTAGACACTTGTTATTTGCCCTATCACTTCTTTGGCACTTATCGCACGGCTATAGTCTATAACCCTCATTCAATTTCGTGTATTACCGTTTAACACTTGTTTTCATTACTTGAAGTTACTCCAATTGTTTAAAACTGGTGGTGACCTTTTACCTTTCAAACCACAATAACTAATCTAAATACAACTATTTTTGATCCGGCCTATTTTGTAATACATTACATTAGCGGCATTTCCGGAACCTTATACCATCGACACATATCTAGTTTCGTAACCATAATTGTGAAACTAATGATTTTCGAAATGAGAATACATGGACACACTGCAGTTCTCCTTTCATTTGACAGTTTATCATAATTCGTTAAAATTCTTACGTTATGTGTTTAAAAATATTTTTGTTGCGCCTTCCACCCAAATTTTCCTATTCCTATTTTTAGTTTTATTTTTCATTAATTTATCGAATTCTGTATTAATTTAATTTTTTTAAAAATTTCAACTTATAAAAAAAAATAAACAAATACATCAAAAAACCAATATTTAAAGTTTTCGCTATTCAATAACTGTGTAAATTGGCACTGTCGTCAGTAAAATGCCATGGGATGAGAAAAATATATACAAGTAATGTAATTCAGAAAACTAATAATTATACAAAGTTTGAAACGCTATCATTGACATTTTGTAGCAAGCTTACTCCAAACTAGTTCACGATGCACATGATATTTTTGATTGTTAGATAATAGTCGCTTTCCAATCGACCAACCGTTAGTACTCGCTAGTGAACCGCTAGTAGTTCGGTTCTTACCTAAATAAACCATAGTAAATTTAGCATAGACAAGAACCGAACTACTAGTGATTCACTAGCGGGTACTAGCGGTTGGTCGATTGAAAAGAAACTAATATTTAAGTTGCTATACTACTGTTCTGTTCTGATTTCAAAGTTATGCAATAATATTTTTTAGATTTGTAGCTGTTGTCATTGTTCGGAATTGTTATCATCCGACGTAAAGCCATAGGAAATTTAATAGGAAGTAAATTCCGAAGTTCTAGTTTTCAACTGTTGTCAATCGTGCGGGTTTGACATTGAATATCTTAGATTATACGTTTGGTTTGGTTAACGATGACGTTGTATTCAGATTCCGATAGTTTCTTCGAGAAATATTTCACTTGTTTCCAACAATCTTGGTTGTACTTTTTTACAGTTTCAACGACTGTGTTGTTTATACATAAGTATTACAAGCGGTATTGCGAGAATAAATTGGCCACGGGATTTCAACAAGTTTTGAAACTATACGAAAACAAATGTTTAAAAGAAAAGATAGCGAACCATACACATTTAAATCAAATGTCATCATACATACGTGTTTGTATAGATGTATATATCAGACTGTAAAAATTTCCATAATTTCACTACATGAATATGAAAAGCGAGTTTGATCCGCGCATCATGTGAAAAATCATATAGAAATGAAAACTGAAAACCTTTTGTACATTTCTATGCGTGCAACTAGTGTAAACGAGGTTAGAATGCAATTGAGAAGATGTTACATTTTTTTCCACGAATTGTCTTATTGTTGTTGGGAAAAATTTCACTGAAAAATGTATAATAAAGTAGAAACGTAATACGCAAGGTTACCTTAAAATCGTCTGCGCGCATGTTATGGAAATTTCTTTAAAATTCACTTTGATCATAGGCAGAATGTGCACACTATCATAAGTAAAGTATTTTGTATGTAGCTTAAAAACAAAAATTGCTTGTTTTTAGTAATAGTTTTGTATATATTGTATGTAAGTCCGTTTATGGTGTAAAATCTAGAACAAACTATTAACTTGGTTTGTATTTAAACAAATAAATATTTAGATCGGTGATACATAACGTTCTGGACAAGTTTTTATTTTCTTGTTTATGTTGCTTATTTGTATATAAATCAAAATATTCAATTGTTTTAGAAACTCTTGAAAAGATGTCCAATGTGACGTCAAGAAGAAAGAAAAGCAATAATATCAATATTAACCAAACTAATATTAATAATAATAATAATAATAGTAATAATAATAATGTGATTAATAATATTGCGAACGGAGCGGCATATTTTAGTAATCGTAATGATACATATACAGCATCACCAAAAAATCGTGCTAACATAGTTAGGTAAGTTCTTGCAGCATCATAATATTTTTGTTTTTATATATTTCGCACCTGTTGATCGACTTTCAAATTTATTTATTTTTGAATTTTGATTGACAATCAATTTTTTTACGCGCACCCGTTAAAATCGATCGAACTTAATACGTATATAGAGAGTGAAAAACTGGTGGCGAACCGAAATGTGTTAAAATTCGAGAAAACCATTTTTGATTATTGTTTTTTTTTTTTGGGAGAAATTGGTTTTGTAAATTTTTCGGTGAAAGTAATTAAGAATATTTAATATAATATTGAAAGTAAATTTTGTAAAACATTAATTTCAAGATCACTGAGATGTGAGATGATTTTAATTTTGTTTTTTTGTAGCTCACAGTTTTGACATTTTGAGGTAATTAATGAATGGATTCGGCGATTAATTGGTTTAGATTTCGAAAGACTTTTATTGATTTGGTATTATATGGTGTACGAGTTATGTATTAATTAAAGCTACATGTTTGGCAGGTATCGATATATAGATAATTTTTATGGATTACGACGTTTTTTAAACAATTGTATGCATTGAGCGCAAGGTGTTCCGCATCTTATATCGTCCAATAATTAATTTATTCGACTATAATCAATGACACACTCATCTGTCTTACACAATGTATTTCAAAGCTTCATCTTTCGATTTAGAATTTGAATAAAGTATTGCGTAATAAAACATTATTCATCCTTTCAAGATGTTTTTTTTGAGCATTGATCGATCCACTGCGATTTCAAATAATAAATTTCTATAGTTTCCGTCTGAAGACGTAAGATAAAGAAACATGCATTTTTCTCTTATATATAAAATTATGGATGATATCTTAAGGTTTGAGCCTGCCCTTCGATTGACTGATTCTTACAACTGTAAGATTAAAATTCGAACGCCATTTAACTTCATTTTTGCTATTGCCATTCCTGTATGGGTATTGGGTGATGAAACACTGTTTGTTTGTTGATTTTCTGCACGTGGTTAGTACACGTATATATTTTACAAGTGTATTTTGTAAAGGTAAATTAAATATCATGAAACTTTAAATGAATTATCTATGGAATACAAGATAGATAATATTGAAAATTTTAACTAAAGACGATCTTTTTGACTTTTATACTTAGCACAAAGCGCAAAAACATAAGAAATTATTTCTTCAAAAAATAATCGTCAAAATTATTTCACCTTTGTTGCTCAGAGAATTGGGCAGCTTCCATTATTTGGTTCCAACACCTCCAGTTAATCAAGACTGTAGTGCGTATTTAAAATGAACTGTTTGGTTTATTCGATTCCTCGATTCATAGCTGGAGCAATCGGGATCGAATCCCAATAGTCTTATTAATTACAAAATAATTGATTCTGTTTGGAATTCGGGTATGCCTTTGATCAATTATTGGTCAGTCTTCTTGAATTTATTCATGATTTGCCCAATCAATCGAATAAAAGAATTAGATTTCAAGCTCACTGGTACATAATATTATTTTGTTGATGGCCGCCTGGCGCTTCCAGACGATCGTTTGACAAATATTCGTAGATCACCCAATTTTCTTTGAATCATCTTAAAAACGAATGAGTTTAAAGAAATAACCTACATTACATATTTAAATTTGTTTAAAATCGAATATTTATCACCACGTTTGGTCTAGACGCACCTTAAGTTTTATATTTAAAAAATATCAAAAATTGGATGAACTAAACAATGTGACTTCTCTTTTATTATACTATTCCATTTTCTGAAAAAATTTGTGACTATGAAAACCGATACGGCAAAAATAATTTTAATAACTAGCAGGATTTATTTATTTATTTAAGTAATTTTTATTTTCGAACTGCACACCCCATATTGAGCATAAGCTCATTCATAATGAGATATGCAGTTCTTGAATTTAGTATTTATATTAAAAATTGGTCCAAGATTCACAGCTTTGCACTCTCCACAGCTTCACACTCTTGGTCTTTAGGTTATTGCTCATATGTGTAGTTGGGAATTATATCTTGGCTCGATGTTATTCAAATGAATTTGCATTAATGACAAGCTGGGCCAGTTTAAAATTGACAGGTTTCTTCAATTGATCATGCAGCCACGTTTAATATTTTAGAACAACAAAAATTTTAAATTTTTCTAAATTATATTTTTAAAAAATTAAATTTTTTTCACACCTATTTGACATGAAAGTCATGGCACGACTCCTCGGTGACTCGGTGGGACAGTTTCGTTTGAATCGATTGCTTGGGGATATTCTCAATTAATTATCTGAATTTCCATTGGAGTGAATTTGATGATCGGCTGTCTATTGATCATCATTTACTATACAGATGTTGTAATTTTAAATTATTTTCTATAGCACCATGTTAAGAAAATTTCCAACTTTTCCATATTCTTAATTAACTTTAATTGTTTTATAGATACACAATGCGTCTTGCGGTGTAATCGATTTATAAACTTATGAGTGTGTATGTTATGCGAAAGTCATAAATAATTATGCTTGAAACTATATACTAATTGTGCACAGTGAAAGTATTTCAATTTTTAATAATTAAAAATTTTACAAGAATTACTGCGGTTAAAGATGAAAATTGTTTACACAAGTATTGTAAATTTTAGTGTAAATATCTAATACGGTTATGATCAAATATCGGTATCAATTTATAAAATAGTTTGCTATCTATAGTCGATTGATTTAGTTAATAATACATAGTTAATAAACTATTTCATGCGTTAATTGTAAACTCACGTTTTGACTTAGTCTACCGTTAAAAGTGGAAAATTTCAAATAATAGAGTATAGATTACCAATTAGCAAATATTGAGCATCATGCAAATCTCGTATCTTCTATAATTGTATGTTTATTGCAACACCTGCGAGTGTATTACAACACGAACGCGGCAGCTCATTCATTGAAATAAATCATATTCAAAATATAAATCTTCTGGACATTTATGTTACCTAAAATTAAAAGTTAACAATCGTTTCCTATATGCTGTAAGTAAAACTATGTATACAAAAAAGAAAATGTTTATGCGCCTGCGTGTTGTGTAAAAGTGGAAACGCGTCGCGTCGACACGTATATGTACGCTATCGTGTAGTTGGAGATAGGTAATAAATAATAACATTATAAAGTTAATTTAGTTATTGTTAAAATATTTTACCAAAATTTTTACTTTTTTAAATTAACTCTTGAGATTTTTCAAGTAAGATATTTTTACAATTTTGGCGGTGTCGTAATAATCAAAAATAATAATAAGAAAATTACTCGTGGTGTGATGGAGGTTTGATCATCGCGTTTTATTATTTCCGCATAATTTTATGGTTCAATTACGAATGAATGAGGAAATTTTGTACGCATTCAAGAAACGAAATTTGAACTTTTTGTTTTTGGAAATATTTGAAAAGGGCAACGCACTCAAATTTATATACATATGGGATTTTTAACGTTTCAAATATCGGAAGCGGTTTTCCAATTAAATTGAGATTATTATATAGTTTAAGTTTGTTCATGGAGTGGTGGCATTTGTTTTCTCATTATTATGGCTTGCTCATCAATGGTTTTGTATTAAATAGGTTGAACGTACACTACAGTGTTATTTATTTGTTTGTGTAGTAGATTTATACTATCAATTTTGTCGCAGTTTGATTTGTGTAGACCACCATTGAATTGTTTCATATCTTATTGGCCTGCAGGCCTATTTGAGAATTCCATTCGTATTGCTATTCGATTCGAATCATCAAATCGATTCGAAGATGAATTTAGTAATACGATCGAAAAAAGAAATGCACACTGCCAAATAATGAGAACGGAAATTTTGTACTATATATACCTATCCTAAAATTTATCATATTGTTTTATTTTGACATTTAAAAAGTATATTTCTGTTATTATATTTTGATTCGGTTTATTATTTGAAAGTTGAATTAATTGATCGCTGATGTAATAATATTCATTATCAATAGAACTTTGCAATTCAGATGGTGGTGAAATTGGGTTCATTAGTACACTAAACCGTGTATCAGCAAACGAAATAGTGCCAATTATTCCAATCATTTACTGCGTTTTTTAAATGTTTCACTCGTATGACAGTTCCATTATTATCTTCTTTTACGTTTTATTTAATATTTTGTTTGAAATCGGTCCACACTTTCTTCCAGCCATCTGAAGTTAATAGTTGATTGTCAAAATGGAACCTACTCTAAATCTTGGTTGGATAGACAGCGTGGGTCTATAAAATTTCCCCGTACTAACTACTAAGGTACTAGATCGCAAAAAGCTGGTGCGGCTCATTACAGTCCCTCAATATACATTTTGAGTCCATTTCTTGCAATAATTTCCTTGATTTCGTTCGACGTCATCGCCGAATACATCGTAATGTTGAGTGTACATGTAGGCGACTTTCATTCTGTAATGTTTGTGTGGATGCTCCCTTTACCACCAGCTATGTACTGATGCCTGTTTGTATAGAGGGATTCTTCCTCCGCACTCACTACTACTGGACTCTGAGCTTTCTTTTGTTTCCTATCACTTCCACTGATCCCACTAGTACTCATCATCATTACGATTTTAGTTGGTTTATTTGTAAACCACCAGCATCACTCACTTTGTTTGTTTGGTATCATTTTCTTCTAACGAGAAATACGGTTACCTATATGATAGATCTCAGCATTATCTTTGGAAGGCTATGTTGTTAAACCCGAAAGTCACCTTATTTGGAGTAACCATACTAGAAACTTAGCCACGCAGACACGAGCGTATGCAGTGCCACCTTAGCTTGAGTAGCTCAAGCGGTAAGTTATATTTATTACAAGTTCCCATTCCAGCCGAATGCCATTGCTCATTCTATGACTCAAAGGCTAACAAGATTCACCATTCATCACGATAAGGCAGGCTTAGGAGTAGAGATGCTATAGCTACCTGTATTGTATAAGCGCATATGCATATATATATATCTATCTATATATATATATATATATATATATATATATATATATATATATATATATATATATATATATATATATATATATAATATATATATATATATATATATATATATATATATATATATATATATATATATATATATATATATATATATATATATATATATATATATATATATATATATATTATATATATATATATATATATATATATATATATATATATATATTATATATATATTATATATATATATATATTATATATATATATATATATATATATATATATATATATATATATATATATATATATATGTTACGGTTAAAGTCCGAAATTGGCGAATGTCGACATTTACCGGTATATGTGTAAATTTATTAAAATGTAAACCGAAGTGTACCGAAATCCATTAATAGATTCTATTAATCCGTTCCTACATGCGGCACGCAGTGCGACATGTTTGCTTATCCCGGCTCCTACGTCTCTCGAAGTTGAAATCTAAAGCCCCTTGGAGGGCTAAGCGGAGGGGAGCGCAGCGACCTCCCGCGTGTCCGAGAGAGTTACCGAAGCCGTTAGCCTTTACAATACTAGGAAATCAATCTAGGGTCTGCTACGAAATCATTCTAGGGTCTGCTACGAAATCATTTTTTAATCAAAAAATCAAAGAGTAAATGTGAATGTAGCCCAAATTTGCAGATAAAAGTAGATTGAACATACATTTTCCAAAGTGATAGGTAAATGTCGACATTTACCGGTAAATACATATATATATATATATATATATATATATATATATATATATATATATATATATATACATATATAACTACATATTTATAAATAATAAAGCATCGGCTTCCATTTTAGGACTTACAATTTTTTACTTTTGTATCCTCTTTACATGGGTTCGTTAGCAAAACTAACAACGAACATAAATTCGATCATGATCGAAGAAATAATGCTCGAAATCGAATTCGTCGATATCGTCGTTCGATTATTCGATATCGAGTTCCCAAATAAAGTCCCATGAATTCTGAAATCCAAGAGAGGGTTGTCAAAGCGTATTCATCTGCATCAATGATCGTAATCAAAAAACGAAAAATCGATTTTGCATCCAGCCACAATCGCGATCCAAACCCGGTCCGTTCCAACTATCGCAGCTTTAACCACTAAGCCATTTGGTTGGTAACAATATAGGAAAGGTTTGCTCGGAAGCAACCGAGCAAACCAGATAGTTTATTTTAAATGCACACTACAAGCTTGATCAACTGAAAGTGTTTGAACCAAATAATGGAAATCAGTCTAAAAAGCAGTCATCCAGAGTAAACACGTTATAAAAAGGCAAATTCGAATCGAAACAATTAAGATCTAGAACCAGCTTCTGCTAAATAGCAATTTTTTCTGGATTAATCAAATGGTATATCAAGTGGGAATAAATTTTTTAAGTAAGGAGAATTAATTTTATTATTTGCAAATTGAAAGAGAAATTTTTTACCATAGTCATTCATGGTTTATCGTAGTCCAGTCAGTTAATTCGTGTGACAAAAAAAAAGATGACCGTAAACAAAACTATATATATTTGTTTTACATCAGACGGACGTAAAAGAGGTACAGGTAGATTCCTACGGGGAATAAATAATTTGAAACCCAATACTCGATTGGAACTGCATAATCATTTGAAATATTTCCATATCGAAATTCTTGTTAATCTTAGCTAAACTTTATTTACCGTGCTACTCATTAGATCTAATTTTCTTTTGATATCAAAATAAGGGTTAAAGTTTATTTCTAAATCCTTAGTACAATAATGAACACAATGAGGTATTTTGGTTTGGTTCTGCCATTAGTTATCATTAAAAAGGAGTGTCGCCTCCGAGTCGCTAACGATTATTGTTAATAAAGATCATCTTTTTTTAATGCCAAGATCAATAATAATTGGGGATAGGCAACAGGAGGGTAACAGGACATTTGATCACTCTGACAAACAATTTTTAATTGTTCAGGAATCCGATGGGGCGATATATAGATACAAATTCAGTTCTATTCAGATTGAAACTTTTGTACTCAAATTTTATGGCTGATATTCAGCAAGTTATGTGGTTAAAATTAGATTGAATGGTCTAAGCTGCTCAAGGTAAAGGATATACAAGAAAAATTATATGAATAAGCTTGGGATGAAAAATCGCAAAGGCTTCGATTAACTTTGTTCCAGAAATAATACGATTATATACATTCGAAATAATACGATATTCGTTATATACATATGTAAATAACTTTTACAATGGTTATTAGTATTTTGTGCATCGTGAAAAGAGTTTAAAATATAAAGGAACACAATAATGGGGTTCATATCATATATTAACTTAAATAATCCTTATATTTGCTAACCAAAGTCGCGGATATGATTGATCATAAGTTACAGTTTACCACAAAATGGAAAAGCGTATTCCCGTAACACTCGTAAAAATCGATCAGGTTAACATAAATTAAACAATCGATATGATTTCCTACATTATAAGTAAACTGTAAAGGTCACACTGACACTTCTCGGTTGCCAACTGCCAATAAATTTAATTTAATTTGGAAGTAAAAGCTTATTAATTTGCCGATATAAGATTTTTTTTAAATTAAGCTTTAATTGGGTGTAGAGCGGACTTTTAGACCAAATCTATAACCAATTCCAATTCTTGGATGTTCGAAAAATAAATTCGCGCTTGCACCATTAGTTCGAGATTTCGGCAGCTTCACCGTTAATCAATGTGCATTAACTGTTCCTCGTGTTACCCATCCTGGCGTAACAAATGGTGGTATTTTCTCCTTTAATTCTGCAGAACATTGACCATTTATTAATCTATAGAACACGCAGAGTTCTGCAACATCTCTGTGGTGCTGTAGGTTGTCTAGATCTTACGTAAGTCTGGAGATTCGTATTATTCGGATAGCACGTCGCTGAACTCTATCCAACAACTGGAGAGCAATGCCATATGCTCCACCCAAAACTTGACAGCAATATTCTTTACAAGGTCTAAAAAAGGTTTTATATATCTGGAGAACCTGATGCGATCTAAAAAAAACGTCTGCATCTATTGAGGAACCCGAGTTTACGTGAAGCTGATTTGGCCAATGTGATAATGCGTTTATTCCATTTTAAATTGTTGGTAATCTGAACACCAAGCAGACGAATTGAGTCACTCAAAGGGTACTCGTTGCGACTTCTTTTACGCGAGAACGTGCATATTTGTGTGTTTTCTCGTCAAATTTGACCTGATTTTTTACTTCCCACTCAAATATTGTGCTCAAATCGGAATTAAACGAAGTGACAACTTCCATCCGTTTACCGTTTAACTCTGAAGGAGAAGGCTCGACCTCGAATGAAATAGAAGATTGCAATGTTGCATCAAATTTAATTTCAAGGCTCCGAGATCTGCCCAATAAAGATCAAAAATTTGACGAACTGCTCAAATATTTTAAATATGCAATTTATATAAGTTTAGGCAAAAAAGCTGAAAACAATGGACATTTTTGAAACGTTAAAATTATTAGAATTTCTGTTAGACTTATGTACTACAAATCTCCTATATATAAAGTTATTAATATTGGTCACTTCAAATGAGAAATTACTTTAAGTTCAGTATGTGAATTATATAATATTTTACAGAAAATTAATAAATAAAATAATAATAAAATAACATATCCATAAACTCATTTCGATAGAATTGTTAAGGTACCACAGGAAGTTGATAATTCTCAGGTAATTTGTCTAAACGCTTAAAATAGCGTTTAAAAGCTTAAAATAACTATTCTAAATTATTTTGTCTAAAACAACTGGTCTAAACAAATTTGTTGAAATCTTCTATCGCTAAGTGGTTTCAAAATAAAACATTACAGGAATAGATCAAACTATTTATTCTATCAGAATTTTTGTATAACTTTCCACTACATATTACATTAAGGGCAAGAAATAGTGACAATTAGATAAAAATCTTAACCAAATTGAAGAATTATACACGGTTGCCTTTAACAATTATTTTTCAGAAACAATTCTTGTGACAGAGTTGCTTAAACCAGGGATTTCTAGCTTGATAACTTTAGGTTTAAGCATTATCTGACGAAACATAACCGCTCACTTATTTTAAGGTTCAATTCATCAACAATTATCCTTCATCCGTCCAACTGAATCATTTTAACGTTTGTGCTGTCGTTACAAATTCAAATATCATCATGTTCAGTGAATATTGTAACAACTGATATTGCTTAAAGTGTGCCACTTACCCAAGAAATATGGCCGTACAAACAAAAGTTTATGTATGACTTGCAAAAACTGCTATTGGTAAGATGAAAAGGGTAATAGATGGTAAATGATCGATTTATACTATTATATAAAATCAGGTTAACAGGATCAGAAGATTTTACTCTTTTAAGTAAAGCAATATTAAACGAAATCATACTGTGGACTTTTTATTTATTCATACAATTTCTCCACATTTTTATCATCAAACTACATACCTATACATATATTATAATTCATAAATTAATTAACTACATCAAGCCATATTAATATAATTAAAAACTAGACCAAAAACTAGTTAGCTAAGTGATTAACAACAACTAAATCTTATATACATTAGAAATGTAGGTAGATATACAAGATATACATTTTCTTCTTCTTACATGCATACTCTATCAAATCTATATTTTTGCGCGGTCTGATAAATTTTATTGTTGAGAGCGCATCATTCATTATACCACACTACGCGTACTCGTATTCATTCCATCAACCACGAATTAAACACAACACCTACATAAACGAGTATAGTTTTGATACAAGTTAATAATTTATATGCGCACGCTAAGAACAATTTTATGTCACAAAATATGTGTGTAATGCAATTTAGTAAGCATATTCACTTTCTAATTATTTGGGATGGGTATATATATAAAAATGATAAAAATCTGCGTGTTCCGGTTGTAAAACTTATCATTGTAAACTTAGCAGAATAGTGAAAGAAGACTATATATGACATTTATAATTATTTCGTAAGACGAACATTATTTCACCATTCATTCGACTGGTTCGAAAGTGAAACCAAAAATAAAATAAAATATATATTTGCAATACCCTCCCCGCGAATAAGGTTATTAGCTACTTAATGCAACTTTATGTCATCACATTATGTGTCTATATATTATATTATATACATTTGTTACTAATCAGATCTATATGTTACACCAAGTGATACAAATGTGCTTATGCACGCGCACTATCTACCATAGATTGTCAATGTCTTTAATTCGAAAAACAAAATTGTTGTATATTTTTTTTATATTAATTTGGAATTTATATGGTTAGATACGTATTCACCTTGGTGCTGTTGCTATTCACTCAAATGGAAACTATAAAATTGTGAAATCCTAACAAACGCAATTTATACACTATATTAGATGACAAAATAGAATAATTATTGTTAGAGTTTTGTGTGATAGTTAGATATACATATATACGGTATGGTATGGTGTGTTGTGGTTTCGTAAATTCAATTACAATAAATCAAAAAGGAAATTGTATTGTTTAACCCACCGTTTAAAATTCCAATTGATTTAATCAAAAATAATATCGTTGTGCAGGATTGATACACACCGAAATGCGAATACAAAATATGATCTATAAAAATTGATTGAATTGTTCTAATCGAATTCCTCAATTTTGTTTATTTTTAGCGCCAACACACAAATGGATAACGATGTGACACCCGTCTATCTAGCGGCACAGGAAGGTCATTTAGATGTGCTGAAGTTTCTCGTTCTCGAGGCCGGTGGATCGCTTTATGTGCGAGCTCGGGACGGAATGGCACCAATACATGCGGCTTCTCAAATGGGATGCCTTGATTGTCTTAAATGGATGGTGAGTAAATAATACAAAAATATGTATTCTATACATTTCTAATCTTGCAGTTAGTTCTAATAATTTTTTAAACCGTTACAAATCAATGTATAAATGTAGATACGAGTACACACATGAAATGCTGTATGCACAGTTTTAATCATACTGATATAGATTTCTTCACTGACCGCGTTTCTTTCTCTTTGGTTTGCTTTTCTTCGTACATATATAGTACGAGTATAAATTAATTGTACAAGTATATATTAACTGAAGATACCAGTTTTTGATTATATTTCAATTTGTTAAATGAAAATTATTGTGTAGAAAAAATAAAAATCGTTCAATAGAATACAAGATACTTTTATATATTCTTAATTATTGGTTTCACCGAAAGATAACAGTATTAGAATAAACACATGTATGTAGTAAGTATGTGTATCGTAAAATTGTTTATTGATTTGCGAAATAATTCAGATTGGATAAATTATATTTATTGTTTATTTTTGAAAGGAGGTTTTTACTAAGTAAAAGTATTGTGGAATACATTGTGAACAATTTCTCTTTCGTAAGTAATCATGGATGTTCTTCATTTACAGCATGCAATCGCCTGTTATAGTACAGAATTTGCTTATAAAAGTTCTCACTATATCAAATTAACACTGTTGTTATATTCCAAGCCATAATGCTCGAAAACAAGCCATAATGCTCTAAACCAATTTGAATGCGGTTTAGATATTTACGTATTTACTCCCAACGCTTTTATCCCAATGAGTTTTTGCAAGTGTAAGTTGTCATTTCTTGTACCAAATCTTTACACAAACTGTAAATGCGATTCTCCAACCATTTTAATCTTTATATATATTTTATTATAATCTTTTAATTATAAAATCTATTTAATGAAGTTTATGGTCATACTTAATTTAGTTATTTACAATAAAAAAGGTCAATTTATGAGCCAAATTCTCCTAATTTGCGAGAGTTGTTAATTTTTTTGCAGATTTTTTTGAAAGAAATTTGCAGATAAGGGCTACCGAACCGGTAAAACACTTATAGTGAGGCCCTAGAAAACATATTTTCACTCATAGGGCCACATACTTGTTACATAGAAATGTTGTTTTTTTCGTTATAAATAGTTAACGAAAGGGATTCCTGCATCGTATTGTGGTAGCGAAAACACACGAAAAAGTAATTTAACAGTTAAACAATGCTTGAACCTACATTGCATGGTGGTCTAAACATACTTGAAAACGTTGAAATGGAAAATCCTACACCATCCTCTTATTATTCAGATGTTGTTCCCTCTAAGTATTACCTGCTTCGATCGATGCTACATGACTTGGGTGTACTTGCTGGTCTTATGAATAAGTGTTTGCAGAGTATCTAACCCTTACGGTTAATCACGGTGATGGATCTGTGAGCGAAAGAGTTGGTTTTGGTAACAATAAAGTGCAAGATTTAATAGATTTTTTCGTATAAGAGAACAATTATTTACCTTATAGGTCAATTAAGAGGACGATAATTTAGTATCAACACGATAAGGATCTGAAACACGCATCTAAAGTATGTAAGAGATATTAGTAGATTAATTTTGCCAACGTTAGCTTGTTTTAATGGTTTGATCATCATAAACTCCCGATTTTAATACGACAGCTTTGCTCATAAATATAAGCATGCCAATAAAAATAAGCGAGGGACACTAGAGCGGTTCATATGAAAAAACTCGAAGCAGTAATTACATAAAACAAAGAGTACAAACTTTTGCTATTTAATAATTAGAGGTTTCTCTAATTTTTTAATTAGTTCACTTAATAATTAGTTAACTTAATAAAAATACAGGCTTTTGAAAGCTTCTAACATATAAGAGTTAAACAAGAGAGGAGAGATTATATTTGGTTAAACATTATTTTAAACACATAAGAACCTGTCTACAACGTTTATAAATCTATAAATAACGTTTATATGGGATATGGAAGCTTTTATCTGAAATCACCAATACATTCAAATCAACCACAATGCTTTTACTGACATTTTAAGTAGGTTTCTAGAGATTAACTCCACGTTTAAGTTAAAACTCCTTTAAAATTTGGCGATAAAACAAGCTCAACCAAGTAGATATTTTAAGTTTCTAATTTATACCAATCTATAGCAGACTCTTAAATCATGCAGAAAAGCTTCAAACCTTCTTTATGCAAACTAATTAGCTTACTAGACTTAATGCATTTAAATTAGCAAATTCAGGTGACGACTTTCGAATTGATGATATTGATAAATACAAACCAAGATTCCGAATTGTGATCCTCAATTCGGAATCTCGGTTTGTATTTATCAATATCAAAATATTTTTTTTCGTTACTCAGGCTTGACATCCCCTCCCAGACTCTCAGTCCCGAAATTTGTTTCTTATTTGAAACCTAACATATCCGGGATCTTCAAGGTCGTCAGTTGATCCTTCAAACCGGAAGCGTATGGGGGAAGAGTATCAGAAGCCTATGGGAAAAGTATAAAGTATAGGACCACTAAAAATGCTTCACAGTTTCTTGTTCTCCTACCCCAGACTTTTTACAGTTTGCGTTATTACGAATTTTCATTTGAAACATTGTCTCGTGAGAATACCCAGCAAGATCATCTATTATAATTCAATAAGAACTGTTATATTTGACGATTCTAAAGAAGATTTTAGATATGTTACAAGCAGCGTTACCATATTTATTTTATTAAAAACTGAACAAAAAACTGTTTTTAATGTAAAGGAACACTGAGTTCGAAAAAAAATCTGTTAGACAAATAAATCAAAAAAATAATTGTGCTGTTTAATTGGCGGATTTCCATCCTGAAAAATATACTGACAGTGACAGTATAGTCAAAATAGGATAAACATTTATTTATCTTTAGGTGCGAGAGAAATAAAAAAAATTCCAGTAAAAAGCGTTTATTCAGTACTGAATAAATTTTTATGGTTACTGAAATAAATATAGCAGCACAAAATATATGAAAAGTAGGATTTTTATTCAGTCCCGGAAAAAAAATTTTATACGAAAATTTTATGTGGATGTGAAATCGATTCTGTGCATTGAAGCTATATTTTAAAAGTGAGGTCATTTCTTAAATATGAAGCATTTTATAGTAGTTGCTTTATGGTAAATTCATAATTTTAAAGTTTGGTTTTGTGTCATTTATTTTAATTCATGAAAATGAATAATTATGTTAAGGTTATTTTGTTCATTTTGCAATGCCAAAAAAAAATTAATTTTGTTTATGTTATAAACATTTGTCAAAAAATATCAATTAAGTTTTGCTATAAAAAAAGAGAAAAAAGTGGAAAATGATCTCTGTCACTCTTATGGTATTTTGGAAGTTTTTCTCTTTTCGGTTTATTCAGTAAGAATACTGTCAGTATTTTTTGCACAATGGAAATCAAACTATCTTGCAAATTTTATCATTGCATTTTAAACATAACCAAAAATTTAAAATTCTAGCATTTTCAAATATCTTATAAAACAGTCCAATTAAAATCTCTTTCATCATTTTTGGACAATGTGAGAGTTGTTCAAGTTCTGTCGAAATTTCAGCTCCAAAATAAATTTCTATCGTTTTTAATTGTTTCACTGGACAATGTATTTTCGAATTTTTTGAACTTTTCACTATAAATATATATTTTCACTATAAATATATGCATTCCTGTTTAAACAATCAAAAATATTCATAAACAATCTTCCAATTTCAAAACATTAATTGTGATATGAAGTTTGCTCACTCTGAAATAGCGATTAAGTTTATTCACATGTCCTAAAATAAACTTAAAAAATTTGAATTAAGGATTAATCATTAAAATCAATATACGTTTAGTTTTGGAAAAATTAACCAAATCTTTGTGAATGAAAAACAATTTTAATACCTCAGTTCGACTTAACAATCGCAAACAAACGAAAGAATAGTAAACATTTTCAATAGTCAGAATTTTGATAAATGGCATGGTTTTTTTGGAATTGAAAAACAAATGAAAATTATTAATACAAAAACTGACCAAAATCTGAATTTTCTCAGAAAAACTGAAAATCTTTGAAAAACTGAGATTTTCAGATAAATCAGACAATCTGGCAACACTGGTTACAAGGGAAGAGATCTTCCATCTCTTCTGATGCAGACCACCATAGTGATGGTGATCAGCCAATACGTTACCTTGGATATCCGTATGACTGGGAATCCAAGGAAGTCTAACTTCATCTAGACTGTCTAGTCGATTCAAGACAATGAGACGATAATTGCAAAGCAAGTTTCAATGAAACAGTAATGGTGCCAATCGCCCTTAGAGTAGCCTGGCTGTCAGAAAGGATGTAGATACGAATATTTCTTCAATTTGTATCCTTTATGTAAAGTACTGTTCAAAGAAATACAGCAATTTCTGCCTGAAGACAGTAGCGTATCTACCAAGAGAGATAGATAATTTCACCTCAGAATTTAGCATGTATAACTCGCCAGATTACAGCTTATTGATTCAACAGTAAAGATCAACATATTGTCACCGGAGAGTACAATGGGTTATTGTAGGCTATATTTGTGCCATCTCAAGAGCTGTTGTGTGTGGAGTGTATAATTCTCACAATACCCAGATACATAAGCTTTTGAAGGAGGTTTATATGTTTCTCTCCAACTTCAATGTTCTATGCCACCAAATAATATAAGTGCTGCAAACGAGATTATGAGTCTGATAACCGAAACGTGAAGCTAGTACACGGGTCTGGGTTTCAAGGCCCATGATTAACCAAGAGACTATTTGCTTTTTCAGTAAATGTTATATATTTTGTTACTGATATTTTTTTCCATATGTTTTAGCGGGATAGCATGATACCCAATTTTTGGAGAATTATCGTTTCCTTTAATCCTGCGTCTTTTGAAAAGAACCATCCCAGTTTTCTTATGGTAGACTGATCGACCCTGATCTTTATGGCAGGCGCCAACTATGTTAATCGCTATTTGCTTGTTATCACATACAGTTTTGTTACTAAAAGTTTTATTATTAGAACTTCAGCTAATTTATGGAACAATTCTTTATGACAAGAACAAAGAACATGGGACCCGCGTTCCCCGTTGCGGTGGGCCTCTTATCTTTGCGCCCACCCACTGCGCGGGGTTTGCTTCCTTGTAGTTACGCCATTAATCACATAGTACATTCCCATATTTACAACTAGCGTCCACGTCGGCATAACCTTGACAGTACAATCCGTTATCGTTGAATGACCTCCACAAGAGTGGAGACAAACTTTCCCCTGAGGATATCACCGTAGTCCTATTACTGCCTAAGTATATGTAGTAATTCTACTTGGCTTTAGATGGCACTAAACCATCGAACAATTTTGGTCTCCATGCCATGTTTGCCAGATCATCACACTGAAGGAATTGTTTTCAAAGCAGAAACGCTTCTATGTTCAGAAACGCTTTACAAGACAGATTCTTTGTTGTCCAGCAATTGTTTCAATCCGTCCAAGAAACATTTTTTGACTGGTATAATATCTAGGCTTTTCATATATTTTTGGTTAGTCTATTGAAGTTTTCTTTATAAACCGAATCATTTTCCAATTTAGTACTAAAAGGTGGTATACAAGCTATTATATTATAATAGTGTAAGTTAATAAAATTCAATCAGGCTTTTAAGCCTTTTTTGTATATTATATTGTGTTAGCATAGCTAAGGCACATAAAACAGACGTTTGACTGTAAGAAATGAATCGAGTAAAAACATCTTTTGGAACAATGTAATAGATGATGATGAGGCGATTTTGGCACAACTACTTTGGATTTTCAGTAATGCAAAATGCCAGAAAGCCGTTATAAAATAATTTTGAAGTAATCTTTGAATAACAGTGGAAGTTTCACCTATGAACACTTAATTTATAATGAAATTAAACATTTCAAACTAATTAATTAAATTATAGTAAAATAGAAATAAGGGAAGTTGAAAGAAATTAATTGAATTTATGTATTCTATTATATATTACACCTGGTCTTAAAGATATGAGACGTAAGGAACTTATTACTATAAATGAGGTATCACTATCTGTATATCGGCAATATATTTCGTGATTATCAATTATTTTAGTAATGCGTTACGTAAGTTTAGTAATCTTAAAAAAATAAATATCACTAATCGAGCTACGAGTTATTATATTATATGTTTACATGAGTTTTTATAAATGGTTGTGATCGTATATTGTTTCAATTGGGTTTCATAAGTTCTAACTGGCGATTTGATTTGCGATTTTGAACAGTTGGGGCTTTTGATGTATGCACTTTAAATAAGATTAAACACACAATTCACCCCTTAATGAAATACTATAGAAGTGTAGTTTTGTATCTCGGTTGAAACGTTTTATTTAAAATATCAATATAATACTCGTAGCATATGAATACTTTCATGTGTGTTTTCACGTATTGTACATATAATCTAGATATTAATAACAAACATGTTAAAGATACGTCAATTAAGTAGTTGACTGATTTTTAATTGTCTAACACTCGTTTCACTTTTAATCATGTGCACATTTCTATCAACATTTAATACATGTATTAACAACTCAACCGGCCCTCATCATCGTTATTGATCATAACATGATAACAACATAATTTTATTGATTTTCGAATTATGCACTATCGAAAGTTATTATAATAGAAAGTTAATTTAAATATAAACTATTGATAATAAATTAAAATTTTTTGTTTGTTCATATTCAATTATCAGGTGGAAGATCAAGGTGTCGATCCAAATTTACGAGATGGTGATGGAGCCACTCCACTACATTTTGCTGCATCACGAGGGCATTTATCAGCTGTACGATGGCTGTTAAATCATGGTGCCAAACTCTCGCTCGATAAATACGGAAAAAGTCCGATCAATGATGCAGCGGAAAACCAACAAGTAGAAGTAAGTATTTTAATTCAAAAATATTATTACTTTTGTACAATATAGCATTAATTATTTATATTATATATATTTTAGTGTCTCAACGTATTAGTTCAACATGGTACGGCACCCGATTACAATGATATACCTCGCTCAAAAAATTCCTCGTCATACAATGGTAAATACACTGGCTCGAATAAAAATAATCGAAATGTCAAAAATGCTAATATTGAAAATAATACAATCACATCGAAATCGTCGTGTACTAGTTCGGATACAGAACCATTTTATTTACATCCGCCCAGTATTCGAAATGGTAATTCGGCCAGTGAAATCTATAAAACGCGTAATTTAAGCTCAACGCCGCCAGAAATTTATGGTTCGGTGGTGCCAAACGACGGACTATATATAAATCCAATGCGTAACGGTTTTGGAACACCGCCGAGTCCAGGTGGCAGTATTTCCGGTGAATCGTTTTATTTACACGATCCACAAGAAGTTATTTATAATCGTGTAAAAGATTTATTCGATTCGGATGGTAGTCAAAAAGATGGTAGCACCAGTAATTTAAATAATACTCATCCTAATGCGTTAACCGTACAGGCCGATGTGCATTCGTCGAGTAGTGGCGCAGGTAGCGGTTCCGAAGAAAGTCTTTCGGTTAATTCGGACAAAGATAATGTACCGATTATTCACAATACAACAAATATTATCAATAATAATATTCGATCGAATACAGTTAACACAACCAAAAGTAATCATAGTCACGAGCAAAGCAATCATGATTATGAAGATATATATTTGGTGCGTGAAGAGGCTCGAGGCGTTTCGAAGGGAAAATTCTCAGCGGGTCGTAGTCGTTCACGGGATAGTGGATCGCATAGTCGTTCGGCGAGTGCAAGTTCGGCACATAGCACGGAGGTGATTGTACAGTTTACCTCAAATGTGAGTATACAATCGTAATAATAATATGTGATCGTGATGATGGAATTTAACAATTTTTTATTTTTAGGGTAAAGAAATAGTATCATCAACGAAATCAATAAGCGATCTTAACCGTGGCAAACATTACGAATCGTCTCGTAAACCAACCGATAGTAATAATAATACACAAAAATCGAACTACAGTAGTAAAAATTATAGTAATGCGAATATGCCGAGCACAACTAGTAGTCAAAATAATACAATTGATACGTACGAAAGTGTTTGCGCGCCAGAAGATGTGTACGAGCGTACGAAAATTGCCCAACGGCACACAATATCTAGTAATCAATCACATAGTACTACTAGCAGTAGTGTTAGTAGTTCTAGAATTTTGAAACGGGTGGTTTCAGAGCCACCAACTAATGAAGTGAAAGGTAAGTTTTGTTGATAGTTTGACTTGACTAATTTATACTAAATTTATTTTATAGAGACACTACGACGTGCTTTACTTGTTCATTTACCTAAAATGCCTATTATACCTTATTCTTTTCATGCTACAATTATGGCATGTTCCTGTCTTTGGTTTAACCTCCATACATTATAAATGACCAGACGCAAAATACTGATGTACATACATTATATACTTTACAATACCGAATTCATTGCCAACATTTCATTTTTAAGTGACATGATTCATTATGCGACTGTCAACATTTTTCTTGTCACAATATACGAACAGAATACATACAAAACAATACTACTATACAATCAACTAGTTTAGAACAGTTATTACATATTTTAGAACAGAATTTTTCAAAATTTTTGTATTGTTAAAATTTAAATTTTATGCTTCTTTGTGTGTATAACCTACATTGTGAACATATAAATTGGTATTTTTAAAGGTCCCCCACCACCACCATTACCACCACCATTAAAAGCACCAAATAATCATACCTATAATTATTTAAATAATTATAATAATAATAATTTAAATAACCCTATCAATTATAATCGTAATAATGGTAATGGTTTACTACACGAACCAGATTCAGATTCGGGACTAGAGGTTGTTGAAGAGCCAACGCTGCGACCATCGGAATTGGTACGTGGTAATCATAATAGGAGTATGTCGATTATATCAGGTAAGATTTAGTTTTTGTTCTTGTATATTTTATATTAATAATTCAACGTGAAAACACAAAAAAAAATATTTTAATTTTAGGTATTGGCAGTTTGCCGAATTCAGTTGGATGATTTAAGTTTCTTTATTCCAAACAGTAGTAGATATTAATTTTCAATTTAAATTGGTCCGGTTCTGTTTTTTTCGATTTGTTGACTTTAATCTCTTGTGTGGCCACATGCAGAAATATTATCACAGTACATCATGGTTTGCTAATCTATTACTTTTATAGGGAGACAACTATAAACGCATTGAAGAAATACTCTTCATCTGAAATAGGAAGGTAGCAGTCGTTATTACTACATGTTTCTTGCTTAGGTTATTTGAGGTATGTCGTCGTAATACGTACATTATATATGTAGTTCTGTCTCGATGCCTCTCAGTTAATATTACACTTGTAGTTATTGCTACGCAATTGGTAATCAATTAGTTCACGTGCTGCCACACCAGCAATGATTAAAAAAAAATCAATTATTCAGTAAATGAAGACTGAAATTGGTTGGTAATTACTAATTATGAAATGAGAGTTTTTTTACAATATGAATGCATTCAAGTTTTCAAATTACTTGCGCGTAATCTAAATTATTAATTAGCTTAGACTTTTGCCTAGTCTATCGACACGACCCCGGTATAAATAAAATAATTAAATTTTCCTATTAAAGGAAAGTGCATAGCCCAAGTTGAGAAGTTTTCAATCATATTTCTTCATTTTCCTTTGGTCTCTATTTCCAAAAGTAGACAACGTTCTTTCCTCATTCTCTCTACACTAAAACTTTTTATCTTTATTGATTTCAGTTGATGCTTCTAGAAACAATAACAAAACAGTTTAGGCACTTATATTTCGGTTCTCTTGAAATATGTCTATTTTATATGGCAGATGGACAGTGACATTGTTGAATTTATGTCGATTGGTCCCAGCAAAAGAATTATCGGTTAATTTTAACTTCAAAGTTTTTTCATGCATTTTGTCGTCTTTTAGAACACGTTTCTGAGATGAACGTAACCTTTAAACTATTTAACGTATCGATATAAACGATATAAGCACATTCAAAACCGTTACAGTCCTGATGCTTTCTAAATTTTCTGGTTAATATAGTCTAAGCCCTTCTTTTATGCATACTTATGCACACAATGGGGTAGGTCTTTGTCGTCCATTTTATTTAGAAAACCGCAATCAGAACTTTTTATAAAGCATAGACTACTTCGCGCGCTAGTTTTTCGAGTTAACAGTAGCCAAGTTGATGTGTCTGCTGTGTGCTAGTATCGAAAACATCCATTACTGTACAAACCTCTTAGCTGTCTTTATTGTATCCTCAAATGGACAGTATATCCAGAAAATATTCTTACAATCGATTCAGCTTTTCCCAAAACTATCTTGCTACATTCCACGTACCATTCGTTCAAGTTTCAGTATAAATGCCGTGACACAGCATTTATCACACCTGCTCTTTTGGGTAAGGTTTAGGGAGTCGTACAATCGTAGCTAGTTTGCTAGGTTCAAGCAAACTAGCTCTATTCAATTGCTGTTCAAGCCATCGTCAATCGACATTCCTTGAGTTTCAATTTTGGATTAAATAACAGTATATGCGTTATACTCGTAGTTGAATGAAATCATTAAAATACTTTGATTGTGATGAATAAACAGATTTGTTTAAATTGAGTATAAACTTAACTTTTATTGTTTAATTATGACCGTGAAAAATCCCTATTTGTGAACTACTGTTGTATTGTTTTGCAGTTTTTAAACTAGGTTGGAAGCTGAAATTGTTTGGTTTGGTTCAAACTGGTTTGAAATTCTTGATTGTATTTATTTGAAATATTCTTTAATTGATATATTACAATATGCATCGATTTAATTTACGAATTTTTGTTCGATCGTAATCGTAAATTATACAGATACGTATATGCGTTCTATCAACATACTTAATTATTGATCGTGCTATAAAGATTGTATTATAACAAATGATCGTTGTTACATGTGAAATGATCTCATGTTAACACAAACAAAAGTTAACAAACCGTCGCAGCTGATGATGATTTAAATTTATTGATAAAACCGTTAATCAAAATCATGCAAATAACCGTTTAAAATTAAAAAAAAACGCATCGTAAAGTTTTATAATTTTTCTTAACTAATATCAATAAAAAATTCTTTGTGCGTATGTGTGTGAAAAACACTCTTAAAAAAACTGACTGGGGCACTCCTCGCAGTACGAACATATACAAGTATACGCTGTTATTGAATTGGAGAAACTGTATCAGATGATTTTGAAGTTTGAAGTTTTGTTTGAGATAAGCAATTAAAACTATTTTCTATTTCTTTTGTTTCGATGATCGAACGGAAAACGGTGGTTTATGATCATACTATGATGATGTAATACATACGTGAATTTATGTCAATTATAATACACATCTACTGATTTACGAAATAAAATATGTTTATTGAGCAGCAGCTGCACGAATCAATTAAAACCATGTATTAATATTAACTTTATTGATTGTTTTCTAAATAATTGATCAATTGCAACAATGTTAGGTGCGAGTACATAATATCTTATTTTTTAAAAAAGAAATTAATTTAACTCTTTTGGTTGTTTTAATGATACATTTTAATCAACTTTAACTATCTACCATTTATTACTAAACTAACAATTAAATAATAAGCTGTACATCGAGCTTTCGATCAAGAAAATCAAAATCGAATTAAAGAGATATCGCGAAAATTTAACATACATATACATAAGTCAGTTCAAGAGGATTGGAAGTCACGTTTCACATAACTATACACACATGCACAATGTTAACATACATATGCATATATAATAGTTTGCCACTTTAAATTTTATATATAGAAATTTAATTATAGCATTTCAAAAATTATAGAACTTGTAGATTATGAGGAAAAGTGAAACTTTTGGTTTGTTTATACACAGCAGAAAATCGAAATTAATTTTCTTCTCTCGATACTTTTGACATTTGCAATTTTCTTAAAACGATGTACTTTCAAATTTTTGTTTTATTGTTACATGTTCATGTAAATCATAATTATTTTTCTCTCCACCATAATTACTGGTTTGTGCATGCGGAGATTTACATGTTTATGATCGAAGAGATAAGAAAAAGTTATTGCTTGAGGGCTGCAATAGAGAATCAAGATTTGTGTTTTTTTTGTTAACAGTGTTGTAACTAGGGAGAAGGTTTTTATTTATATATGAATGGCCATAATAAATATGACTGGCTTGCCAATCTGTTGACATATTCCAAAGTGTTTTTCTATACGTATATAAGATTAAAGAAATCACTCTCAACAAAATTTGAATATCAACAAGTTAACAGCTGCTCTCTATATTTAGTGCATCAAATAGGTGAATAGTTGCCTTCGTATAATTTTACACTTGATACCTACTAAATAAAGTACTTTCTCTTGTTTTCCTAGACCAATCGATCAAAACAAACCAATCGATCTTTAATTGACAATTTTTATCTTACCAATGATCGTAACACTAAAATACACGTTTAATTTTAATGTACCAATTATGCAAAGATTTTATTTTCACTCGTCAATTATAACATGTCCAAAAGCAGATTTTTACAACATACAAAGTCTATATGTAAATACATAGTCGTTATTCCATTATTGTGATTTAACGCTATTATTGAGTTTAATCTCTCGAAATCTGTTTATGTGCGACATAGGAACGATAAATTATGCATATTGAATTGGACTTGTTATGTCAAATTATTAAATCGAATTATGAATATTTTATCGGATTATGCTAATTTTATGGACGAAATTTGCAACCAAACTCTTTAATGGTTTGTAAAAAATCTCTCTCAAAAATTTCAGTGGTACTTGTATTGCAACATAGCGTATAAAAATCTTATCTGCTGTACAAATACTTTCTGGATTATTAATAGAGAAAATTGACTACTGACAATTGACTAGTCAATGGTCTTTGTTATTAGTTCATATTCGAATCATAATTAGAGTAATTAGTGTTTTTTTTTTAAAAAAATAGTACAATATTTCGAGATTTCCATTTATTGTGCAGAACACCATGTTTCAAACACATAGATTTAAATTTAAAAGTTTCAAATAAAAATATAAAAAATTAAAGTAAAAATTGCAATATGGAACAAATTTTGAAGATGAAAATTTTAAAATTATTGATCCAAAAATTTAGAGCTTATTAAAATTTCTAACAAATTTGTTAGTTAAACCACTACGAATTGATGATTGATTTTATTTTATACTTATTCGATAGGTTTAATCTCGATTACCGCGTTTTTTTCGCCATACAATTTTGAACCTTCGCTTTGTTTTATAGATGTTGTCTGCCTGTCTCAAAAAACAGCAATAAATCCAGTAGAGTATACAATATTTAAAAGACGTCACAAGTCTTAAAGTAATCAGTTATATCTCATTCGGCACCTACCCTTTGTAAATCTATGTTTGTGTGACTGAAATACAAATGTTGACACTATCAAGTGGATAGAAAATTGTACAACTAAACTTACTAATAGTATTTATAATATATTTTATAATACTTTAATATATAGTAATTTATCATAATATTTTACATTATACAAACTGAAGTCACCCAAAAGCATTCTGCTGGAATGCTGGTACATTAAATTTTCAACTAATATCTTTGAAGAAATAGCATATATTTGATTTCATTTATTCGACAAATGCTATTTTACAACTATGACGAAAAATCGTACAGTGTTTGTAGATACAGGTCAACACGACTATTTATTTTTTTTTTACATAGCGAATGAATCTAAATAACAAAGTTTAGTGACAACTCTGTTGAAAAAATAATACAACAAACATAAATTGCATACCTATTATATTTATTTGCAATTTAATGATTGCTATAATACAGTATTAATATTATACAGTATTGATTGCTATAATATTTGTAACGAAAGCCACGTGATGTTGGGAGGAAGACTTGAATATTATTTTTAAGTTGTTGCTTGGATGTTGTAATTCGCTAAATCCGGGTCCGATCTGTTGATGGCGTCATCGAATGTCTATTCCATCTCATCAGGTCTATGCTAACGGGCTTGATGTTCGTACTGTGAGTGTTTGATCGTGTCGCAACAATGCTAGCGAATTACAAGAACTTAATTCGAAATAACGATTTATTAATTGATTGATTGTGGCGTGATGATAATGTATCTATATATATATTATTTGGGTTAGTCTGAACAACACACACTCAACTCAACGAGTTTATCTTCACTTAAAAAATTCTTTATGAGACAACAAAATTAATTTAAAAAACCGACATTTACTATACCAACATTTGTTAATTTTATAGTAAACGCAAATTAATTTTATAGTTCTTTATTTTTATTTGAATCATCTTTGTCTAGAATCTTCAAATGATTGATCAACATTTCAGCTAGAAGTTTACAATTTCACTTGAGAGCCCTGGATTTCTAAACTGAACGACATTTTATTAAGATAAAATTAAAGAATATGAGCACAGAAAAAAGTAACATATACAGAAGGAAACCTACGAACAACAAAATTTCTGATTTTTGAAATTGTCTCTTTACAAAAACAACAATTGGAAAAGAATAAAACACTACAATGTATAGCTCAAATTCTCTGTTTTAAAATTTTAATTTGTTTGTGTGTATTTATTTTGCTTTGAATTTTAACACACAAATTCAATATTTGAATATTCTAAAATACATACGCCATGAGTAGGCTTTGATAATATATTCTCATTTTTTGCTATTTCGAGAGTGTAAAATTTATTGTTCTAAAGTTTTACTCTCGTATTTTCTGAGATAACCTCAAACTAACGACATAACCCCCCAAAAAAACGACAAATTTTTATTCGTAGGTTTCCTTCTGTATATGTTATTTTTTCCGTGGTATGAGATTTTAAGAAAACCGTTTTAAGGCAGAACTATAGTTTAGGTTAGGTTGTTGTGGCTGCTATCGCACACTTAGACCGGCGACCGGTCCGTTGTGATACCACTCTATGTACGGCTATAGGTTCGAGTTTTTTCGTAGTACCATCTGCGCATTGCATAGCTCCATGTCAGCCTATATTACTGACATGGAAAATGGGTCGGCCATTTTCCATGTCAGTACTATAGGCTGATATGGAGCTATGCAATGATTCTAAACATGACAGGGGATCCAGCTATATGTTCATTTTTCGCACCGATCGCACCGCCCAAACGATCGAAGGTGAAAAACCCATTTGCATCTTGCCATCGGGATTCGAACCCAGTACCTCCCGCTCCAACTGCCGCAGCTTTAACCACTGCGCCACCTGGGCGGTTAAGGCAGAACCATCCATGAAATAAAATAAAATAAGAAAATATAAAATTTTAACGAAAATTGTTATTTTATTTTTTTTGACACATGAGCCAGATAAATTTAACGAAGAATTTTTATTTTTTTTAATTTCTTATTTTTTCTATAGTTGCTACTTTACTCTCAGTTTATCAATCGTGATTTTTTTATACGATCCTTATATAGAAGAAAACTTCGAAAAACACAAAACATTTTAACGTAACACAAAACAAATTAACCATTAAGCATGACATCAGGAAATCAGAATAATAAATTGAATTGGCATGCTAAAAACCCTGCCCTATAAACAATGCGTAACATCTAAATTGTGTATTAGATGAGTACAAACATATTTTATATAAAAATTTGTGCTGATCAAACGAAAGACGTATATTATTTAATCATAAGTGAATATTTCGTTCAAATGTCGTTGAATTGAGAGAATATGCAATGAAATTTTTAACCAACAAAAGTGTAGTAGTTAGTAGATCTTTTACAATTGTAGTAAAAGGAAAATATTGGTCGGAAATTCGACTTTATTCAAATATATTTTAATCATTAATTTGATTGTCAACAATTAAGATTTTTTGCAAGAAAGAGAAACATGTCACCTGGTTGAATATATCATTAGGATACTAATATGAATAAATTTGATTTGAAAAAGAGCTTAAATTTGGTCGGCATATAGTCTTAAAATATATATAAATAAAGTAAATACTAGAAAAATACATTTTAACGTGATAAAATATCACTTACATTGTTTTTAAATGTATTATTTATCGTTAGAAATAATTGGAAAATTATACAATTTCTAGTTTCAATTAAACTTAAACCAAAAATACATCCAATATCTTACATTTATGACTTTTATTTTAAACTCAAATGTTGTTTTTAATTTGTTGGATGGTTTGTGAATGATTAGTATACATCGTTTTGTGTTCGATTATGGAGTGAAATTGAAAAACGAATAAAAATAATTATTTGTAAAAATAGTGTATGTACGTATTTCGAAACTATTTATATATTAAATTTATAAAATGTATAACCTCTCATAGATCGAACAAAATAAAGTTTATAAATTCTTTTAAAGACATAGTAAAGTTAGTTGTGGTTTGGGTTTGGTTGTGCTTTTGTTGGAATTTCTGTATCAATTATTTTTCGTTCAGTTTGTTCGAGATGGTAACACATAAAACTCAACTATTTTTGCTGGCATTATCTTTAAGTGGTTTTTTATCTTATTTTGGATTTCGCTGAAACCTATATTTTGTAAAAAGAGTTGATAATTGATGTTGTAAAGTCATGTTGTAAATTTGAATTTTCGTTTAATGAACTATAAACATTTACCTCCCAATCGTCCATAATTACTTCCAAATTATTATATACATAAACTTCCAAATTTTCAATGCCATAAAATTCTGTATCGAATTCCTTCGGGTCTGTTTAACTGTCCAATGTCAGCTCTACCGTTTTACCGCCAAAACCAGTCTTTCTAAAGCAATTTTTTTATTGGTTATACTGCTTCTATACTCACCCACGGACAAGCGTCTAAAGTTATTATGTGTTGCTATTTCTACCGCATCTACTGCTTTGTCGATAATTAAGACTAAGCGATTCATCAATAGGTTTCGGTAATTTACTTTGAGGTAATGCAATAGCTAACCACAAAAGTATCTTTCATGGTTAGACAATGCATTTTACCCACACTGACATCTTTCGATCCACAGTTTTATCGTTCTCGAAGTTGTTGCGCGAAACAAGCTGCTTGTCTCATCCCAATTGAAAATATTTCATGGCCCGTATATCAGAAATATCGATAACTCCACATATTAGATTTGTGGAACACCAGAAGAGGCTATTTCATTTTTGTCCTCCATTTTTACGGTATTGTATTTAGTTGATAGAATTTGTAAAAAAGTCATACGAATTGAAACTTGCCAACGTTTTGCTATGCCTGATAGAGTCTAACGTTTTAGTCAACTCTGTATGATTTGTATGCACTTGTTAATGTTGTTCAATGGATTTAAAAACACTACTAGTATACTCAACTAAATGTCAACTATTGATCGTTGTGAATTTGCCAGGCATAAACACTTATTGGCATTTTAACAAGTCACTAACACGCATTTAGGGCCAAAATATAACTCACTGACAATTTGCACCGAAGGAAAGAATTCTTGCAAATAGTTGGGTTATACTCATATCGAGATTAAATTCTGAACATAATGAGCTATACCATTCGTAATTAAAATATGACAAGACACATTCAATATCAAGCCACTCTTCCAATAACACAAACAGTCCCGTGATCTACTTTTACTTTGTTTCACCGAACGGACACAAGTTGAAGAACAAATTTTGCTTATTAAACAACACTGCTTCTAAAAACACACCTGTGAGTTGCACATACATATATAATTGTTTAGTTAGACATTCAGTTCAATCATCATATAAAGTTAAGATTTATAAAAAGTAAAATCGTTTTAAAATGAAATTCGTAAAGTAAGCAAAATTAAATGTCGATGCGATTATTTTCTATAAACAAAAACCGTCTTATACCAACCGACCAGCCAAAAACAGGAACGTTAATTACAACTCTAAGAAATTATTTTTTTTTTTAACTTTCTTTTCGATAAATAATTTATTTAATTCTAGTTTTATGTGCTTAACAGTTTCATCTTTCTATTAAACTATACGAAACAAAATATTTTGTGTATTATATACGATATATGTAGAGGAGAGATCGAAGATGATCGTTTGCTGGCTTAAGACGAATACATAAATACATAATAAACATAAATCCCACCACCACTCTATATATTATTATTATTTTTTTTTTGTGTTTTCATAACAAGAAAACAGAACTAAATTGTTTTCTTATATTTGTGTTATTTTGTATCTTTCATTCAACCACACAGCAAACAAAAAAGCAAAATTAATTAATGGATTAAGCGTTCAACAGTTGCAACAGCAAAACAGTGTATTAAATAATAATTTGGACGAAGGTCCCTATACGTATACGCATATAACCGGCGAACGTCCTAGCTCTCGGCCCGGTGGACCAAATTTAGTTAATAAACAATTAGTATTACCATTTGTGCCGCCAAGTTTTCCAAATGGGGCATTGGATGGATCTAATCACCTAATCAAACCATCGGAATATTTAAAAAGTATAAGTGACAAGAGATCGAGTGTATCATCAGCTAGGTAAGTGTTTCGAGTTTGTCTTTAATGATAACAATATAAGATTTCGAGTTGTTTATGGATTTTCAAAAAAAAACAAAAAAAAAAATAAATATAATAAAAATCTTAAGTGTTTTTTGAAGACAGTTAAAATTTCCGTTAAACACAAAAACATTTTATTTTAGTTTTAGTTTGAGTTTAGTGAAGTTTTGTGGACTATGATGAATATATGTACTCTGTATGTCTGTCTGTGTGTGTGCTGGTGAAGAATCAGAAAAGTGTGTCAATAATATTTATAATACGTGTGTGTCTAGAAAATTTTATGGTTGAGATAGATTCTTAATTATGGTATATTTTCCATGTGGTGCATCTTCATACACATATGAATAATTGGAATGCAATAACGTAACTACACAATAAAAAACATATGAAAACAAATTAACGAATGAGTGATGAGTGACTAAAGTACGGTTAATTTTATAATAATATAGTGAATGATTTTTATGAACATGACGAATTAATGAAAATGGATGAAATTTGGAGTGAAAGCTTATCAAGGTATAACAAATGTTCTGCATATATGTACATACGGTGGTTTGATGTTAGATGTGGCCATAATATACATAGTTTTTGACATATCTAATCCTACCTTGATTTATAATATACGTTGTGAGCTTTATAGACCGGAAATTGATTCGTGCCAGTAGTTTTTATTATAACATTAAAAATCTTTCTTGAGTCTTGTTAATATTAACAATAATACAATTAAGTTCTTAGATTTATTTAATGCAAACGGGTGCAAAATTAATTTTGTGTATAAATTCAATGTCATTAAATATCATTTTAGTTATAGATTGAAGGTTGAAAATCTAGAACTTATCTCGAAATAATTGTTCATATATTTATATAATGTGTAATGTATATATTTACAGGTCATCTGATACCGAAGATTATATGCAATTGTCTGTTGCAACATCACCAATTACAATACCGGAGCAACCAGTTCGTCCTCCACCACCTCCACCACCACCGGCACCTCCATTGCCGCCCCTTCTCAAAAATAATACAGCACTAAACGGAAAAACCGTGGCGCCTCCACCGCCACCACCACAGGATACCGCGACACGGAAACAACAGCAACCGTTGTCAGCGATATCTATTCAGGATTTAAACAGTGTCCAGGTAATTCGATATATGTGTATATAGAATTAAATTTATTAAATTCGGCGCAAGATGATTGTGAAATGATTGTTGGTCCATGAGAATTGTAATTACCTGTGTAATATCATCTTTATATTAGAGATTGATCGATCGACGTATATAATGGTTTATTGCCAAAATATAATATAATTAATCTAATTAAAAGAAGAATTAGTGAAAATCAATTTTCGAATATAGCAATACAATCCGGCTGCTGCTGCGCGGAATGATACTATAATTATAATCTAATCTAATTATTTTATGATTAGTTCTTAACAAGTTCTCACCAGAAGTTCTTTATAATTGTTATCAAAAACAAATTATCCATGCTTTATGCTCACAGTTACGAAACTTATTAAACAGCGGAAGTAATCTATTTAAGCTTTACAATAAAATTTTAAGTATCTGATATCTACTTACATTATGGTCTGTGCAAAGAAGTATTATTTTATGTGAGCTTTTTAAGAAAGCTTTTTTTGGTAAGAAAAGTTTTACTGTGGTATTTTTAGATAATGAAAAATAATTCGGATTAATATTAATGAATGAAAGGTCAATCCATCTCGTTAGGGCGGGCACTATGATATGTTATATATAGTAAATCATGCGCATCAGATATTTTATTTCATGTAATGACGTAATCATTGGATGCCAATATACTAAACTTACCTCTTTTTCTCTCCAATAATGATAAAGGCTGTTGTTACAGCAATAGATTAACCTTATGGAAAGTCGGGTTCTGAGATGAAAGAGCCGCAAACGCTAGAACACCTTGATACTGCAAACGCTGAAGGTGGTTTTAGATGATGTGATGCATTAAACAAGCGCATTGTGTTTGCCCATAACACCGAATGAAATTCCTCCTGTTGTATTCTATAGTCAAAATGTGAATCAGCTTCACGTTGTCTTAACTGTGCACATGTTATACATATATCCGCGTTGTAAAATATTTACTTATATAATTTAATTGGTGTTCCTAAATTGGGTTTAGTTTGAGACTGAATCGCTGTTTTGAAAAATCAAAATCATAAAAAATTATGATTGATGTAAACAGTGATGCGGTACTTAGTTATTTATACCGATCACAATTATCACCTACATAAAAACATCAAATGAGTATTTCATTTCGATATCTGATAATTTCTTTGAAAAGATTCTCATAGTGCAGAAGAGTCTAAATTTTACGTTGTATAGCCTTATTGTACCCAATCTATTTTTCATTTTGGATGCGCTTTGGAAATATTTTACTTAAATAAATGTTGTTAATATCTTTGTATTCTTGTGTACAGCTTACGAGTTGAAAGTCAAGCAAATATATCAACAAATGTTATGAATCGGTAGTAATAGTTTACCATACGCTGAATTGGGGAATATTTTTGACTGGCGTTTCATGTTGTTAACCTCGTTATTGAAGCATGGATGACATTAGATAACGGTCAGGTGTTGTCAATATGCGTTTAACCTTCGATCTTAGATAAAAGTTTAAAATTCAAAAACTATTGAGAAATAAGGTAACATGCTAGTTGATTGAAAATCTAGATATAACTGGAATTATCTAGTCTTTCCGTACTGTAGTAATTAGCTGCTTAATAAACAGTCTATGAGATCTGACACAAATAAAACTACAGCCAGAATGACACAGCATATCCAAGCATTCAACTATCATTTCCTTTATATTCATATAAACTTATACTGTTTGTCTACTATATGTTAAAGTCATTTCATATTTGTTATATTAACTTCACACTTCTTAATGGATGCGATTTAAGGTTCTTTCTAGGTCGATTTGCCTCACTTCTTTTTCCGTATTCTTAAAGTTTGAAATTCAAAATATGTTGCTTATGGGATATTGCAACAAAAAATTTTCTGACAACATTCAACCAAAAATTGTTGCGAGCATGCATAGGCTGAACTAAGTGCCATCTTTTCTAAAAATTTACAAAAAATACTGGCAGCGGCAATTTCTCATATAAAGAAAAAGCTTCTATATTATATTGACTTGTGCTTTGAATGGAACGAGTCTAAGCGCCCGAAAAATATCTGATGTAAAATACCTCTGCCAATATTGACGTAAACGCAATAGGAAAACTAGTTAGTACGAAGTTCTAACGAACGGTCGGAAATATGCTGCAAAACCGTGTGAATCATGCTATTGAAATCATTGGTCTTACATATCCTTGGTTGAATAACCTTGAATGATATATTACACTCATTATAAAAATATGATCATTTTTGTGATCGTAATGATCCAATTTTTCTCCTTTAGAGCTTTGCTTCTCTTATACAAATAGGGTTGCCAGGTAATAACCAAAAAGATGTACATTTCTTTCAAAATTTAAAAAACTTATCTGAAAAGTACATAGCTCTTAATTTGTTTAAATTTTAAAGACCTTAAAAAGTCTTTATTAATTCTTTATTTGTCAAAAAAACATATAATTATTATTCAGTTTTAATGTCTGAAACGTGAAGTTGGCATCATGTAGCCACAAAATAAATGGCAAAATACATCAAGATCATATTGCCTTACATAATAGGATAAATTCACTCAGTAGCCCAGTCTTTAAGTCTCAACAAGACAAATGGTAAATGTTGACCAATGTTGGTTCTACCTAGTTTGGATAAATAGTGGACAAATCTGCGGGTAAAATGGAATTTGCTTGCCCACACTATTTCCTTTCGCAGATCACATATACATTTCGCATGTGTACCAACAATGTGTTTGTAGAAGCATATGGTGTTTTATGAAATGAGGCACCCATCGTTTTGATACTTACTTAGATGATTCATCATGGACGGTGACTTTTACCTCGCATATTGATCTTACCTACCACTTGCAGTGACTCAATAAGCGGTTGCAGTATGGTTGCATGCACTTTGAATAATTAAATATGAATAAAAGTCTAGATATGTTGAAAGTCGTTTTAACATATATAAAACCTTAAAAATAATAATTAATGGTGAATTTTAACTTGTACCGACGATCTTTTAAGAGTTCCAGTAATATTATTATTTAATGTTTTCTGAAAATAAGAAGTAGATTTGTGAACTTCCTTCCTTACAAACTACGTGAAATAAATACAATACACTTTAACGACAAAGAAGTACTGTACCACCTAAAGAAGAAAAGCTGTCAACCCTATGTACAAAATTAATCGCTTTCCAATGGACAAACCGCTATAACCCGCAAGTGAACTGCTAGTAGTTCGGTTCTTGTCTTTGCTAAATGTACTACTATTTATTTAGTAAAGATAAGAACCGAACTACTAACGGCACCTAGAAGTTTTTCGATTGCCAAGCGGTTATTATTAATGATCGACTATCTCAAACTATTCATCACTATTTTTCATTTTAACAATTTCAAATAGAAGTTCGACTGAGATAAGAAGAGTTACATCTTTCGCATATCAACAGGTTTTGACTTTATTCATAATAATAAAAAAAATTATTTTTGTTTAACATTTTATATTTTATAGATTATATACAATTATATAATTGTAAAGCTTTATGCTTTACTTTGAATCACTTTTCCACTTCCTTGTTTTCGTTTAAAGAACTTATAAGTGTTACGATAAAATTGATAGAGTCAGCACATCATTTGTAAGTTATACTACACATACATTAAACATTGTGGGCTGTTACATTTATTTATGCTATCTAGTTGACGCTTATAGTCCATCTGTAGTGTAATATTTGGGATCACTAGAATATATTAAAAAGTAACTGGCATATAAGCAGATAGACAAAAGCCTTGAAGCAAACACCTCCTAACAAAGAGTAAAACTGAACATCTTTAACGATAAATCTGAGATAAACTTTTTCTACAATATTCTTTAACAAACAACATACATAATGTTGAGGTTGTTGCTTCAAGGCTTTTGGGTATCTCCTCATATCCCAATTACTTCTTAATACATGTATTTCAGTGGTAGAAATTGAGTTATCATTTATTTCAATCATTTCACAAACATTCTGGACCAAACACTCAAAATTTCTTTACATATTTGATTTTAAAATGATTTTTATTTTTAAGTTACGCCGTACTGATAAAATGCTGTCAAAAACATTTTCTGCTCCAACTCGAAGTATGAGCATGCAATGCTTATCAACCACAAACGATGCATTCCTATCGCAAAAAATTGATTTAATTGCCGAACTAAAAATTTCCAAAGATATTACAGGAATCAAGAAAATGAAAGTTGAACGAGCGAAAATGGACGAAAGACAAGAAAAGGAAGTGTACTCGGAGGTAACAAAACAGTTTACTGCTAGTAATTTTGTGGACACGGTAAATGTTCAAATTTAATTTTTTGTTGTTGTTTCTTTTGTTTTATATAAAAAAATAATTTTCTGAATTTTATTGCAAAACAAAATGTTAATTTAAATTTTAAATAATTTTGTAATTTTGTATATACAATATAATCAATATTCTCTTTTTATAAATATTTATATATATATATGTAGTTATAATTTGCTTTTGGGTTGGTTGTATCTAATCCAATACGTATTTAACAATTTTCGTGTCTCAGCTTTAACGTTTTGTTCTTAATTGTTTTTATTGTTTGTATTTGCGACCGTGCAACCTAATATTTAGATACCCGACAAAGATCAGGCTGGAAATGTGATTCCCGAATGGAAACGACAAATGTTGGCGAAAAAGGCAGCTGAACGAGCGAAAAAAGAGTTTGAAGAGCGATTGGCACAAGAGGCGGAGAATCGACGTCTATCTGCTATTCCACAATGGAAACGCGATTTGTTGGCACGCAAAGAGGAGGCCGAAAGTAAATTGAAGTAAGTATTAATAATTGATGTTTTTAAATTAAAGATAATAAATTTTTATTGATTGTAAATAGATCAACTGTGTACACCCCGCGCATCGATGAACATTCACGCATCACAAATACATGGCGATTACGTGGCGGTCAACGTGCTATGTCGATCGATAATATAAGTTTTGTTTCGACGACATCCGATCATGAAAATTCACCGCCCAATACAATCAATAAAAATGGCAAAGATATGATGAACGGAATGAAATCGAATAGTTTTCAACGAAGCGAAAACGGTTCAATGGAAAATTTGAATACACATACAAAAACGGAAAATGGCGCCAACGGAAATATGGAGAACGATGCAGAGAATATTATACCGTGGCGTGCACAACTACGTAAAACTAATAGTCGTTTGAGTTTGGTCGGCTAAAACATTTGGTGACTCGCGAATAGAAAGTACTTTTTTGTTTTGTTTTGTATAATACACTTTCTAAAACTAATAATTTGATTTAATTTAATTTAATTTAATTTAATAAACAAACAACTAATTAATCCAACAAATATCAAAGATAATGTTGCAATACTAGATATTAAGAATCGATCTATAAACACATTTATTTACAATATACAATACATTACACTGTTTGCTGATGATGGATGATGGATCCTGTTATTCCGTCTGTAATTATTATAATTCTTGCTTGTAATTTAGAAGAAAATTTATTGTAATTTCATCATACATTTTAGAAAAAAAAAAAAATTTAAAAAACGGTTGGGTCTGTTAAATTTACTCTTATATATATATATTACATATGCTGCATTATTTAACACTTTTTATATTGTTTTACTCATAGGTCTGTTCTATAGATATATTATATATACATTATACATATATATTACTTATATAATACTATACTGTGTTATCATTTATTTATAAGCAATTTATATAAGACAAATAAATAGAATATAATTTTTTCTTATCAGACTGTATATGTCATTAACTGGTATCGTTGTATGTACGTAAGTATTGCACGCGCAGCAAAAGATATAATCTTGTGGTGGAGATAAGTGTGACCTTACGACCTTAGTAAGTGTACTTTTATGGTCTGTTTTGCCTGTCAATCGGGGATGTGTGGCACGCGCAACAAAATACAAACTCTAGTATATGAGGAAACCAATTGTCAGTCTAATGCACAGTGTAATAAAACCATATAGTTTTTGCTTTTATAGATAGATTTTTACTCATTCGGCATATCATAGGTAAATAGAAGTATTTTCGGAGCAAATGAATCTCACACTCGAAGGTGGTTACGTTCAAAATTACGTACGATAAAGTAGAGGCAATGAAACTAGTGAAACCACCAATGAACATTAAAGAACTGTATATTGTCATGCCAGTGCTAGGTTTAAGCGACATTTTTCACGCTTCGAGAAAAATTGAAATAAAGTTAATTTTGGAATTTAAAATGCATCTATGCAAAAATTTTGAAAAAAAAATGGTGATCGGATACTATTATATCTTTCAGGAAAATTGGAAAATGTAAAGACCTTTCGGGTGCAAATTAGTGTATCTCCAGCCAGTTTTTTTTTATTTTGCTCAGCTCCTAAGTAAATTAGAGCCACATCGCATTTCAGATTAGTTACTGAAAGTAAATTTTATAAAACTGTGCATCAGCTTCTGACATAAATCTGTACATTGATTTGTTATCTTTGGTTTTCTCTACGGAACATTTGTAAATAAATTTCACATTACTTTGGTAGAGCTAATACATTATTGGAAATAGCAAATTTTCGAGCTTTCGTGTTTTTCATAATCATGCCGATTATACAACTCGCCGGATTGCTGCGGCGGGAGTTTAATTCGATTTTAAAGTTTTTCGTATTATTGAAAACGTCGGATGCAAAGTGAACGAATGACGGTAATGCAGTGTGTAAAATAGGTATTATAGAATTTGAAACGGCCAGCATTTCAGTATATATTTATTTGCCCGCTTATCCCTTATATACCATAATTAAAATAAAAATTAAAACAATTTATTAGTAAAAAAAAAAATCTAACGGGTCAACCTGATTTCCAGGTGATTTTAAGATGAAAAAAAAAAAATGAAAAATTTGGGGATAAGTTGTTGAGCTCTCAAACGAACTGGTTTGAAAAATAATAATAATAATCAATGATTTGAATTAAAATATAATTATTGATTGGTTGTTTCTAATTTATTTTAAAATAATTATAAATAAGTGTAACTCTATATCTAACATAATTAAACGATAATAAAATCTTATAATTTAAATTGTGAAATTAAGAAACAGAACATTAATAAATAAATAAATATATATGTATAAAAAAAAACGTGCTAAACTGTACATTGGTACAATGGTGGAATTAATACCAGACTAAGTGCTAAATTTCTTCAAATTGTAGAAAAAAACAAAAAAAAAAAAAAACATCAAAAATATGAAAAACAACTAATTAAATATTTAATAACTTATTGCTAACTAAACCTAAAATAAAAAAATAAAAAAAAATACCAATTAAATTATTCCGTAACTGATTTGGAGTGCCTTGCTGCAGTTATTAGCATAAAGAAATTTCGGGCGTACATTGAAGGACTGCCATTCACAGTTATAACTGACCATGCCTCTTTAAAATGGTTAATGTCACAGCGTGATCTAACAGGTCGCTTAGCAAGGTGGAGCATGAAGCTTCAAGGCTTTGATTTCCAAATTGAACATTGTAAGGGAAGCGACAATATAGTACCAGATGCTTTATCACGAATGCATGTGGATGAGCTAGGTGGTCATGTGTGCCTCGAACTATCCGACACCCAACTTCCTCCGCTTCATATAGATTTTTCAGCCGCGGAATTTGATGATCAAAAGTATAAAGAACTAAGAGAATCAGTTGAGTTAAGTTCCGATCAAACCAATCTTACTATTGTTGATGATAAAGTTTTCATTAATCAGTCTGCTGGTCATACAATTACAGATAACTTTAATCCCTCTTGGAAACTAGTAGTACCAGAATCTTTAGTTCCTAAGCTTATGGTGTTAGCGCATAACAGTCCCACATCAAGCCATCTTGGGTTCAACAAAACCATTGAACGTCTTAAGCGACAATTTTACTGGCGTACCATGTTCCAAGATGTCAAGCTATATATTCAAACCTGCGAAGTATGTAAGAAATCTAAAGCGGTTAATCAAGTCCTTCGAGCTCCTATGGGTCAATATATGTCAGTAACACAACCATGGGAACGAATATACGTCGATTTCATGGGTCCCTATCCTCGTTCAAAACAGGGAAATACGCATATACTTGTGATATTAGATTGTTATAGTAGATTCTTAAAACTTAAAGCTATTCGTCAAGCCACTGCCGCCACGTTAGTTACTTACCTTGAAAATCATATATTTTTGACATTTGGAGTGCCAGAAACCTTAGTCTCTGACAACGGTCGCCAATTTGAATCCAATTTACTCAAAAATCTTTTGGAAAAATACGGTGTACAACATTTTTTTTACGCCAAAATATTCTCCCCAATCAAATATCTCTGAACGAACCAACCGATCTATTCTAGCCGCGATAAGATCTTATGTAGGTGAAGAATCACACCAAAATTGGGACCAGTATTTAGAACATATATCTTCATCACTCTGTAATGTTGTCCATTCCACTACTGGTTACACCCCACATTTTTTAGTTTTCGGAAAACACTATGTAGGCCACGGTAGTGAGTATCAATTATTGCGTAAATTTGACTACCTAGGGAGCAACCAAGTTCTGGTATCCCAAAAGGCTGAATTATTATCGAGCATTCAGAAACGTGTTCTCGATCATTTTAAAGCTGCATACAGTAGAAGCTCGCATCAGTATAATTTGAGAAGCCGAGCTAGGAAATTTTATCCAAACCAAACTGTTTTTGTTCGTAATTATACCCTCAGTGACGCTTCTAATAAATATTCCGCTAAACTAGCACCAAAATTTAAAAAGGCGAAAATCATTCGAGCAGTAGGTAATGTCGCGTATGAACTTCAAGATGAAGGAGGTAAAACAATCGGAATTTATCATACAAAAGATATAAGGAACTAATTACTTATTTGGTCAAAATTAGCCCGGCGTAATGAGTCTCAGGGCAGACAGGTCGTCCCCACGATTGAAACGGCCAGCATTTCAGTATATATTTATTTGCCCGCTTATCCCTTATATACCATAATTAAAATAAAAATTAAAACAATTTATTAGTAAAAAAAAAAAATCTAACGGGTCAACCTGATTTCCAGGTGATTTTAAGATGAAAAAAAAAAAATGAAAAATTTGGGGATAAGTTGTTGAGCTCTCAAACGAACTGGTTTGAAAAATAATAATAATAATCAATGATTTGAATTAAAATATAATTATTGATTGGTTGTTTCTAATTTATTTTAAAATAATTATAAATAAGTGTAACTCTATATCTAACATAATTAAACGATAATAAAATCTTATAATTTAAATTGTGAAATTAAGAAACAGAACATTAATAAATAAATAAATATATATGTATAAAAAAAACGTGCTAAACTGTACATTGGTACAATGGTGGAATTAATACCAGACTAAGTGCTAAATTTCTTCAAATTGTAGAAAAAAACAAAAAAAAAAAAAAACATCAAAAATATGAAAAACAACTAATTAAATATTTAATAACTTATTGCTAACTAAACCTAAAATAAAAAAATAAAAAAAAATAGCAATTAAATTATATAGTGAATAAAAAAAAAAAAAAATATAGATATATATATATATATTTATATCCATATCTATAACACACGTGAAAGACAACAATAATAATAATAATATTAATAAATTTATAAATATATATGTGCATCATATAATATAATATATATTATATAATATAATTAAATTTGATATATATTCATAATACTGACCATAAAAATTGTGCCTGAAATTAAAATTAAAATCTTAACATACAAAACAACAACAACATACAGCAATATTCATCCATCAACATCCATCTTTACATTCAAATAATACTAATCGGACAAAATAAAATCGGTCAGTAAATATTTGGAATAAAAAAAAATAATAATAATAATAAAATAAAATAAAATTAATAATATTCATTAGTTTAAGTTTAGGTTAATTTACTTAGTTCTATTGTATATGGGTATAAGGTTTTATTTATTTTTAAGACAATTTGAATCAAGATTTCTTTCTCATTTTCCTTTTTAATTTAATCTCTAATAAATATCTTATTACTAAATTTTTTTTTTAAAATTAAAACTTTATTTGATTTTACTATAATACGTTCATCAAGATGATGCGTAAATAAAATTTTCATCGGAACATATGCGCGAGTAGGTTGTATTAGGTAAGTATGTATCTCATATAAGGATTGGTGCAAATTTATAACATCGTGTCGCGGTCAGGCAAGTTCTGACATGGAGTCTTAGAAAACCCCACCCCAACATCCTACTGAAGCCTAGCCCGGATAAGATACCGCACTAAGATCTCCGTCAGAAAAAAAAATAAATTATTTTCATGTACGGTTGGTGTCATCATGCTAATGAAGTTATCTTCAAAATCTTACACCATTTCTCAACCGTTACAAATTCGCAAGTGAAACGCTGTCCATGTAAATTATGTCATTTGAAATCTGCATTAAATTTAATGCGGATTTCATACGATGAAAGTTTTATTTGTGATTTTTGCTGAAACCCTAAATATAAATTAAATAAAATGAAATTTGTTAAATTTATTAAAAAAATTAATTTTATTTTTTTATTATTCGATATATTCATCGAATCGATATATTTGTTTTGACATGTTACGTAAATTATGGATTAGACCAAGAAGATATCTTCACTCGTTTTGCCAAACGTCTATTGTGCGCTCGATGATGTTTCGACCGGCTCTTATTAAAGTGGGTTTTGGGTGTATTTATTAATATTTCTAAATAATTACAGAAACTGTGGTTTGTACCCTTTTAACAAAACAAGTTTGATCAACACCATTCTGCTACCTGACTTCCTTAATCGTAAAGTAGCTGCCAATTTAAATTCCCGAGTTAAATAGAAGATGACTTTACTACCTTTGGTAAATTGCTTTTCAGCTCTTTCGAAAGCAGTTTTTTGAGCCTTAACTTATTTATAAATTAACTTATTTAGAGTTAACTATTGGGTTTTCCACTTCATAAGGTAGAGTTACAGAATATCATCAAATAATTTTCTTTTCTTGAACGATTGTAGATTGTCCAGCTGGTTTCCTCAAAACAGCTAATTCAAACAAATTTTGTAATGAGCGGAATATTTAAAGACCAATTTGGTCTTTAAATATTCCGACTGGCCTCCTAAATTAATCCTATTAAGTATGCTTGTTTGAAGGATGTATCTAGCTTCCGACTTTAGAATGTTGAGATCAGTGTTTCTATTATCGGTGAATGATGAGACGGTGATCGTAGAAACTAGTCGCTTGACCACCTGATACGTTGCTTGCGACACGATGTACTTTCTGTGTGTTATATTTGCGTCGTTATATTACAGGTTGCCGGCGGTTTCTATAATGCAAAAAAAATTAATTGCGAATCGAATGCGGATCGATTGAACTCCTGTCGCAGTAAATCCGGCAAGTTGTGTAATCGGCATGAATATTCCAATCTATGAAGTCGCCAGCAAATTCTGCGATATTTAAATGAAAATGATTTTGGATAAGTAATGTACTTCATTAAAGCAAATGGAGGAAAGGTTAATGAAGAAGAGGACACATTATAATTGAAGAAATCCATTGATTTTAGTTGTATTATTTTAAGTTTTACTCAATGGTAGTTCATAGATTTTAAAATTTAAGAAGTGTAATTAGACTATAAAATTGCATTCTTTTTAAATGTCTATCGATGCTGCTATGTACCGCATCGATTACCTAGATCTATGAATGCCCAGTCTCGGAAAATGGTTGCTCTATTTTAGTAATACTTCTATAAAAATGTTTACGAATAGCTATGTAAACGTGATAGCTAATGTAGTTCGTCGATTTCTATTTTGAGGTATGCTAGAATCCGACCAAATATGTAATTAATTTAGTGATAGATGGATTATCTTGAACAACATTTTTCAATATTTTAACTAATGCCGATGCAATGTCATTTCCCAACCTCCCACTTAGTGCCTCGTGCCAAATTGTAAAATAACATTATTTTTATTACAATGGCCCGTTAAATTCAAAACACTGTTGTAGTTTTATAAAAAAAATTAGGTAAACACATTTGCTATTGGTAGCGTAACATGTCCTTTTATATAATAATTTATCACGTGCTCAAAACTCTTATTTCTTATTGGTTCAAATATGGAGATAAACCAAAATGTAATTTGTGGAATTGAAAATCAAATTTAAATTGAATTTAAACAAAAATGACGAAGGATATTGAACAAAATAACTTTCAAATTGTTTGATCTTATTTTGTTCAATTGCATACCAAAATTAGTAAAAACGGTAGATGCACTAAAATAAATTTTTAACTTTCGTTGTTTCTGGTGGTTACCCTTAATTTACTACTGAATATCTCGTAAAGGAGGGGAGATATAACAAAATGGATTAAAAAATCCAAAAGATAGTATTGAGTTTAGGAAAAAATTGAATTTTGGAGATAAACCAGGCTAATACTGGTATAACGATATGGTGAATTACTTGTGTAAATTTGTTTTCAGATCCTTACTTTTCTCAGATTATTATACAAAGTAACAGAGGTCGGTACTATGTATGAACAACAAGATTCGATAACTGAATCAGCTAACAAAAATGTACGGTTATCGATTGATGAAAGTTAAAATCTAATTAAAGATGTTTAATGCGAAACGACATAGTTGGTTATTTGTCTAACGCGAGCTTTCACGAATGCTCAAAAGAATGTACTACAAATAACTAAGGACATTAGTTATAATCCCATTCGGATGCCCCAAATTTTGTATGTTAGTACCGATTATCGATTATATATATAGATGCAAAAGTCAGTGTTTCGCTTATAAATATATATGCTGAGATGCTTTATGTATTGCCAATGGTCTAAGCAACAGAAACGCCAAGTACATAAGTATGGATATTTGTTGCTGCTTGTGTAGTTGTTAATTGACTACAAACATTTTAAAGAGGGAAATTTAATAAAAGATGTGAATATATGCATGAACTAGTTGAAGGTAAAAATGACTTTAGAGTTTATTATGCCTGAAAGAATAATATATTTAAATTATCTTTGCGTTTGCCTTATACAAATGAAAATAATTTTACATTGCTTGAATTTTGTTTATTAATTTCCTTATTACCACTGATTCACAAATCATCTAGTAATTTATCTTGCATGATTTAAATTAACGAATGGAGGGTTAAAGCCAACCTTACTTTGGCAAGTACCCTTAACATAATTTTATTATATTTTTAGCCGATCCAGGTTGGATCTAGTAGATCAAGTGGTTTCTTCCTTCGCAGCCTTCTTACTGGATTTGTGTCATCCAAAATTCGGTGTATTTCAGCATTTTTATGTTGACTAATCCGTGGAAGGTGTTTTCTTGCGTTTTTATTTATTTCTACACGAACGAAATCCATCTTCAAACCTCTATGGAGGTTGTTATTTCTCACGTACCACAGTGCATATATATTCCACGTAGGACTTTGCTTTGGAATGACTGAATGATGTTGACGTTGTTTTACTGAAATACCCCAGGGCTGAATACCGTTAGTCCATACAGGCTTAAGAATTTGCCAGTACAGTAGCAATTTGTTATGTAAAGTAAGCTCAGAACTTCTCTCTAAGAGCCAATTCATCTTTCTGTATCTAATGTTTATTTTTTCTTTTTGCTGCCTAGGTATTTTGCTGTGTTTGCACAAGGAATTTTCAGTTCTACTGGTATCCAATCAACTTTTCTATTGGTGAAATTTACAAGAACAGATTATGATTCATTCAGTTTCATTCGTCACCCTTTCGTTCAAATGTTGACCATATTATTCGCTCTTTGCAATTTGCTTGTGGACTATATGCAATTTGCTTATGGACTATATTCTATATGCTATCTACAACTGTTAAGAAGGTCGTATCATCTGCAATCGTTGCTATAGTTGTCTCTTCTATCGTTGGTAGGTCAGAAGTATACCGTGTGTTTCTTTTAAACTGAGACGATCAAATATCTCGAAAAATGGCCACTCTACGGAAAAATTGTCCATAATCAAAATTTAATAATACTGCGGGGGAAATACATTTATTCAAAAAAATAGTCCCCCACCTCCGCTTTGTATTTGGGGCGGAGGTAACTTTTAAACTAAGATAGGAAGCCATATTTTTTATTGAAGATACGGATTCTACGACTAAAAGTACAAAATATTTTGTTCGGTTCATGATGGCGTTGCAATCGACGAAATTCAATATTTTCATTTTCTTCTTCTTAGAACACACGCATTCGATGCTGCAATACGTTTGAAATAAAAAACCACGTTTTCATTGGAAATACTGGAAATTCGTCATCAAAACAATTTATTAATATAAATGGCAGATGAATAAAATAATTTTAGTTTAAAATAAGTGTTCAAAATGTTGGCCTGCGACTTCAATGCACTTATTAATACGCATTTCAAATGATTGTACCCAACTGAGAAGTGTGTTTGGTTGAATTTCAGCACACCCTTTTCTGATTTGCTCAATCATGTTCTCACGTGTTGTTGGTTCTTGTTTGTAAACTTTGTCTTTGGGATAGCCCCACAAACAGAAATCTGGCGCAGTAAGATCTGGTGATCTGGCGGGCCAATTTATCGGACCAGCTCTACCATTGAAATCACGTTCAAGTATTTCACGTGCCACCACCGAATAGTGTACAGGACAACCATCATGTTGAAACCACATGTTCCGTCTCACTTCTAAGCTCAAATTTTCAAGTAATATTGGCAGTTCAGTTTGCAAAAAGTTTCAGTACATTTGACCATTTAAGTTGCCTTCAATAATGTGGGGGCCTATAAGTTTGTTGCCAATTATTCCACACCACACGTTGACAGTCCAAGGACGCTGATGTTCAACTTGACGAAGCCATTGTGGATTTGTTACATTCCATAATAATGCATGTTATGTCGATTAACCGTTCCATGGTTTGTAAAAGACGATTCGTCAGAGAACATTACGCAACGAAAAAATTGGGGTTTTGTTGTATTTGTTCACGTGCCCATTGAAAAAAAGTTACCCGATTTTGGAAATCAGCGAAATGAAGATCTTGGTGTAAAGACACCTGATATGAATGATACTTGAGTCGCTTTAAAATTCTCCAAACACTGGTGAGGGACAATCCGGAATCGTAAACTATTTCTCGAGTACTAACATGAGGATTATGAGCCACTGCCGCCAATACAGCTATTTCATTATTTTCTCCAGTGACTGTTGCTCTACGGGTCCTCGTTTTCGGTTGAACATTTCCATCAGTAATAAATTGTTTGATAGAACGGCCAAATGAAGCACGTGAACAAATCCTATCCGGAAAACGTTGAGCGTAAATAGCATCAGAATTTTCAAGATTTCTGCCAGCTTCTCCATAAACCAGAACCATTTCAATTTTCTCTGCCACAGTTAAACGCTCCATTCTAATGTATTTTATCGCTTATTTATTTTATCGCACACCTACAAATCATACGTACTTTTAGTCGTAGAATCCGCATCTGCAATAAAAAATATGGCTTCCTATCTTAGTTTAAAAGTTACACACCTACAAAGCGGGGGTGGGGGACTATTTGTTTTTGATTATGGACATTTTTTCCGCAGAGTGGCTATTTTTCGAGATATTTGATCGTCTCAGTTTAAAAAGAAACCAGTATAGTACATATAAAGTGGTTCCCAGAACGCTACCTTGTGCTACTCCTGCTGATATTTTCTTTTGTTTCCGAGTAATCACCATCTAGTTTAACACGGAAATGCCGGTTAGCTATGTAAGATTTTAGTATTTCATAAAATGGTTTAATGGGTTTTCTCTAAAGTATGAGATAGAATAAGATTTCTTTCTTCAATTATTGGTTTGCGTCGATTAAGCAGTAATTTTTCGAATATTTTTAAAATTATTGGGAGTAAGGAAATGTTTTCCCATTTCGATTTTTTCATTTAATAGTTTGTTTGGTTTGGGTATCATGATTACTCATGATACTTTCCATACTCATCGCGACTTTCCATTGATTTGGGACGTGAAATTTTTGGAGCAGCTTTCGTAGTCCTTTTTCAGGTAGGAATTTTATTATTTGTCCTGTAATTAAGCCATATCCTGGAGATTTCTTTGCACTTAGATTTTCTCTTTTAATTCTTCCACTGTGACAGGAGTTTCATTATAGTTGTCCACTTTATGTACTGGTGGTATGTTTTGTGGTATGGCATTTTTGTCGTTTTAGCTTTTCAAAGAGAGTACTCGGTATCTTTTTCCCCAGACAGGCTACTTAGGTATTTATTAATGAATTTATTTTTGATTTCTTTAATTAGCAGCTTTAGTTTGTTGGACAAAAAATTTTAGAGTAGTTTTATATTCAAGCGCTCGGTCCTTTGCCAAGTTTTTCTTGCGTTTCGTTTTTCTGCCACTGATTTGAAAATGATCGTCAAATTTTAATAAAAAATATAAAGTTACCTACTTTTGGTCTAAATTCTAAGGGTTGTGTACGTTGTCTACGCCAAGTAATTAATCTCCATTAAAGTTAACGTTTCGACAACCTTATTGATTACATATGGCGGTCTACCTCGCCTATTACTGTGTGGTACCACACAAATTAAATAGGAGAAATAATAACTAATCAGCATAATACTATCAATTGGAGACATAGTGAAGGCGCAGTTGACATTCACTATTGCATTGATAACTGAAACGTTTAGGAGTGTAATTATGTGTGAATGGCTGGAGTATAAAACCAAATTACCCAAAACCATTCTTTCTTATATATGCATCATTTAAACTAGAAATCACATTTTAAATTGGTTTGCTATTCAGAATAAGTAGTACACAAGTAAAAATATAATCAGAGACATACCATGAACATGTGGGTATACAAAATCTATTAAGTGAACGGAACAAACAATGTATTGGTATGGCTGAGCAATCGAAATAAAAAATTATGTGAATGATGTAATGTTTATCAAGAAACGCAAATATCGACTAAAACTAATTACAAATAACCTCATAGTTGAATCTGAACCAATGATAATAAAATAAGTACCAGCATATTATTTTCAAATTGTTTCTTTTAGAGATCTTTACATAGTGGTAAAAACTTCCTCTGAATAACAAATCATTAGTCGGAGTTCATTTATTTCAGCCAACTTTAATCAGTATTACGTCTGTCGCGTTCCAAAAGTTGTTTTCTATTATAATTATTATTCTGTCAACGTTGTTTTGACATTATTCGACGCAACATCGAACTTAAATTAATAATTTTTTTAATCTTTTTTGTCGTCCAGTCTACCATCTAATGGTCAGTTTCCAAATCATTATGGTGATTATTAATGTGGTGAATTAATTTAGCAAATTCATTTGAATCGCTAATGAAGCAGAAACACGATTTGGAAACTATAGCTGCGTTTTATTAAACTCTGGAATAGGAATAGGAATACGAATGAAAATAATGCACAATAAAACGACACGGAATAGTTTATATGATTTATGTAACAGTTGTCATGGAAACAGCAACGAACTGCCAAAACTTACTTTGTAACTGCCAAAAATGACATTTATCACAAAGAAATGTTCATAAGGGCGACAACATATAGAAACAAAAACACTCTGGTGTTGAACATAAAAACTAAAAGTGGAATAGAATTAATCCAAAACCAACAAAAGGTTGGAATGAAATTATTCCGGTATGAATAAAATATATGGTAATAATACCAATAAAATACACCTTATAACATGAAGGTTTAACTATAACATGAAGGTAATTATTATATTTTAACCATAGTAAATACAAAATGTAATTATACTTTAAATATCAAATGCTTTTAATAAACTAATAAGTCAGTAGTGAATCGATTGATTAAGTTAACTTTATATGCTCTTGTGGACAAGAGAAGCCCAGTATGATCATTTCTACCATAAAGACTACCAAATCACATGGTCGTCGGTTTTTTATAGCGGTTGAAATCAAAGAGTTGGTAGCTATAGATTTTGCAGCAGTCCGTCTGTTTGGAACGTTTTACGGTATTATATACCTCTCGCAGTTTTTGGTCGTTCTATCCTACACCGAACTCATTGATCATCTGTTAATTGCATTTATTCACATGTCAGATCAATCACTAACATGGAAGATAGTCGACCAATGAGTCTTAAACAGAAGTTCTTACATTAAAGATAGATTGTTATTTTTAATTAAATGTTTATTTCGCCACTAGATGTCTAATTAGTGACTTTAGTGGTTAAGCGAACCGAAATCAGAATCACATTTATTTTTTTTTTTTTTTTTTTTTTTTTTAACGGTTTTTACAGGCCATTATTGGCCCGTACCGTGTCAACAATCTGACTCCATTGGTTTCGATCACGAGCCAGCTCTTCAAACCGTTGTAGGCAGTTTGAAGAAGCCAGATCGCTCTCTACGCCGTGGAGCCATCGTCGCCTACAGCGACCTCTTCGCCTACCGAAAGGCGGTTCACCCTTAAAGGTTCGCTGAATCATTCGGTTCGGATCAGCACGCAGAACGTGTCCGAGCCAGCGTACTCGCTGTCCTTTAATTTCATGCACGATATCAGGAATTTGCATTAAATTCCTGATCTCGTGATTGAAAAGAACTCGGTAAGTGCCATCGACGTCGCGTTTTGGACCATATATCACACGCATGATTCTTCTCTCGAATGTTAGAAGCCATCTTTCGTACTCATCCGTCAAGGTCCAACTCTCACATCCATACATGACAACGGGTCTGATCAACACTCTGTACAGTTTCAACTTATCCGTATTAGCAAGATATTTTGATTTCAGCAGTGGACGTAGAGGATACAAAGCCCGATTGCCAGCGGCAAGGCGGACCTTGATATCCTCTCCCACACTATTATCGTGAGTGATGAGAGATCCAAGATACTTGAATCTCATCACTCCTTCAAACGTGTGGTTACCACTACTGAAATCAATTGCGTCTTGGTCTCTAAAACCCGAGATTAGATATTTGGTTTTTGACTCGTTGATTTTGAGACCAACGGAAGCTGAACACTGTTCCAGTGGATCAAGTATCTCTTTCACTCCGTTGCCATTTAATCCAATCACACAGATATCATCTGCATAAGCAAGAAGTTGATTGGATTGTCGGAATAAGATGTTGTCCTGAGGTGTTTCACTTTTACGAAGGATGTATTCCAACATGAGATTAAAAAGTATCGGGGACAGCGCATCTCCTTGTCGAACACCGGAATTGATTGCAAAAGTTCTCGATAGCCTGTTCTCAACTTTGACACAGCATTGTGACTGCGTTACTGTCATTTTACACAGATGTACATATTTTTTCGGTATTCCTAGATATTCAAGCGCATACCATAATCTCTCTCGATTGATCGAGTCATAGGCTTGCTTGAAATCCAGGAATACCTGGTGTACATCGCGAGATGTTTCGTAGTACTTGGAAAGAATCATCCGTAGCGAAAAAACTTGATCAGTGACTGACCGATTTGGACGGAATCCTCCTTGGTAGTCACCGACAATTTCCTCCGCCAGAGGAGTAATTCTTCCCAAGATAATGTATGACAGTAACTTATATGCTGTGCAAAGGAGAGCTATACCGCGATAATTCTCACATTTCAAGCGATCACCCTTCTTGAAAATTGGGCATAACGCGGCCACTTTCCATTCTTCGGGCATAACTTCATTTCGCCATACCAATCGAACAAGGTCGAAAAGACAGTTCCACAAAGTTAGCCCTCCGAATATCAAGAGCTCTGAATTAATGCAATCAACTCCTGGTGAACGATTTTTCTTTAATCTCTGCATGGCCATTGTGAATTCCTCATAGGATGGATCCTCAATGAACATTTCCGCGGTCTGTATTTGAGGGTATTCAAACACAGCTTGTGATACATGTGGAACATTAAGTAGATCAGAGAAATGTTCACGCCATGTATCGAGTACCGCATCGACGTTAACACAGAGGTTTCCATCCTGGTCCCGAATGGCAGTTGACCGAGATCTTAAGGTATGGTGCAATTCGGTGATTCCTTTAAAGAAACCACGCGAATTGTGCTCATTGCTGAGTTGTTGTACTCTTAAGACCTTAGCCTTCCACCATTCTCGCTTCTTCAGTCTACAAATGCGTTTAGCTGTCCTTCTAGCGAGAACTGCTTTGTTTTTCCTTGCGATTGTAAACCGAGTCTGCGCTTCATTATAGGCTATATTTCGTTGCTCAACAGCAAGACGACACTCCTCATCAAACCAATCATTTTTGGGCTTAGTTTTCACTATACCGAGAGTGTGCTGGGCAGCATCGACAACCGAGGTTTTCAATACTTCCCAGACACTGTTCACATCATCAGATTGGTAATTGGATTGTATAATGCTATTGCTGACAAGATCTTGATATTTTCGTTGCGTTTCTTCATTTATCAGACCTTCACAGGAGAATCGCGTTGTATATTCTCCTGTCCTCCCTGACTTGTACGAAAATTTCCATCGTAGCTTTGCAGCAACCATAAAATGGTCACTGCCTACGAATTTTGTTGACGACCGATATGATCTCACATCTTGGACAACCCGAGCCCGCCCTTTTGAAATCAACACATGGTCAATTTGGCTTCGGGATGTTTTACGTGGGTGTGTCCATGTTTCTAAGTGGATGTTTTTATGAGGAAAGAATGTACTTGCTACTTTGAGATCATGAGCGATCGCAAAGTACATCATTCTTTCCCCATTCTCGGTCGCAGTTTCGTGTCGGGAGTACGGACCTATATTGTTACATAAGTCGGTCTGATTTCTGCCAGCTCTAGCATTAAAGTCACCAATCACCAATTTGACATCGTGCTCCGGTATAGAGCCCATCAGATTATCCAGATTATTGTAAAATGAGTCTTTATCCTGGGATTGGCTTACATCAGTGGGCGCATGTATACAGACAATTGACAGGTTGGCTAATCTCATGTGCAAGCGAAGCTTACACATTCGATTATCGACTGCTTGAAAGTCCAAGACAGCCTTTTTTACCTGTGGCCCAATGAGAAATCCAACCCCAAGATTTCCGAGGTCATCTCCACTGTGTAGCAACGTATAGCCTTGGGACACATGGTCTCCACTTTTAGGCCATCGAGTTTCTTGGAGAGCTACGAGTTCCAGCCGATACTCTTTCATGCATGTGATAAGGCCGTCCAACGCGCCAGGTTTTCTTAATGACTGCACGTTCCACGTGCCGATCTTCAATCTCGTGTCCGGGTACTTAAGCGGGGGTTCGTTTTTTTTGTTGTTTTGGCGGTATCCGATTTTCTTATTTTTGTTGACATTTTTAACAGTGATATTTTTTTACGGATGCGGGTCGTCAGCCCAGCGATCCAACCAGATTTAGTCGCCTCCTACGACAAGCTCTGGATACTGTGGTGGTATTCTATGGGTCTCATGTTTCGTTCGTAATATTTACGAAACACGAATGCCCCCAACCACAGGGCTTTCACATTTATAAGATAAAATAAAAGAATCACATTTATAAGATAAAAAAAGTACTCGCTTGATATGAAATCGCTACAAGGACATATTTCACTTTCAAAAACATAAGGTGAAGATATGAACACTCTTAATATACTTTACCTAAAATTGATGACAGGTTTATTAACAATGCGTTAGCAGTGGCCATCGTGAAAACCGATTATGTTGTAATAAGTTCATAAATAAAAGAACGACGGTTAATTTCTTTAGAATATGGAAAACATCGGTTGTCAAAAAATAAAATAATAATTATATTGTTAATAAAATACAAAGTGTATTATTCTCTTCAGTTTGAGGATATTAAAACCAGGTTGTTCCGAACTCTTTCATTGGTGGTTGATGTGATGGTACGTCAAAAGCGCTAATCATTTTTACCGCCTACGATAAAAAATATCGTTAATGCAGGTGGTGTCTTCGCTATTCCAGCGGTAAGTTAAACATTTTCTATAAGCTGATTAATTTTCAACGATTAACAGTGAGAAAGGTTTCATCCGACATTTTTAAGAAAGAAAAAAAAATTACTCGTAACCGATATAGACTCTTCAAAAGCAATATTTCTAAATTTACCTGCACGTTATTTCATTGTTGTAACAAAATTGAATACACATTCTCTAATTTACTTTTGCACAATAAAAACCGCCAACTGTACCAAAACAGATGGTCTTCAACAGACTTTGTATAACAAAATGAATATTTGGGATAGTATCATAAGTAAGTATGAACCTGATTTTTGTACGTAAGTAACTGGTAGTCTGTTTATTCGGTTCCCAAACCTGTAAAGATTCGTAGATGCTTTATGTCATTTAGTCATTTTGCAGTGAATATTTTTGCAGACCTTCCTTAATGACATTTTCATGATGGTATATTGATTTATTGGTATAGTAATGGAACGAATGTTTTGAAAATATTTTGTTGAGAAAATATTGATCCGACCAAATGGCTTAATCACTGCGGTAATTGGGGTGGGAGGTATCGAGTTCGAATCCCGATAGGGTCAGGATTCAAAAGGGATTTTCACCATCTGATTACGATCGATGTGTGAATAAACAAAGCTATGACTCTCTGTTTGAGTGCAGAATTCATGGGCCAACTCATCTTCCATGTCAGTAATATAGGCTGGCATGGAGCTATATGCAGAGTATTGCGGAGATAGCAAACAAGCTGATATATTTGACCTTAGGTTTGAGGTAGTCGTCAACATGGATTAAAGTAGTACTATCCGTATTTGGTGACTGTTCATTTACAATACCGCATATAGTAATAAAAACCCATAACATGGTTCCAGTTAATTTGTGATGTAAATAGCGTCCCGTGATTAGGAAATATGTTTATCACTTGATAATTAAAACTATATTATTTGTTTTATTAATTAATACAAAATACAATTTATTTATATATATGGAGTTTTTTTTGCTTTATTTATAATAAAATGACTCAGAAAAGCTTAAGATAAAGACAAGTGTATGCATTTCCTAAAATACAATCAATCATATAAAATCAAAAAGCTTTCATTATATGCTCTACATCTTTATAAAACGTAGCTGTGCACAAACGCTTAAAATACATTTCTTAAATTCTAATTATACAATCGTTCGTTTATCACTAAAACAAAATTTCTTTTGTGTCAACTTCTTAACATATTGGATGAAAAGTATACAGGTATCCCTTGGGCTACGCAAATTATTATTATGTTTAAAAAAAATCGTATAGATGAACCCGAGCTTGAGTTTTTGTTAAGTACACTTGTGTCAATTAATTCGATTTTACGAGTGTTCACTGTATTATGGTGAAAATATTTAGAAACGATTCCATCGCGTAATTCAATGGACTACTGTATCTTATTTAATTACATATATCGTTACTTATCTTATAATTATGTTAAATTTATAATTTTAATTGATGTCGTTTATTTCGATAGTTAATATTTACAGTTAATAATTTTTATTTTATTTTTTCAGTATAGCCAACCACAATGTAACGATCTATCGTCGTATCTATTACATTTGTACAATGTGATTTGAACGACCATGACCATTACAGAGTTAATAAAAATACACATTTAATTAAAGTGCTTGGTTGATTATATCGTTTTGTTGTGTACTTAAGACGTGTTTTATGCTAATTTTATATTCGTTTTTGAGACATAATTTATGACATTTTGATGAATGATTGTATGACCGCGGTTTTTAATTACGTCTTAAGTACACACCCCTAATATGTTTAATAATTACAATTTGTCTAGTTTTTTTTTTAAATATATTTTCTATTTTATTACAGATCTCTGAAAAGCATAGCAAATTTTATGAATTAAAGAAAATCACAAACAAAAGAAAAAATATACAAACGACTCTAAATATTACTGGGAGGTCCTCGCGAACGATGTCCATTATGTATTCCAGAATGTCGTGATCCAGGTCGTGAATGTACTATTGCATAATGATCGGAATCGATTGGTAACGACCTTCAACAATAATCAAAAGGAGCGAGTTTTTACAAAATGCACAAAATTGAATGGTTTGGTTATTAAATTAATTAAATTAAAATAAAAATTAATAAAATTTGCATGCAAATTTGGGTTGTTATACTCAAAAAAATAATTATTTAATTAGATTGCATTCAATTATACATATACATACATATATATAAATTACAAAATTTGTAAAAAAAGTTTTTTATTGTGTTTGTGTGATCAGAGTTTCGTCTTATCAGTATGTAAATTTTTTTATTATCTAATATCTATCAGACCTATTTGAATGGATGGTTGATCCTCCGCTAGTGTATCCTTTGTTGTGCCCATTATCACGGCCGTGCAATGAATACCGAGATCCGTATTGACTTCCGTGCCAACTTCTATATGGATCGTATTCCTCAATTATTGATGGTTCCTTTTCGATAATCTGCAAATAAATTAGACGTTATCAACAAGAACAATCAAAAATATCTATCATTTTGATAGAATCAACAGCAACAATTGCTTTGACCTATTCCAAAATAATTGATTTGTATGCCAAGTTATTTTCTTACATACGGTGCTAGTAATCATACAAATAACGAAAGCGACATCTGTATTCGATTATGAAAAGGTTATTTGAAAAGTCTACATTTTTCTAAATAAAGCTGTGGATATTATTTCTCTATTTTTAGTTCTCTATAGAGTGTTATTAAGCAACATTATATTTATCATGTGTAACTAATAATTCTTGTATGGTTATTTGGGTCTAAGACCGTGTTCCCAAAAATATCAGTCCAATCAGCATCTATAGAACCGTAACATTATAATCTGTTTATATCTATCGTTTGGATACGAGTTTAATTATGTTTTGTCTGAAGCACTTCCAACTCTATTTAACTCTTTTTACACCCAAGTCAAACCGACGTATGACTAGAACCGATTCGCGGAGCTTATTGAAATGACATGGAACTACTATTGGTTTATACGAATTGAAAGCTTATTGATTGTTACTCATCGAATTCAAAATGTCGATCTCTTAACAATAATTATAACGAAGTGGAATTTCACCATAAATTAAACTTCATAATCAATCGAAATAATGACATACCTCAGTTCTTGCACAACTACAGCTCATCGCTGTACACAAGAAAATATTCATGAGTAACATAATTAAGAAAAGAACACCAAGACAAATTGTGAGCCATAACAACCAGCTGGGTCGTATACCCTCCTCGCAAATTGGTGCCGCAACTAAAATAAAACAAGAAAAAAAATACAATTATACAATGATAGGACGGAAATAAAATGATTTTAAAAATTTACTTGGTGCATCAGCTGGATCCAAAACAAATACTGTCGTCGCTGCCAATAGAATACCATCATCCATTTGTCCACTTGGTCGAGCACCCTTGATTTGTGATTCGCCCGTACAACTATACACTTCCTTGCAACCACCGACACATTGTGCTACATCGCACTGTAAATGCACTTCTGATGCTCCAGCAAATTTGAACATCGATCGAATTAAAGCACTTGCTTGTGTACCATCCGAAGTTGGTATGAATTTCGTAATGACGGTTGTATCAACGGGACAACCACGTTCGTCAATTAGAGGTGTTGATGCATTTTTCTTATTAAATGCAAAACAATTTTTAACGCGAATACCATGTGTCCCGTTTGGATGTGTTAATTCGGCCCGAATTGTATATTCTCGTCCGTATACAGTTTCACGTACCCGACGATCATTGTCTAAGAATTTTAATATAACATTTGTGTTGTCGTCTCTGCAAAATAAACACCATAATATATTTATATGACGTCGAATAAAGTTATAAGAATTAAGAACTTACTTAGCGAATCCTGTTTTCCCGCATGTGATCACGTAGAATTTATCATCTGCCAGTTCCAAAGTTTTATGAACACGGACTGCCAATTGTATAGATCGTTCTTCCGTTCGCTATATATTTAAGAGTAAATTGGAAAAATGTAAAAAGATTTTCTAAGTTTGAGATGCAATATATGATATATGATTTAAATGCGCACTAGCTGCATATTAGTGCGAATTGTAGTTAAAAGGTTAAAAAAAGCTTTGTATAAGCTGTTACGAATCTGTATAATTGTAGGCCGTAAAAAGTTAGATAGGGGTTAAAAACATTTTTTTGTGAATATATTTTATATGGCTAAGCAAAGTAAATAATTGTTAGAAAGTCATTAGTGTATACGGGGTCATTATAATTTGATCGATTAAGCAATACAATACTGTGTAAATTGATGTTGTTTTCATTTCGGAATCGCTCATTACATATGCGCGCAGCAATTATTTACTGCCAGGTGTATACAGCAAAGCAAAAAATTATTCTGATTTTCTGATAATTGTGTGATATGCGATTTGTTTTTGCTCTAAATGTTGAGTCATCTGTTTACTACAAATTTGATGCAGAACCAATTTTAAATTTTTGTCAGTAACTATTGTACAGTCGCATATCCTGCAATAATTTAATGATCTTTTGCGCTGCAATATCTCAAATAGTTTGTTATTAAGGTAGCCATATGCCTGAAAATCAGCCTTGTTGATCCAATTTCATTCTTCATCAGATTGGTGAAGTGCTTGGATTTTATGTATCCACATCCATTATTTTTTCTGCTTATTTCATGCAAATATAAATTCAGTTGATACCTGAAATATTTTTATACTGTTCAAGGTGTGGTTAAGGATCGATAAGATCTTACTAAAGTATGGACAAGTAACTGTGTTGAATTAACGGTACAACCCAGATAATTTTATGTCTATAGCATTATAATATAATTGATTATTTAGAGTTAGACCATAGTATCGATACAGTCATAATAAACCACGGATGATAGTTACGGAGTTTAAATGGCTATTAAGTAATAGTCTTATCTGTTCTATGTGGATGCGTGGGATTACAAAATGACACAACTACTTTACCTAACCAACATAATATGTACATATACGATAAGCGTGAACTAGATTGTAGAACCATAGGTAAAATTGATTAAAAATCAGTTATTTCCACTGCACTTGGAACATCCACTTGACCAATGATGCACGAAGGTTTTTCCCAGGAGGGCTATTATGTCCGGTATCGGATTTTTACCGATATCGAAAAATCCGGAAGGCTATTATGAAATAATTCAATTTTGGAAGGACCTGAAGCTAGCAATAATGTGTTTTGAGATTCATTTGAAGTTGTTAAATTTTATTTTGTTGTTGTGTTTTAAGTGACTAATGACTTGTCAAATGAAATCTATTAAACTGTGGACATACAAATTCGATAAAACAAAATAAAATTCGACGACTACCAGCAGTCGGATTTTGACATTCGATTTTCAGAAAATCCGATCTCAGTTTGTCTTTTTAGTCTCATAATAGCACAATATTCGATATCGGATATTCATAATAGCAAATCCAAATTCGGATCCGATATGGAATTTTTCATAGGAAACGACACAGCGGATCAGATTTTTCAATATCGAAAAAAACCGCAATCGGATTATTTCATAACAGTCGCCCTAAAATCAAATACCTTTTTTCAACAATAGTGGAAAATTTTATTAAATGTAGTATAGCTCTCACCATGGACTCAAACCAATAATAAGGTGAATCACTCAAAACAATTGTTATGGTATAAATAATCTCCTGGATTATTACCACGTTCTTCTCAAACTTATTTTGTTGAGAAGGTTAGTATTACTAAACAAGTGTTTCGTTGTTTGAAGTTATGTTATAATGGCTGTGATCTGATTATCGAGTAAATTCCGATTTTATCACTTTTTACTATACTAGGTGGTAGTAGTGCAAACACTATAACCCACTGATTTGTGTTAATCATTGGTATCATGTCACATAGTATAAGAACAAGTGTGTCCGAAGTAAATATCGTTTCTCCAATTAAGCAGAGAAACCAATCTTCTGCAGAGTATTTAAGCACCCGTAACGGACTTTCTGCGGTTATTCAATGTTAATAATACAACATATAAATATTGTTTATATATAAATATAAAATTAATCATTCATTTTGATATATGGTATATTTTGCTCTTAAACTTTACTAAATGGGTTCTAGTTTATAGATTATTTCAGTTATCTCATGGAACTTTATTTATTTACTCGTAGCTTAAATTAGCACGATTCATTACTTCTGAGTTTGAGAGAAAAAAAAATTCTACTAAAATGGCTTCTCAGATATTCAAAAGTGTTGCTTTGCACACCATATAATTTAGTAAATATTTTCATTTTAAAGTACAAATTGAACCAAGCACAAACATATATCAAGGTGCCAATGACAATTTCAATTCAAATTATTGCAAATTAGAAGTCGCAACTATTTCACCATCTATCTGTTTTAAATTGATAATCAAGGCGTATTTTACCGATGATTTATCCACTTTCGTATCGAGATGGTTCTTGTTTGTTTGTTTCGGGGCTCAAGGCACTTCCAACTCTTTTGCGGTTCGCTTATTTACGTTCTTACCTTACGCCATTACAGCCAAATCGAGGGCGTAGGTCAGATTTTACGTAGAACCATCTGCACATTGCATAGCACCATGACAGCCTATAGTACTGACATGAAAGATGGATTGGCCCATGAATTCTGCACTCCAACAGGGGGTCATAGATGTGTTCATTTACACCACCGATCGTAGTCGTATGGTGAAAAATTCCTTTTGCCTCCTGCCCATATCGGGATTCGAAGCCGGTAGCTCTCGCTCCAACTGCCGCAGCTTTAACCACTGCGCCACCAGGTGAGATGGTTCTTTTAAGCCCACTTTTACTAAAGTTATTTTGGTTCTGTGTCAAAATCCAAAAAAAAATAAAATTCAAAAGTCAAAATTCCAAATTCCAAAATCCAACTACCATAATCCAAATCGGAAAAATCCAAATGGAAAAATCCAAATGGACAAAATCCAAATGGACAAAAAAAAATGCAAACTCCGCGTGGAAAATGTTTTGATTTTTTTTTTTTAGAACACATGATGCGATATCAGATTGTGCGCAGATGATCTGTGTCTGTGTGTTTCTGTGTACCAAAACCAAATTTAATACTATTTTTATTGTATATATGTATGTACATATGGCATATAATTTTTATTTAAGCATTAGTAAAGGATAACTTAATGTTAACATATTGTAGGCAATTAATTTTAAATATTCCCTAAAATCCATATTTTTTCGATGTTTCATAATTTTTGGAATTCATCCCAGTTGGCTTTACGAGTTTTGGCTTTTTCGTATTTGAATTTTTTCCCATTTGGATTTTGTTCTGTTTGGATTTTCGCTTTTGGATTTTTAAAATAATTTGGTTTTTGTAGCGTTTGGATTTTTTTTAGATTTTGTGAGAATCTGTTTTTTACCCGTTTGATTATCTTGCTCAGTCGCACTTATTTATATCGTTTTGCTTTAATTTTAGGTACCGATAATTCACCATTGGATACCCAATACTGTACACTATAATTTAAATTTTAGAAGTCATTGGCTACTATTATTATTATTTATGTAGGTATGTGTTAATATCTCTTTATAATATGTAATGTTGTTGTTTCGCTAGGTTGAACTGTTGATATCTGATGATGAGATTGATTTAATCGAAAGTCAAATCCATCTCATTAGGAATACAGTGCGCGATTTGACGTTTTTCACCTTCACGATATTTTTTCGTGAACAATTCGTATTTGGATATGAATGTCACAAGCACAAAACTATAAGCATTAGGCACAGAAAAAAGTAACATACAGAAAAAACCAACAAACAACAAAATTTTTGAAATTGTCTCTTTACAAAAACAACAATTGAAATTAACTCAAATTCTCTGTTTAAAAATTTTAATTTGTTTGTTAAAAATTTTAATTTCTGCTTTGAATTGGTGTGTTGTTTTCATTTTCGATAGTTTTTATGTATATTAAAAAATACATAGTCATGAGTAGGCTTTGTTAATACATTCTCATTTTTTTGCTATTTCGAGAGTGTAAAATTTATTTTTTCAAATTTTTACTCTCGTATTTTTTGAGATAACCCCAAACTAACGACATAACCCCAGAAAAAACGACAATTTTTGATTCGTAGGTTTCTTTCTGTATATGTTATAATATTCTGTGCATTGGCCTTATTATAACATTTCTTAATTTATCAACGTTTGTCACTTTGCAAGTAATACTTTGAGATGGCTTGCACTATAGAACACTTGGATTATATATTCCTTTAAAATACCAATTTTAAAAATTTATTTATGTAAGTTCAATTAAAAATTGAAACAATTGATATGAATGGTCGTTTTTTATGTCAAACAAAGGCAACTCACTTTTTTATTGGAAAACCCAAATGAAAATATACTTTTTCTGGCCTACTTATTTGTGATTATTGTTTTTTTCATAATTTTTGCGTTTTTACCACCAAATCAAGTAGTTTTGGAACATTTGTTCTAGTGTACTTTATAGCACGCGTTTGTTTTAATGCCTTTTTGGTTTGTTTGTTGTAAACAACACGATCGTTTGTATCAGGCTCACGACTTTTAAAACTAGTCACGATTAAACTGATTTATTTTAGATATTAATTCTGCTACTTCTTGTAAGCATTGATCTTATACGGTCTTGTATCTCTCAACATTTGGCTAATTTTCATACGCAGATCGTTCTTATGGTTTTATATTTAGTTGAATGAACTTTAGCCACATTGGTCGAGTACTATGTCTATACCTAGAATTGCATTCCTAGGTGTACTCATATGATTACATCTTATCTTCCTCGCTATTTTTATGATCTTCGCGCATTCTGTACACATAAATAAATAATTCATGAGCAATAAAATATTATATATAGGCAATCGTAGCAAAGCAATACGATATGATTAAGTGGAACACCTTGAAAAACTGCCTCGTCGATGTATACAACACTAACAAAAATATAAAATGTTCAATTTTATTTTGTTCGAAGTGACAAATGAATAATGAACTTAGGTGACAAACCCTATGTGTGTGCATTATATAATTACGCCCGATTTGCATATAAATTTGTACAGCTGCAAGGCAAATAAGACTGGTTGGTGTGTCATAAAACCTAAATTTCATTTGTATCGTGGCTATATGGAACTTCTTGCACATTAGAAAACACAAGTCGTTAAAGGAAAAATATTATTATTTTGCCACTCGTGCCCCCACACGATACAACATACGTAATTGAGAATAAATTATTTTAATACTCGTGGGTATTGTTGAAATTATTATTCCTTTACAATGTACATACGTGCATTAATAGCTAAATTGGATATACTATATAGCAAGTTACCGAATATGCTACAATATATGTGTTTATAACAATGAAACTGGATAGGTAAAAAACCTTCAACGGATTTATCTCGTAATTATTGGAGAGAAATAGACATACGAAAAGATAGCATCGGCTTGTATGTGGGTGCGGATCAATTTTAAAAATTCTGTGACCTCATCATATGTTGTAGGATTGATATAAAACTAAACCAGCAACAGTAATAAATTTGAAATGCACATAAAAAACAACTTTCTTAACTTTCAATCGAAACTTAAACTGTTTAACAAGTCAATCCATGATACATATATAAGAGTGCAACAGATATATACTTGTTATGTGAACTAACTGCAATCATGGGTTAAAACGATATACATAAACTTAATAAAATACAAGTTTAAGTGAAAATCTAATTTCTTGTTTTAATTTTAGAATTAAAATCATTTCAATTGTAAACTTAATATATCAACAAAATTAAGGTCGTATGTGAGCCGCGTCGTATTCGTTTACTACGCGGCTGTTTATAGGCCCGGAAGTATGGACTATTGACTGTTTGACATCATCATTAACAACATCATGTGTAGACCGCAAAAAAAATTGTTTTGATTTTATAGTTTTAATGATCGGACGCGCAGATAATTAGAGGTCACGATACTAGAAATACTAGAAAATTGTGAATATATAGCTATATCGGCACGTCGACTCATCGACTCTGTTTAAGATGTGAATACATACTATATACATATATACAATGTGTAGTTGGAACACATAATCAAAACAATAGCAATCGCGATCATTAAACAGACAACCAGGAATTTTATCAATGTCAAGCTACTTGGTATGCATGAACATGACATATGAGTTATTTATCGGAATTTTAATTTTATATTTTGTACCGATCGGTATATACTGTATGCAACAGTTAGATGGATAGCTTAGTTCCAGTCAATTGTATATAATGTGCGCATATTGACAAAAAAAACAACTAAATGATAGTTTATGCATATACAAAATAATTTATGGTGTTTATGATTTATAACACACGTTCGATTTGAATATTTTTATGGGGTTTTAAATAGGTTGGATGAGTGGTCAAGTATATTAGTCATGTTCCATTTCAGTACTTGTATCATAACAGGGATTGCAAAATTTTTAGTTGCTCGATTATACTGCGTTAACCAAGTTTCATTTATTGTATATCCTGGTAATTTGGCCTAGTTCGATGACTGGTTCGATAGCAAATAACTATACCATAGAATTGTTGTTGACTTTTACCTGTTAATGAGATCTCTTTCTCTTTATGTTTTCGATGTATTTTGAACAATTCAATCATATATATACAAAGCATACCACTAGTAATATTCCTAAAGTTCGTTTGGTTTTATATTGACAACCTTAGTGTTTACATTAAAGACCCAATCGCTGTATTGCTCCTAATTTTACTTAAATTTTAAACACATTATTTACCTATCAGTTTTAATATCTTGTGCTCATAGTAATTTTGTCCAGTATTCAGGGATGCATAAGTAACATCGATGGCTACCTTCCGATAAATCGATGTTTTATTCGAATAAAAAGATCGATGAAAAATAATGTTATTAGACGAGTTCTGTTACATAGGAAATTCCATTTTCTAAAAGTCCTGTTAAAACTAAAAATAAATTATTGTTTAACAAGGCTCTCAAGCTGCTATAGCCACAATACAATGAATGTATGTATTTTCGCAAGTATCTCTATCGCTATGGCAATTTCTTATTAGAATAAATCACGGTGCTTTAACATGGTTACGATATAATATAGTTCACGATTTCGGCTGAACAGTTTGTATGCTGGGTCAAATGATTGAGTTGCTTCAAAATTCAACATTAAAAATGGAGTGTTCACGATTATCGACGTGTTTCATCAAGACGGCCATCTCATTTGAAGCGTAAACGTTGTGGTCAAGAGGAGAATAAAAAACATCTAGTTGATGTGAAAATCATACATGTGTCATCATGTGAAGCAAGGTGACACGGTAAGATCGGATTATAATAAAATTTGTGCAAGACGAGAACAAATCATTATAAAATTATAAATAAACGACTAACAGTCACGGCGTATTGGACTCGATTATTGATTGAAGATGACTGTTTTAATATGATTTGTAAAAGTTTTAAATTTAGAAATAAACAGCCATTGATTGTGGCGTTGAAGGTTCGAATTCAAGAAATTTATTAGATATTAAAGGTGAATATAAAAGCGGAGCACTATTTGAGTTGATCGCTATAGATGTAACAGGCCAATGTTCAAAGATATTGTGGCGTTCACAAATACGACGAAAAGTCACGCCACAATAGTGAAGTATTAACAAAATAATCGAAAAAATATTTCGATTCAAAATTCTGTAATTCACTAGAACTGTTGCAGCATAGCCACAGAACATATATACAAACGAAAATGCAACATACATCAAGTCCGGTCGCATGAGATGGATTTGATCTTTTCGATCACACAACGAGTCGATGACGTCATCAGATCGAAACCGGCCTAGCGAACGAATATTACAGATCACATGCAAGATGCCATATATTTCATGTAAGACAAACGTTTTCATCGGCTGGTTGATCCAGTGCCCTAGCTGTCGATCAATGCCACTCTGTGGAGTTCAAGTTCGACTCCCACCATTCATCATTAGTTGTCACGATTACAGCTCCCCTGCAACACTTATCATTATTCTACAATATCAATGTGTTGATAGTATCAATGTTAATGGTTTGATGTACGTTAAAACTTTTCTTGATGATATAAAAATTGATGTTTGTTGCGATGTAACATCCCTAGCTCTAGACATAGACACGTATACATTGCGATTATGAATTGTGAGGCTCGAATTACTGTCCCATCAAAGTATTCAAATGTTACTGATGAAGTTGTTATAGAAAACTGTCATTAATTTATTGAATTTATTGAAAACTTAACTTTTTTGGATAATTTTTACGCAAGAAGCTTTGAAGCAGATAAAATCAATAGACCACTACGTAACAACTACCTGAATACATTACTATATTTTGAAAATAAACAATACATTACAATTTTGAAGGCATTGGTTTATAGTAACTGTTATATATAACAAGATTGCCAACTTTTGGGCACTAAAATTAGTTACTTTGGATTAATATAAGATGTGAATCACTGATAAATTGGATTTTTAAACCAATTATATCAAAAAATAATTAATTATTATAACACAAATAAATATTGGAGGCAACACAAACAATAAATTCGGTTTTTAGACAGAACGACTTATGGAACTGTTTGTGCAAACGATCCCTAAATGTTGAAAATGTGGTTTGGCTTGGTACATTCAACAGTTGGTATTGCGTCAACCAATAAGAAAACTTACTCACATTTTGCTATATTTCTATCTTTCATTATAAGAATTACTTTATAGTTTAACAGTGGTCACGAACATTTAAATTTTATCATAACTTGATTATGGATCATTGGGACATTGTGTCTAAATAGCATCCTAATAATGCCGAAGAATGCGGGCAAATCCTATGCAATTCTCTTAAATGGAATAAAATCATTTGTCCACTGGTAAAACTAAACTTAACAGGTATCCGTCATGGTATGGTGATAAGCTTATTAACTTGAAAAATAAAAAAGAAACAAGGCCTAAAAAACGAAAACCAGCTAACCGGTGTGTATATGACCTTTAAAGAAGAAATCTAATGTGATCCGCAAGGTTCGGATGGTATGTACCAGCTTTATTACTGGCAGACTATAAGCCTTTTTATGAGTATTAGCGATTGCAAGGTACTGGCAAGCTTGTATTAATTTAGTTTTTTGAACTAGTTCTAATCCTACCTATATGAGTACTCGTACTCAATTTTCGAAATTATAAAAACAAAAAGTCTTTGTTAACTTAAATGTGATCCGATGTGCCTTAAAGTTTCCATATTAGAATATGGATTTTGTTCATTTTTACTAACGATCTCACCGAAGTTATTCATAAATATAGTATCCTAAGATTTCAAGATGGTAATATCGACTACCTAATGACTTGGTGTGATTCACACCTGCTCAATAAATGGTACTATTCTTACTACTTCCATAAAATGATAACTGTGCATTAAGCAAGAACGTTGTACTCCATCACATTAACACACCATCTATACTGGAATTTTTAAAATTGATAGTACCTTGCAGAAGTCTTTGGGACCGCAAATTAATTCTAGACGAATACAGATTACTGAACAAACTATGTTAACAATGAGCCTATAAACAGACTAACCAAAAGTTTTAACAAAATCGACCAATTATTCAATTTGGACAGTATCATTTATTCCAAAACATTGGTTTTTTTTTTTTTTTTTTTTTTTATATTTTATTCTATGCTATCTGTTTTGGGGCTCAAGGCTCTCCCAGCTCTTTCGCGGTTTGCTTAGTTACGTCCTACTTTACGTCTTAACGGCCAAATCGAGGACGTACGGCTATAGGTCCGATTTTCGTAGAACCATCTGCGCATTGCATAGCTCCATGCCAGCCTATAGTACTGACATGGAAGATGGGTCGGCCCATGAGTTCTGCACTCCAACAGGGGGTCATAGATGTGTTCATTAACACCACCGATCGTAATCAGATGGTGAGAAATCCCTTTTGCATCCTGCCCGTTTCGGGATTCGAACCCGGCACCTCCCGCTCCAACTGCCACAGCTTTAACCACTGAGCCACCTGGGCGGTCAAAACATTGGTTCTTGTGTAAGCGATTTATCCAACCGAAGAATTCGGCTGAAAGGACTTTCACTAAATAAATCTTGGTTGGGGATTAATGGTTAAGAAAAACAATGTGTACGCACCCGATGACATAATTGGTGATTTTAAATAAAAACATTTGTCCGATTGACAGTATTTATAGTATTTTCATTAAGCTTGAAAACAAAACATTGAATATGACGTCAATACTATACAGGTACTAAGAGTGATCATATTGGAGGTACTTTCTGCAATTGGGATTCTCTGGTCTCTCATATGGCACATTGTGGTGTATTTTGAAGAGATATATTGGTTACAAAATACAAGAATTGAAGCCGGTTAACCTTTCTTGTCATCATCGATTTGAACCAGCTCCAAATTGATCCATGTTTAATCGATAAATTGTGTTAAACAATTAAGCTCATTTTTGGCTGAATGGATGCGTCAACAAACAAAATTGTCGTATTTAGGCTGATAATCAGCCAGAAGAGATTCAAGAGCTTCCAATGCATCCTGAAAAATGCAATGTTTTGTGTGGTTTATGGTCAGATAGCAACATCGGAAGAGTAAACCGTCAATAGCGTAAACTACAGACCTGTGATCAATGAATATTTCTTGAAAACAATTCAAGATATTGGTGTCATCATCAAAAAGATAGATCATCAAAAAGCCAGTCGCATACAACATTTAAAAGAAATTATTTTCCATTATTTAATGTCATAAGCCGAACTTACGTATGCTTCTGGAAACTCCTTTTGAATCACCCTTTACTACTATCTGTTTTGGGGCTAATCTTTCCAGCTATTTCACTGTTTTATTTCAACGTTGTACCTTATATCGAACTCAAATCGAGGGCATTCGTTATTTAGGTACAATGTATTGTTAATGAATCATTGGAAGTCGATTAAAAATGAGATGTTTACGTCAGATTGCGCCAAACCAAATTTTTAATTTAAATTGACGACAATTAAGCAATGTGTTTAGCAAAATAGCCATGTGACATCACAGATTAACTATTTGTAATTCCTTAGTGCCGCTTTCATACATACAATAATATAATTATTCTCACATTTAATTACTGTGCTACCGTGTACACCACATCACCCTATCTAATCGACAATCCATCAACGTAATTAAATCCATTTAACATAAACCGTTTTGAATTATGAGTTCTTTTACATCATCACTTTAAATGTAACAATATAACAACCATAAAAGAATGGTAATGGCAACACGTCTTTTTTGTGTTGAGCATACCGCAGAGTAAGAAAGAAAACTTATATTCTTGTAATTTACTTATGGTAAATCCATTTTATCTATATTCAGTTATGCAATAAAGAAATGTTTTTATAGACAATAGCGGCTTAATTATGCTCGAGTGTTTCTCGACTATTGTGATTTACGTATATATGTACAGCCTGTCTCTCGAATAGCCATCGTATAATAGTGTAATAGCTTTAATTGTGTAAAGTAGTTTGTGTATAAAACAATACACGGAATATGGACCAATCACTGCTTGCTTTAAATTTGTAACCTAAATATGGAATTGTTCTAGAAAATATATACCCATCCTCTTTCTACATATCAAATATATAAGTATTATTAGTAATAGAAAAGATTATCTTACATCACCACTCACGTTGCTAACGAGTACGCCACAATCATCTTTTGCTCCCCGTTTCGCAAATAAATTTATATTAATCGAAACCGAATTTGTGCCATTACCCAATGCCATACAGCTTGAATTACGGAAATCTCTCGAATGTACTGCACCCGTATATGGACTGCTGAACGATACTTTTATACTCATTGTTCCCGATTTACATGTTGCCGATACTTGTGGTGTAAATTCGGCGGCTGGTTCTTGCGTTACTACCTGTTGGTGAGAAAAATTCATATTAATACTTATATTGCCAAATATATGTTTTATTAAAATAACAATAAATAACATTAAATAACAACATAATAACAATAAACAACATCATATAACAATCCAAATAATAGCAAATCAATCCGATGTGATGTCATAGAATATAATTACGCACATCACTTTCATTGTGATAGGTTCATATATAAGATTATACACAGTTGGGCTGAAGAAGTATAATAAAATATCAGTTTCGTTTTCAATATATAAGAAATAAAATAATTTCACCGGATTATATAATGGAGACACGGATGGATATACTCATTCTTGAATAACATGCATAAGATAATTTTCTTATATCTACTCTTATATGTACTTAACAAGTACTCGAAATAATAACAGATATTTGTTAAATATTTTTGAAAGTTGGATGTATACAGACATAAATGTATGTGTGTGTTTATAAAGATTACTTTCTTTAATCATTTTGGTACATAAAGCTAACATTTAACCTTAGAAAGGTGTTGCCTTAGTCTAAGATAATAAATTACATGTGTATAGAGGCAACACATGGAATTCGAGTTTTGTTGCTGTTGATTTGATTGAATAAGAGGATGACGTTAATTTAGTTATTGCTTGAGGGTGTTATAACGTAATTTTATTGTTGTTAAATATATAATTAATGGTTTTTGAAAAACTATTCAATTGACGTTCCGAATTGTTTTGTAAAGTCGTGCGAGGCTAAATTATATAAGAAAAACATATAGAATCCACATTGAAATTTAAAAACTTGAAATGGTATTTCACAATCCACAAACTTTTGTGACTCAAAAATATCATCATTCAAAGGAGAACAGTTATGGGAGGCTGCTTGAACGTGTCACAATTAGTTACTTTATGCTGGTAGAAAATTGACAGTAAATAAGGGACATCATGCATTCTTGTGTGATAAAAGGGGTACGTATAACCAATATATTGTCATTAAAGCTCGTGATGACCTATATCATCTGATGGTATATAACACTTAATAATTTTTATGGAGAGCAACCAAATCCCTTAAAGCAACGAAAATGGGTTCATGAGCAAAGTAAATAAAAAGCAAACACTTTGAAACTAGTCGAATCGAGATAATACCGAGATAAACACTGGATTAAAATGTAACATCAGTACCATAAACCAATTTGAAGAGCATTCAACCTGTAAATTTATTGGAATTGAGGGAAGAAATTTAAAGTTCTACTTAAGCACTTAGAAGAATGGTCCAATGATCTAATAACAACACAAATGGTTAGAGAACACGCTTAAAAGAGTTTGCCACTAATATATGCTGGATTTATCGTTTCATCTCAATGGAATGTGGCTGGGGTAGTAATGATACCTATAAACCAAATGAGCTATCCAACAAAAAATCATTTCCAGCTAGACAAAAACCATATTACTGTACAACAACGACGCATAGCATTACTATCTTATCGAAGACGTGTTAGAACGGAAGCAGGTATATTCATGTGTTTTTTGGATGTAGCCCAAGCCTTTCATAAAGTATGACGTCAGGTCTTAAAACATTATGATCCACCAAAAGAATCCACCAAATTAAAATTTTATACCAACGATCGAGACTTTTCTGTTAAATATGATGATGAATACTTCAGAGTTAAAGAAAATATCATTTTCTTTAACTCTGAAGACGAAAGTAATGTGTTAAGACGAAAGCAATGAGCTTCATTAAGAAGAAAATCATACTTAACCTACATTTAAAATTGCTTTTAAACCAGTAAATAGCCAACGTGTTGGGACTAATGGTATCCGGAAACCAGCAATGAAGAAATAGAAAGAGCATAACCTTACTTAGTACCAAAATGATGAGATACGTTAAATGTTATTCAAGAGAAGCTCACTAAGAACATTCACAGAATGAAACCGTAAGACTTGGGAGATTTGAATTGGTGTGGCTGAATTGGTTTTTATTCCGTTCCACAAAATGGTTATTTGGCTCTATAGACAATTTTCAGATAATGGCGTCCGATCCCGTGTAGAAGATCATTAAAGTGAACAGAAACCAGTGGAATAAAATTCTTAGTCCTGTTTAAAGATGAAACTAACTTGCTTCACCTGTGGATTCCTTCAAAAAAGGTTTTTGCGTTACAGCAGATAAGATAATTAGTTCACTTTTGTTTCAAAACATTTAAGATAAAGGCCATGATAATATATTGATGTTTTATTTGTGAGAGCAAAGCCGTCGCAAGTGTGTGTGTTTACACAAGCCTGATTTTTTTGCACGAGCATAATCAAACGAAAATATCTACTTTAGAGTGTGTTGGTAAACGAAAAAGCCCATATAAAATAAATTCAAAATTACTCGTTTCTCACAACACTATACTTAAGGTCTATTTCGAAAAAACAGACGCACACTACAAAAAGTTTACTATACCATTTGAGCATTTTTATTTTTTTTTCCATCTCTACTAAAGAGCGATTGTATCAAAATGACTATATTGCCAGAACCGACTAAATAACAGAGCCTAAATATTAAAAACTGAGCTTTAATTAGAGGAGGTTGAATAGAGGAAAAAACGTAAATTCTCATACAAAATATATGGAAAGTAAACATTTTTTTAAAATGAAATATTTCAATGAAAAGTATAACGAATTTAACATTTTGATCCTGAAATCGTATTAAGAATATTTATATTATGTGTCGTTTAAATATTTTTGCATAAAATCAATTAAATATATCATAAATAATTAAATAAATATATCATTGAATTCATATTTCGCATAAAAACTTTTAATATGTATACGCACAAATACATACATACTATCATATGAAAAAAACATATTCTGTTGTATATGCATGTGCAATATGAAATCTCGATTGCGTTCGATCAATGGGAACAGAGTCATCTCCATTTGGAAAAATTAAAATTGCTACTAAAAAGCTACTTTGTTTTTGACAATAAACTTTTTGTTTATCAAAATTCAAAATTTCGATATTAATTCAAAATAATCAAAAATAAAAAAACATATTTATTCTAAATTTAAAATAGTTACTCATTTACTTAAACTTTTATCTTAAAACGGTCAAACTACTAGAATCCCACTATAATTCTATAGGAATTAAAACTAGAATCGTGTAGTTGAATTATATTGAATCAAATTTTATCATAAATGTTATTACACTTAACATGATTAAATACTATAACATATTTCAAACTCCGTATGAAATCGAGTGTTTGCTGATAAAACATGTAGTTTGTCAAGAAACTTATATATGTAACAAGTTTAAAGTTAGGATTTTTTTCGAGTTGGAGGAAAATTAGATTTTATAAAGATATATATGTATGTATATATATAATCTATATCATTGCCATATACTTACATATAAAATTTAACCGTTAACTTGAATTGGTAAAACCAAATCCATTAGACAATTTTTTTTAAATCTAACGACTTTTTGTATATAAAAAAGTAACGCCCAGCTGACATCTATTGAACGTTATCGAAAGCACATCTTAAACTACATATTTTATCCTGAATAAATTATATTTTAATAGATTTACTATTATCTATATTGAATATAATAATTATAATTAATAATTATTATATGTGAAACAAATAAATTAATTTTATTATGAATGACATGTCTCTTTTGTAAAGCTTTTTCGTCATGTCATGTTTCTGGTTTGTTTTTAGAGAGTTTACCAATAAACACACCTCATTATATTATTTTTTAAATTTAAACTATTGTTTATAGTAGAATTTAAGTTTTATTTATGTGCAAAAATATAATTTATTATTGTTTAATATATTTCAATACAGCTACGGATATTTTTCTGCAAAATAAAAGTAAACGTGTGCGGTTAGATTAAAAAAATGGACAGCTCTTATTGGAAGATACTTTAACTTCAATACGACATCACATACACATATAAATATTTTACTGTACATAGAATTTCTTAATTCATATTAAATTTTAATTTATGTTTTATTAAATTATTAAGATATTTAGGTAATTGATTTTCAGATATAATTAACTTCAACATTTTATGTACTTAACACTGTAAAAACAGAAATCAAACATATATTTTTTTATTGATAAAAATTATTTCGAAAAATGTGATTTTTACATTGCTTCTTATGGGAAAGTGTAAAATGTACCTTCTCTAAAAAAAGCACAACAAAAAAATACGTCATATTCTTACGGCTCTAATAAAGATGGCTCTGATATTGCATATGGCTATGTACATTTCTTTTGAGTAATGAGAATATGATATTCTCATTCGGTTTTTTACTATGTATTTTTACTCAGTAATACTTAGGTGGTGTGCATTTGTTTATTTGTTCTATACTGTATTCGCAATCGTGTACAATTAGAAGAATATTCACCAATACCTCTAAAGGTTAATATTTTTATACAACATATGTATGCATAAAGTTTGGCTTGGGTAAACACACACACACACTTGCGACGGCTTTGTGTGAGATAACAACCGATGCAAAAGCCACGCTTTTCCAAAGATCGAGTTATCTCGGTACATTCAATGTTGCCATGAGAAGATACCCACATAACCATACGGCTATTGCTAGAACAAAGAACGTATTTAAATAACTGTTTCGATACGTTAACTTTACTGTACTCAATGACAACAAATCAGTACTCAACTCATTAGTCACCCTTTAATCTTCTCTAAGTAATCACCCTTTAACCTTCTCTAACGAAGAGTTGCTTAATGAGTTAAGTACAGATTTGCTAGACTTTCGAATTGGTACTTGAATCTCAATAACTGTGGATAATCAAGAATCTATGCGAGTATGAACATCAAAATGAACTTTTGGGTAGTATCTAAAATATAGGTCTGTGGAATAGGAAAAGACAATATATTTATTTATTTATATATTGCTTATAATTTTGATTAAGAAGGAAAAGCGCATATGGAAGCAACTTGTTAAAAAATTATTACTTCCATTAGGCATAAAAACCTCTTAAATTTTTGACTACAAAATTTATATTGTCTAATAATAATTATATTGTCTAATATAATAACGTATAATCTATATTAGAAATAATCTATATTAGATAACTAATAATCTATATTAGATTCCAGGGCAAGTAGTGGTTCACAAGCTATATATTGTAAACAATTAAGCTCATATATGAAGGTAGTAACTTTAACAGCAGGTCTTCAAATAAATGAAACCAAAGTCAACAGACGCAATGCTATAGTGACTTTCTAAATGCCTTTTTCAATATCTACGTAGAGTTACCTCAACTTTTCACCTAGAAGAAAATAAATATCCAGACCATTTAATTAGTGTAGCTATTTAAAGGAAAATTTATTATTCTTCAATGTTTGTCTTCAATGAGTGCAACAATAAACATTTTCGTTGGCGAGGTGATTAACTGGTTACAAATTTTTTCGGCATGTATTAATTAATATTCGAATAAAGCAGATATGATTAATCATCTAAATAAACTAAAAAAATCTAATCGGAACAAAACCTTCTACATTACTCGCCGAATATCATTCTTAAAAAATCGAACAATCCAAAAAGAATTATGATGGTTTTTTTTTGGAATGTAACATGGAGCCAGTAGAATCTATAAGTATGCCCATATACTAAATTCAATGTTAATGTGTAAATTCTTGGTGTTGTCTTGAGCGGTTAGGTTATTTTATACCCAATAATCCCTCCATTCTCCATGGTTTAACATCTGCTAATAATTTAGTTTCATGTAAAAATCTGCATCATTAATCGATGTAAACTCATCGAATAAAACTTAAGCTATGTATACATTCTAAATTTATCCGCAGCACGTGCTGTTAATTTTTAATTTCTTGAATGATCTACATAAATAACTGACATGTCCCCTCCAGTATCAATCAAGATTAATAGACATATACAAATGTGGATATTAACTAAGCTACTTGACTCTACACTCTCTTTACACGTTGCATGCCTATTAATTTGGTATGAAATATAATATGATACCAATATTCATCAGCCTTTCCCATTAAAAGGATACATCGAATATGACAAAATATGATTTATCAAACCTGAGACTCAAAGCACAGAAAAAAATAACTATACAGAAGGAAACCTACGAACGAAAAAATTTTTGATTTTTGAAATTGTCTCTTTATACAAAAACAACAATTGAAAGAGAATAAAATACTGCAATGTATAGATAAAATTCTCTGTTTAAAAATTATGTATTAGTTTGCTTTTTCGAGAGTGTAAAATTTATTTATTTAAATTTTTATTCTCTTATTTTCTGAGATAACCCCAACCAACGAAATAACCCCAGAAAAATTTTATTCGTATGGTTTTCTTCTATATAGTTATTTTTTTCTGTGCTCAAAGCGTTGTACAAACTATTTTTCTTGTTATGAGTCTTCTTGTTTCGCTAAGCAATTATCATTAGTCTATGATATATGCTAGTTGTGTGTAAGTTATGTATGGATAGCACGTATAGTAATTGGTTTGGAAAGGAAAGTCTCCATTGATGTGTGAACAAAACAGGCTGTTTATGTGATCGGGTTTCACTCTGGTCTGTGATGGTTTGGATTGGTAAAGCTGTTAATGTTCTCGTATTCGCTAAGCGCAAAGGTGAAAAATAAATTCAAAATTATTAACTACAGCGTTTCTATTGAAAGGTTCTGCCAGCTTTTGGCGGTTTGTTGCAAGCCACACTAAGCCACGTATATACAAAAAAAAATTGTATTCTATTCTTTATCTTTACTGCTTCGACAATTATCATGGGAAAATACCAAATATACTCGTTCGCTTCCTTCCCAATGAGATTGTGTTCGCTAATGTAAAACTCATTAGCATCATATTATTTATTTTATATCACATATATATTTTAGTCTCTTGCGATCAACGAAAATACGACTTTGCTTCCATCAAGTTCAGTTAGTTAGGCGAACACTTAGTAGTTGTGTTGTATATATGCGCCACTTTAATTCAATTGGGATGAATCGACGATACACGCGAATGTAACTGGTCGTTATGGTTTTTATAATTTTCTTCGTTGAACAATATCGTTTATTAAGATGTGGTAAATCAGATCAATTCCGTGTTCGAAAATAAATTTGAGAATCAGATTTATTTCTGAACACGGAAATTTAGTTTTAATTGGGTGCCGGGCGAACTTTTAGACTGTTATAGCTCCTTGTAACTGTCAGAGTTTCTGCACTCAACGCGCGATCCTTCAAGTAAAGGTTGATAGCTGCCTTAAACTTGTGCATTTTATACTCCAATGGAAACTGAAAACCAGTTACCGAATTCCACTTCCTAGATGTTCGATAAATAAATTCGTGCTTTGCATCTTCAGTTCGAGGTTTCGGTAGCTTCACTGTAAACCTATGCGCATTAACCGTTCCCCGTGTTACCCGTCCTGGCGTAACAAATGAAGTCTAGATCTTACCTAAGTCTGGAGTTTTGTATTATTCGGATGGCACGCCACTGAACTCTATCCAGCAACTAGAGAGCAATGCCATATGCTCCACCCCAAACCTGACAGCAATATTCTCTACAAGGTCTAATAAAGGTTTTATATATCTGGAGAACCTGATGCAATTTAAACAACCGTCTGCATCTATTGAGGAACCCGAATTTACGTGAAGCTGATTTGGCCAATACCATAATGTGTTCATTCTATTTTAAATTGTTGCTTATCTGAACACCAAGCAGACGAATTGAGTCACAACCTACGAGAACGTGGTCTTTTACCACAAAAGGGTATTCGTTGCGACTTCTTTTACTCGAGAATGTGCATATTTGTATTTTACATATAAGATTTCAATAAGTTACAGTATTGATGAAAGGTTTAAGTAATTCAGATGAGAAATCACCAATGTAAATTAACACGGTTCGACTTATATTGTTGCTAATACCATTGCCAAATGCCAATAGTTAAGCTTTGAGGTTCCTCGTTGGAGGCATTTCCAGTTTAATGTTAAATGAGCTTAATGATGCATAAATAGAGCAATGCACTCAAGTAGATGAGTAACACCGACCAGTCACAGTTTACAAAGATTACTTAACTGTTGAATTAGTATACTGGTCGTAATATAGTAACTAAGTTGAATGAACTATCATTTATTTATTTATTTTAATAAAAACACCAATATCAGCATCATGTATATAGAATAAATAAATATGACTCCATCTTTATATATCATCTGTCATAAATCTGGTCTACATTTTATAAATGAGATGCAAACATATAATATTTCCTTTTTATACCTACAATAATGTAAGTATTACGCAGTGTGTAATCGACGCGGGAATGAACAGTAACAAGGTTTCAAATTCAACAAAACAAATCAAACGACGAAACGAACAAAATCTAAATATCATCTCCGCGATATTCGTAATCAGAGCATGGCACTGTCATATTTGAATTTAAAATGCAAGCCAATTTTTTTTCTTGTTGTTGTTTGTTATGGTTTCGAGTTGAATTTAGAAAAAAAATGACCAAATGACATACCGCACGACCATGATTTACATAAAATTACAACAAAAACAACATACATATGTGTATAGCATATAATGTGATAAATATGTAAAATTGAAACGCGATGGAATTATATAAGGAAATGAGGGAACAATGAACTCAAAGTGGTCTGTCGAGATATCTATTGATGAAGTTCTTTCGTTCTATCGATTTATACTGGATTCTTAATCCTCAATCAATTATACGCGCTTTTGTCTTCGAATCTCTCCATCCATATACATCATTAAAATTGCCAACATAAACAATAAACAAATGATTGTGGATTTGCTTTATATACATACTCAAAGTATATATCGTCGAAAGAGCTCATTAATTATTCACAAAACTATATTAATTATTATAACGTGACGTAACTGTAAACTACATTGTAATAGAATAATAGCATAGTTTTGGTACACACAATGTAGATATGGATGCAAGCAATACCAAACCATCTTTTCGATGTATAATATTGGGTGGGCTTATTATAAAGGGTTTTCTAATTTTAATATTGAAAAAAGGCATATTTTTTAAGAGAAATCAATAAAAGTTTATTTCACTGTGAAGAGGGAGCTATGTCATTAACATTTGAAAACGATATCAACCAAATGGCCGCCACCTTTTCTTGAAATTTTTCATGACCAATTCGGACATTTGTGGCTGTATTTCGTCGATAATTTCACGAATTCCATTTTTAACGTCTTGAATCGGTATAGGTCTTACCTTTCATGTGGCCTCACAGAAAAAAGTCTAAAGGTGTTAAATCACAAGATCTCGGTAGCCAATTGTGATCATCTCCTCGAGAAATAACACGGCCACGAAACTTTTCTTAGAAAATTACGATTGTTTCGTTGCTTGTGTAGCACGTAGCGTCGTCCTGTTGAAATAAAACGTCGACCACATCAATATCTTCCAATTGCGGCCATAAAAAATCATTAATCATATAGGTCGGTAGCAAAATCCATTCTCCGTAACAGTTGCACCAGCCTCATTTTCGAAAAAGTAAGGTCACACCCAAGCCCAAAAACCGCACCAAAAAGTAACACGTTGAGGATGGAGAGGCGTTTCAACTATAATTCTTGGATTTTCTGCACCCCAAATGCGAGAATTCTGCTTATTAACGTAGCCTCCGAGTCGAAAATGGGCCTTATTACTCAATATGATTTTTCGATGAAATTCCAGGTTATTGAACATATCGCCAGCGAACATATACGACGTTTATGGTAATCGACCGGCTTGAGTTCTTGTTAACTTTTAAAGCCTTAAGTGTTTATGCAAAATACGGTATAATGTCGTTTGCGAAATGTTTCACTTTGAAGACCAACGAGGAATCGACAAACCTGGGTTTACTTCAACACTACAGGCTATACAGCAGCAATATTCTCAGTTGTTCTTGAGCGACGTACACCTGTTTCGGTTCTTTGTCTTTACTAACCTACACCTCAAATTTTTCCACAAGTTTCACTATTGCCAGCCGATAAGATGCTTCACGACGACCAAAAAGTGCTTTATAGTTTTGCGAATTGTGACATAATTTTCACTATTTTTATAGAGAGGTTTAACAAGTTTAATTAATGCGTTGTAGAATACGTCAAATTTCAAAAGATAACAGCTTCAAAATTGACAGCTATCCAAATAGCAGTCTATTCAAAATGAAACCTCTTATTAGAAAACCCTTTATGATCAAACACATTATTTTTTGTATGTCACATATAGATGATTAGATTACACCAATGAATATGTACATACATATGATTGATATATAGAGGTGCCCACATAATTATCTCTTTGTCTATCGCATAGTATAAGTAATGAAAGCATAAAATGTAGGTACATCCAATATACTCGTATAATATGATACACTGACTTGTTGAAAGTAAAAATAAAGTCCAACTTTCATTGTAATTGTTGTTTCTTGTGCATTGTATGTTCGATCATATGAAGAAAGTGTAAAATGCCACACAACATATACATAATTAGAGTGATATTTAAATGTTTGTGTTTATAGATCGGTTAATCAATTTGTTAATTATGTACATATGAGCTGTTATGGCTGTGCATGACAATAAACCTGCGAATTAGTGTTTTTTTATATCAAATTAATCCTAATTGGAGTGAAGTGAAATAGAATTGGTTTGGTCAGTATATGTATAATTATAATAGTATCTCTTCTATCTAACCTCAAAGTTGTGTGGAGAGATCTTTTTGAATTTATCTAATTACAATAATTAGATATCATAAATACTTTTCCAATTTTATGCGAGAATAAGATTAAATTTTTTGCAATCGATTGACATTAGGTGTGTTCTAATTCAAGAAACGACTTCATGCCGATCTTTTATTTTTATAGTCAAACTTTTGATTGTTTGCAGAACCGAAAGTTGGTCAAAATACTTTTATTTATTTACTAACAATAACATGTTGTGAGCCAGCAGCCAGCTGCACTCACCGTTTTGAGCGTGTATGCCCATTCATAAAACCCTTCGAATGTGTGGGTAGAAAAAAATTCTCTTCTGCAAAGATATTATAGCTCCCAACATTTTTGATAGCTCATCCTATAACGAATCAGTCGTATCAAAACACTACCATTATTGATATTATTGTGAACACGCATTGAAGTCAATATTGCCTCATAACAATTTTGCTTGTATAAGAAATACAATTTCCGACTCCAGTTTAACTTTTATAATTTCTCGGACCAAAGATGTAAGGATCGAAGAAAGGCAACTACAACTCTTTTAAATTGGTCCAGTAAAAATATACATGTCAACAGACAAAACACTAAGAATATTCGAAGAAGTCGAACTTAATGTAAACAATCTCAACAGCAGAAACAAATTAATCGCGATGTCAAGGTAGAATAGAAAACATTTAAGAAAATATTTTATTTCTCGTAATTGGTCTAAATGAATCACCCAAGGATAATGATTTTGTATATTTTTATATTTTTATAATAGCTTAACTAATAAATTAGGAAATTAAGAAGAAAACAATTAATTCATTTAATAAAATTACGCATTGTGAAATTGTCGCCTAAATGTATACAGAAATGTGTCCACGTTGCAGTATGGTGAACATTTGGGATACATTTTTCAAAAATTTGTAAATTTAACTACGAGGGAGTAAGACAAGTTCGCTTAGTCGACTCTAAAATATGTTGTTAAAAAAAAAATACCGTATCCTTTCCAATGTATGAGACTTCTTTCAAAAACTCAGAACGAGCGGTTAAAATGCAGACGAGAAAACGCAAAATAGTTGAGGATGCATCAAAAAAATTCCATCACAAACGCATAGTAAAATTTGCTATGTGATTCTCTTCGGTTAAACTAAAACCACTATAAATATTCAATGAGTGCCAAATTACATATGAAATCCGTCTCTACAGACTATATTTCCGAAAATTTCAAAAGGGAAATTTTTCTGTAGAGGACGAGTCCCGAGAAGGTTAACCAAACTCTTTCACTGATGGCGTTACTCTGACTCTGGTGTAGTCCAAGGTTGATGAAGATCTATGGTTGGCACAAGAAATTATTGCCGCTGAAGTGCCATGGCTGCATCTCGAAAAGTAAATAATCATCTTGAATACATGAAGTAATCTACTCGATGGTTTCTACAAATTTCAAATGAGGCTCAAAAAGAGACTCGAATGCGTTTTGCTAAATTTTTCCTAAATAAACTCGAAAATGGACAGTCTATAACGACTTTGGTAAGGTCGTTACTAGTGACGAATCTTGGTTCTATAAAAACAACCCGGAAACCAAACAACGGTCCATGCAACAAAAGCATGAACAAAATAATGATGTCACTTTTCTTCATCCGAACGAAAATTGTAACTGATATTCCCTTGGAAAAAGAGTCAGACGGTCACTGCAAAATGATATAGAGAAGACTGCTTACCAAACCTTTTCAAAAATATGTTGGAAACTCAGAAAAAAACATATCAGAAATAACGAGTAACTTTATGGAGAAGACTGCTTACCAAACCTTTTCAAAAATATGTTGGAAACTCAGGAAAAAACATATCAGAAATAACGAGTAACTTTATGGCGAGCGCCATCGAAAAAATACGTCCAGCACCACATTCCCCAGGTCAAGCACCTTTTGATTTCTTGTTATTTCCAAAAATTAAAACAAAATTGAGGGGGGGGGGGGGGAAGGTGTTTAACAGTATAACGTAGAATAATTAATATGCGGTTATGTTGAACTTGGTAAGCTTAAAAGGCAAAATTTTGAAAACTCTTTTGAGAAGTGGATGTATAGGCAATTATGTGTAGAAGATAAAAAAGACTAAGATTAAGAATAAATATGTACGAAGATTTTTATTTTCTGATTAACTAAGCGAACTTTTATTATTACCCTCGTATATATGTGAATGAGGAGCTTCAAATGATTTTACTGATATTTGATTGCAGATTTATTTACTTATTTGCCGCCATTTTAAATAAATTATCAACACTATTCGAATTGATTTCACTCACTTAGTTTGGTAGATTATTGTTATAACAGAAGTAATTGTCAATAAATTATGATAATCAATTTTGATTGGCTACAATCGCAAATACGACTAGATCAAAAAAAAAATATTTTATTCATATATTTTGACAGAAAATATAGATTTTTTGCAAGGAAGAAAAAGAATGCGTTTCCAGCACGTTGAGATCTACTTATTAGATAACAGAAGTTATAAGATATTATCTATAATGAAGAATTCTCTCAATTGTAGGCTATCTATACATATTTTATTTTGGGTTTAGGTCTTAACTAAGCTGTCAGTCAGAGCTGTCAGTTAAAACACATACTATTCTATTATACATAAAATACCAGAGGCTCAAACCATAAAATATCTACAATATGTAGATATAAATTGCTTATCTCACTAAATAGTGAGATGTTCTAAATTATTTAGTAAGATATTTTGCGATGTGAGATATCTGCTTTTTTTAGTGTGATCTCAACGTGCTGGATACGCCCAATGTAAATATTCTCACCAGGCTACTTATTTTAATTCGGTTCCAGAAATAAGTAGCCGTTTCAAAAACAACCTTTGAGACTTTTGTAGCCGGAATATAGTTTATATCATAGCTATAACGCATCAAACCCTCATTCACTTACAAGAAGAAAACGGTGATATATAGTTACTTTGCTGTAGGAATTTACTGTGTTCTTCCTCAACTTTTTTCGCTGATTCGCCATTAGCATGAAATGGTTTTGGCCAGTTGAAAGTCTCTTTCACCAAAACACGGTTGGTTATCAGCCATAAATATTATACATTTTAATTATACTTTAGGTGTGCTGGATAAAGAATTTTGGATGAGAATTATGCCTATTCAATTAAGTTTGGATTTCCAAATCGATATGGAAAAGCCAGTTGACTATATACCGAATGAACTCGCAGCCATTGAAGCTAGAAGTGGAAAATCAGATCGAGGGTGATTCAGACGGGTTTCTAACTCCTTATTCGGTCTATCATGTTACATCGTTTCTGCTTATGTGACTATTTGTCACTGATTTTCTAGTCAGTTAATAAATTTTCCTTTTTTTACCCAGCCTCTGTTGGGGTTCGAACACAATACCTTTAGCAGCTTTAATCACTACGCTATTTGGTCTTACTGTAATATGTCTTGCAACATAATATGGAATTTCAATTAATTTAGTTCACAAAAGACATTCGAATTATTGTTCTGACTAATTTATGTATATTATATAGAAAGACAATCGGTTGATTGTTTTGAACAAGAATAACAACATATAAGTATATGTATATACAGTATTGATTTAAACAATAACGACCTTAAGCTAATTAAAATGAAACAAACATAACCACGGTTGACAAACAACATAAAAAACATGTATTCAACATATTTTTAAGCCATATTGTTACGGCCATAACAATATATCTTATGTTCTTAATCGCATAACAATGCCGCCATTATCGTGCTGTGCGACCATCTGCCCTGCTGCATAACGTGTAGGTTTATATACGATTTCAATTGTCTAAAATTATAAAATATTCAAATCTTCGAATATCGTTTTTGGTGGTCTATAAACATCGATCGGTATAGTTACACCGCAACCAATAACTTCGATATGATGACTTGCGTAAAAATCATAATTTTTCGATGCAGCTCTCGATATTTAGCTCCGGTTCAAAATTTAAAAATTATTTCCAAGAAAAGACCAAGAAATTCATCTGCGCTAACCTTCTAACGGTTAGTCGAAAGCTTTAGTTTTTCGTTTATGCATAAAGTATAGAAACGGGTGCAATAACACGAAAAATTTATAAAATCGCGCGCAGACATCGAACTAAACCAAATAAACCGCGAGATAAAATAGAAAACTAAACCCAACTTTAGTTGAAAAGACAACAATAGAGCAGGCACCGAGGAGGGGGAGAGCACAGCATGATATACAGATTTTGAGTGTTAAGTGTATTTGGTTTGATCATAATGGTTTTGTATGTGTGTGTGTATACGCGACTATATATAAACATTGCGAAAGCCAAATCAAACAGACATACTCGAACGTTTATATATCAGATCGAGTCATACACTTATAATTCTACAGAATTGTATATGCGTTGGCTTATAGATGGCTTAACATGAAAACAAACGTACAAGATATATACCAATAAATGAGCATGTATTGGATGTAACATACCAACAGACTGGACAGACAAGTTTTTTTTGTATTTCTTTCATTTCAAATTAATACATTTTTATGATATTACACAAATGTACAAAAAATAATTCAGCTCGTAAAAGGAGTTTGACCGCGAGCCAAGAGTGAAATCGAAATTGAATTTATATTTGTACACTCGCGCGTGTATATATGCTGCAATTTATGCAAGACAACTGCACCTATGTAGCTTAGCATCTATCTATATACAAATCTACCATAGAGATATCGTATGACGACGACTACATATAGAATGATTGGGTTACTCGGAATTTAGTGACACATAAAAAATGATGTCGTCAAAAGCATAAATTATGCATGATTGAGATAACGTTTTCGAGTCGGTTGTTCGACACATATTTTACCGTCGTGCGTATGTAACTCTGGGAATGAAATAAAATTATTTGATTGACAGTTGGTTTATATTGTTCTTATATCATCTAATTTATTCAGATATTTATACCGTATGGTAAGCGATACAAAAATATTTCGTTCACTAAGTTAATTGGTTGTGGTTTGTTTGTAACCATTTTCTATATATCTTTGAAATGTAGTACCGTTATTGAGTTCCGGTCCTATCAAAACCTTGGGCTTATCATCATCATCATGCATTCAACTAGATGCGTATTTTATTGGAAGCCACAAATATACTGCAGGTTTTCTGGTGAGTTAGGTATGTCAGTTCAGATGCCGGAATCCTCGTAGATCTGAGGGTTTCATTTTTAAGCGGACAAATCCTTAACTAACCGTTCTGTATACAAATAGGGGAATAACTTGGGTTACCAATCATCAGACCAGTTATACAAATGTTCGTCACAAACTAGTATATTTTCCAGTGTTCTTCAAACGTAAATCAATTCATTTCGTAGTTACGAAATCTCACCATTTATTTCATTTGATTTCGATGGTAATTATTAGTTTTTTTTTTTTTTTTTTTTTATTTTTTTTTTTTTTTTTTTTATATTTTATACTATGCTATCTTTTTTGGGGCTCAAGGCTCTCCCAGCTCTTTCGCAGTTCGCTTATTTTCGTCCTACTTTACGCCTTAACGGCCAAATCAAGGACGTACGGCTATAGGTCCGATTTTCGTAGAACCATCTGCGCATTGCATAGCTCCATGCCAGCCTATAGTACTGACATGGAAGATGGGTCGGCCCATGAGTTCTGCACTCCAACAGGGTGTCATTGATGTGTTCATTATCACCATCGATCATAATCAGATGGTGAAAAGTCCCTTTTGCATCCTGTCCCTATCGGGATTCGAACCCGGTACCTCCCGCTCCAACTGCCACAGCTTTAACCACTGAGCCACCTGGGCGGTTAATTATTAGTTTGATTATTGATTAATTCAAAATGCCATTCTCCATTACTTCAAAGAGTGTAAAATTAGTAAACAGAATTGGTCATGCAAGTATACTATTGGCTGAAATTTCCCAAAATTGAATAACTGTTTTTTATTCGTGATACATTTAATGTTATTACAGACCTAATACTGTTCAGTAAAACTCTGGTGTGTAGTGGGGTCTGAGTATCAGCTTTATAGAACTCGTTATTCTTCAAGAAATTTGATGGCATAAAACAGCGATGATGTGTCCAAAAGCTATATATACTACAACTAAGTGGAGAAAATCTCGTTGTATCTTAGAGTTGGCTTTCTCATCGGAAAACAACTCCAAAAGTTTTATTGAATTTCAAAGCAGACGATAACTATACATGTTAGGTAACCCCAAAACTTATTTCTACAGTAGTTAGAAAAACTTAGTGTGTCGCCCAGGTGGCACAGTGGTTAAGGCTGCGGCAGTTGGAGCGGGAGGTACCGGGTTCAAATCTCGATTCAGAGCAAGATGCAAAATGGGTTTTCCACCTTCGATCGTTTGGGCGGTGCAATCGGTGGTGTAAAATGAACATATCTGGATCCCCTGTCGTGTTTAGAATCCATGGGCCGACCCATCTTCCATGTCAGTACTATAGGCTGACATGGAGCTATGCAATACGCAGATGGTTCTACGAAAAACTCGGACCTATAGCCGTGCATAGAGTGGTATCACAACGGACCAATCGCCGGTCTAAGTGTGCGATAGCAGCCACAACAACCTAACCTAACCTAACCTAGGAAAACTAAGGTTGTCGTGAAAACTTAGGTTGTCGATGCCGAATAGCAAGCAGACTCTTAGAATTACCGTGAAAACTAATCCGAAAAATGATTGGTTTGATATAGGTTGGAAAAAGTTGCTATCGGTGACGATAGTTGCATAAAGTTGAGAATTATCATGCCTCTTCTGAATGTTTACAACATAGTATGAAGAGTACAGGCCAGTAATGGCCTGTAAAAAGCATTTATTAAGGATCAGACACTAAACATATACTGAATTTCATTCCAATTTTATTTTTGTTAACATTTGAAACAGTTACTTTGGAGTTATACGGATTGATTATATTTGCGTGAGGCCATCATTCAATTCGAGCAACGAAGATTTGTTCAATAATTTAGGCTAGTATGTTATTATTAGTCATATAGAATAAAATTATTTTAAGGTAAACGTGCATAACTATCCAACATTTACAAACGAACAAAATGAACGAATAATTGCTTAAATGTTGTAATACGATTAGCCAGGAACCTATCAAATGTTATTTGTCTCATGAATACAACTTTGTTCTTCAATATGTTCATTTAATTAATTTTAACATTGTGTCTTCGTCTTGATGTTGTCAGAATGATATTCATGAAGAATTGTTCATTATCGAATGGTGAAAAGACATTTTACAGTAAAGTCTTCTAAGATACTGGAAACATACTGTATTTTGGGGCAAACACTATTTGGTTTTTTGATAAAGAATACTAAACAATAGTTCTTGTTAAAGAACGGATAAAGACAGGCTGAACAATTAAATGATTTGTACGTGACGTTGTATTCGAGTTGGTGTGATTTCAAATAAGTCGTCACATCTTTTTGATAAAATGTTCATTTACAATTGGGATAAATACAAGCTTTATTTATTTAGACATTTATCTTAAATTTCAAAGCAAATCAGTTTATTTAGTACAAACTTCACACGTTTATTGATTAGATGTATATAACTAATACATTAGTCTACTATTACGGCATACCTAACTTTAACCGTCAAACAATTAATCTTAACCTTGACTGTGTATGTATACAATATATGTATTACAAATTAAATAAAATAATGGTCGACATCTTTATTTATATATCGAACAATTAATTAGACATATCCTATCTCTAAACCGTCTTAGACACGCCAATTTTCTGAGAATTTGAATATCGTTCGCGTATATCCATCCATTCAATATATACGATTGACACATTCGTTTGTGTATAGAAACTGAGTCATTGTGTGTATACACATACAAAACCTTTAATTCCAATATATGCATCTTAAGCATTTCTTACGAATAGATTATGTATAGTATATGAATCATGCAATAACATGCGAAATTCTTTTAGATAACAATTTTGTGGAATTTTAGCTTACTCGCATGTGATTTACCATAAACATTTCACAATATATTCACATCTTTCACCGCGCTTAAATACTGTTATCGGTAATTTATTATTCCCAATCATAATATGCATAATAATAACATAACGATAAAAAATATTTATGTTAACAATGTTATGTAATCTCGCGCATATATGTATATTGTCCAGCGCGCATATGCAATCAAATAAATTGTTTCCCATTCCAGTTTGTATATGTATATACGCTAGCGCGAGTATAACACACATAGTTTTGCACATAATTCGATGAAAAGCATAATTTTAAAACAAATCCATAACAATAGTGTAGATCTGGTTGTTATAACAATTCGAATTGTTTAAACATATATAAGCGTGTAAACTTTTTGTTAATCTATCACATGGTGTACTAATTATGTAATATGGCAAATCATGATATGTCGCAAATATACGGTTTGATGGATAAATGCGCTGTAATAATGACCGCAGATTGATTATGGGGTTGGTTACAAATATACAATTTGGTCCGCAGCGTAAGGCGGTCTATACAATGTTGGTATATAATTGATACTTGCGAAGATAAAGAAGGTTTATATATTGCGTGCTCCCGGGTTTGGTGTTTTTATCCAACTTTTGATGACATTGCTAAAACTGGAAGGAAATCAATTAGTGTAGTGTCTTAAACATTGTTTTAACCTTGAATTTTCTCGTTTGTAACTAAATAACTGAATTAATAAAACAAATGAGTGTTTTAGTTTAATAAGTGATCGGAATCGAGGGCTTTCTGCTATAAGTTAATAACAAAGCGTTGTATTATCCATTATCCAAAATTAAAAGGAAAAGAAGAAAACCCAGTAATTATAAGGGATCGTCCAATTTCTGATTGAAGAAAATACTGGTAACTTCAATAAATTCATATTGAGCCTCACCATGCACAAAAAGTAGTGAGCGCAGGTGTGTTCCAATCCAGGCTGAGCCGAATTGAAGCTAAAACATTAAATTGTTTGGAGTGTTGCATAATCGTGTTGACAATAATCAGACTGTTTACTATTTCTGAAATAGTATCGGCTAGAACTCATTGCTCAGATTGTTCGTTCGCCTATACATTGTTATACAATAAGAGAACCACGACAATCTCGAAGATGTATTTTTGATAGAGCCATAAGGTAAGACCAGGCGTTATCGGGCTTTTAGGGAACTGATCAATTGAGTTTAGCCAATTTGATAAAGAGATGATCATAAAGAGGCGCATGTATCTGAGGTTGTACCACAGCACGATTCTAAATTGGTGATATAATTGACTTTCTATTTTATATCGAAAATAAATAATAATGTTGAAGAATGTTGAAACATGGCGACATTCAAGTAGCTAAATTAACACTTGTATGTTTTTAAATAGATGAGTTCGTACTGTTCAAGACTTGAAATCGTTCCGGTTTTTAGACCAAATCAATAGGCAATTTTGGTCTCTACCTTGTCATTGCACACCAATAACATAATAGAGGAATATATAATTAGATTTCCTGGCTAGCATAGAGTTGTGGCGTTCTTGAGCAACTCCAACAAATACAATTAAATTATCTCACGCCACAATTAATTAATAAAAATATTTCGAGTTAAGTTCTTGTAATTCACTAGTACTGTCGCGACACAACTAAACATATATATACGAATCGCACAGTATGAACATCAAGTCCGGTAGCATATGCCTGATGAGATGGATTTGATCTTTTCGATCACACGGTCATTCAATGACGTCATCATCATCAGATCGAAACCGGCCTAGTTGGATTACAAGATACAAGGAACAACTCAGATTTACAATTACATTCAAAATTTACATTAAAGCTACACGCTTTCTTCAGAGTCTCACTAAAGAGAACACTATACTCCCAAAATTAATTGAGTGAGTTGTGTTGTGTGCGTTTAGTGAAGAACTATTTCTGGTGTTTCCCAAGAATATTTTAGAATAATTTCAACGAACAACATTCATTAATTTTCTTCCATATGCGGTGATAATTTATATGTGTGATAGGCATGAAGTGGAGATATTCCACTGGAAAGGATTCAGTTTCCGTTGGTTTCAAAATTATCGGTTAAAAACCGAATATCTGATTTCTGATTAGAGACCAACAGGCATAGTTTAACACTATATACGTGTGATGATAGTATGATAAGGTTTAAATGATTCCAACCATTATGTAAATGTTTAAATGATCCCATTAAATTACTCAGTGTGGAAGATGAGTACTTTGCAATGTAAAATGTAACAGAAAGTTTAAATGGCCAACTCGACAGTTATGGTTTTTATTATACTCTATATGGTATCCAGGATGGGAATCCAGGAATATAACGCAAATATGTGAAAATCCAACCCAAGGTTTTCAAGTGAAAAAGAATAAAAAACTGTAAGAACATACAAAACATCAATTACCAAATAGCGGAGAGGCTTAAACTGCGGCAATCAGACCGGGAGGTACTGTGTTCGAATCCCGATAGAGGGGCAGCATTCAAATGGGATTTTTCACCATCTGATTATGATAGGTGGTGTGAATGAACACATCTTTGACCCCCTGTTGGAGTGCAGAGCTCATGGTCAACCCATATTCCATGTCAGTGTATATAGGCTGAAATGGTGCTATGCAATGTTCAGATAGTTCTACGTACATCAAACCTATAGCCGTACGTTCTTGATTTGGCTTTAATGGCATGAAGTATACCCAAACAGTAACGGAAATATATATCGTTCGTATAGTTCCTATTATGGCCAATTGTTGTATAGATGCCAATTGGTGTTATATACCGGTACGGTATAGTTAATGATTCGTAAACTAAATTTTTAATTATTTAGAAAATTGTTTGATCCCTATACAAGATTATACAAAAGTAAAATGAAGTTGTACATCGACCGTATACAAAGTCAGCTGATCGGAAAAACCACTTCAGACAAATTAGACTCTACTAAATAGTTGTCTTTACTAAAACCAAAGAGATTACAAATATATACATATACGAGTATGTATGTCTTTTACCTATATATGGTGAATAACTAAGTGTAATTTATCTTATTTTGAATAATATATATTGTACGACACCGTCTAATGGATTATCTGTTGATGTATTTCTCAATAATAAAAACCCCAAAAACCTTCGTACCAACTTAATAAAATAAATATACTTACGTCTGAAATTAATCCTATAATCAGAATCGTACACAGAATCATTGTATTCACTTTGTACAAAGACATTTTTATTTTATGTGTATTGTGTTAACTTATTTCAGGTTTCTCGCTTACTATACTTATAAAATTATATATAAGAAAAATGAAGTCTTTTGACTTGATCTTCGCGAACTGCACTCGAAGTTTATTTTATTTGTGTTTTTTTTATTTTTATCAAATACGATGTTGAATCGTCGTAATTCTGTATAAATGACGCAAAATAAATAAATATTGAATTAATCTGAAGATCGGTAATGTAAAAGTATTTCTTAATATAATTATCATGTCTATGAAATCTTAAATATGCATATATATTGGCGTATATATATAACATGTCAAAAAATAAATTTCTGTTGAGGGATGTTTGGTTATATTAGGTAAAGTTAACTCTTAAAGTTTATTGTACGTATGCGAAGGCGGAAAAGTTATTGAATCCCAAAAAAATGTAGGATTTTGTAAATTAAAATTCAAAATTATTGGCAAGATCTCCGCCGCCCATGCATACATATACATATATAGTTTTTTGACGTTAGCTAAACAAACAAAAAAACGCGTTTTTATACGAGGCCGCTACTGTCCATATCAAAAATATATATATTCAATGTCAGATTATTTCAATATTTTTTTTATTTTAGTTTTAATTACGCAACGATATCGACCAAAATCGAAGTCTCATTAAACTAACTTACAATATCGGATATTTTTATGTCGAAAACTACTTTAAGTGATCACCGTAATAAAATTTCATCACAAAATAATAATAATAAAAAAAATTAATTATTTATTAACAATTCACTTTCACTTTCACATTACACTTTTATTTTATTTGAACAAACACGGAAAATTATTTCGCGGCACCCAAAATTTTGACTTTCGAGATTGTGTTTTAGTATAACAAAACTGATATGGCTGTTAATAAAAATAATAAAATCACTAACCGACCACCACTGGCTCTTATATAAATGGGAGGGAAATTACTGACTATATGGATCGTCTTAGACTAAAATACAACTTAATGATCAAAAGATTTGAATAGAACTGATTCGTGTTTGGCGTTGATCGGATGTGGTATGCATACGTCGATCGAATGGTATAGTAGAAACATGTAGAAACAAAGAACTAATACCGCGATAAAAAGAGACGAGAAAAACTATTTGTATTTGTATAGTTTTCATATTTCAATACATTAACATATAGCGATCGTATATAATATATATGTGTGGTTGGTGTTTGAGTATAGTTTTGTACATTTTACGTGCAAAGGCAGAGGATTGAAACAGTTTCAATAATATCTATTATGGAGGTATGATTAATTGAAAACTATAACGTACTAGAAGTTTTTTGGATAACAACTATTTCCCGGTGGTTAAAGCCGCGATAGTTGGGGTTGAAGCTATCAGGTTCGAATACCGATTTAAGGACTATATGCAAAAGTGTATTTCATTTAATTGCGATCGATGATGTGGATGAATAGATCTACTTAACCACCTTATAGCGAATGCAGAATTCATAGGTAAATCTATGTCAGGACTATATATAAAAGTTATCATGAAGCCATCCAATCGATATAGATCATCATATCCAATGGATATAGTCGTGAGTCCTTATTTTGACTTCGGCATGAGATGCCGAATATTTTTAATATATACAACCGATATTATTTTCTTTTCAAACCGCAAACAACTAATAATGCCCATAAACCACAACTCTTGGCCAAGTATCTATGCCGAGATGTTTTACCATCTCGGAGAAAATTGATAAGGTATTCGTATTTAAATGCACAAAAATGGTAGCAATACACATCTACAGAGGTCATCCAATAAGAAGAGTGACAGATGTATTCACATACTGCACTGACTATCCATACATGTCTCTTTTAAAATATCTTATAAGGTTTTGATCATTATAAAATCACAACACGATCTTATTTGAGGCTATTAGGGCATACTGTTAAAATTGGTGTGTAAGATTGTGCAAAGGTCCTAATTAATAGTTCAATATATATATATATATATATATATATATATATATATATATATATATATATATATATATATATATATATATATATATATATATATATATTTATATATATATATATATATATATGTATATATATATATATATATATATATATATATAGAACATTCCATATATACAACATGTCATTGTTCATCAGCTTAACAAGACGCAGTTGTCTCAATACAGTTATTAGTAACTAATATTAAAAGTTCTTATATGGAGAGATGTGGTATAGAAATTGGCCCTCCATGGTCACATCTTTCTAAATCGAGAGATACACATTGAAGCCTTGTTTTATTTTTTTCGTTTTAATCTTTGCAATCTTTGTTCAGGTCCATGTTACTCTTTTGTGGTTTGGTTATTTACCAGTTTTTTGGTCGGCCCATGGATTCTGGCACTCCAACAGGCGGTCATAGATGTGTTCATTCACACCACCGATCGTAATCAGATTGTGAAAATCCCCTTTGCATCCCGCCCTTATCGGTATCGAAACGCAGTACGCCCTCCTCCAACTGCCTATTTTGTCGTTTCACAATGAAGTCAAACTTTATATTGAGATTTCGTTGTAAGACAAACAATTGAAGTTCATATCAAAATATCTTATCTCCGAAAAATAAATTAAAATTAATTTTTCAGTTCAACTTTTCTTAAATATAATTTGAACATTTTTAATCAAAATTTGGAGATAATATTCAACAAATTGACTATTCGACATATTAAATTCATCATATAAGGTGAAAAATGTACTAAATAACTAAATTATAGGTTTTAGTACATTTTGATTCGGTTTTGTTGCATTTGTTAGGCTTTAATCATATTATCAAAGAAATAAACTCTTTGTTTTTGGTTTGAAGCATAAATGAAACATAACAATTACAAAAGGGATTTTATGTTGACTTTGCATGCATTTTGAATTTCGTAGTAAAATAAAATCTGTTACCACAATGTATGATGTTGATGAAATGATTTCAGTTTTAAAATACCATACAAATGTTTCGTTAGTTGGTTTGTTTCTTAACTAATAAAAATCTTTTAATTTAGTATTTAGTTATTTTTCCTACAAATGGAATAAACATTTGTAACGCTTTAATATTATTTTCTTGCATTCTTGTACATTCTTGACAAAATTAACTATTGTAAATGATACTCAATCAATAAATTTGAGAATTGCGGTCATTCTTTATCTCTGGATTGAATAGAAAACGGTAATTTCCACCATCAAATTCGTATTACAGAGCACATGCTGAACGCCTTTGTTGGATGTTACATGCTATACGTTGTATGATAACAACTTTAAAGATTTCTCTGTATAATTTCTGCTTACCGGTATATCCACAAAATATGAATATTATACTGATTACCCTTGAGGTGAGGAATAAAAACTGATTCGTTGATTTATGTGTATATATGTCTTTTGTAGTATGTTACGAACAGCTATTGAGCGCAATTATTAAATAATATGGGGTTATCAATCAATGTATCCCCATATCTGACCAATTCATGTATGCTCAACTCATGTTAAAAGGCCGCTTCTTTTTCATTAAAATTGATGGAGTCAGATACTTGACTCAGTATGGGTGAAATAGCCTATAAAATTCATCATTATATTACTATCCATACTCTGATTGGTGAGAGGTCCAAGAAGGAAATCATAGTTTTCGGTAAAATTAAAAACCATCGGCTTAGGTGAATGTCATACTGAACTTTTTTCAACCATAACTGCAGCTTGACTGCTGGTCCGTCAACACGCTAATAACTGTTAAATGTACTATGATATTTTCTCCAGCTTATGCGGTTTACTTTATACCGTTATCCCGAAAACACTACATTGGCCGTTCTTATAGCATGATCGAAATCGAACTTTGATTTGTACAAAAAGTAATTTGTTACAGTTGCGCGCTTTGAGTCGACAAACTCGGTGTCTAAAGAGAGTTTCGTGCCGCTTGACGCTGGTGCCTCTGATCTGGCAGCGTGATAGATTTATTAAAGTGGTTAGCTTTAATTTTTCGGTATTAGTTTAAGCTATTAGATATTCGACTTAGTCTTCAGTTTTCTTTTTAATTTATTATTTATTGATGTGGATGATCTAGATAAACACAAATCAGTAATTTGAAAGAACTAGCAGGTCAATACAAGAGTATCGATCAACAGGGAAAGCAAATATTAAAACCGCATTGAAAACTGCCGCAATAGTTTTGGGCTAAAATATATTAGTCAAATTAATCCTTTAAACTCGCAGTCCAGGTAGAAAACCAACTGATCCGATCAAAATACGAAGGTCCAAATACTGTTATTAAGAGGTTAAACTTGTCAACATTGAGAGGCTATCACTGTGTCATCTGCTTAACGACGATAGCTAAATAGATGTTTATGTGCCTCATATAGGATGAGGCAAAAATGAATCGGGTTTAAATCCTTTGAATAAGTCAATTAATAATTTAACCAGAGATCATGTTCAACGTGCGAAGATAAGATTCATTAACCCACAAAAATATGTAAACATGAATTATACTTTTTTAAGTATAATTCATTCATTAAAATGTATTCCTTATTACTCATAATGGGTGTTTTCTTTTATTCATTCCAAAGAAGGAATGGAATATACAAGTATAATGATCTAGTGAGATCAGTATATTCAAAACGAAACGCGTTAAAAGAATAACTTGGAACAAAACGAATGCAATACAAACTGTAACGAAATACAAACTGTAAACGATGATGGAAGTAGCGATCCCACATACATTACATTGCTTAATATCCCACATTACATTACCTTAATCCTTTACAAAAAAGATATTCCAAATAATTACTAAATAAAATTATGTATCTTATTTTCAAATACAATATTATTTTCTAGTTCAGATTTATTTGGGTTCATTATAATTTATGTTAAATGATTGCACATATAATGATGTATTGCACAAAACCAAAATAACGATATTTATTCCAATCATTCCACCTTTTGAGCTAAAACGAATTGAATGCCTTCCATACGTTTGCGATTAATAAAAGAATTTAATAGAAAAAATAGCAGTTGGAATGGAATGAATTAAAGAACGTTTTATGTCAATTTGGAGACATCCGGAATGTTTGGAATGAATAAAAGAAAACACCCAATGGGCCTGTTCAGACGAGTATTTACTACATCGCATCACTTCTTCTTTCCTTACCGCTTTACCTACAAACTAATTTTGGAGTGGGGATATTTCTGTTGTATTTTTTCCACAAAATTTTTTATTGCAGCACTATTTGTTATACACTAATACAATGAAAAATCAATATAAACAAATTTAGGGTCAGATTTTTTTTTGTTTTTTTCTTGGTTTATTCGATTTTTACTATTTGATATGTAAACATCAAAATAAATTTTTTAAAGAGAGCAAAATTAAAAAAAATTAATTACTGAAAAAATAAATTGTAATAACACGAAAATTGTAACTGAATAATTTTATGATTATTTTATTCGTGTGGTAAACTTTTAAATTTGAATTGCAGCTGTTTTATAAATACTAAAAATGTCGGAAAATCTAAATTCGTCAAGTTTAGAAAATTTAAATGACAATCCGTCAAAACAATTTCCTGAACAAATCAAAGCGCAGTGAAAAATTACAATTAATCCTTGATGAACTAAAAAAATTTAAAAAAAATGTATCATTGCAATGCATAAAAAACAAAATCAGAACACTACAAAGTCAAATCTCAAGAGAAAAATCAAAAGTAGTTAATTCGAAAGCCAGTGGAGCAAGTGCTGATCAAATATACATACCCAAATTATGGTGTTATAAGGAATTGTCGTTTTTGCTTCATCGCAATGACTGTGAACCAAGTACCTCAAATATTGATTTGGTAAATTTAACTACAATAGGTTTTTCGAAAATTTGTGTTGAAATGAGGGTTTTTATTTTCATATTGGAGAAGGTGAAATTGAAACCACCGAAGAAGCTAGTGAAAATGAAACACCAAAAGTAAATTTTATATTTCAATTATTTTATTTAAGACATTCTTATGAATTATTACAACGCTCCCTCATTATTAAAATATTCTGAAAAACCTTTTCTTACAATTTCACCAGTTCTGGAATTTTTTGGGTTTAAACGCCCATCTCCCAACTGCGTAGACATGCTATTTTGATTTTCATTGATATTTTCTTCGCTGTACCATCGACTTCGAGTGATCAAAAAATTGTGCAGTGTGCAACAACATTTTACAATTAGTTTGACTTTATCTTGATGAAGTTTGATGGGTTTCTGAAAAATCTGAAACTTATTGCTCATCATTCCAAAGGCACGTTCAATTGACTGCCGAGCTCGACTTAACCTGCGGTTATATGTTTTCTTCTATGGTCGTAAAAGGATAAGGTGTCAACATATTTTGAGACAGTGGGAAGGCATTATCTGCAACAAAGACATAAGGCAATAACCTTGAATCACCAATAATGGCTTTTGGTGGCAAATATTTTTCTGGCTGTTGCAATATATACATAAATTTCGACCTTTGTAAGACACCACCATCGCTGATCCTGCCATTACACCCCACGTCAATACATATAAATTTGCCGTGTGCATCCGCAAGGCCAAGTAGCACAATGCTATGAGACCCTTTGTAATTATAGAAGAGTGGGGCTTCTTTTTTTGATGGTTGGAAAATTATGTGCTTGCCATCTAGAGCACCTAAGCAATGCGGAAATTGCCATTTCTCCTCGTACTCATTCGCTATTTTTAGCCACTCTTCTTTGGTTGTCGGAAACTGAAAAAAAAATTGGTTTAGTTTAACTTTTATAAAATTTTAAATGAATGTAAAACAATTAATGATTATATTTTCAGAAAAAAAAGACCAAAGTTCAAGATGAACTGAGAGCCGAGGCCATTAAAATGATTGCACAGTCAAAAAATATTTTGGAACAGCGACGAAAACAACCGTTGACAAAAGAAGAAGAGTTTTGTCGATATATTTGTAGCGAGTTAAAGCGTCTAAGACTAGAACGGAGTTTTCAAGAAGTAAAATCCAAAATTATTGAATTAGTGAGCTCGAAAATATTAGAGGAGCAAGACATTTTAAACAAAATTTCGCCAAGTTTAACCAAAAGGGATATATATAAATACCAAAGCCTTCAAAGCTCAACTTCAACAGAACCTTCCTCCATTTCTCCTTTACCATTCCCTGCACAACCCAAACCTTTCCAATATTCAACGCCTGAAGAAGATGTTTACGACAACTCCCAAACTTTTGTATCTATGCCATTCCCCTCTAACATAAATAGAAATAAAAACCTATTCGAACATTCATCTACAGAAGAAAATTCATACGACCACTCCCAAAAATGCACATCTTTCCCATCCTACTTCAAAATAATTAAAGCAAAACAAACCATTCCTGAAGAACCACCTCAAAGATCATTATCCTTTCTTCCAGAATCCTATTCATCACCAATTAATTCCAGAAATCAAAACAAAACAACAGCCAACCATTTTTGAACATTCTTCCCAAACATCAACATCTATTTCATCCTACTTTAAAATAAATGAACCAAAAAAAAACATTTCCGAAGAACCACCTCAAAGATCACTATCCTTCTTTCCAGAATACTATCCATCACCAAATAATTCACCATTAATTCCAGAAACACATTTTTCTGCAATTCCAACTTTGCATAAAATTAAACCATGTAAAATTGAAATTATAGATAACAGAATTATAAAACAAGCTGATCCGCAAAAACCGTCAACATCGAAAGATATTTTGCAAATGGCGATAGAAGTTATCGACGACTTTGAAATTTAAAAATAATATGACTAATAAATTTAACTTTATATAAATATAAATTTATTGTTTAAATTACCTTTAAAAATTGATCTTTTAAATGTTTCACTATGGCCTCACACACCTCTAGGATTGCTGTTGATAGAAAAGATTTCGACAATTTACTATTATAGTCCAATTCCATAAAGCTTTCTCCTGTAGCTAGAAATCTAAGTGTAACTGCTAATTTTTCCTTTGCAGGTATAGCATTCCTCATGACAGTATCCTGCTTTTCTATATCCGGTCTGATTAGCGCCAAAATAAAATTAAAATCTTCTCCGTCCCTTCTTATGAAATTTTTAACATCTGTCTTATACGGAGTTAGTTCTTGCATAAGGCTTTGAGTGTTACGAACTGTTTGTCTGGTCTTTCGATAAGGCTTAACCCAACACCTTTTTCTTTTAGTTTCCTCTGTTTCATAAATTTCATCAGCTAGTAATAAACAAGCGGCAGCTGATAGTTGGTAAGCCATTACTCGATCATCATCGTCATTATCATCTCTCAAAAATGCAGCATCATCATCATTCGACAGATATGCCACATCATTATCAGGAAAAGCTTGCTTATGGGATACACTCGATCACTTTTTTAGGATAAACACTTTTATACACAAACTATTTATTATATGTCTAATATTTTTATTAATTTATTTGCAAAAAAAAAATTCAAAATATTATTTGGTTTAGAACCTTTCACTTCGAAACATCAAAATAAAATGAAAATAATTTAACACATACATCTATAAAATACAAATGGTGTCGATATTTTTATGTTTGCCTCTAAACGCGAAATGGGCCTATTTAGACAAGTATTTTTAACAACACATTTCAACAACACTTGAATCAACTTGAAGTTTAGATTTGTATTCTACACCCGATGTTTATTATATATGTATATGTAAATTCGTTTTATTTCGTATTGATACTTTGACTCGTTCAATAATATTTTTGAAGTATAGATAGGTGTTTCCAGTTCAAAATAAAAATTTTAATGAAAAAAATAGCCACACATACAAACACAATCATTTGTTTTTAATATAAACAACACGAGAATACAGAAAATTTACTGTCGAAAAGTGCATCGGAAAATCCCCACCACAAATTTTAGTTTATAGGTAAAGAGAAAAGAAACGAGGAAAAAAGTTGATGCAAAAATACATGTCTAAATAGGCCCATTGTGTGTAATGTTGCGATGTAGTACATACTCGTCTGAACAGGCCCAATCAATGATTTTCATGAATAACACAACTTGCAAGTAAAACAAGGTAAACCTAAAAATCTATGCAATGTTATTCATATTCTATCCCAGTGGCCCAATTCTGGTAATTCCCCGGGAATAGGGAATTGGGGAAAGATTTTATTTGTAATTTGAGTTATAATAATTTTTTCTGGTATACTAAGGTGAAAAGCTAGTGTGAAATTAGGAATAATTTTCCCTTCCAATTTTGGTATGCAAAAATTATTCCCAATTTATAAATATTTACATCGAACTTTTTAATTTCCAGAATTGGGCCACAGTAATTTACAAATTATTTAATTTAGGAATAATTTGTTCTTTATCAATAGCTTTGTCTTGACGATAAAATGAATATATTAGTTCTAAAAATTTATTTTATGATCATAAACTGGATTTTGCGTCTTCACAATGAACTAAGATTGTCCATCCTTTCGTCGAATACGCGAACGATTTGGTTTCTTGTTTGATGTCAAATAATTCTACAACATTATCAACTAGATGTCAAATAAGATTACATACTTAAAATTCAATTGTTGTATGAAAAGAATATTTTATGATCTAGAATTTTGGTGAGGTCATAGGTCAGAAAACAGTTGAAATATCGATTGAAGCGATTCAACCACATTTTCCGAGAAGTAAAAGTATGTTCCAATTAAAGGTGCGTTCGTTTGTGGTGAATTAACTGAATTAACTAAATTATCTGAATTATACTGAAGTGATTTGCGCGTTCGTTTGGTACGCTTCACTTCAGTTAAAAATATTGAGCAACTGATTTAACTGAATAATATTTTTGCTTGTGCAGATAAATCATACAATTGTTTTTCTTGTTTTTTGACATTTTGTTTATTATTATTATTATTTTAGGCACCATATTGAAGAAAGAGAAAAATTAATTCAAAAGAAGAATACTATTAATTGAATTGAAAAAATGGAGACATTTTTGTTATTAATATGAAACAAATCAAATGAAGTCTGGTATTTTGTGATATTGAATTAAAAATATATATTTATAAGTATTAAGATGATTTATTTAATACTATTTAATATGAAATTGTACATTAATTTGAAGTTGGAAATAGCTGTAAAAATGCCTGTTGTTGACTAATGGTTCGAGTATTTCGAGATGTCCTCTGGGTCAAAATATTGTGGTTGGTCCCGCGTTTCAGTTATTAACTCCTCTGCTTCCCTGTTAAATAAATTATGAAGCACGATAGCAGCCACAGTTGCCCTTATAATAAACTCTATTCAGATTTTGGAAATTTTAATAAATTTTAATATTAATTTCTTTATATAATTAAAGATTTAAATTTTAATAATTTTATAACACAAAATTTTAATAATTTGACGAATTTAATAATTTGACATTTATCTGAATTGTAGCAAACGAACGATCCAATTCACTTCAGTAGCTTAATTATCTGAATAGTAACTCAATTATCTGAATTGTAACTCAATATAAACTCAGTTAATTCACTACAAACGAACGCACCTTAATTATCGTGTCAAGACATAGCATATATTTAAGTAATGCATATTGTCGTATTGTCATAGTAAGCCTGTAAATGTCACATTTAGATTTAATTATTAGTTTGAAGAAACTAACATAAAGACAAGTTTCTTAATATAAAAATAAATTAAAAAAGTTAAAATAATAAAATATAATATAATATTTGTATTATTATACATATATAAATAGAAACAATATAAATGTTACTGGCGTAATTTGAGCAATCCAACCCCATTCGCCTAAGTAAATATTGGTTTTTATTTGAAACGGTTTTGATTAATAATTTAATTTAAATAGTATAATTTAATTCAATAGTTTTCATCATATAAAATGTTTTAAACAACTATGACAATTGTATTTAAGACATAGACGATGAACGGGGTCGAAAAGACGATGAACAGTATTCCACTAATGGGATTAAATCATAATTTGGAATCGTAGACGCAAATGATAGATAGTGATGACCGTCTATTTCATTTATTAAAGGAGTGTCCAATGCAGGCAGTTTTCTATAAAATTTAACCTAAAAAGTACGTGAGTTGAACTTTTTTAAGAATATATTAAATTATAAATAACTATCTAAATTCTTATATTTAGGTAAAATGTCGATATCGCGAGCATTTAATATTTACCGGAGGTAGAATTACTGAAATTTTCCAAACTAATTGAAAAAATCATGGCCGATTTCAGACAAAAATTTTGAACTGAAAGAAGAAAATGAAAATATAATGCTATACAAAACTTTTAATTTTCTTATATTTAATTGTAGAATATTTATTATTTAAATTAATTTAAGAATTTTATTGATATCTCGATGTTTGTAGTATCAAAGAAAACAATCGGAAGACTTGAGCTTTACTGAATTTGAGCTTTACTGTACCAGGTAAAATATTTGATATAATATTTTCATTAACATTACATTTCGCATATCTTTTTATTTAGAAACTGAAGATGTTAACAAAAACTGGTTAAGAGTGCACAATTCGCCGTGGGATATTGTAGAATTTAGGATACCGATGACCAGCTATTTCATTTATTAAAGGATTTGCCAATAAATGTACTTTTCTATAAACTAAAACCGTGAGTTGAACTTATTTTTAAAATATATTTAATTTATATTTCATTATCAATATTCTTATATTAATTAAAGTATCGAGACCTTTAAATATGTACTGGAGGTAGAATTACTGAAATTTTCCAAACTGATTTAGGGAATCCAGCCCGCTAAACTTTTGGAATGAAAGAAGAAAAAGGTAAATATATCATATACCTTATTTTCAATTCTCTTCTTAATATTTGTTAAGTTAATTGTATAGAATTTTACCCAATACCAAACATTGAGTGACATCTTGTGGTCAAGTACCAGTAGTAGTACTGAATAGAAGACCTCAAACTACTGTATCAGCAAGCACTATACATTGCACACTCTTTTTATTTGTAAGTTTACATTTTAAATGTTTTTATTAAAATTATTTTATTTTGTTATTTTATTTGGTAGAATTCGAGTAAATAACCTCAACTATGGATTATGAAGTATAATGAAAAAGTTCCACCCCAGTTTATTCCGAATGTGCATATTTTGTACGTACATTACTCGCTATTTCGGAGAGAAAAATAAATGTACGATACTAAAAGAGGATGCAGAAAGGTAGAGTTTTTATGAACAGCAAAGGAAACGACAAAGTTATGGGGAATTGAAAGTATCGGATCTTGGGCAAGCAGGTAAAATATATAACATATACATTTCGATACTAAACATTTCAACGATGATAGAAACAAAACCTGGCTAAAAGGTTAATATTTCACCGTAGAATGTTGTAGAATCCAAATAAAATGTACAAGCTAACGATTCCATCATAATTAAGACACCACAGCTTGAATAAAACTATAATATATATATATATATATATATATATATATATATATATATATATATATATATATATATATATGTATATATATATATATATATATATATATATATATATATATATATATATATATATATGTATAAATATATATATATATATATATATATATATATATATATATATATATACATATATAAATATATATATATATATATATATATATATATATATATATATATATATATATATATATATATATTATATTAAAGGTGAGTTTTTGATAAAATAAAAACATAGTTTATTCTTATAAAAATAAATAATAAATGCTTTTGTAATGTATTATATCTCCTGTTTTCAAGGAATAAACCATTCCCTATTTTGAAGTATTTATCAATTATCAATCATAGTTTTGCTCCTATGTTGGATAAAATATGCCAATGAAATTGGATTAAACATTCCCTATATGAATCAAAAATACTTAATTTTGTTTAACTTGTACAATTTTTGGAGTATATATAATACTTACATATTTCATTTCTTTATGAAACAGTTATCATTCCTAGCAATACATTATATAGCATAAATTAGTCAAAAAGTGCCTAGATTAAGCATAAATTATGTTTAAAAAATATTGAATGTATTATTCCTTAAACGAGATTTTTATTCCTCAATCAAGTACTGTTTAAAATATAACATAGTAGTGATATAAATTATGCCCTTATAAGTATTTTTTATACAATTAATTCTCTGGGTGATAGTCCGGACCGTAAAGGTCAGCGGTAAATTTTACAATATATTTCGAATAAATATGTGAATATAGAGAAACTCAGAATTTGAGGTTGTAATACCACCTCTATGTTGGGGTTCAAACCCTTTTTCCGGTTCAACTATACCCCTAACATCATTAACATTAACCTGAAAAATGCAATGTTTGGTGCGTTTTATGACCAGAGCATTATCTTTTTTCAATACGGTACTGTATTTCTTTAAAAATGCGGATGAACAGCGTGCAACTACAGAACAATGGCTAATGAATTTTTATTGCTTAAAATTTAAGATATTGATGTAACCAACTTGTGGCCAAACCATCTATTTTTTGAAAGAAAATTTCAATGAGAACATCATATAAAGAAAGTAACCTGTGAATTGACCTCCAAGATCTTGTTATCTGACGCCATTAGATTACTTTATATGGGGGTATATATGAAATCACTAGTATATAACGATAGACATCAATCGATTCCTACATTAGAAGCGAATATTATTAAATTGATTTTTATGTTTCATTTAAAAAAAAACTTTCGGAATCTATTATTGGATCATCCTTTGTAATATCACCGTTTTGGTAGTGATTTTTCACACTTACTCATAAGTATGAAAATGAAGCTATCAATAGAATTATATCTATTCTACCGATCCTATTGGGATACTCACTAGTCACTACCTATATACGTTTAGACATTCATTCATGTAAAATTATATGATGTACATATACGTACCGCGCTGTGACGTGATAATTACTCAATTAATAATCTTCCACACATATCGAGTTTCATCTTACACTTTATTAAACTGCATCCTTCTTTTATGAAATATACACTCATACATTGTATTTGTTGCACTCGTATATAAATAACTTATTTGAACTGAAAATATCTTCAAGTACACATCATATCGCTATACCTTAACATTGTATATAAAGTTCATTGAAAACGTGGAAGACAATCGCGTCTGTAAACCTTCGAATATGAAGCAACACGTATCCGCGAATATGTTTCAAGGAGATGACATGCGAGTTTAATTGATAAAAATTATTGTGAAGTGCATACATTCACATACGTGTGTATACATATGAATCACCGTAAAAAACAATATTTTCAAAAATATTTCGACAAGCTCTTAAAATATCCGTCGCTCGACGATATGCGAGTAATTTATTGGCGATCGCAATTTATTTTGTTGGCGCATTGGTTTTACGATGAAATTATTTTTATCAATTACTAATGTAAATAGAGCAACGTCTATAGTTAATATTTTTAATTAATTTTCTGTGAAATTAATTACAAAATTATATAATATAAAATTTGTAGAATTCATTCTGGTGAAAATTTTATGAATCCATCGTACGATATATATATAGGTACGAGTTTATTTTTGTAAATTCAATGTTACACATTTGAATTATTAAAGTATTTATTTATAATAAATGGTATGCATACCCGCAGCTATTTTAAGACATTACAACAAAAGTGACTCAATATACGTCTATGCAACATTAACAAGCAAACCCGCTTTCGTTGTTGCGCCATAAAATGGGTTTTAGTCATGTATTATACTATGGTATATTTGAACTTTTCAAGGTCATGAAGTGATATCAGCATTCAATACAACATCTCTTTTGTATGCATTTTTTTTGGTCCAAGCTTAGAGTATATTAATTCTCTATCGCTAGCCTCCACGTTTTTATTACTTTCTGATTCGAATAGGACATTAAAAACTTCATTAAAACGATATTTGTCGTGTTCTCATGTAGAAATTCTTGGTATCATGTTCATTCATGAGTTGTCGATTAATATAGGTAAATATCTAATGGATCAATACATAATACGGCAGATGTGGTAACAATCTAACATCATAGATTTCGATCACGAATCGGCTCTTCATACTATTGTAAGCAGTAAGATGATTCCAGATCACTCTATGTACGTCGTGGAGCTATCGGCGCCGACCGCGACCTCTTAGCCTACAGATATGCGGATCTCCCTTTAAAGATCGATGTTTTATTCGGTTTGAAACAGCACACAGAACTTGACGGAGACAGTGTTTATACTGCCATTTGGTTTCATGCACGATATCAGGAATTCGCATTAAATTCCCGATCTCGCGATTGAAAAGAAATCGATATGTGACATCAACGTCGCATTTTGGGTCATATATCACACGCGTAATTCTTCTCTCGAATGTTAGACGCCATCTTTTGTACTCATCCGTCAAGCTCCAACTCTGACATCCATATGACAACGGGTCTGATATATGACAACACTCTGTACAATTTCAGCTTATAAGTCTTTGCAAGATATTTTAATTTCGGAAGTGGACGTAGAGAGACTATAAAGCCCGATTGCTAGTGAAAAGGTGAACCTGGATATTTTATCCCACACTATTATCGTGAGTAATGATACACCTTTAAATACTTGAATCTCATTACTTCTTCTAATAATCAATTGTGTCTTGGTCTCAAAACCAGAGATCAGATATTTGGTACATGGACTCGTTGATTTTGAGGCCAATGGAAGCTGAACACTGCTCTAGTGGATCAAGCAACTCTTTCACTCCATTAGCTACTAAATCCAATCTCATATGTAGATATCATCTGCATATGCATTTAAATTGATTAGATTGTCGGAATAACATGGTGTTGCACTTTAACGAAGGATGTATTCCAAATTTTTTTTTTATTATTTTTATTATTGGAACTAGTCTTTCCAGACTAACCATCAATTTACATCTGAATTCTTACAAACTAAAATATAATGTGGTCACTGTTGATCCAGCGATGAACAATGCCTGTTCGTTGGTAGGTAGCTGCTCACATACTAACGAGCTCGAAGGGTTTGGTTCGTTTTAGTCTCCTAACCAAATGTTCATTATCCAGTAGCCGAGAGGCTTCCGCATTGACATGTTCCATTAGTCTTGATTTATGCTTCGATGCCAATCTTTTAATTTCGTGTTTTATATCTGGAATCTCCAAATCACGATGCAAATCACTATTACGAATGTACCAGGGTGCATTGACTACACTCCGAAGTACCTTATTCTGAAAGTTTTGTATACGTTTCATGTTAGTATTCCTAGTACAGCCCCAAAGCTGAATACCATATAACCAGATCGGCTTAAGAACCTGATTGTAAATCAGTATTTTGTAGCATTTGTTTAATTTTGACCTTCGCACAATTAGCCAGTACAACTGTCTATATTTAAGATCAAGCTCTTTTCTTTTTTCTTCACATGCTCTTTCCATTTAAGTTCAACATCCAGAGTTATACCCAAGTATTTAGCAGAGTTCACGTTCGGCACAATCACATCGTTTAAGCTGATTGTCGGTGGATTAACCAATGATTTATTCGTAAAGTTGACATGGGCAGAAATCAAACTTAATTCATTAAGGTTGATTTTCCATCGTTTGGTCCACTGGCGAATTTCATCACTTGCACATTGCAGTTTATTCGCCGCTTCTTCCACAGCTTGCTCTGTTGGTAGTATCGCGGTGTCGTCAGCAAACGTTTCTATGCTTACGTGGTCGGACTGTGGTATATCACTTGTATATAGTAGGTAAAGGACTGGACCTAGAACGCTGCCTTGTGGGACTTCTGTCCTAACCTCTCTCAGTTCAGAATACTCATCTTCTTGTCTTACTCTAAAAAGCCTTTCAGATAAATATGATCTCAAAAGATCAACATATGGTCCCGGAAGCATAGCATTAAGTTTATGTATTAAACCCTCGTGCCATACATTATCAAAAGCTGCTGCCACATCCAGAAATAAGGTCGAACAAATTTGTTTTTCTTCTAACGCATTTTCTATTATCTCTGTTATTCTGTGAACCTGGTCAATTAGAATGTTTGCATCTGAATCCAAATTGGTGACCCGGTATTAGGTCTCTACTTTTTATTATTGGCTTCATTCTCTTCAAGAGTAGTCTCTCCATTAGCTTTGAAATGATAGGGAGTAGGGATACGGACGGTACGATTTAGCTTCACTAGGCGGTTTACCTGGTTTTGGTAACATAATAACTTCCGCAACTTTCCAGGCCGAAGGAACATGTCTTAATCTAATAACAGCATTAAACAAGTGAGTTAGTTTAGCGATAGCTTTTTTTGGTAGTTGTTTTAAAATTTCTCCTGTTATAAGGTCATATCCAGGTGCCTTTACTGACTTCGGATTGAATTGTATTTCATTTCCCTCATAATTGCTGCTTTCATTTTCGATTATAATATCCGATTCAATCTCATTCGGTTTGAAAATATCAGCCTAATGGTTAGCAAATTCTTCAGCTTTTGATTGGTTATCCTTAGCCCACGAGCCATCACTTTGCTTAATAGGAGGAATTTGCGTAATTGGGGTTTTTATACTTTTAGTTGCCTTTCAAAGTGAGTAGTTCGTATCTTCATCAGCGGTCAATTTTCCCAGATACAAAGAAAACGATTTTTCATTTAGCTTCTGAATTTCTCGCTTAAGCTGTTGTGATTTATTATTTAGAATCGTCTTATCAGATGGACTCCTTGTTTGTTGCCATTTTCTCCTAGCTTTTCTTTTTTATAAGACAAGATTCCGAATTTCTCTTGGGTAACTTTTACCAATGGTTTTGGATACTGTTCCATTAGTATTATTCCAAGCAGTAATCTGAAAGATATCGGTGAAATTTTCTACCTCTTCTTCTAGTTCCTGAATAGATTTTAGTCGTGTGTAAGTTAATTTTGTTTTCTACTTCAGATCTGAAGCTCGCCCAGTCAGTTGTTTTATTGGCAAGAGTTGGTCTCGTTTCCTTTTCCTAATTATCTTGTCACTTATGGAAAGTATCACTGCACAGTGATCAGAGTCCATATCTAAATTATCCTCTACTTCAATAAAATTTGATGAAACTTGTTTTGATATAAAGAAATCCAGTAGATCAGGAGTTTTACCTGCATCCGTGGGCCAATATGTTGGCTTGCCAGTGGAATGGACGTTACACCCCATTTCTACTATTGCATTTTTAAGTTCGTTACCTTTGGTTGTTGTAAGCCTAGAGCCAAAGTCCAACATGCTTTGCATTAAAATCACCCCCTAATATAAATCTACCATTGAAATGTTGTAGGATATTCAAATAGTTAGGTTTAATTGCAAAAGTTCTCGATAGTCTGTTCTCAACTTTGGAACAGTGTTGTAACTGACTTTTTGTTACTTTATACAGACGTGGTAAATTATTCCAGTTACATGAGATGCTAACAATCTTTTCGTACAAACTTGAAAGCTTATTAAAAATAAAGGAGTGCCAATAATCGTCATTATGTACCTGGAAATGTAATTCGGAATGTGGCTCATATAGTGAAGAGCTCACGAATCGAAAAAGTGCAAAAAGATATGACATTCATACTCACATCTATACACTCATTGGCATCTCAATACCACTCACCATCATACTCAACCATTATTGTTTAGAAATAAATTTCGAAACTCAAGATGATTAAAAAAAATTCATTAAGATTCCAGAAACTCTCCTACAATATTTTATTAATTTATTAAATCCATTTGTGTTCCCGACTCTTGATTTAAAGGAAACCTCGTGGTTCGTTAGTTCTTATAACCATGCAGCCCAGCGCTCAATGAGAAGCCAAATAAAATGCTGTAACCACAGTTGTATACCCTTTTGGAGGAAAATATTTCTCTCAATACCTGTGGAACAGAATATAAAATAAAACAATGCCTCCATAAGTATATTTTGGAACTTCATGACAGCGAATATTGTTGTTAGTGCCTAATGAAGGAGGGAAACATTTAATTCACTTTAAGTGGACTCGAAAAAAATAAGACTGGTTTCTCAACTCTATTAAACAAATGGGACAAATAGCACCTATAAACTGTAAGGACTATAGCATTAAAAGCTACGATTATTTAGGAATTTTAATCATACATATGCTTCGAGTATCTTATCATGTAATTAGTTGATAATGTTGTAGAATGCTGATGAGTTTTTATATTTATATTTTTTTTTTTTTGTTTGTAATAAAACACTTTTCTCAGCTACTGTTTAATTGTTATAATTTAATTTTTAATTTTTATCATGTAATATCAAAAGTTTATTTTTCATTAGAAATACAGTTTTAGGTCAGAGAGCACCTACAATAGCTTCATTTTTCCCGAATTGTTCATCAACATTTAGGAAGTCCACATTAGCGGATAAATATCCAATGCAGTATGCATATCATGCTTAAGGCATCCTATAACGCACTAGTTATATGGTATAATTTTGTGAACATCCACCAGATTTAATGATTTTGTTTTCATTAAAACGTTTGATAATATACGAGTATATATCAAGATTATGATCTAATCTTTGTGAGAAATGTGTTAAAATAATAATTTACTCTGAGTCATATGTTTTTGTTATTTATTTATTCTATTAACTAACAATATTATCTGAACTCTAATTTCTAATTTATGATAGCTATAATTGAATCGAGTTAATTTATCCAATAATTTTTATTAAACGAGCTTAATGGACATGTACTGATCCTAATCTCACAATAACCTAGTTAAAAATGTTTAATGACATATACCAATTACTTGTTAGGATTCACCATATTTTAATATATACTCGTACACAAAAATCTAGTCCATTTTGTTGCCATAAAAATGTCTACATGCCAACTCGTATTCGATCAATATTTCGCCTAAATGACATGCGCTACCATAATCCAAAAAAAAATTAATTTTCCTTTTCCATTCCAGTCCATAAAATAGAATCAAATGAAAAACTTAACACTAAAACAAAACGAAAATCATACATTAGATAGACCGAAGTAGAGGATTGAATCGCGCGATACCGACCATCTACTATACAGAAAAAAAATTTAATTAATTAATTTCTATAACATTAATTTACGGGATTGTTACGGGTTGTGATAAATTCAAAGTGTTAGTTAATTAATTAACCGTGTCTCAAAACAGTGATTTGTTAAACTTTATATACACTTTTTGGTGTATACACGATTTGGTGTTGGTAGAAGTTGCTTGCAAAGTGATAAATCTCAGTGACTCTGTGTATAGTGTTTATCGATGATATAAATTGGTAAGTTATAATCGAATTTTATATCGTATAATATATTCGACGTAAAATCGACGGCAAAAAAAAATCATTAGAAAGTTCGATGAACTTTGAAATGTGAAAAAAAAATCTTCAAAGTGCTTTGAATGATATACATATATGTATAATATATAGTTCGTATTCTCTTTTTCTCGTCGTCGTCGCGTTGGTATACCATTAGGAACTTCGATTATTTGAGAAAAGACAAGCAAACCAAATTATATAATCCAACAATGATTCTATTATTATGGTTTTGGGAATATGAAAAACAACCAACATAGAAAATACGCGCCGGCGTACCAAAAAGTACGGAAATCGAGAAAAAATTCGTATACGTACGTACATACATACATGGATAAAAGTAAGAAGCAAAGAATCGAGTTTCAAACTAATTTCCAACAATATCCCTATATACCCACACAACTAACACCTTCTCAGATTTTATAACATTCAATTCTTGGAAAAAAATCCCCAATTTCAATGTCATCATGACATCGTTGGGAGCTCAATACACACATTTGTATGTAGATTAGCTCATTTCTAGTCGCGTGTCAGATGAGTTTGACAAATAATTAAAATGCCATTGATTGGTGACAAAAATTCTAGTGTCTAGTTTAAATATTTTGAAATTGGCCACACATATACATAAGCAATAAAGCAATCGTCCAATCACATTCGAGAATGACTGAATGGAAATAAAATCAATATTATAAAACAACAAAAGTATTGTAAAAGAAACCAAATTTGTTTTTCTTCTGTTGTAAAATAGGACAAAATGGTAAACTCGGATGGTATTTCTGGTATACCACACAAATAATGACCAAATTCATTCCACACACACATACACAACTTACAAGTTCTATTAAATATTTGATTAATTGTTCGTATAATTAATTTCTAATTATCTTAATTTATCTGTACAAAACCATCTGTCGTCTGTATCACAAATTGTTTTATTGTGCTGAAATGGTTCAGCAAATTTTGTACGATTTATTTCGGTTGTGATTTATAATGTATGAGATTGTGATTGATTAAACGGAACGAAACTGGATTTTAACTTGTGTTTTAATCAGCCCCAATCAAGCGTTGTAGTTGCTTATACCAAAATAATTTGAGTCGTAAAGTCCTAAATTTCATTAATTTTAATACATGGGATGAATCCCACTCTTGGAAATTTTCACTTATCCGTATTTTCAAGATATTTTTTTCAAGGATCTATAAAATACTTTAATATATTTTCATAAAGTTTTAGTTATATTGTAGATAGTGTCTTTTTTGCCATTAACAATGAATTATTAGATTTTCAATCTTCGAACTTATAGCTGGTTCTAAACTTAATACATTGTGACATACAAATACATTCTTTAGTCTCTGCATTTGAGGATATTCAATTACAGCCAATGACAGATACTAAACATTATTTATGTATAGATCAGAAAAATTTTCACTCAGTGTCTAAAGGTTGTCCTAAAGGTTACATTCAAAACAGCAGTTAATCGAGGCCTCAAAGTATATGGTGCAATATACTCGCTTGTTGTACTCTCAAACTCAGTGTATCACCGTTCAAGATTACTAACAATTATTGACACCTGTGGAGTCCTGGCATTGAGATAACCTAACATCAGTATGTACGTATATACTTTCAAATTATTCTCATAAATAATCAGCTTGATCCCCAATTTGGTCGCCGGTTGTTTAATGATTAAGAGAGTTTCTCATCACGCCGCTATTTCGAGTTCAATTCTCGCGATTGTGTGTAAAAACATTCGTTGGGACCACAATGTGCACCAATCGTTAAAATGGTTTGTAAGGTCGCGGTAAGGTTCGTTTACGTCCTGTAAGCTTTAGATTATTTATCCCCAATACAGTATTTTATAACACACGACCTAATGACAAATATACTACGAATTTTTAATCGTATCTCCAGTGCAGCGGGTCACGGTCCTCACTTTAAGATTGTCCTCATTGATTTTCTTAAAAAAGAACGTTTCAGTTGATATACTTGTATATCCGTCAAACTTTCCTATCTTAATCATCTGTAATGAACCCTAATCAACCCCAATATTTGGGATTGATTTAGTAGCTCCATTTTAATGATGTTAAAGGCTCGACCACGTATAAGATGATGCAAACTTGTTTTGAGATTCGAACTAGGTACTTTTCTCTCCATATGACGTAGCTTTGCGTTATTTGGTATCACTACGTTATTAAGATTGATGAAGTAATAATGAATAATTCGAACAGATGGACCACAGCCAATAATAAATTAATATTTTAAACGAATATGCAAATTAAGGCATTTTCATAGTCGAATCTGATCAAAGTTATATTGTATCTAACGTTTCCAGTTTTGTTAAGTATTTTGTCCTGAATAAGGTTTATTTACTAAGCGAAATTTTAAAGAATTCCAAGATCTCCTAACAATAAAATAATCGTATATGTTTGACGCATATCGGGTAGTCTGGCACTTGGTCATCATCCTTTCAATTCTGTCATTCAGACAGAATCGAGATTTTAAGAATAGTTTGTTCTGTTTGGTTTTCAGCAAATCTACAACAAATTATCATTTTGCTTCTTACGAACTCAAATGAACCGCTTCTTCCCATAAAATAAGGGCCATTGCTTCTTTCATATTAGAAATAGCTATATAGAAAAACCACCAATAATTTTTCCAATTATAGTACACCAACAGCCCAAATCGAGTTGGTGTACTATAATTGGAACTATCAATGGAACATCGATCTCTCACTGTATTCTTGAATTTTAAAGTCTAATGATATCATATCGCAGCTCTTTGGATGTCAAGCAATTTTCATGGATATATTGTGAGAGACGTAGCCCCATTTTCCAGGAAGCAAAGCTTATCCAAATCTCGTATTAATATAATTTTAGTGTTAATCTCTATTCTTTATTTCTTTCAGCATAAAACATTTGTTTTTATATAGTTTGTGAAGCTAGCTACTTACCAAATGGACCAGAATTTTAAGACTGTAAAACAATCGATTCAGATTTCAAATTATATAATAACACTTTCGAAATGAATAAATCTGAACTGATTACGATTAGCAGAATTGTCGCATGTAGCGTCTAGTGTACAGCGTACATCCATAATCCATTATGCTTGTATGTATATCAAATGTGTTATGTTTGTTTGAATTGCGTGACTTCTAGCAATTTGGTTAATAATAATTAAAAATCTTTGTTGAACGTTGTATATAGCATTAATTTTTCATATATATACTCGTAACACATAAATTTGTGTATGCAAATCAAGTTTATATTTGTTTTACTCGTAATAACGTTCCAAAACATGAAAAATGTGTGGAACTTTAAAGAAGACCGTGTACATGTTTTTGAAAATATTACAGGTATAAAACTTGTCTAAAAAAATGACAAACTTTTTACACAATAATTTGACATTAACGTATTTAGATACGCCTTGAGGTAAGCGATGTTGTCTCTATACATGGTTTTGAAAAATAATCGTTAAATAAAAGCTTATCATTCAATCAGTATAACAAATTGCACATTGTATTTTACTCAAGTCAGACATAGTTGTCTACTTGACATGCAACATGCTGTAACAAGTCGTATATTACTTGGAATCATATTCCGCATTCTGGTTTCACGTTAAATGAAATATAAACGATTTAGTAAAGTGAAAAAAATTAATTATCACTGAAAAAGTCTTAATTTTATTTTTCACAATTCAGTTGTTTTGGTGCACAAATAAATCTATTTTCAAAACCAATTTAGAATTACCAATTTAGAGTCACAAAATTGTTTGTCAACATTTATAAATAAACTATGTTTTAATCTAGTCATATTTGCGACTGTAGCCAATCCAAATTGATGGTCATAATTTTTTGAAAATAATCTGTCAAAATAAAACTTATAACAAAATAAGTAAGTAAAATCAATTCGAATGGGTTTGCCTACGTAACGATGGCAAATAAGGTAATAAGTAGGCAACAAGTATTAGTTTAGAAAACAGCCTAATGTTAAAACAAAATGGTTGTGCGGTTGATCGTATTCAGTGTCTAATAGAATTTTTTTTATTTTTAAAATGCCTCTGATATTTATTTATTTTTGAATAAACGATATTAGCTGCATTTTATTGAACACTGGAAAAGAAACAGGAATAAGAATGAAAATAATGCTCAATAAAACGACACGGAATAGTTTATATGATTTATGTAACAGTTGTCAACGAAACAACAACGAATTGCCAAAACTTACTTTGCAACTACCAAACCTGACATTTATCACAAAGAAATTTTCATAAGGGCGACAACACATGGAAAAAATAACATAAAAACTCTGGTGTTGAACATAAAAACTAAAAGTGGAATAGAATTAATACAAAACCAACAAAAGGTTGGAATGAAACTATTCCGGTATGAATAAAATAAGGCCCTTTCGATTGACATGAATTAATAGAATTAGCTGAATTAACTGAATCAACTGAAGTGAATTTGAGTGTTCGATTCGCACCTCTTCACTTCAGTTAAATATTGAGCAACTGAGTTATCTGAATATGAATTTTGCTCGTGTAGTTAATTCAGTAATTTTGTTTTTGTTCTTTCACCATAAAATTTTTTATTTTAGTTAAAAATTGTTCCAATTTTGTTTTTTCATCAATTTTTTGGTTAAAAATTTTTAATAAACTTTATTTTTATTTTTATTCAAGCTAAAATAAATAAAAAATAAATTTAAAATGATTTTCGTTTTGGCATTTATTTGAAGTGAATAGTACTTTTTAAACACTCAATTCACTTCAGTAGCTCAATTATTTAACTAGCAACTGAATTATCTAATAGTAACTCAATTCTCATTCAGTTAATTCACGTCATTAGAAAGTACCTATATATGGGATTGTTGTTGTAATAATACCAATAAAATAGACCTATTAAGTAGTTCAATTATTCTAGAAGAGACTAGTTTTTGATGATAATTTTTATTAAATTCTTTCACAGCACGAATTTCAATACAAATAAATAATGTAAACGTAACTTTTTTGAAGTTTTGAATCTTAATTCATGTTAGGTTTTCAGGACATCGAAAATTCAGTTATGTTAAAAATGTAAAGTTAAGACAAGTGTAAGAAAAGGAACAAAAGTTAAGATAAGGAAAACCAAGTATTATTGAAATCTTTTGACAGTTTTTATGAATTCAATTATCGACTTGAATGGAGCATATTTATTTTTGACATGTATGTTTTAAACCAATTTAAAATATTGCCCACATACAGCGAATTATGAAAACCCTCGTTTATTAAATAATTTAGCTTAAGTAAATGTAATCTAGATTTTTTTATTCATTGGTTATCTTTAAGTTTGTACATACGATTTACGTAACTAACCTATTTTTATCGGTTCGTTCAAGACATCTGAATTTTAATGTTGATCGAGGCGCGGTTATATATTTCCTTGCATGGTTCTTGATTCCCTCGCTTTATATGTTCTTAAGATCTTTATGAGGATAATAGTTTTACATGGCGCATTCTTTATGCTAAATAAAATTTTGTTTTGAATTAAATTTAATATTTAGATCAAGAGTCGTATTTGCATGCCGAATTGGTTATGAGCTCAGTTGGACTGATAATTTTGTTTGTGCGTCATTATGGTTCTTACTAGAATCAATATGGTGCAGAGCAAAAACTCAATTGAATTACTGTTGAACAAATTAATTCAAATAGTCAATGTAAGCCATTCACTATCCATAAATCTTTTTTTCTGGATAATGCTGGAGCCCTTGATAATACTTATTGTACATTCGTCTTGTTTACGAAAGCATATATACTACGACAGCATATGCTATATACTGTTGACGAATGCAACACCATCGGGAGAATCTCGCATTGTTACATGCGAGGTTGAGGATATCTCTATTTTGGTCAAAGCATCCAAAGAATGTAACCAGAGAGGTGGGCTTTCACCCCTGTTTTGACTTTTGGTCATTGACGTACTTCTTGTTATTTTTCTTGTTAAAGTTACGCTAACAATCTGGATCTGATAGTGTCAGGCAAACATCTGAATATCTTATCAGATTTAACTCTACACGTTCTTCAGAATAGTGGTGTCTGGATAAAGGTTTACATGAGAAGCCGTTTAACCATATCTAATTTAGTAGGGGATTTTAAGAAGTTTCTATGCCTCCTTGGTTGTAACAACAAGGTAACGGTCATGTAGGTGTTCTTGCCCATTGTGAGATTGAGGGAAAAGAAATTGTAGACTGTTTGGCTGAAGCTGGTTGTCGCTTATATGTCATAGGACATAAACCAACGGCTCCCCTTCCTCTTCATATAGTGAGAAAAACAATTTAAAAACACTGCTCTATCGAATCTAATGCAGGCGTGGTCAGCAAGCCCTATTTGTTGTTAGGTGGAATACTTTATCAGATGGTTTAACCTGAAGCTGACCAATTATGCTATTCCTTGAAAAAGGACAACTTGAGAATATTGGTTTCTATACTTATTGGCCATTTATTATCAAAAGTCATCTTCATCGTATGGGACTTGCCAGTGATGTCAAAAATTTAATAAGTATCGACAGTTATTCAGGTTTCGATTGGATCAGAAACGTTGTTCTAGACTCCAGGAATATTCCTGTAAATCTACTGTCTTCACTGTACTTGTCCAAACTCATTCAGTTCGCTAAAAAGACAGAGTGTGCCTGTGCGCTTTCATAAATAAAATCCTAGTTTTGCACTATGTACCCTTTATGGCATTAAAGTGCGGTACCTTGAAAGGTTCCAGCCACATTTAATCATGACCATACTGGAAAAATATTAATGATACAGAAATCATTAGCTAGTTTTATCGAATCTGTTACCACTTTTTGACATAAATACCACATGATGAGATCATCTTTAACGTTTCAGTGTAACGATCAACTATAGACTGCAATAAATGTGAATATATTCAAAAATGCATGATTTGTTTTAAAAGATGCACGCTTAAGTCTGATATCTGCAGTTATCGTCTCAAATACCATAATACAAGTTTAATGTGTAGATTAAATATGAAGTGGCCGATTTTAAAAGAAAAAGTCAACTGTTGTATGTTGCGCGAGATTCAATCAAACTATTTACCGTGATATATGAAGCTTATCGTGGTATAGATAATCCTCTGCTCCTAACTCAAAGTTATTGTAATCTAATAGATGATAAAACGAATCAATCATTACTAATTTAAAGTATTACACAAAGACACAGCAATGGACGAAGTAAGTTCACATCGACTATTGAACGTGTTCGAGAAACAAGTAATTTTCGTTTTGTCTAGAAATTGCATCTATGCATGGTGAAACGATAATATGTATAAACTGGATAATTAAAGATTCAAATAAGATTTAAATCTAAATAATTTAAACAATAGCCGCGTTTCATGACTCCAACTGATTCAGATCAGATTACATTTTCCATGCAAACCAAAGACACATTTTGATCCAAATTTCATTTTGGTTCAAAATGTGTCTTTGGTTTGCAGGGAAAATGTGATCTGATCTGAATCAGTTGGAGTCACGAAACGCGGCTATTATTAATCACCATTTCTGTGGTTTTCTCTTAATAACAATGACAACTCAAAAAATATTTATTACATTGCAATCAATCTATTCAAAACGTTTAAAGTTCGATACACCTCATCACAACAAAATATTAAGTTACATCGAAACGTATAGAGTTAAAACGAAATCCGCACATAATCGAAAAAAAATCATTGATTTCATGTTACTTGCGTCACTCATCAATAATATTTCAATAATTTTAATTAAAGATCAACATCACGCATATCCATAATAAATATAAATACGCAGACATAATAAATTTCATATAATTCTAATTATACTTTTTGGATTCCTCGAATCATCCCTATCCAGTCGACTTGAATCTACCGCACACAGTGTTATCTCAACTTCAGCAAATTGATATTATACCATAATCTAATTTAAACCCCAAAAAGGACTAACATTTTATTTTTATTTTGTCCATTTATGGCATTTTGTTATACAAAATAAATTGAAACCCTTTTGCCTGTGGTTGTTTATGCTGTAATATATATTCCGTTCCTGAATCTAAATGCCTTTTAAAATTGTTCATCAAAGATATAAAAATGTAAAAAATAACATTGTGCGTTAATTGAAATTATTTGAATACATAGTTTGTGGATGATGGATGAAAAAATAGTGTATTTCAATTTAATAAACAAGACGTTGATGTCATGAGTTTACTTAATTGTTTACTTCCAAACAAATAATTAGTAAAACTGCAATGATTAATTGGACTATAAAGGACAAGATTCACGGATAACGTCGGGCCTATTACTATAACCGGTTACATAAAACAATAGGTTACACAAGAACGGTCCAGTTACGGACACATGGAAAATCTTCACCAAACTATTGTTAGCACAAGATAATCATAATCTCTAATATGCAATCGCCAATTTGCAGTTCCCAGTCTGTATCACCTATCTGCTCTCCTTCTTTTTGACTAAAAGTAAAACATTAATACAGAACTCTGAAAAAAATTTATTAATTTAGGCTCAGTAATCTGTAACAATAATTAGTAATAATAAGACAAATTGCATTGAACACAAATTCATGGTAACCTCATTCTATAACTATTCTCTAGTTGCCATTAAACTCGTGACCTGTCCATGTTATTCATTTATAACAGATACAAAAACTTTGATTAATACGTCGTTAAGACCTCCTCTCGTATCACATATAAAACCGGTGTCATGTTCCCTTACGTATAGGTCACCCCACCAAATACTTTATACATAAAATAAAATGTTGGCTTTGAAAGCTCAAACCATATACTTTAACCGAGTTTCAAAGAATATCGAATTTGCAGAGTAGCAAAAGGTGACTCATATACTGTTCTTGCAGTATATGAATCACCAAACCTCGCCCTGAATACTTTTAAAATACAAATTAATTTTACTCCAGCGCCTAAATGTTGATTATTGTCCTTTATTTGATATCAACTTTTTTCCAACGAACAATTACTTTACAACGAAATAGACATATATTCTTCAGTATAAAATTTTGATTGTGCCTCATTTCCGATTCACATTTGTATCTTATCAGTTTCAACCATATCTATTGTATTATACACAACTCTCATGTCGCTATTCGTCTTCGAGAGCAGAAGCAAAATAATTGTTGATAAAAGTTTATGAACATAGAATTGCTTCTCGTATCGGTGAAAATTAGTGAACCCTACCATACACAATCCATTAAATAATATAAATGTAAAATCAATAGAATTAGCCAACCATATAAGCATTTGTGTAATTGCTTGAAATGTATATATAAAATTAAAATCTGCACACTGGTTGAGATTATTTTCTGTTGAGATATTCTTAACAAGTGTTAAGCTCGTTCTTCAAATTGCCAATATTATATTCAGTCTTTTTGATAAAGGTAATGAGTTTGATTAATATTCGCCATCAGAGTATATTTATTTGTAATCGTATTAATATGACATGATTAGGGACTATCGAATTTCGTAAAATATTTGAAGATAGAAATTGTATCATCAACTCAAATATTTTTATGGAGGAATTCATTCAAGTGCCTTTTTATTTTGAAATGATGGAATAAAAATAATTAATTTGACATCGATATCAATTTGATTCGTCTGAACAAATCAAAAGCTTTAAAGATGAAGATTTTGTTAGGATTTTTGTATTTTGAGAATGATTTAAGAATAACTCGAATAACAGTGAAATGCTATGTTCCTGTTTTAAACGGCACTGCGTGACGTGGGCCGTATATGTTTTTCTGTCCTCCATCTTACCATTTTATGAGAATCAATTATTTATTCCTTACTGAATACGTGTATAATAAAGTTTGCTTTAGATTAGGTTTAAAAAGAATAATTAGATTGGAAAAGTTATAGAGAAGAGAAGTTCAATGAAACCGTCGTTTTTGTCGAAAACGTTTAAGTCTAAATCACGCTGTCAATATAACGAGGAAACTTAACTTAGGTTAGTTCTAATTTAAACATCCGTGATATTAGCCAAATATTAACATTTGTTGCACCAATAAGATGTAATTGACCTATAGCAGAACATTTCATTCTCCGTGTACTCGAAGATTTAACTTCTTAACTGGAATTTCAACGGTTTTACAAATCTAGATGGAAATTTCCACTTTATTTGCTATATTTTCTATATACTTTGATATAATTCTGCTGTCATCATTGGAGTCTCATGTAAAGAGACGAATTACTTCAGAAATGTTTCCAGAAATTAACAACGATATACGGATTTACAAAGATCTTACTCAAACAAATAATAATAACAAGAAACCACAGACTTCTAAAAATGTTCTTATCAATTCCACAGTCTTTAGTTTAAGGTTACTGGTTACCAGTATTTTGTTATAAAGACCGTCTCTGATAAAGATCATTAATCAATCGTTCGTAGATAACAGTATGAACAGTAGATACATATCCTGTAAGTAAGACAACAACTTTTTTTAACCAGAGGGCTTCTATCAATACAAAGCAACAACAAAACTACCACCAATGTATTTAACGAAAGCCAATCTGATTAACTAACCATACATGTTTTTAGTAAACAAGTTTTTATATAAAAGTACCAAAAGACACCAAAAGTTTAATTGAGATTCTTAATGATCAGAATTTAAATTAAAGTTTATTACATGGATACGTTGTTTGTTATTGTAACGAAACCAAAATGTTTAAGAATAGCATTAATCTTTATCATTTACTGTTCTGCTCTAAACCAGACAACATTTTACAGTGGTATGATGAATTTTGGTATATTTTAGGTTTAAAAACACATTTAATCTACAAACAAGTAAACTTTTAGAAGAATTGCTTCCACATTGTTATTGTGCGTATATGACGTAAGCTCATTGAAATAAATCTTTCAACACTCAAATTTTTCGATAACATTAAACTATTCGTTACCATCATTCTTCAAATTTAAGCTAGTTACTGTCATGATAGTATTATCTATCATCGAGTTTTCTTTTATTTCAATCCGAGCAAGCAGGGCGTTATCAAAAACCTACTTCGTGATTTATTGATCAATCTGAGTAATTTTACTCAATACATCGTGTTTTTATTAAAAATTAAGCATACTGTGTTTCCTGGATTCTTAATTTGAACACTGATATCAAGGTGAGTGCAATCAAAATATGTAATTCGTAAATTTGGTTTAATTTGTACTCCTGACACAACGGCTAATTTGACACCCCATTCAACATTTTCAATTTGAGATTATAAGATAAGTTTATTACTATAAAACAAAAATCAAATAGTCTTTGCGCCAACATCAAAACACTCTTCTTTTGTATTTTATACCGTCTCTCCATGCAGGGTTAATGGTTTCGGCGCCATTATGAATTTTCATTAGATTTAGGAATACATCAACTACCAGGTAAAACCTTAAGAAAAACTGAATCTGTAAATGCTTAATATAATTTATTTGAATTTCAACCAGCCAAGCTAACTATAACAGTCCTTGCCCTAGTACCAGTCAAGTACCTGTTCAAGTTCGTGAACTACTCTCCCAATACATGACGAAGATAAACTTATTTAGGAACTAAGCGAATATATTTGAATATACAACTTTTTCGTAGAATTATTGCTTATTATAAGAAATTATGTTAAACTTTATTTCAAATTAAAATTAAACAAATGAGTTTTATTTATTTATAATGCTACACATCAAAGAGAAAAATGTTTAACCCACTACGTAATGTTAAAGATTATCAGTAATACAAAAGGCCGATAGTTGCGTCTAACTACTAATTAAATAGGATAAAACGTGGAAGAGATATAATATTTCTTGAATTGGAATAGACACCTATGTTTTACTGTGTTTTTTTCTTGGTGAGATTACTGCAAAATGACATTTATTAATAGCGTCTAATATTATTGGAATTCTAGTTTTATTTACAAACTGCACATGTTGACTATTCGGCAACATCTTGACTATTCGGTTGTTTGATTAAAATTTTCTGTTTTGTCAGATATATTCTGGTTTCATTACTCTTAAATTAGTTCCCTATGAAACTTTAATCCTTATAAGATGGCAAAACTTCATCTCTCAATTTATCATACAAAAATCAATTCGGAAATTATTACATCAAAAGTGTTTTAACTTTTAACTACAACTTCTTATAATAAACTTTTAAAATGCATTGGCAACTTCTATATTTGTGAAATGAGAATATTTTGCTTTGTACATGTGTAGGAGGGTATACATTGCCGCTCATTAAAATAACGGTATAACAGATACCAACAATAAGAGCGTTGTCTGTACTTTGTTACAAACCTAGTCATAAATTATTTATTTTTAATACCTCATTTTATTATGGGCAGTAGTAAATACTTGGTGCTTGTAGTATAAGAACAGATGGCAAATGAAAAAGCAAAAATCAAAGTTTAAAGGAAGGATTCTTCAATCGGGAAATAGCAAGAAACATTGGAAGGGTAAAAATAAGTTGGAGAATTATGAGAAAAACAAAAAAGAACACATTGTAGAGACTTCAACGTACGACATTGTAGAGACTTCAACGTAATGAATGCCTATCAACGCCAAAACCTTAAGTCAAGAGCAGCATATCGTACAAACAGAGCCTCCCTTGAAAGCTAAGCAAAAGAATTATGCTTTACCAATATCACATAACAAGAAGGAAGAATGGTATGAATTATATGAGGAAAAAGAATCATAGTAGGAAAAGACAACGTAGTGTTATATTTTGGGGAGCAATTTTGTAAAATAATTTGCTAAAAGGCTGATTTCCATTATGAAAAAAATTTTGTCAGTATTTTACTGAAAAAACCAAAGCGAAATTAAAAATGCCATTAGAGTGACATCGTTTTTCCTTTTTCTTTTTTTTATAGTGGATATATTTTGACAGATGTGTGTAACATAACCAATAAATTTCAATTTTTTTTTGTTTACAAAAAAAAGACAAAATGCACTTTAAATCTACAACAATAAATTTAAAAAAAAATAAATTTAGCATAATTATTCATCATTTCAATTATTTTCATAATGAATTAAGATAAATGGCACAAAACGAAATATTAAAATTATTAAATGACCATAAAAAATCATCCATCTTTATTTTTCCTATAAAATATTTCTCCAGTACTGAATAAAAATACTTCTCTTGATATATTTTGTTAGTACTGCTATAATTATTTTCTCAGTAACCATAAAAATTTACTCAGTACTGACTAAATTTTTTGTACTGGAAATATTTTTTATTTTACTTACACTTTAAGAAAAATTATATTTTTTATCTCGCCTTGACTATTTTGACAGTATTTTTTAATAATGGAAATCAGGCTTTATAAAGAAGAACCATTGGAAGAATTAACGCAATATAAAATAGCTTTAATTATAAATTATTTGGGCGGGTTCTTCAGTTTTATGCATTCACGTAATTTCCGAAACTATTTGTTAATAGCAGTACTAGTTGTTTTTTCAAATTTGTTATATTGTATAGAAATTGTTACATGTTGATCGTTATCAAATCATTGAAAATTCATGCTTTTGACTAAATTCCTAGCATACAATGATTTTACTGTTTGATTGTTATTTCAATGAGCGACAATATACCATCAAATCCATGTAAAATGTAATATTTTCGTTTCACAAATATGTAAAAATTTTTGACATTTGAAATCAATTTAATATGATTATAATTAAGTGAAGCGGAGTATATATATATATATATATATATATATATATATATATATATATATATATATATATATATATATATATATATATATATATATATAATATAAATATCGTATCGTATTTGTGTTATAATAGCAGTATACAATGATGATATTAAACTTAAGTGCATACACTTATTTTTTATGTTCAGTATTAACTGAATAAGAAGTTCTTAATATAATATATATACATAAATTGTGAGTGAAACTAAGACTTTTGTTTTCTTCTACAGTATCTTGCATATTATTTTTATAATATACATTATATTGACTTTATATATTCCCAATGGATTTACAGAAAACATTTCATGTTTTATTCTTGTTTCCGAACCTGGGTATTTATTTAAAAAATATTTTCTTCTCCAGCTTGTTAGTCCTTATCCTCCGTTATTCGATTATTTATTTTGATTAAACGAAATTTGATTTCCTATACGGCGTGTCCCAATAGTGTATATATGTAGAAACAAATAACGTTTGACAATTTCCACCCACTGTTTCTACCGAATAAAAGTTTTAATGATTTTTTTAAAAGTTTTTCCACTTTTATTCGAACTATCATATTTTTAACAATATTTGTCACTTCGTTTATTGGCGTTACTTTATCTTCCTTATTTTTTAAAATTACCCATTTAAACCTGAAAATATATATTAAATAAAATCAAAGAAATAACAATAATAAAACAATCGATCTACGAGTACAAAACCCTTTTTTATAATGATCTTCAAAAAGCCAATTAGTCAGATAATAATACATTCGTAATTTTCACATAAGGCTTTCACATAAACAATGTCACGATTTTTAGATAAACTAATTTTATTTTAATTATTATAATTTAACAAAGTTAAGATCGAAAATGATAACACGTCTGCTATATTTAACCATCCAATTATCAATCCCAACAAAGTAAATATTTCTTCAGGGGTGGGTGTTGTCCTTTTAAAATATGCATAGCTACCAATGCCAACTCATTCGGCAATTCCATTAAACCTCATATTTAAGGTACTATTCATTGGATCATTGTAATTGGTGTTGCAACTTTCAACTTTACCTGTCACTATGCAATTATATGCCCACTTCGTTTTGTTTCATTAAGAGAGGTGAGATAGTAAAAATTTCTCCACCATGAGTCAGCCTACGAAAAACTAGTTTCATTCAACTATTGTTTGCAACAAAACAAACCAATTGTTTTAACCAACTGAAGGTTAAATGTAGTCAAGTAGTTAGGTTCTTGCCTTTGTTAAATTAACTACTCGTTACTGCTTTTGCTATTTTTCATAAGTAGTTAGAAGCAGTCTGTATCCAAAATAAAAATAATTTTACTTTCTTTGTTCCAACATTTTGACTTGTAGATGAGTTTTAATAAAGAGTTTTGACAGACAATACAGATATTAAAGATATAATTGAAGTCGTGTTTCCCATATAGGTTATGTTTTACTCATAACATCCATTTTTAAGCGATTTATTTAATCTACAAAACGTTTTAGGAAACAAAATACAATTTATTAATTAATACACATCCCGCAGGAAATGCCAACCTCCCCGTAAACACAATTGCAAATAAAAAAATAATAGCAGGAGGTGACTACAGCGTCAAGCATATTCAATTGGGTTCGAAATAAATTTCTGCGAAAGGACAACAACTGTGAGAATGTATACAGAATGTAAAGATGGATCACACAACTACTAGCCACCCTACTGGCTTACTGACAGGCAACAAATTCTCGATTTACTAGACTTTTGTGTAACAAAGAGTGTATCTAGAACATTAGTAAAGGCCGAACCGTGCTACAATTTGTCTTCTGATCACTCTTCGATATTAATAACTCTTAACACGCAAGTTCTAATACTAGCGCCATCTAGATTCCCGACAAATCATCATATATTAATTGGTCTCTTTATTTAAGTCTATAATAACCTGGAAGTGGTGGTTAAAGAAAAAATCTGAAATTGATGTAGCGGTTCAATAACTAACTAGTATTCTACAACAAACTGATAAGATTGCTACACCGATTAACGCTACGCGAATTAACGCTACTCTGCTAATTTAAAAAAACGCAAACTTCCACCAAATATTCAATAGCTACTAATGAAAACGCTCAATACGCAGTCAATGACAGCTCCACAGGTCACCTACTATTAAATTAAGGTTAAATAAAGCGATTAAAACCCTGAAATTGGCTTTGAACATGAAATGAACATGACGAAAAGCTTCAAAATTATGTCTAGCTACTGAAGCAACGGATTTCTCATACTGAGAAGCTACACATGAGCTGAAACGACCAACACTCTCATTCCCCCCAAAACGGCTTTCTGGCGGAAGCTGGACAAGAAGTGATGCAGAGAAAGCGAATATATTTGCAAAACACCTTAACCAAGTGTTTAAACCTAACGAGCAAGTTAGAAATCAAGAAAGTCTAATGAATTAGATATAGCCTAAGCTTTCGATAAGGACTACTACATAAAATTAGAGCGCAATTACCGACAAGTTTCTGTAAAATTATTGAAAATTATTTGCTCAATCGAAAGTTGTTGGTGAAATATAATACCGCATCCACAGATTTATATATTATTCATGCCGGAGTACCTCAAGGTAGAGTACTGGGGCTGTTGTTGCATTTGATCTATACAGTAGTCTTACCAACATCAAATTGCGTGTAAGTCTATACATACGCGGATGATACTGCAATCCAAGCTGTCCATCAAAATCCTACGATAGCAATTCTACAAGAACAGTTGTATAAAATTAAAAAATGGCTAACAAAATGGAAAATTAAGACTAATAAGCGTAAATCTGCGCACATTACATTACCCCTCCGTAAACTCACCTTTCCGTCTGTCACACTTAAAGTCTAGACTAAAAGGTCTAACTGTACAAAATGATACTTAACCCCATCTGGACATATGGTATTCAGCTGTGGGGCTCCGCGTGTCCACTGGACATAATAAAACGGGAAAGAATGCAGTCACGAATACTTCGAATAATGGTGAACGTACCCCTTTTTAGTACAGATTGCAAACCTGATTTACTCATCGATACCATAAACGACACAATTTATCAGTACAGCAAAAAATACCAGTTTTAACTAGTCTGAAACTCTAACGAATTAGCCAGGGAATTGTTAAATAGTTCAAGAACTAGGCGGCTAAAAAATAGATCCTCTGTAAATAGATCAAGGTTTACCGAGTGCTAATTAATACTAAAAATTAACATAAGTTAGGTCTTATTAAATAAATTTATATAGCCTTTAAGATTTGATTACATATTGTTAGTTTCTTATGTAGGAAAGATTCAAAAATAAAAGCCATAAGCAGTAAAAAAAGGCTAAGGTATATGGTGGTCATTGTTGTGAAAAAATGAAATGAAAATGAAAACTTTTTTTTGCAAAAAATCGTTGGGTTTCAAGGGGTTTATGGGACGGTGCCGAGTCTTGTTGAAATGTCCAAAGATTGTTGATTCAAGTGTTAAATCTTGCACTTTTTTGATACATTGAGATATTCCGCCAATTGAACTGCTTTTTTGAATTTCGTTGAATTCTGGCCTTCACTTTACGATTCATTTCTAGGTTTACTGTTTTTATCAATTGCGCGGTGTTTGATGCTAACCATTTTATTTTAACTTGTACTGGTTCGATACACAAACATATTGTTCACATGTAAATATCGTAGATCATTAACAATAGCTGTTCTTACGATAAGAACACTTTTGCATTTGAATATCATTTCGATATCTTTTTTTAACAGACGAAAAACGATATGCTTCCGTAGGCTTGTAAATAACATAAGAGACTGACGTTTGCCGAAACATGAGCGCACTGTTATGTCCTTTTTGGTTGATACAGACAGCAGACATATATACAGTCGGCCTCTGTATAAATATATATATATATATATATATATATATATATATATATATATATACATATATATATATATATATATATATATATATATATATATATATATATATATATATATATATATATATATATATATATATATATATATATATATATATATATATATATTTATATATATATATATATATATATATATATATATATATATATATATATATATACATATATATATATATATAAATATATATATATATATATATATATATATATATATATATATATATATATATATATATATATATATCTAAAAGTTCACCACATAATATACGAGCCCAGTTCTAGTTCCATATCAAAGTACTTGACCATATACAAGAGTTAAAGATGTCAATATATAGATATAGATATAAATATCTAAAAATCCACCACATAATATACGAGCCCAGTTCTAGTTCCATATCAAAATAGACCATATACAAGGGTTAAAGATGTCAATAATCAAAAACGACCATTTATCGCGTCTATTTTGATATGGAACTGGAACTGGGCTCGTATATTATGTGATGGACTTTTAGATATCTATCTACATATATATATATATAGATATATATATATATATATATATATATATATATATATATATATATATATATATATATATATATATATATATATATATGTATATATATAAATACCCAAGTAACAATTTGTGACCAGTTTTTGTTGGCTAATTAGCATTGTTATTAATGCTAAAATGTCAAGATAACGTCAAAATGACTGACAAAAACGTGTCACGCTGATCAAAGTGGGGAATGATTTTAGCATTCTCAAATGCTAAATTTTTAGGCTATAATGCTGTGAGCTTATCTAAAATACTATAAATTATAATAGTCATTTACATCGCTAAATAGGTTTTGTAGCTTATTTGAAATATTCATGACAAAATAGCATTTATGGCAAACTAGTCATTTGAAAGGCAAAAGTATTATTTGGCATAATAGCATTTCGTGTAATCATTTCATCAAACAAGCTTACATGGTTTACATGGTTAAGAATCTAAAATGACCATATGGTTATAAAAAAATTAAATTGTTTGCAAAAATTACAAAGTAACATTTGTCAAAGCATATTTGTGTAAAATACTTTAGTATTTTTATTCTTTTTTTGTTTTTTTACTGACACTTTATTATTTTTAACACTATTATTTTTAAACGGAATAAAATTATAATGATAGTATCTTCTAATAAATATGCTCAAATGTTGACCTAAAATTAGGTGGGAAGAAAGTTTGGTCAGGTAGTTTTTAAAAGTAGGTCTAAAAAGTATATTGCCTCGTAGAAATACGTCTTATTTATTGTACCCAGATAATAGATTTTTTGAAGAAATTCTAAAATATTGAATAATTGGGAGTATTTTGTAAATACAATCGATAGGAAATTGAAAAATCGGAATGAAAATCATTAAACGACAGAGAAAAACGAAGAAAACTAAGAAAATATGTAATGCAAAAATCTGAAAAGATAGCATATTAACAGAAAAAGATGGCACCCATGACATAATAGCATTAGCATGAGCAAGAATGTCAATATGCTGTAATAATCACGTAGATTGCTAAATATTCATTCTGCAGCTAATTATTTATTCTGCGGACAAAAATGCAACGAAAAAATGGTATTTTGTCACCAAAGATTTAGTAATAGCTTTTATAGCAAATTAGTCGTCGGAAAAGCAAAATGGGTTTTCCATATGACTAAATAGCTATCAAGACCACAAAACTGCCATTAAACAAATAATTTTTCAAAATGCGCATGCCATATTAGCTGTAGAAGAGGTAGAAATATCACTTTGGAATAATGGTGTCGTAGAATGCTAACTAGTCATTCTACAGTTAATTAGCTATTCTGATGGCAAAGTTGCTATAAATGATTCTCAATCAACAACATAACACAACTTAATGGTTTTAAAAAACTTTTTCTAGCCTGATATGAATTATTTTTTTAAATTATTATTTTCTAAATTTTTTTATTAATCTTAAATAAACGTGTATGAAATGTCTTCACTATATTTTTTAAAATCTGAATCAGTAAAATCTAACAAATTAAATATTAAATGGTATGCATCAATGGGGCAAATACATAGTTTTCTTTTAGGTTCACTTCATACTCAATGCATACAAATTTTGATTTTACTTGCGCGAGTGTATACAGTGCATCAATATTCATGATACGATCCGAAACAATATAAAATAAGTCCAGAAGAATGCATCGGCTCTATGAAAAAATTGTCCTTTAATTGCACCGATTTCCCAAAGTATATACTTTATTCTTGATATCAACAGCTCCAGTAGTAGTTAAAAACCAATTATTTCCCTTTGTAATTGTCAAAGATAATCCACTTCTTATTTCGATCTTTTTATAGAATTTAGTCCTATCTGGTAATTAAGGGAAATGGTTTTAACGATGATAATTATTAGTATTTTCTACATTTTCTAAAAGATATATATGGTTGATCTCTGCCATGAATGCAGGCCACTGGGGCTAATGGCCTCGCACCACTGCGCAGTAAATTTTTTATTTGGAATAATTTACTTTCAAAATCGTATGCACTAAAAGTAGATAACGGTCCAAATCGTGAAACTGTTAAATGACACAAATTATGAATATTACATGAAATAGAATCTACAACAAAAATATTCTGTAGTATGTCGAAGAGTATTTATATTGTTTTAATGTTTTTTTTGCTATAACTTAAAAAGTAAAAATTACAAAATACAACTTGGAAATGATGTCAAAAATTATGTTCTTTAAACAGCTTATTTACTAAAAAAAATCAAGTATTGAGCAATGTTTTATTATCCTGGTTATTGTTATTTTTATTCTTGTTATTTTGCCGACATAAATGCAAATAAGCAACAATATAGGATATTAATTTTTATGGTAACTTATTTGCTATTTAGCCAAATGGCTATCATAGTGAGTACTATCCAATTATTGTGGGAGTAAATTGCTCCTATAAAAACTTTTTAGTAATATTCAAAAATAAGCTATATTTTTTATCAAAATAACGTTTTCCTGACATATGTATAATGTTAATAGGCTATTAACTATTTAGTCATAGAAACTGGTCAATGTGACCAAAAAGTGACAAAATAATGCTATAAAAGCTACAAAGAAATTCCATTGTTACTTGGGTATATATATATATATATATATATATATATATATATATATATATATATATATATATATATATATATATATATATATATATATATATATATATACATATATATATATATATATATATATATATATATATATATATATATATATATATAATATATATATACATATATATATATATATATATATATATATATATATATATATATATATATATATATTTATATATATATATACATATATATATATATATATATATATATATATATATATATATATATATATATATAGATATAGATAAATATATAGATATCTAAAAATCCACCACATAATATACGAGCCCAGTTCCAGTTCCATATCAAAATAGACCATATACAAGGGTTAAAGATGTCAATAATCAAAAACGACCATTCGTCGCAAGTATCCGATTCACTATCGAACTATTTACACTCATAAACCTATTTGACGTATCAAAACATCAGTTTGACCTACCAACACTATATAGATGTGAGTTTGTTATGTAAAGTTGCGACGAGACTGGACTGTGATTCATACATTCGTTCTAGAACATTCACGCACAATACATAATTATATTATATAATAAAGAAGATATACAGGGTGTCCCCGATTGGGATGCTGATCCGTTACGGACTGATTCCTTGGTTCATTTCATGAAAAAAATCGTATGGCAGGGGGGGGGGGTCAATTTTTGATATTCTTTGAGATACAGCGCGTTTAAAAAATTTGGTTCGGAAAAAAAGTACAAGCGGATATTAAGCTGTAACTTACAAAATTTTTATCGGACAGCAACTAACAAAGTCTCATTTGACGGACAACTAAATAGGCTATATTTAAGATCTCATTGGCTACCTCGCATCTGTATCCATTTAAGAGCTATGACGTTTTAAAAAAATAAAAAAAATGATATTTTTTTTCATAAATTTGAGTTTTTCTCAAAAAAATGCCCTAATAATTTTTTTTTTACTTATTTTTAATCCGCTATGATCTCCTCTACAATCCCTCAATACATTATTTGTACCCACGTGTTATAGTTTTTTACTTATGAGACGAAGAATGAAAACACGACACACAAATATTAAAATGTACTTCCCTACATTTTATTTAAAACTATATTTTTTTTATAAAAACCGTATTTTCTAAACAAAAAAAAAAACAATTAGAATGTTTTTAAAATTAATTTTAATTCAGTGTCATAATAAAACAACTATAAAAATTTATAAAAGATGCTCAAAATGTCCTCCTTGTTGCTGAATGCAGGCATGAAAATTTTTTTCATGAAATGAACCAAGGAATCAGCCCATAACGGATCAGCATCCCAATCGGGGACACCCTGTATACTGTTTTATTTGATCGTTCAGTAACTCCTCCCCAAGGATGTCAACAAATAAATCCCAAAACAAAACACATTTTTCGTTTCTAAGAAATAATGTGAACAAGAAAATGTAGAACACAATTTTAAATTTGAAAAGGATTAAAACTAAAATGTAAAATGTCATGATATGACATGATATGATTGAGACTTACAGGGGTGCATTTCGGAAAACCATGTATAGCACATTCCTGGAATATGTGCGGCAAAATATTAAATCGGAATGTATTAGAAATTATAGTCATCTGATCTACAAATACATATTTTGAATAGTTCTATGCCGAAAGCTCAAATTGGGATGTGAAATGTTAACACAACTACAGTAAAAAATAGAAGTATGTATATAGAAAACAAACCTTTAATGTCGCATATAACGTGTGTTATTTTGTTTTGTTTTTGTAATAATAAGACCTGAAAAAGTTTAAAACAACAAATAATTCAATTAATTATCAGTTGATTGATTATTTTTACAGTATGTGTGACCCCATCTTTATTAAAAAACCTCAGAAATTCGATTATAAAGTGATTTATGTAACGATTGTATATAAATTAAATTTATTTCAAACCTTGCATCATACATCCGTTTATCACCTTGTCGGATAGTCTATTTAAGAGGCCGAACATTTCTTTTATTAGATGGAGAGCTTTTTGGAGCACGTTTTTATACTCCTCGTTTTAATAACGTTTTAAAAGGATACAGCCATAACATCCTTTTTTTGCTATGATGACGCGATAAAATTACTTCATACTTCTTCAAATCATATTAGTAAAACTTGTAACCATTGAAACCATCTAAAAAGGAACTATTCTCGTCTGAGACGATTTCTTCGAGTTCATAACTTCACGTGCAAAGTTATTATTTTTTTATGGTGTTTTGACAATTTTCTACGTTCTATACATGTGATATTTATAAATATAATAGTGCTCCTAGGAGCACTTGTCTCATAGTCAAAATAAAAATTTTAAGTTCACTCTGTGGTTTAAGCAATACAAAACCTCAAATTTAATGCGTTTCCTAACATGATGCAATTTGTTTAATAGTTGTGGCAATAATACGTGCATCATCGATTATATGAGTTGTAACCAAGCTCCCTGGATTGGTCAAGATTACTTTGATGGAAACCATGGCTAAGCTTTAGTATTTATCAACACTTGACTACAGCGCTTTATTTTTGTAGTATAAATTTACAAAACTATAAAAAGTAAGTGATTTTTCAGCTACATCTATTAGTATTTTTGTAACTAACATATGTAATGCATTACGAAAATAATACACTTTTGATAAATAAACACATCCATTTTGTATTATTACGACACAATCATGTACATATTTTGCGATTTTTCAAATTTTTGATTTTAAAATGAATGTTTTAAACATCAAATATAGATTCATAATAGATATTCTATATGATTATATAGAATATATCTATTATGAATCTATATTTATTAATAGATTCTATATAATCAGTTCCTACGTGCGGCACGCAGTGCGACATGTTTGCCTATCCCGGCTCCTACATCCCTTGGAATTTTAATCTAAAGCCCCTCGTGAGAGTTATCGAAGCCGTTAGCCTCTACAATTCATTTTTAGGATAAAGAGAAACACAAGTATTTCTTAAAATTTCAATACTCGATTGGGTGGGTGGTCGGCTATACGAAAGTGGGTCCAATGCTAAGCGGGTTTGAGGAAGTTCCCAATTTTAGTATGAGGATAAAGAGAAACATAAGTAATTCTCAAAATTTCAATACTCGATTGGGTGCGGGTGGTCGGCTATACGAAAGTGAGTCCAATGCTAAGCGGCTTAGCCTACATTTTTTTAGTAAGATATTTTGCATCCAGTACATTGAGTTGTGAGATATCTACTTTTTTTAGTGAGATCTCACCGTGCTGGATACGCCCAATGTATTAATTAAATATATTTACTCAATACTTGAACCAAAAGTTTAGTTTAAATTTTTGCCGCTGTTAAAATTCGCGCTATCATCGTTTTTTTAGCAAAGACAAAGTGTTGACAAATACTAAAGCTGTTCCCTTTAAATCCCTCAATTTTACTGTTCCCTTTTGGCCCTTTGTTTTAATAAATATCACTTTCAAAAATGTTGCACTTTTATTTAAACCAAAAATATTAAACAAACTTTATTTCAATATTGAATTTGCGACGTATTATTTCAGAGCCATCTTTATTTTAACGGTTCTGATTATTTCTATTGGTTTGTATTATTTCAATTGGCTAATTAATGAAATATGAAAAAATATTGTTGTTTTTTGCAAAAAACAAAATAACAATCTAGTAGTATGATTTCAAAATTATTACCCGATTTAATATAACTCAATGTGAACTGGGTTATAAAAAAGCTGACAGAATTGAAAATAAAAATGTGATTAAAAGTCATAAAATACTTGACCTAAAGATGATGAATAGAGGAGTACATCGATAATAGAACAAGGGCGGTAGTGTGATGAGTAACGGGTGTTTCAACAGGTGCGCTTCAAATTTTCCGGGACGGCGAACCAAGCCATATTTTTTATTGTTCTTTTGTCATTTAGAAACTTCATTAGTATACATTTCATCATGGAACGCTACACACGTGAACAGCGATTGCAAATCGTGCAAATTGTTCATCAAAATAATCGTTCTGTTGCTGCTACTTTAAGAGCATTACGGCCATTTTACGGTCCATTTAATAAGCCAGCCCCCGTATTGTGGCAAAATTTGAGTCTTCGTTTTCGCTACATAATGCTCCGGTGCCTTCGAGAGCAAAAAGTGCTCGAAGTGTTGAAAACATCGCAGCCGCCAGGGCTTCAGTTCAAGAAGACGCGAATGTCTCGCTCACACGATGTTCGTAACAATTGGGCCTTTCTGTGACATCATTGTGGCGATTTTTACGTAAAGCTCTTGGCTTACATCCGTATAAAATCAAGCTGACACAACAGCTTAAGCCGTTTGACCATTTGAAGCGACGCCGATTCGTGAATTGGGCTCAAGAGCAAATCGAAAATGATGCAGATTTTCACCAAAAAATCATCTTCAGCAATGAGGCTCACTTTTGGCTAAATGTATTTGTCAACAAGCAAAATATGCGTTACTGGGCAGGAAGCAAACTACACGTGATTCATGAGGCACCGTTGCATCCCGAAAAAGTCACTGTTTGGTGCGGATTACATGCCGGCGGCGTCATTGGGCCATATTTTTCATAGACGATAACGATCGCCACGTTACTGTAATTGGAAATCGATACCGCAATATGATAACCGACTTTTTTTGGCCGCAATTGAATGGAATGGACTTGGACGACATGTGGTTTCAACAGGACGAGGCCACATGCCACACAGCACACGATACAATCGCGTTATAAGACTAAGTTGAGCGTGTTATTTCGGGAAATGGGCCCGTCCAGTGGCCGCTGCGCTCGTATGATTTGACACTTCTAGATTATTTTCTTTGGGGTTATGTGAAGTCATTGGTCTACGCCAATAAACCGGCGAGATTGCAAGAGCTCAAAGTCAATAATGAACGTGAAATTGCTGGAATTTCGGGCGATTTATGCGAAAGAGTTGTCGAAAATTGGGTTCAAAGATTGGACTTCGTAAAACGTGCACGCGGTGGTCATGCAAAAGAAATCGAGTTTCATACTTAAATGTATAGAAATGTATAAGAGATTAAAAGCATAAAAAAATTAACTTCTAATAAAAATAGCTGAAATAGAAAGAACAGCCTCAGTTAAATAGAAAAATTTGAAAACTGAAATTTGAAAATAAGTGTTCTAAGTAAACCAATCAAAATGAGATTTCTGGCAAACTTCCAACAATTTGAAACTTAGATTTTCATACTGACGAAAACGAAGAGGAAGAAACAGTGTGGATCCTATAAACCGCAAAAAGCCAAAAAACGGTAAAGAAAGTAAAACTAAGTGTTGAAAGTAAAAAACAATAAGAAAAAGCTGTTAAAATTTTACCCATATTTAAAAAACAACCGATTAAACCCAAGTGAAGGCCCTTCTACCAATTAATATAGTAGGTGCATTCAGTTATGAGGTCTGGAAAATTAATATGTGTGTAATAAAATAATACAGTGCTTTGACTGCCAAATTAGAAACAGAAAAAATCGAATTTAAATACGTACGAAGACAAGCATAATCACGTGACAGACCTACTAAAAATACGTGTAAAAATAGAAAATGGCGTACATGGAATTAGAATATACCAATAAGACTACGCCTGTAAATGACTTCATAGCTCAGAAAAAAACAGAACGTATTTAATACCAAAAACATTAAAAAGGAGCACTGAGAAACCGCAATAGTTTTATATACCTCAAAAAAATTCCGTTCATCTTTAATGAGCATTATAATTCCATTAACCAAAATTCTGTTATTTTTACAAATTGCACCTGACCAATTTTTAGTACATATCTGGTATTCGCTTGCCACTAGATCATTTCCATCCAATCATATTATCATATACTGTTGCGATGCACTGTATTGTATGCATTCATAACTTTATTTGGGATTATTTAATTGTGTTTTGTTTGTATGTTATAATAAATATATAAAGCGTGTCCCAATGACCTGTTCAGATTTAAAAGATCGATTATTTTGGCTCTTGCGACACGAATGTCATTGTTGCTTTGACAGAAGACACTTCAAAAATAGTGGAAAATGTTGAAAATTTACTTCCACAACATAGACAATTGGTTCGAAATCGCAAGATAATCAAGAAGTTTGTGCATAAAGTGCGTGATACGGGCTACCTAGAACATCAGCCGGTCTTCCATCCAAACAAATTCTGTGTAAAGATTTTGGCTTATGGCCTTATATGTTAAATTGGTCCAGCAATTGAAGCCTCGTAACCATGCGCCTCTATATCGATTCGCTGTATGGGTTTGCGACAAACTTGTAATCGATGAGGATTTTGTTAAAAAAAATCATCTTTTCGGACGAGGAGAATTTCAATTCACTGGGTTCGTATTTGGGGATCGGAAAATTCACAAGAATATATGGAGAAGCCAATTCCAAATATAATTCATCCATTGTGTGTTACCGTTTGGTGTGGCCTTTCTCCGAAGATTAGGCCGGTGCGACCTTTACGGTCAACGGAATCAACTACCGCCACATTTTAACATTTTTTTGTGGCCGTATACTTATGTTATTGGTTTCGACGACCATTGGTTCCAGCAAGCCCACACATTGGGCGCTAAAAAAACGCCAAGGCCAGTCGCGACTCCCATTTGAATGAAATAATTTTCCATTAATAACCAGGAGGATCGAACTTTCAAACAAAACAAAAATAAATTTGGAAACGGTTTAATACGTTTTGTTTTATTAAATTTTAAAATCTGAACTTATTACTGGGACACCCTATATTGTTAAAGCCACAACAAGAACTGGCATTGAATAAAACCGATACTATCAGATGTGCTGCTTTATGATTAATCATAAATTTAACATTGTGTCAGTTTATGTAAATAAATAAAAATATTTATTACACCAATTGTTTTTTGTTTAAATATTAAATTAATTAAGCCCAATGTAATGTCGTTAAATATTTAAAAGTTATTTAATTGATGCAAAATTAAAACAATCACAAACAGAAAAAAGTTTGTTTTTCAAATTACTTTGAGATAATCTTTGGAACAGAGAAACAAAGCCTAAAAAAATTTTACGATTGTGGAAATTAGATTTATGAATAAATTAAATGATTGCGTGTTCGTTAATTTTAATATTTTGGATATAAAATTATATTTATGGATTACACTCAGCCTAATATTTTTGTCATTTTGTATAATAATGCTCATGTTGAAACGCTTGAGTGTTTTAATGCCTTAAACATTTTAAGACCCCGTACTTTACAAAAATTCGGGTTCTACAGTATATTTAATCGATAAAATTCTATTTTTGGTTGTCTTCATACACTAATGTATCAACCAAACCTAAAATTATCCTTTTAGCTATTCGAAATTAGAATATTTTCCCTTTTTAGATTATGCGTTTACAAGCGTAGGATTATGTAAATATTTTAGAATTTTTAAAATAATAATTAGCTAGTTTTTTAGAATAATCCACCCTTCCTCACAATCATATTAAAATATTTACTTTTAGACTATTAATCAATTCGAGTTTGTTTTCCAACGTACGAAAAGCTCGATGAATGAAAATAACATCCAATGTTGTATTTAAATGTGGGTAGAACGTATTTTAATTTAGGAAATTCAATACTTTTGATCATATTATCTGTTATAAATGGAGATGAGTGGCAGAGGTATTTAAAACGATAACAACTTCATCCAATGGCCGCATGAGAACGCCATAGTATCAAAAAGGTGTAAATAGAATGAAACGAAATCTGCCCTGAAGTACCAGTATTTCTGGTAGACCAATTATTCATTTATCCGAAATCATAACGATTACAGAAATGACTACTAGAAGAAAGAACAACACAAAATCATATATCAAATCTGGGAATACACGGTCATGAATTGGGAACTTGGTACTTCAGAACTCTAACGAAAACCTTAAGGCGCAGTAGAGAAGGAAATAAAACGCTATATCACATCTAGATTCTACGCCTCATTTAATGGAAATTATATGATATAGTTTGGTAAAGACGACACACATTTGAGCAGAAAATTGAGAGGAGGGACACGTATTCAGTAATTGATCACCAACAACTAGTAATAGCAAAATTAACTAGTAATAGCTGTAGGAGAAAATCAAACACAAATAGTTTGAAAGGTATAATGGAAACAAGAAACATCTGCAATGAAACGTACAACTTCATAAAAATGAAGCCATCAGTATATAGAACAAAACTGGAACCAAACTGAAGAAGAAGTCTACATTAAAACTGCTTTGGAAGTACTTGGCTACAAAAATATAATCGGAAACCTTAGATATGTGATGATCCATGGAAAAATATTAAAGAACGCCATCAAGTACGCGCTACAAATGTACCAACAAAATACGGAAATAGCACGTAAGGGAACGAATATAACAAAATATGCGAGTACTGTGTGCGTAAGGCAGGCCACCGATAAAGTACAAAAATACCACCTATAAGGGATGATAACGCTCAAGTATTAACGACGGATGAAGCACACTTAAAGAGATGGAAAGACTATTTCGAAGAACTCGTTATCAACAGTAACCGTAATCTCTGGTCATCACTAACGGAACAGGAAACTAAAAGTGACATTGAAAAGCTGAACAACAATAACCAGATAGTAAAACAATGGAAATATTCATAGGAGATTTATCTACAGCTGCAGTCACACTAACACCAATAACGCAAGAAGTGTGGATGGCATACCAATTACTATTCCTTAAGAAAGGTGACACAACAGTATGCAAGGTGTGTGTTTCGTAACACGACAAAAATAATACTCGCGCAGTGATCATCCTCCATAAAATCTCACCTGCAAAATTACGAAACCTACAAGCTTGTTTTAGATTAGATCAGGAATAACTGGTACTGATCACATCAAGTCAGTCCGTATCATCACTGAACAATCAAGTGAACTCAATTCGTCACTGTATCTGGCTTTCTTCGATTTTAAAAGCGCCTTTATACAATAAATAGGAACGCAATACAGCAGACATTTTGTGAAATGGAGTTTTTCTTCAATAGTCAATTCATTACCCCTTTTTCCTTAAATAACTAAAGGTCATAAAAACAGATTTCGATATTTCGATAACAATCACTCAAAAGACATAAATATTCATATATTAATGATCCTGTAGGTAAAAGTTCAGTGTATCAATTTGATTTATCCAGTATTTCATTCTTGAGACACTGAGTCAGACTATTAAGTTTACTTTTATCTGATAATTTATTTTTATTACTTTTACTTCACTTTTAACAAATTTGGTGGAAAGTGGAAAGAAAAGTGAAATGAAAAACAAAATGAAAAGTGAAGTGCAATTTGAAGTGAAAAGATTTTATATTTAAAATTGTACTTCTTTTCACTTGGTTTTTCAATACTCATTCTGTTTTTCAGATGTTATTTTAAATGTAACTTACATCATGATTGTCGCAACCTATTTGACAAATATGTATACTGTATCTGTCCAGAAAACATTTTTTAATGTTTGCTGTTATCTTGCGGTTGCAGATGTTAATTGTTTATTTGTTGATTTTGTTTTCTATTTGTTTCTTTTGTTCTAGACAATGTAATTGTTTCATTTATTGTTGGGCTGATGTATTGTACCGCTTTACTATTGTTGATGTCCATTGACTGTAAATGTAATTATGTTTACATTCACAGTCAATGGTAATCTCCTTAAGGTAAATAGTAAATCGCGTACAACAATTTCAATTGATTGTTTATTGATTGAAAATTTTCGTATGGAATTCGATTGAAATGAATAAGAATAAAACTGGAACATGAAAAGCGAAGATAATAAAGCATAGAACATACCATAGTACAAAAAACATACGAAACGGCTAAAGATAACGTTAAGAGGAACAATGTTCCAATATAACTTCGAAGGAATATAAAGTTTTCATAACATACCACATAAATTTCAAAGAAACAATGCCAAATTTTAATTATGCAAATACAAATTACCATTCGTGTTCAAATCCTTGGGAAAAATAACTCTGGAAAAGGTAAATGATCGCAATAATTGATAAACGTAAAGAATATTACGAAATGTTGGTCATTAAATACACTCTGATTGAAATATATTTTTTTAAGGGCTTTTACAGACCATTATTACTACATGACTCCATCGATTTCGATCACGAGCCAGCTCTTCATATTGTTGCAAGAAACCGAAAAAATCGCTGTATCATTCGGTTCGGATCAGCACGCAGAAAGTGACCGAGTCAGCGTACTCGCTGTCCTTTGATTTCATGCACGATATCAGGAATTTGCATTAAATTCCTGGTCTTGTGGTTGAAACGAACTCGGTATGTGCCATCAACGTCGCGTTTTGGGCCATATATCACACGCATGATTCTTATCTCGAATGTTAGAAGCCATCTTTCGTACTCATCCGTCAAGGTCCAACTCTCACATCCATACATGACAACGGGTCTGATCAACACTCTGTACAGTTTCAGCTTATCCGTATTTGCAAGATATTTTGATTTCAGAAGTGGACGTAGAGGATAGAAAGCCCGATTACCAGCGGCAAGGCAAACCTTGATATCCTCGCCCACACTATTATCGTGAGTATTGAGAGATCCAAGATACTTGAATCTCATTACTCCTTCAAACGTGTGGTTACCACTTCTGAAATCACTTGTTTCTTGGTCTCTAAAACCAGAGATTAGATATTTGGTTTTGGACTCATTGATTTTGAGACCAACGAAAGCTGAAAACTGTTTCAGTGGATCAAGTATCTCTTCACTCCATTGCCATTTAACCCCATCACACAGATATCATCTGCATATGCAAGAAGTTGATTGGATTGTCGGAATAAGATATTGTCCTGAGATGTTTCACTTTTACGAAGGATGTATTCCAACATGAGATTAAAAAGTATCGGGACAGCGCATCTCCTTGTCGATCATTTGATCTTGTTCTCAACTTTAACACAGCATTGTGACTGCGTTGCTGTCATTTTACACAGATGTACATATTTTTTCGGTATTCCTAAATATTCAAGCGCATACCATAGCCTCTCTCGATTGATCGAGTCATAGGCTTGCTTGAAATCTAGGAATACCTGGTGTACATCGCGAGATGTTTCGTAGTACTTGGAAAGAATCATCCGCAGCGAAAAAACTTGATCAGTGACTGACAGATTTGGACGGAATCCTCCTTAGTTATCACCGACAATTTCCTCCGCTAGAGGAGTAATTTTTCCCAAGATAATGTATGACAGTAACTTATATGCTGTGCAAAGGAGAGCTATATCGCGATAATTCTCGCATTTCAAGCGATCACCCTTCTTGAAAATTGGGCATAACGCGGCCACTTTCCATTCGTCAGGCATAACTTCATTTCGCCATACCAATCGAACAAGCTCGAAAAGACAGTTCCACAAAGTTAGCCCTCCGAATAACAAGAGATCTGAATTAATGCAATCGATTTTGAAATCGAAAATCGGTGAACGATTTTTATTTAATCTCTACATGGCCATTGTGAATTCCTCATAGGATGGATCTTCAATGGACATTTCTGCGGTCTGTATTTGAGGGTATTCAAATACAGTTTGTGATACATGTGAAACATTAAGGAGGTCAGAAAAAAGTTCACACCATGTTTCGAGTACCGCATCGACGTTAACACAGAGGTGGCAGTTGACCGAGATCTTTAGGTATGGTGCAATTCGGTGATTCCTTTAAAGATCCACGCGAATTGTGCTTATTGCTGAGTTGTTGTACTCTTAAGACTTTAGCCTTCCACCATTCGCGCTTCTTCTGTCTACAAGTGCGTTTTGCTGTCCTCCTTACAAGGACTGTTTTGTTTTTTCTTGCAATTGTAAAACGAGTCTACGCTTCGTTGTGGGCTATATTTCGTTGCTCAACAGCAAGATGACACTCCTCATCAAACCAATCATTTTTGGGCTTAGTTTTCACTATACCGAGAGTGTGCTGGGCAGCATCGACAACCGAGATTTTCAATACTTCCCAGACACTGTTCACATCATCAGATTGGTAATTGGATCGCACAATGCTATTGCTGACAAGACTTGATATTTTCGTTGCGTTTCTTCATTTATCAGACGTGACTTGTACGAAAGTTTCCATCGCAGCTTTGCAGCAACCATAATATTCGTAGGCAATGGTCACTGCCTACGAATTTTTTTGACGACCGATACGATCTCACGTCTTGGACAACCCGAGCCCGCCCTTTTGAAATCAACACCTGGTCAATTTGGATTCGGGATGTTTTACGTGGATGTGTCCATGTTTCTAAGTGGATGTTTTTATGAGGAAAGAATGTACTTGCTACTTTGAGATCATGAGCGATTGCAAAGTACATCATTCTTTCCCCATTTTCGGTCGTGTCGAGAGTACGGACCTATATTATCGCATAATTCGGTCTGATTTCTGCCAGCTAAGCATTAAAGTCACCAATCACCAATCTGAAATCGTGCTCGGGCATAGAACCCATCAGATTATCCAGATTATTGTAAAATGAGTCTTTATCTTGGGGTTGGCTTACATCAGTGGGCGCATGTATACAGACAATTGACAGGTTGGCTAATCTCATGTGCAAGTGAAGCTTACAAATTCGATTATCGACTGCCTGAAAGTCCAGTACAGCCTGTTTTACCTGTGGCCCAATGAGAAACCCAACTCCAAGATTTCCGAGGTCATCTGCACTGTGTAGCAACGTATAGTCCTGGGACACATGGTCTCCACTTTTAGGCCATCGAGTTTCTTGGAGCGCTACAAGTTCCAACCGATACTCTTTCATACATGTGATAAGGACGTCAAACGCACCAGGTTTTCGAAGTGACTGCACGTTCCACGTGCCGATCCTCAATCTCGTTTCCGGGTACTTAAGCGGGGGGTCATTATTTTTTTGGCGGTATCCGATTTCTTTATTTTATTTGACATTTTTAACAGATTTAAATATTTTCATTATTAATAAAATAATGAAAATTGCTAATAGTGTCTTTCAAACCAATCATATCAAATTGATTTCTTCATCAGTACATTTATATTAATTTATGATACTTTCTAACAATTGTATTATCCAACTTGAACCTATAACCCGCGGAAAGATTTGACGTTTAAAGAAGTTCCTTTAGTTCATCAACACACTCTTAAGCAAAAGTCAAATTGCTGATATTTAACTTTCATACTTTGTCTATGATACTATAACTAACTAGTCGCACGTTATGCTTTCCAGAAATGTGTTGCATGCCCATCTTAAACTCAACCATAATATTTTAATGTCGATTCGACCGTGGAGACTTTCACCTCAGCTAGTTGAGTCCTGTGGCAAGAGATTTAAGATTGGCGTAAATGGTAAATAAAAAAAATATAATGGAGCTCTTCGTCAAAAGCTGAATATTACTATTTATTCTTTGCTGTAGGGAGTTTACGGAAAAATAATCCTAAAGGTTGCCAACATCGATTTTCCATTATTTCCATTTTTTTTTTACTGACTACAAATATAAACCATTCTTAAAGTGATGGAAGTTTGTGCTTTCTACTTGTAATCTAAATTTTGTAAAAAAAATTGTATCCTTCAACGTGTAATATATGCGGGATGTAGTACTATAACTGCATGTCAACACTGATAATCTCTACATGATCTCTAATTTCCGTCTCACAATTTTTATTCAATTTGAAATGAAAAAAATGTGCTGCCGAAGATGAAAACGGTTGGCAGATACCAAATTAAGCGTCGAGAATACATACTCTTTGAGAGTTGTTATAATCTCAATATTTTAGCGCGTACTGAGTTTTGAACACAATACATTCAATAGTCTGTATCTTCTGAAGCAAATTAAATTATGCTCAGTATACCTATCCCCTCTAGGGATCTTTTATTTCCAAAAACAGATATTTTGGTTTGACTAAACAAATCAGAATGATTTAGTTTACCAAAACGTATAATATGGTCATCACTGATAGTTTAGTGGCTAAGAAGGTGATAATTTCAATAACTCCCGCAGTTCCGAGATTGATTCCCACTTTTGACCAAAGCGATTGTGTATAAAAGCATTAGCGGGGCTAACTATCTACAAAATACACCAAAGGTATTTAATTGTTTCTAAGGTCTCACTTAAGACGTGGTTAGAGCCGGTTACAGCCTTCCATACCAATCGATGTTTCACTATCACTTTTCACCCAATGTCTATTTGACAGTTTCATATCTGAGTTGTACTGCGTTCAACTGTCCAGTTCATCAAAAAAAGAAAGTCCATGTATCAGCGCAAAAATGTTACCAATATATTCGATACTTACAAGTAGCATGCTTGTACAGTTGATTTGGATACCAAAATGATCCAAATAGAGTCAGTTAAGCCGAGTTACAACATGTTATTCTGAATTTTAACAGTTGAAGGAAACACCTCCGGAAACACACCGCATTAAAAATTAATCCCCAATTAAGAATATTATTATTTTATTGGAAACATCAACAAGAAAGCTTTATACTTGTTAATGCCATTTCAACTACATCAATCTTAGAAATAAACAAACACAACAATATTTCTTGAGAATATTTGATTTAATCTTGAGTATTTTATCTTAACGTTACTTATTTATCAGTAACATTTCGGTACATAAAATGAAATTTATCGATTGAAACTAATTTGTACTGAAACCAAGTTTTCTGTATGTGTACAGGGTGATACCAGACATTTCCTTATTTCACTTCAGAAATCGATACTTAAACTGTCTCATTGAAGACGCCAAATTGGTAGGGTTGTTTGTTTCTTATTGAAAGAAAAATGCAATTTTATAGTTTTGTGAAATTTTAGAATCGTAAATCTTTCATGTATTTTTTCTAACCTAAAAAACATGTATCATTGCAGACATATTGTCGACCAAGATTTTCGATATGTTGTACTCATCTGCACATCCACATACATTACATTATGATAAATTTTTTAAAGACACCACTTGTCATATACATAATAAATGCTCGTATACATTTCATTCGGAAAATTATGTTATTGTAGCGATGCCAGAAAACAGAGAGAGAGAGAGCCAAATAATGAGTAATAAAAGTAATTTCCTTTTCTTAATCGATCGGAGAGTTGTGATTCTTTAGGCGAAAGGAGGTTAAAATTATATTATTGCTTTAATAAATGAATGTTATTCCGATTTTTCCTCTTCGTGTATATATGCACAAATGTACATGTGTGACTGTGTGAGTGTGTGTAGAACAGATTCAATAATCATTGATGCGCATGACAATATACAACCACAACAAGTGTTGTTGAAATTATTTGTTGATTTTCTGTTCATTTCGTGGTGCGAAAATTGTATGACGGGTTGTTGGGTGTTTAACTTTTAAGATATATATAGTATTGAATTTAATGTGGGAGACAACATGATTGTATGCCAACTGTATTAATATATATTATGTAATATAGGGAATAAAAAATATAAATAATAATAAAAATATTCTGATGATTAATGGTGTATAAAGTTTAATCTATTATATTTTTCATTTATAGAACTGGGTTGCCGAGAATCGTAAACCATCACCCAAAACCCAAAACTGTGTAGTGTTCAAAACACGAGAACGAGAGTGGATTTGTATAAAAGAAAGAAAATTGAACAATCGCTCGTTTAGTGTGAGGATTGTTCAATTAAGTTTTCCTTATAGTCAATATTAGTGCTTTATCATCAGCAGGGTGTGGGCGAATTTGCGCCCCGCCACAGGTAAATACAATAATATATACATTAATATTCATTAAAATGTAAATTTATATGTTTTTCAATTTATATCGTACCTTACCTTATACATACATATGTATATTATATAGGAACAAAAAAGCGGCACCCTGAATTTTTCAAGTTTTCGTAATAGTTTTACATCAAATGTCAATTACTTGAAACGCCGGTTTAGCTCAGGAGATTTATCTTCTGAGTGCGATGAGACAGATCCCAATCTTCCACCACCAACATCACCAGCAACTAGTACAGGTACTCCAGCAGCTAGCACAACACCAGCAACCGCAACAACTGTAGCCCCGGTATCAGCAATTAATAAACCAGCAGCACCATTACAACAGCAACCAATGCCTCAAGGTGGGCCACCAAATTTACCACCACCACCTGCACCCAGCCAACCAACACCGGCAAGCGCTACAGGTGGCGCACCCGAATTATCATTAAGTTTTGGTAAGGGATCGACACGTGGCACAAGCGCCCCATCGAGTCCAGCTAAGTCGCGCGAAAGTTTATTACAGCGTGTACAAAGTTTAACGGGAGCGGCACGTGATCAAGGTGCATCGATTATCGGCGCTGCCGTTTCCAGTGCAACACGGCCAACATTCAACAAAGATCGTTGTTTCACACTATTGGTGATCGACGATCAGAATACCGATTGGTCGAAATATTTTCGAGGTAAAAGATTACACGGCGATTATGATATTAGAGTCGAGCAGGCCGAATTCAGAGAAATCTCATTAACCGCAAACGGGGATAGTGGTGCAATAATTTCGATGGCTGTCTATCGGAATGGTACAAAGGTGGCACGGTCATTTAGGCCTGATTTTGTACTCGTACGCCAACCACCACGAGACGGATCACGCGATCAACGTTCCTCGTTGTTGGGACTTAAATATGGCGGTGTGCCAAGCATAAATTCATTAACATCACTATATCAGTTTCAGGTGAGTTAGACTGAATATCTAACCGTATAAAAGGTTTTCTTGCAAATCAAATACACCAAATTTTTAACTCTAAAGCAACCGAACAATTGTCCAAGTGTAAATTTTTGTTTGGCTTTTGCTTGGTAGCCTTAAGCGTTTCAAATTGCTTGCGACATTTTTATTTTTATTTGATATAACTAAAGATGCTAATACTCACATACTCATACGACATTTTATTGATTTTAGGACAAACCATGGGTATTCGCCCATTTACTACAACTACAGCGACGCTTGGGACGGGAACAATTTCCATTGATTGAACAAACTTTTCTACCAAATCCTCGAGAATTGGTAAGTACATTAATTATAGACAAAATGTTGCAACGTGTTTCACGATGTTGCATGCAATGAATTGATTATTCTGGAGATGTTGCTCGATTATCGATGTTATTCAAGTGAAATTCAATAATACTAAAATATTAAATTAGTGGAAATACGTGCTACAAAACAAAATGTAATATAAACACAAGTGTATATTACATATGTGAGATAATTCTGGTTGTGAGAGATATTGAGTTTGTTTTATTGATTTATAAGTATCTATTTAATTTGATCTTATTAAAGATTAATAGAACATCTTATAGTTTAATTTTATTTGGATATTTAAACTTCTGTAATTCTCATGTATATGCATCAAAAAATCACTTGGTCCGAAAATTTTACATTATGTCAAGATTCGGTTGAAACATATACTTATAAAAGAGCAAGACATACCCAAATTAAATTTTCAAAACTGTTCAAGCTGCGTTCGTTAGTATACATATTACAGACTTGGATGATGGTAATGTGGTTGTTGAAGGCAAGGTTAAAAATTAAAAGAAATAAAATGTACTTTCTAATTGGTTTTTATTTAGACTAAATTAAATTGATTAATAAGGTAAACCTTCTACGAAATGAAATCGACCAATTCACAGCGAGTGAACTACTTTATAAGTTGAATTGTCTAGATTTATAATAGCAAATAAGAAGTCTATTTGTATCTGAGTTTCTTTTAAACAGAAGCCATTATTTCAAAAATGTAACCTGAATGTGATGAAATGAGCTACCCGAGTAACAAAAAATCCTTGATTTAGTTCTCTTCAAACAATAAGGTTACTACTTTGACGACCCGTAAGGACGAATTTACCAGCGTATTAGTCTAGTTCATTATAAAATGCTTGCCGCATCATTGCTAAATATTTACTGTCCTAAATCTATGATTATGCAGGTTTACTCTTAAACCAAATCAAATGTTTTCAGTTCAAAACATAACATGATGAAGAACAAACATTGAGCTCATAGTAAACATTCTGTTGAAATGCACAAATGAAGAATTGAAGAGTATTTTAAAAATGTAAATTTTACAAACACTGGCTTTATAGAAGGGTTAAAGCTATAGCTTTGTATCTCTTGCATACAATCAGTTCAGACGTATTGAGCATAAACCCTGGAAGGAACCAAATAGACATGATGTTTAGATAAGAATCGTTGTATAACATCAGAGTCACCACTCACTAAAGTATTTTCGTAGATTGTTGATGTTGAATTTGTTACATAATTTTAACTGCGCTTGCGGTGAAGTTCATTAAACTCATGAACAACGATACTCCTACAAGATCGAAGGTATTCAAACAACTTATTCACATAAACATTGTTCTGAGTACCCTCCTCTACGTATTTATTCTAAACCATTCAGAGAGTCAGCTATTAAAATAACCCTCCTTCTTCCTTCATTCATTGTCAACTTTCCTTACATATACGGCATTCATTTCACAGATGCTATCATTTACTCTTAACATTTTCTCGTTTGTTAGTGCTGGAATGTAATTTCCAGCATCCACACGATCATCACTCACACTAGCATATGTATACACAGTCAAATGAGCAAAAGATTTCATTTGCACCTTGTAAATTTCTCACTTAACTGATAACTCGTTCATCAAAACTTTTGGCGTGTCTTCAAAATTCAAACATCTCAAAAGAAGGAATGGAACAGTTCATTTTCAGGAATGGAACAGTTCATTCCTTCCAGTTTCTCTAAGTCAAAAAAGTTAAACAATCCTTGGCACAATCACGACTGCAGGAAAGCAACTGCCCGTAAAGAAGCTTGTCACTGCAAGTATCTTCAAAACTCGACAGCTGAACATCTATCCGAATTCAAGGTAGCTAGAAACTTAGCAACACGAACGATATCCAAAGCTAAACTAGAATACGAAAAGAAGGTTAGAGCAGAGTTGCGGCAGATTTTAGATACCACCAACAGCAATCGAATGTTTTGGTCATTTGCTCGTAAGGTCGAGGAAAACTTATTGGAAAGTAGGAAATCTTCTATACCGCCTCTCAACTGAAAAATCACTGAAAAATGGAACAAAGTATCCATCAATCTGGTGAATCACAAGTCATTGCGCTTGATATTTCGTCTTTAATAGATAGTTTTTTAATTCTATAGGTTGAGAATTTTCTTTTCTGTCGTAAAATCCAAGTGGTGGTGGATGGCACGACTTCTATTCCAAATTCTTTAAACGCTGTTGTCCCTCAAGGATCCGTCCTTTCTCCACCTCTTTTTCTAATTTTCATCGATGATCTTCTATCATCAACGCTCAATGCAATATATTCTTATGCTGATGACAGCTCACTCTCCTCCTCATACTGCTTACCTTCTTCTTCATTGCGAAACGATGTTCTCGCAGAAAGAATTACTATGAAGGATCGCCTTAAGTGTGATCTCATTACAATTCTGGAATGGGGTGAAGCCAACAGGGTAGGCGAATCCAGTTTGGCTACATCTGACTCATTTTCGATTCTCGGCTTCACTTTAACAAAGAAAATGTCCTGGAATGAACAAATAAACAAAGCAGCGATTAGTGCAGCTAGATGTCTTGGATTTCTACGACGATGTAAGTTTTATTTTACACCATATGAAACACTTTCAATTAACAAAACATATATATGTAAGACCCAGACTAGAGTATAATTCTCACATTTGGGCTGGAGCACCAAAAACACATCTGACTGCACTCGATCGAGTCCAAGGCCGAGCATCTCGAATGATCGCGGATGTAAATGTATCTTCAAATCTCGATTCTCTTTCCCTCAGGCGGAATATGTGGGAGCTTTATGTGTGTTCTACAAATACTTTCTTTAGAACTACCTTGCTTTAGATTCCATTTGTTGAAATTTTAATAGTAGGCTGTGGTGTATAATAGAGTTTTCAGATTGCATAATAGAGTTTTCAGATTTACCACATTCTTGGGTGGCGTTTCGGTGGTTTCTTATTTGGCACTTCTGTTTGAAAAAATTGTTCAAATGACTTCTTTTTACCTTTACATACTGTTCGCCTATGAAATTACTGCTTAATTGTATTATTGAAGACCACCATCTGTTACTTGGAGAGTTCAGTCATTTGTGTATAATTTTTTAATTCCGAAAATAAAATAATATTATATATCCATCAAATTAATGTTAAGATAAGTAATTAAATTTATTTTATCCCAAATATCTGTTGTTACTATGGGCTATTGTGGGACAGCGGTTATATATTACCTTTTTAGTTGTTTTAAACAGCACGTTTCACATTCATATTTATCGAATTGGAATTAAGAAAAAATGGCCACGATAAACACCTATACATAAACCTTAATTTCACGTGTTAAATACCTCTATAATTAAAAAAATTTTGTTCTAATGTTAAAGACACAAAGAAGAGTCGGGATTAAGAAGGTTCAAACCAAATTGTTATGGTAAATACAGCGAATCTCTCATTACTTTATACTGTTTGTAAAAGATATTACGTATCAAATTATAAAGAATTAGCAGGTAGGCAAAATTGAAAATATATAATTGTAATCAAAATCTTATGCGATGACCTTTAGCAAACGTCCCACACAGATTTCAAGCCAATCAAAGTACGAAACAAATGAAATCTCTCAATTTAATTAAATTTTTATTTTACGTATTCCTTTTAATTAATTATTAAAATTAATACAATTTGTACTTTGAATTTCACTAATTCTTAAATAATTTAAAATTAATTATTATTATTTATATTTTTGCATATTGTTATTATTAAATAAAATATTGAATTCATATTACATAAATTAAAAATATGTATGTGTGTGTATGTTGGTTTAATTTATATACAGTTGGTAGTTTTCTTAGTATATAGCTGCTAAAGGGCAACAAATGTTGGTTGGGTGATCTAACAACTGTTATCGTGATAATTATAATTCTTAGGAATAAATATATTATTATAAACATTTTACATAGCCACAAAAATATATATTTGATATAATTATGAAATAAATAAGTTTTTAAGGATTCTGGCATCCATCTTAACAATTTAATTTATATATATGACTTAACACAAAACTATATAGATAGAATTAATACAAAACAAAATTAATTTGCACACGCACATAAAAGATATTCGCGCACGCGAGTCTATGCCAAATTATCAGCGACATATTCTCGTTTTTTACATTTATTGTACACATTTGTCGGTCGCCATTGACACTTCGAAGCGGAATTGTTGCGACGAATACAGACACCGAACTTTTCTTCACAGCTATCGGGCGCAAATGAACACGAGATGGACTGTTGTTCTTGTAACGACGTTTTGTCGAACGATAGATTGAACTAGATAATCGATAAGAAAATAAATATTATAATCCAGTTATATGATTTATTAACAGAATCATTTCAACTTACATTGCAACCGCATCCATGTTTGTAGCCAACAGCAAAACCTCGTTTTTGTACCGGTGTCATTAGTGAATATTCCAAAACAAAATCACAAAGTGATAATCGATGTCCACGTGCAGCAATCGCATAAAGTTTATTCATTTGTAATTGAATCCCGCATGACGAGTCGGATGCTGAGGTAATGATTGTGCTCTTTTTAAGATACATCTTAGCCTCTTCGGACATCTAAACAAAAAACATGTATTATGATATAATCTACATATATTTGTAGTGAGTAAGAATATCTTACCTTAAACGTTTTTCTTATATTCAATTTGTATACAGTGTCACGACCGCCATAATTATTCAAGATTATTCGGCGGCTAACTAATTTGGCGTAAACAACATAATCCGCATTACAGAATGATTCTTGGGGATGGGCTGGCATACAACTGCAGGCATCGCTCGTTTTCGAGATCATAAACAATATGATTACTAACTGAAGTATGTTGTAGAATAGAAGTGAACGTATTTTCGTCTGAAATTATAGAAAAAAAATAATCGTTACTAATACGGTTCAATATAAAATTCTCCGAGCGCACGAATTCAATTTAGAGCCACTTTCATGCTTATTCAAATGGAACGAATTGGTGATTCAGTATTTCAACAAAAAAACAAATTTATTAAATCTAATCAAGCGTAAAACTATTTATTAAGTCATGATTTGTTTGAATATGGTGTTTTGAACCGGATCGAACGCCTTAACCCAGAAATTAAAGTTATTAGATGGATGACTTTGATGTCAGGTAATTGATTTACGGATACAATACAAGGTCACTTAATGTCAAACTAACTGACTTAAAATTGCAATCAGTAGTTTTGATTTTATTTTGTGTAACTGAGTATATAAACTGATTTGCCTTTCTGTTTCTAAGACCATGATCATGTCGAGCTCAGAATGTTTAATCGACTGCAGATAAGACAATTATTTCATCTGACAAATAATAGTAAAGAAAAAAATAGACAAATCGACCACAAACATTCCACGATTACTGTTAGTGTTAAATATTCAAATTCTAGACGAATGCATTCCCGCCTCCTCCCCCATCTTCAGTTAAAGATAAATTCAATACATGTAATCCTTGCCCTCATTATTGCAAACCTACAACGCTGGTCTCTTATTTCCTTATTTATTCAAAAAGGTAATGAATGTGTTTGTTTTGTAACGACGCGTGATGTTGGAAAAGGTTGGAATTGCTATACGAGTTGTACATGTATATGTTTTTTGTTGGTGTGAATTCACTAGGGCGGTTTCAATCTGATGTTGACGTCACTGAATGACTGTGTACTCAAAATCATCAAATCCATCTCATCAGGTATATACTACCGTACTTGACATGTGTACTATGCGATTCTTTTATGTAGTTTTTTATCGTGACGCAACAGTGCTAGCGAATTACAAGAACTTAACTCGAAATTTCGATTTTTTTTGTGGTGTCATTGGTACGAAATTATTTATTTGGTTACTTTACAGAAACGCCACAGTCTTATTACCTCGTTTAAAAATCAAATATTACCAGCTCCATTGATGCAAGTAATATCCAAAACATTCCGTGAATGCTAAAGTGTTAAAAAACAATGTAATAAAAGAAACCTAATCTGAAACTCCAATTAAACGATCATGAACTTTTCAAAGAGATATTTTTCATCTGGAATACAATTCTATACAACCACATTAAACTAACTGTCTCTTAATAAGCGGATGAATGACTTGTACACTTAAAGAAATTAATGTCGTCAATCCTATATTATTGATCATAGAATTTTAATAGTCAGTTTATATGGCCAATTAAAGTAGAAGCTTAGCTAAGAAGAATCATATGGTATATATGTATGTATGTTATTGACTATTTGAATTTATCATAATAGTTTCCTACCTTTATTCGCAATAGAAGAATTTATAAATCTTTAAAATAAAATTAAAACAAAATGAATAGGCTTCCACCCATTTCCGGCAAAACCTTTAATCTTACAATTTTCGTACAAAACATAAATCATCACATAATATTATGTTGTAATCTGCTTAGTTCCGATTTACATATCAAAATCATAATTCATCCGAAATAAGTATTTCCATATTGCATATCGTCGAGCATGGTACACATTTAACAAGACCAAACTGAATTTAATAAAAAAATACAAATCGTGTTGAGTTCAAAGAGATTCTTTTCTGGATATTTCAGTATCCCGTCAAAAAAAAAAATATTTGGAATCTCGAAATAAAATCTTTATAAATAAAAAACAAAACCGAATAAGAAAAACGATAAATCGATGGCGAGAGATGATTTTGAGTATATGTTGTATATCTTATTTTCGATGCTGTATATATAATGTTTTCATTTATGTTATTTTTTTCTGGAACGAAAATGGATGCAATAAATTAGAATACAATTTGGCTGTATCTTATACATATTTTCCAAATATATGTACATATCTGCCTCTCTTGCTATAAATAGACATTCGTCGATGAATTCGATTATACTGTGTACAGTATAGCTACACATAAGCTACATCTGTGGTCTTCATTAACGAGAGTCTCGCACATCTTGTCAAATTTGACCTGACTCACCATTGCGTCGCTTGAATATAATAATATTTTTACGATTGTTTATGTTTATTTTGTACTATATACGATTATAATCTTATTATTGTTGTTGATCGCATATATACGAACTAATTAAAGTCAGTATTTCATTTTATATCTTAGTTTTACGTTGGTGGTTTGGTTTTCTTCTCCCACTCTCTATTCTCACTATCACTCGCTGATGCGTTTTTAAAAATGTGAATATTGGCAATGGATCAAGACGACGATGAGATCAAAATATTTTATAAATAAATATGTTTATATACATAACGTATAGCATATATAATTCATGACGAAATGCGTGACGTAACACATCTTGCAAATAATCTGTAATATGGACTGCTTTCTGTTCTGTTTCGAGCGCGAACATATATACCGTCGAATTGAAAGTAAATACATATTATTGTTTTACTGGAAATAATATATTTATGTATACACTTTCCAAATCTGTATAACGTCTATAAATTTAATAGAACAATCAGCTAAATAGCTTACAAAGCTAATAAATTTCAATTTCAGCGATAAACAATAAACAGATTTAGCCATTAAAATGTATGTATTGTTTACTGCGCGCTAAGCTCTTTTCGTTTTACATTAATACATACCATAAGTATATTTTATAGTCTTATATTTGAGCATAACGATTTTTTGCCATGTCGAATGTAAGTAGATAATTAGAAACAAACATGTTTGGGGATTCGCGGTATCTTGTTACACGCGCCTGTGATACATCAAATTCTTTGATTAATTTTATCTTTTTAAATTCATTTAGAAATCAATTAATTTTATTTGTTGTTTCGATTTGCTATATGCTACACCCGTGAATAAAATGGTAACAATTTGTGTCACATTCTTTTGTAATTATTAAATTAAATCAAGATCTTGGTTTATAAATTTCTTTATGTATTCGTATACATCATTGTGGTATTTGTGGAATTCTTTATGTTATTTAATGTTTTATGTGAATCAATCTCATTTGTTATTAATTATGGTTATATAAATATGAATTTACATATTATATATATATATATATATATATATATATATATATATATATATATATATATATATATATTTATATATATATATATATTTATATATATATATATATATATATATATATATATACAAATATATGTATATATACAAAGTAATTATAGCGGTATTTACAGGGCACCCTCACTGTGTCAATATTCTAGTTCTATCGATTCTGATCACGAGACTTAACGTTCGATTAGGCTTGGAATAGTGATTTAGAAATGGGATAATTTTTATATCTATAACTTTGTTTCAAAATTCTCACATACTGTCGCTTGAATTGAGTAAAACCCATTGGATTTCTCATTTATACAAATTAAATTTTTTAATACCAATTATTTCCAGCTAGAATTAGGCGATTACTTTTACCAATGATAAAAAAAACTTCTATACAATAAATATGTCACATGATATATGATCAAGTTATATAGTTGTTCACGATTTAGAGATTTCCCAATTTTCAAGTTTTGTTGGATCTGGATTTTCTATACAATTATTTATCCCATACTACTAAATTTTGCTTGATTATACCAGTAAAACATTAGTTATGAATTGGATGATAACTATTGCCTTCATTGGCGGTAAAAATTGCCTTCATTGATGATAAATATTGCCGTACACTAAAGTTTAGAATATAACGTTCCAATTTTCAGAATTGGTTAACTTTTGCTACATTATATTAAAAGTGATGCGAATGACATCTTCGTATGATATCTCAAACAAACTGAAAACTATTCACTACATCGGAGTGGTCTGGCCTCATAAATTTTAACATAAGAAAAAAAAATTGTCTACAATGTAACGTTGTGTGCTCTACAAAAGTTCAATCAAAGACTATATACGCCAGTTTGGCACTATATTCCAGTTTATATAATATTGAAAGATGGGTTGGCCCATGAGCATTGCATCCCAACTGAGGATCATGCATGTGTCATTTCACATCTTCATCCTGATCATAATCAGATAATCCATTTTTCGTCCTGTCCCTATCAGGATTCGAATCCGATACCTCTCGCTTCAATTTCCACAGCCTTTACTACTGCGGCATTTGGTCTGTTGAAGTAGATATGTTTTTTGAGTTTGAATAATATTGTACCTATACTGTCTATAATTTATGTCATTCGCATACTTTAACCCATTCAGAATAAGAAAGTCACCATTTTTATATTAAGCTTGTATTATAAATACTAATAAAGATTAAAATATTGCATCGCCTAAAAGAGAATATAAACATTTACATACCTTTGATTAGCCAGTTAAATCAAACAATATTTTCTTAAACTATAAACTGTCTTAGTTTTAGAAAGCAAATATATCGCAATAAAGATAAACGTTTACTGTACTGTCGACGTCTAATATATTTTTGTCATATATGATAAATATTTTCCGACCCAACGTTTGCAAATGTCAATAAACAATGAGATCATTTTGCCATGAAAATGTTTTCGTTCCAACAAACGAAAAATATATAGGCAAGTCGAGTGTCGGTTTGTTTGTTGATTGTTTAGTGTTTACATTGTGCATGTATACGAATTAATGTGTTGCCATTTTTAATTGGATAGTAAGAGCTATATTTACAAAAGTGTAAAACAAAATATTGATGACACAAGTGTTGGCAGTAGGAGAACTGCAAAAAGAAAATCGCTTTCAATTTTCAATTTGCTATTTTTGGCAAGTCGTACAATTAGGACGATCTACAAATGGGATATTCAAACTAATTATTTAATTTTTTTTTTAATGATATTTATTTAGTAAATATCAAGCAGTTTTGACAAGTGTGGTTCGAGTTTGGCGCCAACTTAATCATTCGAATCATTATTTTGTTGTCATTTTATTTTTTTGCTAAATTGGGATACATTTTAATCGCCGGATGTACATAAGATTTAATTTGTTGATTATATAAAAAATGTTTAATTAAGATTTATAAAATCGAACGGTACTCTTAGAACGGTTTTAAAGATGAACAAATATTTGCGTATTGACATTATCAAGTGAGTAATTCAAGGTGTTTGTATATAATATTGTTGCTGTATATAAATTTAAAAAAAAAACGCTGTACATACAGTTTTATATTTAATTATGGTAAATATAAGAATTGTATGATTAAGAATCTATTCGATAAGCTCTAGATGTACTATATATATAGATATGTTCGTGCGATGACTTTGAAAAAAAAAATCATTTAAAAGTTTTATTACGTCATTTCGAATTGTCTCCAACTGTTCGTGATATCATATCTATGAATGCTTTATGTATATATGAAAAGTTTTATATAGTTTACTCATAACCTTTCGGGTCAAATAGAACACATATGTATGCACAGCACAACATTTATTTATTATTAAGATGCGCTATATTCTATCTGCTGAATAACAAAAACATACTTGCAGTACTATAATTTCGTGCACAAGGTCGTCTCGAAAACAAAACTATATTAAGACAAAATTGTAATACTTTAGCGGAATGATTTTTATATTTATAGAAAGCAACAATAATAAAATCATCCATAACCATAATAATATATACATTATAGAAATGTTCATGTAAGAAACCGCTAAACGTAATTACATTAAATTACATACTTACATTTCAGACGGTATAATTCCATAAAAGGTTACCGCACATAATTTGTGAAAGACGATTTTGCTTGTGTACAACATTTTTCAACTATTGCAGACATGTACATGAATAATATCGATTTTTATTTATTTTTGACTGCTGGAGCTGTCTCAAAAATATATGCGGCGCGTGTATCGGAAGAAATTTGATGTGATATTTATGTAAAAAATATCTATATCATCTGTCACGTCTGCCGTTTATTTTTAGAAGCGGTGATTGAAGTATATAAACCTGATTGTTTTAATTATTGGTTTGCCATTTTAAAAGATACAGTCCTATCAGCCGCAAGTGAACCTTATAGATCTAGTCGGATAAGTAATAATACTTAAAATTTATATTAACAAATACAGTTATGCAGATATGATTATCAATGATTTATTAATGCTACTTTGAAATAAAATTTTGATAAAAATTATCGTCGGGCAGATGGGACCTTGTGACAATGCTATGAGGATCTTAATAGGGGAAGTAGTTCTTTTCTTATTTCGGTATTATGTAAAATTTCAGAACATCAGAACATTGCACAAATGAACCATTTATATATATATATATATATATATATATATATATATATATATATATATATATATATATATATATATATATATATATATATATATATATATATATATATATATAAATATATATATATATATATATATATATATATATATATATATATATATATATGTATATATAAATATATATATATATATATATATAATATATATATATATATATATATATATATATATATATATATATATATATATATATATATATGTATTTACTAACAAAGCAGTTATTGCATCTTTAAAACATGGCACTGACCTCATGGCAATAACCTAATAAAATGTCTATTGAATTGACAACAACAATGTTTTTGGGACCTTCAATCATGTCTTAATTCATGTTAATGGAACTCAAAATAATAAATATTTGTGAACATGTATGTTATTACTTATATCGAAAGGTAATGATTTGAAAAGTTTTCTATTAGATGAAACGGGCGACACAAATGGTAAAACCTGACTGCGACAAAACTTAACTTATTAAGCGAGACAAGTTCTGAGAGTTGGTTCAGCTTTACATAATTTAAATTGTTGTAATATTTTTTGTAAAATCGACAACTAAATACATAGTGAAATTCTCAACATGTTGAATATAACTAAAGAATCTCTAAGTTTGTGTGGATACAAACGTGCTGATCTGGTTTATAGCTTAATGAAAACTCGACTCTGAGAGATTTGCTCGACTTTGCGGATACAAGCACGCAACTTATATGATTGTTATAACACTGTAAATATAGGTTACTAGAATAACTTTAAAATCATATGTAAACGTCGCTGAACAACATTTAAAAATATTTTAATTAAAAATTAAAGTTTATTTACACAAAATTTAGATCAATATATGAAATCGGAAGTAGGTATAATATAATTCCAATATTTTCAAAACTTGAACTTAGATCGCACCTTGAATAAAATTAACGTTTCTATGTATGAATAACATAAAGATTATTCATAAATCATCAAAAATAAATATTAGATATTGCGATTTAGATAAACTTTATTTTTCTTATCATATTGCAAAAATATGTATGCGTATTGATAACACGATAAAACACATTGCTTTATTTGCATGTGTACAAAGATATATTATTTCACCTCAAATTCATTTCAAATATATATATATATATATATATATATATATATATATATATATATATATATATATATATATATATATATATATATGTATATGCATATATATATATATATATATATATATATATATATATATATATATATATATATATATATATGTATATATATACATATATATACATATATATATATATATATATATATATATATATATATATATATATATATATATATATATATATATATATATATATATATATATATATATATATATATTTATATATAATATATAATAATATATAAATATTTTTTTTTGGCAAACTTTAAACATTTGCGGTGAGTCTCGTATGCATTACTAATCGTTTCAAGTGATAAACAAATTTTTGTAATCAAATGTGTCCTTCAAGAAAGATGAGTTAAAGACCGCGAAAATTATTTTATAATCTCGGTTTATATAAATTATATTTATATACAGTTTATGAATGAATCAGTCCGTATTCTGGTTTAAGAAATTTGAATCAACTGCTTAATTTTTACATACGTATTGTATGTATATTTTTTATAGTGGGGACGAGTGTGGGTGCAATTTTTATTTCAGATTGTGAATCTCAATTATCTCATAGTATCATTATTTCATAATACGATGCTCTAGCTATATTTTATATTAAAAATAACCATTTTCCAAAACATTAAAATACAAACAAAATAGAAAACCGTAAGAGACCACCAACATGTAATTTGACCGATCGACAGTAAAATTTCAATTTGTAAATGTCGTTTTTATAATAAATACATCTACATTTGTATTTCGACGAATGAAATTGATCGATTAAACTATATGGTACGATAAGCAAAAATATATGTAAGACATATATTACAGTTTATACTGTGATATCAAATTATGTTTAGTAGTGACAAACCATGTTTGTCTACTTCAAAAACATACATAAAAACATTCATTAAATTCTTAAATATATCTATTGTCAAATCACTTGCATCTGTTCATCGTAAAATATATGCATAAGAACATAAATAAGAAAACGGTTAGATATATAATGTATATATATATATATATATATATATATATATATATATATATATATATATATATATATATATATATATATATATATATATAATATATATATATATATATATATATATATATATATATATATATATATATATATATATATATATATATTTATATATATATATATGTATATATATATATATATATATATATATATATATATATATATATATATATATACTGGAGACGTATATAATGTGATAAAAAAACTTTTAATTAAATTCACATATTTCATCTGAAGCATTTTTGAGAGTTAGTATAATGCTCGAAGACAAATAGTGTCAATGGGTTTTTAAGGTATTCATTTGTATGTATGTATGTATTATAAAGAAAGTATATCAACAGTTTATGATATGTGAATAAAATATATTATTATGATCTTTAATATTTCGGTAACAGTCGTTTATAAATATACTCACTTGAAATTCCCCCCTCATTCAACATAAAAATATAGTCAGAAAATATCATTTTTCCAGTTCATCATTTTGATTCGCATTGCTGCAGGGCAAATAATTTTTTATTCGTGTCGACGAAACATTATGGTAGTTACCAAGCAATGGTGTTATAATGAGTTTAAATTACTGATCCCGACAACATTTGAACAATGCTTCATTCATTAAAATTCATGAGTTAAGAATTAAGTTTAAGAATTACTTTCTAATTTTAAAATACAAGAAAGCAATGTTTGAATAGTTGTGAAGTTTCGAATAACTTTATCCTAAACAGACCAACTAATTTTTTTCTAGAACATAGTGTTACTGGAAATTTAATATCGGAATCTAATCGTATGAGTATCGTACTTAAACAGTTGCAAATTAATATTTCAACAATGTTTCATTCATGAAAATTCACAATTTACAGTCAAATTTAAAAAATTGTATTTTTATAATCCTTAAACACAACTATTTATAAATACTTGAACATATATATTTTTTGAAAGGACGGTCAAACATTGATATTCGTATACATATTTAGAGCCTTATTACTATGAAACAGACTCAAGAGGATTTTGTTTGTTTACAACAATATATCGTGTCATGGGTTACAATTTTACCTACATACGTATCGTAAAATTTATGGTTCTGCTTGTTAATTAAAATAAACAATTTAACCATATTTCACAAGTTTATTAATTTACATAAAACAAAAATAACCTAACTTAAAAGGTCAACAATCCTCTTAATTTAATTAACACCCTGACTGCCCAAACGTTAAACCTCGATGTATACATAATTAACTGAAAACCATAGCTTAAAATAAATAAATTCAAAGAATTTTGCAAGTTATATGTAGAATTCATTTAACTAATGAAATAATTGGCCACCATACACTAACTGGCAGTTTAACTAGAAACCTATAATTACATATAATGGTCAACCGCATCATAAATAACATATGTATATAGTCAAAACCTATACATAATGAATAATAAACCCGCAGGATGTTCTATTTTGACCAAAAACAAAACAACAAGGCGCCAAACGCTAAAATTATATTCTAAAAACAAAACACACACAGTTGACGAATATAAAATATGAGTACATTATGTGTGGGCACCACTTTCAAATGTCAAAGAAAATTATTAATAAGAAAAATAACAAAATAATATTTATGTGTGTACACTGCTTTTGGGCGACAAGGTCTAACAAATCACCTTGTAGAGTAAACTAACACAAATTATTGAGTTGATCGCGACTCTTATCAGAATTATTAATTCTCAAAACTATTGTTCTTAATATTAATTAGAAAATAAACAACACATTAACAATTAATTAACGAATCTATGATAATATTTGAGTGGTCTGAAATATTGTTGATGCATTTACTTAAGTGCGCGCAACTTACCATTTTTAGTATCTGTTTTGATCCAAGTAGTAGGAAACTATTTTTTAAACCTATAAAAAACGATTTTTCACTAAAGTGCACTCACTTAAAAAAATATGTATTTTATCACTTGTTAGTTAAAAATAATTTATTTTAACGATCACTTTATAATTTCTAAATTTTATTTTTATTTTATTTTCTCAATTTTATTTTCACAACAAAAATAATTGTAAATATAAGGGGCACTACACGTTTTAATATACTCAAATGATCGATATTCGAATTTGCGATCTTCGTTTGTTTCGTTTATTTTTATATAGTTTTCTTTTATTAAAAGTTGTTGCCACGATTAGCGAATTTTATAAACTAAACTTTAATTTTTAATATAACGTCAATATATACGAAACAAAATAAACAATCGTTTAAAATGCGAGAGTCGTGTTCAAACAATTTTACTCTCTCGGCTTTTAACGGGCACGCGCTCCGCGATCATATAATAATGATTACGTATATTGAAATATATACAAATCAATTTTCCCCTTAATTTTCCGAATTATATTGTTTGTTATTTATGCGAGTGTGGTTGTGCATATGTATGTGTTTGTGACGGTCGATTGATTGCAATGCTGTCATCACATTATATATATAATATAGTGTTGTTGTAATTTAATCATAAATAAGATTATGCTATATATGGGGAAAACGAGGGAGATGAATAGCGTTATTGTATATGTGGAAATGTAATTAAGAATTTCCGTATACACATACATCAAGTGATCGATAGGCTTGTTAATAATTTAATGACGTTGATATTTGATCTTTTGTATAATATGTTGAACACAAAATTACATGAAACACTTGTTTTCAACTAAATACAAAATGAAATTTTAGTTTACCCATTACATAGTATATAGAGGTGGATGGTTAATGCGGCATCACAATATGTTTCATTATGGCTAAAAATATCGCATAACATAAATTATTTATGTTTTTTATGTATTTGGTTTGTGTCTGTGTATACGGCGAAACAACAGTCGGCAAAAAATTAGTTTTTGACGTGTAATAAGAGCATAACTCGATGATATCATAGTTTAGAAATGTTTTTGGATTAAAATATGTAGTTTGATAAACAAGATAATTATCTTTGATAGTGACTCAGTTATTGATTGTTACTCAGTTGATATAGACCTAATGACGCCTATAATTCATATTGAAATGAGTAAGGATTTTTCTAACATAGTGGTACCATAGAGGTCAGAAGCCATTTATATAACTACAATACCTAACGATTTTGCTCTCAACTAATCAAAATAAAATCTGTGAACATCAACAGTTTATTGCTTAATTTGAACAATATTATACCATAGCAGACACTAACAAAATTATAACATTACCTTTGAATTAAAAACAATTCAAAAGATTGATTTTTTTCTTATTTTGTAAGATTAAAAGATTTACAAAAAGTTAAGAGATTATCCCAACAATACAAGTCTATAGTAAAGTTAAGTTATCATTTACAGATAAGTGTGTAAAAACAAACAATAAGTCGGTTAGCGACAGTACTAAACATACTTGGAAAATAATGAATGATTTTTTCAATCTACATAAGTAGTATCAATTTGTAATTAATATACTTTTTAAACTTATCGTTTTGATTTGATAAACAATAGATAAATCAATAAACGTTTCGAGAACTATCTGTAAGATTAATAAATAGAAACTGAGAATATACTAAAAACTTAACCGAGAATTTAATATCCATTCAAATATCTATTTTTATGGAGGAATGAATCATTGCTAAGCTAAAGGTTTTTCACTGCTAAAGTTTTCAGCTCTATGGTTTTAAAACTGCAGCCAATAGCAATTTCATGGACATATCGAAATAATAATTATTGCAAAAGGCTGAGGTAACAGTTGCCACGGATGTTTTAATTTCACTTACTAAATTTATAGTTTGATAATCAGCCAGCAAATCCCTCGCTGACAATTTTATTTTTGAAAAAAACCTTTTCAAATTCAACATCGGAAAGAAAAATTGATGTATTTTTCTCATTAACTTGGTCACCCACTTCTTTAGTTTTGTGGATTCTACAATTGTCCAGAACCAGCCATGTCCCTGTGATGTTAGCTTCAGCCAGTAAAACAAATTATTAGAGGATTCTATAGGTGAGCGAATACGTCCAAAATTCGGGCCATTGGGACTAATCAATGGACTCGATTTTCTCGAGGAAGTGTTATCGGTTTGATTGTTTAATTCCGTATTTATTTTAATTATTATTGGTTTTCATTATGAATATTTCGTGCTAGGTACAGTGCTTCATTATATATAACTTTCCTTCACTTGTGGATGGAACATCATTTCATTATTTACATTATTTTACAAATCTTCAATATTTGATATTAAAATAATTGAATTTGAAATGAAAAAACTTGAATTAAGAGTGAAAAACCTAATTGAAATAATAAATATTTTAAGTAAAGACTTTCGACTAAATCCAATAATAAATATTTGTAGTAAATATAGTAATAAATATAGATTTAACAACATATATAGTCAGTAAACAACATTGTTTAATCAGTAATATTATGTACAATATTGCTCACCACAAAATTTGAAATTGAGTTGATCAATGAATTTAAAAACATAAGTGTAACAAAATTATAATTCTTAGCTGAATTGGAATGTTAATATTTCTAGTTTCAGAATATATGGACATAAATTATTCCAACTTAGGCCACTTTGTCAACTCTGAAAAAACTGTAGCATGTACTGAATTACTGATTGAGTCGATTCTAATTAACGACATTACACTTCTATTCCACTTTTCCAATAGTTAAATCAATGTCCATAACTGGAGTAGTAATAGTTTTTAAAATCGCATAACTTCAAGTGAGCTATTTCATTTGTTATAAAGGAGAGTAGAGATCACAGATATATACTCTTTCATAAATCAATACTGCAGTTAATCTTCGCATGGGCCATTCGAGTATATTAACAATCGAGGTTGAGTTTGCAGATTACTACCATAACTTTACCAGATTGTAGTAACAAACAATACACGAGTTGGAAACACATCTATTCAACTCATAATTTCTAAAACTATCTTCTGTGTTTTAACATTGCTGTTTTAACTTATTACCATATCTCCTTTAGGATTCTATGCAAATAGTAGATTATATTATTATATGCAAACGATACAATTTAACACACCAAGATAACAATAACAAATTTAGATTGAAGGTGATTGCCTATTAGAGGTTAAAGTTTAGTGATTCGAAATGGACTATAAAGCTCAATAGTTGAAGTTTCAAGGTTAGGTTGTAAATGTTAAAGATTAGAGATTAAAAGCTGTATGATAATTATTGTTAGTAATTATCATTGGTTGAAGATTTTAGATAGAAGGTTTTAGTTCCTATACTTAAATAATTCAGAGATACGATTCGAATTTAAAACGAAAAATGAGTAGAAACATGAAAATCAAAAATGCTAAAGTTTTTGAGACATCTGGAGTTGATTCCTACAGTTGAATGAAGGCACGGTTGAATGTAAAAAACTATTTTTTTTAGTAAATTATGTAAGATATGTAGAAAACTATTTTTTTTAGTAAATTATGTAAAAAATAGTGTAAATTACATAAAACTTTATTTACATTAAAAAACGAGACTACACCATTCGCAGTGTCATCTGTTTTAAAATATAAAAAAACTGCAGATGTTCGGTTTCGTCATTAACATAGATATTGAAAAGGATTTTTTTCCTTCACTTGCAGGTTAAGGTTATTTTTACGAATCAAACTAACCTTAGGTAAATCACAAGTTTTTTTACATTTAAAAGACCGAGTAAATTACATCTTGTAATTAACATGCTCATCTGTGGCTGGAGATAAGACAGTGGTATAATTTGAAGGTCGAAGATATTAATTAAATGTGAAAACAAAGAGAACGTAGGTTGATTGGAGTGTGCAAGTTTTTCAATATTTTTGGCAATTAGCTTCCTATCATCAGTTCATTTATTGATTGAATCTTTTTTATTTATATTTACCGGGAATCACTGAAAACTAAGTAATGTTTCTATTTATATAAGATGTGGGTTGAATTAAAGTAAACATGTTCGACTAAGAGAGATTATATATGCATGATTATTTACGCAAATTTATTGCATGATCATGTGTTATAACATAAACACTTAGTTAAATTTAATTTATAATTACATTTCTTGAGAAATTTAAACGGAAGACGATGAACATCAAAATGAGTTTAAACGCTATAATTAATTTGTATTGTAAATAGTTTTCTTATCACAATCTTATCAATTATAAAAAAATTATATAAAGTTGAGTTGTTATTCATAATTTTATACCGTACTTGTCTATGAATTTAATTGCAATTATGAGAATGTGGATGTCTAATGAGATTCAACGAGTTTATTTGTTCTCATTAAAAAAAAGCATTTCCGTTAATTTAAACAGTTGTTTGAACATACTATTTTGTCTGGTAAAAATTATTGATTGTGGTAAAGTCCAGTCCGAGAATATGAAATAATATTCAATTTTCCAATTAGACACTTTCATATTATAATAAATTAACATAACTTTGCCATCGTATTTGTAGACATTGATTAACAGCAGTGTTCCGTTTATTTATTACCAAGGTGAAACTATATTCCAAAATCCTCTTAAATTTATCTATAAGTTAAAAACATTGAATTGAGATTTTGAAAATTGATTTCGTCTTGATCTATATTTGTGATATTATACCCTTGTGATATTAATTTAATTATATAAAATAAGTTTTTTAAATTAATTACAAATTATGCTTTTCTCAAATGAACAATGCTGTAATAAATCATAAATTACATAAACCAATTGAATCTCTAAAATTAGGATCTCTTGATTCAAGACTTAGTCTTTGAGGAATTTGTGCTTGAAAATTTTATATTTAGGGCTTTAGTTTTTAGCATTTTGTTTTGACAATTCCCATATTCCTCAAACATTTTTCAAGTATTTGCAATGGTCGAGATGTCGCTGAACATAATGACTATGTATAAAAACATGGGTTTAACATAAACTCGAAACTATATAAATAAAATCAATAAAAATGACTATTCCTACAACCGTTCACATAAAACGATAGGAAAGGATAGGAAGCTATGTTAGTTAGGAAAGACACTTGGCAAATCGGTTACAAACACTTGGCAAATCGTTAGTAAACTACTGTTAACACAAGACAATCACATTTTCAATATAATAATACTCTATAATCTTATTTATAATCTTATTTATAACAGCACATTATTTTTTAACTAAATGGAAACCCCAATGTTCGATCTCCCATCTGCAATTTCAATATTCATTATTTATATGCCGCACCTATTGTTATCGAAACTTAAACATTACAAAAATATTTTAAGCAGTTTTAATCTTTAAAATTTAATTTTTAATAAGAAACTATACACATGCAGCAATTGGTTTAGTGGCTGAATAATCACATATGTATCTTAGCTAATAAACCACCACCTTAATTAATTTTCATTTTTTTATATCCCCATGATTTGTCATCAGTTTTAGTGTTTTAGTGGAACCTAATAAAATTGAACTTCCTTAGGTATATCAAACCTTTAGCTATATTCAAAACATGTTATTAAATCCAAGTCCCTAATGTCGTAGATACACTAATGAGTAAATATAACATTCTAGCCAATTTCAAAACAATCATCCCAGAGACCCGATTGCTTTTCTAAACTGGTTAAGAAAGCAGATTAGCAGTAAGAAAGATTTATGTTGACCATCGATCATTAAAATGACAAGAATTTTTCAAGGATCTTTTAGGCCTTCAAATCGTTTATGCAAAACGTATAATTTTTTAAGCACTAGAAGAAGATTTAAATGTAGTGAGGGAGTAGCATTATTCTATCTTTTATATAAAATAATGCTACTTCCACCTATTATATTCTCTTAGCTCAATGAACTACGCAGATTAGAAGGTGATTGACCAATTAATGATAAAACTGATTATCACCTATATTAAGATCGCCACCATTTAAGGAGATTATCACTATAAGTATTATAGTTTATACACTGTCACTGGAAGCGATTGAATACCTATTGAATAATTTAAATATGCCATTCGTAATGTTATTCAAGGTTTTCAGGAATTATTTGAAAAGGTTAGATAATGAGTAATGACCCTCCATCTGTTTGGCTTGAAACCATAAGGGCACCAATTTCTAAGATAAGTAAACCAAGTAGCGTTGATAATTACCGAAGAATAACATTATGTAACGTAGGATATTAAACGTAGGATTTAATAAATACTTAGGTTTTACTTCACTCTTATCAAGCCGTTTTTCTATAGTCAATCGATCCAACGAAAATCGCATGTTTAATAATAAGACGCATTCTAGATGAAGGGTTTTCGTTTTCTCTCTTGATATGTACTAAACTTTTGATACTGTATATTTAAATGTAATGTCCGAATATATACAGCAATACATAGGTTGCCTTTTATATTTCGGGATTGGGCAACCCTGGTGTGGCAATCTGTCAACTGACAGCTCTATCGTAAAGTTAGAAGTTTTTGAGGTTATACGTACTCAGAACGTTTTGACATACGAGCGCTATTTGTGTTGTTTACAGTAAATTAAAAGATTCATCTGCCCCCAAGAATGGAATTAAATCGTTAACATTTTGGTGCGATTATTTTTTACAACTTTCGACGTGGATTAACTCAGCAGCAGTGCATGAATGAACTTAATTCAACTTTTGGCGATGAAGCTCCATCAAGGACCAGTGTTTATCCATGGTATGGTGAATTCAATCGTGGTCGCAGTTCACTCCAAGACGAATTTCGTGAAGGTCGTCCAAAATCAGTCTTGTTCCGAAAAACATTGATGCTGTGCGCGAACTGATATTGCAAGATCGTCATGTGACCTATCGTGAGATAGAGATAACCTTAGGCATTAGTGGGACCAACATACACTCAATATTACATGAACATTTAACTGTCAAAAAATTTGTTCGCGTTGGATTCCACAGAATTTGTCAATCGCTCAAAAAAAGGCTCGTGTCGATTGGTCGAAAGAAATGCTCGAAAACAACACAAAAAGCGCGCGTATGTCAAAACGTTCTGAGTACGTATAACCTCACAAACTTCTAACTTACCGATAGAGCTGTCAGTTGACAGATTGCAACACCGGGGTTGCCAAATCCCGAAATATAAAAGGCAGCCTTCGTACATACCTCACCACTTAGTAAATCGTATAATTAGTACTTGTTTTTGGGTGCGTCCCACCGTTAAATGGTTCAATATTGGTACCAGTAAAAATAAGGGAGTTTAGCAAGGATGTCCAATCGCACCACGTATTATAATAACTTATATACAATGATGTAATATAATAATCTATAGCTTAGAGGCCGTAAACGTCTCAAATAAGACCTTACGAAACATTTTAACGTATTGGTGCACATTTTAAGTGGTCAGCCCAACAAATGTTTTAACACACAAATGCGTTGTTATGTAATCCGGTGCATGTTAATTGTTTGGTCAACGATGGGAATCGAACTCGAGACCACGGCGTGATGAGAAATTCTCTTAACCATTAGGCCCGTTGCACATTTCAGCTAAGCTAAGCGATAAAAATAGTTCTCGTTAGCTTAGTTTAGCTCGCCTAGTTCCTACCGCTGTACACTTCAGCTATAACATCGCTCACACATACATTCATGTGTAAATAAAATGCTACGAGTTATCTGTCGAAATATTGTATATAAAAATATTTTGTACATAAAAAAAATAAAATCAATGTATGTGTGAGCGATATAGCTGATATTTGCAATGCAAAGACAACTCGAGCTAAGTTAGTTTGCATCGCTCAACACAAAAAACGTAGCTTGCATAGTTTAGCTCAAGTGTGCAACTTTCCTTTTAAAACTCTTTATTTACAACTAAGAACTACGAACATAGCTCACATCGCTTAGCTTAGCTTAGCTGAAATGTGCAACGGGCCTTAAGCTACAACCAGCGACAATGACGTAATATTCCTCTAAAATTCAGTGAAAAAAACAAACTCCGATAAATCAACGAGAACTATGGAAATATTCGCCTTCTATGATATTATATATGTATTTAAATACAAATAGTTTAATCAAAACAAAGTGCATAATTTGACTATATTCGCATAATACTTAAAATATGTATACAATAACCTTTTTTGTGATGTAATTTCCTAAATATTTAAATAAAATGTTAACTTTTTATAGAAGGTATACTTTCAGTAAAATGTCAAATACTTAATATTTGATTGACTTAGTTATTGTTCCTACCTAAATTGTTTTATCGTATTAGAATTGATCGTGTTCACATTAATGTTTTGCTGCATGTACACCATATCGAGTAAACACATTTATATTACTAATCGACATGTAAAGGAGAGGCTCAATAAATTATATGCTATTTGCTAATCGAATTAATGTCGCTATCTTTATAGAATTTTGCAGTAGATATGCACTTATAAATCTAAATATTAACTTGCTACACCCTTAAACAGCGCATTTTAGAACGTGACATGAAGTATTGAATGAGTTTCAATGATATACAAATTAAATATTTCAAATGCGGGTCCTACACAACCGGTTGAATATATAAACTAACATTTTGCCATATTAGGAATCGGTCACATCACATATGTACACAAAAATGTGTTTTATAACATTTTGCTTAAACATTTTTTTAATAAAATTATTTATTTTCAAAAAAAAAACATGTTGTTGTATTATATTTGTAGCCAACAACAATAATAAATATGAAGCCCACGAATTAACTGTCACTTGTAATAGACAGACACACATATTATAAACCAATTTTCGATTTTTAGTAATAATAATTTTATCGTTGATTTGTTTGTTCAAAATTACAGTTCAGTTGGCAGAAATTTCCATGCGTTTTAAAAGCAGGCCATTGTCACGGCGGTACAGCAACAGCCCGATTGGATAATCAGGGTGCGCTCCAAGATGCAGCCGGATTACTATGTGGATCGACAAACCAAGAGGCGGGATGCTATTGTTCAGTTGAACCATATATTGATGCCAAATTTGATGTGCATATACAAAAGATTGGTGGAAATTATAAAGCATTTATGTAAGTATATAATATTTTGTTTTGAAAATAAGGTCTATGACTGTGGAAGTTTTACAGATTTATTACTAAATTTCAAAATTTGTTAATGTATTAGTAAATTAGCCAATAAACCATAGTAAGCGATCTCTATTGGTCTGAGGTTTTTATTCATAAATTTATTAATTTTTGAGATTTATAACAACTATTTTGGGAAAAAACTGAAAGAGGCAGGTCTTAAATTGAATTTTAGATTGGAGATAGATGCATTTATGAAAAAATATACTATAAGCAGAGCTCGTATTATTTTTTATGATAAAAGAAGAGAAAGTGAAAACGTCGTAAAAAGCTTCATTAATAGGAATTGTAATATACTTATAGCGCTAGTCAAACCTTTTTAACAAAAGATTTACATTTGCATGTTAACATAAGCGCAAAAATTACTATGGACAAAGCACGTTTCCATCTCGATATGATGTTGCTAAACAGCAAAACAATCGCTTTAAGTTATAGGAAATGATTTGATACGTAAAATAACCAGAAGATGGGTTTAGACAATTTATGGGGAAAACTTTATGAGCCAACAGTATCAAAACATGTTAAGATAGATTTTGAATGGTAAATGTGTGATGTTGATTTGCCACCTGTCAAGTGGAACTTCCAATAATCGCGAGGACGTAAATTAACAAACAATACCTTTCCCAATGTCATCTTTACAAAGAAAAACTCCTCTTTAAACTTTTTACCGCCGGTTAAACTACTGGATATGCTCTGAACTTTGCTTAAATGGATCGCAATGTAAGTGGTTCGGGCAAGTAAACAAAGTTATACAATTTTGACCAAATTTGACTATGGTGACCGACATATGGTACATTTTCGATTCTCTTTACATGTTGTGTATAAGTTTATTTCCTTTCGAATCATTCTGAACCACAAACAACATCATTTTGATTGAAATTGAAAAAAATGTCTCCACAATGTTTGACATGATGGAAGAGTTATAGCATACTGACGTCAGCACCGAACACAGGAAGAGTTAAACACTGGAGAATGAACTTTGTATATAATATCCTGATATAGATCAATGCCATGTAGATGATCTTTAAAGAAGGAATCGCCTTCTATGTTATAAGGGTATGCCAAGTTCAGGACCAATCTATAGTTTAATCGTGTACCATATTTCGCTACTAAAAAATCAGCAATCTTATTATTTTTACTGTTATAAAGAGTACAAACCCATAAAACAAAGAAAAATTATGAAATGTGTGGAGGATTTAACAAGTTTTAAACTAGTTAAGATTGATTTTTTTTTTTTATATTAAGCTTTAATTGGGTGCAGGGTGGACTTTTAGACAGTCCTAGCTCCTTGTAACTGTCAGAGCTCCTGCACCCAACGCGCGGTCCTTCAAGTAAAGGTTGATAGCTGTCTTAAACTTGTGCATTCTATAATCCAACGGAAACTAAAAACCGGATAACGAATTCCACTTCCTAGATGTTCGATGAATGAATTCGCGCTTTGTACCTTCAGTTCGAGGTTTCGGCAGCTTCACCGTAAGCCTATGCGCATTGACCGTTCCTCGTGTTACCCGTCCTGGCGTAACTAATGGTGGTATTTTTTCCTTTAATTCTGCAGAACATTTACCACTTATTAATCTATAGAACACGCATAGTTCTGCAACATCTCTGCGGTGCTGTAGGCTGTCTAGATCTTTCGTAAGTCTGGAGTTTCGTATTATTCGTATGGCACGCCGCTGAACTCTATCCAGCAACTGGAGAGCAGTGCCATATGCTCCACCCCAAACTTGACAGCAATATTCTATAAACGGTCTAATAAAGGTTTTATATATCTGGAGAACCTGATGCGATTTAAAAAACCGTCTGCAACTATTGAGGTACCCGAGTTTACGTGAAGCTGATTTGGCCAATGCGATAATGTGTTCATTCCATTTTAAATTGTTACTAATTTGAACACGAAGCAGACGAATTGAGTCACACTCCACGAGGGTATTCGTTGCGACTTCTTTTACGTGAGAACGTGCATATTTGTGTTTTTTTCTCGTTAAATTTGACCTGAATTTTAATTCCCCACTCAAATATTGTACTTAAATCGGAATTAAGCGAAGTGACAACTTCCAGCCGTTTACCGTTTAACTCTGAAGGAGTAGGCTCGACCTCGAATGAAATAGAAGAGTGCAATGTTGCATCATCGACAAAACTGTGGATAGGGTTCACAGTGCTATCCAACAAGTCATTAATGTATAACAAAAACAAAGTTGGTGACAAAACATATCCCTGAGGGACTCCGGCATTTGGGGAGTGTGTCGTTGATGATCTCCCATTTAGCACAACGTTGATCTTTCGGTCTTTGAGAAAGCTTTTTATCCACTTGATGGTCATCGAATCTAAGCCGTATGCCACAAGTTTACAAGTGAGATTCTCATGCCAAACCTTGTCAAACGCCTTGGATATATCCAAAGCGATTGCAAAGGCTTCTCCATGGTGCTCAAGGGCGAGATTCCATTTGTACGTAACATGCGTCAAAAGATCGGTTGTGGAGCGGCTTTCACGAAAGCCATATTGTTTATCTGAAATTATTTTATTAATCTCAAGATAATTCACCAGTTGTTGGTTAATGCATTTCTCAAAAACTTTAGCCACGGCTGACGCAATTGATACTGGCCGGTAGTTTGAAAGGTCAGTTTTATCACAACCACGTTTAAGGACCGGTTGCACCATCGCACTCTTCCAGGCGTTCGGGTATTTACCTTGCTCATAAGAAAGGAGAAAAATTTTAGTTAATATTGGAGCCAAGTCACTGGCAAACTCCTTCAATATTCGAACAGGAATTCCGTCAGGTCCAGTGGCCATATTTATGTCCATTGTCTTCAGGTTCCTGAAGACAATTTCCTCCGAGATGTTGACAGAATCCATTTTGGTACCACAATACGGAATTGACGGAGGTGTAACTCCATCGGGGACAACTAAGGTCGAGTTCGAAGTGAAAACGTTTGCCAGTAAGTCGGCCTGCAAATATGGATCCACCACCAAAGCACCGTCTGCACATTTCATTGCTGAAATAGATGTTTTAGAAATTTTGGCAACCGATGCGACCATCTGGTAAAAGTTGCGATCGGAGATTTTCAACTCGGAAGCCTTAGCGGCTTTCTTGTTGTCAGCTCTTTTCGCTTCCTTCGCACAGATTTGTTTACAGATGTGACGTGTGGCCTTATATTCGTCAAACGAAATTTCGTTGCGCTTATATTTCTTGTGAGCAGATTTATTTTGTCTGGCGGCTTTGGCGGCTTCTTTTGAAAAAATTTTAAAATTAGGATTAGGATTGGAAAAGGATGATGGGATATATTTACTTATTCCATGTCGAACGGTTTCGGTGAAATTGGAAACGGCGTCGTCTATTTGATTGTTATAAAAACAATGGCTCTCCCACGGGAAATGTTGAAAAAATTACCGTCATTGTCAGCCTCGTTAAAATGCCATAGACACCTTGGCTGCTGTCTAAATTCTGGTGGTGTTGCGACAGAAATTTTTACTGTTATCAGGTTGTGGTCAGAATTTCCAATTCCAGCCTCGACACGCGCTTCCATGGAATGCGGAATTGTTGTAAGACAAAGATCCAGAATATGACTGCTTGTAGAATTTTGACATTCAAATGTGGAATCACTAACAATCTGCGTAAGGTCATGCGAAACAGCAAGCCACTCCGTCTGACGCACAGCACAGTTCGTATTTTGGTGATTCAACCATTCTTTATGGTGGGCATGAAAGTCACTAACCATAATTAATTCGCAGTAGAGATGTTGATTGCGAATGTCATCACATTTGTCTGACAAAACTTCGCAGAAATTCATGGTTTCTGAATCCGTTTGGTTGGGAATATAAACTAATTAAAAAAAGGATTTTATTAGGAAGGGATATTATAAGTACAATAGTTTGAGCGGTCTTTGAGAAAATTTCGTACTTCTGATGTCGAGCGTACGGTATGTGCTCTTTAATGAATAAACACACTCCACGTTGCAACTCGAATGCTTGTTTGAACTGGTAGCGCTTGAAGTAGAATTCGTTCTCGTAGATGTTATGAGATACTTTTGTTTCCATTAGCACTAATATGTCGGGCCTGCGTGATTCGAGATGTTGATGTGCGCAGTTTTTATTAGTCACGAGTCCACGGACATTGGCAAAATGGATGGTAAGGCTATCAATATTATCTTTACGAGGATTATGCCTCGCCCCGCGATCCGAAGAGGCATTTTTCGGGGATTTTTTAATTTTATAATACTACTCATTGTAAAAAGAAACATTTTTGTGCGCAAAAATGCGTAAAACCGTCCCAACAAAAAATAAAAATTGAAATGATTAAAGCAAAACTAAAAAATTAAAATAAATTAACGCGGGCGAAATAATAAATTGAACGTAAATAACGAATAAAAATTATAAAGAAAAAAAGAAAACAAATAAAATAAAAAGTTTTACGGCTGTGGGTGAAGCCCAACAATCCAACCATTTTAGTCGCCTCTTACGACAAGCAGTGGATACTGTGGTGGAAATTCTAAGCGTTCCCCCCGACCACAGAGGATTAAACGTGTAAGGTACATCGGTTCCATTTTTTCCCTTCAACCCGAGCGAGTAGATGTATACTGATCAAATGTTGTACACCGTACAAATTATTGGATGTATTCGGAGTACAGAGTAAAACAAGCTGTTTCGATATAAATGTTTTCGACGTCACTCACTTTGTTTTCATTTAATAATTTTTATTATCATAAGCAATATTACTCGATTTCGACTTAACAAATGAAATTTTTGTTAAAATCTGTGGCTTAGAGGTCGTAAACGGCCCTCACCGCGTCTCAACTGAGACCTTACGAACCAATTTGAACGATTGGTGCACATTGTAGGTGGTCAGCCCAACGAATGTTTTTACACACAAATGCGCTGTTATGTCATCCGGTTGCATGTTAATTTTTGGTCAACTGCGAGAATCGAACTCGAGACCACGGCGTGATGAGAAACTCTCTTAACCATTAAGCTACAAACGGTGATTTTTTATGAAAGATATTAATTCGAATCGCATTTGATTGATTACAATAACAATGATAAAAAAAAATAAGTTAAATAAATTTTATAAATTTGTTGATTCAATATTCAACATAATAGTGGAGCGTTTCTCATATTTGTAGGTACACTGAAAAAAATCTAGGTAATAGTAAGAAAAACCGTGTTTAATAATAATATAAATTTGGGTAAAGAGAACATTTGATTATATTAACAAAATATTTTTTTTAAATAAGCTTCAGTTCAAATTAAAAAAAACTTCTTTTAATAGTACCAACATTTTTTTAAATTGGAAGTTGTTGATGACGTCATTAATTACTGAATAAAAAAATTGTTTATATTAAAAATGATAATTATTTATATTTGAAAAATATATTTTTAGAAATAAAAAACTTTTTTTTAATAAAACAAGGATTTATTTAAAAATGATATTCGACTTTTGTTAATATAATAATACATTTTGTAATATTAATATTTATTTAAGTTAATACAAGAAAAAGTTTGTTAAATATATATATATATATATATATATATATATATATATATATATATATATATATATATATATATATATATATATATATATATATATATATATATATATATATATATATATATAGCATTTATAAATATATATTTATATTTATAAATGCTCTATTTGGTCGTCTCATGCATCACTGGGGTAAGTGAATGCGGGCACCGACAAATACAGCATGTACACAAATTCGTTTTTTTTCGGCAACAAACCTCAATCACTCAGTGGGTTAAATCAGGCATCTCAACACAATTGCAACAAAGATATATCTATACATTATCCAAAAACGGAAACGAAATTCACTTGTGGGAGTATCAGCGTTAAACCTCTATATCGATCTGTCATTAAAAAAACAAATTCATTTAAATATTTTATTAAAAGATCTTTTGGTGTATTACCATTTTGCAGCCGTTAATGTCTTTATAATTAGGTCATGTCTCTTCAATTTCTCTTTTTGACAGCACTTTCATCATTTGTTTATGCCACAACATATGTGGTGTTGTTTTGTAACCTGTCATTATTTTATAATAAAAAACAAAATGCAATTAACTTGCAAGATAAAATAAAATAAATATATCAATATATACTCACTTAAATATTTATTAATGTTTTAAATAATTAAAATAAAAATGTTTTCACTCTTATTTTTATCACTGATTAACACGTGCTTTCGTCCTTCTGGTTATGAGTGACAAAGCATTATTAAAAATTTTTTCAAATATTTCTTACATGTTGTTAATACTAGAAGTTCTTTTGATAATAACAAGAGTTTGCAGTATTAAAAAAACGTAATATTTATATTTAAAATAATTTTGTTCAGTAATAAAAAAATAGTTTATTAAATAATTTTTTTCAAAAACTCAAATAATTTGTTTAATATAAAAAAAAAATTTGGTAAAAAATAAAAACAATTATTTAATACAAATAATTAACAAGATTAAATTTCATTTTTTAATACAACCTAAAATTTTTTAAACCAAATAAAAAATATTTGTTTCAATAAACAATATTTATTAAATGTGAACAATTTTTTTTAACAAAATCTATTTGTTCAATATGAACATAGTTTTTTTTTCAGTGTAGTAACCAGGCGCTGTTGTTTGTTGTATGTGTGGCTGGCGAAATGGTTCATATTCAAAGCACATTTTTTCCTGTTGTACAGGGTGTCCGCCGGGAATGTATACTACTTTGTTTGTTTATAATTTTTGATTAAATGAAAGAGAATAAATCTTATATTGATAAATGTTTCATTTAATGTCGGCAATTATGTATGGAAAACAATATCAGATATATGTCCGCCTCTGTTAGCCTCACAAATGCGAGCCCTTTTGAGCACATTTTTCATTACATTCTCACACATTTCACGCGGTATTTCATTAATTTCATCACGAGTATTTTGTTTGAGTTGCTCAAGCGTTTCTGGTTTGTTTGCCTTGCTTTTCAGATATCGCCACAAAAGCCTTGCTTTTCAGATATCCTCACAAAAAAAGTCTGGAGCAGTCAACAGATGACCGTGGAGGCCAATCAACATCATCATTTTTTGAAATAACTTGTGGAAAGAGATCTCGCAGTAATTTCATTGTAATTATTGCTGTATGCGATATGGCACCATCTTGTTAATACCACATGTTAATAAAGCCCAAAGAATGCAGTTGTGGCGTTATAAAGTTTTTAATCATATCACGATATCGCTCCCCATTCACAGTTACCGTTACGCCGTTTTCATTTTCAAAAAAGGTAAGGTGCAATGATTCCTCCGGACCAAATTACACACCAGACTGTCACTTTTAATGGATGTAAAGGTGACTGATGAATAATTGGAGGGTTTTCCATTGCCCAGAACCGACTATTCTGTTTATTCACATATCCATTCAAATGAAAATGTGCTTCGTCACTCATTTGATTTTTTCATGAAAATCGGGGTTGTCATGGGCGAGCTGTTACATCCTATTGACATATGTACAGCGGCGTAAATGGTCTTGTGGAAGAAGCTCTTGTATCAACTGAATCTTAAATGGAAACAAATGCAAATCTTTGTGCAAAATTGTGGGTAAACTTGTTCTATGAAGACCAACGGCGTCGAATTGAGGTTCATGGATTGTTTTGAACACTTTCTTGAGCAGCACTAATGTTTTCTGCCGATGTTGCACTACGTTGTGGCCCATGCTTGGACCTATCACCTACAAACCCTCTTTCTTCGAAATCATTCACTACACGATAAATAGTGCGTTTTGTTGGCACGTTGTTTCTCCCAAAAATTTCACGTAACTTTCTTTAACGATTTATGTTTATGATAAATGTTTTAACGATTAAAACACGTTGGTTTATCAAATATTTTTCCATAATAAATTTGCCATGTGTCTACTTCACGACTGCCAAAAATGAACTGTCAAGACTAACGTTTACCAATATGGCGGCAAAACAATGTCGTATACCTTCCCGGCAGACACCCTGTATTAGAAGCACGCGTTGCTGATAGCTGTCTTGGGCACAGAATGGCACAGTAACAGCTAATTTTACTTATTTGGGTATGATCGTCACCTGCCCTTGATGGTAAATTAAATCGGAAAATGATTCAAAAAATTACATTGCATCGAAAAGCTCGAGAATATTATATGTATTCTGAGACGATTTATAGTGCTGATGCGGTGATTTATTTCCATCTTCACTATCACATGAGAAATATAGTGCAATTGCACTAAGGAAGAATAGTTGTGTACAAAAAATTAGACAGTCGGCGCTGTGAAAATCAAAAAAATCTAAATTAAACAAGCAAGCTGGTTAAACAAATATTTTGATTCTAACTTGTTTTTAAAACTTTGACATAGTCGGTCGATCTCATTCATACATTAAATAATATTTAAAACATTTGTTTTTGTGAAGGTTTTTAATAATATGTGATTTTATTTTAATTTCGGATAAATCTTTTTATAAAAGCGATACACGCTTTTATAAAAAGATTTATCCGATTTAAAGATTTATGCTTGAAGTAATACCGCAATAGTGATGTTACTCATCCAAGAAGTACTACCCAAACACTCATAACTATACATAAATAATTGTTCTAAAATTATAATTATAAAAATGAACGTAAAAAGTTCAAATCGAAATTATCCTTCGAGTGGAATATAAGTACAAATGGAGTTCGAAAATAGGTCCCATAGGTTGAATAAAAAAAAATATATATATATATATATATATATATATATATATATATATATATATATATATATATATATATATATATATATATATGTGTATATATATATATATATATATATATATACATATATATATATATATATATATATATATATATATATATATATATATATATATATATATATATATAATATATATATATATATATATATATATATATATATATAAATATATATATATAAATATATATATATATATATATATATATATATATATATATATATATATATATTTATATATATATATATATAGATATGTATATATATATATATATATATATATATATATATATATATATATATATATATATATATATATATATATATGTATATATATATATATAAATATATATATATATATATATATATATATATATATATATATATATATATATATATATATATATATATATATATATATGTATATATATTTATATATATATATATATATATATATATATATATATATATATATATATATATATATATATATATATATATATATATAATATACAGTAAATATTCGAAAAACGCAACTTTGAAAAATGCAACTTTTCGTATAAAACAACCTTTGTAAACGCAATTCTTTTTAGATTCATTTATTAAAATTTATTTGCAAAAGACAACTGTTATAATATTGTTGTGTTTTCTGTGCTGAATTATATAACATTTTAATTATTTTATCGCGTATCAACATTTTTACGTCACCCTTTTATAATGAACAAACGAAAACCAAACTTAACTCTTCGTGAAAAGTGCGTTATTCTTGAGAAAATAGCAAAGGGAGAGAAAATTAAAGATTTATGCAAGATCTACAGTATCAATAAAAGTTCTATCTGTAGAATAATACAAAATAGCAAAAAAAAAGCAAAAAATTGAAGATTATGCAGAAAACACGAAAATGAATCCTAAGAAAGTTAAGAAAATTTCGAAGTTTTCCAGAGGTTGAACGAGAGTTGTATACATGGTTTCTCAATGAAAGAATTAAACAGAATGTTTTAAACAACGAAGCACTACAAATCAAGGCTATGAATATTCACTCAAATTTACGACTAGAAAAAAGGTTTGAAGCTAGTGTAGATTGGGTTCAAAACTTAAGAAAACGATATTACATTAGAACTTTAAAAATTTGTGGAGAACAACTATCTGCTGCTGAGTCACAAATACCTTTATTTATAACGCTGATGAAATTGGTTTAGTTTTTAAGAATTTAAACAGCAAAACATTAGTGGCACAACATGAAAGAAATGCTTCAGGACGAAAAAACTCTAAGGAAAGAATAACCAATATGCCTTGTGTTAATGCTAATGGCGAGCATCGATTACCATTAATGATCATTGGTAAAGCAAAAAATCTAAGGGCCTTTAAAAATTTTGTGTTACCAAAAATACATTATCGGTCATCCAAAAATGCATGGCAAACTAGAATTTTATTTAAAGAATGGTTTTTTAATAGTTTTGTACCTGAGGTAACTCGTTATTTGGAGTCGAAAAAACTGCCTATAAAAGCAGTGCTACTACTAGATAACGCAACCTGTCATTTGTCAGAACAAGAACTTATAACAGCTGATGGTGCTATTTCTGCTATGTTTTTTCCAAGTAACACTACTTCTATTCTTCAGCCATTGGACCAAAATATCATTAAGTCTATGAAACTGGCATATAGAAAAAAATTAATGTGTAATTTATTAGCAATGTCTGGTGATTCTACAAGTGATAAACATAAACCAGTTACTTTAAAAGACGTTGTATTTATGATAACAACTGCTTGGGATGAAGTAAAACCTTCTGTTATTGTACAAGGATTTAAAAAATTATTTGTTTCCAACAATGAAATTTATGATGAGAGCCTAGAACTTTATGAAGAGGAAGATAATATACCACTTGCACAACTTTATCGTCGACTTTAACCACAAGAAAATTTGACTGATAATGAAATTTTGGACTGGGCTGATGGATCTAATGAAACAATTGGAACAATGGTTGATGTGAATGATAATATTTCAGAAGTAAATGGTCAAATTTCGGATTCAATTGAAGAAAGTCCTTATGACATCGACGAAGTAATAAAGGCTTTCAATATAGGGGTTGATTATGCTGAAACAAATTTGGATTTAAATGAAATAATTTTTTTACGAAAAATAAAAGAAAAGGTGGTCCTTAGAAAAAATTCTTTACAAAAGCAGTTTTAAATCAAGTGTTTTAAATCATTTTATTGTTATTTTCTGTTTTTTGCGGTTTTTACAGGCCGTTATGGGCCCGTACCGTGTCAATAATCTGACTCCATCGGTTTCGATCATGAGACAGCGACCTCTTCGCCTACCGAAAGGCGGTTCTCCCTTAAAGGTTCGCTGTATCATTCGGTTCGGATCAGCACGCAGAACGTGTCCGAGCCAGCGTACTCGCTGTCTTTTAATTTCATGCACGATATCACGAATTTGCATTAAATCCCTGATATCACACGCATGATTCTTCTCTCGAATGTTAGAAGCCATCTTTCGTACTCATCCGTCAAGGTCCAACTCTCACATCCATACATGACAACGGGTCTGATCAACACTCTGATACAGTTTCAGCTCATCCGTATTTGCAAGATATTTTGATTTCAGCAGTGGACGTAGAGGATAGAAAGCCCGATTGCCAGCCGCAAGGAGGACCTTGTACCCTTATTATGATAGTCGAGTCACCTGGCGTTTGTTACGACAACAAATTTTTTGTATTCCCTTAGGCGAAAGTAGCAACAGTCGGCGGCTCAAGTAAAAAACATCGTATTCTGTTAGACATTAGAAAATTTTTTTGTCGAGTAAGGCGACATTTTGAGACGCGCGACTTTTTTGGTCGACAATAATATGGAGAAAGAAAAAACGTAAGTTTTTCAATAGTGTTCATCTTTAAATACATTAAAAACATTATGAATTTCAACATTTTATATTTAATAGAATTAAAATAACAAATGTGAAACAATTTGAGTGCCTCGTAGAATGTATGGAGAAAAATGTTGAGGTAGCAAGAGGCTTTTATAATTTTGGTAGCTCGAAAATAGAGTTTAGCAATGCTTGGAATAGTTTCGCAGAAAAATTAAATTGTTTAGGACCTCCACTACGAGATGGATCAAGATGGCAAAAAGTATAATTTGATTATTATTAAATTTGGCTAAAACGGTTCATATATAAATTGAATGTTTTAGGTTTGGACTGATTTTAAAGGCAAACTAAAAAAAAATTGGGCCACAATAAGAAAGAAATCGCAGCGACAGGTGGTGGTACATGCCGACTACACACGTTTTCTCCGCTAGAGGAATCGGTGATTAAAATTTTAAGTTTGGAGAGGATATTTCCAAAAAATATAAACCGGAGTTATGGCCTACCGCCTGTTGCTAGTATGTCCTCTGCAAATTTGTCCTCTGCAAAAACCATGAGGAACAAGAGCTTGTTCTTCCACCCGCAAAGAAAAAAAGAGATCTTCCTAAGAAAAATCAAAAGGAAGAACGACTTCGCCTTTTGGTAGTTCAAACAAAATCCATACAGGAAACTGAAAAACATGCGAAGGAATCAGCAAGCTACGCCAGAAAATTGTTTGAACTGAAACAAAAAAAATTTGATATTTGGCGCCAGCATCTGCTTCATATACAAAAGCACGATAAGGAAAGTATAACTTTACAGCTAAGAGAATTGGAGTACAAGGAGAGGAAATTAGCTTTTGACGAAACAAAATAGTCGTTTCTATTTATTTTATTTTTGTTGGGTATATGGGATTTAAATTAATAGTATGTAAATGTAAATATGTGATATTCTGTGAATTAATAATGTAAATATGTGATAATTTGAAATTGAATTGTGATAGAAATAAATGAAATACGCTTTTTTACTTAAATGAATATATTCTAATAAATTTTTAACAAATTGAATTCATTAACTGCATTCTTATTCTTTGTGCGGCGTCAATATTCTCTTCTTCCACTAATTCTGTTAGTTGTTCTATTTCAGGTGGTATAATGGTAGTATCGAGCTCTAGATCTACATTATGAACAATGCACATATTATGAAGCGCACATCATACGTGTGCTATTTGTGCCGCTTTTTCTGGTTTATAATGCATTTTGTCGAGTAAACATCGGTACCTGTTTTTAAGTAATCCAATCGTTCTTTCGATAATATTTCTGGCTTTCGAATGCTTCTTGTTAAACATTCGTTCTTGAGATTCATCTGCCGTTGTTCTAAATGGCGTAATTAAATATGGTTTTAAACCATAACCAGCGTCACCTACGATTGAAATTTTAGAAAAATGTTTTAACAATTATATTAAAGTTTTAATTATAATATATGTATAACCTAAGAGCCAAGTATTTAGATTCCCATCATTGTAATTACTCTGCATATGCGTGTCTAATTCACTAGCATTATAAATAAATGAATCGTGACACGATCCAGGGTAGTTAGCATCGGCGAATGTAATGTACATTCGATCATTACATACCTATGGAATTAATTTGAAATAAAAGGTAACTAACACGATATATTACAAAATAAATCTTATTACTTACAAGCATGGCGTTTAAGCTGTAAAAACCTTTTCTATTGAGGTATAAATGTCTATCCTCTTTAGATGGAGATGCTATTTTAAAATGGGTGCCATCAACGCAACCAATCACACCGGGTATGCCGTGTTTTGTATAAAATCCAAATTTGATTCTATCCTTCTCTGTGTTTGTTGTTGGAAATTTGATAAATTCAGCACATATTTCACTCTCAATAATATTAAGTATCTGAGTTAGCACTTTTGAAAATGTTGACTGTGCTAACCCAGACAAATGCTCGTTACCGCATCCCGTTTGGTACCCTCCCTCTGCAAAATATCGTAGTGTAGCGGAGAGTTTAATAATTGGGGATATGGATGAAATTCTTGTAGAATTTTGTAGCCGACTTTCCAATTTCGTTAATAGAAATTTAAAATCATCTTTATTAATTCGAAAATACCGAACAAATCTGAAAATTAAAATATTAATTGCTAAAATATAAACATATATTTAGTACAAGTAATCTTACAAGTTGTTTGGTAATTCCAACGGATTTGATTTATCTCTTAGACACCTTCGAAAACCACGCATATCACAATGATCTTCGTCTTCATCACTTGAAGTAAAATAAATTTCGAATGAACTCATTCTTCAACAAAATTGATATTTAAAATTTATTTAAAATGATAACACAAATAAATAGTTTTGATAATAAAACATACACCAATAACCAAAATTCGTTTCAAAATATTTAATAAATTAAAAATGTTTGAAAACAAAATCTAACAAATTTTGACGAAAATAATTGTATTGCCCGATGAAAGTAGATTTTCCTATTTGTCGCGTCACGTCAACACAGTCGACTAAGAGAATACTAATTTCAAAATCAAGCGACGTGACAACTGTCACGGCGAATTAACCGCCACGCCTATGGGAATAAGGGTATTGATATCCTCGCCCACACTATTATCGTGAGTGATGAGAGATCCAAAATACTTGAATCTCATCACTCCTTCAAATCATATATATATATATATATATATATATATATATATATATATATATATATATATATATATATATATATATATATATATATATATATATATATATATATATATATATATATATATATATATATGTATATATATATATATATATATATATATATATATATATATATATATATATATATATATATATATATATATATATATTAGTAAAACTTTAACACGCTTATAATTTACACTCCAATTTTGATTGATTTATATTTACAGGCGCAAATCAATTTCCGGCAACTGGAAAACAAACCAAGGGTCAGCCATGTTGGAATCAATCCCAGTTACAGAAAAATACAAAAATTGGATTGATGAGGTATTTATAGAATTTTATTTACACGATATACTTTTTTCATTAAAGTGCACACCTTCGTTTATAAACATTGAAGTTTTATTACACCAAGTGATTATTGTACTTATATAATATGTATATATAGGAACATGACATAAATCAATATTTGTTATATTTTATATATTATTACATCGTTATCGCTTTGCATTAACTCGAATCGTCGAGTGGTTTTACCCATGTATGTTAAATTGCTATTTTCGGAACTACAGAAATATTATATGAATATCATGACTATGATATTCAAATTACTTTATCTTATCAAGGGAGGCTATAAAATATTGAATTAATTTAATCTAATTTTAATTTTTTCAAAACGCAAATGTTATGTTAATGCGTCAATTGGCTCATAGTATCAAATGCATAAATTTCAATAGTTTTGGTTCCAAAACTTTTGGAGTATGTAAATTTTATTCAGGTGCTTTGCTATTTTCAGGTCAAACCGTAGAACCACCACAATTTTAAAATTGTTTATTTCTTAAGTTTTGCAATTTTAATATCGTTTATTTCTTAAGTCAATCGGCAGGAAAAATAAATTAAATTTCCTGTATTTTAGAATATATTATTTTGATTTTCCTGTACCTGATACGTCTAAAATATATGATCTAAATCAATAGGAACACATTAGATTTTCTGTCCCTTGACTCTTCAATAATTTCCATTGCTTGTTTGAGATATGAAGAGGAAAGGGTTATACTGGTTTTACAATGTTTATCTCTCTGTGTTCATGCAGTACCCATTTGATTTCACTATTCAGGGCCCATATTTTTGTATACGATTCGTATCGTGTTACGTTACGAAAGTTCATATTCGATATGAATCTAAATTGGTATTTCTGAATACGACCGTACTTAATTTCTTGGTTTGTGTCCTTGCTGTAAGGGAAATTTATTTTACAAGGTTCTATCTACAATAAAATTTAACTACTCGTTTTATTTTGACGTTTCATTTGTATAAATATTTCCTTTTTTTGATTTAAACTTCATATAATACACGCGATTTGGTATTTAAAAACCAACAAAATAAAATAAAAAATTATAGAATGGACATCGAATTGCCAAAAGGTCGGTTTAGGTGTATTTTAGGATGCCGTGAACTACACTAGACTACAACCTTTTGTAATGGTTACCAATGTTTAGAACATGTGGTCCCCTTAACAATACTTACAAACTAACAACAGTAAACGAGGTCCTTCGCATAGCACGTGTCCGGCTACTGACGGGTGGGATTAAATAAATTAAGGGTTCCCTTACTATCATGATAAAGCTATGCAATGTCAGCGTTGTGAATCCTCCATATTCTAATTTGCCACTCACAAGTCTTATTATTTAATAGTTATTCATATTTATTTTACTTAAGGAAAATTATAATAATATAACAGTGAACAGTACACAAAAAAAATCTGCAAAATATGAAGTAAATTAGTAAATTTAAACTCTTACTCAAAAATCTGGATCATGTGGTTGAATTGCAAATCAGAGTAACATCATTGAGGTTAATCAAAAGATTTATTGAAAACGCCACTCGAAATTAATCAGTGTGATTGTACAAAAGATCAGGTTAGCATCATTGCGGTTCACCGAAGGTTTTAGTATAACAGCAACCATTCACTGGATTATTTCATATTATTAACAGTCAATATCAACCATACACGAACATGGGTCATTATCAAATACAAATTTATTAATTTATTGAATTAATGATACAAAATTAAAACGACACCAAATTTCATCAATTATATATATCAATTATATATTTTATTATTATTCAACAGTATTGTTAGTTTGTATTATGCACATATTTGAAACACAAAACTTATATTATATACATAATTTCTTAATTATTAAAATTTAACACACAAACTTTGTTGTAACTAAATACATACCTTGATGGAAATATATTATTTTTATTCTTAATAAAATTATATTTCTATTTCATAGACTAATTTTCAAATATATGTTTTTAACCAAAGTATTGCTTGATTGATTTTCCGAAAATAAGTGATCTTGCTAGTATCATTAAACCGATTATCACCCAAGATTTTATCTATTCTCCGTTAAAACAAACGCTCATTTCAGGTATTATAGAAGAAACCTGTCATACATAAAAAAATATACTTGTATTATTTTTTGCAATAAACGAAAAATACCGTCAGTACAGTACCATGCAATTAAGTTTAAGTTGTAAGGCAACATGTTGCAATACAAATCAACATTTATACGACTGAAAAAAAATAGAAATGCAGAGGTGGATACACTGCCAGTAGCGTCGCTTTGTTTTTGAACATATAATTTGTGACGGCTCGAAAAGCAAACGTTACACTTTAACAGCATCCTTTTGAAGTAGAGACAGTTAATAATATACAGCAAGAGTTAGAAGCTAACGCTTCTAATGAAACCGAAAGTTTCTTGTGAAATTAGAAACATAATATATTAAATTGAAAAGTTAAATAATTTTTTTCAAGAACATTTTTTTAATTTCATTCAAGAACATCATTCTCTTTTAATTTAATTAAATTTCAACAAGAACCCTCAAAAAATATTTATGATTTCTTTTTCGAACAAACCAAACGATGTATTAATTTATTTGAATCTGTTATGGTGATATTTAAAGACGTGAGCTCGTCTGAAATTGATATGTGGATCTGTTCTGAATAGGAATTAGTTATTCAATAAAGAGTATTAGTTATAGAGAGGAGTATTATTTAATGCAGGCAGATACAAAATTGAATGGCCACAATCGCGTGTACTATTTGTACCATCCACTGCCCGTTGTAATTCAATTAATCGAATCACTGACTTTTCTAGTGGAAAAAATATCTGGCGTCTTGATTGCTCACATGTTTTGCTTAATTTTCTCCTTAATATGAAAAATAATCACTACACACTTTCTCCAAGCTTCATGGTTTCGAATTGGAGGCATGTTACTGTTAAAATTATTTGAGATTTCCGTCCATAATGATTTTGATGAAATCGCATCTTGAGTTGTTAAATCCCTTTACTAGATCGTGATACAGTTCCATAAATGACACAAGAACTTGTAACTCTCAGTAAAATCCCAGTAAAATTTAAATTATTGAATACAACCTGAAACCCACGTATTCAAATTACAATTAAATTATGTTAATATATTAAATTTAATTATTAAATTAAAAACCAAGTGTTTTAATTTTTTCGTATTTAATATAAAACTTTTAACAGTTTCACATATAAAATTAATTAACAAATTTCTTACATATCGCAATTTAATTAAAATAATTTGCCTTTCGATAACTTAATACACAAAACACAACGAACATATACTCGGTCATGATCGTATAAAAACTACGAATTCGTATTGCAAAATAAGGGAAATTTTTCATCGTATATCGTAGCACTCGAATTCGTAATAGAAATTACACGTTTTCGTGTTCAAAAATTCCAATTACACGTACTCGTACAATTATTGTACGAATTCGTATTCAGGAATAGGGGCCCAGTTCATCAGACTCAGTTTATTAACAAACCAATATTCGTTGGGTGCAAGCGACAAACAAGCTAGAGTTCGTTAATAAAAACAGCAGATTCTTCAAATCGCAACAATTTTTTATATATGTAGGTACATAAAAACTCCATTTGACTATGTATTAAATATTGTTTTCAAATTTATAGAGAGCCGATATCACCTTCTGAATAAAAATTTCATATTGTTTGATTGTTCATCCTAATATACCGATTAAAATCGATAAGATGTAGATATATGATGCAATCTGTTCATTATGAATAGTGATTAATTGTATTCGATAGTGCTTTCGATATATTTAGAACGATATTCATAATTTATTTACACACTACTCAATTCAAAGAAAATGGAGTACATATTATGATCGCAATTATTTTAAAAAAATATTCTTCATTTACAATACTTATAGAAATCAAAACTCATTTTATTATCGGCAAATAATATTAGATGTTATATGTACATGTGCATCTGTTGGTTAAAACTATCGATAAAGTAGTTTACCCTTATAGCTATTCATCCTCTATATAAGAGTTTATTGTTTATAAAGCCGATTACCTCCCATTAATTATTCTTATTTATTCACTATTGTACAGTACTAAGTCACACGTATTTAACGTATTTCATTAAATAAAGTAAATAATAATTTATTATCTGTCATTTGGTGTAATATAATTTATTATCTGTCATTTGACAGCTAACACAATATTCCTAATTGAGTAATTTACAGATGTATCACGTTCTCCTTTCCACTGACAAATAACCAATATCAAGACGGACTCTCCCTATTCTCATATTTTGCATATATATAAATATAATATGTTAAATATTACGTCATGATTTGCGTATACATCAAATACGTATCGCGTTAACCACAATCACCTTTTGATTGAATACTAAATATATTAAGGTGAGACACTGACATAATGATGAATCAGCCTCTTAAGATAAAAATTAATTTCATTTTTCATAGAATCACATCAGACATAATGATGTGAGATATTTATGAACAAGACATCACGCGATCTTATTCTGTGTAGTTTGTTCTTGTATTTTTACGTATTATGCAAAAACAATTTAAAAGGTCTAAACTGTTGAAACACTGACGATCGAATAATCGAATCAGAACAATATTGAAATTTTATAGGAATCACCATCACTGTAATTTCTCGTTTTCAAAGCAAATGTATTTTTGTAATTCTGTTACTAAAAACTTGAACAATTCGGCTCAAATTATAATGACCAAAGTGGTAATGAATATGTTTATAAACTTGATCAAAAAATTTGTTTCACCCAAAACGATAAAAAGCTCTCTGAACTGAAATCTCTTATACGTTGAGAAAAATAATTAGTTGGCAAACGATTGAAATAACTAAATTTTTTTATGGATATCAAATTGTAATTATCAGGAACAACATTCTTTTATTCTAAAGTTCAGACGATCATGGATATAAATTTTCAATTCCAACAACCAAAAGAACTTTGGAGTAAATATTGCACGAAATTTGAATCGTTTGTTCACTTAGGTTTTTTACCGCACTTGCCACAACCATCAACAATATTTACCGGAAAAAAAAACATTGATAGTCGCAAATAAAATTGCTTACTACAACTTATTTAAATTGTATTTAACTCAAGCAACTAACATTCGTTTGTACCAACTGAACCAAATAAAATTAGTTTGGTCCAACATTAAGTTCGTTGTAGGTAAATTCGTTTCGTTTTTGTTTACAAAATTAGTTGACAGGATTTACTCGTATTAGGAATAAAAGTAGAACGCCATAATTTTTAAATGTGATAAGACGTTCATAGAGCTGAAGTTTTGTGGAAGTTAATTAATTATTTATGGATTATAATATTTTTGGTGTAATTTTTAAGTGTAGTTATGTATAATGTAAGAACAATATATGCTTACTATTATAAAGAAGGTTTTATAAAAGGTTTTGCTTCGATGTTGAAAATGATGAACGAATGTTCGGTCTTATCAAGATTTATGTGAAGGAAGAGCAACTTTTTTTGGTTTGCTTACCAGAATATTTCGATATTAGAGGATATTATTGATATTAACTACATATATAGTTGAATAACAGAGTAGCATCGAACCATACCTTATACAATATTATGTCTTTGAAATATACGTGTTTTATTATATCTTATATTTTTAAGTGATAATGTTGAACTGGAAACTATATTTAAATATATAAATAAATTTTTTTTTAAATATTTAAATTATTATTTCTTTCATTACAATATTCCGAATTCTTACAGCTCGTCTGTAATCTATTTGTAAAGTTAAAATTATTTTGCAGATAGCAAATATTAGTAGAGGCAAAATTTCATTTGAGTATGGACTATAATCTTATTTGCTGCAATCAAAATTTTAGTTGTCCCAACTCAATTTTTATATTACAGAAGAGTTCACACATGCAATTAAATATTAGTAGGGAGAACCAAACTTTCTAGTTGTGGATATAGAAATTTATTCCCAACGAGTATATTTTCGATTCAGTTGTTAAAACCATCATTTGTAGTAACTAATCAGAAGTTGCAGTAATTTTATGTGTGGTTGCAGTAATGTAAATTCTGTTTATTCAAACGAAAATCGATGTTATATGGGCAATTTTAATTTAGTTACTGTTTTCTCTGTGTAGTAGCATTTAAGCCCAATCCTCTACTAGTTAACGTGTAACCGGCGGTTGAGGCCAATTCCGTCGTGTTTCTACAGTAAGTTTTGTGATAACCATTGGTTTCTCTCCGAACGTTTATAACATCTATTAGTGCTTTCCAAGTTTGTGTAAAGATTCACATTATATTAACCTTATTTGAATTTATAGTTTCAATAGTTACATAAGTTTGCCGATTGATCTTCATTATGTAAGATATTATATGCCGCTACAATCTACACATTGACGATGGTTTTATTACTGAAATAAATTTACAGACTAATTTTTGAACGATCCTAATTTTTGATATTAACTCACATATAGTAAACTAGATATGGAATATCGATAATTCATCTAACGTACTGCACTTCTTTCAAACCAGAAAAATGTTATGGTATTAGAGAAAATAAAATATGTGTAAATAGTATCGGTTGGAACTCGTTGTTATTCCAGAAACGCGATGACCTAAAAATGGAAATAAAATAATATAAAAATGTTTCCCAAGACTATAGATTAGAAATGTTCATTAATCTCTGCTATCTTGGAGTTGGGTAATATATTGATGGGTGACGAAAAGTTCCACCCCTTTATGCTTCTTTACAAAATTTTTGATAAAAATTAATATAAAAATTAATACAAATTATGTCCTTATTCGTGCTGCATACTTTCTACTTTAAGTAAGCCCAAACAATTTTATTATTTTAAGAATGGGCTAACTTTCTTCTTTATCTACTAAAACATTACGTACGTATTCTTTAACAAAAATTGTACTCCCCAAATTCGTTACTTTTCAGTTTTCAGCAAATATAAAGCCTTAATATGTTTTGGAGATTTTTAAAGTTGAATAGTCTATTTCGTATGTATTTTAAAAATATTTTTACCGACGGTGATTACTGACAAATGATCTAAAGATTTCAACAGAGCGGTAAGCTCCGAGTCCGAACTGTGATCCCGTGCTGGACTGAATTCATATGCCGACCTTTTTTCATGTCAATACCTGAGGTGGACGTGAAACAATGCAATTTCCATATTTTACAAGTTAATTGGATCGATAGTCGATCGTTTTCAATAAGGGTCCCTAAACGTTGCACACATTTGAAACAAACCAGTTATATATTTAAAAAAAAAATACTTTTATGACGCCCTGTATAATTTCTAATGCCGGGAATAGGTTATGTTATCTTCGGTCTGGTGAAAACTAAACCCAAAACTTGTGTTTGCTTTAAATTGTCATCTATGTTGTATCGCGTAGTCTACTTGCTTTATTATTTAGACATTGATCTTTATGACGTAAATAATGTAGACAGTGTCAACAATTATAAAATAGAAGTAAAATGGTAAGAAAATTGCAATTTTGCGATTAAAAAAGACTTTGTAATCAGTAGTGATCATAAAAATGTGTCATTTAATTTGAAGAATAAACTAAATAATATTTAAATCTGGTTTAAACTCGGCATTTAAGTAACAAGTGATTCAATTTGAATAAGTGGTACGAAAAACAAAAAATTAGTACTGAAAAATAGTGTGGTAACAGTTCACGATGGTATGACATTTCTAAAAACAAACCAACATCTCATTTTATTTGACATTTTCACTGTAATTCATGGTCGATGTAGCACGGTGTAATCGAGGTTTAATCGGTCATGTACTCGTATATGGATTAAATGATGGTCAATCATTTACAATGATAATCAGAACACGACAAGTAAAACAACTGAAATTGATATCTAAACACATGTTAATGTTGAGTTCTGCACTTCTTTCTTGCTATATTTTTGATAACCTGCTTCCGGTCCATACACAAGTAATTCTGAGAAAAGTGATCAATTGTAGATTAATTACTATATGGTGATTTGGTTTTATAATCATAATTAAGCCCACGAAAATTATTATAATTATAACAGTTAATTTGAGATTTGTTCGGACATCTTCAGGAGTACTACGCGCTTGAATGAAAGAAGAATATTTTAAACCTCAGACTATATTTGGCGAAAGAAAGTTATAGCCGAGAAATGAACAGTGCTTGCACGTTATGTCTTGTTTCAAAAAGGGAAATCGCTTAAATGCCAAAAACTATTTTAGCTCTTCTTTGTATATCATAAAAATTAGTGTCTTATATAATTGATTAAGAAATACTCTTTTTTACAAAGAAATTTGATGATGACAATAAAGCAAGTTTCCATTCTTATCGGTCAGTCAGTTATGTTCAAATTGTCTCAATATGTAAACATACATCTTTGAAAAATAACAGTAATACAGGTACAATAATGTGTTCAGGATATTCAGTACTTTTGTAATTAGTTATTATTTTAATCTCACGTTGGAGTACATACATAGTCCATTTTTTAATATAAAAAGTTTAAAGTCTATGCAATGTGCAGATGGTTCTACGTAAATCGGACCTATAGCCGTACGTCCTCGATTTGGCTGTAATGGCGTAAGGTAAGGACGTAAATAAGCGAACCGTGAAAGAGTTGGAAGTGCCTCAAGCGCCGAAACAGATTGTAGAGATAAAAAACAAACAACTACCAAAGGTGTCAGAATAGTTTAAACGAATCTATTTTTAAGGTACAAGCAACCTCTCGGTAGGTGTTTGCACAAGTTTTGGTATTTTATAATATTTATAAGAAGAGATCATTTTAATAACTTAAAATGACCTCTTCCTTTAAATATTATAAAATACCAAAACTTGTGAAAGTGATCTTATTTCCTCAACAGTTTCAAAGATACCAAATCATTTTATTTAAAGGATAGATTTTCTGCGCCGCCAGCCGCACTAGCATTTATAGATATATATGAAAGCTCACATATTGCTTTTCGTTATTTTGGATATAAATCATTTGCTTTATATCGCGTATTAATCGAATACCAAATATGGCAAAAAAATATTGCACTTATCCGCCCTCACTCAAATAATACACCATAAGCAGAGGATATGATGCAAAAAACTATATTCTAATTAAACAAAACATTCTTAAACGCTTACATCATGTAATTGTCAGCTAATTTGAACAATTACAATGTACAACCGATAAGTATTTTGTAATGACTTAAATATAGATAGCCCACTGCCCAACTCAACCGATCAACTCAATCGCAAATCGAGAAATTAAATTTTAATTTAGATACATCACTCGACTCAAATATGGTATATACTTAAATGATGATCCAATACAAATATATGCTTCAATGATTCAATTGTGAACCCAAGTGTTTTATAATTACGACGCGTTTTGATAACAAGATTACGATCCCAAACAATGATTAAGAAGTTCAACGTTTGCTTTATATACTCATAAAAAAATTTATAATTATATAATCTACGATCTACATCTGTTTACCACACTTACACCACATAATAGCTATTTGACGCATTCGATTTACGATATACAATCTTCGTTAAAAGTTAGACCGAACTCTTACTACATGATGATGTCATTACAAATGCGAAATAGTTTCAAACCACAAGAGTTAATAGTTTTTCTTAAACGCATGTTTGATTGTGTCGTAATTACTATTTAGTATGACAAATAAATGTCGGTGGTTGATATAAGGATGTTTGTGGGATGTAGACTATGTGTGCATACACACATACGTTATATATTGGTATGTGAACAGCACGAGTTTGGTGGTATTATATAGATTTTTACTATTTATGGAAAATTGCACGTGACACGTGGGTTATATACAGTGGTTCGTGGATATGCGATCAGCCAAATATTTGTAACCTGCATTTCCTATAACGCGAGGGTTCGCGCGCCCACACCTCGAACGAAGATAAATATCTTGTTTTGATTTACCTAATATGGATCTGACTACATATGAATGCAATGCGGTATCTGTGTGTGTTTACATATATTGATATCATACTGCCTTCAATTACTCATATGATGTCATATCGCGAGAATACTTATTTATTTGTATGCGCATATGTATCTGCAAATTTGTTGTTATTAAACTAATTATTCACAAAAAATTGTGTATATTAAAAAAAGAGAAAACTGCAAGACATCAATGCAAGTTGTACGTACGCGCAAGTACTTATTTGAATTGTAGATCATTTTTTTCTGTAGTGTTGTTGCAGTTTATAGTAAAACATTTTTAAGACGGTTCGGATGATTCATCTGTTATTATCATGTTAACAAAATAATCATTATATTTTTGGTATAATAAATGACCATTGTTGTGGTGAGTTTGAGCGACAGACAAATTACTATCTCAATGAGTGAAATAACTCAGAACTGCTTTGTCGGTAATATTCAACGTTTATTATGTTAATACATGAACCAATTTGATATTTAGACCAAAACGTCTGAGGGTCGAACTAAGTGTGCCAAAGGTCGATTGTTGCACACAGTTACAAGTCTACGATAATTTACAATTTCTATAAAACAATCTGTTTCCATATTCCAAATAGTGCAGTTTTATTTCATCTAAAACTATATGAACTATGCACAATTGATTTTTAGTTGATGTGCCTATACGCAGAAAATGGTAATGATGTGCTAGTAGAACTGTGCTACAATATACACATGTATAAAGGTTAGATCGTTGAACAAACGGAACCTTCTGATAGTCTTTGGTCTTATGATTGTGCAACTTAAGCTTATATGGATTTGATGCGGATTAAGGTTTTCTTGATTCCGTAGTTTAAGCCTTTAAAAACCAAATTCTAGATGTACCCGCAATGTATATCAAAATTCGTATATATTTATGCTATAGCCTATATATAGAAAGCTCTGGACGTGTTCATTTATATAATCAACCATAGTCGTATCTCCATGATTCTTGTATAAAACGCTGTGCCACCATATTTTAGTTGGTATTTCATCAGCAAAATTATTCTCAAACATTTCGCTTTAAATTTGACCTAAAATTTGAATTTACATTGGGCTTAAGAGTATACAACAACTCAACAATGAGCGCAATTTACGCGGTTTCTTTAAAGGAGTGGCCGGATTGCACCATATATTAAGATTTCGGTCAATTGGCATTCGGGACTAAAAAAACCTCTATGTTAACATCGAGGCGGTTTTCGTTACATGAGCATTTTTTCAGCCTACTTTCACATTATCACAAGCTGGTTTTGAATACTCTGAAATACGTAAAAAAGGTCATGCAGATATAGATTAAAGAAACATCGTTCTCTTGGAGTAAATTGCATTTATTCAGAGCTCTTGATATTCGGAGGGGTAACTTTTGCGAATCGTCTTTTTAACCTTACTTGATTGATATGGCGAAATGAAGTTTTACTAGAAAAATGTATAGTGGCCGAGTTATGCACCATATTCAAAAAGATTGATCGCTTAAAATGCAAGAACTATCGCGGTATAGTTCTCTTTTGCATGCAAGTTACTATCGTAAATTATCTTAAGAAGAATTACTCCAAGTACTATGAAACGTCACGCAATATACAACAGATATTCTTAGTTTTCAAGCAACCAAAAATACTAGCGTCGTTCAATTCATTACGACGACCTATTTTCCGACAGCGTCATATTTTCCGTCCAATTTCATAAAAGGCACCAGAGAAGCTACATATGATTTTTTTTTCGCGGGTTTTACAGGCCATTATTGGCCCGTACCATGTCAACAATCTGACTCCATCGGTTTCGATCACGAGCCAGCTCTTCAAACCGTTGTAGACAGTTCGAAGATGCCAGATCGCTCTCTACGCCGTAGAGCCATCGTCGCCGACAGCGACCTCTTCGCCTACCGAAAGGCGGCTCTCCCTTAAAGGTTCGCTGTATCATTCGATTCGGATCAGCACGCAGAACGTGTCCGAGCCAGCGTACTCGCTGTCCTTTGATTTCATGCACGATATCAGGAATTTGCATTAGATCTCGTGATTGAAAAGAACTCGGTAAGTGCTATCGACGTCGCGTTTTGGGCCATATATCACACGCATATGATTTTTCTCTTGAATGCTAGAAGCCATCTTTCGTACTCATCCGTCAAGGTCCAACTCTCACATCCATACATGACAACGGGTCTGATCAACACTCTGTACAGTTTCAGCTTATCCGTATTTGCAAGATATTTTGGTTTCAGCAGTGGACGTAGAGGATACAAAGCCCGATTGCCAGTGGCAAGGCGGACCTTGATATCCTCGCCCACACTATTATCATGAGTGATTAGAGATCCAAGATATTTGAATCTCATCACTCCTTCAAACGTGTGGTTACCACTACTGAAATCAATTACGTCTTGGTCCCTAAAACCAGAGATTAGATATTTGGTTTTTGACTAGTTGATTTTGAGACCAACGGAAGCTGAACACTTGCCATTTAATCCAATCACACAGATATCATCTGCATAAGCAAGAAGTTGATTGGATTGTCGGAAGATGTTGTCCTGAGATGTTTCACTTTTACGAAGGATGTATTCCAACATGAGATTAAAAAGTATCGGGGACTTTAATTTCTCTCGATTGATCGAGTCATAGGCTTGCAGCTACATATGATATGCGCTTAAATATTTGGGAATATCAAGCAAATACTTACATCTGTGTAAAATGACAGCAACGTAATCACAATGCTAGGTCAAAGATGAGGACAGGCTATCGAGAACGTTTGCAATTAGTTCTGGCGTTTGACAAGAAGACAACGCCGTCTCTGACTGGTTATCTCATTTTGGAATATCATTGCTCAACAAAATTGCTAACGTCTTCGGCTCTGACAAATTCATCATGACCAAAAATACTAGCGACAATCCATTTAGCATAGATAAGTTAATGATGAGATCTCGTATAGGGCCACGAAGTATCTCTGTAAAAAACTTAGCCAAACTAAAGAGCCTCAGCAGATGAGTAACAGCAGTCCCCAACAAATATCTGGGAATAATTTAAATGATAAAATAATACAAACATTACAAGCTGAATTAAGTAGCATACGAAACTGCATGGCTTCTACTAAAATCCAAAAGAAGGAAGCGAACATCAGAAAAAGGTAATCAAGCAGGTACATCAGACAAAACGGAAAACCATCCAAATCAAAAAACGAAAACTAGGCCCGAAAAAAACACACCAACAAAGCATGTAACGTTTTAAAAAAGTAAAGAACCTTAAAAAGGTAAGCAAATTCCTTCTCCGGTAGTACATAGCAATGTGACAAATTACTTCATCATTAACAAGGCATTACAGGACAATAGCATCAGTTTTCAAGCCCATCAGATTGATGAACAACAAGCAACTTAAAATAAATGTAGACATCGAGACAGATTATAGAAATCTTAACAAAATACTTAAACGGCTCGCAGTAACAGTGGCATATCAAAATAAACATACGCGACCGATAAGGGTTAGAAAATTGCACCAATCATGCGACTCAGAAGATATTAAAAGAGAACTGCGTGAAAGGGTTTTTAAAATCCTAGATGTTATCACCAAAATTAAAAAGACTAAGAAAGGGGATGAAGAACTAAAAATTCCTCTTCCGTTATTCATGCTGACCTTCGATAGCAAAGAAAATATTCAAAAAATTTCTGCAATGAAACATATGTGCTATATGGGTGTAAAAATTAAAGCAGTTAGAAGTAACCGTATAGCTTCGCAATGTCAACGTTTTCAGCGATATAGCTACACTCAACTCCAAAGTTCTGCCAACACGAACCTAGATATGTTAAATATGCTGAGAAATACTTAACTTGTGGGATCTGTGTACAAGCCACTCCTTCAAACTACCGAGGATGTCTGGTAGCGAGATAACTTTAAAAAAGACTAAACAATCTAAGTAAACCAATGAATTTACAAAAAAGTCAATCATCAGAATCTTTTAGACATCATGTAGGAGGTGGTATATCACATGCGCAAGTAGCTGAGACAGGAAAGGTCAGTTCTGGACCAGCTTTGAACCCTACTCATTCGAATACTATGATGTCGAAAATGATGCAGAATGTTATGAATGCCATAAATAACCTTTCTGAAAGGTTACGAAGACTCGAGTAGGGCAATTCTGCTATATTATTCTAATTAATTATTTTAAAAACATATACCAAAACAACCTAAAAATTGGTTCCTTTGAATGCTAACGGTATTAAAAATAAAAAGCATGACGCCTTTTTAAAAATGCAAAATGGCGATGTGGGTCTGATATCTGAGGTACGCTCTACTAGGCAATCTTATTTAAAAATTCAGGGTTACCAATTCTATGAAACAAATCATCTGGATAACCAAGGAAGAGATGGAACAGCTGTTATAATAAAAAAACTATATTAAACACCATGAATGCCAGCAATACCAATCATCCGAAACCCAGCTTACCATAGTAGAAATTACATCTACCAAGCAATGTATTCACATAGAAGCGGTGTATTGCCCACCTAGATATAACCTGCAGAAACCGAACTACTTGAATGTCCTACAACATTTCAATGGTAGGATTTTTACATGGATTTTAATGCAAAGCATGTTGACTTTGGCTCTTGGCTTACAACAACCAAAGGTAACAAACTTAAAAATGCAATAGTAGAAATGAGATGTAGCGTTCATTCCACTAGTAAGCCAACATATTGGTCCACAGATGCAGGTAAAACTCCTGATCTACTGAATTTCTTTATATCAACACAAATTTCATCAAACTTTATTGAAGTAGAAGATAATTCAGATATGGACTCTGATCAATATGCAGTGAAATTTTCCATAAGCTGAAGAATTTGCTAATCATCTGGCTAATATTTTCAAACCGAATGAGACCGAATCGGATATAATAAACGAAAATGGAAGTAACAATTATGGGGGAAGAATTCCTGTAACAACTCAGAAAGAAGTTATTAGGAAAATAAAGTTCAATCTGAGGTCAGCAAAGACTCGTGGATATGACCTTTAAACGGGAGAAGTTCTAAAGCATCTACTAAATATCATGATATTTAATAGACAATTAATTGATATATTAGATACATTGCAATGTATCTAATATATCAATTAATTGTCTTTTCAGCAAGCGTGGTTATATATTAAATAATTGTCTATGTATAGCAAAAGTTGAACTAGTAAGATGTTTAAAATAATGCTAAAGTGCTATAAATTCATTTTATAAGTGTTATTTTTAAGTTGTAATTGTTGTATTACCTGGTTAGTCATTAAGTTGTAGTTGTGATTAAGTTGCAGTATTACCGACTGTTGAACTTGTCTTAACAACATATAAAAAACATAAAATGACAATAACTTATTCCGACAGTCAAATCAACTTTTTGCAAATGCAACACGCTATTGATTTCAGTAGTGGTATAATCACACGTTTGAAGGAGTAATGAGATTCAAGTATGTTGGGTCTCTATTATCAAGGTTTGCATTGCTGCTGACAATCGGGCTTTTTATCCTCTACGTCTACTTCTGAAGTCAAAATATCTTGCAAATGCGGATGAGCTAAAATGGTACAGAGTGTTGATCAGAACATATTGACCATGTATATAAGTGAGAGTTAAATCTTGATGGATGAATACGAGAGTTTAAATCGAAGGACAGCAAGTACGCCGACTGGTCACGTTCTGTGTGTTGATCCAAATCAAATGATACACTGATCTTTAATCGAAGAGGCGCCTTTCCAAAGGCGTGAAGGTCACAGCGTAGAGAGCGTTCTGGTATCTTCTAATTGTTGACAGCAATATGAATAACTAGTTCGTGTTCGAAATCGATGGAGTCAGAATATACAAATCTTATTAACGGAATTGTTTCTTGCATTCCTAATATCCGTCTCTTACTTACAAATATAATACGACAAACCTTTGAGCAATATTTAAAATATCATGACACGTAACTGGTTTCATCGATTGATTTGAGGTTGAATTAGAGTTTACGTATAATATGTATTGGACTTACTTATGTTTTATTTGAAGAATACGTTACAACCCGGTAAATTCTTTGTATTATCATTAACGTTCTATCTAATACTTAATACAAATCGTTTGTTAAATTGGAGAGAAATAACATAAAGTAACATTGAAAACAATTCACAGTCATTAATATCTCGGTTTGAAAAACTATTAATTAAATCCACCTCGTTGTATTGTGATTCAATATTGCCAACAGCGAAAGATTTTTCTAACTATGAAGCGAAATTAATATTCAAATTGTTGGCATATATCACTAAAAAATCAAACCAGACCAACCAGATGTATTTTGCTTTATCATTGATACCTTATCTTAGCTATACCAGCAATAGCCTACGAATCTAATTCCGAAAATAATTTTATTAGTAGAGATATAAATAGCATTCACGTATGCATGTACATAGGGTCGTAGGTGTGAGACGCAAATATTTGTTATATTTTTATTTAACTATTAATAATTGTATAGCTACATTAATCACAAATTCTTTATAAAATAGTAAGAATATGGTAAAAACAATAACAAGATCAACCACCCATGCAATTCTATCTAAATTCCATAGTATATAATATAGAAGACACATCGCAAAACTACATATATAGATCATATTCAGTGTCGTTGACAAATCATAAAAATTCTTATGAATCAAACACAAATTATTCATCAATTTGATCCATCCATGAACATTAGAAACATCATCTAAATTATCTTGAAAAAATTACTCAACTCTTAGAACTACAACAATGCCAAACAATAAGAAATTAATTAATTTGGAGATTTTTTTTATATAAATTCCAAAATTGCCAATTATTAATTAATTTACAAAACCAAAAAAGCAATTAGATTGTATATTTTGTTGTGCTTGAAATGTAATTAAAAACCATTTAAAAAACGCGATCAGACACAGTGAAGTGGAAATGGAGTGGATAGAAGGGTACTCGTATAAGATAATACGACGTCACTGAACTATTTTCACATTATATTTTGTGATTTGTTTTGTTTAGAAATTTTTATAATTAAATCGAAATCCCCAGTCTAACATTGAAAATCGCTGATTTGGTACATTTTTCGTTGATTAGTGTTCGATCTATTTTTGTTCTTATGACGACGGATTTAAAATTGATCTTTCACATACAGTGACGATTTTAATTTCTAAGAAAATTAATTTTTCATATTTCTATTTTTCACAGATTTCGGAATTGTTTGGCGGCATGGAAGTATGCGGTCTTTCGGTGATTGTGTCAAAAGAAGGCCGCGAATTTATTTTGCGCGCATCGGATAGTACGTTCCCGTTGATGGGCGATACACAGGAGGAGGATCGACGGCAAATTTCTGATTTAGTCGTAGCCCGTATGCAAAACGTGTGTCGACCACCGTTGGCCAATGCTACATCACGGTCATCAATTTCGTCACGTGGTGGTAGTCCAACTGAAGAAACGGCACAATCGTCGATGGGACTCAGATCAACACAATCGGTTGGTGCCCCACCACCGATTCCAGAACGATCGACACCCGGTGTCGGTTCGATTGGACGTTTAGGTAGTTTAAGCAGTGTTTCGGAGCCTCCACCGGTCGAACCGATTGATAAAACGGTTGCCAATCCAGCATTGGGTAATGTCGGTCGACGTGATTCACAAGCATCACAATCGTCGACAATTTCGGGAGTATCGAACAGCTCAAGATCGACCAATCAAAAACCACAATCGCAAAATTCGGTTATCGAGGATGCGGAAGACACAATGAAAAATTTGCGAAAAACATTTGCTGGAATTTTTGGTGATATGTAGGATTTAGCGAAGAAGAAGGCAGCGAACCGAGCCCAGGAGGCACAACAACATTCTCGGGGCCGAACGACTAGTGACACGACCGGTTTATACTTAAAAAATGAAGACTCACCACCTAAGGTATCGTCATCCATTTCAACTATCGATAAACTAAATAAAGAAATTACAACACCGCCCATTATGACTACGGCTGTAACATCGGCGTTTTCTACCACAGTTACGTCCGTCTTTGCAACACCAAAAATTACAAGTTTTGATTTTGACGAATCCAATAAAACATCACAGCCGTTTTCAACTGAACGAGTAAATCCGTTCGACAAATCGGTTATTGCTCCAGTGAAACCAGTGCCACCAGTACAAAAATTTTCATCTCCACCGGTACCATCTCATCCACCACCACCGCTACCAAAAACAATGCCAAGCTCAATAATCGACGCAAAACAATCGGGCGACAAAACCGACCGTAACCTTGACGATTTAATAAAAGATCGTTTCCAAAAAAATCAGGGTGTTCGTGACGAGAGTACGGGTCGTTATAGTGTTGTCTCAGATGATGATAAAATAAAATCATCATCGGTTGCCTATACGTCTAATATAAAGACAGATAGTGATAAATTGAGTATGGATTCTAAACGGTTCGACTATCAGAAACAAAATAAAAATAAATTCCAAAAAGGTGGTTCACTATCCGATGCGGATATTATATTTGGTGGCCCAAAAGCGGCATCAACGCATTACAGTGTCGATTGTTCGAATTACAATAGTAGTGCATATACGAGCACCGAATCCGGTGACGATGATTTTAAACGCCGCACAGCTACTCAATCGTTTTCGTCGTCGTCTTCTTCTTCGATTACCACAACAGGTTCGCAACAAGGTTATCGGGGAGTGGGTATTCAGAATGAGGGATTCCAAGATTTTGACTCGCCCACCTCCATTAAATCGACCACATCGATGATCACCCAATCAGGTAATATCGATAAAAATAAATACTCATGGAATTCATCGTCTCTGTCGCATTCCAGTGGCGGCGCCAGTGGCGATGAATACGATTTGAAATAAATATTTAATTAATATTTTATAAAATAAGATTAAAATAACTGATGGCAATAATTTTAATTTATTTATTATATTTAATCAAAAAATAATTAATTTTCGCGATATCTTAAAATCTGTATCTCCTTCTCTTTCTCCTCACTAAATTGTGACAGCAAATAAAGCTTTCTTTGTTCAAAGTGTTGCTCGCTTATAAGTTTTGTGTCTAAATTTTGATTTCTGTTTTTAATGTCTAAATATACTAATAAAAAATAAGCTTTGTGCTTAAATTATAATTTAATTAAATCGTCAGAAGGAAGTTCAAAATTAATTTTAAAACCACATAAGGTTAGTGTGTGTATAGATTGAATGTTTAGAGATTACAAGTATATATATATATATAGACATATGTATAGAGAGCACTGTACCGATAACACCCCAAAACTCCCAAAATAAAATTGTTAATACAAAACCATGTTCCCACCGAACTTAAATTTATTTCTACCACGATGCAGCAAACAAATATATTTACAACAATATAGTGTGGCCTACCGCAGTACGAATCAAGATAGTGTGAAAGGTTTAACTTATATTTATGGTTTATTTATAATTTACAAAATATTTTATGTTAAATTGCTATTTATTAAATCTTTATTATACTGTTTAAAAAGTGAAATGCAATGTTACTTTTAAAAGTTATAAATTAATAATGTTATTTGTTAAAAAATTAATTAAAATATTTAAAATTATATATAAACATATGTAAAATTAAAAAAAAAGTATTAATTAAAACTATAAATTTAAAATATAATAACAATGTACAGTGCGTGAAAAAATTGCACTATCGTCGTCCTGATTACGATAGCATATATTGTTCAAAACCTCACTATAAACTGCTGAAAATTTTCACAATCGTGGTTTATGATAGAGGTTACTTAACTGAATTGTGTATTTTTTGTAAACATGATGTTTTACATAAGCGATGAATATACTTAGCGGACGTGAGCTACACAAGATTATCAATAACTTATCACGATCGTTTTAATTTGGTCGATTTCGTGATCACCAGCTTAATGCAGTTGAAATTTCATGACTATGAAATCGTACCACCTTATAACGGGTGTTTTTTTAGGAGGTTTGTTTTTCCGAAAGATGTCGTTTTATTTTATGACAGTTGTTTTGACAGCTCAAAGTGGCATTTCTACTCAGTATTGTTTGGCAAATCATTATGAATAGGTTAACTCCAGAACAACGTTTTCAAATCGTGGAAATTTATTTTCAAAATCAGTGTTCAATTAAAAATGTTTATAGAGCACTTCGTGAATTTTATGGTGCACATAATCGTCCGTCAGAGACCACCATAAAGAACGTAATTACCAAATTTCGGTCTACATTCACTCTTTTGGATGCCAAGCCACCGACAAGAATGAGAAGAGTTCGTACAGAAGAAAATATTGCGATTCGTCGTCGTGCTCAGCAAATTGGACTTTGTCCATCGACTTTATGGAAAATTTTACGTAAAGATTTGGGTTTGGTGCCATACAAAATTCAATTGGTGCAAGAATTAAAGCCACACGACCATCGTTTGCGCCGTGAATTCAGTGATTGGTCGTTAAATCAATTGAACGAAGATCCATTTTTTTACCGTAAAATTCTCTTCAGTGATGAGGCGCATTTTTGGTTAAATGGATACGTCAACAAACAAAATTGTCGCATTTGGAGCAAAGATAATCCACACGCCGTTCAAGAATTACCAATGCATCCTGATAAATGTACTGTTTGGTGCGGTCTATGGGCTGGTGGGATCATCGGTCCATATTTCTTTAAAAATGAGGAAGGACGACGCGTTACCGTGAATGGAAATCGATACAGAACCATGTTAAATGAGTTTTTGTTGTCAAATCTTGAAGATATGGATATGGATGAAATGTGGTTTCAACAAGATGGTGCCACTTGCCATACAGCACGTGAAACAATCGACTTATTGAAAGAAACTTTCAACGACAACATTATTTCGAGAAATGGTCCGGTGAATTGGCCTCCGCGTCCGTGCGATTTGACGCCACTCGATTACTTTTTGTGGGGATACGTGAAGTCATTGGTTTATGTGGATAAACCTCAATCGATTGACGCTTTGGAAACCAATATTCAACGTGTCATTGCTGACATACGCCCTCAAATGCTTGAAAAAGTGCTGGAAAATTGGACCTCCAGAATGACATTTGTGAAAAATAGTCGTGATAGCCATATGCCAGAAATTGTGTTTAAATGTTAAATGCCAAAAAATTATCTACCAAATAAAAAAAAATTTTGGTCATTTCATAATTTTATATGTGTTTTATTCAAAAAAAAAATCGGCAACCTCTTAAAAAAACACCCTTTATATAAAACAAACTTAACGAACTATTTCTGTTAATAACAACAAGTGATCATTCCAGGTTAAGATCAATCAAAAGTAGTGATCATATATTTTTAAGAGTTCCAACATTTTACGTTTAGTGTTTAAAGTTTTATTAAAACGGATGTGAGGCCAAAATGATAAACATTACATAACTCTCATGATAACAATTATAACTGTTCTAATAGTATAGTCGTCAGTCCAAAACACTCTATCATTGACTCTATCAATCAATATTCTATTATTATTAAACACACGACTATCGAAGAAGTATGGTGATCGTGAGCTCCAAAAGTTTACCTAAACTTTTCACGATTATTACAATTCGATCGTGTTTGGCCGTCAACAGGTACTTGAGTGTAAGCCAAGTATGGAATAACTTAATCGTGAGCCCCAAAAGTTTACCTAAACTTTTCACGATTATTACAATTCGATCGTTTTAGGCCGTCAACAGCTTCTTGAGTGTAAGCCAAGTATGGAATAACTTAATAGTGATGAAGAAACTCGAAAGAAAATAAGCACATTTTCTGATCATTATTTTATATACCAAATTTACATCACTTTTATGCTAAAATAGAATTACTTATTGATACCAGAACATCCTAGATCAATCAATACCACCGTCGTCAAAACAAATGATTTTTTCAATATGATTATGAGACCAAATCATAATGATCGTTAGTTCAAAACCAGTTATGCTCAATTTTCGATTAATACTAAAGCAAACGACTATCGAAGAAGTATGGTGATCGTGAGCCCCAAAAAAGTTTAACTTAACTTTTCACGCTTGTTATAATTCGATCGTTTTTAGTCGTCAACCGTTCCTTGACTGTAACACAAGTATGGAATAACTTAATAGTGATCAAGAGGCTCGGAAGTAAATAAACACATTTTCTGATCACTATTTTATATATTTACATCAATTTAATATTAAAACAGATAATTAATTGATACCAAAACATCCTCGATCAATCAATATTCGATTATTATTTAACACATGACTATCGAAGAAGTATGGTGATCGTGAGCCCCAAAAGTTTAACTTAACTTTTCACGATTGTTATAATTCGATCGTTTTTAGTCGTCAACAGCTTCTTGAGTGTAACACAAGTATGGAATAACTTAATAGTGATCGAGAGGCTCGGAAGTAAATAAACACATTTTCTGAACACTATTTTATATACCATATTAACATCACTTTAATATTAAAAAAGCATAATTAATTGGTACCAGAACATCCTCGATCAATCAATACCACCGCTGTCAAAACAAATGATTTTTACAATATGATTATGAGACCAAATCACAATGATCGTAAGCTATAACCAGTTATGCTCAATATTTGATTATTATTAAAGCACACGACTATCGAAGAAGTATGGTGATCGTGAGCCCCAAAAGTTTACCTAAACTGTTCACGCTTATTATAATTCGATCGTTTTTAGTCGTCAACAGCTTGTTGAGTTTAACCCAAGTGATGGAATAATTAAATAGTGATCAAGAGGCTCGAAAGTAAATAAAAACATTTTCTGATCACTATATCATGAATTTACATCACTTTTATGCTAAAATAGAATAATTTATTGATACCAGAACATCCTCGATCAATCAATACCCAGCGTCGTCAAAACAAATGATTTTTTCAATATGATTATGAGACCAAATCACAATGATCGCTAGCTCTTACCAGTTATGCTCAATATTCGATTAATATTAAAGCAAACGACTATCGAAGAAGTATGGTGATCGTGAGCCCCAAAAGTTTAACTTAACTTTTCACGCTTGTTATAGTTCGATCGTTTTTAGTCGTCAACAGCTTCTTGAGTGTAACACAAGTATGGAATAACTTAATAGTGATCGAGAGGCTCGAAATTAAATAAACAATTTTTCTGATCACTATTTTATATACCATATTAACATCACTTTAATATTAAAAAAGCATAATTAATTGATACCAGAACATCCTCGATCAATCAATACCACCGCTGTCAAAACAAATGATTTTTACAATATGATTATGAGACCAAATCACAATGATCGTAAGCTATAACCAGTTATGCTCAATATTTGATTATTATTAAAGCACACGACTATCGAAGAAGTATGGTGATCGTGAGCCCCAAAAGTTTACCTAAACTGTTCACGCTTATTATAATTCGATCGTTTTTAGTCGTCAACAGCTTATTGAGTTTAACCCAAGTGATGGAATAATTAGATAGTGATCGAGAGGCTCGAAAGTAAATAAAAACATTTTCTGATCACTATATCATGAATTAACATCACTTTTATGCTAAAATAGAATAATGTATTGATACTAGAACATCCTCGATCAATCAATACCAGCGTCGTCAAAAAAAATGATTTTTTCAATATGATTATGAGACCAAATCACAATGATCGCTAGCTCTAACCAGGTATGCTCAGTATTCGATTAATATTAAAGCAAACGACTATCGAAGAAGTATGGTGATCGTGAGCCCCAAAAGTTTAACTTAACTTTTCACGCTTGTTATAATTCGATCGTTTTTAGTCGTCAACAGCTTCTTGAGTGTAACACAAGTATGGAATAACTTAATAGTGATCGAGAGGCTCGAAATTAAATAAACACATTTTCTGAACACTATTTTATATACCATATTAACATCACTTTAATATTAAAAAAGCATAATTAATTGGTACCAGAACATCCTCGATCAATCAATACCACCGCTGTCAAAACAAATGATTTTTACAATATGATTATGAGACCAAATTACAAGGATCGTAAGCTATAACCAATTATGCTCAGTATTTGATTATTATTAAAGCACACGACTATCGAAGAAGTATGATGATCGTGAGCCCCAAAAGTTTACCTAAACTTTTCACGATTATTATAATTCGATCGTTTTTAGTCGTCAACAGCTTGTTGAGTTTAACCCAAGTGATGGAATAATTAAATAGTGATCAAGAGGCTCGAAAGTAAATAAAAACATTTTCTGATCACTATATCATGAATTTACATCACTTTTATGCTAAAATAGAATAATTTATTGATACCAGAACATCCTCGATCAATCAATACCAGCGTCGTCAAAAAAAATGATTTTTTCAATATGATTATGAGACCAAATCACAATGATCGCTAGCTCTAACCAGGTATGCTCAGTATTCGATTAATATTAAAGCAAACGACTATCGAAGAAGTATGGTGATCGTGAGCCCCAAAAGTTTAACTTAACTTTTCACGCTTGTTATAATTCGATCGTTTTTAGTCGTCAACGGCTTGTTGAGTTTAACCCAAGTGATGGAATAATTAAATAGTGATCAAGAGGCTCGAAAGTAAATAAAAACATTTTCTGATCACTATATCATGAATTTACATCACTTTTATGCTAAAATAGAATTATTTATTGATATCAGAACATCCTCGATCAATCAATACCACCGTCGTCAAAACAAATGATTTTTTCAATATGATTATGAGAGCAAATCACAATGATCGCTAGCTCTAACCAGTTATGCTCAATATTTAAGCAAACGACTATCGAAGAAGTATGGTGATCGTGAGCCCCAAAAGGTTACCTAAACTTTTCACGCTTATTATAATTCGATCGTTTTTAGTCGTCATCAGCTTGTTGAGTTTAACCAAAGTATGGAATAACTTAATAGTGATGAAGAAGCTCGAAAGTAAATACACATGTCTTGATCACTTTATCATGAATTTACATCACTTTTTGCTAAAATAGAATAAATGATTGATACCAGAACATCCACGATCAATCAATACCAGCATCGTCAAAACAAATGATTTTTTTCAATATGATTAGGAGATCAAATCACACTGATCGTTAGCTCTAACCAGTTATGCTCAATATTCGATTATTATAAAAACACACGACTATCGAAGAAGTATGGTGATCGTGAGCCCCAAAAGTTTACCCAAACTTTTCACGATTGTTATAATTCGATGTTTTTAGTCGTCAACAGCTTCTTGAGTTTAACCCAAGTATGGAATAACTAAATAGTGATCAAGAGGCTCGAAAGTAAATAAACACATTTTCTGATCACTATTTTTTATACCATATTTAAATCACTTTAATATTAAAATAGCATAATTAAATGATACCAGAACATACTCGATCAATCATTACCAGCATCATCAAAACAAATGTTTTCAAAATGATTGTGCCACCAAATAGTAATCGTTAGCTCTAACCATGGGGAGCTATTATGAAATAATCCGATATCGGATATTTTTCAAAATAAAATTCGTCTACTATATAGCAGTTGGATTTTGACATTCGATTTTCGGATTTGGTTGTGTCGTTTTAGTTTCATAGTAGCAAAACCCGCTTTCGAATCCGTTATCGAATTTTTCATAATAGCCCCCCAGACATGCTCAATATGCAACTGTTATTAAAACACACCACTATCGAAGAAGTATGGTGATCGTGAGCCCCAAAAGTATAACTAAACTTTTCACGATTGTTATAATTCGATCGAATTTAATCGTCAACAGCTTGTTGAGTTTAACCCAAGTGATGGAATAATTAAATAGTGATATTTTCAAGAGGCTCGAAAGTAACTAAACGTATTTTCTGATCACTATATCATGTATTTACATCACTTCGCATTAAGCCAAAATATAATAATTAATCGATACCAGAACATCCTCGATCAATCAATACCAGCATCTTCAAAACCAATGATTTTCATCAAAATGATTATGAGACCAAATCAAAGCGATCGTTAGCTTATTATTAGTATAATTCGATCGTTTTTGGTCGTCAACAGCTTCTTGAGTTTAACTCAAGTGATGGAATAATAAAATAGTGATGAAGAGGGTCGAAAGTTATCACCTGTTTTCTAAATACTAACAGTTTGCACGATAATTTCTAGAATGAAAATGTTTGGAAGTCCTAAAATATATGATATGCACAGGTAAACCCTGTAGATAAGTTACCCATTTATGGCAAACTCTACAACAAATGTACGTATTTATTATTAATATTACACTTTAATACGATCTACAAAACAGAACTATAACGACGATCGTAACCACAGTTAAAAACACCGGCATACTGCTGTGTCTAATCTGGGTAATGTGTTCAGAACTAACTATCACGCATTGTACTCAAGTTTAAGGAATACATATATTTAAATTTAAGTCACTATTAGCCTAATAAAATTTATTATTAATTAAATTATATATCATTTATTAATTAAATAAACAAAAACAAATATCAATATGAGACAATATACTATATTATATACTACTACTCCAAATTATGAAAAAACATATTTATTTATAAAAAAAAATTAATATTTATTATAAAAACTGTTTAATTCTATTTAAATTATATTATTATAATTCCTACAAACCAATATGTATATGTATAAGGTTTCTAATGATTAATAAAATTAGTTATAAAAATTAATGCATAAGATTAACTAAAAACTATATAAATAATATAGATAGAAATTCACAATGTTATTTAATTTTATTTAAAATTAAAATATTTAATTAAAAACCCAACTAAATTAAAATACAATAGAATCTTAAATCATTTATCTGAACATATATATAAATATCCATATACATATATATATATATATATATATATATATATATATATATATATATATATATATATATATATATATATATATATTTATATATATATATATATATATATATATATATATATATATATAAATATATATATATATATATATATATATATATATATATATATATAAATGTTTATATATATACGTATATATATATATATATATATATATATATATATATATATATATATATATATATATATATATATACATATATATATATATATATATATATATATATAGATATATATATATATATATATATAGATATATATATATATATATATATATATATATATATATATATATATATATATATATATATATATATATATAAATAAATATATATATATATATATATATATATATATATATAATATATATATATATATATATATATATATATATATATATATATATATATATATATATATATATATATATATATATATAAGTATATATATGTATAAAGTTAATTTACTATAGTTAATTATTATATTTGATTTAATTTATTTATAAATTTTTATATATGAACAAAACAAAATAAAATAATAATAAATAGAACAACGAACAAAATTAAAATTTATAAATAAATGAAAAACTATTATTTAAATATTTTTGTTTAGTTAAAAACGCACATAATAAATGTATCTTCCACAAAAATAAATTATTAAATAAAATAATAATTAAAAATAAATGTTTAAAAAAAATTATAAAAAAATTCTTCTATTGTACAACTTTGCATTTATTAATAAATAACAACCATTAATAAAATATATTAATTATATGCAAATTTAATATATATATAGTTATTATAAATATAATAACTATAAAAAATATTATTAATTGAATTGCAAATAAATAACAAATGTTACATATTTATGTGTATTGTGGCGCAAATAAAAACTTAATTATATACATAATAATAAATTAAAAATAAAGATTATAATATAAAGTTACAATTGTAAACAAATAAAATAAAAGAAGAATAAATAAAATTATAAATAAATAAAGTTAAATGAACATAATAAGTTGTTTCTTATTATTACTATTAATATAAAAAAAATTATATTTGCCCAAAACGTTCAAAAGAGGTCAAACAAAATACAAATAAATTTGTCTCAAAATAAATTTTTGAATATGTTATGATCTCAGCTATTATAAAAACTTAATGGTTACAAGAAGACCAAAAAGTCAAAAATTTCAAAAGGTCTAGGATCAAGAATATTGGTAGCTAGAATCCATAGCTCACAGTTAAAACATCGTATTGGTCAAAACGTGTAAAAATGATGTTTATACCCAATCTAGTTTCCTCAAACGTCATATTCAAAAAGTTTCCATCTATCAAAATATTAGAATAGCATTTGTTTATAAGACCCTTACAGTTATATACATAGTTCACAGTGAAAACACAAAAATATTCAAATGGAAAAATTCTGGATACAGAATGGCCTAGCTTTGCGTGGGCAACGATACAACCATAAACACAAACAGTGGTGAGCAAAAATGGATCAATAAATGGAAAATTCTTATTTCTTTAGTACTATAGCTTTATAGAAGAAAATAAAGAATAACTCCTTTATGTATTTTATCATTTAAAGTATATTTTAAAAGTTAAATAGCACAGATTTAGTTATTCAGTTAAATTAAAACTGTAATAGTAAAAAAATATTAGTTCACATTCTTCCAATTTTGCACGAATTCATTTTAGGTTATAATTTAATATTTATCTAATATTTTGTCCATAATCCTTTATTCGCAATCACGCTGGCTACTCCTTTTGGCATACTTTCTACCAAATGCTCAATGGTAGAAGATGTAATTTTTACCCATTCTGCGCTTATTCGCTCCCATAGCTCATTGATATTTTTGGGGGTTCATCGTATAATCTCGCAAACGCCTTTTAAGGATTGCCCACAAATTCTCTATAGGATTTAAATCTGGGCTTTGTGCTGGTCATTTTAACATTTTAAAGTTTTATTCAGACAACCATTTTTGCACAACTTTGGAAGCGTTTTTGGGATCACCGTCTTGTTGGAAAACTATTTTCTTGATGGAACTTGGCAAATTTTCTTTTAAAATAGTTAAATACACTTTTTGTTCATAATTCCATTTATTTTTACCATAGGATCAATACCCCATCATGTAAAACAGCCCCAAACCATCAAACGTCCTCCATCATGTTTCATAGTCTCTTTGAGTTGGTGTTTTTGTAACTTTTCACCAGGCCTGTGCCAATAGTAAACCTTTCCATCTGATTGGTAATGGTTTATTTTGGTTTCATCTGACCACGTTGCCAATCGTCTACACTCCAAGTTTTTTGCTCTTTTGCAAGCTTCAAGCGAACTTTTACATTTTTCTCGGATAGAGTTGTTTGTTTTTGTTTGATACAACTGACAAATCCAATTATTTTAAGTGCTCGTCGGGCTGTCCTATCTTTACAGTTTTGTTGATGCTTTTGGCTGCCTCTAAAGGTGTTTTATTTCTTCGGGTGGTAGTTTTTTCATTTAAATGTCGTTCCATCAGACGAGCATATTGGTCGGACGATAATTCACTTCTCCCTTTCTGGTCTTGTGTTGGGCCAGGTCCTTTGACCAACTAAACACACAGTCAACATTACACAAACTAGCAATTTTTCTTGAAGAGTACCCCTTTTCAATCAATGATTTGATAGAATTCTCTAGTTCTGTGCTTATTTTGCTCATAACTAAAACTCGTATAGTAAAATCGACTGAAAATTCCGTTCGACGAATGAAAACTAATGAAAAATATCTCGAAATAGCATGTAAACCAAAATAAATAATACATATTTGGAAATTTGTTTTTAAAATTGTAGAAAATTTTGAAAACGAGCAAAATTGGAAGAATGTGCATTGTAACATATTTTAAATTATGGCAAGCTTAGTTCAATAAGTAACGACTACTTTTGTTATTCAAGAATTTTCCACTGAAATATAAAACTCAAAAAGCTGTATACTTTTATTTTTCTCTATAAACATTAAAAAAGCTGAAAATCTAACCATTGTCAATTTATTCATCCATTTTTGCTCGCCACTGTAAATATAGACAGAGAGAGCCGAAGGATACTTGCTGAATGACGGAAGGCTGATAAACATATAAACAGACCCTAAATTTCAAGAATCTGTCAGTAATATCAATTTCCAAACTCTGTCTAGGTGGCAGTGAAAGTAGTTTAGAAGGTCTCGCGGTCGATTCCCGATGGTGACCATAAATCTGGATTGGGTGTTTTTAATATGTGTGAATGTGGTTTGAACTGTGAGTCCTATAGTGGCACCTGACACCTGTAATCATGTCCGCCTTCTTTAATTATTATTACCTATCTTTTAAGACCTCGGACTTAAAAGGAACAAATGTATCAAAAACGAACTCATAGCATGAAAATTATTCATACCCAATTAATATTTAATATATGTCACAGAATGTAATTAAATACCATTCAGTACTGCAATCTAAAATAATTCAAAAGCGAAAATTCGCGGAAAAAACGGTTTCTACCATTCGAAAATAGAATTTATACTAACTAAAATTTTAAATTAATTTGTTAAAGAATAGTTAGTCGTTGTTAAATGGCAGAGTTAAGTTTAATCGAACAGTTACGAATACTGGCAGACATACATATATTTCAGTCACAAAACCTACTGAAAAGGCAAAATTCTATAAGTCGATATGAACCAGTATTAAATGAACTTATCGCTATGAAGTAACCGCTAATGTACATAATAAGGAAATGTATCTGGAGGTTGCGAATGTACAAGATCATAAAAATACAATTACCTAATTTGATATTTACAATAGTTTTAATGACTGATGAGGTCGAAATGAAAACTTTAATTAAAGCTTTAGGGTGTTGTAAATATGTTATTCATTTTGTAGCTTGTTCCAATTACAATGTAACTCTACAACCATAGTATACGAGTATATTAATTGTTGATTTCAATCATCAAAAGATGTTCTATGCTTGTACTCAAATGTGTTGGCATTGGATTTGGAATATAATTTATGTGCTTTAACAAAAGAATGTCCAATTTTTCTTTCTAGTCCAACTAATGGTTTCAACTACAAATTAAATAACTATACAACTTATTATCTACGACACAAGTTAAATACATATTGTTATCGTTGAAAATATTTATAGCGAGGTTATTCGAATCTGGTGATATTTCTGGATGGCTTTCGTTATGTTGGCTTTGAGGGCAGTAATTGCTTATGGTTTATTTGTGTAGACGTGTGATATAAGATAGTTTCAAAACAAAGCACTAAAGTACATTTAACCGCAAAATCTTGATGGTCTCTTTATGTTCTATTAGAATCACATATCAATCTTTTGAAGGCACAAAATTTCCATATCATTTATCTGTTCACTTTCACGCGTAACAATAATTTATTTAAAACGCTAATGATTTATAAAATTCTTTATAACCTTATACGGTATTAGATCTTAATTTCATTTCGAATTATAATCAACAATTTCAACTATACCTACTCATTTTTTGGATCACACCCGCGTAGACTAACCCTAATAGTTTAACCAGTACATCTCTGTTTTCAAACATTTTATGAAGGTGTTTTAATATACAATGTGTAAGCTAACGGACATTGAGTTACATCGTAAGGAAAACTGAGTACCAGATCTAGGTTCGCTCGTTCGATATCTTGACGTTTGACGTACGTGCATCTAACTCCTACAAAATTTCATCCACCAAAACTCTAATGACGTTCTGTTTTTGTTTATTATGTGCTGACTAATACAATGGAAAGTTTATGTTTAACCAGATTATACAGTGATGGCTTAAACAATACGCATACCTGAATTCCGTTGTAGAAATACTAAAAAGATTTAGTATTGTCGTTATACTATTTAAAATGCTTATCCAGATATAAATAGACTGAGTGTGATTCGTGTTTTCCATGCTTAACTCTTAAATGGTTTATCATTCCTACTAATCTTTATTGTTGAATTGTAAAAATATCAGAGAGTTCAATGAGGTTCCATAAGCTCAATTATATAGCCACAGGCTATATTCATTTATCATTATCCAAAAAGAACTAGATCTTGCAAAAGCCATTTTTAAATAAGTCCAGGATAATAAATTAGTATACTGGAAAGAATAAGTTTTTTGATTTACTTTTTTTAGTAACCATAAAGGTAGTTGGTTACCAGCCAAATGGCACTGTATTTAAAGCTTTATATGATTCATACAGCAGATGCAGTACGTTTTGAGTTCCAACCCAATTGTAAATTTTTGATATATATATATATATATATATATATATATATATATATATATATATATATATATATATATATATATATATATATATATATATATATATATATATATATATATATATATATATATATAAATCGGATCTAAACCCATAGCAAACAAACAATATTAAACAAACAAATCATTATTTGTTAAAAATATCTACTAAAAGTCAATAATAGGTTGAAATATTATGAGGTAACAATGTGCGACACCATATGCTCAGGCTAGGTTCGCTCGTTCGATATCTTGACGTTTGACGTACTCCTACAAAAACTTTCATCCACCAAAACTCTAATGACGTTCTGTTTTTGTTTATTATGTGCTGACTAATACAATGGAAAGTTAATGTTTAAAATATGTATTAATAAATTAAAAAGCCACTGAATAACATTTCTGCTCTGTCTCAGTATTAGTCCATAATTCACCTTGATTAACACGCGAGTTGGACGTTATGGAAAACATAATATCAAATACATTTGGTAGGGTAAAATCGATAAATCCTTGTACTCGTATATTATAATACTCTATGGCCTAGAAGCCATAAACGACCCTTACCGCGTTTCAACTGAGAGTACCAACCTTACGTACCCATTTTAACGTATTTATGTAGGTGGTCAGCCCAACGAATGCTTTTACTCACAATCGCTTTTTATTTCATCCGGTGCATGTTAATTTTTCGTCATCGGCAAACATCGAACTCGAGACCGCGGTGCGATGAGAAACTCTCTTAACCATTAAGCTACAACCGGTAACACTCGTATTAGACCTAAAAATAAAACTCATCCAGCATTGTGGCCGAAAGAATATCAAATAACTCTGCAAAAAAATATGGTGTTCTTCTAATCCACAATAAGAACAAAGAAGAACAATAAGAGTTTATGTGAGATGTGGACTAAGATCACTATAATAAAGTCTGTAAAACATATAAATATGAACTAAGAATTAAAAACCAATTTATGAAACTTCTAGTAATAGTAGTTCAGCGTCTCCAAATTATATTTTTCCAGCCAGTCAAATCATTATTAAACAACACACATTTATTCAAAATCCCATTTTACAATTCCATTTGCTTAAACTGCAATGTAATAACCCAATAAGAAAGGCAAGTGACGATTACCTGAAATATTGAAAAGCTTATTTTAAGTTTATGAAAACTGAATTTAATTAGCTATTTCACTCACATTGAAAAAATGTCGTAAATCCACAGTAATCATGTCGAATAGCACAATTTCAGGATTAATATGAAAATGCCGTAAGTTTGTCACATCCATCTGCAATATAAAAAGTAGTAACACTGTCGATTGTTTTAATAGTTGATATAACAGTACCATATAGTTTTCTTCATTCGATTTGCAAGCATTATAGTAATGCATCCTATTTAACTTCTGTACAAAACGAGCTTCATACAAATGTATACGATTAACAATCGAAGTTAGCTCGTATAATAAATAGTAGACAAATATAAACATAACCATGGACAGTAGTCCAATAACAAATAATGATTTATTCGATTTATCGAGAGTAATAATGGTTACAAACGACGTTAAATTGACAACAAAGCTGACAATTTGCTTAATTAGCACAACAACTAGATGTATACTAAACACCTCCCGAATTGGTTTCAAAATCTGTTCGTTAAAAAAATCGTTTAATTTTAAAGCTTTATTTATTCGACTGGACCATGTTATCTGTTCTTCGTGCCGAAATATGTTTTCTACTTTCTCAACCAGGGTCACATTCAGCACAGTATCAACAATTTTTATTAAAAATAATAAATAAATCATATTCATATTGTTTATTATTGCGATAAACGTAAATAGTTTATAATGAGAATAAATCATATCACTAGGTGGCTCTAGTATAGAAAGGACGACAGTAGATGTGAATATTAATGTTAATAGTATAATGATAAGTGCTAGAAATTCCTTAAGATTTACGTAGATGTTCATTTGATTTATCAAATCAGAAAGATTTTTTAAAACAAGCACATGACGGTGATACATTATAATCAGAACCAATAAGTTTATATTAAACGTCATCAGCTCGATGAGAAGAAACATATAATTTACAATCCGCATAACGGTATTACGATAATTAAGTAGAAAATCAATATGTAATTGGTTGGGCACATTGTAAGTAAATGGGCCTGGTGAATTTATCGCGCACCACAAAAAAACACAGTAGAATGTATAAAACATTTTGGTGGATAAGTTTGTCGGCGATTTTGGGATAAACGGACATATTGCAAAAATTGAAAGTATTTTGATGATTATGTTAAATTGGACACAACTTTTAGTGAGCTTCATTGCTATGCAACTAATTCGATAGACACCAAATTTTATATTTACTCGTTATAACGCCCTTTATGTTAATGATAATTATAGAAAACGAAATACATGTGATTAGAAAATTATATGGTGCGGTTAATTACCAGATTATACAGTGATGGCTAAAACAATACGCATACCTGAATTCCGTTGTAAGACTACTAAAAACATTTAGTATTGTCGTTATACTATTTAAAATGCTTATCCAGATATAAATAGACTGAGTGTGATTCGTGTTTTCCATGCCTAACTCTTAAAGGGTTTATCATTCCTACTAATCTTTATTGTTGAATTGTAAAAATATCAGAGAGTTCAATGAGGGTCCATAAGCTCAATTATATAGCCACAGGCTATATTCATTTATCATTATCCAAAAAGAACTAGATCTTGCAAAAGCCATTTTTAAATAAGTCCAGAATAGTAAATTAGTATACTGGAAAGAATAAGTTTTTTGATTTACTTTTTTTAGTAACCATAAAGGTAGTTGGTTACCAGCCAAATGGCACTGTATTTAAAGCTTTATATGATTCATACAGCAGATGCAGTACCAACCCAAATAATTGTAAATTTTTAATCTATATATAAGTCGGATCTAAACCCATATCAAACAAACAATATTAAACAAACAAATCATTATTTGTTAAAAATATCTACTAAAAGTCAATAATAGGTTGAAATATTATGAGGTAACAATGTGCGACATCAGATGCTCAAGCAATTTTGGACGGCATGGAAAAGCATACCAGTCCATAGCATAAGTTGGTTAACTTTGAAACAATTTAATATTAGACTATGGTGACCGCCCAGGTGGCTCAGTGGTTAAAGCTGTGCCAGTTGGAGTGGGAGGTACCGGGTTTGAATCCCGATAGGAGCAGGATGCAAAAGGAATTTTTCACCATCTGATTACGATCGGTGGTGTGAATGAACACATCTATGACCCCCTGTTGGAGTGTAGAATTCATGGGCCGACCCATATTCCATAATAGAGCTATGCAATGCGCATATGGTTCTACGTAAATCGAACCTATAGCCGTACGTCCTCGATTTGGCTATTTAGGAGTAAAGTAGGGACGCAAATAAGCGAACCGCGAAATAGCTGGGAGAGCCTTGAACCCCAAAAAAAACAGAATTCATAGTATAAAATATAAAAAAATCGATTACAGCGTTTCAAGCGCTTCTTTACATCACTACAAACAGACATACATTGAATTCATCTGCAGCTGCCGAGTTGGGAATGACAAATAAAATAAGTAATATAAAAGAATCACTGTATATAGAGGAACCCAGAAAACTAATAAATAATTAAATATAATGTGATAATGTCAGGAATACGAACGTAGTAATGTTTAACAATATGTATATGAATTATCTATAAGAAGTACTTCCCAATTCAAAGAAGTTTAATAATCGTGATAATTCTGTATAGTACAGAAAGAACATTTAATCTATTCAGAATAAAAAACAACCAATTTGGTACTAACCAATTTGGTCCATAAGTTGAACATCTTTTAATTTCTCACTTTTTTAAATACTTTCGTCTTCAAAATATTCGTTCCACGAAAAGAACGTTAGACAAGATGTCGATAAATTACAATTTTATTTTTATATTATTCATCCAAGAAGATCTTTTATACTAGGGTCTTTTGAAAAAATTAATATTGACAATTGAGATAATTTTAAAACGAAAACTTAATGAAAACTGCTACAAATTATGAAAAATCCATCGCCAATTCCAGCATAGCAATTATGTATAAATTTCGATGTACTAATCAAGTTTAATTTTATAGAAAGCTGAATGCAACCAAAACTGCTATACATTATTTTCGTGTATGTAACCAATAATCAAACAAATTGATAAAATAGGAAAACTTTTATATGAATTAAATGAATTATATGAATAAAAAAAACATTAAAATAAAATATTTAAATCGCTCTCAAGATCTCACTTGAAAAATCATGAATATTTAAAAAAATTTGATTGAATACATGAATGAAACGCAACAAAATTGATCCAATTTTGAAGCGAATCACAGGCGATGAAGAATTGGTGAAATACGTGAACATAAAACCGTTATTAGACCGTGTATAGAATTTTGCTGTCAGGTTTGGGGTGGAGCATATGGCACTGTCCTCCAGTTGCTGAATAGAGTTCAGCGGCGTGCTATCTGAATAATCCGAGACTCCAGACTTACGAAAGCTCTAGACAGTCTACAACATGACAGCCTACAGAGATGTTGCAGAACTCTGTGTGTTCTATAGATTAATAAATGGTAAATGTTCTGTAGAATTAACGGAGAAAATACCACCATTTGTAACACCATGACGGATAACACGAGGAACGGGTGATGCGCATAGGTTTACGGTGAAGCTGCCGAAACCTCGAACTGAAGATGCAAAGCGCGAATTTATTTATTGAACATCTAAAAAGTGGAATTCGTTGGCAGGTTTTCAGTTTCCGTTGAAATATAAAATGCACAAGTTTAAGCCAGCTATATCAACTTTTACTTGAAGGATTGCGCGTTGGGTGCAGGAGTTCTGACAGTTACAAGAAGCTAAGACAGTCTAAAAGTCCGCCCTGCACCCAAATAAAACTAGAAAAAAGCGCTCTTGATCAAAGGCTTATTAACCCCCTAGTTATTGCAACATGGAAAATTTGGGCCACATTTAAGCAACATCGAAACCATCAATTTGGTTCTGTACCAACTGTCACATTTGAAGTGAGGAAAATCCAAAAGCTTTTGTCGAAACACCATTACATCTATACAACAAATTACTACTTGGTGCGCTTTATATGGGCTGGCGAATCCATTGGTCCATATGTCTTCAAAAACGATAATAGTTGGAATGTTACTTTCGATGGTGAGCGATTTAGGGACATGATTAGAAATTTTTTCGTATCTCGATTAGAAGGTATCAATCTTGCTGACATGTGGTTCCAACAGCGCGCGCTCCAATAATTTACTCAAAGAAACTTTTGACGAAAAAATAATTTCGCGTAATGGTCCATTTATTCTGAGGATCGTGTAATTTAATCCCATTGGATTATTTTCTTTTGGGCTATGTAAAGTCACTTGTCTACGTCGATAAACCAGAGACAATTGAATACCTGAAAATCAACTTTGTAAGAGTTATTGGCGAAATACGACAGCAAATGCTGCGAAAACTTTGTGAAAATCAATGTTCCAGATTGCGCCGTGACGGCTAGACGGCCGAAATGATATTTAAACATTAATGTCATAAAAGATTCTATCCAATAAAGCCCGTTTCATTAATATTAAAAACATATTTCTTTGATTTATTGTGATTTAAACTTGTGCAACTCTATAAAAAACACAACTTTTAAATTACAAAAGAGAAATTATATACTTCCTTTTCAAAAACCAATTACATTAAAGTGGGAAGGCCAAATAAATTATAGTTCCTCCTTCTGTCATCCTATATATAATTAAATAAGTAGATGACACAAAATTTTTTATAGTTTTTATCAAAGATCAGAAATATTATTAATTAATATTACCAATTCCATTGTTCAAAGTACAATGTTGTTGAAAACTAATTTAAAAATCTTCAAACGAATCATCGAAGTGCTGTCATTGCTTTGCATTGTGCCACATATCGACAACACGTCTCGATTTAAGCCATTCAAAAACGTTGGTCTCTATCATCTAGTCGGCTGTTTGCTAATATGGTTCACAACATTTTGGAGTTTTTATGAAATTATAAATTTTTCATTTGACAATTATCGACCAGCTACAATAATGAATATTGTATTTCTTGTTTATTTTATAATTGAAATGTTAAACCTATCACTAAACACTGTATCATTTTATAAAAGTTACGAAGGACATGGAAAATTATTAAAAAATATTTTTCGTCTTAATTCGCATTTAATCGATAGATTTAAGATTAATATAAATCTAAATAAAATTTTAATTCATAATTTGTTTTTGTTTATTCATATTGTAATCGCGTTTGTGCTTAATATGCATCGCTACATTGGAAAGTTTCAAAGTGATAAATCGAAAATCGGTTTCGAATACGCGCGCAAAGAATTCTATCGTAATCTACTACTTACATTTGCAGTTATGTTTAACAACATAAAATTTGTGTATTTTGTATTGCTTGTGAACTTATTTAATGTGTACTTAATCGCGATTAAGGTGAAAATTAACGAAATTTTTAACCATTTTTACATTGAGCGCGAAATCAATAAACGGGCCGTGTTCATAGATCAATTAAACAATTTATTTTTAATTAATACTTGTATCCTTAACAATTTTTTAATTAATTTAAATCCTATATTTAATTTTGTTTTAATATTTATACTCATCAATACAATTGTATTTATTGTGTTCCACACGTTTTCGGTTGGCTTGTTGTTAGTTATGAATCGGGCGTCTTTATGACTATTAGGATTAACGATTTTTCTCTTAATTTATTTTTATTTAAAACTCTCGGCTTTAATTAAAGGAGTAGACGATGTGAATAGCACAATTCAAGACTATAAACGTTTGTTTGTTAAATTTAAGCCCAAAACTGATGACGTGTATGGAAATTATGTGGTAAGCATCTATAATAAGAAATTCGCTAACGTATAGTTTATTAGGATTTTTATTGGGATTTGCCTTCAATTTAAAATTGTATTAGCTAATAGTGCCATAAGACTGTGATAGTACCATAAATATTTTGACTGTACCATAATTAATATATTTGTTATTTTTAGCTAACCATGACAAATTTACGGCTGCTTCACTTGGACATAAAACTTTCAATTTTTGATTTGTTTCCAGTCGATATGAAACTTCTTCACAACGTACGTCAAGTTTATGTCTTTGGTATTTTAACTATAACAATATAAGATTGTTTTATTGATTTTAGATATTTACTACATGTATGACATATTTGGTTATTATGCTCCAGTTCAGATTAATGGAAATTACAAAGTAATTATGGACTCGTATAATAAAAATTATTTGCCGAAAGTCTTATTTAACGTGCTCATGTACTCACATAAATTGTAAAAAAAAATTGATACATATATCTGTATTTATACATAATTTCTAAGTTACACTAAAATTAATAAATAATAAAAATAATTAATGTTAAATTTAATTGTTCTTATTATCGTTTCTGATTGTGGAAAACGTAATCAAAATAGTTTAATTTAGGATGATTCTTCAAGATTCTCGTAATGAAGTGCCGAATATCCCTGCTATTACACCCAATGAGGTGCTTTTGGTCATCTATGGAGGGGTGCTCCCATATATTTTAATATAATACGCGCATTATAAAAACTAAAAGAGTTTGATCGCCCAGGTTGCGCAGTGATTAAAACGGTGCGGCATTGAGTGGGAGCAGTACGATCTGGGCAGTACGATTGGTGGTACGAATGAACTCATCTGAGACCCAGTTGAGGTTAGAATCCGTGTTCCGTCCCATCTTTCCACATCAGCTAGGCAATGTGCAGATGGTTTCTACGTAAATCGGACCTATAGTCCGAACGTTAAGTAATATAGTGGGAAGTCACAACGAGCCAATATAGCCTGAGTGACAGATAACACTACAACAAAAAAAAAAGGATTAGAGTGTTTCTTCCACGATGCTTTTTCGTCACAGATACGACAGTAATTCCCAAAACCGCCACAGAAAAAAAATCAGCAGTAGTTTAAAAAAAACCGATACAATCAAAAAAATGCCACATGATTTTTCACCAAAAATAATAATTTTTAATTTAAAAGAATTTTACCTTTTGTTTCTCAGGATAAATAAAAATTAAAATAAAAAATTTTAATTTAAGAAAACCAATATTATTTTTGACTTTCGATTTTAAAAATAATTCATTTCCTTCAAAATTTCTAATTTAAAATGGATTCCTCTTTAAATTAAAACAAACAAAAAATAGGTTTAATAAAAAAATAATTTTATTTCAAAATAGAAATTTATTTATTTCAAATTTAAACAGTTGATATAAAAAATAACTATTATGTCAAAAATTATATAATTTAACTCATAAAATAATAATTACAAATATATTTATATAAATAAATATATATATATATATATATATATATATATATATATATATATAAATATATATATATATATATATATATATATACATATATATATATATATATATATATATATATATATATATATATATATATATATATATATATATATATATATATATATATATATATAAATATATATATATATATATATATATATATATATATATATATATATATATAATATATATTATATATATCTATATATATATATATATATATATATATATATATATATATATATATATATATATATATATAATATATATATTATATATATATATATATATATATATATATATATATATATATATATATATATATATGAATGTGTGTGTTTGTGTGTGTGTGTGTGTGTGTGTGTGTGTGTGTGTGTGTGTGTGTGTGTGTGTGTGTGTGTGTGTGTGTGTGTGTGTGTGTGTGTGTGTATGTGTGTATATGTGTGTGTGTGTGTGTGTGTGTGTGTGTGTGTGTGTGTGTGTGTGTGTGTGTGTGTGTGTGTGTGTGTGTGTGTGTGTGTGTGTGTGTGTGTGTTTTTTTTTTTTTGTTTTACGTAGGAAGATGGAAATTTTAATAAAAACATTTGGAAACCCGTGTTTCCAAACGACACCGGATTTTTACCGGGTAAAACCATCTCCCTTTTACCATCCTGTTTTATCCCTGCGGTACCACCAATCAAGGCATTCCTTCGCAGGGCAGGGTAGAGCTAAAAGCTCACTCATAGACAAGTCACGATTGATCCATTGGGTATTTCTGTGGTGTCACGTTGCTGCTGACATGGCAGCTCTTCGTTCGTCTTGTCTGACTTTCTGCATTATGCTGGTAATGATCAGGCTCGCCTTATTCCAGTTTTCTTCAGAGCCAAGCATGTATTGTACGAGGCCATGTGGCGTTATTGGCTCACGTGTATACTGTTCGATCAAGTGACGTTCTTCTTCAAATCGTACACATTCCAACAGAACATGTTCTGCAGATTCTGTTTTACCCTCACAGTAGAGGAAATTTTAATAAAAACATTTGGAAACCCGTGTTTCCAAACGACACCGGATTTTTACCGGGTAAAACCATCTCCCTTTTACCATCCTGTTTTATCCCTGCGGTACCACCAATCAAGGCATTCCTTCGCAGGGCAGGGTAGAGCTAAAAGCTCACTCATAGACAAGTCACGATTGATCCATTGGGTATTTCTGTGGTGTCACGTTGCTGCTGACATGGCAGCTCTTCGTTCGTCTTGTCTGACTTTCTGCATTATGCTGGTAATGATCAGGCTCGCCTTATTCCAGTTTTCTTCAGAGCCAAGCATGTATTGTACGAGGCCATGTGGCGTTATTGGCTCACGTGTATACTGTTCGATCAAGTGACGTTCTTCTTCAAATCGTACACATTCCAACAGAACATGTTCTGCAGATTCTGTTTTACCCTCACAGTAGAGGCAATTTGGGTCGTTCACATGTTTGTACTTGTACAGGTATTCCCGAAAACAACCATGCCCCGATAGCAGCTGCGTTAGATGGTAATTAACATCGCCGTGTTTTCTGGTTGTCCAGTCCAATATATCAGGGATCATCGCAAAAGTCCAACGTCCCTTCATGGACGTTCTCCATCTATCTTGCCATTCTCTGATGCTAGAAGCTTGTACGTCCTCGCGTGTGTACTGGTTTTCCCCAAGTCTTATTGCTCTGAGTGTTTGAGCCTCTCTTACAGCTATATCAATTGGCATCCTGCTCGCTATAACACAAACAGCCTCATCAGACACCGTACGAAATGCACAACAGATTCGTAATGATGTCAATCTGAAGACTGTGGTTATTTCTCTGACGTAAGATGGCGTTCTGGTAGCTCGTGCCCAGATTGGCGCAGCGTACATTAAAATAGATGTGTTTACACTGGCCAACAGTTTCCTTATCGGCTGCTTCGGTCCACCAATGTTTGGCATCAATCTTGCAAGGGCGGCTCCAACTCGCTTGGCTTTGTCACCAGCATACTTCAAGTGCTCCCTAAAATTCAGCCTGTGATCCAAGATGACCCCAAGGTATTTCAGGTATGGACTCGATCGTATCGTTTGATTTCCAACTTTAATCTCAATGGTTTCTACCACTTTCCGACTACTCATCAATACAACCTCCGTTTTTTGTTCAGCTAATTGCAACCCTGCATTATTGAGCCATAAACTAACACTTGCAATCACTTGGTTACAGTTATGAACAACGTCTAATTTATTTTTGGCTACTACAACTATGGCAATGTCATCTGCATATCCGACAATCGTGGTGTCATATGCTGCGTTCGCTCTTTGAGAATATCATTATACATGACGTTCCACAAGAGAGGTCCTAGCCCTGATCCTTGAGGTACGCCTCCTGTGATATTGTACGTCTTGGGTCCTGCCTCGGTGTCATATATCAGAATTCTTCCTTCAAAGTAGTTGGCTATTATCCGGATAAGGTACTCAGGAACATGCATCTCGTTTAAGGCACGCATAATTTTACTCCAATTAGCAGAGTTGAATGCGTTTTTGACGTCTAGAGTGATAACAGCACAATACTGTTTCTTACCGCCAAGCCACCTTTCACCCGCTAACGCCTTCTGCGCTAAGTCACATACTAAGCTAATTGCATCTATGGTAGACCGCTGTTTTCTAAAGCCAAACTGACGTTGAGAGAGACCACTGTCACCTTCAGAGAATTGCTCAAGTCGATTGCAAATTATCCTTTCAAATACTTTTCCTGCTGTGTCCAGCATGCATAGTGACCGGTAGGATGATGGCTCCTCCGGTGGTTTGTCACCTTTTGGGATTAGTACCAGTCGTTGCCGTTTCCATTGCTCAGGAAATATACCTTGCTTCAGACATGCATCATAAATATCCCTGAATATTGCCGGGTTTTTGTTGATTGCAGTCTTTATCACAATGTTTGGAATACCATCTAGCCCAGGCGAGCTATTTGTAGTTATTCTCGATGCTGCTTGTATGACCTCATCAACAGTGACCGCAGGAATACTTTGGTCGTCAACTTGCATCACGCGAGTAGACAAAGAGAGTTCATGTTGAGGAAAGAGACCAGACACTAGCCTGGCCATAATTTCCGGGCATACTGGTGCTACTGCATGTATTCCCTTGACTCTGGTTAACACAATCCTATATGCACTGCCCCATGGGTTGTTCTGTACTTCATCTCTGAGTAGATTGAACGATTGGCTCTTGCTATGTGCGATTGCTTTTCGAAGTTCTTTACGCTTTCCCTTGAATTCACTGTGAATCTGTTCATAATTCGTGTGATTCCTTCGACGAGTACATTTCCGGCGGAGTTTTAAACAGTCTTTCCGCAGGTTAGCAATAGCTTCATTCCACCAGAATATCGGAGGTCGTCCATTCCCTTTCCCTTTGCGTGGCATTGTTGCATCACAGACCTTTGTAAGATATTTCCCAAGCTGCTTTGCCCCATCCACTGCATCTGTTTTTGGAGCTTCGATATTATTTACAATGAAGTCTAGCATTTCCATGTCCAATTCTTTCACTTTCCAGCCTTTTTCCTGTGCTTTCCGCGTCGCTTGACTTAGGTGAAATCTAGTCGGCATTCGGGTGTGAGTATAGACATCAGCCACTTTCCATTGCATTACTCTGGAAAGGGCCCTGCTCGCAAAGGTGATGTCCACTTTTGAGCCACATCCTCCTTTGGAGAATGTGTCCACATTTCCATGATTAAGAAGCACTAGATCCAACCTTGCGAGTGCCTCTAGTACTGCCATTCCTTTTGGAGTGGTTCTTTTACTGGCCCACTCTACTGCCCACGCGTTGAAATCACCGCCTATGATAATGGGCGTTTTTCCCATCGCATCTCTCGTTAAATGATCGAGCACTTCCTCAAGCTCTTGCAGTTGTGCACTTGGTGGAATGTAGCAGCTGTAAAAATGAATTCCCCTAATTTTGGCATGAACAAACCCTTCATGCTGTCTGTTAGATTTGAGTTCAAACGGCAATGTTCCACAAGTCCAGATGGCTGCTTTGCTTGCCTTGTCTTCCACCCAGTTTCCATTCCCAGTAGGAGTCTTGTACTGCTCACTTATAAGTACCACATCCGCCTTTTGTTCTCTCGCTGTTTGCGTCAAAAGATCTTGAGCCGCTTCACAGTGATTTAAGTTTATTTGTATACACTTAATCATTGCGAATAGTAACAACCTCCAGCGCTTTTTTGTACGCCGGGCACTTCATATTCCCCGAAGGATGCTTGTTGCCACCTGCGCAGTCTGGTTTGCATAGGACACACTTTGGTGGTTTTTCGCACGCTTTGGCTACATGACCTTTTTCTCCACATTTGAAGCACACTCCGGTTCGGTCAACCTCACCTTTGCAGGCTCTTGCTACGTGTCCATATTCAAGACATCTAAAGCAACGCGTTAACGTAATTCGTTCCCGAAGCCTGCATCTCACCCAGCCAATTCGGATTCGTCCGGCTTTAATGAGTATTTGGGCCGACCGAGCGGGAAGACTGATGAGTGCTGTTTGGGTACCGTATCGCGTTGGCCTTAGGTATTTGATTGCACTGCTATTCACAGGGCCAATTGTTGTGAATTGGTCCTGAATTGCAGTACAAATCTCTTCCTGTGTGGTCACTTCGTCAATATCATGACATTCAATCAAGATTTCTTGGCTGACAGATCTGACGTTCGCTAAGTTAGCAAGTACTTTTTCAGCGTGTTGCCGAAGCTGGTCGTGCCCTCCACAATTACCTCTTTTTAACTCGAGTAGCAGTTCTCCTTTTGCGGTTTTTCTGATTTTATTAACTTGTTCCCCAAGTTCATTCAGCTCCGAGTTAGCTTTCATCTTTTTAAGGATGTCAGCGTACGAATCAACACCAGTTTTTGAGATGATAATAGCATCTGGACGCGGTGTTTTCCATCGCCGTTTAGTCGCATGTACTTCCAGCGATCGGACCATTTTTTTCATTTTCCCCCTTTTCCTCCGGACTGTTTGCCAACCCTCAACGTTTGATGTCTGGGGAGCTTTCTTAGTTTCACTATCGTGAGGGTTCGCCTGAACATCATTTGTCTCCGTCGGTTTAGCTTTTTCCGGCGTTGGTACCTTAAGTCTCCCAACCTCCGCTGGTAATGCTTTTCTTACCCGAGACGCAGGATTATATCTCGGAATATGGAATGCTGTCTCGGCAGCCTCACAACGACTTATCTCCTTTTTCTTGGGTACTTACAATTGTTTTTGCAAGGGAGATGTTTGGGAGAAACTAGTTTTCCGTTCCACCGAAGTGGCTCCAACATGCGCTTCCATTTCTACAAGTTTGTAGAAATTTTTGATGCTTTCGATTGCATCCCTCATTGGCTGGTGTATAGAACGCCGTTTGCCATCTTCTAACATGTCAGCTAGGCTTTTTATTTGCGCCCCTAGCTTTTGAAAATTTGTTAGAGTACTTGGTACTGAAGATGGCCCTCCCGTATAGTTATTTCTCCTATCGTTGTCACACTGCCGTTTGTGCACTTGAATTTCACTTTGGTGCTCATTTGCTCCATTAAAGTTTGGTGGTGACGACCTCGCTCTTTTGCTGCTGTCAGGCATTCCTTTAATTGGCGACCTCTGCATAATATTGCTCCTTTCAAACGGACTTAACATTACTCCCCCACTTGCACTGACGCCTACGGTGGCTTTCCCATTGTCAGTAAGCGTGCTATTCCTCATTGCAGCTACGCTTGCCTCGGCCATGACTGCGACTAACGTGGGAGTCAATGGCACCTTCACTGGTGAATTGCGGTTGTTTGATCTCGACGGTGTTGAGCCCGCTTGCTCTCTCAACAATTCCGCCGGTACTGGGTTTCCGACTCCCTGCACCGTAATGTGTGTGTGTGTGTGTGTGTGTGTGTGTGTGTGTGTGTGTGTGTGTGTGTGTGTGTGTGTGTGTGTGTGTGTGTGTGTGTGGTGTGTGTGTGTGTGTGTGTGTGTGTGTGTGTGTGTGTGTGTGTGTGTGTGTGTGTGTGTGTGTGTGTGTGTGTGTGTGTGTGTGTGTGTGTGTGTGTGTGTGTGTGTGTGTGTGTGTGTGTGTGTGTGTGTGTGTGTGTGTGTGTGTGTGTGTGTGTGTGTGTGTGTGTGTGTGTGTGTGTGTGTGTGTGTGTGTGTGTGTGTGTGTGTGTGTGTGTGTGTGTGTGTGTGTGTGTGTGTGTGTGTGTGTGTGTGTGTGTGTGTGTGTGTGTGTGTGTGTGTGTGTGTGTGTGTGTGTGTGTGTGTGTGTGTGTGTGTGTGTGTGTGTGTGTGTGTGTGTGTGTGTGTGTGTGTGTGTGTGTGTGTGTGTGTGTGTGTGTGTGTGTGTGTGTGTGTGTGTGTGTGTGTGTGTGTGTGTGTGTGGTTAGAAATAAATAACATTTTTTGTTGAATTCATTTTGTTGTTTTCATTTATTAATTAAAATTATTAATAAAAGAAGAAATATAATTTATCAAACAGGATTAATTTTAAAATACACTATTTTATATGTGCACATATCATTTTCATACTTGTGAACAATTCATACTTGTGATTGATGAATCAAGAATGCTTTGGTTTAACATACTGATTCCTGTATTCTTGGATTTTAATGACAAATTTTTTAAAGCTCTTTTTGGGATTTTTGATTTATATCGTTCAAAAATATACTCATTTCTTTTATTTATTTCTTTTAATACTCTCAGACATTTTGTCGAAATTTTTCCCAAGTGCGATGCTTCGCGACATCGTCTTTTGATATTTGAAAAATAATTTTCGACATAACTGTTGCTTAGTCGACCAGTTTTAATAAGTAATAATATATTTTTTTATGAATTTTTTAAAATTTGAGGATTATAGAAAGAGTTTATTGAATACTTGCTCATTGGGCGTAAAATTATTATATATTTGACTAAAATCGTGGAAAAAAGGGCTTTGTTCAAATATGGATTTAGCAAATAAATCTTTATCATATTGAAATACCAACTCATGATGATCTTCAATCAAATCCGAATTTATTTCATTAGCTTTTAATGATTCTTTCATAATTGCATTGAAAGCAGCAACAGTCTGTTCATTTGTAAATTTCGATTTTAATAAAATTACAAAATTTGCAAATATGGATTTCACTTGATTATAATCCTGAATTTAAAAAAAATTATATATAGTCTCTTGTGTATACTTATTAGGTTTAGTGAATTGTCGAAAATGAGAATTTATATCTCTCATCATATTTTTCATGAGGTGGGAGCAACAGAGATGTACTTTAACATATTGTGAAAATTGTTGATTACTACAGTAGGTTATTTGTTTATAACATAATTTCAAGTATTGAACTATTTATATTCAAATAATTAAAACTTTTCAATGCTCTATTAATTTGAGGGTAACTAAAATCAGTTACCACGGTATTAAAAATTGGCCAAGTTTGAGATTCTTACGTCAAGAAAATCTTAAAAATACATAAGCCGGTCATTATAGTTTCAAATGTATAACTTGCACTGACAAAATTAAAAATTGGAAATGGATCAGAAGGATCATTAGAATAAGTTTCAGGGGTATAACAATTGTGTAATAATACACAGCTCCAGATTCTCTGTTTGGGGCACCCAGTCCACCTGTAGCGTCCATAAAAGCCACAAGTTCCTTATCTTCGTTTTGTTGTTTTGCCATTTAAAGTATATTTTGTTGCATTTTACTATACAATATGACATAAAAGAGAGCTATAGATAATCGCTGGATATACTATGTTTGACGTGCTAATTTTTGGATTTGTATTTTTTTGATATATATCTTGGATATCGTCTTTGTCATTATCTTGCTCTTTTAAAGCAACTGATTTGAATTTTCCTAGAACATCTACGCTTTTGCATTTTTGGACTGTATTACTTTTTTTTTCTAAAATCTTTATCTTCTTCATGGAAAAAAGATTCGGTTAATTGTTCAACTGAAGTTTCTTACAATTTTCAATGTATAATTGTTATATATTTAAACGCGAATGATGCTCGCTTAAAGACGAGCCTCGTGAAAGCTAGAAAACATCGATGCTGTGAGAAAACTGATTAAAGATCGTCATTTGACCTCGTAAAATCGAAGCATGCCTTGGCATTAGTAACAACAGTGTACATTCGATCTTACTGGAACATTTAAGGTGCGGAAGCGCACGTTGGATTCCACATTTGTTGACAGACGCACACTGAAAAAGGTCATGTCTATTGGTGCCACCAGATACAAAAATTCGTTGGAGCTACTACAAAAATGTATACAAAATTGACTGTAAGGATCTTCCAATTCCAAGAAAAACCAATCAAAGTTATGCGAGCTTGGAGCGTTCATCCTGAAACCCGGTAATGTGGCTTCTGTAACTCTTGAAATCAAAAGACCAATTCAGCTTGGTATACGTTGTTTGGCCGAGGTTATCAACGAATTGAAAGAAAAACACCACAACGGCGAATCATTTTGCATCATGATAATGCGAACTCACATCTTACACACATCACATCAAACAAGCGAGGACAATTTTTTTTATTACCTGAAGAAACGATTGAAGCGTTCGAAATCCATGTTTTGGAGCTATCATCTTCTGACTGGCAAAAGTGTTTCGATAAATGGTTTGAGCATATGAAGAATTGTATAGATTTTTGAAGGCGAATATATTGAAAAAAATTATTTTTTTTACATTTTTTTTTAGCTTACTTTTACGGCAGCCCTCATAACTAACAAATTCTATATTGTCCGGTTATCTTGGCTAGTTTTTACTGTAATTAACCTTCTTAATCATCATAAACCTTTTAGGTTTGGACAAAGGTAAAGTCTGGGCCCGAATAATGATTAAAACATTTATGTAAAGGTAGCTCTAAATCTAGCCAGAAAGTTTGTTGATGTGTATCTCAACTAAATTTGATATATAAGCTTAAGAGCTCGCCCGAATTTTTTAAAAACACTGCTTTTAATATAATTTAGAACAGAGTATTTAACCAACACATAGAACCACTTTAAGCTGATGCCAAAATGTAGTTTTGTGTGTTGGAAATGTATTCCATATGGCCATATTTTTGTATTATAAGTATTTGTATTTTTTAAAAATTTCCCATAGACGTATACGTAGATCCCAAGAGAACTATATTATACACAGCTTATAGTATTATAAAACAAATTTTATGTAACATATAGATAACATATTATCTCATAGCATTATTAAGTTTCATCTCATGTTAACCAGACACAAACTTCTAAACCGAAACATGCACTCTGTAATTATTTGATTATTACCATTTATCAGTATACACATGCTAGTTAAATTCCAGACAACTACACAAATATCATTTGATTCAGTTGTTAGTCTGTTAAATTTTGTACCACTAGCAAGTTTATTAATTACAAACTCAGTTGAAAAATGTTAAAATATTTAATAATTTTATTTGGATTAATAAATATTGTACTGTGTAACGAACACCTAAATTACACGGAATGGGCAAAACAATTTAAGGAATACGAAACAACATTACGGGAGCAAATGAGACCTGATTCCTTAGCTGACACAATTCTACTTTTTCGTAAATTAAATAAAGCGACTGAAAGTGACCCGAAGGAATGGGATTGGAAATTACGACCGACAAATAATACTGTATTGAGTCCAGCACATACAAATGTGGAAGACGACGCTTTAAGTGAATTAAACATAATTGAACATAAACTGCGTCAGTTTAATAGCACAACAACCATTAGTCCGGAAGAATTTAAACAAATTCAAACTAAAATCTTAGAAGAACGTAAAATCTTTAAGAAAACCATTTCGAAATATGAAAAGCCAGTACTTCGATTTACGGCGCGACGACAAAGAAATCGTAAACTACAGCAAGAAATATCACGGAAATTAACCGGAACAGGTGGTTCGAGCACCATTCAGGTATGTACAAATATACCGTTAAAAATTATATTGTATTATAATTGGAATAATATTCTAGATTTCTGTGATGCCGATACAAATTATTCTACTATATACATACGCTTGTCAATTACTAAACTGAGTTCAACTAAAATTATGATCAATTCAATAAATATTGGTCCGTAAATTTTATTTTGCAATAATAATAAAGTACACTATCATGTTATTTAATTGTTTCACTATATAGTTGAGTGTTAAGATGTTCAATTGCACTCATTATCGTATCAAGTGGGTTGATTTTTATATACATTTTTATTTTTATTTTTATGTTTAGTTTTAATTGAGTGCAGGGTGGACTTTTTGTGCAGGGTGGACTGTCCTAGCTCCTTGCAACTGTCACAGTTCCTGCAACCGACGTGCGATCCTTCAAGTAAAGATTGATAGCTGCTTTAAACTTGTGCATTTTATACTCCAACGGAAATTCAAAACCGGACAACGGATTCCACTTCCTAGATGTTCGATAAATAAATTCTTCTTGAATGTTCGGTTCGAGATTTTGGCAGCTTCACCGTAAACCTAAGCGCATTAGCCGTTCCTCCTGTAACCCGTCCATTAACCGTTCCTCGTGTTACCCGTATTGCCCGTAACAATGCGGTATTTTCTCCTATAATTCTGCAGAACATTTTCCATTTATTAATCTATAGAACACGCAGAGCTCTGCAACATCTCTGCGGTGCTATAGACTATCTAGATTGTAAGTCTGGAGTTTCGTATTATTCGGATGGCACGCCGCTGAACTCTATCCAGCAACTGGAGAGCAAAGCAATATTCTATACACGGTCTAATAAAGGTTTTATATACCTGGATAACCTGATGCGATCTAAAAAACCGTCTGCATCTATTGAGGAAACTGAGTTTACGTGAAGCTGATTTGGCCAATGCTATAATGTGTTCATTCCATTTTAAATTGTTGCTTATCTGAGCACCAAGCAATTGAGTCACAACCCACAGAAACGTGACCTTTTACCACAAAAGGGTATTCGTTGTGACTTCTTTTACGCGAGAACGTGCATATTTGTGTTTTTTTCTCGTTAAATTTGACCTGATTTTTTAATCCACACTCAAATATTGTACTCAAATCGGAATCAATCGAAGTGATAACTTCCAGCCGTTTAGCGTTTAACTCTGAAGGAGTAGGTTCGGCCTCGAATAAAATAGAAGAGTGCAATGTTGCATCATCGGAAAAACTGTGCATAGGGTTCACAGTGCTATCCAACAAGTCATTAATGTATAACTATAACAAAGACTCTGGCTTTTGGGGAGTGTGTCATTGATGATCTCCCATTTAGCACAACGTAGATATTTCGGTCTTCGAGAAAGCCTTTTATCCACTTGATGGTCATTGAATCCAAGCCGTATGCCACAAGTTTACAAATTAGATTCTCATGCCAAACCTTGTCAAAAGCCTTGGATATATTCAAAGCGATTCCATTTGTTTGCAACATACGTCAAAAAATCGGTTGTGGAGCGGCTTTCGCGGAAGCCATATTGTTTATCTGAAATTATTTTATTAATTCTCAAAATAATTAACCAGTTCTTGGGTAATGCATTTCTCAAAAACTTTAGCCACGGCTCAATTTATATTAAACGGTAGTTTAATATCAATATCAATTGAGGGGTCAGTTTTATCACAACCACGTTTAAGAACCGGTTGCACCATCGCACGTTTGCCAGGCGTTCGGGTATTTACCTTGCTTATAAGTAAGCGGAAAAATTTTAGTTAATACTGGAGCCAAGTCACTGGCAAACTCCTTCAATATTCGAACAGGAATTTCGTCAGGCCCGGTTGCCTTATTTACGTCCATTGCCTTCAGGTTTCTGAAGACAATTTCCTCCGAGATGTTGACAGGATCCATTTTGAAACCACAATACGAAATTGACGGAGATGTAACTTCATCGGGGACAACTAAGATCTAGTTCGAAGTGACGACGTTTTCCAGTAAGTCGGCCTGCAAATATGGATCCACCACCAAAGCACCTTCAGGACTGAAATATTGGCATTGTTTTAGAAATATTGGCAACCGATGGGACCATCTGGTAAAGTTGCAATTGGAGATTTTTAACTCAGAAGCCTTAGCGGCTTTCTTGTTGTCCGTTCCCTTTGCTTCCTTAGCACAGATTTTTTTACTGATGTTACTTGTGGTTACATATTCTTCAAACGAAATTTCAAACGAAAGATCCAGAATATGACTGCTTGTAGAATTTTGACATTTAAATGTAGGATCCCTAACAATCTGCGTAAGATCATGCGAAACAGCAAGCCACTCCGTCTGACGCCCAGCACAGTTCGTATTATGGTGATTCAACCATTCTTTTATGGTGGGCATGAAAGTCACTAACCAAAATTAATTCGAAGTAGGGATGTTCATTGCGAATTTCATCACATTTGTCAGACAAAACTTCGAAGTAATTCATGATTTCTGAATCTGTTTGATTGGGGGATCTATATAAACTAATTAAAAAAAGGATTTTATTAGAAAGTGATATTTTAAGTACAATAGTTTGTGCAGTCTTTGTAAAAAATTCGTACTTCTGATTTCGAGCGTACGGTATGTGGGCTTTAATGAATATGCACACTCCACGTTACAACTCTAATGCTTGTTCCTGGTAGTGCTTGAAGTAGAATTCGTTCTCGTAGATGTTATACGAGATTCTTTTGTTTCCTTTAGCACTAATATGTCGGATCTGCGTGATTCGAGATGTTGATGTGCACAATTTATATTATAGTCACGAGTCCACGGACATTGGCAAAATGGATGGTAAGGCTATCAATTGTATCTTTACGAGGATTATGTCTCGCCCCACGATCCATTGTAAAAAAAACATTTTTGTATGCAAAAAATCAAAAATGCGTAAAATCGTCCCAACAAAAAATAAAAAATGAAATAACAAAAGCTAACCTACAATATTAAAATAAATTAAGGCGGGCGAAATTAAAGCGAACGTAAATAACAAGTAAAAATTATAAAGAAAAAAAAATAGTAAAAAATTAAAAAGTTTTATGGATGTGAAGCCCAACAATTCAACCATTTTAGACGCCTCTTACGACAAGCAGTGGGCGCTGTGATGGAATTTTAAGCGTCCCTCCAATCACACGGGATACAACCATTTTGTTATACATTTATAATAATTAGTAGTTTACACACTTGTTTCATCTTCAGAATCCAGAACCCCTATATTCACTTCAGTTGAATTTATTTTTCGTAGATTCCACTCGTAGTGTCCACTTCTTATAGATCATCTGATTATGACTGAGAAGCTTTCCTCCAAATTCACTTGATCTATTTAAAATAAAAGATTATCGGCGAAAATTGTACATTGGATGCTTATCGATTTCAAGTATATACGAAGAGAAACAATATTTTTTCCGAAAAGAAAGATTGCGTTCGACTTAACTGTTTTAACAATAATATTATTACACAATCATCCAATTTTGATTTCACTCTCTTCGTGTATTGGTGTCCCTATCTTGTGATAAGGCAACCTAAACTCGGAACTTATTGAAACTAGTGTTATAGGAAACCACCATTACGAATTATATTTTATAGGATATGGATATATATCCATATCCATATATATATATATATATATATATATATATATATATATATATATATATATATATATATATATATATATATATATATATATATATATATATATATATATATATATATATATATATAGTAAAACCTCGATATAACGGATCCCGATATATCGAACGTCGGATAAACCGGACACATTTTGGTCATATGGGTACTCGAACACTGTTGCGTTCAAAGAAACTTAACCGCCGACTTTTTCGCCAAAGCAGCTATCTTAGTATTACAAAGTTTAAGAGAAGAATTCAAAACTTTATTCATTACGAAGAGCATGAGCCTCTTCTACTTATCGAAACATTAATTTCTTCATTAGTGACCTTTATCTGAGGTTAAGTAAATACATTTAGGACTTGCAGAGAGAATATGAATCGGTATTCTTGCGGGTCATGGTCTAACTTATTTAAAACACTAAAAATATATTTAAATGTGCGTACTATCCAGGGCAAAAATCATGTATTTTATATAACGGACAATCGGCTATAACGGACTGCCCTTGTTCGAATTAGTCCAGTATATCAACACTTTACTGTATATATATTTATATATATATATATATATATATATATATATATATATATATATATATATATATATATATATAAACGTGTCCACGATTATGTAATAAAGAGCAAAGTTAAAGGTTATATGAAAGCAACCTTTGTAATCACATTTGTTTGTGCTAAACTTTATTGAAACTATTTCTACAGAACTCAGTTTGAATATATTATATAATTGTACCAGTAATTTATTTTCAAATTATCAGCTTCAAAACTTCTATCTTGACATCTCGATCAATCTAAATTGAATCATAATAACAAAGTAAGTGATGCACGTAGTAAATATCTGAAAATGAACAGTAACATTTCATTTCTTAAGTCTTAACTTTTGAATCTTATTCACAGTCAACTTACTGTAAAGAGGAGTCGTATGTCGATCGGAAATAAATCAAAAACTGCTAATTTGATATCCATATGGAGAAGCCGCAAATAAGACATGGTGATCTAAAAACATTAATTAATATTACTTAACCCACTATCAGTCAGATACTAAATTTTAATTTACTACATAATTCCAGTAACCGTCATTTTGGCGCAGCTTAACTCCAGCAAACAAACGTTTATACTTGTCGATGATACAATTCGCATAGTGTACACTTCCAGTGATGGCCGAAAATTTTGAATAGAAATAAGTTAAAATGAAAAATGTCAAGTAAACTAATTTAAATGTTGGCCTGTGCATTTGTAACCAAATCCCAACGGAAATCGTATAAAATACAACGAATACAATTGCATTGACAAGTATAAACATTAAATCAAAATTAAAAATTTCGCTTAAAACATTTATCATGATTTTCAGTATACAATTATTTAATTGAAACAAGTCGTTAAATTTATTTATTAATACGATCCGTTCCTCGATGTCATTCACGTTACGTAGTTGCTGTAAAATGTCTTTAATTTTACGCTTGATCCCACTGAGAAATCTATTTAATGTGTTCACCAACAATACGAAATAAATAAATTTTAAATTGTTGAGACCAATGGCGAATAATAGGAAGAGATTGCGATACAGCTCCTCACGTGCATAGTCGACTCCCATTATCAACATATCATCTTTATACTGAACGAAATAGCCATCCACCTTTAGCATTATGGCAATTGCAATTTGAACAAATAGGAACAACGAGTGTAATAATATTTTATTAATTTTTATTTTTATTTTAAAACTATCAATTAAATAAATATTCTGAACAAAAATATTCTTTAATAGTTTTCGATGTTTGCGATAACTTTTATAAAACAGAAGCGTGTTAAGTGTAAGATTTAACGTTTCCACAATAAAGTAAAATAAATACACACAGTTCATCACGTTGGCTGGTCGATAACGATGGAATGAATAATTCAGAACACCATAAAAATTCCAACCGGTCGTTAAACATAGCAGTGTACAGATGACAATCTGATATATACCAATTTATCACTTGAATTGGCGATGCGCGGGGCAATTGCAACAAATGAGAGTAATTTTAAGATTTTAATGAATATATTTAGATTATTATGCGACGATGCCATCTTGAATACTGCGAACTAAATTAAAATTACCTATGCACGGTATAATAGAGTTCGATTCAATCATGAAGAACATTTTGATAGACATTTAATAAAAACTATATATGACATCCTTGATTTGTTTTATAACGAAAATCACAAGGTTTGAGGTTATTGGGGAAGATTATTTATATGGAATAGACTGAGATAATAAAGGACATGTTGTGCGTCATTACTCATTATACCATATCACGTATTTCTTTACAAATCAATTATTTATAGTTTTGGATAGTGAAATTTTGTATTATGAGCTGGCAAATCTTAAAATTTCTATTGTATTTATCAAATGTGGCAGTGACTGCAACAGCGCTTGTAGTGTTATAATGTATAATTTTTTTGGCGGTTTTTACAAGCCATTGTTGGCCCTTACCGTGTCAACAATCTGACTTCAATGGTTTCTATTTATTTTATTTTTATTTTTTTATTTACGAGCTAGCTCTTCAATCTGTTGCAAGCAACCAGAAGATACCAGATCACTTTCTACGCTCTCTATGCACGAGATCAGGAATTCGGTAAAACAGAACTTATAGATATGTGCCATCAATGTCGAGTGTTGGGCCATATATCATACGCATGATTCTTCTCTCGAATGTTAGAAGCCATCTTTCGTACTCATCCGTAAATATCCAACTCTCACATCCATACATGACAACGGGTATGATCAACACTTTGTACAGTTTCAGCTTATACAAGATATTTTGATTTCAGAAGTGGACGTAGAGGATTGTCAGTGATTGTCAGCGACCCTGTTGGAAAAAGAGATTGCTGATAAAGTCCTATAAATAAAGTATATTGGGCTTAATGGGATAGTCTTTAATTGAAGATGTCTGTTTAAAACAGGTTTGAGAAAGTTCCGATGGTAGAAATAAACAAGAAAAACTCTATCTCCGCTTTGTAATAACATCTAACAAGCAATTCTGGTACAGATACCATAAGATTATTTTAAATAAGTACATATTTATAACCATATACTATTTTTCTAATTACGTTCCCTGCGAAATTTTAACGAAACATATTTGAAGTTGATAAATGGTACAAAGGCTAAAATTAAGAATTATCAGTAAAGTAACTGGGGATCATACTTATTTCTTAACAAGAAATTGCTGTTCCCCATATAAAATAACAAACAATTTTCGGATTAACAGTTATTGCCAGAATGGAGAAGCAGAAAATGCAATAAGTTTATTTTGCTATCCCTCAATGTCCACGCAAATTTTAAGTCTATTAATTTATCAAACATTTATTAATTTACGAATTTTTTCACAGGATTTATCAGTTCGTCATAATATTGTTACGACTCTTACGGTTTGTATCCGGATTATTGACGCTTCAGACGCTGATCAAAATTAAAACAACCAGAGTTCAGTCAAGCTTATCCTTTTATTTATTTCACTCAATAAATTGTGAAAGATTAGTCCTTACCACTGGTGGGGGCTATGTTACTCATCTTGTGCACACAATTTTAACACTTCATTAATTCACTTGTTTATTCAAGACAATCTGCTAACATAAACACTAGTCTTCTTTGGCTAAAACACAACTTGTCCAATACGGCGATTTAACTCTCTTTATACCAATCAGTTGGATCTTAACCATTTTTCCATTCTGCTTGCAACAATCAATGTACTATAATGTAGGATAATGCGCCAGTGTAGTAGTGTCTACAACTGGTTTCTATACTCACTGCATTCGCTCATTGTATAGTAGTATCCCTTTCGTCATTTGATTATCACTTCTCAAGCGAAAGTCGACTATCAATACCGCTTGAGGCGTTGACAAGATAAAATCTCTCGCTTCTGAAATAAACTCAATCATAAAAATATTGCATGGGCTTCCACCATCTTCAATTTTGACCACAACTCTATATACCATTTTCTCTAACCACTTAACTATTGACTGGTACTATATTTACTGTGTTGAAAAATATTCTTTACAATATTATATAAAAGTATTGGAATTGCAAATGGCTTTGCAAAAAACGTCATTTATTTGAAAACAAATGAAGTACAAGTTAAAATTCAAATAAAACACAAAATATTTCTGGTTTTTGTTTTGCAACTATTTTTACGGATTATTATTGGCAAGTTTGTTGACAAATATCTTCAAAAATGCCGATAATAATGACTTATCACACGCTAGTTGAACGGGATGCACGATTTGTACCTCATAAATGGCGAAGTAAGTATGTCATAATTTAACCTCATCGTATATAATACATAGCTTATATTTTCAGTTTCGATTATCACACTTTTAACGGGAATTGCGATATGCAACTCAATTGCTGGATTTAAAATACACTTTCTTGACAGAAATTTTGAAGATAATTGCTTTATTAATTCTAGAATTGTGTTTAAAAAAATGAGAGATTATTCTAATGAAAGCCATTTTATTAGAATTGCATCTGGAATGGAATTTAATACACAGGATCACGAATTTTTTGAAAGTGTTGAAATTGATAGATTGGATAGCTATTGGGGAAATCAAACTGATTGCAATTTTGTTTCGATCACACCGCTTTTTTTCTGTTTTTGTGCCGTAATATGGATCACATTGTTAATAACGTTTGGCCACGGTGGCAAATCGAAAGCATTCACGTGAGTAATTATGTGAGAATATTATTACAGTTGAAAAATTTGGAAAATGATGAACCAAAAATAATACATTTGTGTTACATTTTTGAATTTTTGACCACGGTTGTATATTAATGGTTAAGAAAGTTTCTAGTCACGCCGCGGTCTCGAGTTCGATTCTCGCCGTTGATCAAAAATTAAATGCACCAGATTGACATAAAAACGCAATTGTGTGTGTAATAACATTCGTTGGGCTTGACCTTGACCACCTATAACCAATCGTTATAATGGTTCGTAGGTCTCAGTTGAGACGCGGTAAGTGCCGTTAAGCCATATAGGTTATTATTATTGAATATTTATTCGACTGTATAAATAATAAAACCACTTTCGCGGATTAGAAGTTCTATATAAGCGACTAATTGAGCTTTCAATTTTTGGCAAGTATATTAGCAACCAAATGAAATTGAAATATTGTATAAAAAATATTATTTGTTGCATAAGAGATCTTAATGTGTGCATGGTGCATGAAGTGTTAGCAAAGAAACACTTCCAAATACTTATTCAATCCAAGGGTTAGATTTGTTTTAGTATTGTCAAAGTGAATGCTTATTTAAAACTCCCACAGCGTTCACGTAACGATCAGTAAATGAGATGAACTTTGAATGTATAGCAACGAGATTTTCATGAATTATCTCTTCCCTTTTGGTATCAATTTTGCACTCAAAAAGCTGTTTCCGTCTTTATCAATTATAAAGTTCATACTGCCTCTTACAATACCAACTATTCGTTTTTAAAATAATATTCGATAAGGATTGAGGAGGCTGTATAAATATTTCCAAGATGATCCGACTATTTCTTTTCATTTGGTTTGTGAAACGATTTACTAAACGTGAAAAATATCGCTTCACACAATGCGACAGTCATATCGAATTATTAAGCTTTTCTTCCATTTTTTAAATCTGCGATTATGCAATCGGTATTTTGGAGCTGAAGCACCCAAGTCTTTTGCGGTTTTCTTTTTAAGTTTCTTAAAGCACTTGCTAGCTAACTCGAAGTTGTACATATAAACCAAATTTACTTAAAAATTCTATGCACATTTAGTAGTGCCATGTCAGTATATAGTATACTAACATAGAAAACTATCCAATGACGTCGCGTTTTAGGCCACATAGCACAAACCTAATTTCTGGCTGACTGAGAAACTATTAAAACCCTAATATATCATACTTTACACTGATATTTCGAATTGGCCTTTCCTAAAATTTAGAATTGTATAGGATAGAATATAGGTTTACATACCTCTTTAACACAAATGATACTTATTTCGAGGTCAAACAATTTATGGAAATGTTATCTATTAAATTATATAATTAAAACATTTTTTTTAGTGTAGAAGCCAAAGCATGGATAATTGTTATACCCGCACTAGTATTTTTTATTGCAGCAGCAATCGCCACCTTTGTACTACTAATGTTTTTAAAGTCAGCAATCGACATGTTTTGTCTAGAATTAAATAAACACTTACACGGTGAATATTATTGTGGATTTCTATTAGAACAATTTAGCTTACTCGACCAAGAAGATGTTAAATTTTCACGTGGCTGCTATGCAACTATTTTACAATCACTTATATTGGCAAATGTTATGTGGGCATTAGCTGCGCTTATTATGGTTTTACGTATTATATTTGCTATCGATTTTCAATTGGTTCGTGTAACAATTTCGACTATTGAACCGAAGAAGAATGAGATAAAGAACTTTGATAATTTGTTTAACAATATGTATAACGTTGGAGATGATGATTCCATTAATCCTAATGCTCATCCAATTCAGGTAACATTAGTATAAAACAACTCAACATATGCATACATAAAAATTTTTGTACAAACTATAAATTGTATACAATTGTGAATTATCCCAATTGTTTTTTTTTTATTAACTAATCATTGTTATTTTTAATTTAATTTAATAATAAATAAGTTATTCAATTATATTTTTATTCGTACCTAATAATATTTTTAACCTCCAATTAATGTAAGTTAAACAATTTAGTTAAATTTTGACTGTCAATTTTTTTTCTATTATTTACATATTTAAAGCATTTTGCTAACCAACTTCCAACGTTGTATTCTAACCATTTATTAGTTTCTGTGTACCATAGAACTGTGGGTTTAAATAAAAACAGTATATCTGCTAAATCTTAGGGCACATTGAACAAGTATATTTAGATCCCTCTTTCAATATGATTTAATCTATGATGTAATGATCTTATACGAGACCATTCTTTTATTGGATTCATTTCCAAGAGCTGTTTGGTGGTTCGATTTTGGCGATGAAGCGGGTCGTTAACCTTAACGTATCTTATAACTTCGATGATGTCAACTGTTTTTAAACCATTTCTGATCCATTGATTCATTACATCTTGTGTGTGGTTGTTTCATTTAGAGATCCGACTATCATTCGTAATAATATACTCTTTTATATTACTGTTTACTCTTAAAACTCGGAACTTGAATATTTTTATGTTAGTATAAACGGAGTTTCACTCAGTAATTATTAGTCCGCAATATTTTAATTATGTTTACTTCTCATATTGTGTTTCTCCTAAAATTAAATTATGTCTGCTATATTGGATTCGTCTTGTATTTATGTTCTCGAAATGGCACAGTGATCTAATTCCAATTTTTTGGGATGTTATTGCCAATTCAAACAAAAGGAGAAAATCCTTTAGAGAGGTGATTGCGACACAATGAAAAAATCAACAACATATGATAACTTTAGATTAATTTGTATAATAAAAAAAACTGCGAACAATATAGTTTACGAATATACAGGAATATCCTTCGTATAGAATTATCAACAGAGTAAAGGTATGATGGAATATTAATCGGTTTGAACAAAGAAACAAAAATTATATTCACAGTCACCTTGCTGTAAGTTTCTAACTTCTCCGTGAACATTCGCCTTGTAGCCTGCCTGCGTATTCCTTAAAAAGCTATATCACGATAATTGTTGACATTTAACCGATCTTGGATTTTGTGAATTGGGCATATAAGAGCCATCTCCTACTCTTCTGTTATGACATCTGTAGAAATAACTTAATTATATAATGATAGAATCTGGATATTTGGGTATGATATCGTTGAAGCCGACAAAAAGCGAGGTGTTTCTTCGGGAAATGGTACTCGCCTTTTAACAAATAAGACAAAACAATTCCTCCACACTTCGAAGAAGGTGTTATTAACCATTTGAAAATCTCCTTATCCATTGTAGATGGCACTGCGACTTGGATGGATATCAGTAGTTATTTCTCCACTGAACTTTCAATGATGTGTCATTCTCATTTCATTCGTCTACCTACATAGTTCTTATTATTCTTTTATTTAATTCTATTCTAAGAAACCAAGATAAGTAAAACTTATTATTATAACCTATTAAGTTAGTTACTATTATAGTTATACATACATACAATATATTTTTTTACAACATATTTTTTGTATTTTTATACTATATATTTTAACTCTTATTCATTTATTTTTTGTTTTTATATTGAAATATAATTTTGAAATAAACAGTTTTGCAAAATAATGTCTTTAGAACTTATTTAAATGAGATTTACTTTGCTCAGGTGATGATTTGAACTTACTCCAATAACAAAAATTGAAGAAACAAAATGACTTTCTAGTCAAATCTGTGTGATGAATTAAATGTTGCGATTGAAAACAATACAAGTACTTTGGGCGAGGCATAATCCTCGTAAAGATACAATTGATAGCCTTACCATCCATTTTGCCAATGTCCGTGGACTCGTGACTAATAAAAATTGCGCACATCAACATCTCGAATCACGAAGACCCAACATATTAGTGATAACGGAAACAAAAGTATCTCATAACATCTACGAGCATGAATTCTACTTCAAGCGCTAACGAAATTTTCCTAAAGGCCGCTCAAACTATTGTACTTAAAATATCACTTTCTAATAAAATCCTTTTTATAATTAGTTTATATAGATCCCCCAATCAAACAGATTCAGAAACCATGAATTTCTTCGAGGTTTTGTCAGACAAATGTGATGATATTCGCAATCAACATCCCTACTGCGAATTAATTATGGTTAGTGACTTTCATACCCACCATAAAGATTGGTTGAATCACCAAAATACGAACTGTGCTGGGCGTCAGACGAAGTGGCTTGCTGTTTCGCATGACCTTACGCAGATTGTTAGGGATCCCACATTTGAATGTCAAAATTCTATAAGCAGTCATATATTCTGGATATTTGTCTTTCAACAATTCCGCATTCCAGGAAAGCGCGTGTCGAGGCTGGAATTGGAAATTCTGACCACAACCTGATAATCGTTTAAATATCTGTCAAAACACCACCAGAATTTAGACAGCAGCCAAGACGTCTATGGCATTTTAATGAGGCTGACATTGATGGGTTACAGTCATTTTTTCAACATTTCCCGTGGGATAACCATTGTTTTTATAACAATCAAATAGACGACGCCGTTTCCAGTTTCATCGAAATCGTTCTACATGGAATGAGTAAATATATCCCATCATCCTTTTCCAATCCCAATCCTAATTTTAAAATTTTTCAAAAGAAGCCGCCAAAGCAGCCAGACAAAATAAATCTGCTCACAAGAAAAATAAGCGCAACGAAATTTAGTTTGAAGAATATAAGGACGTAACATCTGTAAAAAACTCTGTGCTAAGGAAGCGAAAAGAGCTGACAAAAAGAAAGCCGCTAAGGCTTCCAAGTTAAAAATCTCCAATCGCAACTTTTACCAGATGGTCGCATCGGTTACCAATATTTCTAAAACATCTATTTCAGCATTGAAATGTGAAGATGGTGCTTTGGTGGTGGATCCATATTTGCAGGACGACTTACTGGCAAGTGTCTTCACTTCGAACTCATCCTTAGTTGTCCCGAATGGAGTTACACCTCCGTCAATTCCGTATTGTGGTTCCAAAATGGATCCTATCGATTGTTCGAGTCATAGGCTTGCTTGAAAACTAGGAATACCTGGTGTACATCGCGAAATGTTTCCTAGTACTTGGAAAGAATCATTCGTAGCGAAAAAACTTGATCAGTGACGGAACGATTTGGACGGAATGCTCCTTGAATTACTCTACCAGAGGAGTAATTCTTCCCAAGATGATGTATGACAGTAAATTGTATGCTGTGCAAAGGAGAGCTATACCGCGATAATTCTCGCACTTCAAGCGATCACTCTTTTTTTAATATTTGGCATAACGCGGCCACTTTCCATTCTTCAGGCATAACCTCATTTCGCCATACCAATCGAACTAGGTCGAAAAGACAGTTACACAAAGTTACCCCTCCCAATATCAAGAGCTCTGAATTAATGCAAAATTTCTCGATGAACGATTTTTCTTTAGTCTCTGCATGGCCATGGTGAATTCCTCATAGGATGGATCCTCAATGAACATCTCTGCGGTCTGTATTTTAGGGTATGCTTGTGATACATGTGGAACATTAAATAAATCAGAAAAATGTTCACGCCATGTATCGAGTACCGCATCGACGTTAACACAGAGGTTTCCATCCTGGTCCCGAATGGCAAGTTTTTCGAAGTGCCGATCCTCAATGTCGTTTCCGGGTACTTTAGCGGAGAGTCATTTTTTTTGGCGGTATCCGATTTTTGTTTGTTTGTTGACATATTTAACAGGTTTGACTTTTTACGGATGCGGGTCATCAGCCCAGCAATCCAACCTGATTTAGTCGCCACTTAGGACAAGCTCTGGATACTGTGGTGGTATTCTATGGGTCTCATGTTTCGTTCGTAATATTTACGAAACACGAATGCCCCCAACTACAGGGCGAATATGTATGGTACTATTGCGTAATTAACTGTAGGTTTGAAATCAGTTGTATCACTGATTGGTTGAAATCTGGTTTGCATTTAATTTTGCACCACGGAAAATTTTTCGCATTGTATGCTGGTTTCCATTTTACTTTGGACTTCTTAATAATTTCACTAGGCATTAAACATTTTTTAATCAATTTACGCCTTGGTAAAACATGCTTGTTAAACATTAAAACAATTAACCTTACTATTAATATCAGGGGCCCTATTTCTGTATACGATACAAATCTTCCGATACGATAATTCAATCCGTTACGAAAATGAAATGGTATTTCTGTATACGAACGTACAATAGTTTTGAATTTCAGTCCATAATGATTTTGATCATACTCGGGCTTCCGTCGTTGCGTTGCGGTATGCTCCTCCATGAATGGAACCAATAGTTCGTATTGTTAAGCCGTTATTATTTTTGCCCTAATAATAATAATAATTTTATATTGGTATGCCAATTAAAAAAAATCAATCATAATTTATAAAATCATAGTACAGAAACATTTAGACATTTCATTGATTGATAAATATGCTTCCATTTTTTCTCCTATTTTAGTAGCATAAAGTGTTTACGGCAGGGCCATCTTATTCTGAGAGGAACTACATCTTTCATATCTTTCTATGATTTATCAAGTTGATTAGTTTCTACTATAGCATTGTTCTCTTCCATGCCTTCTTACTTTCCTTTTTCCTTGTGAGTTCTAATCTAATGAAATCTCTAATGAAATCCTACTTGGTGATTTCCTCAGTGTATGGCCAATCCATTTTCACTTTTACCTCTTTATTTCGGTTTCTATATCTATCTGATATGTTTTTCTATGCAGTTCAATATTAGTAATGCTGTTAGTTCAGAAACATTTCAGTATTCATCGAAGACACCTGTTTACGAACACCTGTAGTTTCTTTCTACCTTTGTATAATCAGGATATTCTAATTTATTTACATCAATTTGTACATTGTTGATGTGTAGTGGTGTGGTTATATTTGTGATATCACCGTCTGTTTTTCTGGTGTTTATCTTGAAACCAACATCGTTAGCTAGATCTGATAGCTGTTGTATTTTTGCTGCAAGTTTAGTGTTTACTGAACAGGCAAATATGTCATATGCTAATCCCAGATCATTGAATTAACCTATTTATCTCCATTGTATGCCACTACGAGACGTGATGGCAATTGAATACGCATTACATTATCCATTAAGATCAGGACAAGCATTGGTGAGAGTAGTTCCTATTTATCATTTTAAATGGCCGTTCAAAATGATATCACAAAATAATTCATATTAATCCGCAATAATAAATTACTTAGATCTTTCAATTTAATAATTTTTATTTTGCTTCCTTTCGATAACTAAATACACAACGAACATATAGTCGTCATGATCGTATAAAAACTGTACGAATTCGTATTGCATAATAAGGGAAATTTTTCATCGTTCGAATTCGTATTATAAATTATACGTTTTCGTATTCAAAAATTCCAATTACACGTATTCGTACAGTTATTGTACGAATTCGTATTCAGAAATAGGGGTCCAGGACACAAATAAATAGAAGAACTAACGAACTAGTTCAATATATAGTCAACCATAGTTAGTTATCACTTTATAATACTCATGTGTAACTTTATAATAAACCAATGTGGATATATCTTCCACTGAATTGAACCACTTAAGAAATCATACACTTTGGATATTTACCACAACTTTGCCTCAACGAAGAGAACATTATATACTTGAAGACATGATTTTTCAATCGCCCGATTCTTTAAGTGGTCCTTTAAATACAACTCAACAATATAAGGCTTAGCTCACTAGAAGTTTTTCTTGGGACCATGTATAGTCGTTGTAAATTGCTGTTTTATACAACAGATTTCGTTGTAGCACGCGAAGTTTCTCTCATAGTGGATATTTATGATTCGGTTACCTCTGTTTTGATAATGTACCACAGGTAGGTATGCCCCAAAAAACATGTTACGAGTCTCGAAGGCGATTCAACTTCATCATCCAAAACGATAGTTTTCTATGAGGTATATTGACGAAAGGTTAATTTTACAACTACTATGAGTTGGTTTCCTGAATTATTAGCATCGTGAAATCTAAAATCTAATAACTTAATAAAAAGAATGATTTGTTTTGTATGTATTAAATGTACAATTGAATAATTTTAATTTCATATTGTTTTTGTTTTTATAATCAACTAACACCAATTTTTTCTTTAAATTTAATAATAAATAATTTTTTCCTGGTATTTTATTTTGAAATTTCACATAAATTTTCAGTAATATAATTTAAATTATGCATTATAAAATATCTGGGTTCATTTTTTTTTAAATTGGAAGATAATTTTAATAAATAATTTTTTTTCATAATTTTAATATATGTACTCAATATTTTTGTTCTAATTTTCTTTATATTAATCCATATAAAATATTCTTAATTAATTTATTAATTTAAAGATGATTTTAGTTTAGTATTATAGAAATTATTATAAATAAGCCATACAGTATGATTTCAAATATCCCCGTCTTAAATTTGAAATCAGTTCCAGTTATTTGTTTAGCCAGTTTGATAGATTAATTAAATTAAACCCTTTTAAATTATAATTATTATTAAAAATACATTTTTTTATATAATTTTAATCTATTTTATGAATTTGCTTTCTATTTTTCCGTTTTTAAATTTACAAATTTAATAAAAATAAAATTGTTTGATTGTATAATTAATTAAGATACGTTTTTTTGACGGGGTTTCTTGATATTTTATTAAATATTCTATATTAATAAATACTATTATATATAAATAATAATAGATCAAATCAGTCTATTTCGAATATAAATTATTATTTTATTTTAATTTAATTAATTATAAACATAATTAATTTTATTTTTATTCAATTTGTAGTTCTATTTGAGGAAAAATATTTAATATAAAAAAAATAAAAATAGATTTAAACAAAAATAAGTATAAATATTACAAGATCACACTCGTTCCCTTCCCCGATTAAAGGTAAGTGTATCTGCTAATTACTTTCATGATGTTTTTTTCATGCCATTTTTTCTAGTGCCATTAGCTCTAAGTGTTGGATGCTTCTTTCTACGTTTTTCACTTAACCAATCTTCATCATCATCATCACTAAAAAAATTTCCATAATAGTTATCACGTGAATTTGCTATACGACGGCTGGCTATACGAGATGAATTTCTACCCATACCTGTAACGATACAAATAATTAATATTTTGTATCAAAAATTATTAAACGATTTATTTTAATTTGGAAAAACGAAACCTCGAAACGAAGATTTAATTTTTTTAAATCAAATTTTCGATTTGTGAAATAATATATGATTAAAACGAAGAAAAAATTTAACTCCAAAAACTTGTGTTTGGATAAGTACGCCTAGTATGTTTCATTCATATCATAACTAACGAAATGTTTAATCATAATAGGTAAGAAAATTATAAATCATCATAGCATAAGATCGAATTAAAGCTTCTTTATGATGTCCATGGTATCACTCAGATCAGCTAAACAGTACAAAGATCCATGGTTGCATATAGTACTGACTTTACATTGCAGATCAATGCTAGTCTACAATACTGATATTGTTACATTATTCTAAGATACAAATCATTCAAAATTGACCTGGAAAATGTTTTTATTTTACAAATGCATGCATAATCTGTTTTAATTAAGGATAAAATAGTACATAAATTCATCTGTACATTTTCTTGTAGTTTAAAAGGTTATAGAAATGGAATTACGCAATGAAATAAGAAAGAAAATATAATTTGAATACCACCTAAGTCTCATTAACTACTCAATTTGCAAAATCGAATCAGTATTTAAAAAATACAATTTGACCTTACTAAATAGGTCGGTCACCTAGATAGAAATAAATAAGTGCGACCTTCAATTTATCTTTATATTGACATATTCACTAAAACCTTATACACACCTGACATTCGAAAGATTCATTGCCACACCAATCAAGGGTTTAATTTGAATGAATACAAATTTTGCTCAAGGTGGAATCAATAATTCTGGGTTTACCAAGAATTAATATTATTCCGAAAACGAAAATAAAAGAAATGTAAATCATTTCTTATTCCAAAGAAAAATAGCAACAAATCAATAACATTCGAATTGCGCAATTGTCAAAATAAACAAAACACGTGAGAATATTATGTCTGGTCTTTGCCATAATTCAAATGCATTTTTATCCACTAAGATAAGGAGAGATAATTTAACGATTCACATTGATAGTTTGCTATGTTAAGCTCATGCTCGGCCAAATGGATTATTTTACTTGTGCGAAATAAAATTGAACTAAAATAATTAAATTTCAAATTAATAAATTAAACAAATCAGATGTATCCATGAGACATCGATGTATAAAATATCGTTTACCTATGTAATTCTCGTCAATCCAGTTTAATTTTGTATAACACCGAACTAACTTACCCATGCATTTTTCTAAATGTGGTGCAAATCTTTGTGCAGCAACTAAACGATCACAATTCGGACATTTACAATCGAACGCTTTTTTTGAATTAACAGGACCAAAAACGTTTATATCGGATATATCCGTAATACCCATTTGATTTTGTTCATCTGATGTTCCTTCCACATCGTCCGAAGTACCAGTCTTATATGCATGATGTACTTCAAATACAACGCCTAGTATTGCTTCATCGATTAACGAATTGAGTAGATAATTTGCACCTATTTCAACATTCACTGGATCCTTCATATAGTTTTTGTATTCGGTTAATAGTTCAGCTACACTTGCATATTCGATGTGTGGTGAACTATCATCACTCATATTACAATCGAATATATTCCAAGCTTTATATTAGTACTAATTTCAAGCATATAGAATTTTTATAAAATTTTGTTTATTATTTCTTTGTTTAAATTTTTTTATTACTTCTAAGATTTCTAGTCTGTCTTATATTTCTAAAAAAAAAATATTTCTTTTATTTGATTTCGAGAATTGTTCGTTTCCCGATTCTTGATCAATTGATGATTGATTTGAACACAATTCACAATTTTTTTATTCATATACGAAAAAATTTAATTGAAATACAATAAAATAATGAATTTATTTTAAATTTTTAATTCAGTACAAAAAATTATAAATACGAAAATTAATTTAAAAATATCTTGTTTTCAATATTTTAGGAACTAGTTATTTTCTTTGACTTCAAGTTGAGAAAATTTGAGGTTATGTTTTATTTCTTAAACAAAATTTTGACAGCTGATATGGCTACTTGTTTTATAAAGGATGCACACTGGATTGAGTTTATGTTTTACGGGTCAAATTTTTACCGGTAAATTGATCAGTTGAACATTTTTCGAAAAAATCTGAAATTTAACTGTTTTGTTTTGAGTAGAAGTCTTAACTTTTCATTTAATTATTTACAAAAATTATTTTTCTTATTTATGTTCTTATTTTACTGCTCATGCAATCAACGGTACTAGAAGCATAGAAAAACTATTGTTCATTAGCAATTCCAAAACTTTACTGAGTTTTTGCATTAATCAACTTAATTAACTACAGTTGTGAACAAACCATTCAATTGAAATTGATTTGTGTAAATAACTTAAAATCACAACCTATAAGATACTAGAGGTACAACTGTTTATTTGATTTAGGAAATTTGAGGTTATAAGATTAATACCGAACTTAATATAAAAAGCCAAATATAAACTTAATTTCAGTATAAGGAAGATTTTAATTTCATTTATTTACATACATATTAATTAGGTTAGGTTGTTGTGGCTGCTATCGCACACTTACACCGGCGATCGGTCCGTTAAACACATATTAATTAATTATAACATATTTTTGTTTTATTTCAATCTCAATTTTAAAGTCAATGCTAAAATCTTGATATCATTTATTTTTCAAAGGCTTACAATTTTACATCTCCAGCAAATGTTTTTACATTCGTTGATATTTATAGTATAATCTTTCTTTAATAAATCGGACAATAGTTCACTAGGATCTGCAAGTCTAATCTAATAATAATATTGCTATGTCAAGTCTAACCACTATTCATTCCTACTTAACTGAATGAATCTGAATTACTACTTTATGAGCATAGATCTATGTATGTACACTTTCTTGGATAGAAATAGCAGCGAACACTTACAATATATTTCTCATACTATACCAATTGATATCAAACGCATACATATACAAATATTTTGGTTTTTATTTATTTTGTACACATAACTAATAATAGAAGGAAATTGGTATACCTTTTTGAATGCAGTTGCGTCACATTATATTTTCGATAAATAGCAGTAATGTGTGAAATGCAAAGACAAAGTGCATAAAGCTTACAATAGAAATTTGAATTAAATAAGCGTAAGTTTGTTTTTAAAAATCGTTTGGTATTTAAAGTGAAATTGGAATATAAGTAGATATAAAATTATTTTAACAGTACATTTTAATAATAACTAATCTTTTAACGGTCAAACATTTTTCAAGTCTTTACAAACTTACTAATTCTGCCATCTAAGAATCATTTCCATGTTGGTGTCACTTTATATGATGTTTTCTTATGGAATATATGTTATTTGCTTATACGTTTACGCAAAAACAAAATCAAACTTGATATTGAAATTAAAAAATTGTTTTTTTTTTGAAAGCATTTCATACTAAAATGAGAAATCGTTGGTTATTTACAGTCATAGTATGCGTTACTTGGGAAATCTGTTATTAACTATTCTAAAGCATTTATATATAAAGAAATAATTAAATTGATTATCTCTGAAATTAAGGAAATTTATTTAAATAACCCTATCTCTTTGATGATGTAGATGAACAAATGTATGGAAAAAACTATAGCAATCCATTTTGTGGCATTCATTATCAGCATGTATATAAATGATTATATAATTTTTATACATAGTATAATCTAACAATAATATAAATAATTACAAATGTAGCTAAACATTTACCGTCAAATGAAACCAACGCATATAAATAATTCGTGTCAAAAACTAATAGAAATCTGGTCACCTATTTGTATACATTAAACACACTCGTTTCTCAAAACGCATGCGTTTTTTTATTCTCTTTTTCGTAAAAATTTTGACATTTCCTTTTTATATCAAAGAAGTCAATTTCAAAGTGATTGTGTCCTCTAACCGGATAATATCAGTGTTCTGTCAAAAGTTAGAAAAAATAATAAAATAAAAAAATTTGTGTAACCCAAAAGTTTTTGTGAAAAATACAAATATATAAACAACTAAAATTTATATATTTTAGTTTCAAAGTTATAAATACTTATTTTGGATTTCCATTTAAATATATTATCTTAATTCAGGTAATAAATCCAATGTTATTAATCATAAAATATATTTTGATGTACAAAATAAAATCGGTGACGTCATACAATAAAACAATGTGAAATTTATATATAATCATTTTTTTTGGAAAATGAATTATTTTTACAAAATTCATATTTTAATTTTAGTGAAATATAAAACGATTTATTTTCTAAAATATTGAATAAAAATTATGATTTTTGAATGTGCTGTGTAGAGATTACGCCCTTTTAAAATGGTGTCATCCACCCAGAAAAAAATTAGTCTGTGATCCTCTTGGCACAGAGGCCAATATAGAGAGGTTTTTTTAAAACAATAAAAATATATGTATTTTTAATAATCCAAAATTTATGACATAAGATAATTTAAAATTTAATCAAAATAACAATAAACAAATTTGTCAATGCAAATGATTGCAGTTGTGTTTAGCATTTGTTGTCTTCTGTATGTTATCCGGCTTAAAAAATTGCCATTTATCTGTCTAAGAAAAGATACGAAATTCTCAATACAAATAATGTATATGCTCTGTGCAATAAATTCATAAAATAATGGTAATAATTATTACGTGATTTATGCGATGATCAAAATTATTTCGCGCACGCTCCTGTTTGCTCTTGCTCCATTTTCTAGAGCGTATTGATTTTTACATTTTTTTCGTTTTTCATTTGAATTTATTACAAACAATGGAAAACCAACAACTACGTCTAAAATGGAAATGGAAAACAACGAATGAAAAACGAAAATTTTCTTTATATTTTCTTTTTTTTATATTAATATCCCCCGTATACAACTCGAAAAGCTTAATTTGTGGGCTTGCAATTGAGTATGATTATGATGGTGATAAGTCGTTAACACGATATGCCTGACAATGTACTATGAACAGCTGAGACTAATTTGTTCTCCCAACAAAGAAAATTATTTCCTTCTTATAGCCATGACCTTTGTTTATTCACCGGTGTTGCGTTTTTATTACTTATCTCTAAACTTTAAAATGATCAACCATACTGATAAAAAGCAATTTTGCATGTATGTTTGCTCAATAGAATGTTGATAATGTATACAACAAATTGTTTTGTGACGAATTTGGAGCATAACACATTTACAAGCCTTAATTTATGATTTGTTTGTTTTATGCAGATGTATAGGTAGAAGGTAGCTAGTTCACTATTGATAAATTTTTCAAAATCGAATATTTACAAAATTTGTGATAAACTTGGATATTTGCTTTTATGGAATTATAAGCTAACTAGATTTACATTCGTATTAGGAATTTGAATTTGCGTAATTTCACTAAAACGATACTGATGCGAATCCAAAATATTTATTTAATTATATTACGTAACTAAGAAATAAAGTTTGTATAAATTATTAGCAATTAAAGTAAATTATTTTCATAAATCTAAATTATAATTAGAGTTAAGATTTGCGAGATTATAATAACATAAGTTGTTACTATAATCTCGCAAATCTTTTTTACTTTAAACTTACATGGCCCGATCAATTGTGACATATCCTGTCAACTACATTTTTATTATTTTCGTATTGTATGGAGCTATACTAATTTATAGTAGTTGAAGATGGTTCGATCCATTCTAATTCTGTATGGTGTACAAAGGGTTATAGTTGTATTCATTAACATATGAAAATATTACTTTTTTCATTCTGATCCTGTTACGATTCCAAACTGAAATCTCCCACTATAAAAGAAACGCTTTATTACTTTACTGTTTGGCCGGTTACTTCGACCTTCCATTAATAAGATATTAGAATTCTCTTACAGTTCACTTGTTTCGAGTGAGGATACATTTTTTCCTTTGTAAGCTGGTTTCAAGTACTTCTCAAAATATCTTGCAAAATATATACGGATGTTATATTTACCGATGTTATTTAACTTTAAGAACACATATAAGAAAGCAATTTTCGCTAAGTAAAGTAATGTTTCAATCAACCATATCTAGGATTGTGGTTGAGATTTCCTAAATCAGAATATTCTTAGAATTTATTTCTTCTTTCTCTATAATCTGTTTGTTTATATGGCAGAGATCGAAGTTCTTGGTTACAAGCCAGTGGCTTTATTTGTGAATCGTGTCAGAAGAAACTAGCAAAAAGTTTTCGTATCTTATAAGTTAAAATTATGACTACATTGTTATGACTATTATATTGTTAAAATAACGAATCAAAAGTTAACCCATCTTGAAAATCCTTTGCAAGGAGCTCGTTATTTTAATATATTAATTCGATATACCGAACTTTCAGAGCTTGTGCAGTATCAACTTATATAAACAGAACTCCTTTTCTTCACAATACCTTATTATAATATTATCTATAATCCTGTCCACTTGCTGTATAATTTCATTTTGTGTCGGATTCCGAATTAAAGGATCGTTGTGATAAAAAATGATATTTGAAAACAGTACACTGAACTCATTTTAAACATCCTATTTTCCGCTAATACCAACCAGCCAAATTAAATTCGTATGTTAGTTTTTTTTAAATATCACATCTGTTTAAATACTTATTTATATGTCAGCCTAGAGTACTTACATGGAAGACGATTTTTGCTCCATCAAAATTTACTGTTATAAAATCGATGGATTTTTTTTTAATACTATTGTAAGCATGTAAGGACGAGAGTATTTTTGTCTTTGTTCGCATTATAAGCAATTCAATATTTTTGGTACCAATGTTGGTCGACATATGCTTATTGCTTAGTAATACTATTTATCTACATTTATTTCTTATAACATATGTGTATACAACGTCATATAATGATTTTTGATTTACCGTTTAAGTCGTTTATGACTTTTGCAAAATTACTGAATCAATAATTTTGAACTCTTGTTGGTGTAGAATTGTTAGACTGGGTTAAAAAATTAAATTCTACTGTGTATAGAAATCGATCAATTATTAAACATAATAGGTATTGTATAATACTATTAAGCTATATAGAGCTACAGTGTCTAGTTTCCACTTTCCAAAAGCTAATAAACATACTAGACATACTCGTAAATGCTCTTGGCTATGTATACATACTTCTTTGTCTACTGAACCGTGTATCATTTGTTTCTTTTAACTTTAATGATGATATCATTGAATAAATTATTTTTTTAAATCAAAATTTGTGAGATTCCAGGTTGAAGATACATATGAATATCATCTTATGGTGTAGGTGGTGGATGGGTTACAGCATGGTTGATTTCTTCTGACTTTGAAAGTGATTAATTATTAATTTTATTTTACTATGTAATTCATCAATAAATATTCAACAAAGTTGATTACGATTGTTTGTGTTTATAAATTGGCAGGATTATTCCACATACATAGAATTTAGTTGAAACAAATTAATTTATTTACAGAATACAGATCAGAATACAATCAAGGAATATAAACTACAAATGTTATTTAATATCATAACAGTAGAATTGAACATCATAATATATTAATGAATAAAATTTGGGTTTTTCATTTATATCTATATTGATTGAGAAAATAAAAATTTCCACCTCATCTCTTGACTCGTGAATGTTCGACGAATGTTTTCCAAGAAGTCGTCTTCTTTGATATGTTGTCTTATTCAAATGTAAATCATTATTAACATTTATTTTAGTATTAGGTACTAAAAATTTAAATAATGTAAGTGATTCATTTTAATTAATTTTGCAAAATTATTATTAATCGTTATATAATAAATGTTATGCCATAAGCGTAACAATTTCTGATGTATGTGGCGGCAATCCATTGTACATGATGTTTTATGTTTTATTTTTGAATGAATCCTGACTTTTTCTGAAAAAACAACAAATAGTATAACCAAAATTTGAATCGACAATAACAAATAGGATGAAAACATTACATTTTTTTCGTTAATTATTTTCAAATTTGCTTACTTTTATCACAACGCAAAAATAGTAAACTTCTTCAGTATGAAAAAAGTATGTGAACTAATTTTATAGTAAAAATTAATTGTTGAGATTGCCAATATACTCAATTCGCAAAACATGCATTTTCGATAAATGTTAACTTATTATAAGGTGCACTACTTAATAATTTGTAAATGTTGCTTGATAATTGTTTAAGTGTATCATAATTATAGATACGTTAGTAAGCTCGAAAGACCGTGGAACGTTTATAGCTATCATATGCATAAGTAGTTACATTTCATTTAATGACTACAAACTCATGACTACTCATGACTACAACAAAATCTCTCAATTTTGATCGTAATAATATTGAACAAGCCATTGTGGCACGAACTATGGCCACTTCAACTTGATATGATTTTTAAAGTTAAGCTCGATAACCAACTCGCGCTAAGATAAATTTTCCATATAATTTGCATACAATTTAACTAATAAAATAAAATACAAAATTTATTTGATGCGGTACTCAGTAACTCAGCTGATGTGAACAATTTGATTAAATTGTTCACGTCAGCTGAGTATCGCATTACCAATTTGGTTTCGTCAATGTAAAGTCTCCAAAAATATTTACACTAATTTGTTCCCCACAACAATGTTTATTATATTATGATACATTATTTGAAATGATTATTTAGAAAAGAAATAATAAACCCAAAATAGCAAAAATTATCTCTATAAAATATTTTTAGCCAACAAATAATCTTATAATTTATCTTAGTGAGAGCTAGATACTTAGCTTAATCGTTCGGTCGAGGTTTAAATCTAAGTATTTTTCTTTTATTTGTTTTCCTTGAAGTATATTTACACCGTTGCCTATTTAACTGTCGTTCATGTTTATTTGCTAGTTCTTTCATAATTGTACTAATATTTGCTCGATTTTACAATTTCATTATAGGCATATAAAGTTTTTGTGTGACATCAAGATGGTCGTATCATCAGGAAATGCTGAACTTGGTTTAAAATATTAAGATCAGCTTTGTAGTCAAAATAAAAATACAAAATTAATACAAGTAGAAAATTGGTGTATGGGCCGTAGCATGTGAAACATTTGCACTAATATTATTTAAGTCGGTGGTTAATTAACTATGTAGTTGGTTGCTTAAGGTTACAAAGAATAATCTCTTCTTCAGTTGTCGAGAGTTCACTAAACTAATTCTGTGCGTCCAGGTTTTGTTTTTTCTTCAATGCAAATCTTAATAAAAAAGACTTGTTGTTGCCACTTGGAGAATACATCAGTTCTTAAATAAATTCCTAGGTTAGAAATAACCCAGAAAAATTACTTATTGTGAAAATGTTTAATAACAAATTCTATTACGTTCATATCTTGTGTTATGATCTACTATTGTCTCCCATAATGTCTCTTAATACTTATTTATATATGTTGTATGTTATTAAAATATGATTTTATCTTAATTATTGTTGACTCATTCCAATTGATAAAAACAAAAAGAATATTGCGTTTACTATCGCTTTTGCAAAGGTTTCAAAATGTCATGAAAAACAAAATAAATTATAGTTTGAAGTTTATCCATGCCAAAATTATTTGTATGTTGTGTATATGTAATTAAAAAAAACTATTATTGTTAGTTTCATTGATTGTTCATTTTTTTATTCCACATACGAGTTGAAACAATAAATATATTTGTATGTTGTTACGGAAAATAGAAATAAACCAAGCTTGAAAGGGACATTTTTGTAGGGATATTTACCTTCATCCATTTGTCTTGTGCATAACAGAATAAAGTCCATGTCCCTTTGACATATAATCAAATTATATGTATGAGGAATAAATTATTAATAAATATTTTTTATTTTCCACCCTGCAAGTTTTGTCAAATAAAAACTATATCTCATTTTATTTTTTGTTGCTCACTCTTAAATTTAGTGTTTTTCTTTAACTTTCTTTTGATTTAATAATTAATATGTTGTCGTTTAAATAATATGTAAACTCAAAGGTGTAATATATACACACGGATAAATTATATACATATATTGAATTATAAATAAAGCACAATTTAATATTGCTAAACAATTAGTATGAATATAATTCAACGTCAAAACTAAATATATACACAAAACCGATTCATAAAATCAATGAACTATTACAATACACATGCATTATACTAAATAGTTTTGTATCATTTTAAATATGCTAATTAAATTCTAATGAAAAATTGATTTCATGTTTCACAAAAAATACAACCAATATACTCGTATAAAAGCTTGAATGATGTACATATCATATAAATGTACGTTCTATAGTTAGAACACTAAACTATACACATATGAATACGAGTACATATACTATAGCTATATATAGCTACTATATATATATATATATATATATATATATATATATATATATATATATATATATATACTTATATATATATATATATATATATATATATATATATATATATATATATATATTTATATAAATATATATATATATATATATATATATATATATATATATATATATATATATATATATATATATATATATATATATCCGTACATATATATAGTTACTCCGATTTATGTTTGACGCGTTATTTTAGAAATCAATAAAACATAACTTTTTTGTTGCTTTTATTACATTAATTATGCAGATACAATAATAAATTTAGTTTTGCTATTAAATAGTAAATTGAAGAAAAGACAAAACCTGGGTAGTTTTGAAGAAATGTGAAAAAATATTAGTTTTATATTTTTGGTATCAAGGTTTATGTAATTACCGTATTCGTTTGCATATATAATGTTAGTTTTATAGTGTATTTGTTATGAGCGTGTTTTTTATATGCAAAATATCTTATTTATTTATACTCATAATTTAACGATTTTCATTTGCACGTGCAATTTATAGTAAATAAATTTTCATTTCAACTTAGATGCCTGATACATCTTTTACTATACTACAATATTAATTTGAGAGACTAGTTATAGATGAGTAATTGTCTCTAAATATTCAACTTTTGAAAAATAATGGTTGGCCAATCTAACGTTTTCCATTTATTAGGTTCTAAGAATGAATATTTTAAAAAGTAATTTGTTTTTTTTAGGCAGCTTATATACATTGCGATTAAGTATTGAAGATGATTTCATTCAAATGACTTCGACGGCTGGGTTTTCAGTACTCCAGTCTGTCAAACCAATTTTCAGAACGTTTTCAAATGTATGAGCTCCTTTATCATCAATGGCAACTTTAAAGATTTAAATAGTCTTTAATTGGTTAGCGTAGCACTTATTTTTATCGTCTTAATCGTATCCAACGGGTTCAAATCGCAGTGAAGTATTCCAAAGTCTAACTAGGGAACCTAAAACGTTGCGGACAGTCATTTTGCTTCTGCTCCTGAACTAATTAAAGCTTGTAATCATTGATACCTATACGTCTCTATGTAAAATTCTCATCTCATGTAATATCTAATTATTGAGCACGATGGATGGGGACTTGATGTTGATGAATGAATAGACAGATTCTGAGTAACAGCTGCAATGTTCTCGATTTATCCTATAACAATCCAGTTTCCTGAACTTCACAAATTACCTTATAGCCCATTTCATTTCTACTGAATTTTCGACATTTACATCGTGAGGTCATAGCCATTTACAGTCAAAAATGAAGCCAAGCCTCACTCGCCAAGACTCAACATCAGTAAAAGAATCTAAAACATCGTTTAATTTCTGAATCGAAAAGTATATGTCCTTGTCAAACATTAAGAAAATTTTGGAAAAATACAATTGGTGTTTTATTAAATGAAGTGTGTGTAATACTTATATGCCACCTTATCTAAATTTATAATACCAACTGATTTCCATAACGTTTCAAATTTCTGTTTTGTTGATCTATTTCTTTAATGTCTGCATGCGGTGAAATTTTCTTAAATTCATTTCAGCTTATTTAAGTTGAATATTTTACATTACTTACCAGGATTGCAAAAATATAATTCCCCAAATAGGTATTAAAATAACAGACGAAAAGTACTACTTTAAATATTATGTGGCATTACCAACATAATTTTTAAATGGTTTTTTACAAATCTTAGTATAATATCGACAGAGAATTGAATAAAATTATGTTTTCATTTTAGCTGTAAAATCGAAATCTTACACAAAATTTGGTACTCGTATCTAATCTAATTTTAAATAAAAACCACAAAATTCACCTGTATAATTAGTAGACATTTAAATGTAATTATTTAATTTTAATTTAATAAATAAAATCATTTAAAATAAAATTAAAGTGTTTAAGGTTGAGATATTCCATTACTACGTCTTGTATTGTATTTTGCCATGAGGTACACGAGTCGAAATATATAACCAATTACATATTTTTAAACCATTAAAAGATTATCCCGCATTCCTGAATTTCCACAAAACGTTATACTAAACGAAAAAATTAATTTAAATAACAAAACAACAACAAAAATCGATTTCAACCCTTTTATTTTGTGTTGAAACCTAAATTTGTGAAATAAGGGATTTTAACTGAAAACACTTGTTACACAAAAGAGAAATAAAAAATAAATTCCTTGAAGCATTCCACATGAAATATTTCAGATGTCGTCGTCGTCCACAGTAAAAAAGTAATAACAATTTATATTTAGCACAAAACAACATCAACATTCAAATATTGAATTTAATAACAACAAATTTTCCAAAAATAAAATTTATCATTATAACGCAAACATAAGAGCTTTATAACAACATAATAAATAAAATAAAAGCTACTGTGTAATTTTAAATACATAAATATTTTATTTACTGAAATATAGTTTAGAATATTTACGTATACCGTATACGGTATGATAACGTATATCGCTCGCTGTATATACAAATCATATATATGTACACACTCAGTCTGTATTAAACTTATATATACTAAACAATATATAAACATGTTTTCTCGTTCAAAACAAAAAAAAAAATTAAATTTTTTTATAACAAGAGAAAAATCTTGGATGGAAAATAATAAGAAATGTTTATATATTGTAATGTGGGCGTGTACCCTAACGAGCAACAACAGGAAAATGTCTTAAACTTATAAATTTTATCATGATTATTGTCGTTATTATTCGGAAAATTGATTAAAGTTATAGACATTATTTTTTCAGTTTCCACAAAGATTTTAATATAAATTAGACAACATACACAATTTTTCTATTCTAATATTATGTAATATAGCAACATAATATATTTTAATTTTGGGTACATTTAGCTTAAAGTGATCTGTTTATCTTTAAAATATTTCAGACCGCTTTCAATGTCGCCGGTTGTAGCTTAGTGACTAAAAGAGTTTCTCAGTACGCCGGGCTCTCGAGTTTGATTTTCGCCGTTGACCAAAAACTAACATGCACCACATGACATAAAAATCAATTGTGTGTAAAACGTATTGGATTAACCATCTTACAATGTAATGTGCTCAATTACGTATTAAAATGTTGAGCTGCGGTTAACGCCGTTTATGGTCAATAAGCCATAGATTATTTCTCATTTCCAAATTTTCGATTTATCTATACTGAATGTAAAATTCCAAATTTTTTACTGATATTTGATAGTTGATAAATATGTATATTTAATTGCACCGTCAAGCCTTCTATTGGAAACCGTATTATACTAGATCTTTTAAAAATACCAACCTGCTTCATATTTGATTTTTTGATGTTTTTACAAAATGTTTCCTAAAATGACTCCATATTTCCAAACTCATTGTATCTGTTATTATATACCTGTTGTAATAAGAAAATTATTTTTTGATTATTATGCAGAACATACCTTTTGCATTAGTTCTGAGTTTGTTGACATTGACTAATAAATGCTTTTTTGATTCAAAAGCAGCAGATATTATATTATTTTAGGCATTTTGTACAATAGATTTAGTTGGTTTATTTCAGTATATTATACCACAGATGCTACAATTAAATTTATTTTTTTTAATTTTTGAGTTAGTGTCTCTGGGAGAATAGAATTGAAAATAGAAAAAGAAAATTTATTTGGTTTACCATTCAGACACATCTGTCGGTAGAACTAGACATAATCCGCTTATCCATATTATAGAAGTTTACTAGATCGATTAGCGGTTGGTGTCTTGTGTTACCAGCACACCTAGTGCTTCGGTTGTACCAAGAAAGTTAACATTTTATATTTCCAATTCTATTATTTCTGTATATTATCCTCGGAAATCCATAATAACAGAAGGCAAATTTGATTTTTTTTGCCATTTCAGTAACTCAGTTTCTGGCTTTTTGAGTTAAATTAAACTAAGTTGGATTAGTAACTTTATATAATTCACACTTGTTTTGTAGATCTAATCCGGCAATGGTGTTTTCAAGAACTTAATCATATACATTTCTTAATTTTGAAAAACACGACGGTGTGTTTTGTCATTTTTTAACTGATGTTTATGATTCATCAGCAAAACTATAATATTTTATCATGAAAAATTGAATAGATATTCTTTTAATAGGTTCTCGATTCGATTATATTAATTAAAAATGTGTTGGTGCAAATCATATACGACTGTCGTGTATTGGAAAAACAAAGTTATGAGTTATAAGTTATGCATATTTCGTATTTAACTTTGAAATATTTGAGCAGTTTCCTGTATCCAAATCAAGCATGATACATGCAATTCTCTATATAGAAGCCTCAATTTCACAATCTCCGCATTTTATTATAGTAAATTTACTGTCACAATTAAACTAGTTGATTAATTGTATAGTTTTAACTTTACTAAATCATATTTGTGCCATAAACGGCGAGAATCTGTTTATATAATTGTACGAGGTTCTTATATTGACTCCTAAAATATACAACCGTACACTCAAAAAATGTTTACAATTTAATTAATAAAAATGGAATTAAATTAACAAAAAAGTTTACTATACATCCAATAATAAATCGTTATCAATTTAATGAACAGTTCTTAAAATAATAACTATTTCTGAGAGCGACAAATATTGAGAAATACAAAATTGAAAGTAGATTTAATAGTAGAACTATCGACTGAACAGTCAAAAGTACATCATTTAATAGCGGAAACTTTATGTTTAATAATATGTGTGGTTCATGTTATAGTTCTTATTATAAATTTAAATAAAATAATTATTAATTTAGCTGTATAATTGTTAATTGAATATTCTGAATTTTAAAAATGAAAGTAGAAGTTATCAAATTAACTGGAGATGTTATGACGTTAACAGTGAGAATTGTGAATTTCACTATTAATATTGTAAATTTAATTAATTTTAGTTTTAATTGTTATAATAATAAATTGTTGTTGTTGTTGTAATTACAATTTTAGTGATATTAACAATTATCTATGGTTAAAGTTACAATTTGAATTATTGTATCTATAATTTATAAATGTTACAGACTTTGACTTATTTAAAATAAAACACGTATTACATCTTTTGAAAATATATAACTTATTTATAACTTTTCAAATTTTAATTTTAGTTCATAAAATTAACCATTTCAAAATTTTGTCAATAAAATTTGAACATACTAACTTTAAAGTTACTGGATGCTAAAATTAAAAAAAAAAAAAGAATGAAATAATTTGATATATACACATGTAGCTCTTGCTACACAGTTCAAATTATATCTAATATCGTGTACCACCGCAGATTTGGTTAGGATATTCTAAACATAGTTTCTCCATTTTTTCTTGGTGATAAAGGCGGTTTGTAATACTGGTTTTTAATTTCCTTTTTTTTGCATTATTTATTGTAGCAACAATTCTGGCTGCTGGTACCAATATGAAGTGGAATAAGTCTATTTTAGTTGATAATTATTTATCTGTAATAAGAGAGGAAAGTACCCTTTAAAATTAATATACATCAATATATAAAAATCAATATTTAATATTTTGGAATCAAACGTACTACGTGTCAATGTATCTCTAAAAGTTCTAAATCTAGATGCATTTTATCAATTATAGATCTAAATGCAGGTTCTATGTTGAAACATCTGGCAGCTTGTTTTAAAATCTATAAGAACTTTAAAACATATATAAAAAATATGGAATTATTCAATATAAATACATCAAATAAGCTTAATACTCACTAAATGAAACCCTAATGAAGCACCAAAGTATACCCAGTTTCCTAAATTTTCAGCAGTCGCTGCAATATGTATGTTTTGTTCAAGCGATAGTTAGATGTTTATTAGGTTGGATGTATTGATTGAAACGATAATTAGGTTGGATGTGTTGTAACGTTTTAGCATCAAAACAGCGTCTGATTACAATTACTGCCCAAACAAATAACAAACTAATTTTGTTGATGATTAAATTTCAAAATTGAACATCACTATATACTGTCATTATAGTTTAAATATTTAATATAAACTTATTTTAATGTAAAACTTACCTCACAAAATTTCTGTTATTATATATGGTTGTATAATGTCCGGAAAAATCAACCCAGTTGGAGTTTGAGCTAATTTAAAAATCAGCATTAAAAATAAATTGCTTTCCACACTGATATAAATGATCCGCACTTACAAATTTCTAACTCGCAAATGAATATATATTTAGAAACAACACAGAAATAAATAAAATCACTTCATTAATAACAATAATTATTATATTGATAATTTTTACTATAAAAATTAATAATATTGATTGAAAATTCGTTATTTTGTTGATAGCTATTACGATAAAATTAATAATTCTTAGTTAAATTAATAATTAGAATTACTGTAATAATAACCAAAGTTACTATTTTAACTACCAACAATTTTACACCAATATTTTTTCTCTTGGATATTTTCTTCTTTATTTTGCAAATCTAATTATCCAATTAGTAGTAAAAGTTGTTAAAAAATGACAAAGATAATTTTTGTTAACTGAGAATATTAAACTAACATTAGGTTATTGCTTTGATAAATTTTACCATTAAAACAATAATAAACTGTTATTTTAAAAATGTACATTGTTGAAGTAATAATAAATTTTTTATTTTAACAGTAAATTTTAAAATATTTGTTATTATTTTAACAACAAATTCAAATTAAAAATTTGATAACTATTTAGTTATTTTAATAACCAAAAATTGTTTTTTTATTCATAATTGTTATAAAAATAATAATAAAAACTTTTTTACAGTTGTTGTTTTCAAAAAAATTATTATTATTATTGATTTAACTACAAAATTTGTTATTTAACAAAAAATACTATTTATTTAATAAAATGTGTTATTAAGAATTTTTAAAACCGTATTCGATAACTGTGCTATTATAAAACTAGTCAAATTTTTTTGATTGTATTTAGAGCGTATTTACCCGATTTTTACTAAATCGTAAACTATCTTTGAGTTGATATACAGTAAATCTCAGAGTTTGAGCATCGGAACTCTTAATTTACTGATTTATCTACTGATTTTTTTCATGTGTGTTTGTTTTGAAAATAACTTCTAAAATCGAAAAGGTACCTTGTAAAATATACTTGTAAAATATCCAAATTACGTAAAGAAGGTCTTTCATCGCTGCACATCGTACTTGAGAACGTTTAGAAAATCATTTATCATTCGTTAATTTTCCTTATTATTGTTAGCTTTCTTTTGGTATAATTGATTAGTTTGCAAATTATCTTAATTTAAAAAGATGTACATACATCAAAATATGTTGCTTGGTGGGTTTTCTTAAGATATTCCAAATATTTGGTTTTTATGTTACGAAATAAAAAATATATTTACAAAATAAGAAAATGAAAATTATAATTTTTCGTTACTTTTCATAAAATATAGTATGTTAACAAATCTTCCAGATTTAACGTATTTTGTGTAAATGGGACATGTATAAAAAAATTTAATTTATGGAAATTTACTGTCCAAATTTGCTGTGTCGTGAATATATATATATATATATATATATATATATATATATATATATATATATATATATATATATATATATATATAAATTTGATTGTAAAGAATTCATTATTTCATAAAAATAAATTTTGGTCAGCAAAGACTGAATTTTACCAGAGATACATATTCAATATACTCTATATCATGTAGACAATTATTTTAGCAAGTATCATTTATATATCACATTTACGAGTAATCGGTTAGACATCTTGGCGAAGCACATTTTGATGATTATACTAGTATGTGATCTAATTTTAGTTTTCATTTTCGATTTCCCACTGATAATTGTAGCAAACTACAATTATTGTCTGAAGTTAGTGGTTATCGGAACGATAACATATTATAATTACATTTACTTCCTTTGGCAAATAATTACACAGATATTTTTGTAGATAAGGAAGGTTTACCTTTGATTCTACGAAATAGTTAATTTTAAATTAACGTAAGAATGTTTGTATCGAGAAGTGATTTTCGATTGTTAGTACATGTGGCCAGCAAAACTTAAGTTCACTAAAGTTATGATAGATATGTGTTATCAAATATTAACTTATTAACATAACCTTGTTTAAAGGCTTAGAAATATAAATAGATGATCTCTTGTTTAAATAGTAAAAGAGTTTTTGTTGATACATATTTATCAAACTATGCAACAGTGTTTTATATGCAATGATTATTTGTATATCATATATAGTTTTGAAATACATGTCCATTATAAATTAAGTCGTTTTGAAATAATTTACTTTGTCATATACTTTTTTCTATAATACAGTAAATTAAAAGATAGGAAAAAACTCGGGTTAGTGAATCGGTAAACTACTTATTTTCACCATGCTAACCTCAATACTTCGTTTATTGCTTCGAAAAGTGCTTAATACCTTCATTTTCACAGTACTCGTCAAATTCCTTTCGGAAGGCAGGGCCTTGATCCGATATAATGACCGATGGATTCCCGAATATTGCCTTCTGTAGTTTTAATTTATCGATAGTTTCTTTTGTCGTAGTAGTTTTGGTCGGATACAACCAGACAAACTTAATAAAACTATCGATTACACAGAAGATGTATTTATATTGCTTATATTGCTAGAATGCAAAGAACGCAATTTTTAATATACAGTTGAATCTTTGCGCGGAATTTGGTGATAAAAAATTGCTTTTCACTAGCTCCTCCGTCTTCTTAATAGCAAAATGACCTTGCTTTTAAGGCTAGCATCAGGAATGGATAATTGGGGAAAGTTGAAGGATCATTTACGTACGGAAGTTGAGAAAAAAGAAAATTGTGCAACGGTGCATCGGAAAATGTTTGAACGCAGAATAAACATTGTGCAAAACGAAAATCGTAAAACTTTCAACCGTAGAAGGCGCCTGGCACCCTTATACAGTCGTGGAGAGTGGGTGGTTATTAAACGAACACAATTCAATGGAAATAAAATATATCCCAAGTTTCTTGGTCCATATGAGATAACTGCAGTTAAAGATCATGATCGTTACGATGTTAGAAAGGTAACATAGACGGAGGGGCCTCAAAATACAACAACAAGTGCCGAGCTGATGAAACCTTATTACTGCGGTATGATGGATGATCAAAATGGGACGAGTGACGAGGACGGCGATTATCAACAAAGTATTTCATCTGAGACAGATGATACTCAGGACGGCCGAGTGGGATTGTTATTAGAAGGATAAAATCGCAATAGGTCGGCGAGAAAGAAACAAGGAACACTCTGTTGTCAAATTAAAATAAGAGTAATAAAAATCAATCTCGAATTAATTGAATATGATCGATTTTTCGATATCATGTTTTGGGTAAAAGATTTTGTACATCCAAAAACAGTTCAATATAATCCATTGTAAAGTACGATCATATGAATCAGAATTATATTATATTATATGATTTACGGTGTAGTTTTATTTCGATTTGCTGCTTCCTCCAAAATAATAATAAATTTCCTACTTGGGGGCTCAACCGGGATCGTGATCGTGATTGTGGTGAATTCTGCATTTAAGATATATTATTTCTGCTGTAACAATGTTATTCTCTTAACTGTAATTTGTATCAAACCATTTAATTCAGTTTTTGTGATACATAACTTCAGTGCTACAAGAAATCATCATTTTGATAAGTCTTAAAGCAAATTGGCAAGATAACTTTTGATAATTATTCATCTATTTATACTTTGGATATAACTAATCAAAAGCATTTAAATTGATTTATTGTCTTTTGGTGAAACGGCTTAAATAACTAAAATCGGGCAGTTATGACTATAATTCAAGAATAAATGTTAATGAACCCTATAAATCATCATTGATTTATTCAATTATAATCGACAATGCTTGAATTCTTGTCATCACAAATCGAACGGTACCAATCACAACGGTTTATGATTGTATCATATTGGAAAATTCTTATTGACTACGTAAATTTATACAAAAACGATGTGATTAGGATAAATAAGTTCATAATACATTAGACATAACAATTTTAATGATTTTCCAGTTTAGTTTGAACGTCCTATTTCCGCTGTATATAAATCTAATCATACAGTTATTAACCTATTCGTACTTTGTATAGCCCCATTGCCAGCCTGTAGTACTGTCTTGGCTCATTAGATTCGAGATTAATTTACATATAAATTACATATAAGGACTCGTAGTGTTGTAATATCTCGCTGACTTTATCACGAGTTGCAATCGCTCAATTTTATTATATTTTTAGGAATTATTCCATTATATCATAAAAGAATTTCTTGAATTACATGATACGATTTTCTGTTTGCGTAACCGATTTAAATTTAACATTCTTAATACATCAGTCATTTACTAATAGTTGACCTTGTATCGTTTTACTGTACTTAATGTATAATCATTCAAGTTAATACGGAAGTGCCTATATTCATTACTTATTCGTGTCGGAAGATAAATTGACATAAAGCTACTAAGTATATAACACATAAATATAAGTACATATGTAGGTAATTTCAACTATTGCAATAATAAAGAAAACTATTATAGTATTTGACCAAATTAGTCCAAGAAAAATGAATTTTCCCTATTTCTATGTTTATGTTATTTGCATAAACATATTTTGTTGTTTATTTATTTTGAAAGAGCATTAAACAAAAATAAACAACGATATTATTTTTGAAGGGCATGTCATTTCATGCCACATATAATATTGCATGCAGCAGTTTAATACTATTTTTTATTTTTCAACTTTTCGTTCGTTCAAAGAAAAACCATCGCGTAACACCACAACGGCATGTTAATAAATTGGAACAAGTTCAATTTTTTTATGTTCTATTTATAATAATTTTTATTAACATACACTAAACAGAACATGCAATTTAAGTAACAGTTAATCTATATGTGTCGCTAAATAAAAAGTTTATACTTGTATATAAGTACACATTCACACATATAAGAACGTAAAAGAAAATTAATAGTGAAAGTAATCATAAATAAGTTAAATATTAAAGCATGTTATAAGCTTTAAGATTCTTGTTGACAGATAGATAAGAAACATTTTCACATCATCTTCCCATATTATAGACAAGAGATATATAGTCAACTTTATTAAATTGTCATTTATTATGTTGTTATTGCTATTCTTTTTATCTAATACTTTTCTTATTCTCAATAATTGATTTTTTTTATACATAACGTTACTTATGAGATCATACTGTGAGATGATAATTTATCATATTAAAACAAAATTCGTTGGAAGAAGAATGAGTACGACTATTACAAGCTAATATAAGTTGAATCGTTTCGTATGAGTTAAATGGTGCGCGTTTTTTTTTATCTGTTTGTAGTCATATACGAGTATATGTATGTATGGATATACATACATTGTAACTTATTGGAAAAAATATGTAAATTATATTAGGGGTAATATTGTAAAAATATATTAATACTGAAATATTTAAAAGTCTGGTATGACATATTGTCTGGTTTATATATATATTTATATATATATATATATATATATATATATATATATATATATATATATATATATATATATATATATATATATATATATCGCCGGTCTGAAATGGTTTCGAGTAAATACTTAGACTGAAAATTTATCAAACTAACATATTGCAATCAGTATAGTGATGTAAATATTAACAGATATTAAATCACTTGAGCCTTAGGCAATTAGGCTGTTTTCGTCTTTTCATCTTTTACCATACTGGTTTCATTTCGATTTATCAAGCCATTTTTATAAAAACAGTAAAAGGTTTAAACCAAATGATACTCAAGTGGTGAATATGAAGTTATGCTCTTCATCACGGAAAAAATCACGTATATACACCAGAATTAAAATTTTGGCCAAAACAATGAATATAACCCGGTGGAATTGTACCGCGGAACACAAAAACAATTCTTTCAGCAAGACAGGTGATGCATATATAGTTTTCTGAGACGCAAATGGTCGTTGCTTTAATTTGATTATTTTGAAAAGGTTAAACTTAACGAAAATATAAATAAAAATTTTGGAAGAACAATGTAAAAAATTCGTGAGAACAAAAACAATTTGCAAAAATATATAATTTTGCACAAAGACTCTTCAGTCACATAAAAGAGCCTTGATAATGGGAAAATTGTGAGATAAAGTATCACTTGTTGCATCATCCATTCTATTAACTAAGTTTTGCTCTTTTCGTATCTCATCTGTTCCCAAATCTTTTAAAAAAATTGGTAAAAGCGATTACTAAAGAGACGATATCTACTTTGAAGACTTCCGGAAAGTCATTGTTAAGAAGGTGTTTTTGAACTTGAACATACATAAGTGCTATGAAGTAATTGTAGAAAAAAAATTATATTTCAATACTTTTTAGGCCGCTTATTTATCGTGAATTTGTTTTAATGTCACAATTAATTTGGTATTTTGTTAAATGAAGTCATTAATTATCTGTGAAGCTAATCTAATAAGAAGACATTTTACTATCCAGTAGTTATGAAACATTCTATCGATTATTTTGGAATAATTTTAGTTAATAAATTTCCAGCCTTATCAGCTAGATAACTCGCAATTTACTGCAACAAAAATTTTTATTTTGTTTATATCTTACAATCTTTGTTTATCTTCGTTCTGTATAATAATACTGAAACTGATGGGAATGGAAATGTATTATCTCGTGTATTATATGTACATATTTGAAACCCGAGATAGAATTAACCATTTTACAGTAAGTATGAAGCTGGGTTTCGCATTTATTTATCTATTTTATTAGGGACAAAATAAAGAATACATTTTTAGCTGATATTTCATTGGTAATATTTTACTCTTTTGGGTGGAAAAATTAATCTTAATCGACAATATCAATTTCTGTATAGTTTAAACAATTATCTATGAAATTTTGTGTTGGGCTTTAAAATATAAGTCTGCACGGACCAAATGGTGCAATGATTAGAGCTATGTCAGTTGGGGTGGAAGGTACCGGGTTTAAATCTCAATAAACGAAAAACTAAAGATACAAACTCATTGTTTAATGAGAAATGCAATGTCCAGATGGTCTTTCAGATCGAGTCTGTAGATGTACGTTCTCGATTTTAAAGAGTTGGAAATAAATTAGTTTTAAATTAGATTGCCAACAGGAGTCTTAATGTTGGTTATTTACATCTCCGATCGCACTCAGCAAATGAGATTGTCTTATGGATTGCACCCCTACAGTACTCGAATCTGGATATAACAATCATTAAATTCTTTATCGTTGGCTCTAGTTTCCTTAGTTACCTAATCTTTAGAAACCATTGAATTATGTTTTGGTTCCTCACTTAGTTATAGCAGAACAAAACCAAATGTATATCAGTTTAGTGCTATATACTATCTTGATATTGGTATTTGAAGTCATCATTAATCTCACAATTTTAACCGTCAACATATTTTCCTGTATATGGTTTATGTGAAACCAGGTTTTACTATGGAATTCCATGTTTATAGAAAATTATGAATTTTTTCAAAAAAATAGGTTATAATGCCTATCCACATCAAATCAACTTTCATAGAACATGTACTACGACATTTAATGATCTCGGAAACTCATTAGTTCATTAAATGAATTCGTAGAGCATATTAATTTTTTGTTAGCATGAAATCCATATCCAAGGATTTATGTAATTCACATTCTTTCAAAAGCTTGGGTTGTTCTATAGTAATTCCTACTTTTTGATCCCAATTTGCCAATACTGTTTAATGTGTGAAAAATAAGAAATTTATCACTCTATATGCTGATCGCTGTAAACAAATAAATTTAAATTCATTGTCAGACACGAAGTATAGCAGTCACATACCTATGTAATACTTTAATCTCGCATGTGTAGCGCAAAACATATACAGATTTATGATTTACAACCTCTTGCTTTCTCCTAAATAATTTATCATCCACCCAAATAAGTTTTGCTACCGTATATACTACATTCAGCATACTACATTTATTACGAATTAATTGTTAATAATTCCCAATAGTTCAAAGACCCATATGCCATTTTCTTAATATAGTCTCGGCAATTTTTTTTTTATTGTATTTTATCTTCATTATATTAAACTAGAGAAGCATAAAATGAAAAACTGAAATCCAAAACTAATATCATTTTCTTTATTTTATTGCCGGAAGATTTATACCTGGAAAAAGGTTCACACAATAATACAAAGATAAAGATGTTCACATCGTAGATACATATCATATAATAAAGATATTTTCTTTAAATAGTTAAAAAGTTAATTAAATAAATAAATTCGTTTTTAATTATCAATCAAGCTTAAAATAATAACAACAATAAAACTCAATCGAAACTGGGACTAAAGTATAAAAATAGTTTTGGAATAATTATGAACTAATTTTTTAAATATAGGTAACTACTAAATTAGTGAATATAATGAATTGGGCAATATTCTGCACAAAATTAAACTAAAATTTATTTCAAACTAATAAAAATATCTCAATTAAGCTTCTGTTGTTATTCGTCCGTTCTTATAGTGATTGGACATTGAACATTAAATAAAAATCGATAACTTTTATCATTTCCGATGTAGGAAAAGGAAATTATAATATTTAAATTAAATTAGAATATGAAATTGTAAATACCTGAAGCTATATATATTGGATAGACACAAGTGCTTATTGTATTTCATAGTTGCCAGCGTACTATAAATAAATCGAAACGAACAGATGGAATGGAAAAACAGGCAAATGATAACAATAATTTAACAATAGCCGAATGAAATAATCGATTTTTCATTTTCCAGTTTTGTTTTAATTGCACAAATTATTAATTATGTAATATTTATGATTTACATAAGTATATGTATTATGTCCGGAGAAGGGTAGAAAAAAGCATATTTACATTATATTGTATACATGAATAAAAACGAAGTTTTTATTTTTAATGTGTTTTTTCAAATGCAAACAGTAATAATTTATCAATTGTGCGTATATCAAGTTCCTTCTTTGAGTGATTTGACTGCTTGTGTTAACAGTGCACAAATTATGAAACTATAAAAATATGTAATCGATCCGAAATTAAACAGCTTTAAATGTATTTTTTTTGTGATTTATCACTTTCGAAAATTTTAGTCGATTCATTTTTTTTATCACTATATATGGATACAAATCCACATGATAAATGACATAAATCTGTTGTTGGTTTCTTTTCATATCAATGGGAGGTTTAACTAGTCATTTATTTGAATTGTAAATTTGTCAAATTTGTAGAACATTTGGCGCCTCTATTTATGAAAATTATGGGCATTAAGCAGCGCTCTCAATTGCATAATTACTGGCTTAAATTAAACGTTTTACATGATTTTTGATTTTTTGTGATGATGCATCGATGTCAACAAATAAATTGTATAAAGAAGACGAATTCGTACGATATATTGATTTATATAAAAAAATATATTTAGCACACACATTTACGGAAAAAATGAGTATCATAAGAAAATAATCAGAAGATTCCAGAATTGGAAGATATGAGTTACCACTTTTGGCAATGAAAGCGGAGAACTAAAACTAAATTATCATTATAAATTTGCGTAGTTCGTATAAAGCTTTAGTAAAAGAGCTATTTGACCTAATTAAATGTTCGTACGTATTTCAGATAATTTCCAGAAATTAGAACTGTCTTGTTAATTTAGCCATCTTGTCAATCAAAGGCAAACAATATCAGTTAATAAATAGGATTTTTTAAACTGCTACATAAGTTATCCATTCATAATATTATTAACAAAATACTCTATAGTTAAATTTCCATCTCTTATGCTACACAAGATCAAATGCTTTAAAAATATTAAGTAAAATATAACAACCTGAGTTTTACTGAACTAATAAATACAATTGAACGAAAGACCGCCATGTTACGCAGCGGTTAAAAAGTTGCAAATTGGAGCGGAAGATACCGGGTTCGAATCCCTATAGATGGAGGACGCGTAAAGGGATTTTCACCATCAATCGTTTAAACGTAAACAATTATATTACTCTTTAATGGGCATTCAACATTTGTTTTGATGATCTAAGATAAAATGTTACTCGTTCAGATGTTCGTTAAGTTGATTTTTGAGTCAAAAGTTGATTTTTGAGTCATGGTGAATATTTGAAATGGATCTTATGGATAAATATTTGTGGCAATTCAATTTTTACAGTTGATGTAGGATATGCTAAATATACTCAGAGTTTTCGCATGGTTTTTTAAATTTTTTAATTTAATGAAGCTTTGAAAAGACATAGTTAAAACTTTAGTCTATAAGATGAGAGTAATTTTCGCATGAGATCATTTTCATTCCGAATTACATAATAGGTTATAAACTATACTTCAAATGGCCTTTGAGCTTGATATTATATCATATGAAAGTAGAGTCCAAATATAACGAGGAGTCTAGTAGCTATATATAGCACCCAAGTGTTTTTCTAACAGAAAATCAAGTTATCATTTGACTAAGGTAATAGTCGCTAAACAAAAATATAATGTGTTAGTAAAAATATTATTTTTACATTTAAGATTATTGTTAGTTGGTTGGGATTCATGTTCTCTCAAAGATTTAAACTGGAATACTCTATATTCTATTAACATCATTCGGTTATATCATCATATATTTCAAAATGTATATGTGTACGACTTTCTATTTAAATCTGTTCAGAGAACAACAAACTAAATAAAACAATGATTATTCCAAAAATTCAATCACAATAAGATATTTTATTTCATTTATATACATACAACATCAATAATGTAACTTATCTTTATTTAAAATGACCTCTCGTCTCGCCTATCAACTCTCGGCAGGAAACTGGCCTAAGCTCGGAAAAATCCGAACGTGTTGCTCCTTCATATCAGATCAATGTTAGATACAAGACACGTTAACTCACAATCACATTACTTAAAACATGTATCTGCAGTTATTTGATATATAAAGTATGAATTTTTACAATTGTCATTGGGTGATTAAAATTTCTTTCTTAATTCCCAGTGAAAAAAGTGTAGTGTGTTTATTCGATATAAACATATTGTTGCACTTCAAATCAAATAGCTCAGCATCAATTAGCACCTATTACCGTTTTATATAAAAAATACTTCATTATACGTAAAATAATAATATGACGTGACTTTCCTGTAAATGTATTCAAAAACTCATAAAAATTCGAATTTCATTCTTTAATGCCGATTGGTTACGGCAATAAAGAGATCCAATAAAATTATTTTCACCAGTTATTTCAGTGAAGCATTGTAATTTAATAAAATCTGGTTAAAACAAAAAGTAAGAAGAAAGTAGTTTCCAATAATAAATAAACCATGTAGTTGTATTTATTAGCAAAGTTTTTTTATTCGATGTATAATAAAGTTTTCGACATTAATTAGAAAAACCGGCAATCAACATGAGTACATTTATAATAGATTTTTTATCGAATATTATTTTTGTAAATGAATGCCGTATTCTCCCGGCACATACATCACACAGAAGCAATTGAGTAATACATAATCATTAAGCGTAATTATTGAGATTATTTTATTTTCCGCCCTTTATTAAGATTTGTTTTTATCTGTTTTGTTTCGTCAATTAAATTTTGTGTATATTTGTTTAACAAAATAATTGGCAAATTACCAATGAATTTTTATTTTTAAATTACGAATATTTATTAATTTTAAGACTGAATGATTAGATACCTCGTTCGAAAACTATCTTTTTTTTGTGCGGTCTCAAAAGTTGGTTGAGCAAGTTCCAATTAGTTGTATCGTTGAAATTATTCCAGTTTCCAAAAATAATTCTAAAATGTGTTTTATTTAAGTCAATAACTAATGCAAATTTTGCAACACCGGCTATCGTAGAAAACAAATAATGGCAAAGCTCGATTGCTTCTAAGACACAATCAATTGTTACATATAAGAGCCAAAAATACTACATAAACTGTGTATGTAGAATATGTTGGAAACATTGTGCAAAATCTAGCTTAGATCGACTTGAATATGTAAAAAATGGCGATAATGAATCTCGTGGTGTTATGTTTCAACAGTTTATATACCAGTAAATAAGCTGCTTGTTGATGATCATGGCTATGATACAAGAATTTAGTTTAAATATTTCGTCGTATTGATAATTCAAACACCATATTTTTTTGCAAACATTAAATGGGTATCAAATATTGAATGGCCATATTCGCAGAGAACGTAAAAAAATTACAGTCAGAACATCAAAACGTACCGCCCAGGTGGCGCAGTGGTTAAAGCTGCGGCAGTGGGAGCGGAAGGTACCGGGTTCGAATCCCGATAGAGGCAGGATGGTAAGGGATTTTTCTCCATACGATTACGATCGGTGGTGTGAATGAACACATCCTGTTGGAGTGCAGAATTCATGGGCCAACTTCAATGTCAGTACTATAGGCTGTCATGGAGCTATGCAATGTACAGATGCTACGCAAATCGAACCTATAGCCTTACGTCCTCGATTTGGCTGTAATGGCGTAAGGTAAGGACGTAAATTAGCGAACCGCGAAAGAGTTGGAAGCGCCTCGAGCCCCGAAACAGATTGTAGAGATAAAAAGAAACAAACAAACAACATCAAAACGTGAAATGTTTGTTTGTATGTCGTCACTTTGAGATATTTTAACTGCGGTGATTATTGTGTAGAGCCAGGTACTTCATTATTGTAATGATAGTCAATTTTACGGCCATCAAAAACAGTTCGGCCATCTTCACAAATGGAAGATATTCTCCAAAAACAGAAACTGAAGTAGTTAAGTTTAAAATTAAGGCTTCCGACAGTTGGACGTTACTTTTTAATCTCATGTTGGAATACATCCTTCGTAAAAGTGAAACAGCTCAAGACAATATATTATTCCGACAATCCAATCAACTTTAAGCATATGCAGATAATATCTGTGTGATAGGATTAAATGGTAACAGGGTGAAAGCGATACTTGATCCACTTAAACACTGTTCAGCTTCCGTTGGTCTCAAAATCAACGAGTCCAAAATCAAATATCTGATCTCTGGTTTGGAGCCCATACGCAACTGATTTCAGTAGTGGTAACTACACGTTTGAAAGAGTAATGAGATTCAAGTATCTTGGATCTCTCATTACTCACGATAATAGTATGGGAGAGCATATTAAGGTTCGCCTTGACGCTGACCATCGGGCTTTATATCCCCTCGTGCACTTCTAAAATCAAAATATCCTGCAAATACGGATAAGCTGAAACTTTACAGAGTGTTGATCAGACCCGTTGTCATGAATGGATCTGAGATTTGAACCTTGACGGATGAGTACGAAATATGGCTTTTAACATTCGAGAGAAGAATCATGCGTGTGATATATGGCCCAAAACGCAATGTTGATGGCACATATCGAGTTTGTTTCAATCACGAGTTCAGGAATTTAATGCATATTTCTGATATCGTGCATGTAATCAAAATACAGTGAGTACGCTGCCTCGGTTACGTTTTGCGTGCTGATCCAAACCGATTGATACAGCGATCTTTGAAGAGAGAACCGCCTTTCGATAGGTAAATACACAGGTCGCTGTCGGCGACGATGGCTTCACGGCGTATAAAGAACTATCTGGCATATTCTGGTTGCTTGCAAAAGAGCTGGCTCGTGATCGAAACCTTTGGAGTCAGATTGTTCACACGGTACGGACCAACAATGGCCTGTAAAAACCATAAAAAAAGTGATATTCTAATACGTGGTTGAACAGCAAATTAGCAATCGATTTTGGTTTACTAAAGTGTATACAACGAAAACTCGGATTATTTTAGATTTTGAACAACAGATTGTCTTATATGATAAGCAAAATATAATCCTTTGCAAAATATACAATTTACTGGTTTATATTAATTTTGGAAGGAATTACTGTCGTTCCGGCTCAATTATGGATAGCTGCCAAGAAATTATTTAATCGATTATCAAGTTTTTTTTTCTGATGATTATTTTCAAGATCTATGCAATATCTCGTGATACACATGTATTGATTTATCTATAGAGAGTTACGTATATATGGACTGAAATATTGAGTAATTACAAAAATACATACATATTTGTAAAATGACAGTAATGTAGTCATACTGCTTTGTTAAAATTGAGAATTGTTCTGGTCGACAAAGTGATTCACTATTATGATAGGTTTTTAAAAAAACTCAAGACAACAGGTACTGACAAGGTAACAATCCAATCAAGCGCGTGCATATGCAGAGTGGCAACGAAACGGAAAAAATCCCTAATTGACTAGATCAATATTTAACTTCCATCTAAAAACCAATCACTTCATTGATATATATCTGATTTCTGACTTTCGAGATTAAACCGTAATGAATTTTAATAGATGGTTAACTACAAGTTTGAGGGTCTTGAATTAAACATAATAAAAGGAAATTAGTACTGAACTTCTATATATATAAAATTGCTGTGTGATGATAAGGTCTTGTAAAAAAATTCAATTAAATTGAATTATATACTGAAGAAAAACTATTGCGCACGTCCAAAATAATATACAACTATACAAAACCTAGACAAAATTATCTGGATTACAGACAATTGACAAATTTAGGATCGAAAATTTACCACAGTGTTTGCTCCAAACTAATATCTTATAGATAAATGATTATTTTAAAAAATATTACAATTCGTAATTTTATTTGGTTTAAGCATTTATATAATATTATTTTTGGAGTAATCAATAAAGCATTGAACTTCATTTTAGTTTTTTAATATTATATTTAGTGTCAGTATCTTCGTCATATACTATTTTGGCGCAGATGGCTGTAGTGTATCATTAAAGTTGTTTGAATCATCGACTAAAGTAAAATAACAGACTCATTGGGTGCAATAACCAATATTATTAGCTTGAGTTTTATTGACTTATGATTAGTAAACATCAAGCAGTAAAATAAAAGCTTTTTCTCATTCAACTTAATATTAAGAATGTCTTTTGGATCGTATATTCAACTATGTACATTATTTTTACTTAGCCCCTATATAGTTTATTATTTATGAAAAATATTTTCATACTTCTATTTATAAATGTACATACATACATATAGTTTACTAAATTAGTACCACAAAACACCATGAAATCCAATCAAAAAATAGTTGTTATTATTTTTTATCTCATTACTATAAATTGTTGAATAAAAAATAAATAAATCCATTCACAAAATATGATACTTGCACAAACCGAAGCGAATGGAAAATATTATTTTTATGTAAATATAATAGTTTTTCTCATTTCAAATTTTTTTATTTTATTTCGATTTTAGCTTTTAGTAATGCGAACTGCATACAAAAATATATTCTCTAAATAATAGGAAAATTTAAAAAAAAAAGTACAAAGTCTAATCCAAAAATAAATTTGGAAATAAATAAGCTTTTAAAATTTGTTTTTTATTTGTCTTTTTATCAGGATACTGATTAATATTGTTTCTTTTGTTATTTTTAGAATGCCGTCTGCTGCTCCAGTTTCGGAAAATGGTGGTGCACCAAAGACAGAATTGCAAGAGTTGCAATTCAAAGCACAACAGGTTACAGATGATGTAAGTTTACTTTATTTATTTTATTACATATACTGCTTTGATAATCATTTGAAGGTAGTCTTATCACTTAATATTATGTTTGTTTATGTTAATCTTGAGTCCTCACATTTGATAATATACGAGTTAAAATGTTAAATGACCAATTCTAAATAAATTGGATTTTAACAGTCCTCAATATAAATGTTTGATTTGTTTTGAGCTAGAATTTCGCTTCCATAAAATTGTATATTAACAAATGAAGAACCTGTGATTGATCTCAAAATGCGAAGTATGTTCTCCCAACAAAAATCAACATGTTTTATAAAGTACATTTTTAATACCTTCGAATTGTAAAGGACATTTTTGATACCTTCGTTGAAGGTAGTCTTATCACTTAATATTATGTTTGTTTATGTTAATCTTGAGTCCTCACATTTGATAATATACGAGTTAAAATGTTAAATGACCAATTCTAAATAAATTGGATTTTAACGGTCCTCAATATAAATGTTTGATTTGTTTTGAGCTAGGATTTCGCTTCCATAAAATTGTATATTAACAAATGAAGAACCTGTGATTGATCTCAAAATGCGAAGTATGTTCTCCCAACAAAAATCAACATGTTTTATAAAGTACATTTTTAATACCTTCAAATTGTAAAGGACATTTTTGATACCTACGTTGCGCATTTGACATATCTTTATCTTCACAAACTATCGGATTTTTTGTACAAGTAAAGTGGTTAGTAATCCACGGCAATATTAAATTTATTTATGTAGATTAATTGTGCTACAACTTTAAATAGTTTTTCTACAAAAAAAAAAAAATAAATCATCTTGACATTTATTGACCCTATTCTAATCATTTATATAGCTCCTGAACATCAAAAAGCGAGAATATTCAGTGCTATATCTCTCGATAAAAAAACGGAAATATTTTAAAATTTACATTTATTATATTTTAAATATTTTAAATATGGATTTGTTGAAGTTTGGTATTGACCAAGGGTGGTCAAAGAATGAATTAATGATGAGCGAAACAATATAGTAATAAAAGTTACAAAAGTTCTTATATAGAATTTTATAAAACTAAAAATACCTGATTGCAATTGTGAGACTTCTTTCAACAATTCAAAAAGATCGGTTAAAATGGAGATAAAAATCAAAAAAAGCTGAGGATGGATCAGATGAAATTCGCTATGGATTCTCTTCGGGTTTCGGTGTAAATTAAAACCACTACAAATATTTACTGAATGCTAAATTGCATATGGAACGATTACACAGTCCCTACAGACTATATCCAAGTGGTTGCAAAGATTTCATAAGGGAGAATTTTCTGTGGTGGACGGGCCCCGAAAGGGTTGACCAAAATCTTTCACTTATTACGTTACTGAGGCTCCAAAGGGTGAAGTTCAAAGTTGACGAAGATGTACAACTGACACAAAAAATGATTGCTGATGGAATGGCCATCTGGGATACTCGAAGAAATCTACTCTGTCGGTTCCACGAATTTTAAATTTTTCCTAAATAAATTCGAAAATCGGTAGTCTAGCAAAGTCTTTAGTAAAGTCGCTACTGGTGACGAATCTTGCTTCTATAAGTACGATCCAGAAACCAAACAGTAATCCATGGTATTGGGCTCAACAGAAGCAAACCCACCTGTAAAAGCTAACCAACAAAAATAATGATGCTAGTTAACTTCACCCGATCAAAACTTGTAGCTGCAAATGAAAAAGGGTCAGACGATAAATGCAAATTGCTATATCGAAGACTATTTACCAAAATTTTTCAAAAATTTGTTGGAAAACCGTAAAAATGAGAATTTGCGCGCCTACTTTTTACATCATTAAAACGTTTCAGATCACACTGATTAATTTCCGTGTAACTATATTGGTAACGAACCAATCCCTGGTATCGAAGAAATACGATCAGCCCCATATTTTCCGGATCAAATACCTTGTGATTTCTAGTATTTTCTAAAAATTAAAACAAGTTTAAGGAAAAAGGAATGTAACTTCAAAACTGTTTTGAAAACTGGATCTTTAGGCTTAAGAAATAAATCGACATCAATGGCAATTATGTAGAGAAGATAAAAAAGACGTCAATTAAGAATAAATACAAAAAGAATACAGTTTGTTTTTTCTGGTAAACTACGCGAACTTTTGTTACTCTCCTTGTATAAAGCAGGTGTATTATTTTTAAAGAATATTTAAGAGGTTGTGATTCGATTATAGCAGCAATATTGCTTTTCATCAAAGCAAAATTATGTGGTATTTGTTACCAAATATGGTCAAATATTAAAACTGTGCTAACAGCGATTTTTTAAGCATTGAATATAACAATTTGGTTTTGCAGTAAGGTAGTAAGATAAAAGAACTACAAACTCATTCGCATCTGTGAATAAGTTCGTGGTTCTTCAGCCCAATAGATAATAAAAACAAACACAAATAACACGGAAAATTATACTCAAGGTGAGAATTATACTGGAAAATTTTACCTATTTGAAGGTTGATTAAAAAAGTTTAAAACATGTTTAGGCATGAAGCATTCGATCAAAAAATTTTTTTAAATAACTTAAGCCATGTTTATATATGAAATCATTGAATGGTGTCATATATGAAATATATTGAATGGTGTTTATTTTATAGCATACCATCCGGTACTCGTAATAAAACATATTTACTAAACAAATATAGAGTTCTAAACAATGGTAAACAAATGTAAACATAATAATCGCTGGATAAGATGATCTCAGAATGGTGTCTTAACTACCATACTGCTTCTATTAAACATGTAAATAATGCTTTTATTTATATTTCAGTCCTTGGAAAGTACAAGACGGATGCTGTCTTTATGTGAAGAGGTAAGATTTGCATTATTATATACATTTATATAAATTAGCATTAACAAATAGAGTTAAAAACAAACTTAGATAATTTAAATTTAACAAAAACAGGTATTTGAATTCAAAGCGGTAGAAAGGGTTTCTATTTTAAAATATAAAAATCTCAATTATTTAAATTAAATTGCATTTTTTATATTTTAATATATTATAGTTATATAAAAATTATGTTTTTATATCTTATATATACATAAAGGGTATATAATATATATAAATCCAGGATTAATGAATAAACATATGAGTTCATATTTTATTATACCTATATTTAGATATTAAGTTTTGTATTATTTTGAAATAATAATATTAACAATACGTTTGTTTCGTTATACATATATTACACATATTAATATTTATGTGCTTTTGAGAACAAAAATTATGGAATAATTATTGTGTGTCAGTGTGTACATATTTATAATAATATTCATATATAAATTAGTGAAACCAAAACCAACCTTTACTAATTAGGTTTCAATAATTGTGTTTTGCTTTTGGGAATAAATTTATTAGTCAATGTGTACGCGCGCTAACCTAATTTCGAATTATAATTAAATGATAACAATTTTTCCTTTAAATTATATTCTGTGTCAAGTTCATTTTTGTGTACGTTAACATACGGAGTAATGGTACCATCATTGTATACAAATTAGTGTACAACAAAAATAAAACTAATTTATTTATTGATTAACGAATTTTGTTATAAAAATACGATAAAACATTGAAAAAAGGTTCATATTTATAAAATAGCTTTAAGTGGTTTGATTTTTATTTTGTTTTCGAGGTAATTTCACCCAATACTGGAATTTCTGGTGTACATTATATTTTGTATACACGAGTAAAACATATTTTTCCTCTTTTGTGGTAGTTAAATTTTTTTGAATATATAACCATTTTAATGTTGGTGTTTCACATTTTGATGTTTAGAATTTCGCGAGTAATATTATCCCCTAATTAAAAAAATATACAAGGTAATTGTGATATTTGTCGAGAATTATAATTAAGTTTTGTTTTACGAAAATAAGATAAGAATGATGAATACTTTGATATTGCACTTGAGTAATCACCATAAATAATATACTATTATGTTTGTGTAGATCATTAATTAGTAAAATATTAATCACATGATGTAGCTAGAGATCGTGAATAATTTAAATACAGGTTGACGATAAAGTTTATTTCTTCATATATATTATATATATATATATATATATATATATATAATATATATATATATATATATATATATATATATATATATATATATATATATATATATATATATATATATATTGTATTTACTGTTAATTTAAGTGTCTTATTGACTACTTTACGATCGAACTTGACCTAAAGTGGAAAGCACAATCAAAGCCGAGTAAGATTTTCCGAGGCCGAACTGGCCTGAAATTCATCTGAAAAAGACGGGGTTTTTTATATAAAAGATTTGACAATGCTTACATTAAAACAAAAGCTCGGTTTATAATGGTTAAACGAATTTGTAGATTTAAAAATACGTAATGGTGGAGGAAGAAAGTTTTAAAAGTATAACTACTCAGCAAGGAGTGTAATTCGGAAAGTTTCTTCAGAGAAGCTACTAGTTTTTGGCCTTCGGGTTCTGAATTGTGGCAATACCGATGTGATACTCGAGACATGGGGTAGACATTTTACTAATAAAATTAGGTTTTACTACAGTTATACTGGTAAAATTTCAAAATAGGAGATGTCGATTGAGGAGCCATTCAATCAGAAATAAACGGCATGCATAGACTAAAAAACATCGTTTTTGATCACAGCATACAACTTACTGTCTCACGTTATTTGAAAATCACTCCAATGATGGAGGGAATTTACGGTAACACCCAAGCAGAATTCCATCAAGCTTTTATTCTTTTCAAATACTTTATGAAATATTTAATGATATGCTCTTGTTTTACTTATGTAAAATAATAGTATAATGTTGTCAATATTTAGACTTGAGAACAATTTTATAATTAATTCTGATGATCGACAAAGAGATGCACCGTTCCCTATTCTTTTTAATGTTATGGTATGATATATCTTACGTATAAATGAAACAACATCTTATCCAAATTAATTATTAATCCAAAGAAATGATGATATCTGTACGTGCCGTGTGATTGGATTACGAATATAAAATACAGTGTAAAGAAAATACAGTATCCGTTGGTCCAAAATCAATGAACTTTGAAACTATATATTTAATGTCTGGTTTAAGAGACCAAGACTGCTGGATTTTGGTAGTGTATACGTTTAATGTGGTGCAGGACAACAATGGCCAGTGTAAAACGACGATTATTATTATATTTATTTAACATTCCCATTTGCGATGTATTTTGATATAATCTATACAAAAATACGAAATGGTATTATGGTTATAACAATAAACGTGTTTTTGTAAAAGAAACACGAATATTAAAGTACTATTTGAGAAATTTAACGTTTTTGGTTAAAGATATGTTCCCTAATTAAATTAGCGTATTCACTTTAGTAGAGCAAGCAAGTTTAGAACCATATTCTATATAAAGGATTTTGCAATAAGAGGTTTCATTGTGATATTTTTAAAAAACAAATATTTTGTTAAAAGAAATCAATGAATATTTATTTCATTGTAAAACGGAAGGTATACCATTAACATTTGAAAACAATATCAACCAAATGACCTCCCCGCTACGACGCTTGCAGCACCATACCATTTACTTGAAATTTTCCAATTCGCACATTTGCAGTATCTTCGCTCTATGTGCTCGATAACTTCACGAATTCCATCTTTAAATTGTCTTGAATCGATTGTGGAACATTGGAGACCTTATCTTTCACGAACTCCAAAGAAAAAAGTCTAAAAGCAATAAATCGCAAGATGTCGGTGGCCAATTGTGATCACTTCTTCGTGAAATAACACGGTCAGGAAACTTCTTGCAAAATTGCGATTGTTTCGTTGCTTGTGCTGCACGTAGCATCTTGCTGAAAATAACGTCGTCCACATCAATACGTTCCCATTCCTGCCATAAAAAATCATTAGATATAACTTAGTAACGCATCCATTCACTATAACAGTTGTTACAGCCTCATTTTCGAAAAAGTAAGTTCCAATCACATCTCCAGCTTAAAAACCTCACCAAACAGTGACACGTTAAGGATGAAAAGACTTTTCATCCTTAAAGACTTTTTGGATTTTCTGAGCCTCAAATGGCAGTGCTACTTATTATTATAGCCGAGGTGAAAAAATTGGCCTTATCACTGAAGAAATTTTTTCGATAGCGGACCGTTTGCAAATGCATCAAGCATTTGAAGGATCCAATTAGCGAAAATACGACGTTTATGGTGATCAACCGGTTTGAATTCTTATTGTAAGGCTTTTAAAGTTATGTGATAACTTTAAAAGCCTTACAATCTAAATCTTTGTGCAAAATATGGTATAAAGTCGTTTGTAAAATGTCTAATTCCAAAGATCGACTAGGAATCGACAAACCTGGAGTTTATCCAACACTACGGGCTATACAGTGGCAATATTCTCTGTTGTTATCATTGAACGACTCACACAGTTTCGATTCTTTACATCACTTACTTATCCCAACAGCTCGATTTTTTCCACCAGTATCACTATTGCCGGCCGAGAAGTAGCTTGACGATGGTCAAAAATTGCTTTAGTTTTGCAAACTGTGCACAATGGTGAATTTAGTAGAGAATTTTCAATGCGTTGGGGAAGTGTTTATCCTAACATTTTAGTAATAACGTAGTTTTTACTTGTCAAATGTCAAAATATGACAGCTTCAATATTGACAACTGCCCAAATAGTAGACTATAGAAAATGAAACCTTTCAGTGGAAAACCCTATATTATATAGTTAATGAAATCTACGGAATTATATCGTTTACATTGTAATGGAACGGAAATCTCTAAATAGAATTCAAACATAATAATGTAATGGCCTTATATTTGGTCACAGGTTTACAATGACACTAAAAGCTACTCAAAGTTGCGATATGTAACAAACAACTGCATGCTTTTGGAATGGTTTGAGGTGTAACAAATTGTCTCTTCACTCGTTTGTATTCATTCTTCAGTAATAATACCATAGTGGGTTTCAACATAACATCAATTCGGCACATCAAATTATTGTATATCTATTACTCAGCAAGACGTTACTATGCCATAAGCTTGTTTGACACACCAAAAAAAAAAATAGTTTTGGAAGATAAATAAATATAAAAGTATGAAAACATTGAAGTCAGTGGTTCGTCAGGAAAAGTAAAAAGGTTATGTTCTGTATGAAATTTAATGAATAACCAGTGCATAAAATTATTTGTCTTTGTGTCAATAACCTATCTGGATGTGTACCTTCTTCGCTACTGCTTTCAATTCATTAGTACACTTTTAAACAAAATTGAGTGCATTGAATTAATTACATTTTCACTTTCACACAAAAATATATTGTGAGTTGCGTTGCTTAATAATTATGTGATATTTCACTTTCATTTTAATATAAATCACAATATGAAGTTTATTGTATGAAATATAAACCAAACCAAGTCGAATAGAGACGCATTAATATAAGTATATGTACTTTACAGACATTTCGAAAGTTTCAACGATAGTAAATTATGTTAAAAATTAGTGTCCATAAAAATCAATTTCAACTTCAGAAAGAAATATTTTCGTAAGGAAAGCTTTTTATACATTTTGAAAATCAAAATAACAGATAATAATGTAATCGATATTATAAACAATACAAAGTATCTGAATGTTGTGTACACACCCCGATGGAATTGGTGCTTATGGATTTTAAGAATGCAAATATTTTATATATGTATTTACATTTTGTCTGGGTAGCTTTTTAGTTTATTTAATATTGTCACAAATTGAAGAGTCAGTTACATAATTAATGGTTGTTAATTTACATACGACATACACACGCTAACGCACAATGGTTTATTCCTTGATATAGTAAAAGCACATAAAGTTTATTTGTTACTGTCGATCATATTATATTCTATTAAAGCTACAAATTTAATATTATTATTTTTAAATCTAAAATCAATAAAAATTTTATTTATAAATTGTGTGTATGATTATTTATGTATATATATATATAATAGGAGTGACTATGATTTGGTCAAAATTATTATTATATATATTTAAAACGTTTTTATATAAGGAATTTATTTATTATTAATCTCAAGGAGTTTGAGGTTTTGAAAAAATTAGAAATATTACTATACACATGGATGTTATGTTGAATTTTTATAAATAGTTTTTTAGGTCAAAATACTAAATAAAACGAAAACACTAGTGTGATATTTTAGAATTATTAAAATGCTGTCTGCGTAGTATTTTATAACGTTCTATATTGAAAAATGACACATTGTATGTAGAAATAGGTTGTGATTAGCGCAGGTTTCTTGAATATAATATTTATTATAACGATACAGCAAAATGAAATTGTTGTGCATCATTTTAATATTGTGTGGTCTTATGCGCATCTTTATATGCCTTATTATTTAATAAGCCAACTAAAAGATTCTTATATATGGTATACTCAAAACCAATACATATTAATTTATTGACGTTCAAACGTTAATTTAAATAAACAAAAAAATTTTAGATAAATTTACTTTTCTTAAACAATTCAAACATAGTATATACCATGGTATGTTTAAACATGTGTAGCCTTCCGAAACGTAGTTTAACGTGGCTTTTGAGTCGTTCAATTGAAGAATTCGAGCGAAATAACTCAACAACTTTTGAACTTTTAATATTGGTTCAGGTAATGTTAGTTACTTGTCATAAAGTTTGTTGTCAACTGTTCCACTTAGAAAACGTGAACAAATGTTTCTCCATAATTGACATTAGTAGCTTATAGTTTATAGTGACAATACGCATCTACTGCGATATATCCATTTAGAGTCGATCTAATGAACTGAAACAGCTTGAAAAATAATTATTTTTCTTAACATTGGCTAAATAATAATAATAAAATAATAATAAATAATTACATTGGCTAATTAAAAGTTGTCCATAAATGATGTCACTAGTTATTAATATTTTTAACTTTCACTACAATTTGCTTTGTCAGTTGCTATGATTAATCGAAAGCTCAAACACTACCGGCAAATTGAACCATGACTAACAGTTCGATCCAATTTTTGACAGGTTCAGTCTGTCATTTTGATGAACTACAATATATTATGATCATGCATGATTGTTAACTCTTACAAAATAATGTAGTATTTTATAACTTAAAAATTTGATTTGTCTACCATCAATTGATCACTTCCACGTCTAGTAATAGTGTACGGAGAGTTATCAAATCGCATGACCAATTGTTAGGTTCATTTCTTGAAATAAACTTATCGCCAAATGGTTTTATGTGGCTTCATTCTTTGGAAACCACATCTCGTCCTGACGTCCTGATTAATGTCATACATATTACAAAAAATAATTCATTGATTAGATGCACGATTATGTTTGCCTTAAACATCGTCTATAAATTGTTCGAATCGATAACTGTTTTTCACAGTAAATTAAAATAATTAGGTAAATTTAAATAATTAAGCGTTGAAACAGACAAAACATGCATTCTCCATTTGTGAGCAACCAATTCATACACAGCTAAATTAAGTATGTTACGCTGTTGTTCTTTCCCATTAGTGCGTGACGTACTTGACTAACCTTTGAAAACTTATTTTGATTTCTGGAAAGTGTATTCCGGAACAAGTATCTAGTGAATTGCTGATTACGAAGTATTTCAATTAAATTTATTTCAATTTAATAAACAAAATGCTTGATATGTTTCTTAAAAAGATTTCCAATGTTTTTGTTTTGTTATAATGTTTAAATATTTCACTTACGTCTCTGTTTGTCGTAAACATATTTATACAAACTTTTTTTGTCTAAAAGTTCATTTTAATAAGAGGTTTGAATGTAAACATGCTTCAATTATAATTAATTTAGTTTACTTTTGTACGCAGAAACAATAATCGCATCTGTCATGTTCTTAATATACATAAAAATTTTGTTAAATACAGATTTTTCAAATGACCTCAAAATAAAATTTCGAATGAGTTCTTTTAAATTCGATAGGGTATATTATCTCCTGTCTTGTCATCTATGTTAAGAAAACTACTTGGCAAATCCTTTATTTCAACCATTCAAATACCGATGTATATTTTAAACAAATTTCTAAGTTATATTCAAATAATATTCTGTGTAACTTTTTGTTTGATTAAAGAAGGCGGAAAAGTACCACTAGGGAGCCTACGGTTCAACTCACATACACTTACACATTAAAAATACCCAATCGTGATTTTTGGTCACCACTGGAAATCGAACGCGAGACCTCCGAATTACAGCGCCAGCACGCTGCTTTCTCCTTGGATTCAACTTGGGATTCTCTAAAGTGTTTTTTCGTGATTTTACTGTTAGATTTGTGACTTGATTGTCCTTTTGGTAAAACAATACAATCCCAGACAAATATGTAGTTAACCTAATATCTTCATATATAGTATGCATTTAATCTCAGGTGTTTTTTTTTGTTTGAAACGTTGATTCCATATAACTTTTTGGTGTAATTCGTTTAATTGTCATGCAAATTCCATTATAGACAATGCATTAGGATCCATAGCTATGATTTTAGGATGTATCGAAATGGGTCCTTTCTATTATTGAATAATAACAGGATTGAGAATAAAAATTGTGCTTTGTTTACACAGTGGAAATACATTTTAATTTTAATTTAGGGTGTCCCAATTACCAGTTCAGATTTGACATATAGATTATTTTGGTTCTGCCAACACTAATGTATATAATTCCTTGTTAACGAAATGCGACTGTTTAACACTTCAACAAAAGTGAGAAATGTTTGATATATACTTCCACAACAAAGATAACTAAGAAAATTTACTTTCACAACAAAAAAAATTACCATCTCGTAAATAAATAAAACACATTACCATCTCGTAAACAAATAAAACTGTTGCATTTGGGAATCGTAATATCCACAAGGATATCTATCTGGAGAAGCCAATAGATCCATTGCGTATTACTGTTTGGTGCAACGGCATTATTAAATCGTATTTCTTCGAAGATGAAGCCAGTGTGACCGTTACAGTCAACGGAATCAACTACTGCCACATGTTAACATATTTTTGTGGGCATATCCGAAAGATATTGGTTTGGACTACCTTTAGTTCTAGCAAGATGCTGCACCATGCTACACATCGGGCGTTACAATAGTGAAACTTCGTCAACAATTCGATGGTCGCGCATTATCGGTCAAGCATTACAATTATTAGTTATTAGTTAAAAGTCAATATTAAAGCAACCATTGCCGAAATAGGCCCACACAAAAATGTGCTCAGAAATTGGACCAACCGAATGAAATACACTAACGCCAGCCACGTATCCCATTTGAATGAAATTATTTCTCAGAAATAATCTGGAAGATAATAAATACTTTCAAACAAAATAATTACTTTGAAAATATATTAAGGCGTTTTTATTTTATTAAATTTTCAAATCTGAAATTCTTATTAGGACACCCTTTTAATTATGTAGGATTACATTTTATTGTTGTACACTCGTACGTAACGTTTTACAATGACATTTTATTTCCAAATGTAAATAATCTATATAGTTTTTAAATAAAAATGATTAGCAATGTATTAGTTTTCCTAATTAGAGGAGCGTGTAGTATTTAATATAAATTTCTTAAAAAAACTAGTAATAAAGAATCAATAAGAGTTCAATATATTACGTAGACAGCATTATCGATTAGTTAACAATTTAGAATTCTTAGTAAACGATGTTAATTTTTTGAAAAAACATATTATTTATCCCTGCAAAATACTATATTTTATAAATGTAAATATATGTGTTTATATCAAAAAAAAACACGATCTGCTAGTGAGAAATTATGCATTAAATAATTTTTACTGTGGAGACTGTAGTGTGCGATCCTAACTTATTTATTATTATAATTTTTATTTGTATATGTAAATCAAAATGTTTATCGCTAAAAGTATTATTAATTATAATATTGCAAAACTAGAAACAAACTTTTCTGGAACGTTTATAGTAAAACGTTATTTCCGAATAATTTATTGATTTATTGCTGTGGACAGTGTACCGGCTGTGTAGCGAAAAAAAAAATAACTCTTTTGTCGTTATAACAAATAAAAAAAGTTAAAAATATATGGTGTAAAACTATCTCTTATTTATTGTACTGTTATTATTCCGATATAATGTTTATTGTTTTCTTTCTCAACTATATTTCATTTTTAAGACTAGGATTTTTTGTTTTTTTGATTTAATCATTGTTAACAAAATAGCTACTTTAGAAAAGTTTTATATTTTACTTCTCTTAAATAGTGTTTGTTACTATTATCTCATGTCTTCATCATCAACTTTAAGACACTTAAAATATTTCCTCTTTTCGGTTTCTTTCTATAAACTTAGATTTTTAGTTGTTTTCTATTTTCTGTTTAGTTTTTATATTTATTTATTTATTATGATTATTATATTTTTATTTATATTCATTGTTGTTAGTTAATTTATTTCTAAATTATTGGCTATCAATGTTTGCATGACTATATTGTTGTAAACAAACAGAAAACTATTCTATACATGCATAAATAAAAGTGTAATTTGTATCTTACTATATGGTGTAGCATATAATTATTAAATTCGTTATAATTATAGAACCGGAAATAAAAACTGGACAAATTGTAAAGAAAACCAACTACATATTTAAAGATAATTAAAATTTAGTTTTTGTAGCTTTTTATTTTTGATTTGCGGTTAAGAATTACATTCTATAAATATGATATATAAGAAGAAGGAAAACTTGCTCCTTTATAAGTTCCTGATTTTCTTGGTCCCTCTGAATTTAGCTGCGATCTTGATAGCCAACAAATTTAGTATACATTTAAGTTTCGTCTACAATTAATATTACAAAAAAAATCAGGAACTCTTGCATACCCACCACACAAACCAACACGTTGAGAGATTGCTATATTTATAATATTTTATTATTTTTATTTCACATATATTGATGTTATACATACTAATTTTCTATAATTCAGACCCACACGAACCACAAAAAAAGAGTTTTTAATAAAATTTCCACTTTGGAATTTATATTTTCCGAAATTAAGTAGCTTCAAGTGGAGTCTGCTTTATAAAAATAAATAAATAAATATAATATAAGAGGTTATGTGTATGTCCGTATAAATAATTAATTATCTATGTAAAAAAAACTTCTTATTGTAAAAATTTATTTTATTTAAGTGTATATTAAGAATGATTAAAAAAAATGAAAACTATTTATTAGAAACTATATCAAATAAAAATATATATGTTGATATGCGCAATGTATAGGCAATGTCAAAGTTTTATTTATTTTATATAAACAACAAATACTAATTAAATGGCAATAATAAGTATATGTATGACGTAAATATTATCGTTTTATTGAGAAAATTTTTTCAACATAATCTTGTCCCTCAAGCTGCGATATATTGAATAGCTATAATATAACATTTATGTCGTTCACTTAAAGATTAAAAAACAAATGGCGATTGAACGGTGGATAAAAATAAAATAAAATTGCTGTTGTTTATTATGACTTAAGTTGTGTGTAGGTTTTGACTTTATTGTGTACTCTTTCATTATTTCGCCCAGACAAATTGTTCATTATAAAATTAAGAGACACAATACGAAAGTTCATTGGTGTTGAACATATCCGAACTTTTTTAGTTTTGTGGGAAGTTACAGTTCTGTGTTAATATTTTTTATAACGATTATTGATTTCAAATTATTGAAGATTTATATTTCTAGAAAATGGTTAGTAGAAGAATAAAATCTCACATTATTACTCCACAAAACTTGTTTGTGGCAAAAGAATGAATGATTATTTGGGGGTTAATATAATGATAGGATTATTAATGGAAATAAAATACCGTCCTTATAAGTTTCAATGCTTTTGAATTAACGTCTCAGCTGCTGATCAGATTATATTTATGAAATCAAAATTTGTAAAGAACGTTCATCTTCTTCACATTACCTCCATATTCAGTTTTCCCAATGTCCAGTCTCGTTTTCAAATATATTCTTAAGCTATAATCCATTATTGTTGTGAAACTACATAAATTGCTATACTTAGTTTTTAAATCGATATTATTCATAAACTGTATCACAAATAGCCAAAAATACTTCCTAACCACGTTTTAACTGAGACCTTACGAACCATTAATGGGTATTGGTGATCAGCCCTACAAAGGCTTTTACATACAGACATATCTATCTCGAGATTGTGACGAAAACTGTTTTTTTCTACACCTAGCTAGCCTTTATTGTCGTTATTGAACAAGGTCACTATAGAGAAATAGTGATGTCGACATTTTATCTCTGTTTATCTACTGTTTTTCGATATCATTTCCTCTTTGTTCTACGTTAAATACAATCCTTTTAACCTCAAAGGATTATCTTGGGCGAATCTAATTTATTTTTCAGTTTTTTTAGCGCGTCATGTACAACGGTCTGGACAAGTATGATGGTTTTATTTATTGTTTTATATGACGTGTTTAATAAGGTTATTTGATTTTGTCTCAACACTTTATAACTTTAATTTTTGATGAATTTCTGTATTGGTTCATTCGAAGTTTTATATGTGCTTAACCTATTTTAGTTTACATTTTTGTATCGATACAACTTTTTGTATCGAAAAAATTAAGAAACATACTGCCTCACAAAGGAACGTATTACCTAATTGAATATTTGAACAAAAAATATATTTGCGTACGTTAAATATAAGGTTGAACAGCATGCAATTGACTATTTTTGGTCATTAAAAACTACACTGGTTCAATATGAAACGAAAATCAAAAGATGTATGGTCTAAATTAGTTAAAAATTGATTATCTTCGCTCCACTGGGTATATAATTTGTCAATCCAGTGTATAAATGGTTATTTAGTGTAATATTCCATGTAATATAACTCACATAGACTACATAACATATTTTGTATACTCGACCTTTGGGGTTGAGGATTTGAACAAATATGTTTTTTTTATTCAGAAAATGCATTCTGCGAAACTATAGTTCTTGGAGAAGTTGGATTGATCCCGACTAAATAATTTAATTTTAATTAATTGCCAAATATTCGAATGTCCCAGGCTTTACAATTGTAAAGATCTGTAATTTGTAGATCTTTAGTTTTATATTTGAATCTTATATCTGATTTAATTTACGTCATTTTATCAAAACAGTAAAGAATCCTCATTCCAAAATCGTTGACTTAAAGTTTAAAGTTATTTATTCGATATAGATGATATTTAAAATTCACTATATTTTAAATGACAACATGATATAGGTTCAAACTATATATGGACACACAAAACCATTTATTAACTGAAAATAATTTTTAAACTAATATATTCTCATGAAGCGAAGGTGTGAACTTCTCTAAATATAGTTGATATTATGTCAATCATTTACCAATTTATAAATATAGTAGATATTTGCTATACTTAAAAAAAAATACATATTTTTGACGACACGTCTTATCTATATCACCATACATATTCATAAATAAAATATACTATTAATAACTTTATGTCGTTTGTATATCGTTATCTATAAGACAAGTAAAAAAAAGTTTAGATGTTTCCGTTTTGTCTATGTCAATGACATATAACATTTCATTATGAATGTACTCGTACGTGGGTAGAATGTCTGTACGACGGAATACATATTATAACGTGTAAGATGGCTAAAGTGTGTCGAGTTTGTTATGAGATGTTTATAATATGTATAATTACATAAATAATTTAATGACTATTTCTAAGATACATACTTGGTTTTATAATAATGATTTTATTTAGAAGAATTTTCCTATTTCTAAAACAACCTATAGGTATTATGAAAATTGGAATTTTTCAATTTTTATTACTTTTTTTAATCTGTTATTGAACACCATTAATTTTAATATATAATATGCGATGTGCTTTTGCATTTTATGCTTTTATTTTTTATCTATAATTAACATAAAATGTGTTCGTTTTTGATGTTAAATTTTTTATGTTGTGTATCATTAATAATAGATACATCATTTTGTTGGATTGTATTTTTTTTTTGTTAATATTTTATTGGAATATAATATGTTACATCTAACAAAATTTATATTTTTATTGTGATTTATTTTGTTTTGTCCTTATTGTTAAAGATCTTTTGATTTATCTCGCCTTTTAGATTTATATGGATGTTTTTTGGTTTTCTTGTTGAAATTATATTGAATTTTAGAAAACTGGGATATGCATTAGCATGATGGATTCCGTTTGCAATGTGTGTATTGGTATAAAAAGTGACAAATATCTTAATATTAAATGATATTAAATATTAAATCATAAAGATTATGAAGTCTTTATACATAACTATATAACTTTGACAGTATTTTACCATTATTTATATGAAAGTTTCCATCAGAATTTTGTCATAAACAGATGTATAAGTTATGCAGATATAAGACTGCTTGATAAGGATAATGCCTTTCGAAAAAGAGGAAATAGTAGCTCATAGGGTCGCTGTTTAATACATATTTATGTTACTCATGCCGATTATATTTCGAATGAGCAGATGTATTGGTTTATCCTGCTTATACCAATGTTTATTGAAATGTGGTACTTCCTGTTCTATCTATTTATAAAATTTTCAATAATAATATAATTATTAGTTAAAAAAAACTCGTCGGTACATTTTCAAAATTTTCTTCTATTTAATAATTCACCAAAATTACATCACTAAATTGAATCCGCCTGCCATGATCATTTTCACATGTTGGTTATTCTGGAAAAAAATCCTCTTTTGAAGTTGTTTTTAACTTAGTGTTAAATATTTTTTTCTTCAAAACATGTTATTTCCATTAAATAATAATTAAAGAAGGGCGAAAGTATTCCAGAACTAGCGCCCACGGTTCAACCCACATTCACACACACTTAAACATTAAAAACACGCAATTGTGATTTTTGGTCACCGCTGGAAATCGAACCCAAGAACTCACCTAGTTACACCATAAATTTACGATTAACTAAACCCAACTTCAACCAATTTTGACATTTGTTTTGAGAAAAAAAATTTATGAACGTCGACATTTTTTTACCGGACATACAATTTTTTTTGAGTGGGTGATGAGCTACGGAATACTTCAACCTAAGAAGATTATGCTGAATTTTACACTCCAGTCTATCTACAGACTTTTATTGAACTCAATATTATTAACTAGCGATGTTGATATTAAACCATTCGGGCTTTATTCTTCTACTTCCAAGATGGTGGCATCGTAAGCGGACAATAACTGCGCAATATTACATGACATATGAGCAAAAATAAATTACATAAGTTTTGTTTTATAATTGTTTAATATTCAAACAATTTAGACAAAAACATTAAATTTCAATTGAACAATTAATTATGTTAAAAATAAAATAAATTCTGTTTCTTCAATAATTTTATTTATTTTGTAAAAATTCAAATTTAAAACTAAAATGTGCTCTTAACCAGTTGAATTTCCCTTTCCGAGAGTAAACAATTTAATGTTAAGGGGTAGTTAATAATATTTAGTTCAGGAACGGAAAAGACGACTATCGCTAACTTAGTTATAATAAAGTGAAATCAGGACATAAAGAATACCTTAATATCACATTAATGTCACGTTTTTAACTAACCATTTTTCTAGAATGATACATATAGATAGATGGCACAAAATAGCACTAATATTAAAAAAATATTTTTTGATATTGGTAATCCACCCGTTTAACAAAAATATTCTAGTCTCACCATTCGGTTAGGTTTGGCATGGTTTTTAGTTTATAGTTTTCAGTTCTGTTTCTCTCCTACATCTTCGAACCAGTTTAGGAATAAGCTCTTCTATTTCCTGTTTAAGTAAAGCAGGGAAAATACCGTATCTCGCACGAAGCAGAGACCTCATAAAGGGATTACACATTTCGATACAGGGCCTATCCTATTATGAGGTTAGGTAAAGTTTCGTCAGATACATGCCAGTTACTAATCAGGATGTCCATATGACGAAAAGTCAATGTTGGTTTAAGACGTATTCCACCTTTAAGCCATTTCATTATTTTGAAGATATATTCAGCAGATACTCAATTTTCATTTATGTCACTGCATACTGTATAGATGATTTTTGTAAAAATTTTGTTCAGTTAGGAAATGTAGAATATTTAAACCAATTTCAGTATTGATAGTCCGAAACTAGAACACCTAACTCTAATAGTAATTCATATTTGTTTATTGAGACATTTAACTACAATATAACATAAGTTTTACTAAACTAGTTTTTAATAAAAATTAAAACATTTAATATATGCATGATTAGATGATAATTGTTTATCTGTTAAGAATAAATAAATATAATTAGATCACCGTAAAATAGGTTATTAAAATTATTTCTTCTTATGAATCACACCATATTTATACAAAATAATAACAGAAACAATATTATTCTTAAATTGTAAATAAAACTTCTAAGAAAAAAATATTAGAATAATATTAATATATTTGTCGCATGTGTATTTAACTTTTTAATATATATTTATAAATATTATAACAATCGTAATAAATCTTCTACGTAACTTCTTAAATGCCTTATATGTTGTGTATAACCTATCTTTAAAAATATATAGCATGAAAAACTTTTTTTAAATATTCAAAAACATCTAATTTCTAATCTAATTTTCTCTCATGAATATTACAAAATTTAAAAACAAAATAAAATTTTCTCAATAAAATGCTTTTATTTGATTATATATTTATATTTATTATAAAAAAAAATATATTTATATTATTACTATAAAAACTAAGCTACAAACTATAACACTGATCCACTGCATATTTTTTCTTAATTTTGTTTATTTATGTATTATTTATAAGTTTTACTATAAATATAAATTATATATAAACATAATTAAACTCAAGTTATTATTTTTTGTTTAAGTTATTATGTTTTTTTTAAGTTTTTTTAAAAGTAAATTTCTTAAATATCTAAATTAAAAATTACTTTTTTATACTTTAAAAAAAGTATCTAGATATAAAAAATATACATTTTACATTTCAGGATCAAAATTTATTTTTCTTAAAAATTAAAAAAAAATATAATACCTTTTACATTAACTAATATAATTGATATACTTCTAGGTTACTAATAAACGAAAATACAGCTTCATTACAACATAACTTAAAATTAAAATTATTTCCAAAAATATTTCAAATAATTAGAAAAGTTTTTAAATTTAGATTTGATGGGTAAATTTGCCGATTATTATCGAAAAACTACAAAAATGAAAATTTAAAAACGTTTCTATTTATTTTAACAGAAATTATAATTTTCTTTTTCATTTTGTTTCATTCAGTTTTTTGTTTATTTTATTAATTTTTGTTTATTAATAATCTGTTTTTATTTTATTTTATTCGGTTTCGAATATTTTGATTAATTAAATTAAGTTTATAAAATAATTTATATATATACATATATATATATATATATATATATATATATATATATATATATATATATATATATATATATATATATATATATATATATATATATATAATTTGAATTTAATATAATTAAATTATAATTTCAAAACTTCTTTTTCTCTATTTTTATTCATTTCATTATTTATTAAAAAAATATTAAAAATATAAAAAAAAACATTTCAACATCAAAATGACACCTAACTTTATTGTTGTGCCGCATCATAGAGCAAGGAAGCCGGGATACGTACCCTGGTAGCTCTTGACGATCAGGGAGGTGAGTCACCTTGGACACAAAAACCCAAATATTTTCAGTCCTTCCTGACCGTTTTATATTATTGTTTTTTTTTTGTTGTTTTACTTTTAGTTTAAATATAATTTTAATATAAATTATTTATATTTTTTTTTATTTGAACTTTTATTTTAATTTACACAACCCAAAAAATTAAAAAATTTATGATAAAGACTTTTTTTAATTTTATGAAATATATATTATTTTTTAGATTTAGTTTTTTTTCCTTCAACGTTATTTTTTATAAAAAATTTTTTTACAATTTTTACATTTTACATAATATTATACCCCCAATATATAAAATTCATAATTAAAGATAAAATTAAATATAACTTTAAAAAAATACGTTCACAATATTTAAGTTACAGTGAAACTTTTGTAAAATGAGTTGATCATTTTTGGGATTAGTTTTTAGGTTTTTTTAAGACAATAGGTAAGTATTGGGATAGGCAGAAACGGAAAAAGATTAAAAAAAATGATTTAAATATCGTAGTTGAATAATATCAAAAAGATTTATTAAATTATGTTCAATAAAAATTAATCAACAGAAATAAAGCTATTTAACCACCGACAAAGTTATTTTTGATCAGAATGTGTGCAAAATTATGTAAAAGTGATGATGTAATATACTTGTTTATTCTGAAATATATGCTTAAACCTTTTTTCGTTTATAAACCATTTTTTGTTCAATTAGATCAAATATAATATATGAACAAGGTGGATCAAACAACAAAAACATAACTTTTATTACAATCCAATTTTTATATACCATATTTTTCCAGGTCTTATTTGAACAAAATAAAATCCTGTCCTACAAACGAAGCATTTTTATGCGATATTTAGTTATTATAAAATCTTAAAACTACGTTTAATCGAGAAGGTGTGTAATCATGTATATGTATGTAATGTGCACAACAGAGTAGGCAACGCTGTCAACGGTGTGTCTCGGCATGTTATTTTATTTTATACTAGAAATACTATCTAGTTGGTTCGATATTTATTATTGAGAAATAAAATGATTACATGGATTGCCGTTGATTCTCATTAAACGTACAAGTCCTGTCACAAAATAATCCCAAAGTGATCAACAATTAAAAAAATTTCACTCTAACTGTCATTTTAATATATTTATTTATTTCCATTATTATTTTCCATAAAATATAGTACATTGAATATAATTTATTTATTCGTTTCTTATTTATTTTATATTTTTATTATTTATTTTTCAAATGGAAAAAAATCATTCAAAATAAATTACATTGAAAATAAAAAAAGTTTGCATAAAAATTATATATGCCTTTTAAAAAATAAATCACATAATTACATTTTCTATATAATTTGGTTTATTTGTTTTTAATATTGATTTTATGAAAATTATATATATACAAGCTAAAGCTTTTTGCCTAAGCTTTTTTAGAATTTTCACATTTTTAAGCCAAAAATTCTAAACGTAGTTTTACATTTTTTTTTAGTTTTAACAATTGTTTATTATGTATTGAAACTTTAAAACAAAAAATTAGAAATAATGTATTATTTTAAATATAAACAAATATATTTATTGTACATAGAACATAATATATTTAAAATATTAAATTATTTATAATTTTGTTTTCAATCTTAACCTTTTTGCACATAAAGTTCTTGATACCATTTTTATGTAGTCTCTTGCATTCTATAAATTTAATATATATATAAATATTTATATTAGCTATGAGTTATATAAGCATTATTATTCACTATTTATAATAAATGATTTTATTACACAGTGATTTATAATTTGTAAATAAGTTCTGCAATTTTGTATTAACAATAAGTTCTATATTGTCTGTAAACTATTTCCTTTTTCTCAAGAAAATTATTATTTATTTATTGAATTTATTTATTTAGTTATTTATTTTTATGTTATATATTTTATTTTTAATTTATTCATCTGAAATTAGTAAAAAAGTGTTTATATTTATTATACAAAACATAATTTTTTAGAGCGAGGATGCTGGTACTAAAACTTTAGATATGTTAGACCATCAAGGGGGTAAGAATCTAATAAAAACAAAAAAACTCTGTTTAAGCTAACAAAAGTGTTTCAAAATAATATTTAATAATATTAATTTTGTTTTGGTTTTTGGGTGGATGGTTGTTGGTTCTGTTTAATTTACATTTTTTTGTTTGTTTGTAACAATAATTTCGCCGTAATAAAAAAATTGAAAAATTGCAGGGAACTCTAAAAATTAATAAAACCATTAATTTTATGCGTAAAAAATCCAATATTTATTTATTTCGAATGAAACTGTTAAAAATTATATAAAAAATTAGCTTTACACCACAAGAAAATAATTGTAAATATTTATTTTTATTAATTTATAATTTTTTGTTTATAAATTTAATTTAACCAAAACTAAATTATTATTTTATTAATACGGATATGCTAAGAAAAATTTGTGGTGTTTTTATTTAGAGTACGGAAGTTGGGATGCGTACCATCGTAATGCTGGATGAACAAGGAGGTAAGATTTATACACGAAAAAAAGACAAAACGTTCAAAATATTCAGACAAATCAAAAAACCAAAAAAATCCTTTAAACATAAATTTAAAACCGCGCTCTTTATGTATGTATATTATTTTTCAATCTAATTCTTTTAGTTTTTATTAAACTAATTATTTTCACCAATTAACTAAAAATATAAAAAGATAAATTTTTATTTTTTAATTAAATAAAATTATCACAAATATATATATATATATATATATATATATATATATATATATATATATATATATATATATATATATATATATATATATATATTTCTATATATATAAATATATATATATATATATATATATATATATATATATATATATATATATATGTATATATATATATATATGTATATATATATATATATATATATATATATATATATATATATATATATATATATGTGTGTATATTCAAAAATTCAACCAGTAACACTTTTAGATTCAATTTATATATTTTTATAAGATTTTTAGATTTTATTTACAAAATATATTATGTATACATACATTTGGATACAAAAACACAAAAATCAATTTCTTTTGGATACATAAAATTAATTAAAAAAACAAATAAATAAAATTGGAATTCGCATTTTTTAAAATAAATTAAAATAATTATAACAAAAATAACAATCATATTAAAATAAATACTAATACAATTGCCTTGATTTTATTTTAATATGATTAATCAAAAATAAATCTTATATACAAGTAATTAAACAAATAAAAATTATAATTAAAAATAAACTGTAACAAACTATATATTTAGAAATATCAATTATATTTTATATTTTTAAAAAAAAATGGGATATATAAAATTATAAAATTAAAACAAATCACCACTTTCCACCCACTCTTCAATCAAATCACCCACTCTACTAAAAATATAAATTTTATATTAAAAATATATATATTGAATACTCTCTACACTATTCCAAGACATGTGAGTATCTTCAATTTACAACAAAAAAGGAAAAAATGTTTACAAATGATTCTAAATTCTGTTGGTTTTTTTAATTTTTACTAATTTTTTGTTAGTTTTTTTTTTTAATTAAAACACTACTTCTCTACTATATATAAATATCAACTATTAATTAAAATAGTTTTTTTTAATTTTTGTTTTTGATTTTTTTACTACTCCTATTACTAATTTAAGTATTTTTTACCACACACTTAAAGTAGATCTAAAATTACAATTTAAAAACTTTAACAACCAAAAAAACGCTTTTTCTTTCAGTATAAAATATTTTGTTTTATTTTATTTATAAAAACTAAATTTCTTCGAATTATTTACAGTTTTATAATTTTTATTTATTAAATTTTATTTGTTTACTGCTAAACAAAGTAAAATTTATAATTTTGTAATTATGATTTATATTTAGTTTTTACAATATTGTTTTATTTATTTGGTACAGTTTCTTTTTAATTATGCAATTATTTGCTAGAAAATTATATAAATTAATTACAAACAAAAATGCATGCGGAATGTTCATTTTTCTTAATTAAAACCGATTTTAAAAATACAAACAAAAAGTAATATATTTCTTCTTCCTAATAATATTATTATATTTATATTATATTTATTTAACAAATGTTTAAAAGTAAATAATTTAATTTTCTTTTTTATTTTATTTTTTATTTTTCATATAAATATATATAAAAAATTAATTAAATAATATAGAGTTTTGTAATTTATTTTTGAAAGAGTATAAAAAAAATAATAATTCAATATCGTTTCATGTAAAAATTCATTAGTAATTTTATTAATTTTTTTTGTCGAATTAATTTTATTTATTTTTTATTTTTTGGTTATAACTTTATTTCATTAAACAAATATTAATTAAATTTTTTTTATAAAACGAAATTATTTATCTTATAATTATTGTGATATTAATGCATTTCTATTTTGTTCCCATGCGTGCTTTGGTTATATATCGTTGCGTCGATAACTAATAACTATATTCATTCAAACAACATTGAAATATAGAACAATTGGATCGAATTGAGGAGGGAATGGACCAGATTAATGCCGATATGAGAGAAGCTGAAAAAAATTTAAGTGGCATGGAAAAATGTTGTGGATTATGTGTGTTGCCGTGTAATAAGTATGGATTTGAATTTTATATTAAATTTAATGTAGTTTAAGACTCTTAATTTATTTTATTTACCAGGAGTGCATCATTTAAAGAAGACGATGGTACCTGGAAAGGAAATGATGATGGTAAAGTTGTCAATAATCAACCACAGCGAGTTATGGATGAAAGAAATGGTTTAGGTCCACAAGCAGGGTATATTGGAAGGTTAGTTTGTATTTTCTATAGACATGTCAGACTAAACAATTTGTTGTGAACTATATTATATTATTTCAGCCTGAATACTCCACTCCATATCAAATTCCATTTATTCAAATAACTCGTTTCAATTGTTGAACACTTGGCACCTTATATTTAAACTACTAGACGCAAGAAAAGCTAAAAATTCTTTGGTTTTTAATTGGATATTTTATAAAAGGCGTAAAATATCAAACAGCATTGATATAATATCCCACCGTTAATTGCAGTTGAATAATGGTTGGGCAAATTTGTGGTCCCTTGCATTAAACATTTTAATTGGTGGTTCTTTAGATTACCATATTCGATATTATGTTACATTTAATTTATTTATGAGTTGTCTTCCAGGTTCACAAAAAGAAACACTGGGAAACCTGTAATTATTCAAATTGATACTTCGTAGTTTTCGATGGGCTTTATTGCATTCATTGAACTCAAATCAGTGAAAGTCGAACGATTTTAAAAGCCAAGAACCAAAATAACGATTAAAAAAATTGTACAGTTTCCAATTGACTTCAACCCATCCACCAAACAAACAATCGTACGATGATTTTACGACTTGATATCTTGAATCAATTGATTCTTATGTCATCTAAAAACAAATTTCAAGCATTGTTTTATACTTTAAAAAATTCACCTACAAAAAGCAATTAGAACAAAAACTCGACTGAAAAATGGTGTAACTTATAATTATATAAAATTTAATAACGCTTTGCGTTCACTACTCAAAATTTAATTATAAATCCTCCGATACAATTATTCTACTAGTTCGTTCTCGTGATTGATCGAAATGAATATAATTATTCATATCCTGTTAAAAACTGAATACCAGTATGATTTACATACATAATTGTGCAAACCAAAACAAAATTTATTTATTTATTTCTGAAATGCAGTAACTTCCAGTTAGAATATTGTCCAAATACAGTGAATGCAGCCAAAAAAGGCTAAAATATACCTTTAATTTAGTATAAATAATTTTAAATTTAGTTTTGATTCGAGTTCTAGCGGCACCAGTGTCTTTCAATATTTAGGATTGTATTTTTATATAACGCTGAGAATTTATTATCATCTTAATTTGTTTGAATTGAAATGATTTGAGTTTAATTAATAATTTATATATATATTTATATTTTAAGAATAACAAATGATGCACGTGAAGAAGAGATGGAAGAAAATATGGGACAAGTAAACACAATGATTGGTAATTTAAGAAACATGGCACTTGATATGGGTTCTGAGCTTGAAAATCAAAATCGACAAATAGATCGAGTTAATCGCAAGGTAATGTATATATTTGTACATTATAACGTATATTTTAGTGTGAAATAGATTTATTGTTTTGAAAAATATTTTAACGAATATTTAAAAATGAAAAATAATTACATGCGTACAGGCTGAATCTAATGAGACAAGGATAGCTGTTGCAAATCAACGTGCTCATCAACTTCTCAAATAAACAGTTTTCTTTAAAATCAATTATTTTATGACCTGTGATGATGTAATAATACTATTTAAAATTTATATATTATCACAAACCCAAAACCTAAAAAAAAATAAACCAAGAAAGAATATTTAATTTTAAATATGTAAAATTACTCTTATAACAAGAATTAATAGTGCAATGAGTTACTAACTGAGAAGGATATATAAATTTGTTCTTTAACTTATTTCATTTATTTATTCATGTGTTTTTTTCTTTTCGATGTAAGGGGAAATCTATAAATATTTAATGAATAATAATATATATAATAACAACATAAAAAAATCGTGTGCGTGTGGAATATTTATATATCCTTTATGTCTGTACAAAATTAACTATCACAAATACAAATTATTGTGGTCACTATATTCGGAAAATCTACTTAATGATTATGTTATAAAATAATTAAAATAGAATCATTCTAATTTTATATATTAAATCCAAAATATTCATGAATAAAAAACTCATTCATTCCAAATTTAGGGCTGAAAATTGAATTCTTCTACTAAGACAAATTTATAAATAAATATATTCTAGTGACGTACTTGTATTTAATTAATTTACTATCTATATATTATCTTAACTCTATTGTATTATATTATATAAATATATAAATATAAATTTAAATTTAATAAACAAAATAATATTAAAATAATTTCCATATATAAAATATAATTTGAATATATATTATAATACTGTCTATGCTTAAAAATTATATATAAAATAAAAAATATTACTCTGATAGTAAATTTAATCTAAGTATAAATTTTTACTGTTTTCAAATTTCAAATAGTTTGATGATTTCCCACCGGAAAATAAACAAATAAAATCAAATATTTAATAAAGACGATATATTTTTTTTAAAAATCCGACATCCAATCATACCCAAACAAAACATACAATATTTAAAAATAATAAAAGTTTATACTTATTTTAATAATTATGCTTGAATGGTAATGAGCTTCCAAAAATTATAAGAAAAACATTTATAAAAAAAATTAATTTTTTGCTATTCAAATAATTATATATTTATATAATCGCATCAAAAATTTTAAATATTTAACTAAACTGCTCAAAAAAATGTAAAATATAATATTAATTATATTTTGATTTGGTTTAAATAATGAACTTCTCAAACACTTTATCTTTATGAATATATTTTCTGTGCGATTTAATAAAAAATGCCATTGTGCCAAAATAAGTTTAAAGAAAATAAATATTCGAAATAGCACGATATATATTAAAATGGAGATCCGTTTACACACACATATACAAAAACACACTCATTTCGGGCTTGTTAATATTTTAAAAAAGCAATAGATATTTGGTTACACATATATAGATAGTTTTATTTAAAAAAATTATATATAAAATATTAATTTTCATATATGGAACACCAACCCTCACAAATGTTTGCTAGATAAGCTTACTAAAATTCAAATATAAGTGAAAATTAATGTTTAATATTATTGGATGATAAACACGAGTAATGAAAATATGTTATTATTTTTATGTGATGCCTTATTTTAAATCAAGCAATATAGTTAGTCTGAGAAACTGATAGAATGTCAAAAATCTTCTTCAATATATGTAATTATTTATGTCTATTAATCTATCTTTATTTATTTCGATTAGTTGTTATATATCTTGTCTACGAACAACTATCTGAATCACACAAGAATTATTACTTTCAAGCGTACGATGGCGTTAAATTCCCTTTAAAATATTTTCGGTCTCAGCATGATATGTTGATAGTATATTGATCGGAAGTAATCTTATTTGGTGTCGGAAGTTAATTTTATTGTTGTTAACGTTGAATTTGTTAACTTAGGTTGTGCAGTTATCGACAGCACAATTAAGCATAAATCAACCATTAACGAAACATCTATTTTTAAATCGATAAGATTGATGAATATTATTTACAACGTTTATTACTTTTTGTAATCGCTTTATAAACAAATATTTATGCACTGACTTTCTGATGTTACCTTTTTGCAAACGAATTGCTAAACAAGCCGTATGTTGTCATCTTCTGGTTTTTAATCATGAGCAAATCCAATTTTGTATAACAATAAAATGATATTGTTACTTTGAATATTATTGTCTCCGATGTTATTTATAACAACTTTAAACAATAAAGGAAATAACGAGTGGGCGACCGTGAATAATTCAGAATCTTTTTTGTAGATATGGTGCTACCAACATGAAGTGTAATGGGATCTGTAAATTTTTCATGTAGCCTTATTTTCAGTTAAATTAACATGATGATCTTATTATAAATAAGAGGGCCACATCATTTTCAGAAATAAATTTCTTACATAATGCAACGAAATTTAATGTACATTAAAGAAATAGTATGTGGCAGAATTTATATATAATCAAAATACCAATAAGCTACAATCTATCAACAGGTCAAAATTTTATTATTTGCTTCTATTTTGATTTTACACTTATTTCTTGTACTCATTCGTAATTGTATTTATTTTAACCGTGGGGTGATATGTTGCGTTATATTTTCGTTTTATCTCAAACTGCAAGAACAAAAATGAGTTGCTCTTTTTAAACATTTTTATCATAATCATGTAATATTCACAATAACCCAGAATTTTAAATGTATGTAAATGATCAAACGCATTATTCGTATCACATTGAAACAGATTAATCATGTAATTTTCACAATAACACAGAATTTTAAATGGGTGTAAATGATCAAACGCCTCATATTGAAAGAGATATATCATTATACAGGTTTATTTCAATTACTACCTAACTAATCTTATTTTGTAAAACTCTTTCTCTCTTTCTGTCTCTTGGTGTGTTAAATATCATCAAAAAATATTTAATTATAATCTTAATGTCCTAGATAATTAAATATTGTTATGAAGCCTTTTCTAAAGGATATCTTAGCCATTTAATTTCACAAAATTTTATTATATTTTGAATCAAGTATACCAAACATTGAAAACCAATCAATACAAAATGAGTTGAACGTTTTAAATCGTGTAGTTCGTGTTCATCTTGTATTCTACATACTTATTTACATAAATAATACAGTTTTTTAAAACACTTAATTTAAATTATATTATAACATCAATAGAATAGCTAAGTACAGCAGAAGAAACCATGCCAATGCCATATACTGACCCAATAAGACAAAAATGCAAAACAAATATGTTTGAAAACACTAAGCTGCGGTGACTCTAATACTGGTATATATATATATATATATATATATATATATATATATATATATATATATATATATATATATATATATATATATATATATATATATATATATATATATATTTATATATATATATATATATATATATATATATATATATATATATATATATATTTATATATTTCTTTGATTTCTTATTAAAGATCTTGTAATGTTGAAAAGTGAGCACAATTACTTTTAAAGTCGAAGTTTCTAATTTATAGTTCTCTCATTATATATTCATAACATTTATTTTTTCTATAAATCTAGTTAATCAGACTAGCCTAGATTTCACTATTGGCGAAAAGATGAACCAAACCTCAAAAACTTGAAACCACAAAAAATTAATTATTAGGTTTGCTTTCTCCCATTACTATAAATAACGATTTTCATATAGGTAAAAACCTATTGATTTACTATCACTTTATAAGAGATTCGTGAAGTTCTCTTTCGCTTATTAAAATTAAATATTGTTTTATGTATGTATATAAAGAATTATATTTATTAAACTAAAACAATACAGTTATTTTTTTAGAGAAGAATCTTGAACGTTCTTTAAATTAAGATAACTGAGCAAAACAATGAGAAAAAAAATTAGGTTGCAAGAAAAACATCCTATCATAAAAAATAACAAATTTTGTTTCAAACTAAAGATATAGGAAGATTAGTAATATTTTAACAAGATTTATTTTTTGGCTATTCTAACAAGTATTATTAAAGATGGCTTGAACACTAGAAAAGCCATTAAAAACGATGTTTCTAGGGTTCCAGCCATCTTAACCCACCAAAACCCTTGAAAAATCTCCAATACATTTTGATTAGACCAATAATGCGGCCAACATTATTGAATTTCAAAGAATTGAATCTCATATTAAACTCAAAAGATTAATCACCTAACTTTTCACACAATTTATTCTTTTTAAGTACTGTTACATGAAATCCACACATAAATTAAAAAAGTAACTACTATGTTAATACAAAACGATGTTGCACAGTGCTAGTCAAAAAATACTCCTGAATGCACCATCTTTATATCAAAAGTGTTTGTTAACCTGTTGTTAACTGTCATTATTAACTATTCCGAGCAAACTAGATAGTACTAAATAATAATAAATTTATCAATAATGCGAAAAATATTGTTGTGAAATGTTAATGATAGTTGTTTCAACTGAAACTTAATACAATATTGTTATATATCTTTACATGTTATGTATCGAGGTAACTCGAGCTAAGTTGACATTGCACAAACTTGAAAAGCATAGCTCTCCTGTCTAAGCTGACATGTGCAGTGATCTATTGGAACTAAGCTTTGCAAAATTTTTCTATGGGCCTTATATAGATTTTAATAGCTGTACTTACTAGTGGCAACACTTTTATTTGAGATTTATCAGACTATAGAAACTAAGAACACTGTATCATATAAAAACCAGTTTTGTATTAATTAAGCCGAATAACAAGATGACCAAAACATAAATCTTTATTTTCAAAAAAAAACTCCTCAATATAATAAAAGCAAAAATTTAAGATAAATTTTGAAGTGCTGGCTAATGGCTGTACTATAATTGAATGAATGAATGGATGATATATATATATATATATATATATATATATATATATATATATATATATATATATATATATATATATATATATATATATATATATATATATAACGCACATAATTTAATTTTAATTTTAAATACAAACAAACATATAATTTTTTATAAAATATTTATGCTAAGCGTATTCTAAAACTATGTAACAAAAACTTATCTAATTGTATCTCCCAATAATGATTTAAGGGAGTTTAAAAATACCAGAATATCTCCATTGTAAATAAATAATTTTTAATTGAAAATTTTTTTTCAGTCCCAAACCAATATTCTTGTAAAGATTTATGTACTATTAATATACTTATTATATATACTATCTTTATATTTATTTATTTAAACTAAATATAATAAAAATTAAATATATATGAATAATTGTTAAAATATAACAAATAATTATATAGCTTTTATCAAAAAAAATCTTTTAGTAACTGGAATATGTAAGCAATATTTTGGACTCTGAAACATAATAGAAACATAAATATTTTATTTTTAATTTATTATTTGCTTTATTTATTTTATTTATCACTAGAAATATATTTTGCTATAAGCCTAAATCTTTCTTTAATTTATGCCTAAAGTTTGACATATCTTATACCAATTTAGTCGATTATTTAATTTATTATATTATTGTATTATTTATTTATTTTATTATTTTGTTTATTTTTTTACTAGGGCGAACAAAACCAACTTAAACTAAAGGGTGTTAGTAAACGGACTGAAGAACTTTTAAAAAGTTAAGGTATAAACAACTACAACAGTACTTATGTTATTATTTCAATACTTCTTAAAAAGTATTTATTTTTTGGAAAGGGTTGAACAGTTTTTATTATTTTACATCACATATTGATTGTTAAAATTATATATATATATTTTTTTTTAAGTAAAAAACTATATAACTAAATAAAAGAACAAAAAAATTGTGCAATTATCTAATGTAGTATAAATAATTTATATAAATATTTAAAACCATTTAATTAAATTCATTTCTTTTATCTGTGCGACCGCCATTTCATATTTATATTTTAGATTTGTTTCCCATACATAATTACACATATATACAAAATGGCGTCCGATATTTTATATCTGTGAGAGTTTGATAACGAGATGTCTCTTAAATTTGTTTTTAAATTAAATTTTTCATTAACATTTAATAAATATATATTATATATTTAAAAATAAAATTTTTAAAATTTAGATTGTTTATATATACAATAAATTTATATTTAATTATTATTATTATAGCTAAACATGTTACATTTGCGAAATTGTTAGATTATAATTAATTAAAAATATATACAAAAATAAAGAAAAAACATTTATACAACAAAAATTATGAAACAATAATACAAAATGAAAAAAATGTAATATTTTTTTTGCAATAAATAAATTTAATATTTAAATTTTTATTATAAATTAAAAACGAAATACAAGTTAGATATTGATCGAGAAATAAACTTGGAATAATAATAAAAATAAAACAAAACATTCATATCATAAAATCATTAAAACAACCTTTTTTATTTTAAATATTGCCTGTGTATTTATTGTCAATAAATAAAAAAAAATATATCCTTATATATATATATTTCGTAAGTCGATCAATTGTAATAAATATATGAAAAAATAAGACAATATATACAAAAAAAAGAATTAAAATATTTTCTATTAATTTTTAATTTTGTTTCTTAAAAATTAATATAAATAAATAAACACTTATAATTAATTATTATAGATAATCCCAAAAAATCAACGAATATAAATAGATGCCATTTTCTTATTTTTTTTATTAACATAAAATATATTGAGTTTTAAAAAATATTATATTAATAATGATCGATATTACAACAACCAAAATATATAAATAAATAAAGAAATGTGATTTAATTATTATATTATTATATTCAATTTTTTTCAGTTCTATATAATATTAAATACATATATATGAATATAAAAATAAATTCAAAAAATTTAATAATAAATAATTTCATTATAAAATATAATTTTATTTTTTTATTTATAGTTTTAAAATAATTTTTTATGAAATAATGTTTAATTATATCAAGTAATACTAACCTAATTATTTATTTCATGAAAAAAAAATAAATTTAATTAATTTTAACAACAAAAAGAAATAATAACTTGTGTATAGTTAAAAATTTGAAAATAATTTAAAAAAAAATCAAAAAAAAATATAAAAACAAATAAAAATTTTAAAATTATTTAATTTGAGTTTTTTGTTTTCTACTCTACGAAATTGGAATGGGGTATTTTCTCGTGATGAATAAGTCTACCATAAGAATCTATTGGAGAAATAGATCAAAGTATTTCAAATTGAAGTTTGGGAAATAACAGAGCCGTTACCCATTGAAATTTGTTTTTAACATTAATTGAATTTATTTATAGTTCAATAATAAATTTTTAATTATAATAAAAGATTAAAATAAAAATTTGGGGATGTAAGTACACATTGTTATGCTAGTTAGCTTTTCCTGTTCAACAAATAAAATATTTGATACTTGAAATATTTATATTTTCACAATAACGAAAAGCCATTATTTCATTTTATTTTAAACTAAATTAAGGTATCACCAATAATTGTGGAAAGAATGGCTGAGATTTGTTGTTTGTGGAAATAATTTCATAGCAAAGTATCTGAACGCTCAACCCTTTTCATTTTGGTGTAAAATCAGATAATTCCAATATCTATACAAATCAGGGGGTCTGTTATGAAAAAAATCCGAGTCGGATTTTTCCGTTAACGGATATTTCCGTGCTATTAGAAACTAAAAAGCAAAATCGAATCGGATTTTTTCCGAGTGCACAAAACAAAATCCGACTGCTATTTAGCTGTCGTAGTTTTTTCGATTAATCGTATTTTGACGGTTCTATATGAAAATAATCAAAAAATTATCGTAATTTTACGTAAATGTTAAAAAAGATAAATAATAATTATTAAATTGATAAAATAATTACTATAATATAATAATTACTTAATTGATATATTAAATTATATAGAAATCCGACAATACAAGTTTCATAATAAATCCGTAAATCCGGTAAATGTGGTAAATCCGTGTCGAATCGGATTTTTTCGTTAACGGAAAAATCCGGCTCGGATTTATTTCATAATAGCCTCCCAGAAGCTAAACCTGAGTCAGCATCTATAGAGATGGCCGATAATGACCATGAATTGTCGAAAATATGAGTGATATTTGTTTTTTGAGGAAATAATTTCACAGTAACATATCTGAAAACCCTTTTGCATTTGGGTGAAAAATCAGATAATTCCAGTATCTAACCTTGAGTCAACATCTATAGGGATAGCCGATAATGGCTATGGAATGTAGATAAATTTAATGTGATTTGTGGAAATAGTTACATAAAAAATTATTTCCACAAATAACGAATCACACTCAATTTATTAACAATGTACTATGGCCAATGTACTACTCAATTTACTATGGCCATCTCTATAGATGACTCAAGAAGTTGGCGTTTATTTACTATAGATATTAAAACTATACATTCAAAAGGCTTAAAAGTGCAAATAATTTTGAACCAAAGCACAAATTTTTGGCAGATTCCAATTGGAATTCTATTTTCTAGTTTTATGTACATGATTTTAATTCCACTTTGATTTTACTTGCCAGACCTCTGGAAGTCTATTATGAAATAAATCCGAGACGGATATAAATTTAAATAAAATGGTTTATAACCATTTGATTAGGGGTTGAACTTTTATCATTTACCGGTAAATGATAAAAGTTCGCTCGATTTACCAATTTACCGGTAATTTACAGGTAAATTAATAAGTTTTAAAGTTTATTTTTGATTATTTTCCCCAAAGACTTTTTGGTATTAATTGAGTCCGCCATAGTTAAAATTTACTTTGTGTTTCTTCTGAATAGCGAGTTGTAATCTTTCCATCGTCGTGCCTTTATAATTTCATTAATTAGGTTTTTATTTTTGTTGGAAAAGCTGTTGTCGATATCTAAGTCTATCGAACTTTTTCGAACTTTAATTTGCAGAATAACCAATTCCAGCATAGCCAATAAGTTGTTCCAACGAGTTTTGATATCCAGAAATGGGTGAATGCCAAATATGTTTACTACTCGTTGTGTTTTATTGATTACCGGATATAAGTTGTCATGTGATATATATATATATATATATATATATATATATATATATATATATATATATATATATATATATATATATATATATATATATATATATATATATATATATATATATATATCATGGATATGGAACTTGCGAATCATTTGTTAATATTACATTTAAACCCTGAGAGAAATCATGATCCCTATCGTCTTCTTCATAGACTCCAGATTCAGATACTTATGGAAGCTTAATTTTCTAATTTGAACAACGCATAATTTTTGTACAAAATTGTAATTCCCACCAGTTGGATACCATACGTAAAATATAGCTGATGATGAGTCAACGTGATCTCATTATTTCATCCCTACTGTACCTTCTGTTTTATTGCAACCACATTACTAAAATTGATTAGGTAATAGGTGTTGTGTCGATCTTCACATTGAGTGAACGTGATTTTAAATAAAATAAAATAAATGCATTTGTTGTGTGTGGTTTAAAATCTGATAACAGATGAGTATCGTTATTATATTATATTTCATTGTATTATATTATAAATTATTATTATAATATATTATATTTTAAAATTAAATTCAGTTTCGGTTTCTTTCTCTTTTATATATCACAATCAAATAACTTATAGTAACTATAAGGGAAATCGCGTCGATATTATGGTCCAACATGAATAATTGCAGAGAAGATTAAAAGATGGCAGAAGTTGAACGAAATGTTTACATTTTGGTAACTGCAGTTTTTTATATTCAACGTATTACTAACGAAACCAAAATTAAAAAAAAACTTATTTTATAATCGAAATTGGAAATTTTTGAAGTAAATGGGATTATATTTATAAATAATAATAAATAAATAAAACATAAATGTTTTTTTTAAATTATGACATTTCATTTAAAAATTACTTCGCGTGTCATCTATTGTTCTCGTTAAAACGTATTGGTATGCCATCTACAAATTTTCTCCGAAACTTATATTTAACTAAATCATGCTGCCCTGCCGTTGGCATTTTCTATGAAAATTTACACGATTTCCCTTATAGTATTATAAGTTATTTGTATATAACGTATTTGGCTTATATACATCATTTTCATATCTCCACACCATAATATTCCATTGGAAACGATCGCGTGCGACGTGTGTTTCGTTTTCTTTCGTTGGACTTGCTCATTCCATAATTCTATCTTCATATAAATTCTAACTAACTACATAAACGTTATATATTTCCCTTACCTTTAGACGATTTCTCATATTTTGTTTTATGTATGTATCAAGGCATACAGTAGAAGGGATTTTGCAAAATTTTTACACGATCACTGTCATTCTGCGATCGTTTATAGGCAACTATTCAATATACATTCAATATACATAATTGGCGAATTACATTTTATTTTTATATATGTTTGTATTGTATTTTGTACGTGTGTTGTAATACATCATTATTTGATGTTGAAAACGCAATACAGTCTACATTTGAATGTATAATAGGTTCATATTATGGTGACCTGAATTAAAAAAGGCTTACTTAAAAAAAGTGTTTTTTTGGACTTAACATGAGTGGTTTTATTAATTCATTTTAAAAATGACATAAAATCTGTATGAAAACGAAATAAAAAAGCTGAAATGCATATCATAAGTCATTTTGTAATTGGATTAAGAATTGTGTTTATAACTGACATAAAATGTGCAATTCTTGATTCATTTTGAATATGAATTAAGATATGTATTTATAAATGAAACAAAATGTTCCTTTTTTAATTCATATTGAAAATGAATTAAGATTCTTTAATTTTCATTAATGAAAGCATTACTTGAAAATTTCGAATGGCTTTAATGTTCCAGAAATTTACAATTGTCTTATGCAAATTTTCATTAATGAAAACATATGTATTTATTTTCAACCTCTTATAATTTAAGAGAAACAAAAAATTTTAAAATAAGATTAGTGTTCCAGAAATTTGCAATTTATTGTGATTTTTATTTTATTGCATTTTTTAATTCATTTTGGAAATGATTTAAATTATCTATTTATAAAATGACAAAAAACATGCATTTTTTATGTCATTTGAAAATGAATTAAGATTAGTGTTTCCAAAATGACAGAAAATATGCCTTTCTTATCATTTTTAAATTAGATTTGTTTTTCTAAAATACCTTAGAAAAACTTAAGTCACAAAATTTACCGAAAAAATGAATTAAAAAAGCCCCCATTTTCCATATAAAAAAACACTTGTTTTAAGTCAGCCTTTTTAAATTCAGCCTTTTTTAATTCAAGGAGCCTCATATTATGCATATAACATATTTTTCGTTTCATGTATTGGTTTCATCCATCAAAATTCTATTTCCTTCGCATTTTTGCTAGAGAATTTTGTTTTTTTTATTTATATTTTGTCCAAGTGTTATGTACATATATTTATATCCGTAAAACCTTCCAAATTGATTGTTTTGCTATTCAATAGTTTTGCAAATGATGCTTTCATTTTTGAATATGAAATTTTGTATTTAGATAATATCTGCAAGACAATTGAGGTTTTAATGTAGTACGATCGGTGGTGTTAATGAACACATCTATGACCCCCTGTTGGAGTGCAGAACTCATGGGCCGACCCATCTTCCATGTCAGTACTATAGGCTGGCATGGAGCTATGCAATGCGCAGATGGTTCTACGAAAATCGGACCTATAGCCGTACGTCCTCGATTTGGCCGTTAAGGCGTAAAGTAGGACGTAACTAAGCGAACCGCGAAAGAGCTGGGAGAGCCTTGAGCCCCAAAAAAGATAGCATAGAATTAAATATAAAAAAAAAAAAAATGTAGTGCCATATATATTAAATGGTAGAAAGGATTGAAGATTGTTTTAATACGATCACAACCATTATATGATCAATATATAAATATCCATGATCATTATATTAATATGCATAATCAGTCAAAATTACCTATTGATTGGTGATATTTTAATTGGCAAAAATGTTGATTTAGCATATACTTATTCGTATTTTAGGAAAGTCGTGTTTTAAGGAACGGTTTATATTCCTATTGATTTTATTTTGTCAATAAAGTTCACTATTTTGCTCTTTGGTATATACTTGATATGTACCATAGTATGTTGTACTCTTAAACAACTTTTGTCTTATTATTTCCATGGAAAATAATATTTTATTGAAATAATTTCGTTTACTCGATTTATATAAGAATCGATAGAATTTCTTGAGTGACATGCTTAAAATTGGATGGTGATCACTTGACCGGTGGTCTTGACCAGAAAGTTTATTTTATTTTAATAAGCGGTTTTTTTGCTGTATAAATAATTCTATTATAAACTTTTAAACATTCTGAAACGGATGGCCGCTTTGAAGATTTATCTTATTGGTTTATAGTGTGTTATACAAGAAATTTTCTTTTGTGTATTGTGTGAATTTTTTTTCTAATATCTAAAAACGGGCATAAATATAGGATGCATAAAGGAATGAAATGAATGATCAGGTTAGCTAAACATGACTGGACTCAATTATTTATTTATTTAAATAGTTTCCCTCACAAACGAATTAACAGTGTATTAGATCATTATATGGATTGTATATGGAAATGCTGTCGGGTAATCGCGAAATGTATATTCTCCCACGCGTTAGATGGTGATGGATTGGGAATTATAGGCTTTTTTAAATACTCCAGTTTTAACTGTTGAGGCGATACGAATACATATGATGAATTTAGAATCCTAACCTATCCAACTAGCAATAATAATAAAACTAACAAATTCAAATCTCAATGTGAAAATGATTATACTAACGAGATATAATAATTTACTAATAATATAGTTAGCAATAACTTCTGTGGATTATCACCTTAGTCGTTTCTGTGAGTAACACTCTTTTTCCTAAACCTTATATGTTGAGCTGCAAGCAGGCCCTGGGCTCGCATAATTTTGGAATAAGAATTCTCAGATATCTACTGAAACTCTGCTGAATATACTCCAGGATTATGGTAATATACCTAGGATCACCGGAACTGGTTGGTTTATACTTCTCCTATCATATCATATATCATAACAACATTACTAAAATTGATTCCAAATTCTTGCCATTTGTTTTCTAGAATTTCTAGAATGCACTTGTTTGCAGACAAATTTCCATGTAGCCGTGCGAGTCCTAAATTCCAAAATTTTGTTTGACTATGAATATTGATATTCACGTATCGGTGGTTTTCGATTGATCTCCATTCGTCGAGTGTGAGGCTATAACTGTCACCATTTTTTACCTGGCTTGCAATTGGTTTACGAATTTCATGACGAATTTTTTTCCGTAAGCAATTACAATATTTCTTATTGAATTTCACGATTTTGGAACGGAATAACCTTTAGCGATTAGAAACATTCTTAAACCTTAAGAGGTATAAAATTTTACGAATGGTGGTTTATAACCTTTGGCTTCTATTTTTGAAATTAAAGCTGGTAGTGAATCATCAGTTGTTTCAAAATTGTTAAACATAAATTTATCGGAAAAACTTGATTTTTTACCGGTAGTTCGGTAAAGAAATTTGAACGGTAAAACCGGTAAATCGATTTACCTTTTACCGATAATACAAGTCCTATATTTCATAAAAAAACCAATTTTAATATTTTCAAGAGCATTGTAAAATTCAGTAACTGTATGATTTTAAATTTAAAAGAAATTTTTACAACGGGCAACAACGTCATAAAACGAAATCCGTTTTATTAGATTATGGCAATCAAGTTAAAATAGACACAGATGAAACGAGCTCACCGCCAGTATGGGCCTTTTCTCAAATTGTTCTCTTGTTTGAATGGTTGAAATTTGGGATGATGACAAAGATTGTTGAAACCACTAAAAGTATAATGGTTGAAGAGTGGTTTTAACGGTTTTTCGTGTATTATCAGTGGTTTGGAAATATTTAAATATTAAATTAAAAAAAAAGTAACAGTTAAAAATGGTGTAATAATAATTTTTTATTATTACACCATTTGCCACGCGGCGAATAAACTTCAATGTGCAAGTGATTAAATTCGTAAGTGGGCCAAGCGATGGAAAATCAACCTTAATCTGCTCATTTCAACTTTACGAATAATACGCATAAATCATTGGTTAATCCGCTGACAACCCGCTTAAACGATGTGACGTACGAGAAGCTTTGGGGTTGTTCTAAGAACACTAACGTCAAACTTATAAAAACACATCGTAATAGTGATTTGCATCGTGATTGTTAGATTCCGGATATAAAACACGAAAAAAAATATTTGCAACGAAACATGAATCAAGACTATAATGGAACATGTCAATGCGGAAGTCTCTCGCCTACTCTCGCCTAATTTGGTTAGGAGACGAAAAAGAACAAAATCCGTCGAGCTCGTTAGTATGTGAGCAGCTACCTACCAACGAACAGGCATGATTTATATCACAACTGACAATTTCATTCGTCATAATGCTAAATCAAAATCCCATATATATTCATAGATATAATTAACGTTCAAAAATCGATACGATAACCCTATGGCTCATATTAAACTGACAGTGTCTGATTAGAACTCCACAATCATGTCATATTCTTCCTTACTATGAATATGCGTGGAAAACTATGGTATGGGGAGCAGCAGCATCGCCTTACTTTAAATAACTGCAGACGCCCACCAAGCTACAATTCAAAAATGCCAATAATAACAAAATTGTCAATGATTTTAGCGTAAAAATAAAGTTTGAATATGTATTTAGGTTCAAATTCGAATAAAGAGATTGTTCTGAATTTTGATTTTGGGATTTTCCAAAAGCAGATAATTTAACTACTGTACATACAGCTAATGCCGTGTGATATAGGCCCGAAACGCATCGCTGATAGCACATATCAATTTATTTACAATCACGAGATCAAGTATTTAATGCGAATTCTTAATATTGTGAATGAAATAAAAGGACACGAGTATGCTTGTTTGGTCACCTTCCGGAGCGAATGACAAAGCGATCTTTAAAAGGAGAGTTGCCTTTCAGTAAGGAAAGTGGTCGTTTTGGCCAACCGGCATAAAAAGCGATCTGGCATCTGTTAATTGTTTATAACAGTACGTTGAGCTGTATCATGCTCGAAGCCGAGGGAATTAGATTGCTGATTCGGTACGGGTCAATCCGTTAAAAAATATCATGTATTTGCTTCGATGTTAAATAATCACTTTCGATCTATAATTTCGTTACTTTCTTTGATTTTCTTTCATTTAAAAATTACTAAGAAATAGCTAGAATCCAATACCAAAGTTTAAGTTTACAATAAGTTGACAAATGCTGATATCTGAATTTTTATATTTTTCATATGAAAATTTAGAAGATAGGTTTGAAATGATAACGAGGAAGATGCGTGTCATCAAGCTAACATTTCTACGATTGAGGACATACTTGTAGTAATTTACCAAAGTCTTATTTAAAATAAACTTTACAAAACTAAAAGAATTATAAAAATATCTACAAAATATTGCGACTTCTGAGACAACATTATCGATCCATCTAGTAAAAAATTGTCCGTGCTTCAGCTCATCTACTTAATAAGATTATTTTGAACTAGAAACCCATATTAAATAAATGGTTAAAGTTTAATCAGACTCAAACTTTCTGAAAGAAATGCATAATCCGGATAAGAAACAAGGCCGAAAGGCGTTGCAATATGCTACACTTCAAGATAAAATGATTGTATATTTTGTTCCTATCCTTGCGTACTAGCTCAAATACAAACTTTAACTAATAATAATAAGATTGAAAAAGCTTCTGATTTCTTCCATTGTGAAGCAGATTTCATATAGTTTAACACATTAAATGGTTCCTACAAAGGTGAAGGTGGTGACTTAATTTGTGAAATTATTCTATAATAAAATTTGAAAATGTTTATCATGTTAAAGCGTTGACTCAGCATTTCTCCCATAGATAACAAATATGCAATATCAACCAGAGGAATAAACTCAAGACTGTGTTTTGGTAACTGTTGGGTGTGTAAATTAGACGATGTAATTTACAAGGTTTTTTACATAACATAAAAACGTATTATTTACATAAGGTTACTTTTTACATTCTATGTGTAAAAAACGTGAAAAACTATTTTATGAAAAAACTGAGGTGGCGCAGTTCTTACAGTTGCGGCAGTTGGAGCGGGAGATACCGGGTTCGAATCCCGATTCGGAGCAAGATTCAAATGGGTTTTTCACCTTCGATCGTTTGGGCGGTGCAATCGGTGGTGTAAAAATGAACATATATCTGGATCTCCTGTCGTGTTTAGAATCCATGGGCCGACCCATCTTCCATGTCAGTACTATAGGCTGACATGGAGCTATGCATTGCGCAGATAGTTCTACGAAAACTCGGACCTATAGCCGTACAAAGAGTGGTATCACAACGGACCATCGCCGGTCTAAGTGTGCGAAAGCAGCCACAACAACCTTACCTAACCTAACTGTGTAGATGTTTTTCTACTACATACTGAATGCCACCGCGATATCAATTGGCTAAAGAAAATTATATCGCGTTATTTAAATCGCTTGGTGTCAACTTCATAATTGGAGGGGACTTTAATGCTAAGAATACGTACTGGGGATCGAGACTGTCAACACGTAAGGGTAAAGATCTATATGCGGCAGGACAAGAATTAAACTGCGAGTTTTATTCTGGGGGTAAACCAACATACTGGCCTACAGATAAAAACAAAATCCCAGATTTAATAGACTTCTTTGTAACAAAAGGAGCATCAGAAAACTATGTAGTGATAGAAAACAGTGAAGGAATATGGTCAGATCACACACCTGTTATTATGACAATGAGTGCAACCATAATCAAGAAAGTGAATTTGCCTAAACTAACAAACAAGAGAACAAATTGGGATGTTTTCCGGAAGCTAGTAGAAACAGTACGGTTTTACAAGTACCAATTAAAACTCCGACACAACTCGATGATCAAGTAGAAATATTAAATAATAATATAATTCAAGCAGCGTGGCAGAGTACGCCCATTAGTCAATATAAAGTGCCAAAGAAAAACAACTATTCATTGGAAGTGAGAGATTTGGTTAGTGAAAAGCGGAAAGCTCGAAAAATTTGGCAGCGGAATCGAGCACCACAAAGTAAATCGAGACTTAATTATTTAAGCAACAAATTAAAGCAGTTAATCAAAGAAATTAAAAACAATTCGATAAATGAATATCTAACTGGTCTTTCCAGCCAAAAAGACACTGACTATTCACTTTGGAAAGCAACGAAAGGACTTAAACGACCAAATAAGCAGATACCTCCTATCAAAAAGAACGATGGATCTTGGGCAAGAGGTGGTAAGCAGAATGCTGTCTTGTTTGCAGCCCACCTCGAAAACACATTCCAGCCCCTTCCAAGGCAATCAGCGGAAGAAAATATAAACCCAGTTAGAAAAATGGATAACCTAATCATCAAACCAGTAACATTACAAGAGCTAAAATATGAAATTATTAACAACTTGAGTTCAAAGAAATGTCCTAGTTATGACCTAATTTCAGGTCAAATAGTAAAGCTACAAATAGTAACTTCCCGAAAAGGACTTACGAAAACTGCTTCAACTAATAAACGCAGCATTCAGACTAAAACACGTCCCATACCAATGGAAGGTTGCAGAAGTGATAATGATTCCAAAACCGAATAAACCGCCTGAGGTTAAAACCTCGTACAGGCCTATTTCGCTTCTTCCTATAATTTCGAAGTTGTTCGAAAAATTATTGCTGAAAAGGCTAAAACCAGTAATAGAGGAAAGAAAACTAATTCCACCACATCAGTTTGGCTTTATAGAGAGACATTCTACTATAGACCAATTACATAGGGTTACCGATATAATTGAAGATTCACTAGAAAAGAAGAAAATCTGTTCAACTATCTTTTTGGATGTTGCACAAGCCTTCGATAAAGAATGGCACCAAGGACTAGAATATAAACTATATCGAACCTGCCAAAGCAATTTTACCAGATATTAAAATCTTATCTAGCTGGTCGATATTACCAGATATTAAAATCTTATCTAGCTGATCGATATTTTCGAGTTAAATTTGAAGATGAATACTCTGACCTTAGACAAATATCGGCTGGAGTTCCACAAGGAAGTGTTCTGGGACCAATACTATATTTACTTTATACAAGAGATGTTCCAAATACAAAAGATACAAACATTGCAACGTTTGCAGATGATACAGCAATCCTAGCAGTAGGAGACAGTATAGAAGAGTCAACTAGTAAATTACAAAATGCCACTAATGCAATAAGTAAATGGACAAAGAAATGGCGCATTCAGCTGAATCAAACGAAATCCATACATGTCAACTTTACTAACAGAACGGTTAACTGTATTCCAGTTCTATTGTACTCACATCCAATTCCGCATGCGAACACAGTGAAATACTTAGGCATGACTCTTGATGCTAAGCTGAAGTGGAAAGAGCATGTTAAAAAGAAAAAAGAAGAACTAAACATCAAATACAGAAAAATGTACTGGCTCTTAGGGAGAAAATCTGAGCTAACAGTACATAATAAGCTACTATTATATCGGCAAATATTGAAACCTATATGGACATATGGTATAGAACTGTGGGGTTGTACCAAGAAATCAACCTTTCAAAATAAAGTTCTACGTAGTATTGTGAATGCACCATGGTACATAAGAAACGACAACCTTCATAAGGATCTAAAGATGGAATACGCTAGCGAAGAAATCAAGAAACATGCGAAGAAACACGCACAACGGCTCGGTCAACATCAAAATGCAGATATGCGTAGTATTATGACCAACACAGACCCAGTTAGAAGGCTTCGAAGGACGAAACCTTTAGATTTGGGGCGGTTAATGTAATCTTATAATTGACTTGGAGCTAACCAGTGGGTTAAACTCAACAAAAACTAACAAATTTACTAAAGATAAGTTACTAGATGAATTATATTCAGTTGTAATAAAATCCATTAATAAAAAAAAAAAACTACTGAATGCCACCGGTTAATTTCGTTAAAACTCATTTTAACTGGCTCGGGTGAAGGTGAAAAAACGATTTCCAACTAATAACGTGAACTCTAAAAATTAACTGATTTTGCAAATAACGCATTAATATATGCTAATTACTTTTTTACATAGATGGCACTGCGAATGATGTTGTCTTCGTTTTTTTACAGGTAATTTACATTTTAGGTAGTATACATAAAAAATGTAAAAATCGTTTTTTACATGTAAAATCCCAACAGTGGCATATTCTGACAGTTTATTCATGAACTTATATAGGTGGTTCTATAACTTATAAAGAATATATAATCAAAATACGATTTATTGTAAAAATGATTACAAATTGATTGATTATTGGATTTAAATAGTTGATTGTGGATTTTTCACTGAAAAAACAAGACACATCTTTTGATAATATCCATGAGTCAACCCTAACTCATATTAAAACTCCATCCAAAATGATTTCACCAAATACATAACATGAGCTCCATGAATATTCAACATTGCCATCGAAGTAGATGATTATAGCCTTGCCACACCATGTTCACTATCCGCTACGATATGTAAGAATATGTAAAATACTTAAACTACACACAGTAACTAATTCAAATATTTGGCCTTTGTTGTAAACAACCAAAATATGCCAGACGGTTAATCACGTCACTAAGCCATATCACCTTAGTAGGGACATCTTAATCTACTAAAAGATGGTTAAGAGACTACTGTTATTTCAGCAGAAAATGCATTTATGTGTAGAACTAGCTGTGGCGAGGGTAGTACGTCATCTTCTGGTATATGGTTCAAAGGAAATTCGAATTCATATTTTGAAATTTGAATGTTTATTAATTATTCCAAATACGATTAATTTTTTAAACAACCTTGTGAGATGAAGTTTGTGCTTCTCCTCATTTTTACATAGACAACATTTTAACTAATGTTGTCTATGTAGACGAAAACAAAATGTTTGCAGCATTCAGATTCTAATACATTGGAATAACCCCGAAAAGAGCGGTGTTTACCGTTGCAGACATATATTAAGGCGCATTAGGGATAAAATACTAGTATCTTACCATTTTAAGTTGCGAGAAAAATTTGCATGTAAATTTGGATATTCATCCAGCTCAGTGACGTCATTTAAGCTTTAATAACCTCCACATAGCCTCCTATCTTTCCCATTTTTCTTCTGCATCTTGTGCATCACTTGAATTAGTATTCTATCAGCTGACATGATTTATCACATTACCTGAATAATATTTACCTTTCAATTTGGCCCCTTCAAAGAGTAAAATCCTCATATTTAACATCGTTTTATTCATTTATTTTAAAAAACATTCATTTTACAAATACTCATACAATAATAATTATAAATTAAGCATTAATATAAACAATAAAATATTTCCATCTTTTGTTATTTGTTCATTTTGTTTTAATTAAAAAAATTAAAAAAATTTCTCAAAGCAAATATTTTTTCTTTTATAACTAAAAAAATAATTAAAAATACAAAGTGAACAGTGATGATGTAAATTAAATAAAATATAATAAAATAATATAAATAAAATTAATAATCTAAATTATAAATTTATAAAAATTGGTTCGTCACTGTGGATGGTGTACGTTGTGCTGGAAGAAGAAAGAAAATACAAAAACAAAATATTTTTTGTGATTTTATCGAATGGTTTTCAGTCGATTGGACTGGCCGTAAATTTTTTTTGTAATTTTCATTTGGAATTAAATTTTCTATTCTAGATAGCAGTATTTTGCGGATCCGATCAATCAATCCTTACATCTACTGTGAAAATTAAGAGAAATAGAGAAAAAGTTTATCAAATTTGTTTATAATCGGTAGCGGCGAAGTATATTTTTTTATTTTAATTCCAAAGATATGTTGTAGGTTACGTGTGTATGTTTATTTGTTAGAATTAGAAGATCATTCACCAGCAGGTTTTGTGAAAAAATATGAGAGTGAAGTTAATACTGTCAAATAATTATAAAATTATATTAAATTTTCGATTATATCCAAATGGAATTATGCCATCGGGTGAGTGTTGCCCGATATATGTAGGCATCAACATAATATAGAGGCAAAAACCGCGGAGGCTTTTATATGATGCAATATTATATTCATGATCATTAACGTCCATAAATTAAACCACAATATGAATGAACTCTTAACTTAGTTGAAGGTTTCATCTTACCTAGAACTTCCAAAAAATTCGTATCGGATCTCTTATTTTTCAAGAAATTATATTGAGGTCTTGATTTGCTTCAAGTCTTGTTGAAATCTACTATCATCACAAGCAAGTTGACGAAAACTCTTTAAATATTGCAAATAACATAATAAAACCTTATAAGTTCACAGACTTAATACTATCGATTGCATGACGTAGTATATTTCTTAAACCATTTTCGATAAGGTTAAAACTGAGCGGAGTGAGAAGTCTAATAAAAATCAAACAAAGAATAAAAAATTTATTTTTCAACGTAGTCGATTTTTAGCTCGATGAACTATAACGTTTAAGTTAAACGTTTTTCCAAGTTTCGATACCTTGCGAATGATACAATTTCTCCAATCCTTTCCGCCGAGCCATTTGTAAAGTTCGGAAACAACAAATAGTCGCAGGAGGCTAACTACACACGTATACTTGATGGAAGAGAACTTTTTTCTTCGCCAAATGCGATCGTTTTTCTTGCAAGACGTTGTTGAAACGCTCGAATAAGTTGCAGTAATATTCGACGTCGACTGTTTTCCCCTTTGGAAGGTAATCGATGAGGGTTATACCGCATACATTCCAAAAAACTGTGGTCTTGATCTTGTTTGCCGATAAAATCTTCTTAGCCTTCTTTGGCGCGGCTTCACCAATAGTAATCCACTGTTTCGACTGTTCCTTGGTCTTCGGTATATAATGTTGGATCCATGTTTCATCACCAGTTATGAAACGACGCAAAATTCGGTTGAATATCGCCAAACCTGCCTCTGATGTTTTCGTACGTGTGCGTCTTTGGTCAATTATAAACAAACGTATCCACACGTATCCACAAACCGCTTAAAATAAACTTCTATCCAGACATAACACTTTAAAGGTTGATTTTAAAGAGATTTTAGAAGTTTCCCGAACTCCCCACATGAAACTTGAGCCAAATTTTTCCAGTGATGGCCGTTGACAAACCGCTTAAAATAAACTTATATCTAGCCATGACACTTTAAAGGTTGATTTTATAGAGATTTCTGAATTTAAACATTATTGCATATGAGTATTTTAATTAGTTTTAATATAAGTGTTTTTCCGTTAGTTTGATAATTTTTCGTAGCATGAAATATTTTTTTGCTGGGAAATGGCGGAGAAAAATGTTTGGTTAGAAATCAATCAAAAAAATATACAATTTTTAACTTTCGGCTGGAATAGCAAAGACACAATCTGCATTACCGATTTTTTTATTTTTCGGCTAGAAACTTTCGGCTAACTTTAACAGCATTATAGAAAATTCGTTTCGTTTAAACGAAAGATTTTATTAAATGATGAGTTTTAAATCATGAGTTTTATAAGGCAGATCTCTATAAGTCGACGGTGAATATAAACTATAAAACTACCTCCTTTTACAAAAAAATCGATTCTTCCCTGTAAAATTTCATTAAAATTAACCAGATGTTGGAAATATTTTTGATTGATGAGAAATATATACAATATACATAGGTTAAATTACTTAGCCTTCTTGCCTCTTACATAATTTTCGTCGAATCGAAATGTTTATAAACCTTTTAATAACAGAAATCCATTCCTTTCCTGCGAATACCTGTCTAAATGAAACAATTTTTATTACGAAGAGTAATAAATCTATATTAATGTACTCGTAGTTTCACCAGTTTGATCACTGAAATTTTTCAGGTACCTACAAATTAAATGATGAATTTTCAAACTTCCTACAGTTAAAACCTTTAAAAGCCTATTAATTTCTAAACCTCATGTCAATAATGTGGCAATATCAGTTTCCATCACAACTTTTCAAACTGCTGTAAGCAACCAAAAGATACCAGAAGTTATGATCACGTCGTGAAGCAATTTGAGATGAAGTTTGTGCTGCTCATCGTTTATAATTGCCATAAGAATGTCGTTTATGTAGACGAAAACAAAATGTTTGGACAGCATTTCGAAAACCAAAAGGTATTCTAATAATTTGGAATAACTCAAAAGGTGTGGTATTTGCCTTTCTAGACACGTCTTCAGGCGCATTGAAGAACAAATGATAAGTTGTTACCGTGTTATTTTTCGATACAAATTCGATTCAATTTTCCAGGTGCATCGATAATTTTGGAAACGTTAAAATCGTATTTAGGCTTTGATAATATCCATATCTGCCTTCCTTATTTTTCTAATGATAACGCAAGAGCTGACGGTCGCTATATGCCCACAACCATATAATCAAAATCGGCCAGCACTATGCTCTGTTAAACTTGTGTATAAATATGGTGAACCACACTGGTACTTTACCTGGACGATTATAATTTGATTCTTCAGTAAGAGATGAAAGCTTCTTTAAGATTTTGCCATAACTATTTTTGATAGCTGAGAGTATATAGTTAGACCTGTCGTCAATGTGTCTTTATACATATGGGACCAATAACTTGGTCCCATATGTATAAAGACAATATGGAAATATCTTTAAAATTTTTATAAAATTGAACGATTGGTAGCAGAAAGTATCAAGCTTGGATTGTTGTTCGATGCATCTTCTTGGAAATATTTTATGGGAAAAATTAAAATATCGGCTTCACTATCTACAAGATAGTATTGTTCCATGGTGCTCTAAAGAAATAACGAGATCAACTTCGCGGTCTCGGTGAGTGGTTGCGTCTTACTGGTATTCGTTCAAATTTTGAATTTCCATGGAATTAAATGATTGATTTGGCAACCCTACTAGTTGTTGCCTCCAGTTGTTCAGTTGGTTCAGTTTAACAAAGATAAATGAAATGAACCAATATAAAAAGAGATAAATAGAAGTGGTGTATCTCTTTATCAAACGAAACACCATATTTTGCCAGAAGTCAGCACCAATAATTGGTATCATGTTTTGAAATCATTGATTTTAACATCAATGGAAGCTAAATATGTATATGTCCAGTGGGGTGATTAGATGTGTTATTGAGTTGGTTCACTTTTTCCGAACTATATACTCCATTAAAATGAAGTGAAAGTGACGTATATCCTTATCGAACACCAACATTAATTTCTGGATAGCCTACCTTTAACTTTAAAACAACATTGTAATTGCATCAAACCAAGCCTTGAATAGGCTTGTATGAAATTTAAAAGTAGCTGGTCTACATTACCAGATGTTTTGTAATAGGAAGTAGAATAATAAGGAAATTATCATCCGTAGCGAAAAAAAATTAATCAACTAATTGGTTTCGACGGAATCTTTCTGTGTAGTCACCAATAACTTCCTCCGCTATAGAGCAGTAAGTCCCCCCAAAATAATGTACGACCAAAATTTGTATGCTCTGCAATCGTGTGGATAGTGCGTTCGTTTCCTCATTTTGACGCATTTATAGTTCCGAGGTGCTAACATCATATGTTATGTTCTCAATTAGAATTTTTAAACTTTCAATTGGATTAAATAGATAATTTAACTTTTATATTATAACTTTTGTAATTAACTTCACTCGTATTAGATATAACATAAAATCTTTCAAATTTAAGAATGAAATACCCCTTACCAATAGTTGAACTTTAATTGTACTTGCAACGTACACTTTAACTTAACGGTTTACTCCAAAATTTTAAGAAAAAGTGATCCAATAGGAGGTACTTTTTTCCAATGGGGATTATCATTGGGATTCATGCACTGACAATTGTCTTGTTCATATAACATTTGTGTTCAGTATTCATTGGCATTTCACCATGAATAGAAACTTACGCCAGAACAAGATTAAGCTGATTTACACTGATTGATCTTCCTTTGCGTTATTGATTTGGTTTATGTGCGTTAGAACAATTCCAAATTGATCCGTTTTTTATCGAAAAATTATGTTCAACAATGAAGCCCATTTTTGGCTAAATAAATACGTCAACAAACAGCCAAAAAGATGCAGCTTCCAATGCATCTATTTTATTGCTAAAAATTCTAGATATTTGTGTAGCCGACTTGTGGTTTTAACAATATGGTACAGCGTGCCACAAAGCATGCCAAACCATCGATTTATTGAAAGAAACTTTAAATGAGAATATCATATCAAGAAAGGGACTCGTGAATTGGCCTCCAAGAGCTTGTGGTCTGACGCCGTTAGATTACTTTTTATGAGAGCATCACTTGTTTATATCGATAAACTACACATGACTCCTGCATTAGAAGCGTAATTAACGTAATATCGGTTGAAATGCTCGAATGAGTGCTGGTAAATTGGACCCATCGAATGCATCATCTAAGAGCCAGTCGTGGACAACAGTTGAAGAAATTATTTTCAAACATTAAATGTCACAAACTGAACCTACGTCAGAAATACAATTTTTAGTTATTAAATTGATTTTAATTCGTTTTATTTCAAAAAAATTTCCGGATGCTCTCATAGGATCGCCTGAAAATGTTTTATCACAAAATTTGAATTTCAATCGAAATGGAAATAAACTGTTGACAAATGAATATTAACCAAACGCAAGAAGGGTACCATATAGATACCATTGATCAACAACTTTTGATAAAATGTTTCAATATGGTGATAGGCGATTCAAGAATTTGAGTGACAAACAATTTATATGATGATGTTTAGTTAAGTTGCCGAAATTTTCTCCAAATAAGGTTCATAAAATTTCATTCTTAAATTCGAAAGATTTTAAGCTGCTAATAGTTATGTACTTAGCATGTATCATTTATTAGGTAATGTTTACTTACGTGCTGTAACAAACGATGTTTCGTCATCATCTCGGTCGACTTTAAAGCGTACACCCGCGCCATCTCGACAGTCGTCAAAAAATGTTTCCGTACTTTTTCTAGTGTCAGACTCATCGACGCCTACTTCAGCTACTGTCGTGCTAACTAACTCAAAATCAATAACGAATATACATCGTAAAACCATGACAATAAATACGAACAGCCATAGCGCATTAATGATCGACAATATTGAAATAATTATTGGATAACTTGCGTGTGCGTAATTCGAATCATCGTGATTTAACATACTGAATCGATCGAGCAGTTCACCCCACGAGTAGTTATGTTCTAGTTTCGCTTGAATTTGATCACAAAATCGATCTAATGTGATTTTTAAATATATTAAATGAACAAATGAGGCGATTGTCATTGCAATGAAGAAAAACGCAGATGGTGTAACGATTCGCCACGGTTTAGGTGCCAAACTATATATAAAAACAAAACAAAAGCTTATTAAAAATTCATTAATTGAATTTTGTATTAAACTATACTCACGACTGTGTCGATCCCGTGCCACAAACCAAAAACATTGCTATCCAAATTGTTGCAACACACGATGAAAAGAGCGGCGCAATTGAAAAATATTCGCAATCACTACGTCTCCCCCAATATGTATGATATGTATCGATAATCATGGTTTCGAAAAACTCTTCATCTCGTGACGTATAGTTTCGTTGATTTGCCGCATTCACGATAACCGGTGCGGTCACAATTTCGTTTTTTTTATTAAATTTTCGTATTCGTGGATTATAGTTCGTGTCATATTTGTTCCGGAACACTAGTTGAGCATTAACAAAACAATTACCATTGTAATTGCGGTCGATTAAAGAATTGATTTTAAATGCTGCCACGAGGCCACAAATGGAAATACAGACGAGGATTATAATGGCAAATACTGAAATGAAATTTGAGAAAAAAAATAAAAAACGATTAATTTATTAATTTCGAAAATAATTAATTTCGAGCGTGTTTCATTCGATATAAATAATTCCAATATATAATAAAAATGTAGATTTACGATTAGCTTCTGGTATACAAATTAGCCTGTCTATTTTAATAGATCTGGCAATTTGAAACGTAAATAAAGTTATTGATTAAGTCACGCCACCAATATTTGCGTAGGTAAATATATGAGAACGCACCTAACTTAATTAGTTGGATGGAAGGTAAAAATTTATTACTAATTTTTATGGTAATCTGGAGATTCAAAATTAGGGTTAAAAGCATATATTTGGGATTGGTGAACGTGTATGTTGCTGGTTAAACATATATTTTATAATCAATTTGCTATACCATTATTATATATACATATATTGTACACATGAACTTCAAACCGTTATATTATATACTTAATAAAATAATGCTCCCACCCTTTTATTTCGGTTGGGTTTATTACGTAGCTATTCAAAGCAGTTTTTATCAGTTTAAAGTGTCATATTGATAAAGATCTTGAAAATATGGTGTCCTAGTATCAAACTACACCTAAACTAAACACCAGTTTTCAACTCTTGCAAATCAGGTACTCATATACATAATGGAATCTAATTGTAATCATTTTATTTAATATATTGTTATTGACAGCATAACAAACAGTTAAATGAAAGGATTTTGTCGTTGAATAGAAACAAGTCAATTATATATTTATACCACTGAAATCGGACATTAACTAATTTCCAAGTTTATTTAATATAAAACATAAAGGAAGAAAAAGACCAAAGGTACATTCGACAGCAACAACGTTTGTGCTTTTGGTTCTTGCAACTCAAAAGCATTGTCAATAAACAGTTCGAATTTAAAACTGAAAATTGCAACTAAGATCGTAATGGCGTGTTGTGATTTCCATCACAAAATGCGCTATCACAATAGTATATTGTATAATTACGAGGAATAGTACTGCATTCCCGGATGATAGTAGAAATTGGATCCACGGGACTCCGGGAATGCACTTTTACTCCAAATTTTACATACTATTTTTTCTCCGATCGGGCTTTAAAACGAATATAAACCCAAAATAATGTTTAGTATTATTCATTACTTATCATATTAAGAAATCAAAACAAAGTACTAAATCGAAAATAATATAAAATTATTGCTAAGTTAGCCACGACATCATAAGACATAAATACATTTTGTTTGTTTTTTTTTCAAAAGTTGTCAAGTTTGTGTACCTATTTGATTTATAAAAAACGTATATGAACGAAATTTAAGGGGTATGGACAGTGAAAGCGAATTATCCTTATCTTGCACTCCGCCAGATATAGTGAAAGCAGCTAATTCAGCTACATGCAATTTACTCCCGCAAAAATCGAAGGTAAAATTTAGTTCTTTGCAGTCTTCTTGTTGGAGTGGTAGTCAGCATACCGCGTACGTCCAGATTTTCATGCTGATGCAGACGTTGTAGATGTTTTGTTGCATAATGCTTAAGTTCAACCGCATCTAGGTCGATCTTTAGATCAAGATGGTGGTTAGCGTTTCGAATATACCACGGTGCATTAACAGTGCATCGCAAGATTTTATTTTGAACTATTTGTATGATTTTTATATTAGTCACCAGAGCTGCCTACCGTATGTCCATACAGGTTACTGAATTTGTTTAAATAACAGCAGTTTGTTGTTGATCGCTAGTTCAGATTGTTTTCCTAAGAGCCAATATATCTTACATTTTATGTTTAGTTCATCTCTTTTCTTTTTTCTGTGCTCCTTCCATCTAAGTTTAGCATCTAAAGTCATGCCAAGATATTCAGCAGTGTTTGCATGCGGTACTGCTATCGAGTTGATCATTATTTGTATATGATTAACTTTGAGATTTGTAAAGCTCACTTGGATCGATTTTGCTTCATTTAATTTAATTCGCCCTTTCTTTTGACAAAATTTATAGACCGACCTATAGGTTTTTTTGTAACAAAAACCATTTAATTTTAATGTAATTTAATTTTGATCGTCACAATTTGAAACTGATGACACTGAGAATATTGTTGTAAGAAATGTTTAATTTTACCGTAGTCTCCAAAAATTTATTTATTTTCACGTGAACTAGAAATGATTTTTTTGGAGAATTTTGGTGTTTGACATATCACAACAACCTATCACAGAATTAAAAATCGCAAATTATTCAAAATATAACAAAATTTAATTGCAGAACTTTTTAACAAGTATTGTTTGCAGAACTTTTTCATAAGTATAAGTAATGTATTATTAGAACACATCAGAAACGTAAATGTCAAAATTTCACGTGAAAATAAATTTTGTAGGATCATTATTTTCGCGTGGAAGAAATTTGTAGAGTGTATGCCATCTTTGATGCATTGAAGTCGACTTCATACTTGCGTTCCTTATTCTTCCTTTCTTCCGTCAAAAAAATGTTTAAGCAATTTCATTGGTTGAAAATGCCGTACTTTTCTTGTAAATTTTTTTCATCAAGATGGTTTAACTTTATCTTTTGGTCGGAAAAAACATGGCGAGAAGGAGACAGTATGATATTTAAATGAAGGGGACGAAAATAAAATGCTTTCAAATGTAATGGGGTGTTTAAACGTAGCATCACTATGCTGCATCACTTTCTCGTCTCTTACCTCTTCGTCTAAACTATTTTTGGAGTGGGGATTTTTGTGTGCATTTTTTCAACCAATTTTTGGTGTGCCTCACAATTTGAGACACACTACGATAAAGTAATAAAACAATTTTTTAGGGTCGGATTTTTTTTCATATTTCGCTGTTTCATTAAGATTATGACTATTGATGGATGAAGATGAAATCTAAAAAACAGGTGTATACGCTTATATAAAGGTGTAAAAAAATATTATGGAGTCGATTTTTTTCTTCGTTCACTTTTTATTATGTTTTGTTTATTTAATTTTAGAATGATGACAAAATTTTTATTTTTTAATATAAATCTTTATATATTCGCTTGTATTTTATTATGTATTGGGAAAGTGAAATAAAAATCGATTACCCTAAACTCGAAGTTTAATTACTTTGCAAAATATTTTTAATTGTTTTTTTTTTATAAAAATCGTTCTGTACTTTTTCCATCAACCATGATATCGCAAAAAAAAGTCGGAACGAAAGAAGGAAGGAATACAAGCATGAAGTCGTCTTGAGATAAATATAGTTTTTTCGCTTATGAACTGAGTAGTGAGTACTGCTTAGCGAAAATAGAAATGAAATTTTTCGTTTCTGAGTTCACTTTGATAAAACCGATTGATATTTTATGCGAAATCAATCTGAAGGCAGAACCATCCATGAAATAAAATAAAATAAGAAAATATAATATTTTAACGAAAATTGTTATTTTTTTTTTTTTGACACAAGAGCCATGAAAACTTTAAAAAAAATATTGTGCGAATATAATAGAAAAAAATAGAAAAACAGGCTGTTTTTTGTTCGTTTTTATTTTCCTTATTTTTTCCGCGAATTTCATCGCACAATTGTTTTTTATTAAGAGACAGATAAAGTTAACGAAGAATTTTTATTTTTTTTATGTTCTACTTGGGCGAAAGTAAGCAAAGCCTATTTATCGCAGTTTTATTTTTTTTTTTTTTTCATTATTTATTTTTTTTTTCTATAGTTGCCACTTAAGTCAACGATTTATAAATCATTGGCATACACAAAAAACGATGGTATTAAAATTAAAACTTAAAATCGTACGTATACGAAGTGTAAGACAGGAAAGTAAAAATTTAGCTTCGTTGTCTAGGATTTCGAATTTTCGGAAATCATATTCAAATTTGTTTATTTATAATGTTTAATTATGAATAAAAGTATAAAGTAGGCGTAACGAAAGTCAATTTGTATTTATTTGGCTCTATATTGGTGATTGCAGAAGTTATTTTAGTGAGAATTACTCTATCTACATCATAACTTTTATTTATTAACTATATTTATAAGATGGATAAGATGCAAAACTATCAAGAAAAAGGTAAATCAAAAAGCATCGCTAAGTATGTAGAGGAAATCACGTTGAATACAATCAATGTTGAATTAATCAAGTTATTCTTAAATAAAAATTTATTATACTTTATATTTTCCGTAATACGATTTTAGAGAAAGAGGTATATACAATTCGAGCGAGGGAATAAGTTTTACTACGATTTATATTTTCCCTTGGTGAATTGGTTCGATGCCGTATCCATGTATGTATATAAATCGTTGATCTGAGTACTAGCTTTAATATACGTCGATAGATTTTTGACATTATAAAACTGATGTCACTTCGAATGGCTTTGTAATCATTTTTTATATGTAATTTACATTTTATGTAATTTACGCTGTCGGTAACATAATTAGCATAAAAAATGTAAAAAAAAAATTTACATATAAAATCCAAACTATGATTTGAACTAGTATACATTTACATATATTAAAGTTCTAGAATTCCACGCTATTACTTGTTGCAATAAATATATATTTTATGCTTTTTGGCAATACAAGGTACAAGCACTTTTAACTAAGGTTCAATATTTGGTTCTTGCGAATTCTACACTAAAAAATGCTCAGGAAGTGCATGTAAAACTAAATTTAAACCACTGTTAATTAGGCAGAAACATTTAATATTTTTCAACAGTGTTCCTCTTCTTGTCATATATTCAAAACGCTCGACTTTTTGCTACTTTTGTACTTGACTTCATTATGATACGAAGTTTTGCGAATCAGAATGCATTACAATTGCATAACACATTACAAATATTTTTGTTAATTATGATGGCTATGGTTCGATCTAACTAACCCAAACTAAAGCTAAACCAAAACGCACGTAAACTGGTGACAATATGACAACTTTTTAAATATCTGTTATAATATTAATAAGAATTCAATGCATTTGGCACGCGATCACCAAAAGTGCATTTATCTTGCCAATTTGTTTTTATTTTAATTTTTTTATATTTTTAACTTGTATATGTATAGATATAAATAAATGGTAATTAATTTCAAAAGTGAAAAAAAATTATTGCAGAAACACAAATAATGGCAGATAATTTATAAACAAGACCGATTATTAAAATTGGAAGTTAAAATTTAATTTCAAATGTTTATTATTATCACATTTTATTTATAATAAAATAGTTTTATTGATGGAAATACCCATCTGATGTCTGTTGCGGGTTTGGTATTTGGTACAGAGCAGATTTAAATTTATAAATTATGCAGAACGAAACCACGATTCATATAATAATAGATATTTCAAAATAAAGTCACTTTTTGTATTATACCATTATGACCATTATGTTTTAAATATAATTAAAGGTTGACATGAAACCCACTGAAAACATTTCGGCCCACTCATTTAATCATGAGATTTTATTGCAAAAATCAACTATAGTGTCTAAATCAAGGGATGAATCAGGTCGATGTAACCAAAACATACATATTTTCACTGATGTATCATATCTAATTAAATAGATCCAGAACCGTTGTAATAATAGTGATTTATTGTCGATTAATTAACCAATGTCGATTATATTGATTAATGGTTATACTGTAGTGTATATGTAAGGACTGCTTGCGAGTATCCCGATCACTTTAACTTCATTGGTATCTATACCATGTAGGTCGTACATATTTTATATCAATAAGGGAACCATATCATTATATCGCAACCCAATGGTCGAGTTCAAATGCACCTAAATATGGCTGAAATAGAATCACTCGAACACTGTTATATCTGGTAGAGAATTAGAATTAAACATCCCAAATTATTTTATGCTTCAGTGGTTCATATATCTCAGATTTCTGCAATTGCTTGAACAAATTGAATTTGAAAAGATGGTTGAAGTACACAGTTCTAAACAATTTACTATACCAATTTTATATAAAACAATAATTTTCATTAATATTAATTAAACACTTTATTTCACTTATTATCGCTTGTCAATAACACTTTCCAAAATTCAAAACTGAACTGTTTTCATATCTCTTATGTCTACACCGGTATATACGACGTAGAGTATAAACTTTGTAGAACATTCCATTAATCGTTTGCATGTCTACATTTCGCGAAGTTTCCCTTTCTATTCATTCGTCTTTGTTTGTTCGCTTCACCCATTGAGTTCGTTATTTAAATTGTATTTTATTTTCATTTGGTTACAGGATAACCATTCAACTTCCGCAACCATTTTGACTTTGTTTTAACACTCACAGGTGTCATGTGATTCGTCACACTATCCTCCGTCCAGACCTATTCGTCCCAAACAGCATCGTAACATCTTCTTCATTTTCTAAGGTTTTCCTAACCAAGCTCCATTCTTGTTGACAGCCCTGTGTCCTCTTGGAATAAACTTTCCTTGCCTTAGTTTTCCCATCTGTTTGTGTTTTCGGTCCAACGCCATATCCGGCTGTTGTCTGACTGCTTGGCTCCTGTAGTTTTATCGATAACACCTTAATGGTTTGATGTCGGGCACCACACTGCACACGTCTTGCTGCTGCTGTCTTTCTACATCCCAACCAATAGAACCATTTACAGCACTTCTCAAAAGTCTCCAAGTCGTGGCATCCGCGTCCATACAACCATTACGTTATAGATCCATTGACTTATTACCATTCAATTAGTTTACTATCTTTCTCCAGCTTAATAATCCGTTGATTTGCCGCTTCAAATTGGTGATCCATTTTACAAAAATTTCTGAATTCGTACTCTTCCAATTTGTTTTTCATTTAAATGTTGACTTTTGCAAATTTTTTTTTTAACGTAACGGCAAGTTCTAGAAATTTCTCGTATCTCTTGCTGCTCCAATCCCATAATGTTTTCCTGACTGGTTTTCATGCTCTCCTGTCCAGCCAAAAATCTTTCTTGTCCGGTAGTTATTTTCTACTACTGTTCTCATTTGCTCCTTCATCCTTTCTTGACCGATAATCATTTTCATTTCGAAGTCGCCGATCATTTGCTGCATTGCGGCCATTAATTGCTCCATATCGAAATCTTTCTCTGCTGTTGTAGTAGTTTTCTTAACAATGATTTTTTCATCTTTTGCTTCGCTCGTTCCAACGTCCAATGAGGTAATCTGGTACTCTCGCATGAAATTATGTTGGTCCCTCAACATTCTTTCGACAAAGCTGCGTGAAGTCTTAGCTGAAACTCGTTACTGTTGCTCGTATAGTTGGTAGATTCCGCTTACCCAATTCTTTTTTTTAAATCTAGCCACTTTTAAACCCAATAATTTCATTTTTAATTTTCACAACCTCACCGATGTCACCAAATGTTACAATTAAGTATATTTTCGTAAACTGCCAACAGTGTGGGGGAGGAGAAAAAGAAACTATTGAGGACTTCTTGAGCGCCTGTTCTTCATACTTTTCCCAAAAACTGCACTGCTTTGGATCAGAATTACAATTTGAGGATCAACTGACGATCAACTGACGACTTTGAGGATACCAGATCTTTGACTTCATTAGAAGAACAAACAAATTTCGGGACTAAGAGTGTTCGTCTGGGAAGGGATATCACAATGGACCAATCGAGCCTATGTGACTGGGAAAAAAAGTATATTATTATGGTTCGATCACTGCATTGTGAATACAAAAAAACGTTACAAAAAACTTTTTTGACATAAAATAATTTCTTACATCAAGAATGTAAAAATTACCTTATGTAAGTTGCACAGTTTTTTACGTGTAAAAACGTGTAATTGACACGCCCAATCGCTTTTCACCGATTTATAGACGAAATAAGGAACAAAAGAATTGGAATTTGTTTATGCATTCATCGATATATTGATTGATTATTATGAATGGTAGATTTCAGAATCATAAAACCTTAAGTTTATATTTGGTGACTCCTTCCTAAAATTTCCTTAAAATAAAATTCAAAAGCTCTTTAAAAGGAATTGTGGGTATAAATAATTTCGTTCGACCAACATCTATACGGTTCAACGTTTTATTGGAATGATAATCCTCTATCACCGATTCACTCCTCATTTGACTCCAATAATGAGTTGATCTCATTGGTATAGCCACCAACCCACAGATCTAGATAGACACCACTATATTTTTACAAAATAACATTCCACAGTTCATTTCGATATGTGTCATGTTTTTATAATCGAACCAAAATATTTATGCTAACCAATAAAAATATCTTAATTAGAATTCTAAAGTAAATAATTAAAAAAAATAATTTAATGATAATAAGTAAATTAAAATTATTTTAAAATAACAAACTACAAATTTCTCTTACATCTCCATTTGTCTGCCGAATTTTGTTTTTTATATTCACGATCAACAAGTGTATGATACGTCATTATAACTGTCATACTAGATTAATTTTTAAACATTAAACACACAACTGAATTTAATTATAATTGTCACCTGTGCGCAATTTCACACACTGCGTTCACATAGGGTTATAACACTTTTATGTCCGATATGACACATAAATTGTTTAGTTCAAAATATACAACCACATGTTATCACTGTCTTATCTAGCATTCAAGAACTATATATTGGTGTTGTATTATGCTTTTTTATGCTACATATGTACATACAATGCTAGACTTGTTTCGTGTTTATTGAGTTATCACACCACTCTTCCTGTTTACACGACACATTATGATAAAATATATGTTAAAGATCAGCTAATTATTGAAATTTGTCGTGCATATTGAAAATTTTGCGTATTTTATGTTTATTCGATGTGTGCATGTTGCAACATATAGTATGTTGAAGATTAATGTAGACATTACAGTAGATTGTGACATTTGAAATAAATTTAATAACAACTTTAAGTATGAATTAGCACCTGTGAGTGGGGCACCCATCTTTCGTTAATATTTCAAACGAAACATAAGACCCATAGAATACCACCACAGTATCCAGAGCATATCGTAGGAGGGGACTAAATCTGGTTTGATCGCTGGGCTGACGACCCGCATCCGTAAATAACAATCAAATGTTAAAAATGTCAATAAACAATACAAAATCGGATACCGATACAATATAAAAGGGAGAGCCGCTTTTCGATAGGCGAAAAGGTCGCTGTCGGCCACGATGGCTCCACGGCGTAGAGAGCAATCTTTCATCTTCATATTGTTTATAAGAATATGAACAGTTGGCTCGCAATCGAAACCGATGGAGTCAGATTGTTGACACGGTACGGGCTAACAATGGTCTGTAAGAGCCGTAAAACAATTATTTAGGACCGATTATTTAAAACTGCAGGTATTGCAATACAGAAAGGACTGTAGTCTTGAGTTTGCATTTGTTTATATTAAAATTTGTATCAGAGTCCACCTTATCACTAACAGAAAATGTAACACGAAAAACAGTAAGATATTTAGCCTTATGATCCGCGAGCCTTATGAAATAGCGTAAAATAACTTTGGTTTCAATAGAAGGTAAGCATAGTCAAAATCTTGAAGTCATTTAGAGGAGTCTTTTGATGAAGAATGTTGGTGATTTCATTTATTTAATTGGTGTAAAATGTTTAAGCAATGTGCTGATCATCTCGAATGATTTGTGTTGGATTGGGAGTTGGGGACACGTCTTATTTAATACAATAAACGATTGGATGATCCATAGATAAAATACACCAAATTTACTTTTGAGTAATACTAGTACATGTATCTTACTGTTTCATCATATCAGTCTTAGGTCCTTACCAAAGATTGATATGATGAAACAGTAAGAAATATGTACTAGTATATATAACTGGCACGATCGCTTGTCTTGGAGGATTGAGTCGTTTGTAACCTTATGAATAAGTTGGTGGATGGCCACTTTCAGGCAATAAAAAACAGAATTCAATTAAAAAAATTGAAGAAAATTTCAATATGTACTAATACGTAGACTGGCTAAGATGCTCAGTTAGCGAGGCAACAACTTCAAACGCAACTTATTACAATTGGGAAAATCTTCGAAGCAAATCAAGTCGCAGTATATATCCATAGGTATAAATACAAACCGCGGAGTTATTTGGAAGCGGTTGACATTACCTTTAACACCACCTTTCATCAAGTTTTAAAATTGGAAAACCCACTTGTTGCATTTAATAGTTGGATATTCATCCAAAAGTATTTTTATATTTTAATGACAGGTTATGACAGACCAGTCCTATCAATTATCAATCTTATTATTTTAATTTATTTTTATAATTGGATTTATTATGAAAACAACACCATTTTCATGAGAGTTTTGGACGACATGGACGTCCTACACTGAACGTGCAATTGCCATTATTGATCGTTTTGAAGAAAGTGGTTCACTGGAAAGTCATACACCGTTTCAACATATTCATTCTGTTGATACTGCCGACGCAGTGGCAGCTGTTAGTGAAGTGTTCGTTATGAAAAACTCCAGATTACAACAAGAACCAAAACATGCCACGGCTCATTTTGCCTGTTTATCGTCATTTGCATCCTTACAAAATTCCACTAACTCAAAAATTCAAGCTACCAGATTATTTATGACCATAATGAAGGGATTTCATCAAAAAACATATTTAACAATGACTCTAATTTTCATTTTCATGGGTACCTTCAATAAACAAAATAATCAAATTTGAGGAGCGTCAATGTCATTTACGAAGAATTTCATGTTTCAAGAGTCACTGTCTAGTGTGGTTTATAAACCTGGTCATATGGACGTTTTCTTTTAAAACGAGCAGAACACTGCTCTTACAGGGAATGGTAAACGTTATCGTAACATATTAACTATTTTTTGTATTCCAAATATGAATGAATTACATATCAACGACCTTTGATTAGACGAGCGACAAGCCACACAAGTCGTGCAACAATCCATTTACTGACAACATAATTTGCTGATCGCATAATTTCACGAAATTGTGAAGTTCGTTGGCCACCAGGAAGCCTACAGGATTTCACACTACTTGTGGTGTTTGTTGTGGGGTTATTTGAAAAGTAAGGTGAATTTTAATCATCGACAAGCAATTCAACAACATAAATACACTTTCGAGCTGAAATTGAGGCCAATGACCCGCTCTTATTGGAAAAAGTGTTCATAAATTTTGGTGTTCGGGTGCGGGCCTGTTAGTCAAGGGTATATGAACGATAAGATTTTTCATAAATATATAACATAGAACCACCTTTCGTGATAAATCAAAAATGTTGTACATAAAACAAATAAAAACCGACTAACAGTTGGCCCACAGTTTTCTTATCATTTTTGTTAATATCAACATTTGTTTTCAGTGCATATTTGCTTATCATAAATGAGTATATGAACATTTAAATAACTCTCATTCATAAAACGATGGAAACGAAAATCAATCACTTCTGAAGGTACTACATGATATTGAATGACGCAAGCGCATATTTTTTTTTAAATAAGTTATAAATTTAGCAATAGTGTGAACTTATTCATATAAGTATGAGAGAAGTTTCATTAAAACCCGCGAGGAAACGTAGAGTACTCTTTGAGAACCACTTTCCAGGATCTTCTGTGACATAGACTTCAGTGGCTTATTTAATAAACGTGTACTTTGAACCTCATAACAGGATACACAGTCTATCGAAAGAATTATGTTAATCGGAAGGTGTCAGATGGGTAATAAACTCATGCAAACCCTTCCAATCTCCTGAATGAGATGATAATTTTTCTGCTTTGCTGCAGCAAATAATAGATGACATTCACACCCGCATCTGGTTCGCACCTGTAGAGTCAACTACACCTCTAATTAAACAAAGACCTTAAACAACATGTTGAATCAACACATTAGGAGTGAGTTCCTCTCCAGGAATCTACTTCTAATGTGTTGATTTCACATGTTGTTTAAATTCAATCAGTTTGTATACCAAGCTGCCGTAAAGGTCCATACTCATGTGCAGTAATATCACAGCTAAATAGAGAAACGAATTGTTCCACTGTTAAGGGATGCCCTCAAGAAAGTGTTTTCTATTTATATTTAGCACCCACGATTTAATGTTCAGAATTAATCAGATATTTTGTTTATAATCATTAGGGGTAAATTTGTTGAAATACTATCACATCTAATACAAAACGAAATCGACACAACGTATAGGAATAGTGCATACGGGTGGGACTTAAAGGTTACAAAACAGTGATAATGACATTCACTAAGAAGATTAAGCTACTGCTAAATCGATCGTTTTGAATGGCACACTGTTAAATTTTTGATAGAATTCAAATATTTTGGTTTAATCCTAGATCCCTAACTGACTTGGAATCAACACAACACCAAGATGTTTATATAAAGGTTATGATAAAGGGTGTGTTTTAGAGGTTCTCAATTTTGAGTGGACAACACTGCTCTATTTGATAGCCCATTTGACAGCTGTTTAGATTGGTTTGATATTGGTTGGACTGAACAAGTAGCCGCAATACAGGAAAGCATTGAAGAAGATTTTATCAATCAATTCGTTCCTGTTCACAGCAACTGAGGTTGCGTGTTTCCACTTTATGGAAGATTTTACGAAACGATCTTGGCTTAACAGCTTTCAAGGTTCAACTTGTGCAGGAGTTAAAGCCAAACGACCATCGTATTCGCTGCCAATTCGAAAATTTCTATTTGGTGCGCTTTTTGGACTGGCGGAGATATTGGTCCATATGTCTTCAAAAACGATGATGATCAGAATGTTACTGTCAATGGTGACATGATTAAAAAATATTTGGTTCCTAGATTAGCTGGCATTAATCTTGCTGACATGTGGTTCCAACAGGACGGACACAGCTCACGCTACTCAAGTGAATACAATTGATTTAATTATTTAAAGAAATTTTCAATGAAAGAATAATTTCGCGTAATTGTCAAACTGATTGGCCATCGCAAGATCGTGTGATTTAACTCCATTGGATTATTTTCTTTGGGACTATGTAAACCAACTTGTCTACGTCGATAAACCAGAGTTATTGATGAAATCCGACCGCAAATGCATGCGAAAGTTTGTTAAAATTGGTATTCCAGATTGCGCCTTGTACGCGCCAGTCGTGGCGACCACATGGCGTTAATCATATTTTAACATTAATGTCATAAAATCCAATACAGTCCGTTTCTATGATATTAAAAATATTTTTTATTGTTTTATTATGATTTGGCCTTGATAAAAACACCCTTTACTTAGTATTGAAACCAAAGATGTCCTGGTCATATTTCACGATTATCACACCCATGGTCACCTCGTTGAATCGTTGTTATGTATTTAAACAAGTCATGATTGCGATTCTATATAGTATCAATCAAGGTTCAAGTTCAATTATTTCCAAACCTGATATTTTATGCAAAAGCATTCGTTGGGTTGACCAACTACAAACTGCACCAATACGTGCTAATGGTTGGTAAGGTCTCAGTTAGAGACGGGCTTAGAACCATTTACGGCCTTCAATCCATAGATTATATACATACATATTTTAAATTAAGTGTCATTGCTGCCATTTTGGCGTAAATTAAATTATTAACATGAATATTGCCCAAATTAAGTTCGAATGGCATACACACGTACACGTTTTGTTGTTTATGTTTTCGTTACGAGTGGTTGCACTTTGGTCACTTAGTAATGAAATTACTTTAGCAACCCCATTCATATTGTTAAAAAAATAGTTATTTTTGATTTGAAATTATTAGAGCATAAAAATGCCAACAACAAAACACTCAACTTATGTTGATGTAAATTAAGGTTATTAAAGCACAAAACCAACATAGCTAAATATTGAAAAAACGAAATTATCGAATCGATTTTATCCTTCCGTATGGTAAAACGTTCACCAAAATTACCGGCAGGTGTAATTAATATTTAAAATGTAGTTTTTCTAATCTAAATAAATTTTCTTGTATACAGGGGGTGAAAATCGATTCTAGTTTCTATTGCTATTCGACATGAAAATTATAGTTGGTGAGCTTTTATTGTACTTTTGATCGCTGTGGTGTTTATAAAGGGTTTCCACATAAGAGTTTTCATTTTGGATATTTAAAACAACCGAGTATGTTTTAAGTGCAATCAATGAATGTTTATATCATTGTAAAGAGGAAGGTATGCCATTAACATTTGAAAACGTTATCAGCCAACTGGTAACCACGGCTACGCTAGTAGCAGCATAACCTTTTCATGAAATTATCTATGACCAATTCTCATATTTGCGAATGCATGTCCTGGATAACTTTACGAATTCCATCTTTAAGGTCTTGAATCGATTGTAGATCGTTGGCATAGATCTTATCTTTCACGTGGCCACAAAGAAAAAAGTCTAAAGATGCTATCACAAATTCTCGATGACCAATTGTGATTACCTCTTCGAGAAATAACACGATTAGCAAACTTTTTTACAAAATTTCGATTGTTTCGTTGTTTGTGTGGCACGTACCGCCGTCTTACTGAAAACAAATCTCGTTCACATCAATATTTTCCAACTCCAACCATAAAAATGCTTAATCATAGCTAAGCTGCGGAATCCATTCGCCATAACAGTTGTACCAGCTTCATATGCGAAAAAGTAAGGTCCAATCACACCGCCAGCCAAAAAACCAAACCAAACAGTGATACGTTGAGGATCGAAAGGTTTTTTAACAATCATTCCTGGATTTTCTGACCCCCAAAGGTAACAATTCTGCTTATTAACGTAGCCTCCGAGGTGGAAATAGGCCTCATAACTTGAGATGACTTTTCGATGAAAATCCGGAGCATTTTGATGCTTTTGAAAGACCCAATCAGTGGAGTTACGACGTTTATAGTGATTGTCTGACATGAGTTCTTGTGTTAGTTAAACTTTAAAAGCCTTAAGACCTAAGTCGTTATGCAAAATACTATGTAATTTGTGGAATGTCTAATTTCAAAGATCGATGAGGAATCGACAAACCTGGGTGTTCTTTAACATTACTACAGGCAATATTCTCAGTAGTTCTTCAGCGACGCACACAGTTTCGATTCTTCACATCACTAACATGTCCCAACAGCTCAAATTTTTCACTATTGCCGGCCGAGAAGGTGCTTCACGACGATCGAAAGTGCTTTAGTTTTGCGAACTTAGAAAATTTTCACCATTTTATCAACTTCAATGCGTTGTTGAATCTTGTATCGTACCATTTTTAGTAATGGCGTAGTTTTTACTTGTCAAATGTCAAAAGATTACAACTTCAAAATTAACAGTTGCCCAAATAGCAGACTTCAAAATGAAACCTCTTATTGAAAACCCCTTTATAATAAAAGTAAATATTAAATTTGATTGTTATCAGGGTTACAAACTGTTTGAGGGTCATCACCAATGACAACAGGAAAATATAACATTGAGAACATAACCACAAATCTGCGGTCCCAATATTATGATTAAGAATATTGACATTCAGTTTATCTACACAACAATATTAATCACAATACATAAGTTGCTTCATAAATTTTACTGGCCCTAATTAGTTTAATTGTTTGTAAGAATGTGTTTACCATACACACATACATATATATAAAGTCAGGAGCATTTTATGTTTTTCATTTCTCACGAAACATTTAATCACGGTTTATAGAGCACGCACCATTTGTTGTCGGTCACATGAACGCTAAATAAAACATGTAATCAGTATCTCTCGATTTTGTGACACATTCATTTTATAACGTCATAAAATTTTTAAGGTTCGGTAAATCAAGAAAAAATATAATTTGAAAACAACAGACTCTTCGACGGTTCGTTTGGCACAAAATTTTATTTACATTTTTATTTTCGTCTATAAACCTACCCACTCGAATAAGAAAGATGCAGAATTAAATTCCTATGACAAGCGAATGGTTTACGCATCAAACAGAAATGAGTAAGCGCCACAGAGTTGTAAATGACACGAATAATTAGTATATTGTTTTGGCATTCGTGTGCAGTAAAAAATTATAAAACAAACAGATCAAAATTCAATGGAGTTCTATGAGATAAAATGGACCAATTTGCATAGTAAATAACTATATGAAGATCCATTGGCCGATAATCATCCGTTTCCAAAATCAAATTTACTAGCGATCTTATTTCGATCTTATTTGTGTGGGTCACAGTAACCTATGGTTTCCACTTGGCATGCATTGCTTATATTTGCAAAGGGAAATTTTGTTTTTTTTTGTCAGTTTCTGTTACTGTATTAGTATATAATACTTTTGTGTGCATGTATATTTTTGACATATCTTAAAAGCGCGATCTAATTATGTTTTAGAGTTTTTGAATATTTATTTTGATTATTTTGAACTGTATTTGGCGATTTATTAATTAAAATAAATATTAAATTGATAAAATCTTATAAACAACCGTTTGTGTTTACATTACTTCTTCGAAGACAAATTTGATCTTCAACCGCAAAGGAAATGCGAAATGTTCTACTAGAATATTTATTGACAGACGGATCAGTACGACAACAGTGAGATAGCATTTAATATTTGAAAATTTAAGACTGGAAATTTATTTATCTGCTTTATTTTACATAATCTCATTCACTTATTTCATGAAATACAATTGCACTTTTCATCTTAAATACAATTTCACAGCGCAAATAATCCAAATATTCAAATGATATTTAACGCTTAAACAATATTTTTAAAATGAAAACAAATTTTTTTAGACAGTATTTAATGGCAAAATTGAGCAAGGTTGAGCAAAATAAGGGAAATTTTTCGATTTTGTTGAATATTAAATATTTGCAAAGCAAAAAGTACTATGGAGGACTACTTTTCATTGCAAATCGCTTTGTAAATTTTTATATGTGTGAGTGGAAAATTTGTATACCGATACGAATATTTTTTGAATGTGTACTATACGTGTGAACATATTTAAAACAGAATGCAAATATTTGCAATGTATTGCAAGTGGAAACCCAGGGTAAGTCATATACAAGAATATAAGATCATAAAGTTGCATAAGCTAGACAATTCGATTTCTCCAATCACGATTGATGCGTCAATGGTTATCAATAATCCACCACTAGACTTTTCCCGATAGTTAAAATTGAACGATCACACCTAGTATATATATATATATATATATATATATATATATATATATATATATATATATATATATATATATATATATATATATATATATATATATATATAAATATATATATATATATATATATATATATATATATATATATATATATATATATATATATATATATTTGTATATATATATATATATATATATATATATATATATATATATATATATAATATATAAATATATATATATATATATATATATATATATATATATATATATATATATATATATATATAAATATATGTATTATGTAGATGTATCATAAGACACTTGAACTCAGTTGATGGTGGTAAATTGTAATATAACATTGTTTACTGGTTTTGTAGGTGACAGAGTGAAAATCTGAACAAACTGTTGCCATTAGAACAACAATGAGTACTTCTGTCTACTTAACTCCTATAAAAAATCCCAAAGTCAGGGTTAAATAAGAGCCTACTCCATATGCGCCGAATATCTGTTCGTGTAAGTATTCATTTTTATTGAATGGATCTAGAAAAACATATTTATGTTTGTAGTGGAAACAATCAGCTTGACTAGAAATCCCTAATATACCGACGATATAATTCATGAATTAAGAATAAGATCAATAATCAAGTAGAAAGAGAATAACTATACTTTCAACCATCTCAACGTTTTAAAATATTGGTTATATACAAAGAGACGAATCTCGAATAATATGATAAATAAGATGAAGATGATACTGCCTACTATAGTAATAAATTGAATCACTAAAAAGTTGTATTGTTTTTAAGTTCTATTGTACGACTTGTAATTTAACTTCTACTTAGATTCTAAATTATGAGTAGAAAGCATGTGCATACAGTTGACTATACTTTACATACTGACATCGAGCAATGCAATGTACAAAAGGTCTATGGTGACGGACTTAGAATCATGTGTCTTTGATTTGGCAATGTGACAATGTAAGTAAAAACGAGTTATTAAGAGATCAATTGGGATTCATGCGTGACAACTGTCATGTTCATATGACATTTGTGCTGTTTTCATTGACATTTCATCATGAATAGACTTACGCGAGAACAACGTTTACAAATCGTGGAAATTAATTTCGTGCTCTTCAACCATTTTATAGTATTCATAATCGCCCAACTGAACGCACTGTTCGTGAAACAATCTATGAATTTCGAACCACTTCTTCATTATTGGATATTTATCACCCGACGCACTCTAGCGCACAAGTCAATCTAATGTGAATATTGCTGCTGTTGCTGAAAGTGTATAAGTGAAAACCGAAATCAATCAATTCGTCGCCGTTCTCAAGCTCTGGATCTCTCATATGGCATATTGTAGCGTATTTTGAATATAGAGATATTGGTTTGAAGTCGTACAAAATGGTGTACAGCTTATTCAAGAATTGAAATGCTTCGGTTTTTGATCGAAAAATAATCTTCAGTGATGCTCATTTTCACCGCGGAGGCTACATTAGTAAGAAGAATTGTCGCATTTGGGGCTCAGAAAATCCAAGAATGATTGTTGAAAAGCCTGCCCATCCTCAACGTGTCACTGGTTAGTGTGGTTTTTGGTCTGAAGGTGTAATTGGGCCTTAGTTTTTCAAAAATGAGACTGGTTCAACTGTTACAGTAAATCGATTGCGCTACCGAGCTATGATTAAAGAATTTTTATGGCCCCAATAGGAAGATATTGATGTGGAAGACGTTTATTTTCAACAAGACGGCGCTATGTACTACACAAGCATGTGTTATTTGATCGAAGGGGTGATCACAATTGGCCAACGAGATTTAACACCCTTAAACTTTTACCTTTGTGGCCACGTGAAAGATATGCCAACACTCGATTCAAGACCTTAAAGCGAGAATTCATGAAGTTATCGAGGACATACAGTCGTAAATGTGCGAATTGGTCATGGATAATTTCATGAAAAGGATATGGTGCCGCAAGGATATGGTAGTCGTGGCCGCCATTTGGCTGATGTCGTTTTCATTCATTGATTTCTCTAAAAAAATATTCGTTTTTTTAAATATCAAAATGAAACCTCTTATTGGTAAGCCCTTTATATTGTTCCTCAACCTGTTTAACGCTTGATACAATATCTGCACAGGATAATTGACTTGCGGATTCACTTTAAAGTCTTTAAATTTGAACTTTTTGCAATCACGTCTATACGAGTAACCATTTCCATTAAAAATTTACGGTTCGTTGAAAATTGACAATTTTATTATTGTCGCCAGTACTACTGTGTTACTGTGCTGCTGTAAAATATAACGATATACTGTCGCAAAACAACGCTTCCATGTGATAAATTTTGTTTATATCCGTTTGATTATCAACAATAACATGATGTTATTGTAGTTTTTCAATAAAACTTAACCCAAATAAAAGTTACATAGGAGGACATGGGCGGTTTTATGATGTTTATTTGAATTACGCGGAGGCACATAAAACACAAGATGTTAATGAAATATTGAAGTGTGTGTATGCTCGGAAAAACTTTAAATCGAAAAACTAAATTAGAATTTTCTATTTATAAATTAAATTAATTTTTTTTAGTTTATTTATTTTGTTGTTGTAGTTGTTATTACTATTCTATGTGGAGAACACAAAGTTGTGAGTTAATATATAAATTTTAACTTACTGTTATGATCTCATCTGGGACTATCATTCACTTAAATGAGCTCACCAGTTTTGTTTTTAGTTTTGTTTAACGAAAAATACTAAAAACAATATAGTAAATAGATTTGAGTATTGGACATTAACATTAATACAACAACATTAGTATTTCTTTCACAAGAGATAGAGGCGGGATAGTTTTTATGACCGTGAACTAGTTTTTGATGGTACATAGATTAGAATTAACAAGTGGTTATAGGTATAATATACCTTCTGCGTATATATTTGAATTCATTTAAAGTTGTTGGTTAGTCGCGCGCGGTAGCAGAAAGGTTGCGGTTTATAAACATATAATATGTACGTTCATTCATTGTATTTAGAGGTCATTCCAAGTCGATACCGTATCTCTAATCTGATGGTTCTATCAGTTTGAATATGAGATAGTTCACCATAACCTTGTAAATGAGCAAAAGGTGCACATTGTTTACTGCGCAGTTGAGCCATTGTCGTCAGTAAGATCTCTTGTCAACTGAGAGATAATTACACCATTCGGTCCAAATAAAGGAACTTTTTCACTCTTTTATTATATTCTAACAGTAGGTTTATACCTACATATATATATATATATATATATATATATATATATATATATATATATATATATATATATATATATATATATATATATATATATATATTTACATATGATAACTGGATATATTCGTATACAACTACCTAATAAAGCTATAAGGAAAATATCGGATATAATTAATGCTTCCTTCAGACTCCATTATGTCCCTTTTTATTGGAAATTTGCGGAAGTAAGGATGATACCTAAACCAGGTAAGCCACCAAGTGAATTAAACTCATACAGGCCAATATCGCTTCTTCCAACTATGTCAAAACTGTTTGAAAGACTATTATTAAAAACAAATTAAACCTGAAATTGAAAAGTCAGGATTTAGAAAGAAACACTCACAATCGATCAAGCTCCTATAATAACACATATTTAATATAAAAATCCTTAGAGGAAAAAAAATTGTTTAGATATAGATAAAGAACATAGTGCAGGCATTTGACAAAGTCTTGTATTTAAAGTAGGTAAAACTCTTGCAGTTGAGTGTTGCGAACTGTTAAAGTCATACTTGAAAGGCAGATACTTTAGGTTTTAACATGAGGGTGTTTACAGCATAAAAGAAGCTATAGCAGCATTCTCGCAGGAAAATTTCTTAAGATCATTCCTTTTTGTACCGTTTACAAGCAACTTACCCTAGACGAATAATACTATTATCGCCACGTTTGCAGGTGACACTCTAATTCTAGCTGTTGGTGAAACAATCGGTGAAGCCTCATTCAAACTACAAATAGCCATAAATAATATACAAGATTGGCTAGCTATAAGTGAAGAATTAAAGTGAATAAATTGAAGTTAACTCACATTAAATGCACTAATATACCGCCCAGGTGGCTCAGTGGTTAAAGCTGTGGCAGTTGGAGCGGGAGGTACCGGGTTCGAATCCCGATAGGGGCAGGATGCAAAAGGGATTTTTCACCATCTGATTACGATCGGTGGTGTAAATGAACACATCTATGACCCCCTGTTGGAGTGCAGAACTCATGGACCGACCCATCTTCCATGTCAGTACTATAGGCTGTCATGGAGCTATGCAATGCGCAGATGGTTCTACGAAAATCGGACCTATAGCCGTACGTCCTCGATTTGGCCGTTAAGGCGTAAAGTAGGACGTAAATAAGCGAACCGCGAAAGAGCTGGGAGAGCCTTGAGCCCCAAAAAAGATAGCATAGAATAAAATATAAAAAAAAAAAAAAAAAAAAAAAATGCACTAATAGATCAATAGAACCACTTCATGTGAATCTCAATAATGTTTAATTAAATACTATACATTTTGATGAAAAATTTAAGTGGAAGGCACTGGCAAATCGGAAGAATATATATATATATATATATATATATATATATATATATATATATATATATATATATATATATATATATATATAAAGGGTGTTTTTTTAGGAGGTTTATCGTGTCGTTTTATTTTATGACAGTTGTTTTGACAGCTCAAAGTGGCATTTCTACTCAGTATTGTTTGGCAAATCATTATGAATAGGTTAACTCCAGAACAACGTTTTCAAATCGTGGAAATTTATTTTCAAAATCAGTGTTCAATTAAAAATGTTTATAGAGCACTTCGTGAATTTTATGGTGCACATAATCGTCCGTCAGAGACCACCATAAAGAACGTAATTACCAAATTTCGGTCTACATTCACTCTTTTGGATGCCAAGCCACCGACAAGAATGAGAAGAGTTCGTACAGAAGAAAATATTGCTGTCGTTGAGGCCAGTGTCGAAGAAAACGACAATTTATCGATTCGTCGTCGTGCTCAGCAAATTGGACATTGTCCATCGACTTTATGGAAAATTTTACGTAAAGATTTGGGTTTGGTGCCATACAAAATTCAATTGGTGCAAGAATTAAAGCCACACGACCATCGTTTGCGCCGTGAATTCAGTGATTGGTCGTTAAATCAATTGAACGAAGATCCATTTTTTTACCGTAAAATTCTCTTCAGTGATGAGGCGCGTTTTTGGTTAAATGGATACGTCAACAAACAAAATTGTCGCATTTGGAGCAAAGATAATCCACACGCCGTTCAAGAATTACCAATGCATCCTGATAAATGTACTGTTTGGTGCGGTCTATGGGCTGGTGGGATCATCGGTCCATATTTCTTTAAAAATGAGGAAGGACGACGCGTTACCGTGAATGGAAATCGATACAGAACCATGTTAAATGAGTTTTTGTTGTCAAATCTTGAAGATATGGATATGGATGAAATGTGGTTTCAACAAGATGGTGCCACTTGCCATACAGCACGTGAAACAATCGACTTATTGAAAGAAACTTTCAACGACAACATTATTTCGAGAAATGGTCCGGTGAATTGGCCTCCGCGTTCGTGCGATTTGACGCCACTCGATTACTTTTTGTGGGGATACGTGAAGTCATTGGTTTATGTGGATAAACCTCAATCGATTGACGCTTTGGAAACCAATATTCAACGTGTCATTGCTGACATACGCCCTCAAATGCTTGAAAAAGTGCTGGAAAATTGGACCTCCAGAATGACATTTGTGAAAAATAGTCGTGGTAGCCATATGCCAGAAATTGTGTTTAAATGTTAAATGCCAAAAAATTATCTACCAAATAAAAAAAAATTTTGGTCATTTCATAATTTTATATGTGTTTTATTCAAAAAACAAATCGGCAACCTCTTAAAAAAACACCCTTTATATATATATATATATATATATATATATATATATATATATATATATATATATATGTATATATATATATATATATATATATATATATATATATATATATATATATATATATGTGTGTATGTGTGTGTGTGTGTGTGTGTGTGTGTGTGTGTGTGTGTGTGTGTGTGTGTGTGTGTGTGTGTGTGTGTGTGTGTGTGTGTGTGTGTGTGTGTGTGTGTGTGTGTGTGTGTGTGTGTGTGTGTGTGTGTGTGTGTGTGTGTGTGTGTGTGTGTGTGTGTGTGTGTGTGTGTGTGTGTGTGTGTGTGTGTGTGTGTGTGTGTGTGTGTGTGTGTGTGTGTGTGTGTGTGTGTGTGTGTGTGTGTGTGTGTGTGTGTGGAATATATATCATGATGAATTACACGAACGAACAACGTTCACAAATAGTTACTATAATAATATCGAGTTGGTGACTGCAACTTCAAGAGCCTTAATTCCAATTTGTGATCGTAATTACCGTCACAAACAGCAAATATTTAGACACAATTTTTTTCACTAGACTATGAATTATAGTCTAGTAAAACAATTTGAGTCTTAATATTTGCTGCTGGATGCTCCCGTGCCAGTAAGAGAGACCATCTTAACAAGTTGGTCGAAGTGCAGAGAATATAGCTGCCGTTCAAGCGTCCATCTCAAACGAAACAATAAAGTTTATTCCACGGCGTTCTCAAGATTTATGGACAATACTGAGACCACACTCTGACAAATAAGAGCATCTTGGCTTGCATCCTTATAATATGGACATAAATAAAGGCAATGGACATAAATAAGGCCACCGGACCTGACGGAATTCCTGTTCGAATATTGAAGGAGTTTGCCAGTGACTTGGCTCCAATATTAACTAAAAAATTTCTGCTTTCTTATAAACAAGATAAATATCCGAACGCCTGGCAACGTGCGATGGTGCAACCGGTTCTTAAACGTGGTTGTGATAAAACTGACCCTTCAAACTACCGGCCAGTATCAATTGTGTCAGCCGTGGCTGAAGTTTTTGAGAAATGCATAACCAACAACTGGTGCATTATTTTGAGATTAATAAAATAATTTCAGATAAACAATATGTCTTCTGCGAAAGCCGCTCAACAACCGATCTTTTGACGCATGTTACAAACAAATGGAATCTCGCCCTTGAGCAACACGGAGAAGCCTTTGCAATCGCTTTGGATATATCCAACGCTTTTGACAAACAATAATTTGGCATGAGAATCTCATTTGTAAACTTGTGGCATATACGGCTTAGATTCGATGACCATCAAGTGTTACAAAGCTTTCTCAAATACTGAAAGATGAACGTTGTGCTAAATGGAAGATCATCAATGACACACTCCCCAAATTCCGGAGTCCCTCAAGGATCAGTTTTGTCACCAACTTCATTTACAGCGCTGTAAACCCTATCCACAGTTTTGTCGATGATGCAACATTGCACTCTTCTATTTCATTCGAGGTCGAGCCTACTCCTTCACAGTTAAACGGTAAACGGCTGGAAGTTGTCACTTCGCTTAGTTCCGATTTGAGTGTGTAGTTAAAAATCAGGTCAAATTTAATGAGAAAAAACACAAATATGCATATTCTCGTGTAAAAGAAGTCACAACGAATACCCTTTTGTGGTAAAAGGCCACGTTATTGTGGTTTGTAAGTCAATTCGTCTGCTTGGCGCTCAGACTAGCAACACTTTAAAATGGAATGAACACATTATCGCATTGGCCAAATCAGCTTCACGTTAACTCGGGTTCCTCAATAGATACAGACGGTTTTTAAAATCACATCAGGTTTTGCAGATATATAAAGCCTTTATTAGACCGTGTATAGAATATTTCTGTCAGTTTGGGGTGGAACATATGGCACTGCTATCCAGTTGCTGGCTAGAGTTCAGCGGCGTGCCATCCGAATAATACGAAACTCCAGACTTACGAAAGATCTAGACAGCCTACAACACCGCAGAGATGTTGCAGAACTCTGCGTGTTCTATAGATTAATAAATGGTAAATGTTCTGCGGAATTAAAGGAGAAAATACCATCATTAGTTAAGCCAGGACAGGTAACACGAGGAACGATTAATGCGCATAGGTTTACGGTGAAGCGGCCGAAACCTCGAACTGAAGATGCAAAGCGCGATTTTATTTATCGAACATCTAAAAAGTGGAATTCGTTGGCCGGTTTTCAGTTTCCGTTGAAATATAAAATGCACAAGTTTAAGGCAGCTATCAACCTTTGCTTGAAGGATCGCGCGTTGGGTGCAGGATCTCTGACAGTTACAAGGAGCTAGGATAGTCTAAAAGTCCGCACTGCACCCAAATAAAACTAAACGTAAAAAAAAAATATCAAGTTAAGAACTAAAGCTACTCGACCATATGAAGCGTAGTGCATTTTCGGATTGGGCTCTGGAAATGTTAGAAGATGCATAATTTCATCGCAAAATTATATTCATCTTTAGCTAAACGGTTTCGGCAACAAGCAGAATATGCGTTATAAGTAAGGTGTAAAACTTCATGTGCTTCAAAAAACACCACTTCAAACACAAAAATTGACTGTTTGTTGTGGTTTTAATGATGGTGGTGTCATTTATAAACGGATAAAACTTTTTATGAAAACGATCGTCCCGTTACATCAATGTAGATCGTTACAGAGACATGATCCAGCCTTATTTCTTTGCTCAATTGCATGAGTTAGACATTAATGATATGTGGTTTCAACAAGACGCTACGATATGCCACACAACAGTGGATCTAACAATTGACTTATTCAAATATAAATTCGATGAACGTGTTATACCCAGAAATGGTCCTGTTGAACGATAAACAGACGCTGATTCCGTCAAAATGTGTGGACGATTCATTGAAAATTGGGTTCAACGAATCAACACATGTACTCCTGGTGGACATATAAACGATTCCAATTATAAAATTTATTATAATAAAGACAAAATTAATTTGCCTCTTCTTGGTCAGAATACATTCTTTGAAAATCTTTACGCGATGGACTTAGTCCTAATGATAATGCGATCACGCGTTATTCTAAAAATTACTTTGAAAATATTCGCTCTTGTATTCCTTCATTTGCAATGGTTAGTTCTGAAGCCAAATTTTCGAATACTCTGTTGAACGTTGTATATCTGCTAATATTAATCTTATTTCTGAGTTAGAAAATTATATACATACAGTCCTTAACAAAATTATTTGTGCATCGCAAAAATTTAACAATTCACTCAAGAAAATTTAAAATGTTGACCTAAAAATTGACTTTAAAAAAATAATGATGGATTTGTTATTTGAAATGGCATTTATTATGTATTTAATTAAAAAAAATTAAAAATATTCATTATTTCATTAAAAACAAAAACAAAACTAAATCACAAAATTATTTGTGCATGATAATTTTATCACAAAAATTATTTGTGCATCGCAAGAAAAAATTCTCTCATAACGGGAGTTCCGATTTATTTTCATGTTTTGACAAAAATGTTACAGGTTATTCTTTTAGTTATTATTTTTGATTAAAAGCTTGTAGTCGATATTTTTTAAAATGGGTAAAACTAGGGAATTATCTTTGGAAGTCAGATCTGCGATTGTAGGGGGCTATTCTACCGGGATGCCTATAAGAGAATTGGCACGGATGTGCAACTGCCATCGAAATTCGGTTGCTTATCAAATAAAAAAAAATAAAAAGTTAAGAGCAGCTTGAAAAATGTGCAAGGGAGAGGGCAAAAACGAGCTACAACCGCAAAAGAAGACAAAAGAATAGTTAATCTTCTAAAACAGAACCCTCAAGAAAAAATCCAAAATATTCAAAATGATATGAATATCACTCGAGAAGTCAATATCTCTCACATGACTGTACGAAGACGACTACACGAGGCAAATGTCAAAGCCTATACCATTCGAAAGAAGCCATTCATAAACCAAATAAATAAGAGGAAACGACTCAAATTTGCGTACACCTACCAGTCAAGGCCTGTGGAGTTTTGGCATAATATTTTGTGGACAGACAAGTCATGTTTTAGTTTGGATTGGACATATGGGTAAAAATATTTTTATTCACCGCCCAAGTGGCGCAGTGGTTAAAGCTGTGGCAGTTGGAGCGGGAGGTACCGGGTTCAAATCCCGATAGGGGCAGGTTGCAAAAGGGATTTTCACCACTTGATTACGATCGATGGTGTGAATGAACACAACTATGACCCCCTGTTGGAGTGCAGAATCCATGGGCCGACCCATCTTCCATGTCAGTACTATAGGCTGGCATGGAGCTATGCAATGTGCAGATGGTTAGGAAAATCGGACCTATAGCCGTACGTCCTCGATTTAGCTGCAAAGCGTAAAGTAAGGACGTAAATAAGCGAACCGCGAAAGAGTTGGGAGTGCCTAGAGCCCCAAAACAGAAGGCATAGAAATAAACAAAAAAAAAAAAAAAATATTTTTATTCGACTCCTGAACAAAAATAAATCGCTCCGTTGTTATGTCAACTCGATATAGTGTTGACGGTTAAGTTATGGTATGGGGATGTTTATGCTATTATGGGGTTGGTGAACTTATTATGTTACCTCAAAAGGTAACTTCAAGTACATTCTTGGAATTGTTGAACGAGCACGCAATAGTTTCTGCATGTTAACTAATCGGCCAGCATTTTATACTGCAGCAACGCTAGAATTCACAAAAACAAAATGATTACGACGTTTCTAAGAGATTTGGACCAACAAACGTTAGATTGGCCACCGCAAAGTCAGGATTTAAACCCAATTGAGAACATTTGGAATTATTTGAAAGAGAAATTGGCGGTAGAAATTGGAAGGCAGCCAAATGAAACTTTTGTTGCTATAAAACATGTCTGGGATCAAATTTGGTAGAAAATCTCGTGAATTGCATTCCACAGCGTCTTCATGAAGTGATTGAAAACAATGGTGGGAATACTTCATATTGACTTAATTTGAAAACTTATTTTTATTCCTAGCTATTTAGTCAATTTTATAGATTATTTGTACTATGCACAAAGTTAATTTTTAGGTCAACATTTTAAATTTTCTCGAGTGAATTGTTAAATTTTTGCGATGAACAAATAATTTTGTTTCGTGACAAGTTCCATGAGAAACTCTCATTAAACTTTTCGTCACGAACGAAAGTTAAGACAAACGAAAAGTACAATCAATCAATTCGTCGCCGTACTCAAGCTCTGAGTCTCTCATATGGCATATTGTGGCGTAGTTTGAATAAAGATCTTGGTTTGAAGGCGAACAAAATACTTGTTCAAGATTGAAGACGGTTGACCTTTCTTTGCGTCATCGATTTGGTTTATGGACGTTCGAACAGCTCCAAATTGATCAGTTTTTTTATCGAAAAATTGTGTTCAACGATGAAGCTCATTTTTGACTGAATGGATACTTCAACAAACTAAATGTTCGTCTTTTGACTGATGAACAGCCAGAAGAGGTTCCAACAGCTTCCAATGCATCCTGAAAAATGCTCTGTTTGGTGCTGTTTGTGGGCAGGTGGCTTCATCGGCCGTATTTCTTTAAAATGCGAAAGGACAGCGTGTAAACGTCAATGCGCAAACTATAGGGCAATGATTTTTATTACTAAAATTTCAAAAGTTTGGTGTAGCCGACTTGTGGTTTCAACAGGATGGTACAACGTGACACACAGCAGGCCAAACCACCGATTTATTAAAAGAAAATTTTAATGAGAACATCATATCAAGAAAGAGGCCCGCTAAACTCTTGTAATCTGATGCCACTAGATTACTTTTTATGGAAGTATTTGACAAGTGGTTTCAGATCGATAAACCACAATCGATTCCTGCATTAGAAGCGAACATAACACGCAGAATTAACGGAATAACGGCCGACATGCTCCACAGAGTGCTGGTAAATAGGACAAACAGAATGGATTGCCAGCCGCGGACAACATTTAAACGAAATTATTTTCAAACATTAAATGTTATAAACCGAACTTACGCCACAAACACAATTTTTTATTATTAAATTGATTTTAATGCGCTTTATTTCAATAAACTTCCGAAAGATCTTATTGGATCACCCTTTAGTTTCAAATTAATCCAGCTCGATACACAACTATTAATATTTATAACTACATGTTTCGATTCATAATTAGTTTCATCGATATGTTTATGTACATCTATCAGTATGACATCATTTTATTTACAAACGATATTTTAGCCAAGTATGTACATATACGTACATATACTTTTTCAATTACACGAATTTCACGTTTCATTGATTTTTTATGAGAAACATTAACAACTTGAAAATCTATTGTTGATTCAAATCAAACTCTATTCAAGCAATTCCTATATCATTTTTACTTATCGACACATGCATATTATATACGTGGGTGTGCATAAGTTATCGCGACGCATTGACTTCAAAGAACTCTATTGTCGGCGGTTTTTTTATTAGATCTAAAAATCTAAACATAAACAAACAGTTCAAGGTTATAGAAATTCCTCAAAATTATGTAATACGTTCGTTATGTAATACTTATGTATTATACGAGTATATACAATTTTATCAATACGTCGAATTGCGGAACAACAGAATTCTGAAAGGTATAATCTGTCATAGAGTAACGTAAATACCAGAAAATAAATGATATTCAAATAATCTCATTTGCCATACGAATTAGTATAACAACCACGTTAATTGGCTCGATTCAATAGTTTTATTTATTTCACCAGGAACGATTAATATCAACAAACAACCACCATAAACATCTTTAGGGTTCAAATGTTGATGTCAAACTTGAAATTTCAACAGTTGTTTTATTGGATTTAAACTATTCTTTCATACAAGTACTACTGTCGGTTTGTTGATTCATGTTGTAGTCATTTGATGTATATGACGAACGTACTATCTAATTTCAATACTAACAATATCTAGTACTACGAGAATTGGGTAAGTTAATCCCCAGATTTTACTGTAATTGGACTCATTTTTTCGATTTCTCTTCTAGCCGTGGGGGATCATTCTATCCCTAAGTTCACTATTAAAATTTCACAGCAATAAATAAATAGTGAGAGTTATTAAAATCACACATTTATCCCAAGTTAGAAAAGTCGTCGAATTAATTCTCGTCGAAGAATTTGAAGAATATGGCAGCGACAAAGTAAATGTTCACAACCTACTAAATCTAAAGCCAGATGGTTGTATGTTTCAACGGCAATGACACTGATAGGCCAAGTTCAATGTACATAACTGGTCATACACATAAAAAGCGAAGAAACTGCACAAAGTGATAAAATTAGAACTTCAGTATCAAAGGTGACTTTAATTCCAAAAATAGTTTCTGGGGTTCAAGATTAACCTCTCCAAAAGGCAAATATGTACTCAAACTGTGAATTTTATTCAGGAGGGAAACCAATGTACTGGCCAACTGATTCTAACAAAATCTCATGCCTTACTAAACGCATTTCTACAATACTAAACGCAGATTTCTACAATACTAAACGCATATCGGAACGCTACACCGTCTTATAAAATGATGAAAGTCTAATATCTGATCATTTTCCTGATATTATAACGTGAAAATGTAATAGAAAAAATAAATTCACCTCAACTCACAAACAACAAAACAAATTGGAAGCAGTTATAAGAGGAAAGAATAGAACTTCAAATGCCAATCAAAAGTCAAACTGAAATAGAAGTTGAACTAGACAGGCTCTTTGATGTGATACAATGCTTTGAATTACAAAAAAAGGATTAAATCGACCAAAACGCAAATCCCCAAATCAAAACAAACGATGGGAAATGAGCTAGATAAGACGAAACTAGACTAGACGAAAGACAAGGTTGACCTGTTTGCTGAACATCTTGAAGAAACATTTTAACCTCTAGGTCGGCAGACCAGTTACGAAAACACTACTATACGCTCAGAACAAAGAAACCTTAAAAAACGTTTGCTCTAGTATCTTCTTAGATATGGTGCAGGCCTTTATCTACAAATTATATAGAGATTTACCAAAACAATATTATATGATTTTAAAATCAAAAGTCAGTTTAGAATCAAATAAACCATTAATCATTGTCGATCAGCAGATCCCGTATGCAAATAAGGCTAAATATCTAAATGATCTTAGATACCAGTCACGAATAGAAAGAGCACGTTAAAAAAAAGAAGATACTTAAGCTTTATATGAAATATCGAAAAATGTATTGGCTGCTCAGGAAAAATTCGAGATTATCAACCGAAAATACGGAATACAGCTTTGGGGCTGCACAAAGAAAACCAACTGCAAAGTAATACAAACTTTTAAAAACAAAGTATAGTTAGCGCTCTGTGGTATAGTTAACGCTCCGTGGTACATTAAGAATGATGACCTCCGTAGGGACCTAAATATCCAGACGGTTAAAAAAGAAATGAAAAAACTTGCAGTAATTAATGGACAACGTATTTATCAACACGTAAACGAAGAACTTCGAGGTATGTTGGACATTTCACATGCAGTAAGACGATTGCAAAGAACGAAACCAGCTGATTTAATGGATTAATAAAACCATTAATGACAGTGCAAGACCACTTCAGTAAATAACCTATAAATAGAGCTTGGCCTTTCTTTCGAACAATTAAATTGTTTGTGAATACACGTAAATATGTACATTTAACCGTCAACGCCAAAACTTAAATGAAGCATTGAATATCGACTGATTGCTTTCTGAACTAAGCGGATACTCTTCAATTGCGTAGCATTAACCTACATTATTAGTTTGCTAAGCTCAACTTACATACTCTTAATATTTTCACGCAATTTCAATTATATTTGTTGCATCTCTCATCAATAAACCTTAACACGTTGTATGCCAAGCCAATGTTGTAAAAATTTCATTTCCTAACATTGTTTAAGACAAACATTCTTAAAACTGTCCCATAGGCTAACCACGAAACTAAAATATGTGTCTAATTGTCCAGTACTTGTACAATATATTTAGAACAACACTGACGTGGATAGAATAAATTTTGAATCTATATATTTTTCATAACATTGACGTAACGTGTTAATATACGATTTAATTTTTTGATTTGCATAAATATGGTTTAGTTAGAAATACATTTTTCACCACTGTATGGTTTTGCAACCATAAACAAAGATATAATAAAGATGATGACATTGAAAATTTAGATTAAGAATGTCAAACTGATTTGACTAAATTCATTTGTTTTTCGTACTTGCAATTTAATTGGTTATATTTATGGGATAGTCAGTGCTGTGGTGTTTAGTTAGTGACCCAATAATATAAAATTCAATTATCATCATTATGATACCCTTACGGTTCTTAATAGGAAATCATTTCATTACACACGTCAATATACCTTCTGACACAACCTCCGAAAAATTTCATACATACTACCTATACTGCCTAATCTAACATGGCAAAAATGACATCTAACAATGGCATTGTCTGCCTTCTCTCAATGGTGGTAGTCAGTTCAGCGATTCTCCATGGTACAGATATTTCCAAGAAGTTCGTTCCATGCCGCAACAAGTCATATCACTAAGCGGGATATAATTTTATACGACACGAAATTTCGAGTATGTTTTCTTGTAATTCACTTACTAGCACTGTCGTGATACGAATCAACAATACATATACCAATCACCACAGTAAATACCTATGTCTGGTAGCATATGCCTGATGAGATGGATTTGAGCGTTTCGATCAAACAAGTCCCTAGTTTAAGAGAAAAAAAAATATCCAGTTCATGTATATCTCTCAATTCTGTAAGAACCTAAGACGCAGGAACAGTCTGCATATTTTTGAGTTCCATAAATTTTTCCACAAAAATCCGGATGACACATTCGAAACTACTTGTTATGTTATATTTACGCTGTTAACGATTCCAAAAGAAATGATGTGGAAGCAATTTGTTCAATAAAGTCATTAAAAACGACTTGAGGAAATTCACTCAATAATTGATTTCCGCATTAAAACGCCAACAAAAGTCATAACACTCAAATAGGACTTAATGATAGTCTTTATCATTTTACTGCCACTAACTAATCGATATATCGTTTTGTATGTTTATATAGAATTCTTAATTAACAACAAAGATAGCAAACATAGTTTTGCTAAATTGAAGATCACGGTCATTTTAGTATAATGTCAAGTCAAACCGATTAATTATTTCAACATGTTAGTTTATGTAAACATAGGATATTGCACATTTGGTATCATGGCAATAAAATGTATCAGATTTGGAAACATATACAATACAATTCATAACAAGTATTTTTCTCAAGCTACGAGAACGTAACGATTTTGAACAAGGACACATTAGCTATTCAAGTACATATTTTGAAAAAATCAATATCCCATACTGCATAGTAGCACCAAACCACCAACTACCTAAATCAACACACAATGTTGCATGCAACACGACGCAAGAAATTACTGCCAAATTTTATCACTGTCGATTATTTACATATGTATATTGTTGTTCGCTTATAAGAACCGCAAAATGTTTAAATTTATGATAAATGTCTGTTAATTATTTCGGTTTATAAACAAACCATATATGTGTGTATAACACGATCTGATACATCCATATACATATGTACATATAATGAACGATAAACAATTTTTCAAATTTCTATAATTAACTGATTTTCCACTCATCACATAAATTGTATCACTTTTCATGCGAACTAATACAATAAGCACTTAATAAATAGCCATCAATCACTTTTGTTCAAAATTAAAATTTAATTAATTTTCAAAAAAAATTATCAAAACACTAAAATTTTATTATAAATAAATAAACAAGACTCTCACTACATTTCCACACACAAAAAATATTAATCACTCTCGAATACCGGAAAAATTTTCGACTTTACTATAAACAAAATAAATAACAAATGAAAATCTTATTTTCTTCCGCCGTTCACGTTTCGTTCGTCCACCGTATTCACAATAAATTCCGAAACTGAATTGTTTTGGAGTAAAAAAGTTTTGTAAAGTTGAATTTGTTGTTTGTGTTGTGTGAGACTTGCAGAGAGAGAGAGCGCGCGAGAATTAGAGACGCAAAAACAAAATCAACAAAACAATTTTACTACACCATCGCAGTTCGCACTATGATAGTAAATTTTAGTACATTCAACGTATGATAGTCGATTTGTGATTTTGTTACTAAATAACACTGGTGTTAATATCTTACCAATGTTAATACCTTATTACTAGTGGTCATCATTATTATCTAGCTGCTAGTTGGCTATTGTGCGCTTACTTGTTACATGTTAAACTGTTGATTACGCTAATAAATAGGTCTAATGGGCCATCTATATCTTGCCAGTTTTAATATGTGTCTTGCCAATTAATTAGGATATATTGGTAAAATAAGTTTTTACATTTTGTATGTAAATTATGAAAAAAAACACCATAAATTACATAAAACGTAAATAACATGTATACAACGAAGACAACACTATTCGTAGTGCCATCTTTTTTAAAATGGTAGAAAAAATTCAACGATTAAAATTCAAAAGTATATGTAAACCTTTTTCGTTACAAAAAATTCCGATAGATCTGTCAAAAAGGTCCAGGTTACTATAGTTCACAATCATTATGAGAATATGTAGAAAGTATAAGCGCGTAGTCTATACTCCGTTGAACTTAAAAGAACGGGGAATCGGTACCTTGAAGAGATTGTTGGGCATTAAATGACGTAATGATTTCAGATCGATATCCAATATCACATCTCCAGGACTAAACATATCAACTTATTGGTAGCTGCATATTAACTACATTACATTTAATACGAGCATATCATCAGATTCTAGTAGTTCTATTTAACTTTCCAAAACACAGTAATCGTTTGGGTCGCCCAATTTTTTCAGTAAATAGTGCATAAATTATAGTTCGGATTACGGATGTGAAGTTTTTACCAAATAACAAAAACTTTGTTTGTGTAAGTTAATACACTGTAAATATTTTCTAATAAGAATTTTGAGTGTAAATTATACAATTAACCAAAACTATATTTATTCCAAAACTAATAAAAAATAAAATTTATCACATTAATTTAAACGTTTACAAACTGCCGAATAAAATAATAAACAAATGCATAACTTAATTATTTATTGTATTATAGTAAACTTATTGAATAAAAAAACCATCTTGATTATATGATAAGGTTTGATGAGTGTTTTCTTAATCGGCCATTAACAAGACACCCAAGAGATTTTACCAGAACGCCACTATATACATATGGTTCTACATGTCTAATGTATCCATTGTACTACTCCAAATTTCCCAACGGAGGGGAACACTAACATTTATTTTGACTTGAATATATGACAAAATGTGAGGTTCGATAAGTGTTTTCTTAATTGGCCATTAACAAGACATCCAACAGATTTTACCAGAACGCCACTATATACATATGGTTTCTACATGCCTAATTTACCCAATGTGCCACTCCACATTTCGCAACGGAGGGGAACACTAACATTTATTTTGACTTGAATATATGACAAAATGTGAAGTTCGATGAGTTCGATGAACACTCATCGAACCTCACATTTTGCCATATATTCAAGTCAAAATAAATGTTAGTGTTCCCCTCCGTTGGGAAATGTGGAGTGGCACATTGGGTACATTAGACATGTAGAAACTATATGTATATAGTGGCGTTCTGGTAAAATCTCTTGGATGTCTTGTTAATGGCTGATTAAGAAAAGACTCATTGAACTTCACATTTTGTCATATTCATTACTAAAAATGTATTGTATACTTTTCTTTCTGGAAAAATCAGTTGTGTGTGGTCCTTAAGCTTCTTTTAATAGGAAAAAAGATACAATGACCGGTATTATTAAATTTTCATTTTTTAAGGATTATTTCACCATAATTTGGTTGAATTTTGTAATCATACTTTATATAGTAATTTTAATTTAAAAATTTAATTTTCTAAGCCTTGCTATCAGTTTTCCAGTTAAAATTCAATTTTATTTCTTTTCTTTCTATCTCTTTTTATTTTTGTATATTTGTCTCTCTTTAATTAAATTTTTAACAGTGTAATTACTAATACACATAACATATTTGAAAATTCCAATTGGATTTGTATACGTATATGTTATTTATTTTGTTATAAACTTCACAGCCGTTTCGGATTACAATTTTTTTTATTGTTCAGACGATATGTTAATATTATCTGCTTCATTTTGGCATTATTTAAGACATCTTAAAATAATTTGTTACAGGCTGTCGGCCATCAGTTTCGCCTTTAACAATTAACATGAATAAATGCGTATTTGCAAGATCTGTTAATTTTTCTCTCAATGTTAGTAGTTGGAAGTGTCTTTTTACCTTTGCTTAGTCCATCTTGCCAAGCTTTATCAAAGACTTGTGCTTTATCTAAGAACAATATTTCTTTCTGTCGCAGATATTTCTTTCTGTTGCAGATGTGTTTTTTATAATCATATGCACTTACTTAACGATCCCATGTAGATTTCGGAACCCAAATTGATAGTCTGATATAATATGAAGAGTTTCGTAGTGCCATCTTTTCAGACAGGTTAAAGATAACTTGCCTATTTGACGACATGCGACATATGTATGTTACTTAATTCTACCCGTTACCTTTTAATAAATATTTCTCAAATCACGTGCTCCAGTTTAACTCGCATTTTGTGTATGTAAGAAAAAAATTGATAAAAGGGAAAAGCGTAACTATTATATTTATATTGCATATATAATTGAATATCTTGTTAACCATTATAGTATCTTGCGAGCTGTTACTAATATGTCGAAGTGAATCCTGCTTAACAACTTTAACAAGTCACAGTTTCTAGATCAGTACCGTTATTGGGAGACGCTCGAACAAATACTTCACTTATATGTAATTTAAATACATATAGATTAGTTTAGCAACCGTAATACTTCATAATTAAATCACATGACATTAACAAAAACACGACAAACTGTCTGCTTGTATTCACCACTAAGAAATCAAAGCGAAACAAAAATTTCTTAAAAGATTGGTCACCAAAAATGTTTCGGTAAAGTTGAAGTTATGAGTATATTCTGATTGAGTTACGAGTTGTACTTAATTTTTACCAAGTAGTATTTTAACACACCTTGTATGTTTAGAAACATTTTTTATTTACACACTTTGGATCCAGTTCATCCGATATGTATTAATATTTTACCTAAACTTAATGCGTACCGTTCTTTTTTAGCCTGTAGTTCCATGAAGTCCTACACATATCTAAAATTTACTTGTTTTACCTTTAATATTTAAGAAAATGGCAGTATACAAACGTTTATCGAAGGGGGTAAATAGTTTTATACTATTAAAACACTGCACACAAGAAGCTGAATAAGTCTAAGTCAATTTGTCTAAAAACAAATATTCGAATAACAGTGGAACTAAACGGACCATTGGTCTAAATTTAGATTGTCTAAGACTTATAATTAATCTAATTATAATTTCGATTGGTTTGAAATCAAATACTCTAAGCAGAAAATTGGTCTAAAACCTATTGCCAAAATTAAATATTGGTCAAACAGCAATTTTTCTAAAAATTAAGATACTTTCCAAAAGTAAATTTGTGTAAAATTAATTTAATTGGAATCCAGAATAATTGAAAATTGTCTGTTTCACTCTGGTGGGATTTTCTTTAACACCGCAACTAGTATAGCCAATAAATTAAACTGTCCAAGACAATCAGTGGCATACGTTGATCATACTAATTTAACCGAAACCCCAATAAAGCTTCAAACGCTTGTCAGGGAAATAATTACAGTAGATGGATGAAAAACAGCGAGTCAAAGTAGTGAGGCCTAATCTCAGATCAAATAAACTATTAAATCACCTCACAAACGTTGAACATGTTAAACTAAACAAATAACTATGAACTATACAGGTGGTTTCTTATAAGATTTATATTGAAAACCACCACAAATAATGATAAGCACTTTTATTATAGTGGTGCCACTCATTTTATATATGCGTCTCGCTCTTAAAATGTATTACCGAAAAATTAATTTAACAGCATCAGTTATGAGTATCTAACAGTGCTACCAAATTCGAGCCCGATGAATTAAACGTCAAAAACCAAAAGGTTGTGTTAACAGGTTGGAAGAATTTTTAATTTTTTATATTATTTATACATAGTTAATTTATTTATTTATTCCTTTATTTATTTAGCCATAAATTGTAATTATTTAGTTCATACTTCAAGAACTATATAATTACAATTTATGACTTATTTAACCGTCTCGCTAAGCAACGTTTTAACAAAATTTAAACTTTCGAAAATTCGAGTTTCAAGAAAAAGAAAGAAAATTTCTCTTTCTGTGTTACATACTTTTTTTGCTGCCATTAATTTTTGAAGATACCGCCTTCATAGATATTTACCTCAGTGCTCGAGAACGAAATTTACAATATACTAGCGTTTTCATTTTAAGGAAAATGGAAGAAAGATGGATCTGGCACCTAAAGATACAGAAACTGTAACCACGTGGACAAGGAAGAACTCTTGTCTTGGAGGAGACCTTAAGGATGATCACATACAGTTAGCCCAGAATTCATCCCAGAATCCTGATAGTTTTTATATACTCAACCCAGAAAAATTTACTCTCATGAAAGCGTTGATCTGTTCAGCCCGAAATATGACTGTCACGATAAGAAAACAACTTTGATTAATTCCTATAGTGACTACTATAATATAAATACATATAAAAACTAGTTTTATATATTCACTAAAATTAACAAATAGTTTTCATATTTCAATCAACAACTTACATATTTCTGTAGGCCCTATTCCATGAGAAAAATTGACTGTCAGTAAAAATTAAAATAAGACAAAAATATATATTAAGTAGTAGTGCAAACGAAACAAAAAGCCATCTCAGTCAAACTGGACTGGAAAAATATTTGTGTTTGTGGTAGTGTAACTGCCATAAAAAGTATAAAATTGAAAACTTTTTATAGCAGTCACACTCAGCCTTCTGCATAAAATTTGTCTAAGACAAGAAATTATTTTCGCACAGAACCAATTTTATAGTCAAGGGTCAAATAGTACATATATTATTTTGGTAAAATTATAATTGAATTGAAATAAAAAACATATTTGTTAAACATTGTGATATTTAATACTAAATTTTAATTCAAAATTAAAAAAACTCCAAGAATGAATAATTTATGATTTTTTTGGTTATGGTTTCTTAAATAGCGGTCAAAATTCTGCCATAATTAGCTATAAATAAACAATAACGTTGTCTTTGCCTTTTAGTTAGAGTTTTATAATTATTTTCTCTTTTCGTCTTTTTTGACTGTCAGTCAATTTTTTCCCATATGGAAGCATACTTATTTATAATCAATCAATATTCTAGTTATAAATTCACATTTTTCTAAGATGAGTTCTTGCGATATAGTCACTCCACCTTGGAAACCATTCGTTGGACAGACCCTTGCAAGAACCCACCATAGTATCACAGGAACCCATCATAGAAAAATTCTGGAAAAATCATATATACTCGCACATACTTGTTCAAACATTTCTTAATCCAAATCAATAATCAGTGGTCCGTCCAACAAATAGTTTCCATGTTCGAGTGACTTTATCAAATTATTGAAGTTATTTGTTCAGTTATCGTTTCAGTAATATTTGTAGGCTGAGTATATGAAAGCTATCATGATAGTTAATTTTTCTGGGCTGGGTCACAAATTAACTATACAGATTGAAACCTACGAGTAAAATTTATTTTTCATAATGATTTGCGAGTGATACACATTGTGTACATATTCAACGACGATATTTTATGATACTAATCCGAGTAAGCTTTTTGCTCTATGTGGGTTACCTCGCAAAACATTATAAAACTCCGACATTTTATATTTGATTATAAATATGTTTTAAAGAAAATTGGTTTGCTTTAATACATATTATTTTATTGTGCTTATAATCAATTTATATAATTAATACTAAAACTGACGCGACAGACAGGGGCTGAGAGAAATGTTAGACAGATGATAAAATAATGTTAAGATTGAATTTTTAACGATCTTTATCTTTTATATTTTGCATATATTTTTTAACATATAATAAATTGGTTCTTGATATTTTTTAGTTAATTTTTTTTTATTTTGTTTTTTATCTAACATTTTTGAAAATATGTATAATCAAAGTTTTAAATTGTAATGTAGTGATAGTATTTTTTGACTAACTGTATTACCACATACATTTTTTTTCATTTTCCGGGAAGAAATTCTGGGCTAACTTCACAAAAGTCAATGTTAGGGATAAATAAGTGGACCATGATATATATATATATATATATATATATATATATATATATATATATATATATATATATATATATATACCTATATGTATCTATATATATATATATATATATATATATATATATATATATATATATATATATATATACATATATATATATATATATATATATATGTATATATATATATATATATATATATATATATATATATATATATATATATATCATATAACTGTAATATATATATATATCATATAAATGAATTATTTTATTTATGACTTTGAATTTGCTTCGCTAGCTCTATATACATATGAGGAATGGGGGTGTGCTAACTTCGCTACTTATTTATCAAAAAATAATATCATCGAATTTGAAGGACATGACAAAATCTGTTGAAGTCATTTCAGTTTCTTCTTTTTGTATACTTCACCATTATGTCATCTTAATATTATAATACAACACAAAACAACGAAACAACCTTTTCTACCTCAAATCAATCCTAAATATATGGATCATAAATTATGGAACGCTTCTAATTGAATGTATGCATATCGAGCGAGTAATATAATTCTTGACCTTCGATGGCATTAAATTATAATATGAAATAATAAATAAGAAATAAAACAATTTGTTCGCGATGATTGAATGCGCACGATGAGATCATAACCATCGATATGAATTATAGATATTGTTGTTGTATATGTTAGGTATGTATATATACACAGTATGGACAAGTTATTTTGCGCGACCCAAGATTTAATATTAATCTCACGCAGCATTAATATATAAATTATGAATATGAAATGACGACATAATAGTTGAATCTATTTCGTTGACTACATAATGTCTCATGTGTCAACAACAACAAAGATTTTTTTTATAGTTTCTCTCAATGCGTATTCTCTTTCGGCTTTCGCTTGTATGTATATGTCTTCGGTGTATAGCGTGCTGCGTGACAATGCGTACATACAATTGGAATATTGAAAGCATATCGATTATTTAATGATTAAAACGGTTTGGATGGAGAATGCAGGAATTGGAATTTGATATATTTTTAAATATTTTGTCGAATGAAGAAATGTAAAAGTTCATGACCATAAGAATTTTATTTTTGTTTTGTTTCTAACAACATTTTTTAGTGTTGGTGATTTAGAGAAGATGATTTTACGCACAATTTGACCGAATATTAAACGCAAATCTTTTATTACAAAACACTGTCGCATTATGATGTATCAAAAATAAGAAGTAAATACTAAGTGGAAGTAAAGAATTACTTTACGTAAAGAAGACTGGTACTCTGACATCACCTAGGACCGACTAAATTGATTGAATTGAAGAAATCTACTCCTCGTCCAATAGCTATTAAAGGAATAAAATATTAGACCATATTTTTAATAAACGTATTGGAATTTGTGATACTAACCAAATGGCGCGTTGGTTAAACGTACGGTCGTTCGAGTGGCAGGTATACCGTGTTCAAATCCTGACAGATCTTGAATCCAAAAGTGAGTTTATTTTATTCGATTATGATCGATCAAATCAGATAGTAGAGACGAAAAACAATCCCAGCACAAAAAACAAAATTGTGCATTAAGAAACTGTTAAGATGGCAACTTAATTTAGACTAAATTTTGAACTATTTTTGAGCAATATTGAAAATCTTGGTTGTCGATGCCGACTGTATAGTGAATATTCGGTATCGTGAAAACTAAGCCCAATGACTGGTTTGATGATGAGTGTTGTCCTGCTTATAGTAATGATTGGTTTGATGATGAGTGTTGTCTTGCCTAATATAACCCATGTTGCAGCTAACCAAATTTGTAGACGAACACAATTCGGTTTTATTACACCGAATCAAAGACACCGAATTGAACTACACTTTAAGGCTTCAGAGCTATGCAGAGTCACTCAAGAATACACATACATGCTTGAGACTTATGAAATATCAAAGTGAGGTACAAATTCGAAAATATCTTTAAGTTGTTAGTCAATTTAATGATTGAGCTTCATTCAAGAAATGAAACAAATTATTATAAATAAATTATTTAATATATGTCACCGGATGTAGCTTAATGGTTAAGAGAGTTTCTCATCACGCCGCGGTCTCGAGTTCGATTCCCGCCGTTGCCCAAAAATTAACATGCAACCGGATGACATAAAAACGCGTTTGTGTGTAAAACATTCGTTGGGCTGACCACCTACAATGTGCACCAATCGTTAAAATGGTTCATAAGGTCTCAGTTGAGACGCGGTATGGGCCGTTTACGGCCTCTTAGCCATAGATTAAAAATTTAATATATGTAGTTACTATATTGTACGATAGTTAACTAGCTTCAGAGAATAACCACTATCTATGATTCTGTACAGTAAATCACCGTCATTTACTTTCTGCAAAATGTTCAGTCTAGTCATCGACTACAGTTGTAAGTAGGAAAGAAAGATCTTGGATTTATAAATTTCCGTGAATGTATAGGAAAAGGTAAATCGTATAAGTAAATTAATTTGATTGAGGGGCATATCTCAAAGTCAAATATACCCTAAGAAAATATGTCAAAAATATTGTATCGATTATTTCCCTTTATTGTTGCTTTGATATAAAAAAAACTTCATAGTAAATCGATCAATACACTTACTGACAGGTACTCTGGTAATTCACTATCTCTTAAGATCTAATACTCGTCTCGTAAAAATTTATTCATTGCTAATTATCTATGGAGATGTCATGGTGAAACATAAAATATTTGACAGTTGAGTAAGGTGGCATGCTCTTACCTCTACACTATACACTAACTTTAATAAAGTAATATTGTCGAGTCAGAAGCTGTGTTTTGGGACGATATTAATAAAAAAAGATAGATACTGTTCGTTATAGGTAGAAGGAAAATATCTTGTAACTCATAGAAATATTGGAAAATACTGAAGGAGATGTAAGGAAACGTCGGTATGCTTTTAAGCGGTGTGTTGAAGTTTATCCCTATACTTGAATTTTCAAAGTGCATTGACGCTTTATGAAACTGGTAGTATCTTCAAATGCGGTAGTCTAATACAATTCAGTTAATAAGTGTGGAACTGTCAAATCTTGATTACACTAATCGGTGTTTCGATAAATGTTTTCGAACCATGTACCTGAAACTGAGGCTATGCAAGTTTCAAGGGTGTTTGTAATCTTACTGGAAGAGTCTTCTGAAACTAGCACGATGTGAACATGTATGTTTACCTCCCTGATTAGTGCAGCGTATATCAGAATGAGGCAGGTGAACTTGTATTAACATGTGAGTTGAAGTTGTGGTATCGAAAGTTAATATCGCCATCTATATTGATGTAGATGCGAGTAAGGTGGAGTTATGTGGCCACTCATCTTTTAACGAGATGGATGAGCATTGTAATATCTATAGATTATATAAGCATAATTACTCAAACCAGAAATAGTTGAATTCTTCAACTGCTACCAGAAAGGGTAAAAGTAAGGTTGCCGATTGCAGCGTTAATGTTAGCGATTATATAACGAAGTCTGATTGGTGGACATAGCTTCAATCTGAACAGGACTGGAGTTGAGACGCTCGAACCACGGTTTCATTGCGAAGATGTCATTTCGAACGGCAGTATAAATTAAATTGTTGATTGAAACATATTGTGTTTCACAAGTAGCCCACTGGCACAGTGTTAAGTTTTAAGACCAATAATATGATTTTATTACACCTTGACGCAAACTAATGACAATTTAGTTAATACGTAATTCATTATCCATTACTCAAAGGGTTTATGTATAGAAGAATTAATGGTTTAAATTATATACTGGTACCATCGCAACAACTAATCATTTGTACGGTATTAGCAACACCATCAAACAAGATCGCTTTGGCATTAGACAGGCAACAAATAAAATAAAATAAAAAAAAGACAGACAGCAACATCACTCAAATTAAAATAAAGATACAACATCGAAAAATGCAATTATGCGCCAACAGGATACACCAACATCACTAGCTGTTGGTCTTCAACGATCATAAATACTGCCCAATAATGAACAAGTCCATAATTGGTGAGCTCGAAATTGGTTATCTTATAATCTTTGGTTATTTAAAATTTGGCTACTCGGGCTATAATTAGCTACTTGCTTGTGCCTGTTCTGTAATTATTTGCACGGTGATATCAAATGGTTCGAAATAATTCCAAAAAAATGTGTGAAATGATTAAATGGTTGCTTAAACATTTGATGCTTACACTGCTGGACATTCTACCGTCCAATAAAGCTAAGTGACACACCAATGTTTATAAAATCGCGTTCATTTATTCACAACAGTGTTATCCACATTCGCTTAACATAAATCCGATTGACTTGTCAATAGGGTCCATTTTGAAGGTTACCGTATTGAGCCAAAAAGGATGAAAATATGCGGTTATAACAGAAACAAATTACGCGTTAGGCCAACTGTCTATACTACTACGGAGTGAGAGAGAGAGAGGAGAAGATATTTTTATAAGAAATCAATACTTTGTCTTTTCATCTCATTTAAGTAAATAAATAAATCACATCTCATCTTAGTCTTTTTCGATTTTATTAACAGTATAGGCGTCCGGTAGTCTATATCTTACAAATTTAAGAAACAAAACTCGTACTTGTTAATCATAAATTATAAGCAACGACAGTTCAAACGTTCAACAAATTCTAACCATAAATATTTCCGCATTTTCATGAAAATTTATTGATCTGTTGAACAATTAACTTGTTTATTTTAATTTTTTTAAATTAGGTTTTTGGCTTTCAAGTACATTGCAAACAGAGATTTACAATATAATTAAATCTGATTTTTACAGGTCATTGTTGTCTCGTACCGTGTCAACAATCTGACATATTGTAAACAATTACAAGATGCCGGATCGCTCTCTATGACGTGGAGCTATCGTCACCCACAGAAAGATCACTGTATGACCAGAGATCAGATATTTGGTTTTGGACTCGTTGATTTTGAAACCAACGGTAGCTGAACAGTGTTTTAGTGGATCACATAGATTGTTGCACTTTTACGAGGAATGCATTCCAACTCGAGATTAAAAAGTATCGGGGTCAGCGCATCTCCTTGTCGAACGAACACCAGAACTAATTGCAAAAATTGTCGATAGCCTGTTCTTAACTTTGACACAGTATTCTGACTGCGTTACTGTCATTCTACACAGATTTACTTATTTCTTTGGTATTCTTAAATATTCAGTCTCTTTCGATTGTTCGAGTCATTTTTTTATTGGGTGTCGGCTACCGCACACTTAGACCTCCGATGGTCCGTTGTGATACCACTTTATGTACTGCTATAAGTCTGCGCATTGCATAGCTCCATGTCAGCCTATAGTACTGACATGGAATATGGGTAAGTCAATGGAATTTAAACTCGACAGAGGATCCAGATGCGTTCATTCACACCACCGATCGCAAACGATCGATAGTGAAAAATCCCGTTTTGCATCTTTCCAGTGAGCGTATATGTGCACAGATAATTGACAGGTCGGCTTACACATGAGATAAACCGATAAGCCGTATTTGTAGACTTATTTACAAATAAATAAATGTTAACATTAAAACAAGATAAACACATACTTTATCAACCTATAGAAAGGGGATTATCTTTTATAATTACTGTCCTTCGGTTAATGAAAAAACATAGTACTAATGATAACCGACATTTACAAGCGGTGTCACATATTTGAAACTGAATTTACATATTTGTACACAATCTTAACATATGGTTGCAACTGATAATACGAGTATATATGTAAAGAGTACCAAAATTAAAATAGAGTAGCTTGCACTGTAAACATACAATAGCTTAGTAGAATAATGATTGATTGCTAATTCGATTTTATATACAAGTACGATTGAAAATTAACATTATCCGGTTCTTGAACGGCAATAGATCATGACTAAGGTATTATTGAGTCATTCTGTTTATACGAGTAGTATACAAAATTATGTCAGCATAAAATATGCTATTAAGATTTATGACTCAACATATACTTTAAATCAAATGTTTATGCGTGGTATGAAGTGTTCTATAGAACACCAGCCATAAGTTTGCAATCGAATAAATTTAATTTCGTTTGTAAACACAAAGACGTTTCGAGAAAGGTTACGAGTGGCCAAGTTGATTTCTAATTGCAAAATTGGTACACTTTTATAATTATGACGATTTATACGTTTAGCTTAACTTCAGGAACTTTTTGTATAAAAATTTGTCTAAACCTCGTTTTTAACTTCCTAAATAATACTCACATATCTTGAAACGAAACCATGAAATGCAAGCTCGGCATAATCACAAAACTATGTTTTGATGAGACTACCGTCTAAACTTACATAATTAATCAGAATCATCAGTTAAAAGAGTTACAACGGTATACATAGCTGACTACACTCAGGGTGAGGTTTAGTAAAGGACATGGCCGATGCTTAAATAGCCGCTTGATATGGAAATTAGGTTAAAATAAATTTGTTGTTATATTAACTAACTTCCTGCCGACGTGGAAAATGAAACTAATTGCACACAACACCTCTTTTACTTACTAGAAATAGCATCGAAGTTTAGAGAAGAAAAGAAGCAATCTACCTCATTGTAAACTCCTCATAATTCAATCCTCCTGGAGAATTCAAATTTGATCAAACTAAATGTCCCCTAACAAAATAATTTCACCGGGGGATGGCTGCAAAAACGTAGTATATATATATATATATATATAAATATATATCTTTAAATATATATATATATATATATATATATATATATATATATATATATATATATATATATATATATATATATATATATATATATATATATATATATATATATATATATATATATATATATATATATATATATATATATATATATATATATATATATATATATATATTTATATTTATAAAACATGAATTTATTCAAACTAGGATTACGAAAACGAATCATCAAAAACAAAAAAATTGTTTCTAAAAACCACTCTACTAAAAATGTTGGTTTTATCTATAGGTCGGCCAAAAATATAATAAATAATATATATTACAAAAATACCATCGGGAATGACACCATTTAGTTCCTATTCCTTAATCCGGTATAATACAGGAAGTAGCCGGAGTGTCAGAGAGCGAGCGAGGTTCCAGTCTTTTAATATTTGTATAAATAATCTATGGCTTAAACCGCTCTAATCGCGTCTCAACTGAGACCGAACGAACCAATTATACGTATTAGTTGGCAATATAAGGGGCAGGTCAACACAACGAATGTTTTTACATACACAGTCGCTTTTTTATGTCATCCGAAGCAGGTAAACGGCGCGAATCGAACTCGAGACCACGGCGTGATGAGAAACTCATTTCACTACTTAGCTTTGATATTTAAATATGTTCGTTTAATCAGTTTGTGTAAGATTCCAAATGTTGAGTTTAATGTTCAATAAATGCATGAGCCAAAACATGAAATAAATCACGTGAACCAAACAGCCTGAAAACATCGCTTCTGATATTTGTATATGGTGGTAAAAGCTAATCGAGATGTTGATATACTTCGATTTCAATGATTCTGTTCGGCAAGCCAGTGTTGCAGCAATTTTCGAAAATGATGATGGTTCACCCTCTTCTTATATGGTTGTTTGAAAAATGATCAATGTTTTCTGTTGTATGTTCTTCGTTAAATCGTCTGAGTTAACCGTTATTGATCCTTTAGGTTATGCGTTATTGTTCCCAAACGATGATACTTGCAGGCATGTCAATATATCACATACCATAGCTACCACTCTACCATAACTCTAAACAAAGCTACAATACTTTAATATTCTTCTTATCGATTCGTAATTAGTAAAGGCTACGCCTTTCGAATAATTCGTCAAAAAATTTTCCGCATATTGGGTGGTTGTTATGTATGTGCGGATTGAAGGCAGAAGGTTGGATTTAGTTCGTCAAAATCCACCTACATTATGAGCAGAAATGTATAATAATTTAACTGGTTTTGTAAATAGGTGTCCAAATGGTGTTGATGGAGTTCATACTGTGGGCCGTAAAGTCATTTTACCATCATCTTTTATTAGAACAAGAACCCGCGTAGTAGAACACGCAATATGTACCAAAATTATTTGGATGCAAAGTTAATCTTCATTATTTATAACTATGACATGCAACCCACAATGACTATAAATTATTGAAGCTCTTATGGTTTGAAATTTTCGTCCTGATACTGTCGTGTATTTCAAAGTAAACTCATCAATTTAATTTTTCAAAAATAAATTTTCGGTTACTCAATACTATTGGGTTCCAAAAACGTGGTCTACCTCATGCACATATTTTGATCTTTTTGGATAGGGATGATAGAAACAATCTTAGATGGGGATTCGTTGTTGATAATCATAAGATTGTGTGTGCTGAAACCCCTGATATTCAAGTACACCAACAACTACATAAACTTATTGGAGTCATATGATTCATGGAACATGCGGTCTATAATACAAGCTCTTCTGCATATGAGAAGGGCAATACAACAGAAATGTTTGAAAATATTTCTGTAACTATACGCGTAAAAGCGTGAACCTTGTTTACAAACGACGTGATAATGGCAGAAATGTTGATGTTCGTGGACATACTGTTGATAATTGATTCGTCTTTTAGATAAATTCAATTGTAATTTAAATGTAGAAATCTGCACAACCATAAAGTACGTGTAACAGGATATGATTGTGCGTCGTTAGAATTTGAATTGTTGAATAGTGAATTAAATGACGAAATTCAGGTAGATAAGATACGAAATTTATTAAATGGGGGTTATGTTGTTTCCACTGACGCTTTATGACGTATATTTCAGTATCCATACACTTTCAACCGGAGCCGATCATTCGCCTTGATTTTCTCTATGACAGAAGGTTCTGAGAATGACGCTGTTGCAAATCCATCAATGACAAAGTTGTTGGCATTTGTAGAGTGAAATTTCATTCCGCGCAGTGACAATACAGTGTTGAAGTATACAAAGCACCCAGGTGCGGAGCTCCATTCCGGTAACCCAGAAGTTCAAATATTTATAAATGTTGATCTTATGACGGACAATGCCGACAAAATTCCTAATTTGGCTTGAGTGACAGTTGAATTATACGACATTTAAGTGAATTTTACAACGGACTTGTATAACGTTGTTCTAACTATAACGTAAAAGTCAATCGCTCAACGAATATCCAATCTGATGTGCTATATTTGCCGTTGGAGTATGTTACATTAGCTGTGTTTTAATATTTGCTCTGGATAACGGCTCCGGATAGCAATACGAAGAAAGCTGTTGTCTCCATTTAAAATCCAATTAATTGCTCTATTTATAGGTAAACATTATTTATTTAACAGTAAACTATAATATTTCATTCAATTAGATATCAAAATTTGTAAAAATAAATATTTAGCTCTACCTTTTTGTCTAGAGCACTATCTGGAGCCGCTATCCAGAGCAGCTATTATTTGATGAGAAATTTACGAAAAATATGGGTATTTTAGTGTTCATCCCTGAAAACGAAAAACTTCATTGCATGTCAAAATTTATATTTTTGTACGTATTTATTTTTGATTAACAGTGACACTCGCGGATAATAGAAAAGGTTTGAATAGAAATTTCCCTAGCTCCGGATAGCAAGCTCTGGATAGCGCGAATATTAAAACACAGCTATTAGCAATGTTTTAATATTAGCGCTATCCAGAGCTCGCTATCCGGAGCAAGAGAGATTTCTATACAAACGTATTCTATTATTCGTCAGTGTAACTGTTAATCAAAAAATAAATATATAAAAAACTTAAATTTCGACATTAAATGCAATGAAATTAATCGTTTTCAGGGATGAACATCATATTTTTCGTATATTTCCTCTCAAAAACTAGCTGCTCTGGAAAGCGGCTCCGGATAGTGCTCTATAAAAATAAGTAGAGCTAAATATTTATTTTTACAAATTTTGATATCTTATTTAATGAAATATTACAGTTTGTTTTATTTATTGTGTAATAAGCGCATTAAATTAGATTTTAAATAGAGAAAAATGCTTGTTCCGCATCGCTATTCGGAGCCGCTATCCAGAGCGAATATTAAAACACGGTTAATGTAATCTTTTTCAAATAGTTAATAAACAGCCGTTTATGTAATCTGACAAACAAAAATGTCAAATTACATAAATTTGGCTTCGGCCCTTTATTACGTGAACAACACAAGTCCATGGTTTGTCATCAAATATTTGGCTTCGTTTCAATCAAATCAAAACGAAAGTTATGTCTGTGCTTGTTGTTTATCAAATAGATAACGCGTTAGAGAGCTACCAGGTAAGTAGTGATTTGTTTGTATAATTATTTACATAGAACAAACTAAAGAAATCAATAAAGACAATTAAACGATAGTGAAAAATTAAGTAACTATAAATGAATAAGATAAATGGGTTAATACAAGTGTTTTCAAGAAATCGCGTGAAAATATCGGTTCTGCTAAAAATTTTGTATGAGGATTTCGCGAAAACGACTTGTACAATGAATTAATTATTTCAGTGACACTGATAATTTAAATCACTGAAGTGAGGAGCAAGACTTTTTACATACATACCGCATAGGTGGCGCAGTGGTCAAAGCTGCGGCAGTTGGAGCGGGAGGTAAAGGGTTCGAATCCCCATAGGGGCAGGATGCAAAATCTTCCATGTCAGTACTATATAGGCTGCCATGAAGCTATGCAATGTGCAGTTGGTTTTACGTAAACCGGGCCTATAGCAGTACGTCCTCGATTTGGCTGTAATGGCGTAAAGTAAGAACATAAATAAGCGAACCGCAAAAGAGTTGGAAGTACCTCAAGCCCCGAAACAGATTATAGAGATTGTAGAATTTTTACATATGTATTTCATTCAAGTGATGATTATTTTAATAAAATTGAAATGAAATCTTACATATACGAAAATACATATCCTTTTAAGTCTTAGCTTAGATGACTACATATCAACTATAAAAAAAACTTCCCCTATACAATCAATGTCAAACGTTGGAGTGCTATTGCCCTGTTTTTCCTATACTTGCTGACTTACTTAAATAACTTAGTGACATTGTTTGTCGACACACACGTGTATGAACTATTTTATGAAGAAGTACGATTAGTTCTAAAGCTTTAGGATGTGGTCAAATCAAAAAACGTATGATACTATAAGAGAAATCGTATAAAAAAGTCATACCAACATAGAGACGGTTCTTAGATGGCAGCAAAAATTTAAAAATTTTAGCCATTTAAAAATACTGCAAACAATAATTTATCAAACTTTCTTACAAAATTGTTTATAACTTACTTATTTTTTACATATTTAAATTAATTAAATGATTTTATGTGCACACATATCGCGCTATCTATGAATTTCATACGTTACTACCATTATAACGAAATCATGATTCGACTCAACTTTACTATGAAAAAGTAAATCCATTTCCTTTTTAGTGTTATACATTATTTGGATATGGTTCAGAGTTCCTGTAAATATTTGTAGCTCCAAGGAGATCCACTAGAATAGTGTTGACCTTCCGTTGGTCTCCTGGAGTTGTACAGAGTTTTGATCACACCCGTTCTTTTGTATGGATGTAGGAGTTGGACCATTACGAATGTGTACGAAAGATGGCTTCTTACATTCGAGAGAAGAATTATGAGAGTGATATAAGTACCCAAAATTCTTTTCAATCACGAAATCAGAAATTTAATACGAGTTTCTGATATCGTGCATGAAATTATTGGACACGATACAGCGATCTTTAAAGGTATGACGCCTTTCAATAGACAAAAAGCACGTTGTTGACGACGATGGCTCCACGACGTTAAGAGCGAGCTGGCATCTTCTAACTGTTTACAACAATATGAAGAACTGATTCGTAATCGAAATCGCTGGAGTCATATTGTTGACACGGTACAGGCCAATAATAGCCATAATAAATTTTACGACGTCTACAGAGAGATTTGACTAATTTATCACATGTATACATACAATTAACACGGATAACGCAAGCGAAACATTCGACTATCAAACGTTTGGAAATCCACAATACAGTCTATTTTACCTGTGGCCCAACGAGTTATGCAGCAATGTGTTATAGTCTTACGAAACATGATTAAAAACCTGTCAATGTTACTCCACGGTTCTACTTTGATTACTTTAGTGGAATCCAATTCGTTTTTCAAATCGGTCCTAAGTGTACATATATTATTCGTTTATCAATATTTTATTTTAAACTCGTATGTACAGTCAGCATATGGTTTCAATAAGCATATCACTCGGCACATACAATTATTTTAATTAAAGTTATTGTATTCCAGATTATCAGCTAATTAATATGTGTGCGGAATTAATGAAAACCAAATGTTTGAAATGTGCGGTTTGGAAATTTTCTATACATATTTGAATAACACCTATATATGTTCTGAAACTTTTTGTGATACCAAACCTATATATTAACCGCAGATAGTATATCCACATATGTTACAACTATATGGGACGGTATGAATTTTTAATTTTTAAAATACAGTTATCCCTCGTTTGACACGATACATTACACAAATTCGCTACACCACGGTTAATAAATTGTAACAAATTCTCTGATAACACGCCATTTTGCTTAAAACGGATTCATTACAATTACAACATGATTTTGCTTCAGAAGTAGAAAAATACTTGATGAAAAAAATCGAATCTTTAAGGTATTTTTGCTTCTATACAATGCTTCTGGACATCTTCAAGATTTAGAACACCTGAACATCCAAGTAGTTTTTCTTCCAACACAACGTCAAGCCAATCTACCAGGGAGTTAACGCCACTTTTAAAGCTTATTATATCAGGAGACCCTTTCACACAATGGACACCGATAATAGCCTTACAGTTCCTCAATACTGAAAGTATGATTTTGAATTGACTTGAAAACCTTTGTGTTGCCATTACAGAAAATAAATCAACAACTTTAAACGTTTGTTAAAAATCAATATGGCCTGAAATTGTTGCAAATGATGTTATAGTTGAACCAGTAAATGATGAATCGGAACGATCAAAGACTAACGGAAGAAGTTCTATTGGATATAATTGAACAATACAAGTATTCAAATGAGTCAAGTGATTCCGAAAGTCAAATTTTTAGATTTGCTTTACAACAACCTTTGAAATTGCCATAAACTTAAAAGACTATGTATTACATCATGATCCATTTATGGAAGACAATTAAATTTCCAAAGAGAAATACTTTGCTGAAAAATTGAAAGCAATTGGAAGCCAAAAGAAGGCAGTCATTGATTACAGACGTTAATAAAATTGGTAAACGTAAATAGAAAGACAACGAGGTTCAATGAAGTGATGAAAACTTAAATTGTAAAAGTAAACAGATTCAGACTAACTTGCAACCATTTCTTCGTGGAAATAACCGTGCAAATACCGATAAAAGTAGTAGTGCGTGCGATTGGTGTGAAACCTATATTAATAAATAATTAATCAGAACCTGAATTTTATAATATTTATTTGCGTTATAATTTTTTATGTACATAATTTTTATGAATTCAATTAATGTTTGAGTACATAAATATATTTATAATAAAATAAAAAATTAAAAAGTAAGGTTTTAAACATTTTTGTCATGAATTTTATTAAATTTGAGAATCGTACTGCATAAATTATATGAATTCTGAGTCATTAAGCACAATTTTAAAGAATACGGACTTTCTGTGGAACCATACTAACGTATTAAGCGAGAAATTACTGTACTATAAATGTGTACATACATTATGTAGAACGCATATAGTTGATTGATTTGTTATAGATTTACACAAAATTATTTGTAATTTAATAGAAAAGCTTAAATAATTTAATTTTGTTGAAATATGTACGTATTTTGGAAATATGATTATTGATTTTGGTTTGTCAGACAGTATATTGTGATGAAGTCATACAAAAATTGTTATTCTAGGATTGGTTTGTAAAGAACGTTGATATTCGATATGAATTTGAACAACAACATAATCAAATATGTGCATATAATCGTGTATAATTAGTTGATATATTTATTTAGACCACACCGTGTAAAAAATTGTATACCAAACAGCCAGTCCCAAAACGATTAGCAACCTTGAAAGTAAACACACATATATTTATTAATTCTTAAAGATTGTTATTAAAAGATTTAGCAAATATTATTTTACAACATAAATTTATTTTTTATTTATTAATAGAACCATATGGCTTATGCTTTACTAAACTATATACTAATAACTTACTACAAACACACATTGGGGTTTTTGTATAGATTGATTCAATTCTATTTTTATATCACCAACTATAAAATTCTTATGATGTTTAAAACATTAAATTTACATACGTCAGTGGTTATTGTCGTTGTTATTATGTAGACATTATATAAATACTGTTGTGTTTATATATAATATATCCCTCTATATAACATAAGTGCTCGTGAGCTACAAACTCCAAGAAACTCTATGGCTAAAAGTGGAGGCCATATGTCCCATAGTGTTTCATAGTGGAGATCACCTCGACAATCTTGTACATACGCTTACTGATGTAAGCAAACTCCTAGATAAGGACTCATTTTACAAAAATTTTAATAATCTGATTGCGTATATACCGGAGCACGATGTTTAGATTCGTGATTGGTGACTTTAATGCTGGAGCTGGAAGAAATTAGACCGACTTATATATGTAAGAACATAGGTCCGTACTCCTGGCACGAAACTGCAACCGAAAATAGAGAAAGAATAATGTACTTTGCGATCGCTCATGATTTAAAAGTAGCAAGTACATTCACGTAAAATACCCAGAAGTCAAATTGATCATGAGTTAATTTCAAAAGAACGAGGTCGGGTTGTCCAAGACTCTGTATCCAAAATTTGCTTTACAGGAGGAACTTTATGGAACTTGGAGGAACTTTATGGAACTATCTTTTTAACCTTATCTTATCAACCTAATTCGATTGGTATGTCGAAGTGAAGTTATGCCTGAAGAATGGAAAGTGACCGCCTTATGTACAATATTCAAGAAGGGTAATCGCTTAAAATGCGATAATTTTCGCAGCATAGCTCTCCTTTGCAGTGCATACAAGTTACTGTTGTACATTATTTTGGGAAGAATGATTCCTGTGGCTTGGAAATTATCGGTGACTATCAAGGATTCCGTTTAAATCGGTAAATCACTGATCAATTCAATTTCAGTCGTTTTAATTTCAGTAGTGGTAACCACACGTTTATAAGGAGTAATGCGATTCATGTAACTTGGATCTCTCATTACTCACGATAATAGTAACCTCATTACTTAGTCCATTTCTGAAAACAAAATATCTTGCCTTGCAAATGAGTTGAAATTGTACAGAGTGTCGATCAGACCCATTGTAATGTGTGGATGTGAGAGTTGAACGGATGAGAACCTTGACGGATGAGTACGAAAGATGGCTCATAACGCGACGTTGATGGTACATACCGAGTTCTTTTCAATCAGGAAATCAGGAATTTAATGCGAATTCCTAATATCGTGCATGAAATCAAAGGACACCCAGTACAATGGCTCGGTCACCTTTCGATAGGTGAAGAGGAGATCACTGGTTACACGGCGTAGAGAGCGATCTAGCATCTCCTAATTGTTTTCAACAGTAGACGGAGCGTTTTCGTGATCGAAACCGACGGAGTCAGATTATTGACATGGTACGGGTCAACAATGGCCTGTAAAGACCGATTAAACAAATAAAAAAATAACAAAAAAAGGCAAGTAAAGATATCGGTTGGATCTTCTTGCTCTCCAAAAAAATCAATTAATGGAAACCATGTGTCCCAACACTATAAACCACTACAAAGTTGAGACCATTTACGCAATCATGGAACTAGTTTTCTTACTAAACATATACAAATAGATAAACAAGTATTGGAGAAAGTTCAGCCGAAAATCGAATGTATAAACTCCACTTACGTAGGATGTAATAGATTACACCATATCTGAATAAATTGGTTTACTCCGATTCGTAACCTGAAAATCAGTGGAAACAAAGCTTTATGTTATCATCGATGCGATCTAAGAATGTTTCACAGTGTTCTGGTCTTGGTAATGTTCAACATTTGGTACAGGATGTAATTGAATATAGTCGTACAAATCGCAGAGACAATAATTAAAAAAGGTAGAGATTAAAGACAAAAAGTTGATCTGAAATTGTTATAATAATTCAAAGCTCTTGGATTGTCTTTTGTAGTCTTTTCGATTGCGAAAAAATAATGTTTTGCCCAAAGAAAGAAAATGGTCATACACTCAGTTTAACTATCGCATCGAAAAATTTTATAACAAAACTGCAAATCAAAAATAATCCAAAACAATATTACTTTTATACATTCTTCAAAATTTTCCAAACTTAATTCATTGAATCTTTCTCCACTACACTTGGGAATCAAATGATTTTTGAGGACATTGTTAATGAATCGGTGTTGGTTTTGATTGGCCTTTGATAAAAAGCAAAACCATCAAAGCCAAACATTACGAATTCTGAATTCTTCCCTTATTATTTTCTATGTACAAAGAATCCTCTTAATTATGGATAATAACAAATAATAATTATATATAAATAAAAAATTTACGCAATTAATTTTACTATAAGGAATATTTTAAATAAAAAGAAAACTATTATAATAATCACAGTTTCGCTGATGATGTTGAAATTTATAGAAATAGTAAGTAAGATCAGCATTCTATTGTTAGTAATATTTCTCTGTTAGCGACGATTTAGATAGAATATATAATTGGTCGATCTCCAATGGGCTCGTCTTAAATGCTAGTAAATCGCAATCTATTATTATTTACAAAAAATCGTTAGATACGTTTTCTTTTTCTTGTATTCATCCTAATGGGTCAAGCATTTTCAACTACTGTTAATAATTTGGGGATAGTTTTTAACAAAACTCTTACATGGGGTGATCATTTATTTAGTGATCATTTATTAGTAGAAAGATATTTGGATTATTTAGTTGTCTGTATAAAGTGGTAGGGTTTAGGAATAGCCAGTTTAAAAAGAGAATGTTTATGTCCTAACTCCTTCAACATTTCCTCTTTGGTGATGTTGTTTATTTGGTATGTTTCAGCAGAAAATGACTATTCTAAAAAGATGTTTTAATTCTTGCACTCGTTTTATTTTCGGGATTAGGAAATTTGATCATATTTCACCCTATACTATGTATGTTATTGTTTGAAGTTTAACTAGTTTTTATGAGTTTCAGATTTCCGCTACTACTGCTAAAAAAATAAACTATCTATTGAAAATGTTATTATTTGACAGGTCGCATTATACCAATCTTTGATTGCTGCATGCTCGAAATTCTTCTATGTCTTTAAATTTGTTATTTTTGTTAGAGATTTTTCTCTATGGAATTCTGTTCCATCCAAATTAGGAGTTTGAGATTTACCGATACGTTTGAATAAAAATTTCTTGAATGGCGTGCTAGAATGACAATATAATTAGTTTAAAGTTAATTGTAATTTTTTTTTAATATTGTCTGCTCCGTGCTGCTCATCCTATTGTAAATGAGCTTGTACTCAACATGGGATGTGTGTGCATGGTATAGGCTTTTTTCAGTAAACAATTTAAGAGGCTTTATGTCTAGTGACAGTAATAATTTCTTACATGTTGCATGTTAAATTATAAGCATTAAATAAGAAAATAAATAATAAAGCTTTTAAGTGCAGATTCTTGTTGAGTTTGCGATATATTGACGAAGAAATTTTCACTAACATCTAGCGTTTCTATATGGCCTACCGGTTTTTCGAATTCGGCCTCGTTTTAAAAATATCTGTTTTGTAACCACTTCCATTTGAATTGTAAAAAAATCACACGTAATTATCATTATGATATGTTTTACATAATATTTACGTCGATTTTATAATTTTAGAAAAATAAACAATTTTTAAAACATATTTTCAAATGATGGGGTATAACAAAATCTGAACTGTTTAAATGCGAGATTTGTCGAATGGTGTGGCAACAAAAAATTAAAATACTACACGATCTAATTAAATAATATTAAACTTACCTTCCAATCAATATTATGACAAATACATACAATAATAAAATAACAAACAACAAATCAATATAATGGTTTTTGTTATCCAAAAAGTACGTAGTCTTTAATTTTTATAACAAATTATTATTAATTTTTTTTGTTATTTGTAAATTTAATAATAAATAGAAAAAACAATACTTTTGTTGCAATATATTAAATTATAAAGTTAAAAAATATGTAAATGTTTATTTTAAATTAAACAAATAATAAAATAATTAATTATATAAATGGATGGTATAGCAGTTTCTTGCATTAAATAATTTAAAACAAAACAAATATAATATATGTATATAAAAAAGAACAAAAAAAAAATAGATAAATAAATTAATAATTTTTCCAAATAATAATAAACATAAAAAATAATATTAAAATAACATAATAATAAAACATATAATTAAAAACATTTGTTTGTTTTATAACATAAATGCTAGTATAAATACATATTAAATATAAAAATATTCTTTGATTCTTTTTTGTCAAATCTTTCATTTCATTTGTGATTAACCTTAATTAAAAAAATAAAAATTTTAAAAAAAATTAATCCAAACAAACAAAATTACATACAAAATTAGTTAAATTTAATTATAGCATAACAATTTTTTTTCAATTTATTTGATCTCAATTTATTTTTTATTATACTATATTAATTTATTTAAATAAAATATTATTTATTTAACATGTAAAACAAAAAATAATTGTTAGAACTGTTTCTTTAGGTTTTTTGTCTAAATGTCATAAATTAAATGTTTTTATTGTGTGAATGTTTTTAATACTATATATTTTAATTTTAATGTTATTATTTTTGTATTTCAGTTTTTTTGTTTGTTAAGTAAGTTAAATGAACAATTTTTTTTATTAAACTATTATTGAAGGAATTTATTAAGGATTTTAAAACGTTTCCAATCAAAGGTAATGTGTATTAAAAAGGTTTAGAATTACTCTAAACTTGCTTTATAATTTATTAGCCTTGAGTACTCTTAATAAATTTAGTATATTGTTAGACGATTCAACGCTCAAGGCAAATACATTTTGATTTTATTCACATTTTTTTTGACGTCTTTTACAGACCATTGTTGGCCCGAACCATGTCAACAATATAACTACATTATTTTCGATTACGTGCCAACTCTTCATATTGTTGGAAACAATAAGAAGATGCCAGATCGCTCTCTACTCCGTGGAACCAACATCGCCCACAGTGACCTACTCGCCTACGTCGCGTTTTGGGCAATATATCATACGCATAATTCTTCTTTCGAATGTTACAAGCCTTTCGTCTTATACATTTAGGTCCAACTCTCACGTCCACATATAACAACGGGTCTGATTAACACTCTGTACAATTTCAGCTTCTCCGAATTTGCAAGATAGTGGACCTAGAGGATATAAGAAAAGACAGAAGTGGGCCTTGAGGATATAAAGCCCGATTGCCAGCAGCAATGCAAACCTTGATCTCCTCTCATACACTGATTTCAATTGCATGTATTTACAATAAATATTTCAAATGTCAGGTGAAATGATTGTTGTATTGAGTATTTTTTTAAGTAATGAAATTGGGTCTTTATCTTTTAATAACACTTAAAATAAGGAAAGATTCTAATAAATTCAAACATATCAATGCTTCTCTGAGATTTGAAGCAGATTAACCCAAAGTAGACGTATTGAAATTAAAGATTATAAATGACATGTTAACTAACTTTATAGCAACAGTTGGGCCACGAGTTTGTAACCGATGTGTACCGTAATGTTTAACTGAATTTTACTCTATTGACAAATGTATGTATTTCCTTTAGCTACTACCGACAAGGCTTGGCCCATCACCCTGAACAATAAGCCCACGACATGTAAAGATATTAGGAACCAATAATTTGTATATTTCTATTATATTCTACAATTTATAGTTAGAATAATTTCACCAACAGTGTTAACGGAAAAAATGTAAACTGGATAAAAACAATTGACTCCTAGTTACAATTGGGCCATAATTTTATCATAAACTCTACTTTATGATCACTTTTTCGTTATCATAATGTATATTATTCATTAAACATTTCAACACAGTTAATTATTATTTCGATAGATATATGATATGATTCTATATTTATTAAATTAGTAGTATAAATAGTTATGTTAGAAAAACTGTTCACTGATTTGGTTAGCAATCATATATATCGGACCAAGAATTAATGTTAACCATACCGAATGATAATATTGTAAATAATAGGATCCGAGAGTCAAAAATAATTGTTAAATGACAAATCAAATGGATATTTTTTGGGGCTATTAACTCCATTAATTTCTAGACGGCTGTGACTGTATTGTTTTTATTATTTGTTTACTGTAATTCGTGAAATATCTGCAAACTGATCGATCGATCATCTACACCTTTTGCGATGTTGGTTGTTGGCAATTGATTAAACAGATTCCATGTTTTGTAAACTCGTTTAGATTTAAGCATTTAATATTCGAGTGGTGTATGCTTCACTTGCCTCTACGATTAAATATAAATTAATTAGGAAACATTATGTGCATAACACTTTAGACATCAGCACATATTAAATAGCGTATTAAAATAAGAACATCACATTTTTAGGCCATCGTGGTATTTTTCCGATTAGTAGAACGAATTTTGTTTTAATTAGTAATACACAATCATCGTCGAGTAGTGTGTATAATGTTATTTGATATTTGAAATTCCAACTTTGTTTTAATTAGTAACACACAATCATCGTTGAGATAGTTTGAATAATGTAATTTGATATTTTATTCTTATAATTGCAAGTTATAATTGCCTTTTTGTCTATCATTTGTACAATCAAAGAACATTTAAATAAAAATGAACCAACCAATGCAAAATATGACTGTATTTTACCCGTAAACATTTTTATCATATTTTACTATGATAGCGATACGAGTATTTTTTTTTTTAAATTTTACTCTGATGGAACCATCTTTATGATGTATAATAATCTTTGGTTTAAACAAATCAAACTAAATATTATTTTTATTGATTCTTTAACCGCATTTTATATTTAATTAATAAATACTAGTAAAAATAATTCATTCAAGCCCATGTGGGCGCCAAATTATTAAGCTACATTAATTTCAGAAGTAATTTTTAATGCTTCTAACTATTATCTAATATTGAAATTGAGTTTCTTTACTCCTTATAACTCGCTGCTCTTCTAATATTATCCAATCTAATAATAATGCCTTAGAGCATTACAGACAAGTTGGACTACATTTTAATAAGTCAACTCAATTAAATTCCTTCAATATAATTTTATATAAATATATCATTTTATCGCAGCATCAATAATTGGCTAGTTTTTGTAAAAAAGCAAAATAATTTAGTTTAAAAGATTTAAGTATCTGTGTGTATATGTAGTTAGTAAGTTACTACTTCGTAATAATACAATAATTTTATTATTTACTCGTACTTATATAAAAGTTTTGTTTTTTTAATAATTTAGTGAGATAAATAATTAAAAACGAAAATAAATGAATAAAAAAAATATGTTCTATATGTATAACTTTGTAAGTCTTAATAAATACATTGCAAATGCGCAAAGAGCCGTAGAGACAAGAGAGAAGTTCAATGTGAAGTATATATTCAATAGTTTTTGTATATAATATAAATAATTATTTAACTATCTAAATAATAATAATAATGTTAATAAATTAATTATTTTAAAAATATAATAAAATGTATTACTTAAATTTTCTTCCGGGCATCGTTGGACTCTCCGGTGGTGTTGATAAACCACCACTTGTTGATTTCTTTTGCCCACTCTTGAACGGATGATGTAGCTTACGTAGTGGTCGAGGTGATGGATGATCCAACGATATTGTTTGCATTGCCATACTTTGATGGCTTAATTCACGACCTGATGACGACGAAGATGATGTTGTCGTTATATCAGGATGTTGATGCCAACCTTAATTTAGATTAATTTTTTAGGGAAGAAATATATTATGATTTAATTATGTATTTTACTTTTGCTTTTAGTTGAACTTCGGTGATGATCGATTAAGGCAGCTGCTAGCGGTGCATTTGCATTGCTACTGTTTGTGGATGAGCCGATTGCGGGATTTGAATATGATGCATTTGGTATCGGATTAAAAACACGTGCTGAAAAATCTTCAAATGAACTACTTTCCTTGTGTCGTGACGATAGCGTTATCAATGAACGATTTCTTTCCTCGTAACTAGATTAACCGAAAAAAATTAAATATATAGACCGTAAATTATGATTTTAACTTAAATTATTATCTAGAACTTACAATTGCTGATAGAACGGCAATGAAGTGCGTTTCGTCCGAGAAGCATTAATCGCAGTCGCTCGCACTAAACTGGCTAAACATGTACCACTCACAACCGCCTCATCCCAGATTGGACCGAACCAAGGTACATCTGGTTTTCGATTTACCGTAACCCGAAACAATCCACTTTTTAACGGATACACAGTAATTAAAATATCACAGAACTCCGTCGGTAATATATCACGTCGATAATCGCGACTATGCTCACTCCATACGATATGTACCTCGTCATTACCCAAATGTCGTGTTTTATTTAATATTGCTTCTGATGTATCGGACGGCATACGCGTAGCTACATGATAAATTACTTCTAGAAATGGTGTAGCGTAATATGGTGCGGTTGAGCCACATCCTATACGCGGTAAACCACCAAGAAAACCATTATGCGATTCCAATTCAACTTCCCAGCCGAGAGCCGAAACAAACATTTCATAAGTACTACTACCACATGAATTCCTACAAGATAGACCAAATGAAATATTTTGACCAGAAAATCTGATTCTATAAAACATTACCTTAAAATACTATTTTTATCTTCCTGACCTGCAGCAACATAGATCACAGCCATTTTATGCGTTTCCCTACATCGTTGTGTATCCAAATTTCGCATTTCTCTAAGTAATTTTTCGGTACGATTTAATAAATGTGTTCGTTTGCGCCGCTCCCAGCCCGCTAATCCCAATTGACTAAACAGCAACCTACAGTATTGGAATGGCAACAGTTCCTTTGCGTTTCGAGTTTGTTTCGATGCATTTGTGCTACTATTATCACTCGACAGACTAACGGATTTCGACGAATCGAGTGATAGATTGCCATAACCATAATTACCTGGTGGAGCATGACTCGATAAACTATTATTTACATTTAAGTGTAAATTATGACGCATATTGTATTCATGTTCCAGCGATCGTTGACTTAATAATACTTGAATGGTGTGGGATTCAATTTGAGGCCCTAATGGTGAACTGCATGGAGTATTTAACGCAGTATTTGCATTATTCAAACACTCTGGACTCGTGTGTCCGATATATTGTAGAAGCTAAAATAATGAATTTGTCAAAATTACAATGAAAAATTATAGTTAGAAACCATCACAAAACATCGAAGATGTTAAGTATTTGATTCATGCTAAAATTTTAACTTAATACTTACATCATCTAATTGATCCAAATCAGGCGCCATATCCTTAGCCAACGGCAATTGATTTGGAGGCCGATGGCGTAATGTATGCCGTAATGGTTGTATCGGAATACCAACATTCGAAATCATTGGATCGAGAGACGCGAAATTATTTCGTGGGTGGATAAAATGCCGACCAGGCAAGTAACCAACTTTATCAGAGAAAAATTGCTGCCGTTCTGAATAGTTACGGCCATTCGACGATATTCCCGAACTTTGACTTTCCAAACTAGATTCTTGTTGTTTTGTAACAATCGGTTCGGCCATTGCTTTTATTAACCGCGGTTCTTTATATAGAATGGACGCATCCCAACATACTTTACCACTTAAATCCCTCAAAAGTACGCGAACCTGACGATTTGCTGTCACAAATCCAGCTGCTATACCACCACCGGGTAATTTTAAACTAGGTAATTCAATAAAACTAGCCACCAATCCTTCACTTAACATAAACATTTGTAGATTTGGTGCGTTAAGCACCTGAGGCGCACCAAGTTCAACATTTTCCCTCATTTGATAAGATTGCATAACCATCCCAAGCGTTAAATCATCTTGTTCGTCGACTAATGAACTTAGTCGAGAAGCCCCAATCCCCATCGGAAAGTGTGCTAAATTAGTCACCAAATGCATTGTTATCATTTTAGCACACAATTTTATAGCCGTTTTACAATTTTGTATCGTTTCTGTAGTCTGATAATTAGCCTCACCGCTGCTCTGCTCCTTAACATCGTCTAATGTGATATTCATATCAAAATCTTCATCTGCCGTAAATAGTTTTATGTGATCGGATGCGGTTCCAGTCGAAATTTGATGTAAAATCTTGAGCACAATAGAAATTAAATTTATACTTGTATCGGATGCAACCGGCTTCACTAAATCTTTTATTGGCATTGACATGCAAAATTCTCCTAAACATAGCAGGAGTGATGTAATCACATGTTTATCTGTCTCTTTTGGATTTGTAACATTTTGTATTTCGAGCGCGATACAAATCGAATTTATAATAAGTTGAGGTAATTTTTCGATTTTTGAAATATTTTGTCCTTTTTCAGCACAAAGCTTTAATGTTTCTGAAGCCACACGAGCTATAGTACGATGACGAAATTGCAAGGCTTGTAGTATTACTTGAATAGCCTCAGTCAGACGAGGATTTAGTGTAGTTGTTTCAATTGAATTTCCATGAGTACATGGAATGGTTTGTGTAAATCTAGAATGTTTACCCAAATCTTCAGGGTTGGTAAGATTTTGCATGATCCATTGACCAAGTGCCGCAATCGCCATGCAACGAGCTTTAGAACTAAGCTCGCGGCGAGCGCAACGTAACACTACACTTAATATTAAATCCTGTAAATCTGGACATGGAACTAATTCAATATGCTTATCAGATGGTTGAAGTACTGGGTTTGGTAGCGATGTTTTTGGAAAACATAATAATGATCCTAAAAGACCCGCAACTTCAGATCTAGGCATATTAATATTCGTATCAGTTGATGTTAAAATTACTGATGAAGCGTGCACCAAATCCAATAATAAAAGCGTATGTCCAGGGAATAATAAACTAAGAAATCGTGATCCACCTAAATATTTCAAAGCAGTAAAAGACATCCCACGATCTTCTCCCGTTAAAGCCTGGTGAATTGCGTGATAGAAAAGCGGTAACTGATTGTTACCGATTCCACCATGACGAGCGATTGTACATAATAACTGTAGTGCCCACAGTTTTCCATCTCTAAACTGTGATGATAAAGCGAATGCACCATAGCACCATGGAGCACATATACCAATTGGTGGTACAAGATTTGGTGGAGGTGGTGTCGTCTGATTATCATTTGAAATTCCTTGATTCAATTTAATTTTAATTAAATTCTCGGTTGTATCATACAAATACTTAAAAACTTTAGCGTGTAGTTTCGGATTCGTTATTTTATTAACATCGCCGAGAGCACCAAGCATTCGTTTCCACATTACAGATGCGGCATCTGGTTGCCAGCCTTTTGCCGAACCACCTGCCATAATAGATCGATGTCGACCATCGATTGAACCAGTTTCTTCTTGTGTATCAATACTACTCGTGTCGCCGGTCATAACTTCAATTTGCATTGGTGAATCTTTTATAGATCCACCTTCGATTCCACTCGACGCGGTCGGAGAAGGAGATCGAGATCCACGTTGACTTGTTTCTTGATCATCCGCTTCAGTATGATGTCCAGGTCGCAACGAATCTAAAGATCGTGCTCTTCGAAATGTCCCGCCATCACCGTGCATAGATGGCGGAGCTTTCGTTGAATTTAACGTCTCACTACTGACACTTATGTTTGCGTTGGCCGAAAGTAACCGATTAAATGAAGTTTCGACATTCGAAGGTGATGCTGAAATTCTTGTAGATTTTAATCTCCGCCTTTCTCGAGATTTCCGATATGGTGCTAAACTCCCTTCACTATAACTTCTATTGAGATTTGTCATTGTTGGAATGCTACGTCCGTGACTAGATCCACGTGAATCGTCATTTTGTTGTTCTTCTGTGCTTTCGTTATTACATTTATTTTGATTAGAATGATCTTCCAGCTCATCTTGAAGTGTTGGATTTTTAGAATTGCCATTGAATGGAATAATACCACGTCGTCGTTTATTTTTTGGTTCTGCCAAACGATCGAGTGGCAAATCAGATAAATTAATTTTATAAACTTCTCTACCTAAGACCCGTGTCAATATTTGCATTGTCTTATTCCATTCGGTAATTAGCTCATCTCTATCTGTCAATGATGACAAAACACTTAAAAATTTCTCCCATAAACTAGCATTAATCGAAACATTGGTGTGTGCACGAATCCAAGTTACTATTAAAGTTTGAAAAATAGCTGGAGCCAATCGACTACCTAACGTATTCGATTTATTTTTCGCAGCTGGGCTTGTGTCACTCGAATGTGGATTCGTTAATACAATTGACGTAATTTGTAGCAAAACAAGCAACAATTGCTCCCAAGTTTTACCATCTTTTCGCGCATTCATCACCATTGTCCGGTAAATATTCAAAACACGTTTACAAATTTCAATTTGTTCATCTAACGGTGTTGTTTGTATATCACGAGTTTTTGACATGAACACAATGTTTAAATGGCCCGTGTGGACCATAAAAACATTAGCCGCGTGCGTAATAAAAACTTGCAAAACATTTTGTAGGCCAGCACGAATTATTAAGTTTTCTTTTAGTATTGCACCAATATACGAATCGGTACGAAGTCGTTGTGGCCTTTGTGGTACCATATCATTATTCTCCTCGGGTTCGAGTAGAAATGGCGGCGAATTATTTAAGCTCATCCAATAACGATAGACTGCAATAACAATTTTCATTGCCTCAATCTGGGCCTTTGACGTAAAATTCATTAAAAATGCTTGTCGAAATACCTCGTGCACAAAATTTATATTATCACGTGTTGAATAGAGAACATCTCGAATTAATTGTTTCTGTGAATAGCCCATAATTTTTAAATTCGACAGAAGGCTCGCATTTTCACCAACATCATCTTCAATTTGTAAATTTTCCTTTTGATTTAGTTGATCGAGTGTAAACTTTGATATCCAATGCACGAGCACAAAAACACATGTACTTAACATTTCTTTCTGTTTGCTTATATTCCGCATAACCGGTAAATTTAATTTTGGTTCATAAATGGATGTCGTATTATCAAAATCAGGGCAAAAAATTGGTAAGTACACATCACGGAATCGTTGTAATAAAAAGGCAAATCCTTTCATATGTTTTTGTGGTGTATTATCACGCCACTTTAGGCAACCTGTCGCTTGTATCATATTCTCCAGAAGTACTTCTATACCATCTCGTGGATCAGGTGCAGCAGATTTTTCATGTGAACTTGGCGGTAGCAAAGGGACTATTTCTGGTGGTTTTACAGGATGAGCACCCGTATCATGGAATACTGAACCACCTAGTTCACCACGCATATTAGGATGATTTGAATAGTCATGCGTGTTAAAATCAGTTTCAGAATTAGATCCGATTAAACCACGTTGTGGAATTGATAAACCAGGAACTAACTCGGAATACATTGCGTGCACTTCGATTGGCGCATTTTCACCGAGTGCTTGATACCATAGCAAAAAGTACCTAAAAAATTAAATCAGATATAAAATTTGATATTATTTTTAAATAGTTTGATACGAACCGTACACCTTCTCGTCTCAGCTTAACACTATTACCATGATGTATCAGTTTGCTCATTATCCGACCTATTGAGTTGCATTGCCATCGTTTGGCAATTAATTCGGGCAACAAGCATAATATTTTTCCTAATAGCCATAGTGATCCATCTAATTCTTCACGATGAGCTTTATGCACTGACATACAAAAAAATTGATAAGTAAAGTAGTTTTAAGCTAAGAAGAATTTGGATAAATTGCAAAATGCAAATAAAATGTAACATGCAGTGAAGCCATTATAATCATTCATAAAGTATCGAGTGATTTATTATGTGCAGTTGAAAATGAGGAAAAAGAACAAAATTAAAATACGAAGAGAAAAATATTAAATTGTTAAGCAGTTTTAAAATAAAATGTTTGAGATCAGGTTAACATCATTATTGTCCTAAGATTTGGAGTCAAGAATTTACTGACCTATTTTATAGATTACAATTTTAATTCTAGAATTATAATTTAGTGCATGAAGTTATCAATAAACAGATCTTTAAACAAAAAACTAAATTTTGATTAAATATTTGATTTTATGATCCGTTCAATGATATGAATTAATCTCTTGAATAAATTTATCAACTTTATAATTTAAAGTCCAAAAACTAAACCTAATGGTCTAATCTGTCAACTAAGCTTTATTACATAAATTCTGAATCAGTGGTTGCAAATCAAATAGTTTTGCTATTAAAAAATACATATGCAATATTGACAGATTTGCTTTGTTGGTTATATCACTAGCATTGGTTAAATTCAATAAAAGCTTTAAAAAATCACTAGTGGAAGTTATTTATTTATAGCCAATGCACATTCAAACAAATTTCGGCAAATTCAATAAATATATTTATATTATAAGAATCAACAACGAAAAATATTTACACTTAAGGCCATAAGACTACACTTACCAATATGAAATGAAAGTTCTGATTAGCAATTTAAATAAAAAAATAAATAAAAATAAAATAAAATGAAAATACAAATTAATTCAAATTTTGTAAAAAAAAATAGAATTTAATTGAAAATAATTTTTTATGTTTATCATCAGTATGTCCATGTGGAACTTTCATTTGAATTTAAACAAAAAGCAATAATTATTATACAATTTTGTTTGGATATTTTGAAATTTTAGTAATTTGCATATTGAATTCATCTCGGATTCCGGAAATTAATCAAACACAAAACATTTGTTGTTTAATTTAAAATCCACGGAAACACAGAATAGTAATTCAAAATAAAACTTATATTTTATAGTTAATGTATATCTAAATAAAAATAGACGAGAGCTATGCGAATTTATATTTGCTTACACAATGGCTGTTTGGTGGTGCACAATAAAGTATTTAAATAACATAGTAAGTAATAAATACCATTTATTTATTTAAATTTTACAATAACTATTTACTACCACCCACAAATTCTATACGGTTGATAATGTGTATGTATTTTACAGTGATAATACAAATGAATTCCTTACCTCTTTGCCGTAAATTAGTTTCAGCTTGATCAAATGTGTCGTAAAGTATATAATACACATGACTAAAATTTATTTCAAATAATGATTTTGCTTCTTCAATATCAACATGTTCTACAAATAAATACAAATAAAAGAATAAATAATTATTAATTAAATCTTAAATTGTTCAACTTTATTATAAATCATAAAAGTTTATTACAACCAGGAGTTGGCAACTACAGGAACTGAGCGCTAGAGATTATTTGCATAGCTGTATATTTACTAGTTGTATGCTTAAACAACACGGAGACTAGCTATTTGATACAAATGGACTGCTTTCTTTGGTGCTATGTGAAAAATATCAATCACCCGAGAGTAAAAAACTCTAGGATGAAACCATAAGAAAATGTTGAAGCACGTATTTTTTGTTGCTACGGAGTTATGATGGACATTTGGCATATACTGTGTATCACACATAAATATATACTTAGCATTAAAGATTACAATGAAATACAAATTATACTCGTTTCGACAAATTTTGATTTTTTATCACAATTGGAATTCTAACACAATTGGATTCTAACACACCGTTCTGTTTTATTGAACCACCTTATTAATAATATATTTAGACTATAGAATAATTCATAAGAAATTTATTACCGACCAAATGGAACAGTGGTTAAAACTGCTGCAATTGACCGGGTATGAATCCTGGTAGGGACAGAATGCAGAAGGGACTTTTCATCTGATTATGATCGGTGGTGTGAATGAATACAGCTATGACCCCCTGATGGAGTGCTGAATACCATGTCAGTACTTATGGACTGATATAGAGCTATCTCAATGTGGAGATGGTTCTACGTCAATTGGACCTATAGATTGCAAAGATAGAAACAGACAGACAGAAATAAATTCATTCAGCAAAACATCAAAAGAAATCCTACCACGATAAATTTTATGATATCCTATTTATTATAAGACTAATTAAATCATTGAATTAACAAAATCAAACAATTAATAATCAGTTATGACATTAAACTTTATCTACAGTGATAAATAAAACATATACCGCAGAATGAATAAGATTAATGATATGCTTGAAAAAGTGAAAGAAGTGATGTAATTAGGAATATTTATATGGAGTTTTACCCGTTTTGGAAAGCAGTTAGTGAAATTCTACAGGAGTACCCAGGAGAAAAGGTATATTAAAGAATTATAAAATGTCTTTGAATCAGCAAGTGTAGTTGAACTAATCTGATGTTTTTAAATATAGATGTTGAGAGAAAAAACACCTTTAGAGAAGTTGAAAGAAAACACGGTTTTTTCACTATAGATATATGCACTTTATGTTACTGCATTTTTCACCGGATAAGCAAAATCGAAGTACATAATTTAAAAAAATTAAACGATTCCTTTTTTTTAATATTGTTTGATAATATATATCAATTAAAAGATGTGGATATTATGTAAAGATAAGATATATTTGGAATCTATAAGTTTGATCGAATACTGAACGTAATTTACAACGATTATTCTTTATTTACTTTTTGGACAACTCTTTCTTCCCAATAGAACTTATTTTCATTTTACTTACTAATTAAAAATTATAAACAACCAATTTATGTTATATAACCGGAAAATGACGATCATTATTCGAATTAAAATATAAAATTAATAAATTAAATGCATCAATGGGAACCTTTATTTACAATAATAAGCAAAACAAAATTTACTCATGGCTAAACATTTTACGTTTAATTAAAACCGGCTTTTTAAAACTTTGATTTATACTCACAATATATTCGATCTAACCCGCCAATTATAAATTTATACAGATAACAAAATAACAAATGTTTGTACAATATCTTATTTTTCGAAAAGTCAACTAACAAACTATGATACCAACGAGAAAAATATAAAATACGGATGGAGGTACCGGGTTCGAATCGCGGCAGGAATGAGATGCCACAGTGATGTAACATAATTTGAGCACTTCTATTGGAGTGCAGAATTCATCAGCTGATCCATCTTGCATGTCAGTACTATAAAGAAATGCAATGTACAGACGGTCTATGCAAGGTGCCGATGGCGATTTCGTTGGTGACGTTAGATAGATCAAGCATGAACAAGAACATTTTTCACTAAGACTCTGTTATGTGGAAACGGATGTAGACACGCATATTTTATTCACTCTTACATTTGAAACTTGAAATTAAGAAATATCGTATCGAAATTCAAAACACTAAAATTTGATCCAATGAAATCATGTGGAATTCTTGTTTGATCAACTTCACTGTAATCTAGAAGACACCTAAACTCTAGAAGATACAGAAAGTATAAGCTCCGATTGTAGAATACCTTTGAAATTCAAAAGAAACCAGACAGATTTTAAAAGACACCAGATATAAAGTACATAATTTTAAATTGACGAAGAACGAACAAAGCTTTTTCTAGAAATTTTTCCCATTCGATAAAAAGCATAATGCTCGATTTTGGGGTCTTATTTAAAACTTTTATTTAATACTTCAACCAAAAACTAGCCTTATCCGATTGAAGTAGAAATCTTTCCATTTCGTATTGAAAGAATTCTATACCTATCAAAAAATATAAACATATTTACAAACTTGGCTTATCTTAAGATTTTTTATTTCAAACAAATTGTGGTATACATAGTTTTACCATTCTTTAATAATTACAGTAAAATTTATCGTTTGAATCACAACTAAAGACATGACTATCTTATTCTGTAACTTGTTAGATATTTTGATATTCTAAGAACGTTCGCTTATAAAAATTATCAATCGGTACGACTTTGTAACATACGATTACGATCGGTGGTGTGAATGAACACATATATGACCCCCTGTTGGAGTGCAGGATTCATGGGCCAACCCATCTTCCATGTCAGTACTATAGGCTGTCATGGAGCTATGTAATGTTTAGATGGTTCTACGTAAATCGGACCTATAGCCGTACGTATTCGATTTGGCTGTAATGGCGTAAGGTATTGACGTAAAATAAGCGAACCGCAAAAAAGTTGGAAGTGCCTCGAAACAGATTGAAAAAATAAAAAACAAACAAAATAAACAAACAAGTTTTTTATATATAACATATAATAGATAATATTTCTCTATCAAAGAAATTCTTGACGTAACATTATGAGCTTTTCCCCAAGATTTACCGACTCAATAGATTCACTGGTGTAAGGTTTATTGAATATTTAAATAAAGACTGCCATTCGAACCTACCTACTTAAATGTTTCAAAATTTGTTTTTTTGTTGACAAATTAGCCTTTGGTAATATGGGGGTTTTATAGAACAAAAACCCACACCTCTAAAGTGATACTAGAAATTAGGTATAGAGAATCTGTACATATTCTCACTTTAAAGATGACTATAGATGGTAGGGCAGATATACTTACGAAGACAAATGCATCAGACGGATCCAGTATTTTATAGCGTATCTAAGTTGGTTTTGTATTTCTTAGCCATATTTGTTTTAATAAAGGTCAGAATCAGGATTTGTCTTTCTTGTGACATTGAAGAGCGTCATTTATTTTAAACGATAAGTTTTTAACCCTCTCAACACCATAATAAAGGGGTTCTTATTAGAATTTATCCCTAATCAGCCTTACATAATACTCGTATAATCCCAGTTCAGGTATAAACTTAGCGTACAGTTTAATATCTTTAAATGAACTCCTCACACCTGCTCTATCAGATTACAATTGGGGAGTAGAGCCAAGCCTATGATAAGAGAATGATTCAGTGGTTCATTCAATTCAAACCCTCACCAACCAAATGGCGCAGTGCTTAAAGCTACGTAGTGAGAGCGGGAGGTACCGGATTGTCGAATCCCGATAAGGGTAGGATGCAAAAGGGGTCTTATTTCAATCTGTAGTGTAAACGAACACATCTATGAACAGATTTTCATGAGCTGACTCGTTGTAAGGCAAAGTTCATAGGCCGACCCATCTTTCATGTCAGGTTGGCATGGACTATGCAATGTGCAGATGATTCTACATCAAATCGGATCTATATCCGTACTTCCTCGATTTGGCAATGTAATCGCTTAAAGTAGGACGTAAATAAGCAATTAAACAATTCAAACCCTTCTCAAACATACAATTCAACCCCGTCTCAATCATTATCACCTCTAAAATTGGTATTTACAAGCTGGAGCAATCATGAAGACGAACAAATTGATTCACATTGAGTTTATTAAAGAAGCAACTCTCAGCACTTATATAATTTTACATGTTTTTTTTTTGCGTAATTCGCAATTACCTTTAAACATCGTAACTCATACCTAAAATCAAATCGAGACTATAGAACCGATTTGCGTACACCATTTGTTAATTGGAAAACTATATCCAAGCCCACCCCACTGACATAGAAGATTGGTCGATGACTTCCGTACTCGAATAAAACATCATTGTGTTCATCCACATCACCGATCGTACCAGATAATGAGAACTTTTTAACAGTGTCCATATCGGGTTTCGAACCTAGCACTTTTCTAATTGTATTGATGAAAAATGTAAACAAACTAGGTATTAATTTTCGGTTATGACACCTTTGTTTTGGTTAGGAAAAATAGTTTTTTATTTTAAATTTGATATTTTACTCGAAAAGTTATGAATTATCTACCCTATTATATAATTAGAAATTTATTATTTAAAAAATCTTAATACTAGTCACAAACAAGCCTTTAATTAATTTATAAATAAAAACAATTAACAATTAAACATCATTAAATACACAAAACTTTTGTGTAGACGTGGCATAAATATATTTCCTCTCTCCAGTCGACCCTCTAAACGAGTGAACATCTCATGTGAACATTTTGGACATCTGATTGGTTAGACTGTTCGCTAGATGTTCCAGCGCCAGACTTTTGGTTTTGCCCTTATCGGTACATTGTTAAAAGCAGCTTCAATACCAAGGAATGAAATCAAGTAGTCCTTGCGCTAACTGAGTGATTTCGTAATCGAGACTTACTCTAATGTATAAGGAGTTACAGTATGTTACAGTAAACACTGCATTGAAATCGAAATCGATTATTGTGTTAAATTGATGACATAGCACAACATTAATAGAAAATAGGTTTCTTCAAAACACTCCTAAACTATACATTTCGTTTTATACACATAGATCATTATTAAATATAAAAACTTAATTAGCTAAGTCCGATATCGTATCAGATATGATAAGAAACTATATGATATGTATGTATAGTAAGTGAATAATGTATAATTTCTCGACTTTACATATAAAGAAACATGGACAGTTACTTTAAACATGGTAATAAATTGTTTCTCCTACGTAAACTAATAAATATAACGTCATTGATTGAAATCATAATCGTGATCAAACTAATTAGAATCGCTGTTATGTATTAACTCAAGGTAAATCAAATACAATGTAGTTCAGATGTCCAAATTGTATTGTTGACACGGATATTACCACATGTGTCTCCATTCATAATCGCTTATCTCAATTTTTAGTTGTTTACTTTTAATTTCATAAATAAACACAATAAACAGGTGGATAAGTAAACCAAAATTGTAGTCGTAATTTAGAAATGTTCATCATCTAAAACACAATGCAATAATTGTTCAACAAAATTTAATTTATACATGATACACACTCATGCAAATGTAAGGCTGCTATAGTCATACTACAGTAGTTTTTTTCGTCGATATCCACCCACCTAATTAATATTATCATTATTTATGCGTACATTAAAAAATATTTGATATTATATAATTTTAGAAATTAGATGCAATACCTAAAATAGTTTTTAAATGTCGTAAACGGGTTGCTGAATCCTTTTTACTATCCTGGATTTTAAGTGTTGACTTTTTTATGTCAGTATGAGATTTTTTTGTAAACATTTTATTTTGATTTAGATGTAAGTATGTGCGACAAAAACACTTTAGAAATTTTGTTTTTATTTTTGATTATTTTTTTTACCACTTTTCACACACAAAACAAAAATAATAATACGACGACACTATAACATTATATTTTATACACATTTAATACTCAACTAATAAAAAGCTATACAAAAATATAATAATATATAGAGATTATAATTGAAACAATAAACTATATTATTTAAACTTATAATTATATTTAATAATTAATAAATATGATTTAGACATTTTATTTATTCATTTAATATTTAATTTTAAGCTTACGTCGCGAAACAGTGCGTTGAACTTGACAGACATTTTTTAACACACAAAAAAATGAAATTTCACCATAATTTTATGACAGATACGAAAAATATATACGAACTGCCTGAGGCGAGATGGTGAATTAAAACATATACAGTGCAGTGGATTTTTTGTTGAATGTTGATTGGAAAATTGAAAACAAACGCAACTGTTTATTTAAGTTGAAAGTAATCAATACTTATGATATGAATGAATACTTTATATATGAAGCTAGTTTCTTGCTGGAGAAATTCGTATAAGACATTATTTTATTGAAAGTTTAAACTGATAGGAATAGCTTTGGTAGTTGATCGTTTTAAGTCTAAATAGACAGTAAAGATTATAAATGAAAGCTTTCTAAGATCTCATTGATTTTGTCAGTAATTCATCTTCAAAGCAATTATTCTAAAGAATATTACTATAATGTCACACTGCATTGTACCAATAAGTAATTTCTTATTTGACTATGAATGAATGTTACCTTCAAACAGATTACAATTCATCTAAAGCTGATCAATTTTTATGGAATCGTCAGTGTCCTTAGACAGTTTTGATATGTATTTAAAAAAATAATTCACAATTATAACGTTTGATTATTGATGTTTATCAAAAATTCACATGCATTAACATGCAAAAATTAACAAAACCGTTTTTAACCCAGAAGCATTCATTGGACATTGTTTTACTCAGTTTGGGCTTTCACCCATACAGTTTATTATTTATGCGTTTTTGTTATGATTGTTCCAATACCAACATGACCATGGTCACTTTTAATATTAAAATCATAAAACTCTATTACAATAGCCACGGTTGTTTTTGTACTTAGGATTTAAAAGTACAAAACACAATAAAGGTGCGTGAAGTCAAATATGTGATATAGTATCGGTCTTGCACCACAGTGACCATACATTTGCTATATTGGTCACTATGCTGGTTTTGCACGAAAAGAAGTGTGAACTAAATATTCTTTAAAAATATAAATAAAATTATTTAAAGTGTTATTTTATTTTCTTTTTTAAATGTTACACATATATGGATTATATTAATTTTTTCGTAATATTGAATTGAACAAATTGTTTTCCGCGGTTTTTCGATTTAAAAAAAAAATTCTACACGAATTATAATCGTCAGTGACATCTTTGTTTCTTCACTGGAAACTTCACAATCATTTGATTACTCATATACTCAAACCATAAAGATCATGCCTGTGGCCCTATTCTGGTTTTCCCAGGGAATTGGGAATTTTTGACGTTTTTATAACAGTTGGGAATTATTTTTTCCAAAAGTGTATTCTGGCTATTGGGAAAAATATTTTGTTTGGAAAAAATAATTCCCAATTATAACAGTTTTGACGTTTATTTTTCCCTATTAAAATTGTTGGGAATTCATATTTCTTATGGTAAAATACTCATAATCATAATACTAGAGTATAAATTTAAATTTTTTTTATTATTTATTATAGGCAAAAACACTATAATAAATAATATTTGTTTTTAAATTTGGTCTTATCTGCCCTAAAATATAAAAAAATTAGCTCATTCATAAATACTTATAATCATAATAAATAAAGAATGTAGAAAATAATTCCGACCCTAAAAAATTTTTAATTGTTTTTCAAAAGCGAAAACACCTATTATTTTTTTAAATTTGTTATTCATCCGTCAATATTTAAATCATATTCAAATATAAAAACATAGCGCACCATGAAAAAAACCATTAAAAAGGTACTCTAGTGGCGAACATTTAAAACTATTTGTTTCACAGAGGGGAAATAATTCCCAGCACGCCAGAATACACTTTTGGGAATTGGGGAATAAAATATTGGGAATTATTATAGTTGGGAATTGGGAATTTTTTTTCCCAATTCCCAATTCCCAGGGAAAACCAGAATAGGGCCACTGGTATAAAATGCTTAATTTCCACCTGTAATTGTTTATGTTTGGAGACGGACCAATATCAACTACAATGGCGAGACGCATAAAAAATTTGTATAGTACTAATATTTCTCAATTTATGTCAGTTTTGTTATATACGATTCAGTCGTTAGCTACTGAAGTAAAAAGAATGGTTCCAGCTATGAACGGAGAGTTACTCGTCATGGATCACGGAATGTGGTACGGTTGGAAATGAACTAAACTGTTGCACGATAATCATGTCGACACGCCATTGTCTGTTACTACTATCATTAATTTGCCAAATATTAATTACAATATTAATATAATTGGAAAGAAAAGCAGTTCCCATTAAAAATTATAATAGGACCAGTGTTGTTTTGTTCTGCTGCGACCTGATTTATGTCAACAGGTGTGATGATCCGAAAGTTTATTAAGACTAAAAATAATTTTTGCTGTCGATAGATTGACGAACTTTGGATGTTATTTACCCAGTTTTATAGTGAAACCTAAACACACAAATGATTGGTATCATGAAGAATGTGATTTTACTAAACTGGTTTGTAGACACGACACGTCATTCATCTATATGATATTTAAGATTACAAAGACCATTCAGAAATTAGAAAAAAACATTCACAATTGTATTCTAGTAATTGAAAGACTCCTGATATTCAGAAGGATTACTTTATGGAACTGTCTTACCGATATTATTTTATCGAATGGTATGATGAAATAAAAATTTGTCCGAGGAATGAAAGGAGGTCATGTTATAGTATTATTTTTTTAAAATCTGACCCCAATTACGGTATACAACAATCCTTTGCCCATCATACATATGATACTAGCCAACATTATCTTGAAGCACTTCTATATACGAATCCATCCATCAAGATAACCTATAGTAAGTATACAGATGAATATCTAGGAATACCAAACAAATATATAAATAAAAGTAAAAATCCTTGTTTAAGCTTAACAGGCATGGCAATTTTTCCTGTGCTTTATTTTGCGCTGTCTCCAAAACATTTAATCTTATGTTTGAGTACATCCTTCATAAAAGCGAAGACTAAGATGTTCTCTTCCAATGCCTCGTCGTCGAAAGCAAATAAGCAATATTGTTGATATGGTACCGGCCTATATAATGTACTTTATAGACTCTTAATAATAATAATTAAATTAACACATTAAATGTGACAAAACTAAATGCATTATGTGGTTTTTTTGTAAAACACAAATTTCTTTTGTTTATCAATTTTTCTTAAGCCAAATATTCTTAGAAAGATAATGAGTGATTTATCTGTAACACATGTTATTGTTTGTACCACGAAGTACAAAATGACGCATTTATAAAGAGATTTCTGAGAGTATGGGACCTTGAGATCAGCAAACATGTCGTGAGGTATACCATACGCTGGTATGAGGGCAATGTAAAGTTTTAGTTTAGTTGAGTGCAAACTGCATATTCTTACAAGTCAGTCATAAATTTAAACGAGTATATTATCGTACTCAAAAATCTGGGCAAGACGAAGTTGTCCAAAGTGCTGTAATGTGAACCATGCAATACTGACCAGAATCATTAGTACATTTTTATTAATTTAATTTACTAAACATTATTTCTATTTACTATAAATGTTATTTTACGCTAATACAATAAGTCAATCAACCTTCGTAACAACCTTCTCGAACCAGTTTTCCATGCCGTCTTTAACTTCCAAAATATAATTACTATGTATGTATAATGTGGGTTATTAAATTCTGCAAATATGGAAATGACTGTAACATGTTATTTTCATATAAACAAAAATTATGAATTTCACGAGTTTGTCTTCCAAATATCAATTCTTGTGAAGCACATAATAGATTCTTAAAGATATATGCGTACGTAAATAAAACCTGATGTGTTACTTTTGTTTCTGTTGAATTGTGTATTCCATTGCAACTTGAGAATTTTCGATAACGTGTTAAACTAGAAAATTATTAACTATACGCCGATAGTATGCATATATATACGATCAGCAAATAGTTTACAGGTTTGTTAGTCCTGCTTCGATTTGTTTTATACAAAATTTTAACGTACTTGAACTTGAAAAAGTATGCTTTACAAAAAAGCATTTACACAGACAATATTTGCAAAATTATCTGGAAATTTTAATGTAGAATAATAGAAAAACCCGTATATTATTTTTAAGGGAATGATTAAGGCATTCCAAACGTATACAGACATTTTATCAGACTGTGCGATGAACAAGGTCGGCCTCGAAACTAAACTAAAGATCATATGTTAGCATCAATATTAAAAACACTAAAAATAGAAGAAACAAAACTTGTTCAATAACTTAATATAATGTTAGATTAGCAATTATGGCAGTTGAAAAACTTAAGCAAATACATACTTATTTCAATATCAAATGCATACCGCTTGCAATCCGCGATCCAATCCAAAACTAGTTAGAGCACACTAATTTTTATTAATCTCAGTATTCAACATATGACTTCATGTTTATTTATTTTTTGTAGTTTTCAATTCTGTTATACACAAAATCCAGTTTGTTGAGTCTTCATTTAAACAGCTTTTGCAATACATATAATAATATTTTTAGTCTCAACTTATCTACAGATTAGAGCTGATCAGTCGAAGAAGTTTAAATTTTTAATAATTAAAATGTTGAAAGCAATTTTAATACACAGTTGTGTTTGTTGTTTTATTATATTTGTGTTTGGCCAAACCCAATCAAACGATGCTGGATTCGCTTTTCCCGAAGTGAATGTACATTTCGAATTAGACGATAAGAAAAAGAATGCAGATGTAAGTTTAGAGTGTTTGATAATTAAAAGTTCGGTTGTTGTTTAATTTAACAGAACATGCATTTACCAATTTTTATTTTGAAAAATAATAATTTAATCGCCGCAAAATTATTATCGCTCGCACGGGGTCAGGTCAATGGTGGTGTCTAACATTGGCTTACAAAATCCGATAATACAATAAAAGTTAATATAATATGTATATTTATAGTTCCTTTATAATATAAGTATTTCACACAAAATTGTATGATTTTTACAAGGCCATCAATGTATTACGTAAAAAAAAACACCGGAACCGATCGATTCAGCTTTTTATATAGTTTTAGTAGCGTATAGGCGCTAATCAAAAATATCACCAAAATTAATTTATTACATTACTAATTAATTACAACGTAAAAGTAGTGAAAGTGGTGTGGGGAGAAAGTAATTCGCGAATATTAGTGATCAAGTGGCCTTAAATTTAAAAACAAAAACGTAATCATAATTGGAGCAGGTATCCGGTTCAGGAATTAAAATTGCAATTTGTTTATAATAACAGAGAAGATGTATGCCAAAGTGAGTCTGAAAACGAAGTCGTTTATGAAGTCCACAATTCTGACATACGTCCAAATGTGCCTACTTCATATACCTTTTCTATTTTTGTGTGATTTTTAAAATATTTAGTCTAAGCTGAAAAGTCATTGACATTGTTTTTCTGACCATTAAGTCTACCTAAATACACCTTAACATTTTTCACTCTCAATCCATTTTGTAACACTAACCGCTAGGCGGTCTTTTACTGTATGTACCAATTTTCGATTCTAAATTCGTTAAAAAAATATATAAATTTTGGTTAATCACCTCGTCTCAAAATTGAAAAATGTAAAATACATTAAATCTTAAAATAATAAAGCTTGTGTTTGTCTTAATATAAGTGTCTTGTACTCACATCATTTAAGAATCAATCACTGTAGATGGTATTGATAATTGAGAATATAAAAACAAATAATATTGTGTGTTCGATGTTGTTTATGTATTCTTATTTTCATTTCTTATTTTTACATTCTGTTTTGGACATGACGAGCTCATAACTCTTTTACTGTTTCCTTCTAACATCATACCTTTTGAGATGGTAGGTCATCTGTACATTGCATTGATCCACGCCAACCTATAAAAATAACATGAAAGTTGGATCGGCCCATATGTTCTGCCTTTCAGTATTAGGTGTGTACATTAATAACCCTTATTGTTTCAAATTTAAAAAGGCTCCTACTTACCAATAGATTGCCGATTACTGATATATAATGTTTAGACATGTATACAAATAAGTTCTTTACACATTTATGATAATTTACAGTTATAAGTAAATATCTAATTAAAACAAAACAATATGTGAAATACCAAGTAGGTGAACCAAACTGTACTATTGCCTTGTTTTCATGAATGTAATTAATTGCCAGGAATCGAACGTGGAATCAATAAGTTGTTTCCTTATTAAGTGATTAATTTGTTTTTCTATTTTCAGAACAGAATACCCATCTACCATCCTACACAATGCAAAGAAAACGAATTGTACTATCCAGGCGATCAAAAAGATGATTGGATCTGTGATTGTGTACCAGGCCATGTATATTATCCGCCTGAAGATAAATGTTTTCCCGTCTTCGAACAAGGACCATGCCAATATGGAGAATATATAATATTACCACGAGGTAAAAATATTCCCGAATGTGTTGCAAATCCATGCCGAAGCCCTAGAAGAGTGTTATTCCAGCAACAATGCCATGAATTATTTAAAGCTGGCCCATGTCCATCACCCGAATTATCGTATGTGGTCGGTGTCAATATCACAACATTAAACATTGAATGTATCAAACAATCACCACAACTAACTACCCGTTTCGATGAGTATGATATGCCATTGCCCAAACCAATTGGATTATGTGCTAAAGGAACGAGGCGTGTATTAAATGGTACATGTGTGCCAACAACAGATTTATATAATTTACCCGAATAAATCATTATAAATAAAAAAAATATTTATAATTATTTTAATTTTTATACAATTAAAGTTTATTTTTTACTAAGAACAAATTACTTTTTAATTGGTTCCGTTGTTTCGACATCATCTTCATCGGGAATTTCTAGTCCATCGGTGGTACTATCCTCTGAAGTTTCCATTTTTAACAGTGTACTCTCCATCGAGCTTAAAAATGAACATTCTCGATATTCAGGCCAGTTAATGAACGTATTAAACAACGTAAACATTTGACCCGGTGAAAGATCCCCGAATTCCGTAAAAATATTTATATTCGGATAGAAATCGGACTTTGTGATAATTGAACTAGGTATTGTATGTTTTGGTAGTAAAGTATTATTTGCTATTTTTTGTGCGATTGGTTTCGCATGAATCAATTGTGTGATTAACCGTGGACCACAACCAGGTATCCATCGTTCCAAGGCTGGAATTATACGAAGTTTTCTACTTATACAATGCTGTTTGATAAAATACCATAAAGCTGGCATATTTTGAGGATCACATAATTCAAATAGATTCTTTCTTGGCGTCATCCGGACTAAATACAAATATTCGGGATCAATACTCGTTACTCGTCGTAGTTTCATATTTTTCTTTAAATTATATTCCTGCTGCCAAGGAAAAAAGTGTTCCCGTGGCAATCGTGTAATAAACTCATATTCGAACATGATTTGAAATAACATTGTCAAACCTCTATAAAATAAGTATCCCAGTTCATTGGTGCATGTTAAATGCTAAAACAAAATTAAACGGTTTGTTAGTTTGACTGATGGTTAAAAAATTAGATTTCTTACTATATATAACGGGGGCGGCAATATAAAAAAAAACTCCGGTCGACCCAAAGATATCAAACCGGATTGAAATACAATTGAGTTAATCAAATGCTTGATTAAGTTGATGGAGCCTACATTTGCGATAACATGCACGTTCGGATCTGAAAATTAAAATGAGATCTATAATATATTTTTGTTCTACTATGATGTTAAGTATAATTACCATCGTTCCATCCCGATTTAGGTATACCTTGTAAAAAATCATTAACCCGCGTACCATTATCAATTTTATCTTGGTACGATAACTTCCACAAACCAATAAAATCCCCTTTGCGCAACACAATATGATTATGATGTTTCTGTCCCAATTCTTGAAGTATTTTAATAAAATGATCAAACGTTTCGTACAGTATAAGTTTATCGATTTTATTTGAATGCTTCAATAATTGATTCGTTACTATTCCTATGCCAGGATTAACCTCAATTAAAAATTTCTTCTGTGTAGCACCACCAACTCGATTGTTAAACAAATACTTATGGAGTCTATTTACAATGAGTTTACCAGTCTCATCATCAATCAAATAAAAAGATTCAGGTGATTTTAATTTCTTTTTCAGAATTTTTTCCGGCATCAAATGCATTAATTCGAATTTATCGTGTTCGCTGAAATAATTTCGAACGTCTTTCGAAACGGTGAATTCCTTCTCTTTAACATTTTTATTTGGTTTCACTACTGTCGCATAGTTTAAAAAATTATAGTGTTGTAGAAATCTATTAAGTATTCGATAGTTTATTCGATTTATATTCATATTTAATTCAAAATTTGTTTTAAGAAAATGTAGTTTTAACAACAAAACAAAACGCAACATATGCTTTTGACATTAGCTAATGTAAATAAATATATTTTCGATGTTTTTGATTATGCCCCCAAAGCCGACTGTACACACATACTACAGTCGGCTTTGCATGCCCCTGATTTTATTAGAAAATAGTGTTCCTATTAATTCATAGAGGGCCAATATTTATTTTGTTGTGGTTTAATTTGACAGATCGGTTTGTTAGAGTTTATTGTGAAATTAATTTGTTTTATGAAATAATCATGTCGCAAAATAAAAATCGGCGACAATTTAAAAAACCATTCAATAAAAGCTATAATAATAAATTACGCGAGGACGTAGAAATTGATGAAACAAATCCTGTGATAATCGCATTCCGGCAAATCTCATTAGAGCTCGACGACAAGCACGATCGATATGAACGAATTGTTAAGTTAAGCCGTGATATTACGATCGAAAGTAAGCGCATTATATTCTTATTGCACACTGTGGATATCAAGTAAGTGATGATTCGATATTTTGTTTACCGGTTTTGAGTAATCCGTGAATTATTTTAAAAGGAAAGACAACGAGAAGAAATTGTTGGGCGACGCTAAGCAACGGCTTGATGGACTATGTGCGAATAACTTTAAACTTATTGCATTGGAATTGAAAGGATTAGATCCGTATCAGTATGCCCGAGCATTTTCAGCTGGACTACAAGAATTTATCGAAGCATACTCGTTCTACGAATACATCAGCGGTATAAATTTATCGTCTTGGGATGCAATTGGCAAGAGTTTGACGTACAAAGAGAGCGACGAAAGTGACGCAGAAATTAAATGTCTAGTTCAGCCAATTGAATTTATGCTAGGATTAGCCGATACAACTGGAGAAGTGATGAGACGTGGCATAAATGCATTGGGGACGGGGAACACGACAATATGTTTTGAATCAAGTCAGTTTCTGCAGCAATTGTACACAGGTTACTTGAAAATAGCGGGATCCGCTTATAGCAAGGACATGTCCCGTAAAATAACCACATTGCGTCAAAGTCTATTAAAGACCGAAATGGTATGCTACAACATTAAAGTTAGAGGTGTAGAGGCAGCCGTTTGGGGTTCGGAGAATACAACCAACATCACCGAACTCAACGAAGACGAGGATGAAGGCTTTTATTGAAACTAAAACATTTTTTAATATTTTTTATAATTATTTCTTTTAGAAATCATAATTTAGTAAAATAATATTGATTAATGATATTTTATTCGTTTTAATTTTTAATAAAATAGAAAACAACAAATTTTTCAACGAAAAGTAAACGAACAATTTTTTTATAATCTTTAACAATTTTTTTTTGTTTTTTAATTTTTAATAATTTAAAAGTTTTAATTAACCGTTTTCTTGAGAAACTTGACTCAATGATTAGTTTGAATCAAATCTTTTTTGTAATTTTAATTAGTTTCTAAGAAAATATAGAATTTATTCTTTTGTTTAGTGATGTGTATCTGTAGATCTTAAACAGCATCAGGAAGATTTAAAATTTCCTCAACGTACTCCGCAACATTGGTTTCTTTAGTGGCGTGTTGTGTTAAAAATATGTGATTTAAAAGTTGATCGTAATTTGGACGATCTGTAAAATTTTTTTGAAGGCAAACCGTAATGAAATCACAAAAATCTGCTGAAAATACTCCGGGTTGTATGCGTGGCGGATCATCTTTTACAACCTAGAAAATATATAAGTTTTGAAATAAAATTGCTGCAATTATAAACATGATTCTAGACTATAAGATGGAGCGCAGCTGTAGCAGAACACAATCTCTGTGGCCCTATTCTGGTTTTCCCAGGGAATTGGGAATTTTTGACGTTTTTATAACAGTTGCGAATTATTTTTTCCAAAAGTGTATTCTGGCTATTGGGAAAAAAATTTCGGTTGGAAAAAATAATTCCCAATTATAACAGTTTTTACGTTTATTTTTCTCCCAATTCCCAGGGAAAACCAGAACAGGGCCACTGGTGTGGGTTTAAATAAAGGTTGTTTTTTATAACAATCATCTAAAATCCCAGGTCACTTATGATGGAATTTCGCTAGCAGAATCTAAGAAAAATCGATATTTTACAAGTACAAAATATCAAGATTCGAATTTGTATTATGTTTAGGCACAAAAACTACGGGGAAGAAATCACAGCTAACGAAGACCATCAACGGAATCACAACAAGTTCCAACTGAAAAACACTACTTTTAATTAAAATAATCTCTTTAAAAGTTAAGCGGATCCGAAAGGCACAACCTTCAGGCTCTTGGATATATCACTGTCGATATTGCATCAGTTTTCTGCAGAATTCATGAATCCGTGGATTTACGTGTTGTAAGAATTTTTCAATGTAACATCTTTCATTCTTGTCAAAGCTTCCTTGTTGGTTCCAATGAGGGTTTTGACAACTCTAATGGTGCTAATACTAGCAAAATGTTTTTACGGTATGTATATAGGTAGAAGACAACTTTAAACGATTAAAGGAAAATTAACTATAATTTATGGTTTCCAACCGTATTATGAGTTTCAAAAAAATTTTCACTTCTACGATGATATTAATTGGAAAGATGATGTGTCGTTAGTTATTATGGTTCCAGGTACACGGAGAGATTATTACAAGATTTATCATATTAATTTAAAGAGATCGATAAACCTACGACCGATACATTTCAGAGTAAAAATATTTCAATTTTTGAATTTATTTAAATAATAGCAGTTGGCTGTAGTTTAAATGGATTTGTCATACATTGTCCTATTATTATCACACAAATAATACGAAGGAATAATGAGAAGACGCTAGTAAACGTAGATATGAGAAGTTGTCGTTGTAGATAGCTACGTACAAAGAACTATTTTACTTAAAGAATCAAATGAAGGAGTTAAAAAGCAATGTAATTATTCTTAAATAAACAAGTTAAATGGTATGCTATTATTTGGAAATATACTATGTATATCAGAAGATTTTCATAATGGTTTCGAACGTTTTCACAAAACCGAAAAACAATTCAAGGAATTTTGTCAAGTTTAATGTGACTGTGTTAATTGTAGTACAGAACTTGCCTTCGTTCCTTACCGCTTTGTCTATTAACTTGCATAGCTCATAGGCAAAGGTGTAAGGAATGCAATTTTTGTTGCAATTACAAATCGTGTGAACTTAGCCACATTGATCATGAAAAATAAGCCTAACGTATCAATTAATAGTTCTTCAAATGCCTTTTTTTTATTCAAATAGAACACTTACTTGTTTTAGTTGTTCAAATGGTGATCCCCATGTTGCATACGGGAATTTTCCAGTTGCCATTTCAATCATACTTATGCCTAGTGACCAAACATCAGAACGTATATCATATTGTCCTGTATTGCCTGATGGATCAATACGTTCTGGTGCCATATATGGTTTACAACCAGCATCAACAGTCTTTGCTACAGAATCAACTAAATAACCCGAAATCCCAAAATCACACATTTTTACTTCACCTTTTCGATTAATTAATATATTGGAGGGTTTAACATCTCGATGAATTACTTTTAATTCACCGTGCAGATAGTGTAAAGCATTTACAACAGCTATTGCAATCTAGAACGAAACGAAACAGAAATTTATGAAAAATGCTTTCTAATTTTAACGGTAAGCCATTATACTTTTCCCAATATATCCTCGGGTATAGTACGATTATTTTTAAAAACTTTTGTATAAAATTTATCAAGACTTGTGTCCATAACTTCCATACAAATCCAAACGTCACCTTCACGAAATAGAGCACCATAAAAATGTACCGTGTACTGGCATTCACTCGAGCGCATCGATATATCCAAATCCATTAGAAGACGTTTCTGTTCTTGTGTATTAACTGTGGCTGTAATTCGTTTCACGGCCATAATTGTATTAGTTTGTCTATGTTTCATTTTTTCGACGACGCCATATGCTCCACGGCCTAGATCACAGATTTTCTCTAAATCATCTGCTTCAACAACAAATGTTTTATCCCCGATTGTAATTGTTGTACGGCTATCTAAATTGTGAGGCGGTGTTCTAATCATATAATAAATTTAATAATTAACAACTTTAGGACGAATAATAAAACAACAATCCTTACAGTGGCGCAGGTTTTGATTCCGCAATCGGGATTTTTAGGTTAGTAGCTTTTCGACGGTTCATTTTTTACTTATCTAATTATCTCTTCTCTATATTATTTATATTTAACTTTATAAATCGCTTATTTGATAATATTTTATGAAAATTTTAACAATAAATAGTAAATATTACAAAAATAAGAAAATTTTTCTTTTCTAAAACTTTGTTATGAAATCATAGTAAATATTACAAAAAAAAAGAAAAATTTAATTAAATGAAACGCGTTTAAATTATTTGATTCATTCAAATCAAATTTAATTTATTTATTATAAATATTTGTATTGTAATTTACTAAATGCTGGTTTTCTTTTATGTACAAAAAAATAGAAAAAAAATTATTTAATCAAAACTTCATTTTATTTAATATTTTATATGCAAATTTTAGTTAGTGCAAAGAACGAAAGCAAAGTAGAATCTTGTCAAACAATTTTGGTAGCAGTTGTTTAACAGTGTAGTTTTGAGTGCTTGACGTAGCGCGATTCTAGTTCTCTATTCTTATCGAATTAAAATTATATACATATCAATAACTATACATCAATAAATCTATAACCACCTGTCCTTGTGCAAAACTCATGGAAGGAGTTTTTCACTCCAACGCTGGTTTCCAATGTATTTTATCGGGTTTTCATGGGAATACAACAATTTTATATTTTAATAGGAACGCACCCTTGAACGTTTTTCAACTAAAAACGTTGCGTTGTCCAAACGAAAGTCAAAGTTAACCTTTTTATCGTGATTAAGTTCTCACAACGTTTGGAAAATTATTCAAAATTTCTATGTACCACAACTCATTGATCACACTTATTAGACGAATACTCTAATTTTCGGTGTTAATAATTGTCCCATCAGACTATAGAACATAAATTTGAGTAAAATTGAACACAATTGGATGTTCTTGTGCCACTGAGACGAATTACCGGTCACATATCGCAGTCGTAATTGCTTCATTTCAAAATGACCCAAATCAGTTAACAAACCACATTGGCAAATTTTGCTTAAAGGTCATGGCTTACAACATCAAATTTAATCAAAAACTGAAACCTCTAGATTATTTGAAAATCCTGAATTTTTGGAGCTTATTTTTGGTTTTATGATTTTGTCAATATATTCGTTATTGAATATGGACAAATTTCCAGAAAGTGACCTTGGTGTGGATTTTATGCCGGACATTGATTGGACTATTTTTCATCGTATATACATTCATTATCCTACTATTTTGGAAGAAAATGTTTTGTCTAAAATTGAATGGATATCAGTGATATGTGATTTCAACAACGGTGTGCCACAAATAATATATTGAATGAGAAGATTCATAACCATGTAATCTCCAGAAATAGTGAGGTGGAATTGACATCTCGCTCATGCGGTTTAACACCTTTGTGCCATTTTACATTGGCACTCTCGCGTCACTTTCGCTTTTTCGTGCAGCAGAGTTTTTTTTTCATATTTGTCTATGAGTGTGTGGAAAATATTTCATTATCAATGAATACTTGGTCGAGCGAACATCATATAACCAAATGAAGAAAAAAAAATTTTAGCACGATTTTGTTTTTCATTTTTACAGGAACATGTATATTTTTTATATAATATTATTTAATATATCATATATGTAGTTATATATTTTCATCATTCCGGCGTTTTTACCATTTTTAGAAACGTCATCAATATATGTATAATATTTTATTATTAATTAAAAAATATTATAAAAAATCAATGAATTCCATTACAATAATAAATAAATAAATTACAATTTATATAAATTAATATAAAAATAAATTACAATTTATCAAACTAACATACAAAAATTATATTTTTTACGAATCAATATATTTTATATTTATTTTCTGTAAAAAAATCGTCATCTGTAATAAATTTCCTCATCTGTAAAACAAAAATCGTCATAAATAACCATATTTTTCTATTTCATCTGCACTCTTCAAAATGCAAAATGAAAATGTTGAGTCGAAAACAATAAAAAAATTTTGAACCTCATAAAATATTTTTATTGCTTTTTATATGTATTGTGCGAAGCTCACAAGAGTGCAAAATAATTTTTGTCGAAAGTTGTGCGTCAAGAAATCCCCACTCCAAAATTAGTTTATAGACAAAAGAAGAAAGAGACGAGGAAAAAACCGGTTTGAGTCACACGCAAGAGTGCCAGTGTAAAATGGCACAATCTATTTATATGGTGTTGATCGTCGTTGGTTTATGTCAACAACGTAGGAGCAGTGGCCCTATTCTGGTTTTCCCTGGGAATTGGGAATTGGGAAAAAAAATTTCCCAATTCCCAACTATAATAATTCCCAATAATTTATTCCCCAATTCCCAAAAGTGTATTCTGGCGTGCTGGGAATTATTTCCCCTCTGTGAAAGAAATAGTTTTAAATGTTCGCCACTAGAGTACCTTTTTAATGGTTTTTTCATGGTGCGTTATGTTAATATTTGAATATGATTTAAATATTGATGGATGAATAACAAAAAAAAATGGGTGTTTTCGCTTTTGAAAAACAAAAAACTGTTTAGGGTCGGAATTATTTTCTATGAGTATTTATGAATCAGCTAATTTTTTTTATATTTTAGGGCAGATAAGACCAAATTTTAAAAAATAGGTGTTTTTGCTTATAAGAAATAACAAAAAAATTTAAATTTATACTCTAGTATTATGATTATGAGTATTTTACCATAAGAAATATGAATTCCCAACAATTTTAATAGGGAAAAATAAACGTCAAAACTGTTATAATTGGGAATTATTTTTTCCAAACAAAATATTTTTCCCAATAGCCAGAATACACTTTTGGAAAAAATAATTCCCAACTGTTATAAAAACGTCAAAAATTCCCAATTCCCAATTCCCTGGGAAAACCAGAATAGGGCCACAGGTCACGAATAATATAGAATGCGAAATTACCAACGTACCGGCCAGTATTTGTTAAAGAGTAATGGAAAATTGGCTCTAAAGAATCAACAGCAGTGGTCATATAAACGAGATCGAATTCCATAGTTACATGGAAATTACAGCTAAAATTATTCTGTCTTTTACAAATCACTTAAAAGGAAATAAGTATCTTTTTCCATAAAACTTAACGAATTTATGATGCGCGGCAATCATTATTTCGTTAAATGAAATATTTGGTTAACAACGAAATATGAATGAACTAAACGTTTTTGTTTTCAAAAATCATATTAATAGTTGTTTTAAAGTAATTTTGGAATAAATAAATATAATAATTTTGTTGATTAAGTAAAAAAACAAATAATTTATATGATAATATTATTGTTTGCAATACGGAAATTTTAGTTTTCGTTAACTTACTAATGTTTTCGTTCTCTAATAATCTTTTCCATGTTCGGGTCACTGTTTTGTACGATTTCAGTTATAATATTATAAGTCATTTTGGGCTTTATTTAAATAAATTTTGTGTTTAAGTCCTTATTGAAAAGCTCCTTAAGTAAATTATTAAATGGCTATTTCATGAACTAATTAACATGAAATTTTTTCAAAATGCTAAATATAAATATACTCCGGTTTTCACATTTTCTTGTGAATGTAAACAGTCTATTGACAGTTTTTCAATCGTATATTCACAAGTATTCTAAATTTGCACATACCAATTCGTATTCACCGACATTTATTTGATTACACCGAAAGAAATTATCAGTGGCCCTATTCTGGTTTTCCCTGGGAATTGGGAATTGGGAAAAAAAAATTCCCAATTCCCAACTATAATAATTCCCAATATTTTATTCCCCAATTCCCGAAAGTGTATTCTGGCGTGCTGGGAATTATTTCCCCTCTGTGAAACAAATAGTTTTAAATGTTCGCCACTAGAGTACCTTTTTAATGGTTTTTTTCATGGTGCGCTATGTTATTATATTTGAATATGATTTAAATATTGACGGATGAATAACAAATTTAAAAAAAAATAGGTGTTTTTGAAAAACAATTAAAAATTTTTTAGGGTCGGAATTATTTTCTACATTCACTATTTATTATGATTATTAGTATTTATGAATGAGCTAATTTTTTTTATATATTAGGGCAGATAAGACCAAATTTATAAAAATAGGTGTTTTTGCTTATAAGAAATAATAAAAAAAATTTAAATTTATACTCTAGTATTATAATTATGAGTATTTTACCATAAGAAATATGAATTCCCAACAATTTTAATAGGGAAAAATAAACGTCAAAACTGTTATAATTGGGAATTATTTTTTCCAAACCAAATATTTTTCCCAATAGCCAGAATACACTTTTGGAAAAAATAATTCCCAACTGTTATAAAAACGTCAAAAATTCCCAATTCCCAATTCCCTGGGAAAACCAGAATAGGGCCACAGGAGAGTAAAATGTTAGTTATACATTTTTTTTTTGATAAATATTGGTACGAGGACAATAACAAAAGTTCGCTTAGTTGACCAGCAAAAAAACAAAAAAATCTCGGTATTTATATTTAATCTACGTCTTCTTTTATCTTCTCTACAAAATTGCCATTGATTTCAAGATCCATTGATCTTAACCGTGTAGATTCGCTTCTTAAAACAGTCTTTACAATCTTGCTTATCAAGTCAAGCATTGAAAACACATAAGTTCTGAAATTTGTTATAATTTTTGAAAATAACCAGAAATCACAAAGTACTAGATCCGGGGAATATGTTCATAGTCGTATTTCTTCAATGTCAGAGATCGCAATGAATCCACTCATTAACTTAGCAGCGTGAGCTGGTGCTTTGTAATGCTGTTAAAAGTAGCGCCGCTAATCATCTTTCTTTCGTTTTCCCAAGAAAATTTTGAAAACTTTGAAATTTTGCAGTTATCGTCTGATCGTTTTCCAGGTAAATATCAGCTACAATTTGAAGTAAACTGACATTACTTTTGTTGCTTAGTTTTTACGGGTGGGTTTGCTCCTGTTTGGTTTCCGGATAGTTCCTATATAACCAAAAACAAATTTATATATATATATATATATATATATATATATATATATATATATATATATATATATATATATATATATATATATATATATATATATATATATATATATATATATATATATATATATAAGGTTTCGTGACTTTGCAACAGTAGACAATTCCCTTCCAATTTCACCATAATAGACAATTCCCTTCCAATTTCACCAAACAACAATATTATATAACTATAGTTAATTATAAATATACCATGCTTTGATGGTTCGATTTCTTTGCGTTTCAACACCATTTCACTGATATCAATTCGGTTCATCATAGTTCTTTGAAGCCTGCTTCAAAGGATTCGAATTCGAAACTATCATGTTGTTCGTGATTACTGCCCCCGCTATTTCCTGATAGCTTGCGTGTCGGTCTTACTCAACCAATTGCAAAATGTCATCGACTGTTTTGGTGACTGGCCGAGCGATGTGGGTCTTTGACATCCAAAATTCCAATTCACAAATTTTTCTTAATGTTTTTGTAATCAAAAATAATATATCAATTTATATATTTTTTATATATTTAAATTAACAAAATTATTATCCAGTGAGTGAGATTTAACGGTGAATTTTGATAAGGGTCGAGGGCGGCACTTAGCGGTAATCTTGAATGACCACAGGCACAGAAAATAATAACATATACAGAAGGAAACCTACGAATCAAAAATCGTCGTTAGTTTGGGGTTATCTCAGAAAATAAAAGAATAAAAATTTAAAAAAAAAAGTTTACACTCTCGAAATAGCAAAAAAAAGCAGACGCCATACAGCATATATCGATGTTTTCACGATATGTGTGACGGAGGCGTTAATCATTCTGGAGGGCATAATACGTTATAATCTCATTGATACATTGTACATTTAATTAAAATAGTGGTGGAGCTTATGTCTAATGTACTATACCGAGCATTTACTGCCGAACTATTTAATTCTTTAACGTCTGTATCATTGTAATGTATTTCTAAAATGAAAATGTTTGCCATTAAAATGAAACACGATGCTTTATACATGTACATATATTATATATTTTTTTATTCAGTTATACTTTTTACATATCTAAAGTTAAAAGTATGCACAACAATGGTAATGATCGGTGAGAACCAACGATGAACCATTGTTGTTAATAATCGTTTATGATAGCCAAAAAAAGATATCCATTAATATTGAAAATCATATCATTTCCAAAAACAATAGCTAACGGCTTGTTTTGTAACGTTTTGTTAATTCGTAATGCATGTGTATTTCTCTCTTAATATGCGTTAACACATGAGGCAATTCACATTAGTGGCATCAGAGGTTAATATTAAAGGTTAATCAGAATTAAAATGCATCAAAACGTTATCATTTGTTTTTTGATCGCAATCATTTCTTTTTTGATCAGATCAACTTCTTTCTGGTTACTTCTTTCTGGTCCGATTCCAATTAAAAATACTTTTATTTTGCTTTTATAATTCAAATTATTTAAATAATTCACTAATCCGACAAATGAGCTATAACGTCTGATATAATTTTTGCTATATACTGGAAAATTCGAAACCGCATTGTTTCTATACTTCTTGTGAAACTTTTGTACAATGCTTCCAAATATAAACTTTTCCTTGTTCAACCTTAAGTTTTTTAATAAAAGAAAAACTTCTATAGTTAAGTCAAATTTCATTATTTCACGCAGAAATAATTATGTATATCGTTCAAAAAATGAACTGCATTATCCGTTCCTAATGAATTCTTTGAAATATTTCTCTGGAAAATGCCAGTGATAGTTTTAATCCCAAAAGGAAGTTTATGCATTCCATGTATGGTTCTTAAACTTCATTAATACATACTTCTTATCTATGAAATATCATAATTATTCGAATCTATGTTTCTGTTACGCTATGTAATTTACTATTCGAATCATTGAATCACGTTGGCAGAATGGTCTTTAAAATAACACTTCTGAATAATGTACTGTTAAATCTTGTTATAACAAACAGCCGTCGTTAAATTTTGTTATAAATATATGCTATATGCGATTCTTCGCTTATAACAAACTCAAACGTCTTAGCCGGATTTTCAATATGAATGATAATCTTTAAAATAAATTTTCCAATTTAAAATTTCACACGATATTTTGAGCTTAAACTTTAGCAATGCGGGTTTACATTTCATCCAGATATCTTGTATGTTCGATATAAAGTATTAGACTGTTTGACAACTATAAAATGAACCTCCGGGGGACAGAACATGACGTAATGTTAAAAAATAACTTTGTTAAATGTTGTAATACTGAAACCGGCCAGTATAAATTTCATCAGCACACATAAAAAGATAAAATATGTTTATGGTCGTTAGGCCTTAACTAGTTCAACCGCATATATATGGTATTGTTAATGTTACCTTAACCAACCACTATTAGATGGAATTTTTTGGACATTGAATTTTTCATCGGTACAAGTCTTAAATAACAATGTTAATATACATTTTAGAACCATAATGCCTGCATATAGTCCAATGCATAGTTGCGGCAATATTAGCTACTTAATTTCTAACAATTTAATTTATTTCACTCGAAGATTACAATGATACTGTACTTCAACGCTTAAAATAGTGTATCATACAGTTTTTTTGTCTACTTACTAAAGTATTCTGTATATTGGCTAACAATATTCTTCTAAAGATCAAAAGCAGCATGTTCAGAAAATATGGCATAATTGACCAAGTTTTGCAGACAACTATACTTCTTAGTTCTTACTCGTAAAATCTTTACATTTAATTCTATACCTGCGTATGTCAGTTTTTAATCTCAAGATACGTTTCCACATATTGAGAACAATAGATGAACATTGAAGCTAATCTTTGATTCACGATTTGTAATATTTGCACGCTGTATTATGCTTGGCAAATAATTAGATAATTCTCGAACCTTGCTGCATTCATCTCAGGACATCTACCTATGGATTTCTCTTGCACAATTCTCTGGACATATATAACTATGTGCTCTGGTGACTCAAACACCAATTCCATTGTTTATTAAAAAATATGTTAGCTTCATCTAAATTAAGGCACACACACCGTTAACAATGGAAGTAAATATATATATATATATATATATTTGTTTAAATGTAACAGTGGGAAATATAACTTAGTCAATGTTTAGAAATTGTAAATTTACCTTAATTGAAGGCATACTAAGAAATTGGGATGCAACTAATTAATGCGTTTGAAATAAAACCACCTCGTCTGCAAAGTATTGATCCGTTTATGACTAAAATTCTCTAGTCTTTTGAAATCGATAGCTTCATTGTTTTTTTAGAATAGCATATATTTGTAATCACACATTTTTATTTTTTATTAATAGCGATCATGAATGTTATAACGAAATAGAATCGGTAATCCTACATAGTGTGTTGCGGGTACCTCCGTCCTAGTTAAAAAACAAAATCATACTGTATGTACATTTTTGCTTTGGTTGGGTCATTTATGTAAAATAATCTTTGCTAGAACTAAAATTTAGAATGGAGACGTCTAATAGCAATAATTTAAATGGCTGTTAATAAAAATGACAAATAAACTATCATATACGTTCAACTTGTAAGAAAATAATAAGAAAAAGGAAAACACGTCCGAAGTTTCTAAAATAAAATACAACGAATATATGGATATTTCAGCTCAATTGGGAACTGCATTTTCTTAAAATTATATAGGAAATAAACAAAGCAGAACTTTACATAATCTATATAGAAATAAAAATCTTAATAAAAACATGTTTCTAATATTTTAATGGTTGATTTTAATATTTATTTTTCATATAAGTAATTTTACCTAAAATACAGTAAATATTTTGTTTAAAAGATCTGTCCATGAATTTTATACCTTTCCAAGATAATGACGCTGCACTAGGTAGAATGTTTATTCTTCAACTAATTTCATTTCTTTATAAAAAAAATATTTATAAGCAAAATTATGTTTAACTATTGTAATAGTGTTTATGAACTAAAATCTAAATACATTCTTTTGTAATTTTTTGTTTCAGATTTTGAAGGTAAAAATTAGACAACTTATATGTATATTCAATTTTTGTAATTTTTTTTTATAAATATTTCTTAAGATTCTATTTATTTTGCATTTATCTTTCTTTAGCGCTTTTAAATTGTTGTAAATTTTTTTAATATTTTAATTTTGTAAAAGTAATTTCGGTATTTTATCCATACATATATTTATATTGTATTATAATTCGATTTTTTATTTTGGATTGCCTTTTAGTAATTATGTTTAAAAAAAATTTGTGAACTCCAAAAAAAAGAAAAAAATATTAAAATAAATTACAACACATAAAAGTTCTTAAATTATATTTATTACAACTTAAGTTAGGTTTAACATTAAAAAAAAACTCCTTTACATAAATTTAATTTCGGCCACCAGTTTGCTGTTGATATACCTCAATTGTATCTCCTTCTTCCATTTCCAATGATGTTGGTGTGTCGTTTTCATTAATAGGTTGACCATCAAAACGAAAGCGGACAACTTGCATTGATAAACCCTGTGTGTTAAAAGATAATAATATAAAGAATGTTTAGGCAAAATAAAATTATACTTACGGCTCGATCACAATAAGCATTCATTAGTTTTCGCAAGGGTGTATGTTTTTTAATTTTAAATTGTACCACTGCATTGTCTTGTCCTAATACTTTCAAGTTAATGTGCTCAGATTCGGTTCCCTTTGAGTCCTGGAATAGTAAACAGATTCTGTTCAAAAAAATAAAAGCTATTTCTAAGCCTACCGTGCAAAAACATATTAATTTACTCGATGAAACTAATAACATCTTAAAATTATTTAAGACACATGTTACGAATTTATTTTATTTTTTATACAACAGATGTATTGGCAATTGGCATTATGATCAACTAAGTTTAATTTAGTACTGTCATTACGTGTTTTTTCATAAGTGAGTAGACAATTTCAAAACGAACTGGAAAATATTTTGTATCTACTGTATTTAATTTTACTTATCACTCCATGTGACGCTTTGTCACCCACTTTTTTAAATGACAAATAATCTCTTTGAAGTGAAATAATTAAGTTTTTTTTAAATTTACTAATTTTTATTATACATATGATTATCATAAAATTATTTCCGTATTTTTGAGTTTAACGTCGTAGTAATAAAAAAGCGAACTGCAAGCAAGTTGACTTTAATGAAATAGCTTTTGTCGCGAATTGACGTGACGTCATGTGAAGTACTACAAGTATGGGAATTCAGGTGATAATAAAATATTATCAAGTGTTTAAAAAGGAATGAAAAGAAAAAGAATTTTGCGGGATTTCTAAACATCGTTGTTTCCAAGCTATGGACCGACTTTTCAATTCGGCAGTTTCAAAAGGTGGTTGTTCATTAACATTATATTTGTAGGGTACAATACTATTTAGCTGATATATTTGTTTGTTTATTCTTAATTATTAGTTGTTTTTCTTAACATAAGCAAAATAGAATAAATGAAAAGCTTTGAATTAATTGAGAAAAGCTTAGATTAGTGTCTCGGAAAATCCGAAATAATGCACCGGTTTAGTACAGTACAATAGAATATGTCTTATATCGCGCATGCGCTTCTTTAAATTTATAAAGGCGGGAATTTTATAACGTAAAAATTTAAATAAGAATTGCAAGTGGCGCACCACAGTATCGATAACGTCAACTAAATAAATGCCACGTTGTTTTTTCTGTGAAACAATCGAAATTTTAGTATTGACTCTAGCCCCAATGACAATATATACCAAGAAACAATGGCTTGTAATAAACCGCATTGCAATATTTGGTTAACACTACACATTTTATAATTTATGTAAATACCTTTTAATAAGCTAGTGAATACATTTTATTTGCATACTAATTCAATATTTAAATCATAGAAATATATTAATGTCTATATTCAATTAATCCATAGTATAAAACCTAACCACAGCCAACCAAAAATGGAGGTTAGATTTTTTAGTATGGTCCCTCTTTAAAGAGAGAAAATGCGTACATAAAGTAGACAGAAAGTACCTAATTATACGCACTAATTGGTAGATTTAAGTTTATAATATCTTTTAAAGACCCGGATAATTGAAACAAAGATTTAATATATACTTTAATTGCGCCACAAATAACAAATAGCGGGCGTCATGCGGCTCGTCTATAATTTTTAGCATACAACACACAAAACTTTTAATGTTTAACTACAGCCAACTCAATTTATCCTTACCTTTTTCTCATCAGACATTTTGTGTTTTTTGTAATTTGTATATAATTAATAAAATAAAGATGTTTGGAATTTAATAACTGGTTTTTTGATTAGATTATATATTAAATTATTTAAAATGTTATTATTATTAATTTAAATTTCTTATTTCAACTATGTATTCTGTATTCTCAAACTTACTCTTCTATAAAGTTTGTAATGAGAAATGGCTACTATTGTATTTTGTTTTTTTGTTTCGCTTGCCCAAGAAATTTTGATTGTGTGCAAGAAAGAGACAACTCTTTAAAATCGGCTTTTCACTGCAAAAAAGAAAAAGAAACTAGCAAAAAAATATGGTGCCGCTTTGCAATTACCCGATGCGAATTTAATAGATTTTTATTAGTTTGTTATTCCGAAAACCGAACTTATAATGTATTATTCCGAATTTTTATTAATCATTTAAATATTATATCGAATAAAAAATAATTTCAGAATACTCTATATATATATATTAAAAAAATATATATTATTAAGCACTATGACATAAGCATTTAAAATTACTGAAATAAAATTCCGAAAAACTATACAATCGTTCCTTCGATTTTCAATTTTAAATTAGGGTGCGTTTGTAATATGAAAAGAAACTGTTAAAAAGAAATATACAATTGGGATAATTTTATAAAAGATATTAAAAATTAAAGTATTTGAACTTATTTAATAGATATAATTTAAATAACTTATTTGTCGATATTCAATTCTAAATTTATGGTATGGACTATATTATGGAAATGAAAATCGCACAGTTACTAATATATTGCCTGATGAAAGTCTTCCGTTATTTAATGACTGGTTCGCTCTAATATTTTTGGTGATTAAATGATTGTCATAAAAATTGAATTTTAAATAATTACGATAAGTTGCATAAATCAAACTTGGTATTAATAGCTACCAAGTATTAAATAAGTAAGAGAATTCAAGAATATGTAGGGCTTAAAAATATCGGCGCTGAAAGTAACGCGTCAAAAGTAACGCAATTGAAAGTAATATGTATTTAATAAATGTACATTAAAAAATGTGTTTCTTTGTCATTATCACCTCAACTATTTACGTAGAATCATCTGCACATTACATAGCTCTATGCCAGCCTATAGTACTGATATGGGCCGATGAATTCTGCACTCCAACAGTGGGTCATATGTGTATCCATTCACACCACCGATCGTAATTAGATGGTGAAAAATTCGTTTTAAATTCTACCCCTCTCGAGATACAAGTCAAGTTTTGCCTTTCATTGACAATTCTAAAGTATACTAGAAATGTAAACAACCAAAGCCGGCTGTAGTATGTGTGTGTTCATACATACTACAGTCGGCTTTGTACACAACGCAAAAACAAAATGCAAAAATACATGCATTTCGCAATGTACCGTGCGTATGTTTATGCATGTAATTCTTAGTACATATGTATATATTTATTCTATATATATGTGTGGATGCATCATATCATGGCTTGTAACCAACACTATCGAAGTTCCGCATAATGACAAACCAATATATGTAATAATAATACAAACGCATATTATTTATAAAAATCGTAAATAAATATTTTTTCTAAAGCAGTTTGTACTTTTCAACGCTAAAAATTTTGACTGCTACTTGATCAGTTTGGTTAAAAATTAAATAATAACCTACGAGTAAAATACATTTTTTAATGAGTTGCGTACTAACTCGTGTATTTTTGTATTTGACGCCAAAATCGTAAAAAGCAACAATGCACTAAAAGAAATCAAGAAGAATAAATATGAATTTTAACTTCGTACGATTTTTTGAACTCGTGGTGAATTAGCTCCAAATCATTATGAACATTTACTTCATTTGCAGGTCAATCTGTATAGTTCCTTTTGTAGTTCGTCCTATACATCCGCTGTCTAGTGTCTACACTACACTCACTTGCTAATACACTGATAATTTTTAAAATATTTGTAAGTAAAATATGGGTATTCTTAAGTTGGCATTGTTGTTGGTATTGTTGGTATTAGTGCTGTTCTCTTTCGGTAAACACGATAAATAGGCTTAGTTTATAATAAGTTTCAAGAGATGGTAGCAGCTTACATAGTGTGTCGTGACTGTGATTATTTAGCCGAGCACAAATTAAAGTTTATTATTCGGTTCGATCACTGGATTGTGAATATAAAATTCAACTAATAAATTTTTCACAACAAAAATTCACAATATTCACAATTAATTATTATCGCACTTGTTTACACAGTATCACCACGATTATTTAAACACTTTATTGTTACTTTACATCTTTCAGCACATTCGGCACAGATTTCATATATAGCAAAGGTGATGTCTATCATTGAATTGTGGCTATTGTTACGAACGTTAAGATGATGGAGACAACCTATGTCCAGTGTTGTAAAAGTGTCCTACAAAAAGTTTCGCTAGCATTAAATTTGGCAAATATCCTTTCTCTTCTGTTGGAATGAGTACACTCTCCAGATCAGTGTATCTGCTACATTAGTTCTAGTTGTAGACCTTTTATTACTTGTTGGTTTTTAACGGGTAGGTAGTGGTTACATCTGCTTGCATCACTAGGATCGTTTACAATAAGAGATATAAGGTTGAGTTAAATAAAATTTAGTCCAAATAGATATATATTGAACATGTGAAGCTTGCAAACAATAGCAATATTGTTTGCTTAACCGGGGTTTCCTTTGTACGCAGCATTCATCGCCCTTCAATTACAAAGTTTCCTAAATTGATATATGTAAATTTTAATGGCATATTATCTCCAGTAAACTATAGAGGTTTGATAAATCTACGTTTTTGAATGGTTAGTACACTATATGTTCATAGATTTTGTATTTGTAGCACTGTTTTGGATTAACCTGTCCCTTATATGTCAGACACTCAATCTATGTTTGTTTTATCGGTTTCTGAATAGTACAACAGACCTAATTAACAAGACTACATGCAAAAAAAACTGTGGAACAGTCAATGAAGTCAAGGACATTGAAACATTTATTGATCATAATCTAAAACATCCAATAGTCATTATCGGCTAATCCCTGAGAAGGTTAGCAAACTCTGAATGATGCAACATACCATTAAAATTAATAATCATTTTCCTAATTGAAAAACAATTATCGATAAAATGTCACTTAATATGACCCTATATTGATTATTGATATGACTCTTAAATATGTTTAATTATTTTCTTAGTCGCCGGCTATAGCTTACGTATCGGCGATGTTAATTGTGGATCCATCCTATAAGGAATTCACCATGGCCATGTAGAGATTAAAGAAAAATCGTTCACCTGGAAGAGGATTGCATTAAGTCAGAGCTCCGCGATATATCAAGAAGGGTGATCGATTGAAATACGAGAACTATCGCGATGTAGCTCTTATTTGCACAGCATACAAGTTATTGTCGTCCATTATCTTTACTCATTGTTGATTACTGCCAAGTATCATTGTCGATAACTATAAGGGAAATCGCATCGATATTATGTGCCAACATGATAATTGCGGAGAAGATTAAAAGATGGCACTAGTAGTATTTGAACGAAATGCTTACATTTTTTAACTGCAGTTTTTTATATTCAACGAATTATTAATGAAACCAAAATTGTTACTTCGCGTGCCATCTATTGTTCTCGTTTAAATGTATTGGTATGCCATCTAGAAATATTCTCCGAAATATTTAACGAAATCATGCTGTCGTTGGCATTTTCTATGAAAATTGTCCCTTATAGTATTATAAGTTATTTGTCAATCACTGATCAAGTTTTTCGCTTTGGATGATTCTTTCCAATTACTATGGAACATCTCGCGATGTACACCAGATATAAAAAAAAATTGTTTATTAGTTAGTTTGATCCAAATTTTTGCCTTTCACGATTTTTGTACACGTTGTGGGTTAGTCAATAAAATACTATAGTCAATATCACAAGTAATTGGTGTAAATCGAATATGTAAACAGGAATATAATTCGTCATTCATAAATAAAAAATATTTTAAATATATTATTAAAAAAACGATTATATTTTAATATAAACTTAAAAATTTTTATTTTTTGTTACTTTTAATTATATTTGTTTTTTTGGTTTTGTTTTGGTACAACAATTTAAAAAAATTATATTACTATTTTATACTACTATACACAAATTATTATTTTTCTTGTTTTTTTTATTCTGTAATTATTATTGATTATTAATTAATATAATAATATAGTATTTTTAAATGAATCATTATTATTTTTGGTTTTTCTTTTCTATAAAATAAAATCGTATATAATAATATTACGCTCCCAAGTTTTGTGAAAAGGAAAAGGGTTGAAAATAATTAGTAGAACTATAATAAAATAAATTAAATTATTTTATGTTATTGTTTTATTTTCGTATACAATATTTTTAAAATAATAATATAAATATGTAATAATTTACTATTTTTAATTTTGTCTAATACGTATTATATTAGTTACATTTTGTTGTTGGATTTTTAAAAAAACCTAAACATGTACACTATTTATACAATAGTAATATAATGAAATAAAAATTAAAATACGATTTTATTTAATTTGTTATATTGAATGAGTAACTTGGTTTTTTAATTACTTATAAGATTATTATTTTTATTTATGGGTTTTTAAATAATTATTTAAAATCATAGAGATTTTATAATAATTTATATGATTTTACAAATAAAATAAAATATTATTTATAATAATGTATTATATATTATTAATATTAGGGTTTTCTTCATGTAAAAAATATATATTTCTTATTATTTATTATTATATAAAAAAAATTATTATTATTTTTATTAAATTAATTTTTGTTTCTAAATGAAAATTAATTTTTATTTAAAACTATAAATAAAATATAATATTAATTATATTTTGTTTTTGTTTTGCATAAGCTGGTGAAAATGGAATTTCAATTAAATTTTAATTTTTAAAAATTAAATTATGCATGAATTTATTTAAGTTTGAAAGTTTTTGTTTATTAATCATGTACTTGTTGTAGCGCCTGGAGTAGCTAACGCCCGTTATATATTCTCTTGATTTTTAATCTTATTTAAGTGTATTCAAAAAAATGAATGTACTATGTTAAAGATGTGTCAAATTAAGCCCAGCATTTAATTGAATTATAATTGATTGATTTTATCAATTATATTATTGGTTTTTTGGGTTATTTATTAAAGTTATGTTTTATGTTTGTACTGAAGGTGGGCAAAATTTTACTACTTTTTGTGTTAAAATAACTATTTAAAATAAATTAAAAAGAAATGTATTGATAAATTAAAAATATTTAACTATAAATTAATATTAATAAATATAACGAAGTTTAGTTGTTTTATTTATTTTATATACTTGAATTAGTTAAGAATATATTTTGTTTAGTGTAAAAAAATAAATAAGGTAAATTGTCTACTATTTATTGTTTAATATTACTATTTAATTAGATTTATTTTTATAATAAAAAAATAAATTATACTTTATTTGTTATATTCATTTATTATATTTTGTTTCATTTTCTTTTGAATTTGAGTTAAAAAATTTAATTTATCTAAAGATTTGAACACAATAAAATTATATTAAAAAAAGTAATTAGAATAATTAAAAAATAAATATATATAATTTTTCATTTCACTAATATTTTATCTTTTTGTCAATTATTTATATTTATAAAACAATTTGAACTTTTGTTGTAGTGGTAATGAAAATTGCATTTTATTTTTGTTTGTTTATTAACAATTGGCTAATGTATTTGTTTTTATATAAAAAATATAACAGTTACAAATAAAATTTTACCCTCAGTATATATAAATAAATATATATATATATATATATATATATATATATATATATATATATATATATATATATAAAGTTTAATTAATTTATGGTTATTATTATTATAGTTTTTTGATAAATTAATTTTTTTCTATTACATTTTGTTTATATTTATAATATATATTTTATTTAGCTATTATATATTTTTGAAAATTCATTTAACTATTTATTTTCTGGATATTCATTTTTGTATATGTATATATATATATACATATATATATATATATATATATATATATATATATATATATATATATATATATATATATATATATATATATTTATTTATACGTGCATGCATACATATATAGATATATCTGTTCTATTTGTTTTGTTTATTAAACGGAGAAAATGAAAAATTATACATCAATATATTTATTTATTTTTATATTTATTTATATATATATAGAAGAAAGAAATTTATTTTATTTCATTTATTTATACATTTCGAAAAAATTTAATGAAAATAATACTAGTTAAAATGAAAATAATAATAATAAAATAATATTATATTTTGTAATGGATTTGCTTACTATTTTTTGTTTAATAAGTGATAAACATTTAGAGTTATAAAGAATTTTTTTTGACATATATTTTGAATTCTATTATTTTGTTATTTTATCTCTTAATTTACGCTATTTATTTGTATTTATTTTAAAAAATATAAAATATCATTGTATATAATAAAACAAACATGAAATAATTCAAGCAAAATAAATTATATTTTATATCATATATAAAAAAAATATTTTGAGCTTATTTATTTTAGGTTTTGTTTTTAATTTCACATTTACAAATACTGATTTGTTTTTATTTTAAATTTAATATTTTTTAAATATAAATTTATTTATTTATTTTTCAATGGACGTCAATTATTTATTCTTTTTATATTATATATTGTAAATTTATATGTACAGTACGTGAGAAAAATAAAAAAAAAACTTATTATTTGTAATATATAGAAGTATATTTAAAAAATAAATCAACTTTAAAAATTGATGATATTAAATCAGATTTGCTTGAATTTGTTTTACGTGTGTTTTGGGTGATGTTGTAAATAAAACAGTCAGACTGATTTCTTGAGATGAAGCAATTTAAACTATTGCTTTGAAATAAAAAATCTATGTCTGAAAATTAGAACAACTTTTAGTAATTTCTACCATTAGTTTAAGTAGCGTAGGTTCGATTACAGTCTCCGATGTAACAATACTTTGTGCAATTCATCATTATAATGGCCCCATTATGATTGCGTTTTAATGCAAACTAAAGTTAAATCTGTTTACATTTATAGATAAAGGCCAGCAAATTTAGATCAGATGATTATGTGAACGTTAAAATGTGTATAAATGAAAAATGAGCAGTTGCACTATGAGCATTTCTGTTCACTAAGAACATTTAAAAAAATTTAATATTATAAAGGTAAAAGTTATAATACTAACGTTATTTTTAAAGTAGAGTTGCGTTGTATCGTGATTTCATTAAATACCAGTAACGCCTAAAATTAATAGATAGTGTGCACAAAAATTACAACGAAATTTGAATGAAATAAGCGGGATTGAAAAATTCGTGATAGTGGTTTCTTTTAAAATGATTTTAGAATATGGTATGTATAACATATACAATAATTTTGATTATTTGAATATATAAAAACTTAATAACTTTCAACAATTTTATAATAATGAAATATTCATTATATATTCGGAGAGGAGGAATAATATATTCATTACACTTTTTTTCGTTAAACGGTCGTTAATTTTTCGTCAGCAGCCATCTGAGAATCTCTTTCATGTTGGGGTATTATTATTTAACTAATTAATGTATAAATAGCTGGAAATGAATACGAATAACTAGGAGGTACTATTCTAAAAAATCCTATTTGTTGACAAGATTATAAAATATAAATGATGCGAATGTATTATATTTGTTAATTAAAGATCATTATTAGGATAATTTTGAAATACTTATGAATATTGAATTTTGAATATTTTATGCGATTCTGCCTAATTTACTAAATGGCGTCAATATAAAAAATTGAATTTTGATGTATGTGTAAATCAGCTTTATCACAGTATTTAAAATGTGCAACTAATCATAATTGATCAATTCTAACAATAATAATATAACATAAGACAAGAACCAGTGCTCTAAGAGGCTTTTATGAAATAATCCGGTTTCCTGATTTTTTCCGATATTGAAAAATCCGATCCGCTGCAAATTTTTCATTATAAAATTGTTAGAACGAATTTGTCGAATAGATTCGATTACAAAATGAAATTCGTCTATCGAATTTTCATAACAGCAAAATCCTCTTTCGGATCCGATATCGAATTTTTCATAAGTTCAAATATATTGCATTTTTGAGCATAAACATTTTGATCAATCCTACTAACGCTGCTTTCATCAAATAAATTATTCTAATTTTGATTGATAGATGTGGTGTAACCACAATAAATATTAAGAATCCACATTAAATACTAAAAATATAGTACAATTACTGCCTATATATACAAGCAGTCATCTTCATAGATTATACTTTTGTTACTGCTATACAATAAAAACTGGAGGTCTCACAAATTAGTGGTACAAGTATTTAGCATATGTATAATAGGTATACATAACTTAAGTTTGCGTATAAACCGCCATGAACTAACTTGTATCACATTTGTTTAATAAATAATATAATATAATATAATATAATATAGGTAATTCTTTCTACAAATTTATAAATAGCAACGATATAAATTGGTGTAACCCATATTATAGTTAGTGACTATAGTTATTAAACACAAATTTTGACCCTTTTGAGCACTTGGAACGAATGAGACCGTTGGAAAATTTTAAAATTTAAAGAATGAATCGAATGTTACGTATTATTTTATCTGGAAAGTGCAATCAAAACCCTATTTGGTAATTACTTTTTAAAAAATGTACTTGTACGGAATAAAATATATAACTCTAAACCAGAGTAACATCACCCAAACTCGGCATTAAAATATAACGAATAAGAAAAAAAATAAAATTTTTAAATTAAAAAAATGTATTTAAATAATCAATTATACAAAAAAATAAAATTTATAATATATTATGATATATAAACTTTGAATTAAAAACAAAAATAGAAAAAATTAAAAGTTTTACAAAAATATTACTATTTATATATTTTACTTCATTTAAATAGTTAATAAAAAAAACTAATAAAAAATCGAAATAAAAACGAAAATAGATTTGTTTTGTTTATAACAAAATTTTCTAAATATAAATATATATTTTATATATTTAAATATTATATTAATTAATATTTTTTTATTTAAATTTTTTTTATTCTTTTATTAAAAAAAGTATGAAATAGTAGAAAAAACTACATTTAATGTTTTTTATGTAATTTATACTAATTTATAAAAAATTAAATTTATTTTACTTTATTACGTTGTTAAATAATATATATATATATATATATATATATATATATATATATATATATATATATATATATATATATATATATATATATATATATATATATATATATATATATATATATATAGATATATTTATATATATATATATATATATATATATATATATATATATATATATATATATATATATATATATATATATATATATATATATATATATATATATATATATATATATATATATATATGTGTGTGTGTGTATATATATTTAACATGTCTATAATTTTCTTTCATATTTTCTTGTTTTATTAAATAGAAACTTGAATAAAAAATCTACAATTTTTTTTTTATTATTTTTATATGTTTTGTTTGTAACAAATTTTTATTTTTTAAGATTTAATTTTTGAAATTAATTTGTTGTTTTATTTATTTTAAGAATACTTGAACAATATTTATTATTTAATATAGTTTTTTAATAGAATCACATCTATATAATATTAATTTATAAAGTTTTTTTACAATTTAATTTAATTTAATTGGATTGTTTAGTACAAAAATTTGAATTTTTTATGTTTCTCATTTTATGGATTTAAGATTTCTTCTCATTTTAAAATTTTAGTAGTAATTTTATTTATGATCATTTTTGAATATCGACGATGATTATAACCCATTTTTCTCTTTTTGATTTTGAGAGAATAGAGACTTTCTCTTTTATGTTTTTAATTTGTTTTTTAACTTTAAGTGACTCACTTTATTTTTATTTTGTTTAACAGGTACTCTTTAGCTACCATATAGGTACGTATGTTGAATCACTTTATTTTGTGTTTTTGTTCAATTTATATTTTTAATTTTATACGAGGAGGAATTTTCAATTACTATTTTATGTTTTTGTGTTTATATAACTGGACTGATTAGTATTTTATTATGGAAATAATCGTTCGGTCCTCATCTCCGATTTAGGTATTATGATGTAAATTAAAATCATATACAAATAAAAAATATTAAACAAATTCAAATCATATTAATATAGCACCTTGTAATTATAATTTGTTATTTATTTATTTATAATCGCTTATTCATTTATTATTTGGTTATTCGCGAGATGTTATTATAAGATTTTTTATTTAGATAACAAAAATAAATATTCTTATTTATTTTTATCTTGTAAAGCTATTATTATTCGTTATTATTATATTTTTCAAATTAATTATTGTTTCAAATTGATATGCAATAAATTTTAATATTTCATAATTTAGAAGAGAAATTAATAAAAACATAACCAAATGTTTAAAAAAAAACAATAAAAAAATTTACAATTTTAAAGCCGACTAGAAATGTAATTTTTTTTAAAAAAAATTTTGCGCCCTTTTAACTATATTTTAGTTGGTTTTGTTAAATATCATTAATTTGTTTTTATGTATGAATATATAGATTACATATATTCATATATATATATATATATATATATATATATATATATATATATATATATATATATATATATACATATATATATATATATATATATATATATATATATATATATATATATACATATATATATATATATATATATATATATATATATATATATATATATATATATATATATATATACATATATATATATATATATATATATATATATATATATATATATATATATATATTTATATATCTATCTATATATATATATATATATATATATATATATATATATATATATATATATATATATATATATATATATATATATATATATTTATATATATATATATATATATATATATATATATATATATATATATATATATATATATATATAATTTCATTAAAAAAAATAAAAAAAATACAAAAATAGGAAATTAATAAAATTATTTAATTAATAAAAAAACAATCAAAATCACAAATTTACTAATAATTAATTTATATATTAAATATTTCATATAAAAAAATAGTAACAAAACTTTATATATTTTATTCATTGATAATAAAAAAAAATAAACTTAAAAACAGTAATAATTAATAATAATAGATTTCTTTTTAATATATATTTATCTTTAATTTAATATTTTTAGTACAAAAACCGTTTTTTTCATCTTTCTAAATCTAATAAAAATTATTAAATTTTATTTATATTTATTTATATATATATATTTATTTTTATTTATATATCAAGCAAGTGAAAAAATAAATTACTAATATTTGTTTTTTAATTTTATATATATTTGATAAAATTATTCATATTCTATTTGGATAATATTATATATATAGATACATATATATATATATATATATATATATATATATATATATATATATATATATATATATATATATATATATATATATATATATATATATATATATATATATATATATATATATATATATATATATATATATATATATATATATATATATATATATATATATATATATATATATATATATATATATATATGTATATATATATATATATATATATATATATATATATATATATATATATATATATATATATATATATATAAATATATATATATATATATATATATATATATATATATATATATATATATATATATTTATATATATATATATATATATATATATATATACATATATATATATATATATATATATATATATATATATACATATATATATATATATATATATATATATATATATATATATATATATATATATATATATATATATATATATATATGATTAATATTATAAGTTAATCAAAATTCCAACGTATAAAAATTAATAATTAAATTTAATAGAAAAAAAAGGAAATATTTAAATTTATTTAAAATTCAATTAAAAAAATATATATTAATTCGTTAGGTAACGCACACATTTAAAAAAATACTTATTAATTGAATTTTAACTAACGTAAATAATATATTTATATATATAAAAATGAAAACTATAATTTTTCGAGATCTACAATTATAATAGTTAATTATATAATATATAATTTTTAATATAAAAAAATTTATTTAATTTAAAGTCATTTTTCGTCTTAATTTTTTTTTGTTTCTTTTGGTTTCTTGGTGGGTAACTTTTAACTAATTTTTAAGAAATTAATTAAAAATTTTAGTATTTTTAATGATTTATGTATAATATAAATGTGGTTTGTGTGCAATCGATCAATAATATACAATCAATAATATTATATATGTATATATATATATATATATATATATATATATATATATATATATATATATATATATATATATATATATATATATTTATATATATATACATATATATATATATATATATATATATATATTTATATATATATATATATATATATATATATATATATATATATATATATATATATATATATATATATATATATACTCATGCTTTCTGCATACCCTGTCGATATAAAATATAATTATAATAATAAACATGATAATTGGTATAATAATAATTAATTAATTTTAATTTTTTCTTCTTTATAAAAAAATAGTAAAAAAATGAATAAAGTTAAATTATTTGTTTAGTGTTTTGTATGTATTTTTGGTTGAGATTAAGTCGTCGTTTTCATGCAGCTGTAGTTACATGTTGTCAACACAGTGAATATATTATGTTTAGTTAGCAACAAGAAGATGTTGATATGGTCCTGGATTTGAATTATAAAATGAGTTTAGACCATCTAAAATTTTTGAATTTTCTTGATTCGAGTTAGCACCGGGTGAGCTAACCGGTGTTGTAACACCATTATTATTATTACTTGCATTATTATTATTATTGTTGATTGCAATCGAATTATTATTATTTGTATTGCTTAGATTTTGTGTATGCCCACCGGCCCCGTTTATTGGACCACCTGGCTGCGGACCGTTTGCTGTCATGCCGTAAAAATTTTGTGGTTCCATATACGATTGAAATTTATTTGGTCCATTATTTTGATAAATCGTATTATCATGATGGAAATGATTTGTCGTTTCAAACATATTACGTGGACCACCAGCACTGCCACCGTTATTTCCATTGAATGATGAATACATTCCCATATTTATATTTTGGAAAAAGTATGGATCATTTTGGATACCACCAAGAGCTAATGGATTCGGTGATAGTGATCGAGATGGTGATGAAGGACCGCCAATTGGTCCTAAATGGCCACCATTATTACCATGGGAATGATGTAATTGTTGTTGCATAGCAGCTCTTTGTTTGATATAGTTTGAAAATTCGGTTGGAGACATTCTATAAAATGAAAATAATCAGTTCGAAAGAAAACATAATTTTGTAAATCGCGTTGGATTTTTTTGTAATTTGTTACCTATTAGCACGTTTTGACGATGTTTTCAATTTGGTACTGCCGAATTTTGTTTGTGCAAATGTTGCAGTCGTAAACGTAAGCGGAGCAGTTGATCTTGGTAAAAATGGTGCTCCAGTACCGTTTGTAACACCGCTTGATTGACCGCCACCATTTGTACTTGAGTTAGGTGCTGGACTTGTTGTCAAATTACCTTTGAATGTTGGACTTGTCGATGTTGGTGACGACCCATTTGGTGAGCCTTTTGGACTTAAACTTAAACCGTTCATACTAGAACTAACAGCCTCGATTGGTTGGAAGCATTGAGCTTCTGGATTGAATGTTTTTGTTACTTCACGATCGATTGATGAGTCTTCATGATGTTCATTTGATTCGGAAAATAAAATCTATAATAAAAATAAAAAACTAGTGCATATTCCAAATATTACAATTGATTTTTGTTTACTAACCTTCACAGCCCCTTTTTCTCCAATACGATATGAAACTTCGCCTGGATCAACCCACACTGCAAGTTCAGCAGGCAGATTTTCCAAAATATCAGTTATTAGTACCCCGCTTTCACGTGCCGCTCGATCTAGTACTGCATCGATTGGATCTCCAGTTTTTAAACATCGAAATGCTGAACCCTAAAAATAAAATCATGAAATTCGTTTAAATATTTTATACCAATATATAATCTCAAAATAAAACTTATGATGTTCAGTGATAATATAATGCAGTAAAATGCTGGAAGAAGTTGATTATTCTAGGACACTTCTTATTTTCATAATTAAACTCATTCCAAACATTACTGTGCCAAACTAATACTATTTCAAGTAAGATTCAATTTAATATTTAATCTTTAGACAATCGATAATTCAGACTCAAACTAAGGTCCCATATATTTTAAAGATTTACTGAAACAAAACGATAACCTCTATTTTCTGTTTAACCAATTGTAAAGATAAATTTATTTGTGATTAAACGATTTTAGATACCCAAGACTTATTTTATCAATATAATATGGCTTGTATTGATAACAAGACATAATTTTATCAATATAAAACAGTAGATATTTTGAAATTTGAATTTAATATCTACTTGCTTTACTGAATGTTGGAGAACCATATTATATAAGAATTTAAATCGACAATAAAATTACTAATTTCAATCGTTTACTTGGTCAAACCAATATAAACTATGACACATTAATACCATATGATTATTTCTCTGAAATTAAATTCGATTACTTTAATTTGAATGATGCCAATATAGTCTTGTGCAGAAACATATGAATGAAATTTTAAAAATTTAAATTCTCAGCCAAATTGAAAATATGCCAAATTGTTTATATATTATACTGAACACATCAAATTTTATTTGTTAATGATAATCAAAATATACATACCTTAAACGGTTTTTCAGGATACCAATGCCCTTGAAATTTATCTTTTAAAGCTTTTTCTAATTCTTCTCCAAATAAATTAACACGCCGTCTTGGTAGTTTATTATATAAATATGAAATAACAAAATTTAATGCAACTTGAATTTCTATGTGCATTTTTTCTTGTTGTTGCTGTGTTTTAAATTATAAATTAAAAAGACAAATTATAACTATGATAAATAATTAATAATAAAATAAATCAGTTTTTAATTTTTTCACAACTTTTAACTATTTTTATTATTAAGATTCTATCTCGTTTTATTTGTTGTTGGTTTGGTGAAAATTATACGATTATAGGTTAGCAGCGTTATTTTCTGAAAATAGAAAAAAACAAAAACAAATATTAATATATAAAATTTTTAGTTATTTTTAGTCTAGACAATAAAGTTTTAAAGTTTATCTATATAATTTAGTTTATTGTGTGAGCTCGCCAAAATATTCAATTTTTGCCAATTAGCATATAATATATTTTACTATATTAATAGGCAAAAAATAGTTTTACTAGAGATTTGGCAAAATAATCAATGAAACTATTAATTTATATGTATATATGTATTCGTTTATTCGATGCACCTAATCATCTAATCGAGGAGTTGTTAAACAATTTTTTTTATCATATAAAATAACAATTGAAATTCTTTATTAATTATTTCTAGTTTATTTCATTATTCCACGATGTTATATCTATTATGTGTCGAATGCACGACGAATTTGATGTTTTAAATTTAAAATAGATATTTAAATTATAAAAATTTTTAAAATTTGACACTTTTAAAGTTGATCGATTTTTATTTTGTTAGTGGCTTCGGCTTTAGTTTATATAAAATGTCTTAGATATAAGAAATCATTAATTTTAAACAAGAATTTCGTAATACTATTGTACAAAACAGAAACTTTACGTATCTGAAAGCCTTGTGGCACATGATAATTCAATATTATAAAAAACTAATTCTATAAAATCAAAATTTTTGAAAAGAAAGTTTTGCAAATTAACTAATAAGAATAAACTAACCCTCCAACTTTGACGCACTGACTTTTGTTTTAGTGTAAAACTTGATTCATAGGAAAGATTTGGTGTACTCTGCACATCGGCCATTGTTGTTAGCCTTTAAAAATATAGTCTTCAGTAAGATTAACAAAATAACTGGTCTTACATATCTTTGACGTTTATTATTAAATAAGAATGTTTTATTAATTTGTGTGTTGTTTCAGTGATTTTTAAATAATATATTCATAATTTTTTTTATACAATTTTCAACTTAAATAAAGTAATTTTGAAATCAAGTAATTTTTGACCCTCAGCCAATCATAATCAATCTTTTCGATTGATCATATGTGTATCTTCTCAACAACGACCGAATGGTTCTTAAGGATCAAAAAGTCCAACTTGTTTGGTAAAAAACAGTAGTTTTAAGAACTATTTAGTATTCCTTGCTGACTCGTTATTTGAATCAATTGGGTTTAAAGCTATGAGCCTATACAAGAAACAATACATATATTCTTTTAAAGTATTATTGATTAACATTTAATATCGATTACAGTTAACAGGGCCTGACATGCGGGGATATTTAATAGTGAAATTGTGTTTAAACAACGGTTAAATATTAACATAGCTTAGTTAGCTGAAATAGCTGATTCATAAATGCTATAATTTAAGTTTTTCACAAATATTAGCATTGCTAACTGAGCTGTGGTTTATACGCAGTGACGCAATGACTACACAAATATAAACAACTTATTGATGAAATAAGAGTAGCTTAAGAAAATTATACGCATAAAAAGCATTTTAAAGAAATAATTGAGCCGAACCTGCCGTTTAAATTTCATATAAAGAGAGCCAGCTGAATATGCCCCATGTCATACATTAAGGTTGAAAAACTAAAATATGAGAAAACAATGAAAAGTAACAGGTTGTAGAAATTTCGATTTTGGAATATAATGCAGACCAAACTGTGATTAGATCGTACAAATCCAAGTTATGCTAATAAATTAAAAGATAGAAGTACACTGTTTAACTAAGCAATTGTTGGAAATTGTGTAGGACAATTAAAAATTTGAACACTACAGAAAATATAAATTTTATAAATTCAAATGGCGTCAATATATGTATAAAAAATAATAGTCCTTTCTTACCACGCACAAATACGAAAATCCCACTCCGGCTCAATAAAACATAAAAAAAATGAAAAATTTTCCGATATTTCTCTGCGTTTCTTAAAATTTTACAAAACCAAAATCGTATATAGTGTCTTTTCAATATTTAATATATATTTTTTATATGATTATTACAAAACGATTAACTTATTACAGTATTTTGTACACTACTAAAATCAATCTGTCAAATTATTAAAAAATGAAAAAAAAAATATTTGATATAAAATAAATAAACGCTTTTGTTTTAATGAAGCGAACAAAATTTCGCGAAACTTTTTTTTGACTGAAAATAACAATGTACGCTTGGTTACTTTGGTAAGTTTCGAAATTTATATCATAAAAAACTTTGAAACATCGAAAGTGTAGGTCACTTGATTGGGCGGTTTACTATATTATACAAAGAGAACTTGATCACAACTTGAAAACAACAATAACATATACAGAATATTTTAACTCAGACTTGTTAAAAAGCTAAGCCTATCGTAAGTTAGAGTGGAAGATGTAAGTTCTGAATAATCGGTACATAAAAGTATTTTAATTGATTATCATATCTATAGGACCCCTGTTGGCTAGCATCGACCTATATGCCACGTATCGATGGAATATATACTAGGCATTAACAGAATATACATATAAAATTAAGAGGTAATTGTAGAAGAGATTGGTGTGGTTCGACATCAAAACAGAAACAACAAAAGGAACAACATAAACAATATAAGTCACTGTACCTCGACAAAACAAATTTAATAACTAAAGTTGAATGAAAAAACAACAAAAATAAAGGACTTACTGTACTTTGACTTACCTATAAAACTATTCAAAATTAATTATTGTGAATTTGAGAGATATGGAAAAGGGTTAAAAGGAATGGACCCGTTAAATTCAAAATAAGTCAATAAGAACTATATTTATTTATAATGAGCGTATTTCAATATTAGAATTTTACAGAAACCGGAATAGTTGATATATTTGAACGAAGTGATGTCAAGTGAATTATACTCGTACGGTAAGTATTGTAAAAAGTAAAGGTCTGAGTTAAGATCTGCACATTTTCGCGATGGTGAGTAGACTTGAATCTTTTGCATATTCCAGGTCAATATTTTCGGAGTTACAACCAAAATTGTTAGTTGTATGGCTTGCAGTATCTTCTCGGTGAACATCGACATTTTATTGATATTTTTTTATCACATTCTTGTCCGTTGGGATATAAAATGTTTTGTTTTTACATTTTAGTCAGTTTTTAAAACAACACTTAAAAATACTTCACACGTGACACGTGGTAGGTGCATAGCATACAATGTAAGTGAAAAGCATAAATGGTTGTAACGAATCAATTTTTAAAACTGGTTATGCATGGAATATCAAGCTAAAATGCACAATAGGCATGAGCAAACTTGACTTATTTGTGATTATAAAATAAGTATACTGAATCGTTGTTTTCCTGAATAATCCATTAAAAAAACCTAATATTTTTAATATTCCGATGTGAAACTATACTAACTGACTTAGAATCCTTTTAGATTTGTCTGATTAACTAAATGAGAATTCGATTTTCATACATTAAATGTCTACTTATCTGACAATAAAGAAAACTATTTGTTGTAAGATGTATGTATGTAGATTTGTCTGATTAACTAAATGAGCATTCGATTTTCATACATTAAATATCTACTTTTTTTTTTTTTTTTTTTTTTTTTTTTTTTTATATTTTATTCTATGCTATCTTTTTTTGGGGCTCAAGGCTCTCCCAGCTCTTTCGCGGTTCGCTTATTTACGTCCTACTTTACGCCTAAACGGCCAAATCGAGGACGTACGGCTATAGGTCCGATTTTTGTAGCACCATCTGCGCATTGCATAGCTCCACGCCAGCCTATAGTACTGACATGGAAGATGGGTCGGCCCATGAGTTCTGCACTCCAACAGGGGGTCATAGATGTGTTCATTAACACCACCGATCGTAATCAGATGATGAAAAATCCCTTTTGCATCCTGCCCCTTAGATCGAGATTCGAACCCGGTACCTCCCGCTCCAACTGCCACAGCTTTAATCACTGAGCCACCTGGGCGGTAAATATCTACTTATCTGACAATAAAAAAATCTATTTGTTGTAAGATGTATTTGACAATGGCCGTTATAGCCCGATAGATATTTTGAAAAATTGGGGAAAAAATCGTAAATATATAACTAGTTTTACAACAAAAATTGGTACTTTAATAGAAGTGTGGTAGTTTTCAGTTGGTATTTGGTTCAGTACCACTTATTAAATTATATATCATATTCAAAACAATTGCGAATAGGAATAAATTTAAGAAATAATTTAATATATAAAGTAGATCAAATATATTTCGAAACAACTGCGTCAGATAATCTCAAATTATTGCGTAGTAACCTTCTTCGAAGCATTTACAAATCACAATACACAATACAATATTTACGTAGCTTATCAATTTCGTATAAACACGAAAAAGATTAGGTTCACAATGGTGTGCTTAGTACTGATATGTACCTATGTTCTCGATTAAACTCGAAATAATATAGTTTCTGTTAATTCATTTAGCTACGTTGATTAATTTATAATAATCAGTGCGCAATATTAATCATATAGCAGTATACTTATATATATATATATATATATATATATATATATATATATATATATATATATATATATATATATATATATATATATATATATATATGTATATATATATATATAAATATATATATATATATATATATATATATATATATATATATATATATATATATATATATATATATATATATATATATATATATATATATATATATATATATATATTTATACATCACATGACCGCATATTAAAAATAATTATCAGCACTTGTATCCAATTCGCAGCACATGATTAACTACATTTGTATTTATACGAGACCATATCTACATTTGTAGCACAATTTAAACAGGTGTGGTGTGTGTGTGTGCTAAATATCAATTCCTTTCGACGATCCTACAAAAATATGGGGATTTTGGAATGGAATCGCGCTACGATATAGTTTTTATCATTTAATATAACTATTTTTTATTTTCTAAATTAGTAATCATTCATTGTTATCATAATTGTAAATATAATTTATAAATATTCGAATAGTCAGTCACGAGAGGCAAAATATAGAAACGTGATGATTGCCCCTGAAAATTAATTATTACAAGCAAATGTATTGTGGTCTCTGCATCTAATCATTTTTACGTCAAAATTTTTATTTTATTCTTGATATATACAATATTATTATCTAATTTTAGATGGTTAAATTAACACATTCACAGAAATTAGATTAAACTAATAACATTTTTACTTTGAATAATAATGTTTCTGCGATGCTCATATAATAACAATTTTAATTTTACAATTTACACAGTCAATTTGTGCGCAATTATGTGTGCTTTAGAGCGCGGTAAGTGTAAATTATCTTCTATATATTATACTATATATAATTTTATATAATAATTTGACGTCATAATTAACGCGCTGGTTTTATTGGGCACTATACATTACGTATATATATAAATATAAATATATATATATATATATATATATATATATATATATATATATATATATATATATATATATATATATATATATATATATATGTTGTAGTTAATACTTTCAAATTTCATATAGGGAAAAGTAAAGACATATGCATAGAAATGCTCGAGAATTATGGTTAAGGTTGATTTAAAAATTATTGAAATAATTTATCGGACAGTTTCAAGTGAGCATTAGCTATGATAGTAATCGTCATTAACATTTATCTAAAGCCAGCTCTAGATGTAATGTGATTTGTTTAAATGATTAAATTTGTTGAAATAATGGATGATGATGTTCACCTATAATATGCGGTGTTCGAACACACATTGAAATAAATTATCAATATAATTCAACACATCGTGTGGATAGGATATGTCCTCGCATTACGAATACACCATCTTAATAATTATAACGTTACACACATTATGAAAATTGGTCTTTGATTTGGAGTAACAAACGAACAACTTCGGTAATATATTATTTTTAAAGACACCAACTGGAAATGATTTAGTTAAGGAAACCAAACAGTTTCAATTTTCTTATCAATTCAAACTTTTCTAGTTATGAAACACATTTTTAATTAACATCAGAATTCATAGAAATGATATAAATTTAAAATTCATAACCCCAACCGTACGTCTCAGTCTATATTTAAATACCTGCTATTATTATATAAAAAGTATTTAAAAACTTAATTAGAGTATTGTTTCGTATAAATGGCAGTAAAGAAATTGTTATAACTTTGTAACAAAAGGCCAAACAAAAAATTCTTATTTTGGATCTTTATACCACAAAAATAGTTCAATTTTACATAATATTGGAGACCAGCTGTAATGAGATGGAGGAGCTATGAACTGGCAAAATTTTATATGTTAGTTATAATTATAATAAGTTTTCAGTTAACTTATTATTGTATTAACTTAGGTTTCCAAAACGGTATTTCACTCGATTTATTTATTTATTGAGGTCTTAGACAAGAACAACAATCTTATGTATTTTCATAGCTGTAAATAGTTGTGTTATTATGACTTTCTTCTAATCATTGTAATTTCCGTGTCTCTATAGTGATTAAAGTAGAGTATATTTCTCTTAAATTTTTCAACCCTTTTTTTAAAAAGTTCAATAATATGTAATTGATGATGTTTTGAAAGAGAACTATTTGATACGGAATGTAAGTCAATTTTCCTTGCCACTTCCGAATGGCCAATTTTAAGTAAATCTTACAATTTTACAAATTTCAATTAGGAAAAGTAGAAAAAGTTTCATCAATATCTATCACTATCACTTTAATTATTAAAGATTAGTACTCAGGTCGATTTCGCGTGAAATTTTCATATGATTTAATCAAAGTGAAGTCAGAAATTTCTCTTCTGTTTTCGCTAAGCTGTACTCAGTTGTATGTTCATCAGCGAAAAAAATATATATTTCAATGCATCAAAAATGGCGCGTATAAACATATTTTGTTATATTTCGAATTTGTGATTTTTATTTCACGTGAAAATAAATTTTTTGGAACCGCGATAAAAGTTCATTTCACTATGATCTCAGTAATAATATATAGGTTAGAGGCCGTAAACGGCCCTTACCGCGTCTCAACTGAGACCTTACGAACCATTTTAACGATTGGTGCACATTGTAGGTGGTCAGCCCAAGGAATGTTTTTACACACAACCGCATTTTATGTCATCCGGTGGCATGTTATTTTGGTCAACGGCGAGAATCGAACTCGAGATGAGAAACTCTATTTACCATTAAGCTACAACCGGCGACCTGAGTACTAGACTTTAAAATTGAAGAGCAACTATTTAACATACAACTTCTATTTGATATGTAACAGAGATGTTTATGCCTTGACATTCAACATATCGGTATATGTTACATGTATGCTTAATTTTAATTTCTATACCAAATAAGGAGGATTTAAATTATGTATATACTCGTGTATGTAATTCAAAATCATAAAAATATACATATAATCAAAGTTGACAAATTTTCGCTGTGATTATATTTAATTTCAATTCAAAATTAACGTTTTTATTGTTGTTGCTATGTATTATTAAAAAAAAAGTAAAAAAATTATAACATGTGTATCTGTCAAATCAAGATACTAATATGACAATAAATGGATTTTTATTTATTGTATATAACTATAGTACCACCCACTGTATTGTCTAATGACATGTTGTATTCGAGAGAATTGTAAACAAATATTTCGAACTGTTATTCGATCATCTTTAACCGTGTGCTTTGTACTGTCGATATATACAAACAATAACATTGTATTCGAGTATACACCTTTTGACGATTGTTTTACATACAATATAGTTACATAATACAATCATTAATTACTGATAAAAAAATAATAGTGGGACAATAGTTTTTAATAGTTTGGTGTATATACATTACTTAGTATTATTCTTATTTTAATAGTATACGCGTCATTATACCGTCGACTATATAACTATCTAGGAGGAAGTTTCAATTAAAATTGAATAAAACATTTTAAAATAAATACAATAATATACCACAAATCTATTTAGATCTGTTGCAAAATATATGTTAATCGGTGAAGTGAATTTTGTATTAATATTTGACTTCGTTAGCTTCCCATGAGACCTGGTTCCGGTGGCGTGCTAATCAATAATTTATGATGTGAGATTTTGGTGTAATTTGTAGATGTACATGTAATGTATTAATGTTGATGTTTTGTAAGACGCTATACGATGATAATTTTATTCCTTTATCTTATTACATATTTCTGGCGTATTATGATGCAATATCAAAATATTTTCAATTGGTCTGCTTTAAAATTTGTGTCGAATGATTAGAAGCTAGATTTTCTATATATATACATATATATATATATATATATATATATATATATATATATATATATATATATATATATATATATATATATATATATATATATATATATATATACATATAAATATGTATATATATATATATATATATATATATATATATATATATATATATATATATATATATATATATATATATATATATATATATATATAAATATAAATTTATATATATATATAACGGGTGATTTTTTAAGAGCTTGAGAACTTTTTTTTAAAAAAAAACGCATAAAATTTGCAAAATCTCATCGGTTCTTTATTTGAAACGTTAGATTGGTCCATGACATTTACTTTTTGAAGATAATTTCATTTAAATGTTGACCGTGGCTGCGTCTTAGGTGGTCCATTCGGAAAGTCCAATTTATTATAGCATCGCTATCGTTCGATGCTAACAAACTTTTTGTTGCCAAAAATGGAAGAACTGAACTTAGTTGACATGTGGTTTCAACAAGATGGCGCTACATGCCACACAGCTCGCGATTCTATGGCCATTTTGAGGGAAAACTTCGGAGAACAATTCATCTCAAGAAATGGCCCGGTAAGTTGGCCACCAAGATCATGCGATTTGACGCCTTTACACTATTTTTTGTGGGGCTACGTCAAGTCTAAAGTCTACAGAAATAAGCCAGCAACTATTCCAGTTTTGGAAGACAACATTTCCGAAGAAATTCGGGCTATTCCGGCCGAAATGCTCGAAAAAGTTGCCCAAAATTGGACTTTCCGAATGGACCACCTAAGACGCAGCCACGGTCAACATTTAAATGAAATTATCTTCAAAAAGTAAATGTCATGGACCAATCTAACGTTTCAAATAAAGAACCGATGAGATTTTGCAAATTTTATGCGTTTTTTTTTAAAAAAAAGTTCTCAAGCTCTTAAAAAATCACCCGTTATATATATATATATATATATATATATATATATATATATATATATATATATATATATATATATATATATATATATATATATATATATAAAGGGTGTTTCAACTGAACTGGTGTGCTTCAACTTTTTTCCGATAGGGACGGCGAACGACGCCATAGTTTTTATTGTTCTTTTGTCATTTGAAAACTTCATTAGTGTACATCATCATGGAACGCTACACACGTGAACAGCGATTGCAAATCGTGCAAATTATTTATCAAAATAATCGTTCTGTTGCTGCTACTTTAAGAATATTACGGCCATTTTATGGTCCATTTAACAAGCCAGCCCGGTCGACAATCGACCGTATAGTGGCAAAATTTGAGTCTACGTTTTCGCTACATAATGTTCCGGTGCGCTCGAGAGCAAGAAGTGCTCGAAGTGTTGAAAACATCGCAGCCGCCAGGGCTTCAGTTCAAGAAGACGCGAATGTGTCGCTCACACGACGTTCGCAACAATTGGGCCTTTCTGTGACATCATTGTGGCGAATTTTACGTAAATATCTTGGCCTACACATCCGTATAAGAACAAGTTGACACAACAACTAAAGCCATTTGAACATTTGAAGCGACGCCGATTCGTGAATGGGGCTCAAGAGCAAATCGAAAATGATGCAGATTTTTACCGAAAAATCATCTTCAGCGATGAGGCTCACTTTTGGCTAAATGGATTTGTCAACAAGCAAAATATGCGATACTGGGCAGGAAGCAACCCACACGTGAGAGGCACCGTTGCATCCCGAAAAAGTTACTGTTTGGTGCCGATTACATGCCGACGGCGTCATTGGGCCATATTTTTTCATCGACGATAACGATCGCCACGTTACTGTTAATGGAAATCGATACCGCGATATGATAAACGTTTTTTTTTTGCCGAAATTGAATGGAATGGACTTGGACGGCATGTGGTTTCAACAGGATGGGGCCACATGTCATACAGCACACGATACAATCGCGTTATTGAAGACTAAGTTCGATGAGCGTGTTATTTCGCGAAATGGGCCTGTCAAGTGGCCGCCGCGCTCGTGTGATTTGACACCTCTAGATTATTTTCTTTGGGGTTATGTGAAGTTATTGGTCTATGCCAATAAGCCGGCGACGTTGCAAGAGCTCAGAGCCAATATTGAACGTGAAATTGTTGGAATTTCGGCCGATTTATGCGAAAGAGTGGTTGAAAATTGGGTTCAAAGATTGGACTTCGTAAAACCGCGAAGCCGTGCACGCGGTGGTCATGCTAAAGAAATCGAGTTTCATACTTAAATGTATTTGTTCAAATTCGTTAATAAAAAAAAGTTAGTTCAAAAGTCGAACAGTTAGTGTTTTATTAAAAAAAAAGTTGAAGTGCTCTTATTGAAAAACCTTATATATATATATATATAATATTTATATATATATATATATATATATATATATATATAGATATATATATATATATATATATATATATATATATATATATATATATATATATATATATATATATATACACATATATATAAACATATATTTATACATATATATATAAACATATATTTATACATATATATATATATATATATATATATATATATATATATATATATATATATATATATATATATATATATATATATATATATATATATATATATATATATAATATATATATATATATATGCATATATAACATACTTATATGACTATTCCTGGGCTATGACGTATATAAAGAAATATAACTCAGATTCATCCCTATGTTGATTATAAATAACAATATGGTATTACGTAGCTTAAAATCTTAATGTTGCTTAAAGAAAAATTAATGCTGTTTTACAGAACCAACCATGTAATATGGTTGGATTAAACAATTCATATTTATTGAATACATTTTTTAATTCTTAAATGGAAAAAAATATTTCCAATATTTTAAATAAATATAAATTACAAGGTTCTATAAGAGTTGAGGCATACTATAAAAATATCAAATAAAGTTTCATGCAAAGTAACTTTATTGTAATATTGAAAATAACTGACTGACAACAGATTTCTGCAAATATTATTTGAATTATGAAACTATTTAAACAAAATATAGGAGCTTGATAAAAAATTCTTCTATACTAGGACAATGCGAGTTCGCTCACGTTGTATAAAACAGTATAACATATAGGTTCAAATGAAAAAATTATAAATTGCTTCCTAGTTTTCAAGTTTTTATCTTCTATGCAACTATAATATTTATAATATTTGTAGTATCTAAATAATCACCAGAATAATTCATAAATCAAAAACATCAACAAATTGAAAGCTGATTTAAATGATTTAAAGAAAATGAAAATGTGTGACAAAAAGTATAAATAATATTAAAATAACCGTCGAAATCTTGCGTCTTTTAAAGTTTAGTATAAAGTTAAAAAATGTTATAGATTGCATAATCTAAACTAAAATCAGTAATATAATTACTATGGATACGAGATCGTCAGGTGTCTCGCCAATAAACATTAATTACTATAAAAATAAGTGCTGTGTCCTTTTAACGCACTGCTGTTAAAATCAATCTGCTATGATTTTGACTATGTCTACATGTTAATATGTCTACATCCGAAAAGTTACGTTTAGCACTGCGATGTTTTTCAAATTTATTATAATATTAAAAAATTGACTTAAAATGGGAAAACAAATGCTTTGCACCCGTTGCACTAATCTTGTGATCGGCCATGTGTATAATTCATTATTATGTCTTATTAAATTATGTTTTGTCTCTTGTACGCAGCACGTTTTATCTATATAGCGCTAATTAACATGAATCAAAAAATGTTTAATATGGATATATCACCTGAGTGCAAAATTAAAATTATGTTCACTAACTTAACATTTATCACAATAAAACTAATATATCAAACAAATTCATGTTTTATTTTTATTACTGACATACAATTCTATAATTCTGATAATTATTATTTTACGAAATTCCCGCGTGATCCACTATATATATTATATTGCGCTATCACACAAAGTTTCCACTTAAATCAAAACTAAAATTAAAAATATAATTCACATGCTCCACTTATCAAATTCACCTGACTAATTTGTTGCAATCACTTTAAAGATTTATTTTTATAAGTGTATGCTTAATAATATCAAGACTTCACTTGTTTAAAACACTTGTAAAAAAATATGATATATATTGTAACGTTTGAAATAAAATGATGTAATTTAAATATAGAAAACCGCTAATTATAGATCCACGTGATTTATAAAATTGAGATGTATACAAATTATAACTAATAATAAACAAGTATAAATATAAATAAAAACTTCACCTTACATTTTATTATTCTAAATTTAATTAAGCACCTTAACAACTACACGTTTGGTAAAAAAGTATAAAAGTAAAAAAAAAATTAAATAAAATTTAAATATTAGATTTTATTATAACAAATCTTCAACACATTTTATATAGTTAACAATAAATTGATTAAGTAGTTATTGAGTGAACTATTATCAAGTGACTGAATTGAATGTCGGAAAAAAATACAAATGTTATTGTAAAATGTTAAATTAAAAATAAAATTATTGTACATTGTAAAGTTTGCGCTTGTACGAGTACAAATAATAATTAATTTTAATTTAAAAAAAAATGTCGAGCGAGTGACGATCGAATGCGGCAACAAGTATACGAGTATATAGTAGTTTGGCATTATAAATATCCTGAAGATGTGTAGAAAATTTTCACAAATCTTGTATAATATACTAATATTTACAATAAAATATTTGTGATACTCGTATATTGAGCGGGAGTATGTATACGATATATTATAACTTGTACAGCAACTAAATACACAAATCAATATTTGCATAAAAAATTTTCATTCCATTTTTTATATAATAATACAATACATTGGTTACACTATAACGATTGAATGGCTTCGTTTCAATTAAGAAGCATATATATATATATATATATATATATATATATATATATATATATATATATATATATATATATATATATATATATATATATATATATATATATATATATGTATATAGTCTAATCCAAAATACCGAAAGGTATGACAAAGTACTAACACCTTGGGCACTTTATCATGATGTTATACAAAATAAAAATCGTTATATACATTCTTATCTCAATGAGTTTGGGGAATAACGATGTCTATATAGAGCGCATTTTACCCAGACTTTTGTTATCAGTTTTATCAAATATACATACAGGTTTTTTTAAGTAAACGTATATGTACTTTTGTCGATAAACATTTCGCAAAATAATATCAAACCACGTCTATGTTTCGTTATCAGAGTGAATTTTTTATTAACGCATTTTGTGGATCATATAATTTGAATATATATTTTATACACCTAAAATTTCATTGTTATATTTGGATTATCATATATAAATGAAAGAACCTAGAACACATTTTTAATATCATACGAATGCTTTCGTTAAGTCCTGTCTTGATTTAAGGCCTAGAAAATCGGTTAGTTACTACTTTTTATTTAATTTATTGATTGATATAGCAAATAAATGATTGCAGTTGAACATAGTTCAGAATTTGAACATAGTTTTTTGATGTTTTGCTTTATCGTGTATTCAAAAAAAAATGTTACCTGGGTTGTATTAGGGAAATATGTATAGCCACCTGTCGGTATGACCACCCGTCGGACTCCCAATGATCATAAGGTCACCCATATATTCAATGTAGTTCAATGTAGTACCGTATATAGGCTGACTTGTTCAGTGTGCCGAAAGCAATTTGGTCCCATAATCGTACTTTCTCAATTTAGCTTTGACGTAAGTCAAGCTCTAGATCCAAAACACATTGTAGCTATTTGTAGAAGAAATATTAATTTATCACTCATGAATTTCACAATAAGTCTGATTATAAATCACAAAAATCTAGTCTGAATCTGGTAAAGACAGGGAAGCACTTGATTATTGTGAACATCCAAGAAAACAACATCTCAATTTGTCGATGTTCTTTAATACTGGTAGCAATATCGACATGGCTTACATCAACTTACATATGATCAGGGAAGATTCGAGTTCAAATATCTATAGAGAAGAGGCGACAAAGAGATTCTTCAATATCTGATTACTGCTAATTATTGTTTATTGAGATACATTTATTTATGCTCACATGTTGAAGAACAACTTGTATTGGGGGAGAGGTAATTATGGAGGGGAGAAGTTCAAAACATGTGTACACTGTCTGCCACTCGAATGAATATTCCAATTTAAGAAAGATTTTTCGTTCTTATATATTAACGTTAAGCTATTTTATGAATAATTAGAGCCATCTTCATTAGAGCCGTAATAATATGACGTATTTTTTTTTGAGCTCTTTTAAGAGGAGGCACATTTTACACTTTCCGTAAGAATCAATGTAAAAATCACATTTTCAAAATAATTTTTATCGATAAAAAATTATATATTTGATTTCTGTTTTTACAGTGTTACAAGATACATAAAATGTTGAGATTAATTATTCAACAGTACATAAAATATTGAAATTAATTATATCTGAAAATCAATTACCTAAATATCTTAATAATTTAATTAAACATAAATTAAAATTCAATATGAATTTAAGATACTGAATGTAAAGTAAAATATTTATAAGTGGATGTGATGTCGATTTTAAAGTTAAAGCATATGCCAATAAGAGCGGTACATTTTTTTTAATCTAACCGCACAGGTTTACTTTTATTTTGCAGCAAAAAGCCGTAGCTGTATTGAAATATATTTAGAAATAAGAAATTATGTTTTTGCACATAAATAAAATTTAATAACTACAATAAACATTCATTTTAATTATATAATAATAAAATGATGCTGCGCTTTTTGTTGTATCCACATGTAATTGTATTTATATATGTATATAAATTATATAATATCATTATTTTCTATTCAAATTAAAATAATTGTAATATTGTTACATTACTATGGATCTAATCTACTAGAAAAACATCATCATTAGAATTTCTAATGGTCCTCTAGGTGATTAGTACTCGAAAATTTCATAGTAAGTAATCAATTCGCATCATAGGTACTTTCCTAGAGTTTTCTCGTCCTTCAGGAAAACCGGGACCAAAATCCTAGATTGTTTTTATATTAATATGGATTTAATCTACTAGAAAAACATCATCATTAGAAATTCTAATGGTCCTCTGGGTGATTAGTATTCGAAAATTCCATAATAAGTAATCAATTGCATCATAGGTATGCCATTAGATTAGATCCATAGTAATGTAAAAACAATCGTGGTTTTGGTCCCGGTTTTCCTGAAGAACGGGAAAACTCTAGGAAAGTACCTATGGTACGAATCAATACAAACTATCTTTTATCCGTTAATATGAAGTTTTACAAATACATATAAACAAATAAATTGTTGTTGTAAGTTTAGGAAGAGTTAAGAAAAACTTCACTCTCATGACAAAACACACAATTTTATCAGCAAACACTTGATTTCATACGGATTTTAGAATATGTTAAAGTATTTTATCCTGTAAAATGTAATAACATATATGATAAAATTTGATAATTCTACAATACGATTCTTCTAGTTCTACAATAAGATTCTAGTTTTAATTCCTATAGAATTATGTATAGTGGGATTCTAGTAGTTTGGCCGTTTTTAGATAAACGTTTTAGTAAATGAGTAAATATTTTAAATAAAAAATTAAATTTATTTATTTATTTTACATTAGTTTGGATTAATTATGAAATTTTGAATTTTGATAGTCAAAAAGTTTTTTGTGAAAAACAAAGTAGCTTTTTAATAGCAGTTTTAATTTTTCCAAATAGAGATGACTCTGTTGTCATTGATCGTGCTCGATCGATATTTCATATTGCACATGCGTATACATATGAGAATATTTTTTTTATATGATACGAGTATGTATGTATTTGTGCCTATATACATATTAAAAGCTCTAATGCGACATTTGAATTAATGATTTATTTATTTGGTTATTTATAATATTGATTTTATTATTTTATAATAATTGATTTTATTCAAAAATATTTTAATAATATATATATATATATATTTATATATATATATATATATATATATATATATATATATATATATATATATATATATAATATATATATATATATATATATATATATATATATATATATATATATATATATATATATATATATATATATATATATATATATATATGTATATATATATATATATATATATATATATATATATATATATATATATATATATATAATATATAAATAGTTTCAATATGATTTCAACATTAAAATGTTTATTTTGTTACACTTTTCATTGAAATATTTCATTTTAATATTTCAATGAAAAGTGTAACAAAAATTTGTAAAAAAAATGTTTACTTGCCATATATTTTGTATGGGAATTAAAGTTTTTTCCTCTATTTAACCTTCTCTAATTTAAGCTCAATTTTTAATATTTAGGCTCTCTATAAAGATAGCTCTGGTATAATTCATAAATTGCTATAACGTATTTATTTGCATTTACTGAAACATATGAAGTTAATTAAACGGAATTATTAACAAACAAGAAATTTATTAAAATCAAAATATAAAATATTCCTATCGATAAATTCACTTTTCTTATTGATAATATATTTGTTGAACTTTTTAGTTGGTGTGGTGATAAATTCGTAAATTTCATTGATCTTTATCGGTTGTATATTGAAAACGAATTTTTCAATGTGATCGTAATTTTTATCAGTTTGAACAATATTTTTTTTCAGTGTACCTGATGAAGAATAATAAACACAAATAGTGTTTATATTTGATTTATGCGAGACGGTACGGGTACTGGAACATAGTTTTGGTCAGTGAGCAGATCGAAGCCAGTTGGCTTCTAATCCAAAAATTTTATTAAAAGTAAACATCGCAATTGATGAAATAATGAAATTGGAATAGTTTGTTTTACCTGTAGTATAACAGAAATGTGATGACCTAATCATCACATTTTCACGATAAAATAAGTTTTATGCATAAATTGGCGCCTTAATAATTTCTTGATTATTTTCCTATATAACAAGAAATTTGTGCGATAAAACTTTTATATTAGTTCTACTTGCAAATGAACTAATAATAATATACATTATATAGTTTTCGATAAAAACGTTCGATCCGTAATTCCGTACACTTAAATCTTGTGGTGAAACATTCTGAAATAGTTACCACATCATTTATGAAGTACAAAATTAATGAAGCGTAAACCATAAAATTATACCACTAAAACTTAATCTATATGATAACTATACACATACACACACATTCAACGATATATACATAATACATTATGTTAAATCAAATTAATGGATAACGATCGAAATTTATCTATTTTCTTATCTGCCTGTAGGTAGGTATATTGTACTCGTCTCGTACATTAACAACATACGACATTATATTGATCGATGAAGTTTTTGTTTGTGTTTTTTGCCATTTTTCTACGTCGTAGCCGCAGTACCAATGTATATAAGAGTATACGAGTATGTATTTAGAAGAAAAGTATAATATAAGCAGAAAGAAAACAAAAATAATTTCATGCGGAAACATGAAAAACAAAATAATGAATTTTCTTCATGAAAATCTTATATATTTTCTTTGCGTAGGCTGTAAATAGCAGCATTATATACATATACATTTACCATATACCAAAGTGAAAATATTGTTTAAGATGAAAAAAAAAATTTATGTACTCGTTTATATACAAAAGATGAATCTGACTTCGGAGCATATCTATATGGATGTGTGTGGGAGGTTATGAAAAAGATGGCTTGTTATTATTTTTCCTTGAAGAATTTTTTTATTTTTATATAAATAATAAATTAGCGTATAAATGGTTATTTGAACCTTTTTTTTAAGTTTATCATGCCAATGATATACACCACCACTCGCCTATATCATCATCGCCTATATCTGTACATATTTATAAACCTTGATTATTAACATTGTAATAATCAAGGTTTATAAATATGTACAGTAGAATTTATGGTGCATCAGTTGCGCGAAAGAGGCATCTTTATAATCACGAGTATATCACTTATTAAAATTTTCTTATTAATATAAAGAATATGTTGATTTGAGACTGACCTGTAACGAAATCAAAAATAACAAAAATAAAAATAAGAAAATGGTTTTTCCATGAAATATTCTTAAATATTATATGAGGCTCATTTGGTTTTCAATTTCGAATAATTTGATTTATTATTTGTTTGAAGCGATATGCGCATGTAGGTTGAGACAGAAAAGACAGGGTATTCCGAACTTAAGCTATATACAATTTGGAAGGGTAAAGGAAAGACTCTGGAAAAAAAACAGAAAAGGAACTCACCCTGTATATTCTTATTCGTATATGTATACGATTTACATTTAGATTTTCTAATTAATAATTACACCATTGAATGAATTACTTAACAGTTTCGTGTATAAAGTTGATATTTATAGATTTTAAGAATAAGGGGGATCTGATTGAAATTTCACCGTATGTTATTGATTATATTAAGAAGCATTTCAAAGTTTTCATAAAGTATTTGGCCTTGTACGTACAATAAACACAGTATATATAAAATAATGTCATTTGTGTACTTATATTGTTTTAAGTGTTTTAGTACAATAACTATATTGACCTTGTCATAGTTCTACATATGTATAATTAATTGTTGATGGGTGGAAACATTTTAGATTTACTATTTTTATATGACTGAATTGTCGACCAAAAGTTTATTAGTACATAGTTTTTACTCACCAGGTAGAATAAAAAATTGCATTGAACGTTTATCTTTCACGCTTTATGTTTGCTAGGCCTGAGAGAAATAACTGTACTCCCACAAATTTATTGCCTATATACCATCCTCAAAAAGAATGATATTTAATTAGTACAAATACTGTTGTTATGGACGGGTTTGTGATGGTTTCAAAAGGCTGAAAACTTAATTATGTGCAACGGTCCTAAAATGGTTCTCGTTTTTGTTTCAAGGGGCTGATACTTTGTTTAAAGTTAAAATTTTCACAATAATAACCTTAATTAATCTTTCTTGCAAGCTATTCGTAGATGGCACTGAATTACTTAAAAGGGTTCATAAAGATAAAATCAGTTAAAGTTAGCTGCTTCTTAAAACATATGAGTATCGAATAGGATATTATCAGAGGCCCTTTAAGTAGATCTATATAGTATTCAATACAAATACGAGTATACGAGTATTAAACAGTTCTGATGAATTGAGCCCAAAATTCAACACGAAATTTAAAGTTGGAACGTTCGTTCCCAGCAAGCAATCACTTCTCCTGCTAGTATTAATAAATTGTGAAGAAAATAGTTTTTTTAAACTATCGTTTCAATTCAGACCATGTACGTACCATATGAAACTTCATCGATACTATATATATATATATATATATATATATATATATATATATATATATATATATATATATATATATATATATATATATATATATATATATATATATATATATATATATATATATATATATCGATACTATATATATATACACACAAAAAAATAAGGCGGTGTAATTATGTTTTAATCCAAAAAAAGTTCCTTACTTTTATTCTTTTGTATAAAATTAACACCACAAGTTTTGGCTCAAAATTTATATTATCCGAAAAGATAAACTAATATTTTGTTCGCACAATTCGGTGTTAAAATTAAAATTTTCGCAAAAATATTAAAATATGTTCGGGGATTTTTTTAAAAGGTACTTCCTGTAGCAAATTTTGAAACTTATGGAGTGTTAAATTTACACAATCTGGAGTTATCCCAAGCGAAGACTTTTCGGGTCAATTTGTTTGGTTTTCGGATTTGACTTTCATTCCATACATTAGTTAGTACGAATAATTTTAGTTTTGTGTTAGTATTCAAAGTGATCACTTGCTTTTTATAAAAAAAAATTGATAGTTATTGTGAATTTAAAGTGAATTTAAATATTAATAAAAGTATTAATAAATATGTGAATTAAATGACTTGTGTGTGTACTGTTTAATCAATATTGACAATTTAATCTATATTGTCTGTCATAGTCAGAATTTTTAACTGATAGCTTTCCCGTTCAACTAAGTCCAACATGAAGGTAAGAATTGTTAGTTATTTATTATAAATATTTGTGAAATTATTTTAAACTATAAAAATTTGAATAAGTGTTAAATATATCTGTTCATAAATTAATATAAAAACTTTAATGTGAAAAATTGCTATTTTTATTTTTTTTTCAGAATCCTACTATCAAAAGATGCCAGACCTACGAGTAGAAATCTAAAGCTGAGTATTATTAATTTATTTGACCATAAACATCTCTCAATACTTATATAACTTCTTCTTTCAGAAATGTTGATGGACAGACAGGAAGATTTTAACAATGAAACCTGATTCATCATTCATTTTAGTATGACGTGATCCAGTCCAAAAAGAGGAACCACTTTCATCAAATTAAAGATGATGGAGCTAAAAATTTTTTTTTTTTTATTCACATAAAACTATTTATGTTATATTTTGAATATTTTAAATAAATAAAATTAAATATCTTCACACATCATATCGAGTTAATTTAATTTATCCGAAAAATCAATTCTGTTCACTTCTTTGGTATCGTTTCTTTAACTCCGAATGGTCTAAATAGAAACTTTTTTGGGTGTTCTCTGACACCACACCATATGAATAATTTTGTTTCATCATTTCTGCGCATATACATTAATCCGAAAATATAAAAAAAACACTTAACGGATAAAATAAATTTGTCCGTCTGATGTATAAAGAACTATTCTTAAAAAGTCATTTTCATTAGTTAGGTGTGAATAATCCAATCCAAAAAGAAAGAGGGCTGATCAAATAAAATACTCCAATCGGATAAATTAAATTTGTATCCGATCGGTGGGATACTATGTGACACCGAATCGGAGTCAGGGGAACTCCACTTTTTTGTGTTTGTATATATATATATATATATATATATATATATATATATATATATATATATATATATATATATATATATATATATGTATATATATATATATATATATATATATATATATATATATATATATATATATATATATATATATATATATATATATATATGTATATTTATATATATATATATATATATATATATATATATATATATATATATATATATATATATATATATATTTATATATATATATATATATATATATATATATAAATATATATATACATATATATATATATATATATATATATATATATATATATATATATATATATATATATATATATATATATATATATATATATATTACATGTTTATTATAAAACTTATATCTGGCTTACAATTAAGACATAATAATATTAGCATTTTGATACTGTCTGAAATCAAAAGACATACAAACAATAACCAGACGCAACTTATAATAGATATCTCATTTCATACGAATAATCTATTTCAGTTCAAAACGCATACACATATAAATAATTTTTTATTTCTGGATATATATATATATATATTTATATATATATATATATATATATATATATATATATATATATATATATATATATATATATATATATATATATATATGTATATATATATATATATATATATATATATATATATATATATATATATATATATATATATATACATATATATATTTATATATGTATTTCCACAAAAGTCAAACCAAAACCACCTATACTATACAAGCTATAAATCTGAATCTTTGAAAAAAAAATTTGTTACATTCAATTTTTCGTTAAATTGAGACATCTATAGTAGGTGAATGAACCTCACTAAATTAAATTTCACAAAAAAGTAATTTTGTTCTGTACAAGGAATCGTAAACACCCAAAATAAAATAATCCGATTTGTTTCGCTATTTTATACCTTCAGACATCCAATAAAATAATTATTTTCACTAAAATATCAACCTGTCCAAAAAGTTTAAGATTTAAAGGACATTATCATAATGGAGAAGTCAAAGTTACTGATACTGAAGACCTCGATATGATAGAGTTATATAATTTATAAAATCCATTTCATAATTCTTTACCGGGTGCTCAATGGTAACTATTTGAGGCAAAATAACCACCCTCAAGAAGTTCAATTTCACTAATTTCTTATTTGAGAGTCATGAGAACGACTTTTAATACGCACCTTAAAATAGCTATAACAATCATGATGGTACTGACTAAATAGTGGATAAGTTAAAGCTTCATCAGTTAAACCGAGAAGTATGGTTTTTGAATTCCAATGTAGAAAACAAAATATTCAAAATAAAATCTTATTATCATAATTTTCTTTCTTATTGGGCTGTTAAATTTTTGAGTGAAGCATTTTTCATGTTAAGGCTATACATTTTTTACAAGGAGCTATGCAATGTGCAGATAGATGATTATTCGTGTAAGGAGAGTTGCGACAGCAATATCTAGTATTCATTGGCTTCTAACTATAGTGATTGGGGTTTCATTTATTCTCGTTGTATTTATACAGTGGAATTAAATTTGAATGCGAATTAAAATTAATAAATTGTCAATATAAAATCCAAAAAAGTTGATTAACTATTTTTCTTACTTGATAGCTATATAGAGCAACATGATAGCTATATAGAACATCAGCAATGTTCTGGTACTATCAATATATTTAAGTTTTAGTTCATATTTGCCAATGCTATTGGTGAGTTAGTCCTTAATTATTAATCAGATTTAGACCCCTTCTAAGACAGAGAATTGTTACGATTGATTGATTTAAGAGATAACTGTAATATAAAAGATGTACCAACCGAAAATATCAAAAAGCATAAAAATAAAATAGGTTCACAAATGCATTTGAGGAGAGATGATATGACGAGAACACGATATCATATATATATATATATATATATATATATATATATATATATATATATATATATATATATATATATATATATATATATATATATATATATATATATATATATATATATATATATATATAGATACATAGAAACATGGACGCCACCACCCATCCCTGCAAGAATTTTATATTTAAATATAAACATGTATATATATATATACATATATATATATACATATAAACATGTTTATATTTAAATATAAAATTCTTGCAGGGATGGGTGGTAGCGTTCATGTTTCGTAAATATTTCGCACGAAACAAAGACTCCGAGAATACGAAAGTAACCAGTGTTTATTTCAGGAGTCGAATAAATATAGTGGCCCGACTCACAACTGTAAAATACTTGAGTGTTAAAATTGTTAACAAAATTAAAAAAACTCGCATACCGCCAACATATAACAACGAACCTTCGCTTAAGTACCCGGACACGCGATTAAGGATCAGCACGTGGATTGTGCAGTTATCTAGAATACCGGGTGCTTTTGAAGGTTTTAGAAACTAAGACGCAATTGATTTCAGTAGTGGTAACCTTACGTTTGAAGGAGTGACGAAATTCATGTAGTAAAAATGAGACGTTGATCGTATATACCGAGTTCTTTTCTTTATAAGCAATGGCGATAATTCCATTTTCCAAAGAATTATTCGTCGATGGTTCATTATTGTAGCTATAATTGGTGGTATCAATCTGGTTTAAATTTTCATAATACTTCCTTAGTTTTAAATATAGGATATTTTATTTCATGCGGTCTGAATGTACTAAAAGTACATTCAGATTGCGTACTGATATGGAAGATGGGACGGCACACGGATTCTAACCTCAAGTGGGTCTTAGATGAGTTCATAATTGCAAGTTAAAATTTCTTTCTGTAGAACCGATAAAAGGCAACACTAAATAAAATTTTCGAGGTGGCCGATAACATAACTAAAAATGTGTTACGTAAATCAATTATTTCGACTTAAAATCATTTAGATTTAAACATTGATGGAGTAAATTATTTAAAGGATTTCGAAGACGCTTTGTAGATAAATAATACTTAATATTTAATTAAAATATCGTATTTGCATGATACTTTACTTAATTTCGTAAATAAAAATGTGAAATGAAAGAAGGCTGACAGCTGTAACATGATTTAGGTCGCAATTACTTTTATGAATACGAATATTTTCTAAAATATTTATTCAGATAATAATTGCTTGTTTGCAGTAGTATAAATATAACTGACAAATTGGGCACAACCTCGATCAACTAATATATAATGACGTTTTACAACTTAATGTTATTGTTATTTGTATGAACAAAATGGCGTCATATAACCACCAAAATATTTATTATTTGTATTTTAAATATTTGCATCGATAGTTTATTGTGTCTGATAATTATTAAATTTGTTTATTTATATAAATATTTTTGTTTTCTTATTATTGTAACAAGACAATATGTATATTTAATTTTTATGAATGTTTTATTTATTTATGAAGTTATGGTTTACAAATTTTTATATAAACAAAATATATTTTTACTATATTAATATTAATTTATTATTTGTGTTTTTACATATTTTAGGTATTCATGGTCGATTCACAAAACTATACGAGATAATGAAAGCCTATAACCATATGAGGTAATAAAATTTAATCTGTTTTGGCCTTTTTTATTTACTGTCGTTGTATTGTTGTTTCAAAATTTTTATAATTAAAAATGTTTTGTGTTACTGGTTTAGTCTAAGGGTAGTTTTTTTAGTAACATATATCGTGTATCGTGTTTCCAACTTCAAGAACAATATTGAAGAAACACAAAATAGCTTCAAGATCATTTGTTTTGTGCAACATATTAATACAATATATATTTTCATGAATCATAATATGTGAATTGTTTGTAATGTGAATCGCCTTGAAAACAATTTTCAAATATATAATTATTTTGGCAGTCAATACCAAAAATTTTTCTCTCGCCATATCATATTTTTATATTTTATCTGCAATCTGAAAAAAGACATGTTTTTCTATAATTTTAGAATAACAATAGGTGTAGGTTTAATCAACACGATGTATTTGTAACAAGACTATGATCAATATTAATTAGTGAGTCTAGTATAAAGTCTAATCCGAATTGAAAAGAGTATTTATGAAAAATATATTAATTCATCGTTCCTATATGCACACACATATTATTCTAACTTGCAAATTTATTGTTATTTATTTTATATGTATATTTAAATTTAATATTTATTTTGTCGAAAATATTTTGGCACCGATTGTATACAAAAACAAAAAACATGTTTTATTTATAAGTTTTAACAAATATATAAATAAAGAAATATTGTCACATTAATTATATTTTTAGTTTACCGAAGGCTGTCCTAATTTATTTCTACAATTTAGAAATTCATAATGTATGTATTCATATAGGCTGGGATATGAATTATTATATTATAAGGTGTTTTGATTAATTAGGCTTATTTAATAGACTTTCCCAAGAAATAATGTATTATGAACTTAATGGGAAGACGATTTCGGGCCGGTTACAATTGTTCAAACTCATATACCTATTGATGTTCGACAGTATGCTATGTTTGATATAGATAAATTTGAAAATTTGGTTGATTAATCAAAATTATATAAGTTTGAACTTCAATTGTTTCATCTAATATTTCGATCGGTTATCGTATATATATATATATATATATATATATATATATATATATATATATATATATATAATATATATATATATATATATATATATATATATATATATATATATATATATATATATATATATATATATATAACGTAGATATTGAAATAGAGTCAATATATTTCAAAGTCGATTATTCTAGCGAAAACTATATTGTTTGAGTGTTTCACAAATATCTCGATCAAAGCTTTGCTTAAGTGTTATGACATAATCCAAATACTTAAGCACAGCTTTGATCGAGATATTTGTGAAACACTCAAACAATCGAAACTTCTAGATAGGGTTACAATATGCTTTACTTTAAAGTCAGCCAAAGCTTTTCATTTCACATTTTGAATGAAATTAAATTATATTCGATTACAATAAATAATTCGACTTTGAGATATATTGACTCAATTTAAATTTAAAATATCTACGTTGTATATATATATATATATATATATATATATATATATATATATATATATATATATATATATATATATATATATATATATATATATATTTATATATATATATATAATATATATATATATATATATATATATATATATATATATATATATATATATATATATATATATATAAATATATATAATTTATATTTTTTTCAAAAGTGCTAATTAAATTTACAACACAAAACGAAACTAGTGAAATGTGCAAATTTGTGAAAAACGAAAAATTTTTTTGTAACTGATTTGAATTTTCATAATTCTATAGTTAATGTATCGCGACATTTTTGTATGTACGAATATAAATACTATAAATATGTACAAATTATGTCATAAACTGTATAATGTAGAGTAAATAACGTGAAACTGAAGTGATGACGCGATATGAATATGCGGGTAAATATGTGAAATCGATGTTACGACTAATGCATATTATTACTATGCATGTTTAAAATTATAATTGAAATCTGTAAATTCTGTATACAAACAGTTCAAAAGTAAATCAATTAAATGTTTACGATGTGTGAAGTGTTTTAGCTGTATATGAGTACATTATATGCATATATTTATATAAATCGTGCTCGAAAACGTTACAAACTATAACCAAACACAAGGTTGTTTTATATAAATAAAATATCTAATGAGTTTTAAAAAACAACAACACATTTTCAAGATAAGGGGTTATGTTGGTTAACTCTACTCTAATTATTCTCGTGAACTATGTGTCTAAGATACCTACTTGAAGGTATTTTTTGTATACTATTGTCATATTAAAAATTTTTCCCACATTGAAAATCTGCGAACCATAAATGTAATTTGTGTTACTTACAGATGATTTCACGTTTCAGTGTTATCAATTAAATTGAATGAATAATGTATGCGAAGTCAATGATCTATATTTGTTTTTAGGGTGCTTCAAATATTTATTTTTCCGGTGATAACTTTAATTTAGTTTATGTGGCAGTTAGATGTATATGTTTGTGCTACAAAGTGGTAAATCATTAGGATATGATAAAACTTATATATGTTACAATGTATATATATATATATATATATATATATATATATATATATATATATATATATATATATATATATATATATATACCTAAAACTAATTTAAGGACCATTAAGATGTTTTTAGTTACATTCAGCAAGTGCGTGTATCCGTTAGTCCGTGGTTAATTTCGTTTTTGTTTTATGAAAAACCATAATAAAAATGCTGAAAAAGTTCAGTTGGTATTGTTCAATCTAAGTGCTGACTTTAATTATTTTTTTTATCAAATATTGCAATCATGGATGAAAACAAACCTAACCAGAGATATTAAAGTAATGTGAGGTTTCTCATGTGGGTAATCTTTTTGATGAAGGGCATAGAAGCTGTTAGTTACGCATACACTATCAAATTAAAAATATATGTGGTTTGTAGCTTTTGGCCCAACATTGTGATTGAACAACGTTTAACTATAGACGCAAGAAAGATGCCCGCCGAGCTACATTACTTGGATACAAAAGTAGTGAAAGATATAGATATTTCTATTCAAACCTTCTATTACACTCTGTGATCTCATAACTGTTTAAACTGCAGGTTTGCCTTTTCGATTGTAAAAGAGTAAAATATGCCGAAAATGCTGTTTTCCATTTTTCCATCAAAATCAAACAAACATCGAAACCAAACAAATTAGTATGCGGCTTAAATGTGCAGTGAAAAAATACAATTAGGTCCTCTGTTGAAACAAAACGAAATGACTTTCCGAACAACCCAATAATATTTCTCACTATAGGTTTCTGTTTTATATAGGTATTGTGTAGAATTAAAATTTTGCAAGTACTTCTACTTCTTCTATCGTACTTAAGCTTCTTGTTAATTGACCGAATTGTTGAAATACATAGCTATATAGTACTTCTATAATACGAAGTAGTGGATCAATGTGTTTCCAGAGATGCGAAATTAATGCGTTTTAAATTAAATTAATCAAAATTAAGTAAAACTATGTTAAATTACTTTAGAAACGTTCTATGGAACTCGGCAATAAAAACAAATTAGTTCATGAATAATATACAAGTAAATACGTATCGTTCAAACGGAAAAGTCAATAATATAAACTTGGATTTATAATCAACTTTCTATACTATGTTGAACTATTTTCAACATAGTATACAAAATTACAAAAACGAAAAGTTAAGTGGTTTTTGAACTCTTTTTAATTGATTATCAATAGTTTAAATTTAAATTAAGTGAACATTGACGAATTAAAACTACAAAAACTATTATTTAATTGAGTTTATATGTTAATTTTAGTTTTCTTTATTAAAATAGTTATGACATAAAACCTATATGAATACTACAATCATGTTACTGAATTATTTAAAATAACCTAAATTTTATGTGAAAATAGTTATTTATTATATTATCAAACTACTGTATATAGTTATCATAATCATCACAACCACTAACAGTCACAGTATATAATAATCGTATAGCCAATAACAATAACAACAGCTAAAATAATAAACAAAACTATTAAAAGCACGCGAATTTTCATGTTTTCATTTACAACTTTTCTATATTTATACTCGTACCAATATAAGACGTATAAGCTATGTACAAGCTTTTTCTATTTATTTCTAATTTTCAATTCATCATCATTACTATACTGTTTGTTAGTGTATAATCTATAGCTTGGAAACGTGAATCTCTGTAATACGCAGTATTCGTTAGTATCGATTTAAACAAGGTGTTTCTAAATTTAAAATTTTGGGAGGTGTTCGTATTATTTACTTTTGCCGAATAAAAAATATTCCATGGCTGAAACTGAAACCGAAACCGAGGCGACATTTAATATGAATTCGTGTGTTTTCGCCTTTGTTTTGATAATAACGAGAGATACACAACTCTCGACGCAAATACAAAAAGATGTAGTAATTTGATAAGAATAAGAAAAAATATGTTTATGCTTTACGTCCATTCGTTATGGATTTGGATATAAATATAAATGTATGTATAATGCGAAAAAAGGTAATTTAATTTAGTATCTATTACCTTGGTTATTCAAATTACATGGCGGCTGCTGATAGATAGATAAATAAATAAGATAAAATATAACAAAAGAAAACAACCTGCTATTGTTTGTCTTAATCAAAAATATAATTGAATTAAATTTTTATTTTTATCTCAGGTGAACGCAATTTTATGTAATAAATACAATGTAAAGCGCTTTTGGTAACTTTACCTTTTGCAGAATCAGGTTAAAACGTTTATAATCTTGCAATAAAAATATATAGTGTAAAACATTGTAAAAGGGGAAATGTATCATAATAAAAAATACAAAAAGAAAGAAAAGAAAGGATTGCATGCTAGTGGATTTAAAAAGGGCTAGGTAGTCCTGCAAAATTATTTTATTTGCGTATTGCAAGAGTAATAACATAATTATAACCGATTGACGTGTAGATAAAGATACATCAGCTGGAAATAAATTTACCAGGTCTAAAGAGATAGGGCCGAAACGTTTGAGAAAAGTCAAAAATAGATTGAGAAAATCAGAAACAAATTAATAAATCAATAAATTAAACAATTATTGTTCTTTAAGAATAAAACTTTTATCAGCAAGTCGACTGAGTCAGAGTATTAATGGATATTAACCCCGTCTTTGTTTAAGTGAAGTATTCATGTCTGTACAACATTTAAGAATTAAAATTGTATTGAAACTTAAATGAATCGGAGAAGTGTCATAAATAAATATAACATTGACTTGAGAAGTAGAGCATGCACAATTTTTTATCTTATTTTTCCTGAAGACACTAACAAATCTTTTTAAAAATAAATATATGTCTAATGTCAGAATCACATTTTACTAGAACCTTATATGGACAACGTTTATTCGTAGATAAATACGTTATCATGAGATACATCCAGTGGAACGAGCAAGAGAAGGATGTGCTCTATTTATTAGGCAGAACATTTAACAACAAGAAGAACTGAAAATAGAAGCAGAGAGTTGGCTTAAAATTTCAGTAAAGATATATTTGAATGTTCAAGAGTCTTGTGAAATGTCAGTAATGTACTGTACTCCAAGAAATAATCTAAAGTAAGAAGACAAAGGCATGTAATTTATTCAAGACAATAAGAGGTATAAATTCACTGTTTGAAGGGATTCTAAAGGAAAAAATAAATTTTAGGGGTTAGGGCTACCTTCAAAACTATAAAATCTGAAATTGGTGCTATATACCTCAAAGCGAATTCCAATCAAACTTAAGTTGGACTGCAGAATATACAGACCAACCTAATCTTCAATATTTACAGGTCAAATATAGGTCAGATTGATTCTTAAACTTAACACACTTAACAGTTTTTAAACAGTCTAAAATTCAATCCAAATGACATAATATTAGAACTTCCCAAAAACTTTGGTTTCTGATTGTAAGGTAATTTTTTCAACTGTTTCGGATTATTTCAATCATACTGGTTTGAGAACTAAGTGACAAAATAGAATAAGAAATATGGCCAACAGATCTTAAAATGTTATCTGTTTACTGATTTTGCCAAATTTCGTATTCTAATCGGGAAATCCAATATATAAATGATAAATTTTTTACTATTGCCATCTATTTATACAAAGCAGAAACAAGTAAAACATACAAAAATAAATCAACACTTGAATTATTAGTTTGGATATAAGAGGAATCGTTTGAAAGTTTTCAAAAATTGTATTTGTTTATTTTTTCATTTGTTTATGTTTCATTTGATAAAGTTGTGGTTGTACGACATTGCTGAAAGAGCCATCTATAAGTTAGTAGATGTCAAATATATTTAGAAACTCAAATATGTTTCTTTTTGGTTTCCTCGATTGTAGTAGATTTTTTTCACCATATTTGTTAACAATTACGAGTTTATTTTCCAATAACTCGTCTACGTGTAGATATATTTTTATTCAAAAAATTTCAAATAATAAATTTTCAAATTCAAATAATTGATATTTTTTCATTGTTTGGTTGAAATTTATATATCAAAATATATATGAGAAACGAATATAAAAATCATATTTCGATTAATTGTATTTCAAAAATAATTTTACAGTAATTCTAGAAGTTTTTTTTATAAAATATTGATTTTTCATATCTAAAGTAAAGCTTGACTAAAATTAAATTAAGTTATTTTTGCTTGTTTCGATTTAATTAAGTAATTATAAATCAATTTTTACAGTTTATTTATTTATATTAAAGCGCAAACGAATTGTTTGTATCAAAAATTAAACATATTTCATTTATACCTACACTTTTAATTCTAGTATATTTTCCAATTTTTTCCCAAAGTTGAACGTGAAGTTTAACAACTTTATTAAAACACGATTTACATATTTTCGATGAGACCCTTATCGCACAAAATAAGTTGAATAATTGGACGTATGATACAAGAAAGGAAAAACTATTACTCTGATCTTAAATAATAGTTAAGCCATTAGAAGTTTTACCTCACTTAAATTTCACAGGTTGATTAAATTTAATTGAAAACAGTTATAATGACATCTATTGAAAAGTACAAAAACTACAAATAGTTTTGATCGATAATAAGTTAAACTTTTACAAATTTTTATTATGAATGTCAGATGTCTCTGATTAAATTTTTTGCTTTTATTGTCTTTTTAGTTTTTAATGATTGTTACTTAATATCATAATAATTAAAAAAATATTCAATGTGAATTATATTTTATTTCATAATTATTATATTTACGGATCAGAGTTTTAAAAGTAATTTTTTCCACATTGTAATACTAACATAAAATTAAAATTGAAATAAAAGAAGTCATTTTTATTCATTAAAATTATTATTCGATTGAAATTGAAAATGTATCTTCTTGTATATGTACATATACGAATATGTATGTAGCAGCTTGCATGAACTTTTTTTCTTTTTCCAACGGACACAGCTCTATAATTGAAAAAAGTTTTTTAACAGTCATTATTTTTGAACCGTTAAAAAATAGCATACACGACTATAATTGAAATAATCTTAAGTGAAAGGGTGGCAAGACGAAATTAGTCAACAAATCAGAATATTTATACCATCGGTTAACGATTTACATAAGTGTAATTTAGAGTATGAGAAGAAAATAACGACAGTATCACAGTAGCATCGTTACACAACAGAAATTACTAAAAACAAGGATTGGTAAACGTTATTGATGCTTGCATCTCATAATAGTGGATTGAATATATGCGTTACTCGATATATTACACATGTATATCCTTTAAATAACTGACACATTTTGTGTCTCCGGAAACATAAGAATTCTTTCTTGAGTTTTTAAAATTTTATTTTTCCTGGAAATTATCTACACATTGTAAAAATAAAATATTTAATTATATTTAGATACAAATTGAACTTTCCCAATCACCGAAAAACAAAAAATTTAAAACCCAGATAAAAATTTCGAGTTGGCAACCCCATATAGTCAATTTTCTAATTTTGCCTTTTTAAAAATTTCAAGAAGAGGCAGTTAACGAGCAACTTGATGCAAAATAAAATCAAACCGTATATAATATCAATTCCACAGAAAAACAATATATGAGTATCAATGTACGCCTTCAAGCAATGTTTGAAAATGTCAATCAAAATATTTCATAAGACAGTTTGAACTCTCCAGTTATTTACAATGACATGTAATTTAATTTATATTCTAATATGTTTGTATGTTCTTCAAAAGCACAAATTAATAAATTAATATAATGTCTAAATGTAATATTGACAACTTTTCTGTAATATAAGTCTATACTCGAACATCTCATACATCATATCCACCTACTCACCAACCTAAAGAAATGTTGTTTTTTTTTTCAAATTATTTTGTCAAATCAATGTTGTATTGATTGGCAATTATTTATAGTATACTCATATATTTTCCAAATTAACGAAATTAATTTTTCATAAGGTACAAACAGATATTTATGTGTGCGGGTCAATACTAGAGTACATATGGTATGTACACGAACTGAATGAAACTAATATTTTTTCATTTACATTTACCCAATCATGTCCATATATGAAAATGTTATCTATATATTCCAACCTACATAATACATAAGCTAAATCAAAACTATGTACATAAATAAAAACTACTTCAATAAAGTAAATGTTAAAAATCAATAAAATCTGGGCCATATTTATATATGAATGTTTGGCTGTGTTGGTATATACATATTTTATGTTTTTCCTGCACACACACATATAAGCGTATACATTATGTAAGTACATATATATATATAAATATACTCCGGTAGGAAAATTTCTTTTCTTGCTAATATAATTTTTTCCCGAAATGGAAAGCATAAATAAACATAAAAAAGCTTTCTATATAGACATACGGGAAAAAAGCTTATCATTGATTTTCCATCATCGCATATACACTTATTTACATACATAATATTATATATATGTACGTCTACACTATAATGTATACCAAATTTTCAATGTTATAAGCTTTTACAGTGATGTTAATACTTTTCGTGTATATGATTAAATTTTATTGATTGATGTCTTATACTTGTAATTTTTCAATAAAGTCTTTTAACCAGATATACCTTGAGTATAGCATCGTAATATTTGTTTGTTATTATTTCCTTACCAATCGTTTAATTCAATAAAAATATGTTTCTGATAACATTCATTAACGAGAAAAGCTTTCAGTGTATTTATAAATTTGTAATAAGTTTTATTTTGATCTTGATTTGGTATATGTATAGCAGTCGCCATTAAAGTCAACTCCTTTAGTTTAAACGTAGCACTTCCCATTAATTATTATACCTATTCATTTAATATCTAAGACTTGATATAATAGCTATAGAAGATAACAAGGTAAGGAAAACTGGGTATGAATGAAAATAAGATAGATAATAAGAAAGAAGACATCTATAAGTTACGGCAACGGTGTAAAGTAGGACGTTAATAGCAACTGCAAAAGTGTTTGGAGTGTTTCGATTTTAATCAAAGCCATATGTAATCTATATGCGTTCTTTCACGCCTATATATACGTAAGACAATGAATCATACAATAATATATGGACAGTTTCTTTCATGAATCCTTTAGGGCTGTGACAAGCGAAACTGGTCTTCAAATTATCTATCATCTTCATAAATCTTTTTCTTTCATCAATTTCCAAACACAAGAACAAAGCAACCTGGCCAAACTTCAATGTCTTTACTTGGAACCATCTTTGAATTTAACGAGCATTTTGGATATACGAATACTTATTATAGTATTGAAAAATAGATTGAACCGGCCTAAAAATATTGTGTCAAATCTATAATCAAATCTTTTTAATAAGAATGGGAGATCCAAAAATAGTAGCCATAATTTTCTTGCTTATCCTTATTTGAAGTTAACTTTTGAAGTGTTAAACTTCATTCAGAGATTTTTAAGTATTTGAGTCTGAAATACTGGAACAATGGAAGCTAACATAGATCATTCTTTAATGTTATACTAGTACGTGTCCGTAAGTACGCGTGTTTTGACAAACAAACGGTTGGCTGTAATGCTAACTATGTTAATAGGTGGAGACTTTGTATTATTCCTAGACTGCGAGTTGTTTATTTACTCAAGATTTATGGTTGCTTTTAGGTTAGGTTGTTGTGGCTGCTATCGCATACTTAGACCGGCGATCGGTCCGTTGCGATACCACTTTGTACGTCTATAGGTCCGAGTGTTTTCGTAGTACCATATGCGCATTGCATAGCTCCATCCATGTCAGCCTATCTATAGAATTGACATGGAAGATAGATCGGCCCATGGATTCTAAACACGACAGGGGATCCAAATATATGTTTATTTTTCACAGCGATCGCACCGCCCAAACGATCGAAGGTGAAAAACCCATTTGAATCTTGCCCCGAATCGGGATTCGAACCTGGTACCTCCCGCTCCAACTGCCGCAGCTTTAACCACTGCGCCACCTGGGCGGTCTATGGTTGCTTTTGCTGCTCAACATATTCTTGGGATGATTTTGCTTTCTTTCTTACATTCTCTTGCCACTTCTTCTGCATCGAAAATGCTTTATAAAATGTGAGGGTTTTCTTGGTTACCATTGTCTAATCGAAATACTTCTGCGCAGATATCGATATTCGTAAATAAAATAAATTTAGTATTATAAGAAGGATTATATAATTGGAATAGAAGATATTTACAGCAATCCTAATGTGTATATATAGTAGTTGAAAACTTCAATGAGACCTGTTTATTTTATATAAAAACTAGCCCCTCTTTCTTCTTGTAAATTTCTAGTGTCGGACCTATATTAATTAGGTCTGTCAAATTTCTAGTATTTTTTGTCTAGCATCATACTAAAATTGAAACATTTTAGCCCTGCAACCGCTAATGTTTGAAAGAAGCAGGATACAAAAGGGATTTTTCACCATCTGATAAGGATAGGTGGTGTGAATGAACACATCCATGATCATCTGTTAGAGTGTTGACCAAGAGCCAAAATTGAGGTGAAAGCACAGCTCGTTGGAGAACACTGTATAGTGCAATCTACGCGAAAATGAGTACATACATTAGAAATCGCATTAAATTAGGAAGAATCAAAAGTGATTCAATATAAAAGAGTGCCCACTATTATTGTAATAAGATAAAATTGCCCGTACTCAATAAACACGGAAAAAATATCAGCTATACAATTACTCAAAAAAATCCAAATAACGTCAAAAAAATATATTGTTATCCGTAATTTTGAGTAAAGTTCATATTGGAACAATTCATAAGTTCATCCTTTAGATATTTGAGGAAAGATTTAAGATAATTGTATATCTGATTACGAATAAACTCATAATCCCCAATGCCGTTTTCAGAAATCAAGTTTAATAGGACGAGTGATCTTTCGCACACATAATTTGTAAGCCTTGTGCACATAGGGTAGTGTTTATATATAATTCAAAAATTTATATATAATTCAAGAACATAGAATTGGCTCAGTTCCAAAGGTAATAAAATTATGAATGTAGCATGCATTATCCTACTATTACCATTTGCATGTCTAATTGTGTACAAATAATGCATATATCGGAAAAATCAACAAACTGAAAATTCTAAACGACAATACAGTATGCAGACGCCAAGTCTAATTTATACGAAGGAAATAAAATCAATTTGTACAATTTAAAACTTTGACCATTGTAAGGTATATTATGCGACAATTTAAAAAATTAAAATTTGTTCGTTGCATCCATATATACATAAACAAGAACTTTGTGTACTCGTAAAATTGGTCCATATATAAGTTAAATCTTACCTTTTCGAGTGCCAAATTTCATGTCATATTAAAAAAAAAAGGTTTATGTAAGGTTTTGGCATTTCAATTCGTGCATAATTAAAAATGTATATGAACACGCAACGAGGACAATCGTATTATACTATATACTTCGTCCCTATTGAAATCACCCGCTAAATGTAATATGCAAATACATATATGTAAACAAACATTTTGTATTTAGTTTTAATACAACTGTATACATGTGTGTGTACATTTTATCATATAAATAAACAGAAATGGTTTCCAATGAATTGTTTACCAATTTACCAGTATTTTGTTTATTTGAGTTTGAGTTGAGAACAAATCATTTCATGGAATCATCTTCAGTTTGCTTGTGGGATTATTTTGCTTATAGATGTTGCTAAAATAAAAATTACGAAATTTAGATTAAATTGTTAAAATTATGTATGGAGACGATTTTAATTTACATACAAAACAGGTAGACCTAGTCCGTTCCGTACATATCTATATACGTAATACACACGTATTAAGTTTATTTTGTTTATGTACAAAACGTCTTCATCACACTTATCGGGTTTATAAATAATATGAACGAGTTATAATCGCCTTGAGGTTAGAATAAACATGTGTATGTAGTGTTAACCGGTACCAACCTCGAAAAACATGCTAAATATATGTATCGAGCGGTTAATTTGTATAATCAAATTTACATATTTCTTAATGTATCAATCGTTATAACAAGCCATGGTCTATTTAATCCACACTTAGTAATACATGAAAATTAATAATTTGAAATTAGGCGTCTAAGACAACTCAATTTTATTTTCTCTCTGTCTATCTGTCTGTTTCTAACTTTTCAAATTGTTTTGGGGCTCACGGCTCTCCCCAACTCTTTCGCGGTTCAATTATTTACATCCTACTTTAGGCGATTACAAAGCCAATTCGACGATGTACGACTATATGTCCGATTCACTTAGAACTTAACAGTACTATAGGCTGGTATGAAACTTTGGAATGCGCCTATAGTATTGATATAAACGATGGGTTGGACCATGAACTCTGCACTCCAACAGGGGGTCATAGATGTGTTCATTCACCACATGGTGAAAATCCCTACTGCCGTAACTTTTACATTTGGACGGTAATTTTATCTTATATACGTAACTTGGCAATTTTATACCTACATATAATATCAGAACTTCTAATTCTTGTAAACGTATAATATACCAGTATAGAAGGGTACCTAGGAAGAGTTTTAGAAGTCATATTCAAAACATTAAAACTATAAGTGGACACATTCTTGTATGGTCAGTATTAGAACATCGATGTCTTATATTGATATTTCAGTTTGAAAAAATACAATAAATAAGTATAACATATATGTGATTGTTAAATATTATTATGTAGATTGAACGGTTATCGAGGATATAAAGAAATAAGCCTACAATTAAGTATTTAGAATCAGAAACACAGACTATACTTTATGCAACAACAAACGACCAAATTCACTGAGCTTAATAACTATGGAGACGGTATCTTTAAAAATAAATGGAAACAAAAAAAGTATAAGTGTGTAACAGAGAAAAAAAAATTTTCTTTCTTTTTCTTGAAACTCGAATTTTCGAAAATATATTTAGTTAAAACGTGGTTTCGGGAGACGGTTAAATGATTCATATGTCAAAAAATAATAAATAAATAATAATAAAAATGATGTGTTCTTTCAAACTGTTTATTTGGTTGTTTTAAATGTTACTTTTATGATATACCGTCTCCATAGTTATTCACCTTAGTGAACAAATCAGCATTTAGCGAATTTGGCGTTAATAAGAGCGAATTTGACGTTGAAATTTAATAATTTTGAGTATAATCCGACTTTCCCATAACAATGCACTACCGCAGAGAGGTTAATTTAGCACATACAAAAAAGAAGCTAGTAAATCCTTTCCTTATAGTTTTGTAATTAAAAACGTGATCTCTTTATATATGAATCTTTATGTCATTATATAAGATTGATTTAAGCTTACAATAAGGATATAATTGTAGGGATGTATATTATAAAATCATGTTGATCATAAATTTCTTCAGGCTTTTAATATAAAAGGTATGTTTTAATTATTACGATAATAGTCAGTTATTGGCCTCAAATTTTTAAAAATTCTAATTATAAATTCTACAAAATGGCTGTTTTCGAAATAAATACTTATTTGTGGAACCTAAGTATCTTGGAGAGGTAACTTTTTCTATCTCTTTCTTGCAAACAATTCGAAATAGATTGTCAAAATTTATGAATACGTTTTTTTTGATCAGTTGTATTTGCATCTGTCACCAATCAAAATTGATTATCATAATTTTTTGACCGTATATGGGTCATAAAACATGTCAAAATAAATGAATGGTTTTGTTAAAGATGGCGGTAAATAAGTTAATAAGTCAGCAATAAGTATCAGTTTAGAAAATAGCCTATATCGATAGTCAATTTCATATTGTATTGGTTGACCTAATCGGTTTTTAATAACATAAAGCTTATTATCGTTTAAGATAAGTATTTTTGTATTTATAGTTCAATTTATAGCAAAATATTTTAAGATGAAAACAATGTCATACCATCATACAGTGATTTTAAATCAATCAGTATTAAACAAAGGTTAACTCTTTTAGATATGGATTAAGCTTTTATCATTTAAAGGAAATTTAAACTGAGCGCAATTGCTTCATGTTTATCCTATTTAGAGAAATATATTAAAAGTTCAAAGTATAATATATTGAAAAAAAAATTTACATATATTTAATTTATTGGTCGACATATTATGATGTTGTTTATACATGCATAATAACCTCACGTATGCCATTAGAAAATTCCATATTTTGAAAACGAAAATTTCGTAAAGTGGATAGACTAGCTACATGTACACAAAATTCTTGGCAACCGAATATAAGCAAGTTTAATAAGATTATGAATGAGATGGAGCACAAAAACAAAACAAATTCTTTCTTAAACAGCAGACCACATTATATTTTATTGTATCTATGAGTACTAATTAAAAAACAACACATTTTTGTTGGCAACTACTTGAATTGAATCTAAATTATGTAAAAAAGGCAACTGTTGTGATTTATATAATTTAAATTTATATATGTATAATAAAATTGAGAAGTAGTGTTGAAAATGGATTGGTATTGGTAGCCACTTACCTGTATTATATAATAAACTGCTCAACTTTCGTGGCAACTATATCATGAAATTCATTAGCGTATTCTGAAATGAAAGAAGATAAAAAAAACGTTAAACATCTAATGTTCATGTATACTAATCTTAACAAAATATGTACAAAAAGGTGTTGATAACAAAATTTCAATAATACAACATTTTAGGTTTTGCTTTTAATTATCGCGCCTCGCCAGTCACTCGTCGTTTAAATTGCACAATTAATCACGTTCAATGAAAATCATAAACCAAAATTGCTTTGAACGAGTTGAAAGTTATTTTGAACAAAATTTCATTTGTTTTTTTTTAAAGTCAAAAAAAAATTAAATTCATTTTTAAAAAAAATCTAAGTCAAGTCTAGGTCGTGGAACATTGCCAAATTGAATATAGTTGAAATATATAAAACTACATATTTACAAATTTAACTACACTGCATTCTATGTATTATTTATTATATATATTATATGTACAATATAGGATTTTATAAATCTGAATTTTAATTTTGCGATACTCTTATATGGCATGACTTGTGTGCGATATGGTATAACATATTGCAGTGTTTAGTAATTTTTCGTGACTATGAGATTGATGGCCATAAATCAACTTGTTCTATATTCAACGTCGTTTCGCGAAGATGTAGCTCTAGTAATAGAATCCTAATACTATCCTGAATATTCTACTGCTGTTGTATCTCTTTGGCTAGGATCACATGTTTTATTTATTTACTCTATGTGAATTTCGTTGGAATGTTCCGCTACATTTTATTCAGTGTAGTATACATATTACCAGTTTTCAAAGTGTGTAGCCAAACAAATAACAGCTGGATTTTTATCATGAGTTAAAACTGAAAGGTTTGCCATGTAGTTTTTTTTACTATGATAATGGACGCAAAGAGCCAATCTGAAGTGCCTGTAATTGGAACGTTGAATTGAAATGGCGACCTAGTCCGTTTGTGTCTGACAATAGTCTTGCAGCAAAGATCCCATGAAAACAGGAATTGAATTTTCTAATTTTTTTAAAAATAATTTACAAATCATAGTTTTAACATGACCACTAAATTTTATCATCATATTAAAATTCACTTCGATTAAGTGATGATAAGGTTAACTTTTTGATTGTTTGCATTTATTTTCTAGTAGTCAATTGACTTAAATGTCTATTTATTATACATCGTTGCAGGATAAGGTCTCATTTGTTACTCTCATTTTTTGTTTATCATTTGCGCCGGTATGGTTCTCTGTATGTTATATTCGGTTTTTTCTCGTGATTGCGCTTCAAACTTTGTATGTGCAAAATCAAATAACTAATAACCAAATGTTAACTGTCACGGAAAGAAAAAATTACTAATCTGATTCCTATATAATATTTATAGGATTCAAATTATATTACTCGGTACTATGTATTTTGAAAACTTTACTATGTACGTGGAAGCCTTTCCTACTTACATAGTGCTACTTACTAAATGGTAATCAATGCTATAATATCCAATTTAATATATTAAAAATAGGAATACTTCCTATTAATAACAGATTGAATCCGTTAAAAAAAATCATGTAATACGGGGAAATCCCTTTATTTCGACAAAGTTAAAAAAGATTTTTGCTGCAAAATATTCATTGTACAGTGTGTGTTCATTGTGGAAGGAGCTAAAAATAAGATAAATTGTATAGTCGTTTAGTGATCATTTAATATGGATATTGGTGAATTATTGGATAATGGGGCTTGAAATATCTCCATTCTTTATTTATTGGTAAGTTATTGTGGCATTTTGTGTAAATTTTGTGTTTGTGATATAATTGTGTGTACAGATTAAGCACACAATAAGAATTAAGTTCTAAAAATCTATTGTATGTTTTAAAAAAACTTGGTATCTTCTAAGTAAATGCTTTTGTAGCAATGCATATATATGAGAAAATAAGAAAGTGATTTCTTTATTGGTAAATTTTTGCGTTTATATAACATTAGGTTCCATTAGGTTACCTTACTAGTACTTAAAAATAAATCTCAGAACCACCTACAATGTTAGAACTATTTACATAGATGTATTTGCTATATAAGATAGCTTATACTTTTATATTTTAATAGTAATTTACCATATATGAAATTCTACTATGTAAATAGGTGTAATAGTACTGACAATTCTAGATGTTAAATGATTAATTTAAAATAACGTCATTGTTATTTCAAACTATTTACTAGTTGGTTATTCAAAAGTTTTAAGGGAACCTAAATGAGAATGGAGCGATGTAATTATAAATAATTAAAATATTTTATAGAAATATTTACATTGATATGACTAATTAATCCGTATCCTATTTCAACAGAACAAGAGTTAACAATAGAGAGTTTCTCTGATCTTCAATATGATTGTTTGGTCGATAAAGCTGGTCCACGGAACCAATATTGGGCAACATATAAGAGCCATTTTTGTCGGCCAGAGGTAAATATGGTATATCAATAATTTACGAAAACGAGGATTATGTATTACATTTCAAATTATATAAATCTTTATGTTTAAGAATTTTTCACAGTTCACTACTCAGTATGACATATAAAACATATGAAGACTCCGAAACTGTAATATCACTCACACCGGAGTCTAATGCAGTAAGTATTTTTAAAAAATATTTTAAAATTGGATATTTATAGTACTATAATATATTTTCCAATTACAGGTCGTACCAGTACGTAACGTTATTGAGTAGGTTTAGGAGTATGAGGTTTGAAGGGAAAGATATAATTCTAAATAAAATTGTCAGCAGTACAAGTTCCAGAAAGAATATTTGTAAGATTATTTTGCAACATCATCATTTTCCATAGCTTTTCTGTAATGTATAGTTTTTTTTTACTATTTAAGTATTTTGTTCAAAAATTTTGAATACATAATATTACTTTTAAAATGATTAGAGTTTCATTTATTTTATTATCTATTAAACGAGAGCTTCCATAACATATGGTAATATCTACCATTTAAAATAACCACCATTAATAAATTATAGAAAATTAGACTAAAGTAAAATATCGGTAAAACTATATTATATACGCCACACTGCGATATTTATAGAATCAAGTGCTAAATTTTATATGAACCTTATTATTAAATATAGTACTTGCTACAAAAGTATATAAAACCAACTAAATGGTAGGGGTTTCATTACTATGGCGATATGTATATTTCTCTCTATTTATTAATTCGCTGAACCATTTGAAATAGTAAATATTGCTAAAAGAAAAATTTAGAATCACCATTATTATAGTAATCATTTCAACTGAACGACTTCTAATTCAACTATAATTATAGTACGTTTCAAAAATATTCTATAGTACGTTCTCTGATAATTAGCCACAATCTCCTATGATCCTATATTTTAAAGCAATGTCTGTCATATTTTTTTTCCGTGTATAATATAGAAAAAGTGATGAGAGTCTCAAACGCAATACCTATAGAAAATATTTAAATTTAACATTTTATATATGTGCCAAATCAGTCCATAAAAACACATTTTCGTAAATATTTCAACTTCTGTGCCATTTTTTATCGGTTCCCAAAAGCAGATGAATTTATCGTAGCACCAAACGAACATAAGGTATGACTATGGTCTATACGTCTAGTAGGTTAGATGTAGTGAAGTTATGTGCAGATGCACTGATGTTTTGATTATTTATATATATATATATATATATATATATATATATATATATATATATATATATATATATATATATATATATATGTATATATATATATATATATATATATATATATATATATATATATCCATATTTATATAAATAAATAAATATATATATATATATATATATATATATATATATATATATATATATATATATATATATATATATATATATGTGTGAATATGTAATGTAATCTATCGATCAACGAATCTGATGATATTCAATGGATTTTATTGGAAGTTTACAAAAACGGATGTTAAGTATCAAATCATCAAATCATTTAAAATTCCATAAACATACTCGATTTAAATATTTTTCAACTCTATCTATTCTTAACTTCTCATTTCCTGTCTTCCTATATCATAAATACAGTTATTAATAACTAATTGATTTAATTAACATTTTATCAATATTTGAAAAAGAAGCCACAATTTTCGTTGATTCAAATAAATTTGTTACATTTTAGTTTTTTATATTATTACAGTCAATTTAAAAAATCATTCAACTGACGAAATATCTATTAAAGCGTCCCTCGATGTCACGAGAAACTTACAAAATTTAATTTAATAATTTTTGGTTATAAATTGGTTTATAATATTTTTTTTTCGTTTATTTCTATGCCATCTGTTTGGGCATAAGGCACTCCCAACTCTTTCGCGGTTCGCTTTTTTACGTCCTTACCTTACGCTTTGCAGCCAAATCTACGACGTACGGCTAAGGTCCGATTTACCTACCTTATAATATTTGTATTGAATTTCTTTATCAATAACACCTCTAAAATATTCAATATTTGTCACATAGTAGCAAAAAGTCTGATTGGTTCAATTTTAATTGTTAGTTATATAGCCTTTCATTCGTTATATTGCCTTTCTATAATTATCATTTCGATTGGTGTAGAGGCGAAAGTCTAGCTTCGTTGAGAGATTCTTTATGAATATGTAGAGTCCAATCAATTTTTTAAAAAAAACTTTTAATATCAAATTGGATGGATAATTGTTCCTTGCTGGTTAAAACATGGAGTTTATCTATTATAGCGCGTTTAATTTATTTTCTAATGCAGAAACTACTTGGTTTGCATCGCTGTAGACCGCTACCAATAGCGAATTTTAAAACACGGCAAAAATTTAACATGGCGGAAAATAATGAAAATCATTTAATGTGAATTTATTATAGCTATGGTATTTGTACAATCGAATGATAGATTATTTAATTTTCAAAATTAACAAAAAAACAATCGTCACTTAGTAACAATTCACTTCGAACTTAATTTGTTAATCATCAAATGCTCTAATACCGAAATTCTGTTATCGCCACAATTCACACATTTCTAACCCTGAAAAAACTAGAATAACAAAATAATTAGTAATAACGTACAAAGTGATCGTTTTGTTATTATAAAGCGCTAAAACATGTAAATTTAAACAAATTCCCAACCATAAAATATATTTCATTTGTAAAAATTGGTGATGTTTGTCTGTAGCCATCTTATTCTATGAGTTGCATTGCAATGTCATTCACATCGTTAAGTTCTGGTATTAAATTAGCAAAGAAAATCATGTTTTATTTAAATAAAAAAATAACATTTGTCATTAATTTTTAATTTTGTTATGATAATAATAATAATAATAAGTATATTTTTGTTTTAAAACCAAAGAGATCTTCAACACATACATACTTATAATTCAATGTCAAAACGTTTTTTTTAGGAAATGGAAAATTTTCAAACGAAAATTATTCAATTTGACATTTTTTTGTTGTTTTATGTGTCGAGTTTCATTTGGTGAGTGTGTTAGTAATTGCATTTCGGTACATTCGTTGTTTTTTTTTATATATGAAAAGTTTATTTTAAAATTTTGTTTGTTAATTTTATAATTAACAGGGTGTTTGTTTTGTTTATAGATATGCATATAACTATGAAGAAAATTCGATTTATACATTGGGTGTAAGTAGGCATTGCATTTTTGTGATTTGACTAATTTAAAACTCGATAATTATTTATCGCCATCTACAATAAGTAACCATCATTCGAATGGTTTTCAATAATTATAACAATCAATTTAGATTGGCTATACAGTCGCAAATACGATACGGTCAAATAGTATGTGAATTTGGACAGTCAATTTAGAATTTTTTTGCAAGAAAGAGATATAAAATAAATCTTCTCACCAGAATACTTATTTGAATAAGTTAGATTTTTTCGAAAGTAGCCTTAAACAATTTTTGTAACAAGTACAGTGTTTTCAAAAATATTTATTTTGTTTACTTATATTATAATCTCAACTGACACATAATCGCATTAGCCGAATCAGCTTCACGTAAACTAGTGATCAGATATATATAACCCTTATTAGACCTTGTATAGAATATTGCGTCCGGCTTGAGGTGGAGCATATATCATTGCTCTCTAGTTACTGGATAGAGTTCAGAGGCCTGCCATCCGAATAATACGAAACTCTAGACTTACGAAAGATCTAGACAGCCTACAGCACCGCAGAGATGTTGCAGAACTCTGGGTGTTCTATAGATTAATAAATGGTAAATGTTCTGCAAAATTAAAGGAAAAAATACCACTAGGTATTTACGACAGGACGGGTAACACGAGGAACGGTTAATGCGCATAGATTTACGGTGAAGCTGCCGAAACCTCGAACTGAATTTATTTATCTAACATCTAGGAAGTGGAATTCGTTATCCGGTTTTCAGTTTCCGTTGGAGTATTAAATGCACAAGTTTAAGACAGCTATCAACCTTTACTTGAAGGATCGCGCGTTGGGTGCAGGAGCTCTGACAGTTACAAGGAGCTATAGGAAAGTCTAAAAGTCCGCCCTGCACCCAATTAAACCTAATTATAAAAAAAAAATTAATCTCAAGATATTCTATAATAATACATCCGCATTTGATAAAATTGATAAAAAGCTAAAACAGTTTAAACTTCCTATTCAGTCGATTAGTCATATCAATTATCTTATTATTAATTGATGAATATTAAATGACGCAAACAAACAATTGACAATCTAATCACATTTAGCTATATTTTATTGATCAAATATTTCAATAAATTTCGTTTTTAAATCAAACGACTTTCTATTTAAATGACTAATTTTGTTTTTGTTTGATAAGAATTTTGAAGATACATGACAAAAAGTTATTTAATTTTTTTACCAAAATAAAATTACCCATATACTCGTAAATTAAAGTTATCAGTTGGTGCGGGACTCTAAAGAGATTTTTCTTTAAAAGTGTTATAAAGTAACCATATTTTCGGTGGGAGATTTTCTATGAACTTAGTTCAGGAGAAAATAGTTGATTTCAAAAATGTATTTTATACCATAAAATCTTGTAATTTAAAATTTGAGATTTGTGATAAAAAAATTTATGATTTTTAAGGTAGTTTATAGCAGTTGATAAATACGATGGTAAACTCCTTTTGATAGTTTGTATAAGGTATCCATCCGTTCAACAACCGTCACTAGCATTAAATTTCGAATTTTGAAAAAGGTTTGTTTAAAACTATAATTATTAACTTTATATTAAACATTTCGACTAGATAGAAATTTTAAGTTTGTTTTAAAAAGTTTTTTTTTATCTAAGAACTTTGCTAATTACATTCTTGTGGTAAAAACCAGTATGACACAATCGCAATTTGAAACATTCTGTCTCATTTCTAATTGTTTCCAAATCCTGCTAAACAAATTTTTTTCAAACTTTATTTTCGTTTATTTATTTTGTGATCAAATCTTACGACTGATAATATTTCTCTTCTGTCTGGCTAAATTAAACTTTGAAACATGAATTAAAATTCAAGCACATCGATTTGTTCCCAGTTCCGAAAAATAAACTAAATTAAATGTTATGATCGTTTATCTCTTCCTCTACTATTTTGCAGCATAATTAAAAATGCAGTATAGATAGGTAGTAGTAGGAAATACATAATTATAAGAATTTTCTGCAAGAATAGTTTTCCAACTAAACTAAGTGAACTACTGCGTATCTACTCACTTCATAAGTGATCGTCTAGTGTATACGACATATATCAGTATCTATAACAAATTAACAAATAATTTCAGGATTTCTACTTTGATCTTTAGATAATCAATATATTTGCTTTTAAAATCAAATAAATTGTATACCAAAATAGTAAAGCATTAACGTTGAATTTTCTATATTTTCTAAAAATATTTTCATGTTAATCATCGGTCAGTCCGAAACATTATCAACCGCCTTCAGAGCTTTGAAAAACTCAAATTCATAAACCTCATAACATTTATAAATATATATATATATATATATATATATATATATATATATATATATATATATATATATATATATATATATATATATATATATATATATATATATATATATATATATATATATTTATATATAGGTATATATACTATATTATAGTATGAAGCGATATGTTTATAGAATCTCGTGACTTGTGAAAATTAATAACATTTTACTAATATGTATTTATATACTAGTATACAGTCACTGTTACCTAATGTGTTCTTGTTGTGTTATTTATACATATTTATTGAAATTTTTCCTAATGATTAATTTTCTCTTATTTAAATGGAAGTTGTTTTACTAAATTTATGTACTCGATGTACGACTATTTATACGCATCAACGTAGCTCAAACTGCCATGTATAATAAATACATTTATTAGATATTGATTAATTGATATAAGAATTTAGCATTGGCTTGCGTGATATCTTCGTACACACAACAAAGTAATTAATAAACAAAAATTTTATTTCATTTGTTGTGACGTCATTGAATAACATTCCCTCCGATTTTTCAACATACGCGAGCATAATACTGACCTTTTCTATATTTATAAAAAAATTTTCATTTTATCTTTCCAAAAAAATATGAATTTACGGTTAAAAGTAGTATGTTTTAGTATGTATATATATGTGATATGCGTGTGTATTTACTCGTAAGATAGTATTTATATAATGAAAATCATAATAACGCAATTAACTTTGCGTTATCTTCGACCGTATACATTATACGAGACATTAATAAACGGAAATAACAATTTTCACGGCAACGATCTGCAACATATAACTGGGATAAATAATTATCTATATACATGACATACTATATATTTATATACGCAAATACAATAAATTTGCAAACACGCAACACAATAAACAAATCATAAATCAGAACAAAACATAAACGCTTAAATCATCAATAAAAACGTGATCGCGTACAATAAATTTAAATACACAAAAATATATAATCTCGTCTGCAACGAATTAATATTCACCGCCTGTCATGGTTGCGAACAAAAAAAAACTATTCAATGTAATATTTAAAAAGTGATTACAAAACAATTTGGTAATTGTATAATAATCCAAATTCGAGTGTTAAACTATATTATTGTATCGCGATTGACCTTGATCTTAAAATTAATAAAAAAAAATGATATTGTTTTTTATTTTATTAATTTAGTGTTTTCTGTTATTGAAAATAAAATTCTGATATTGTGTAATATTGCACTATGTGCAATAAATTAAATATTTTATGTTCCGATTATATAGTGTTGACATTGAGGATGTGAAGTAGTACCACGAATTATCATAAATAACTATGCATTTGCATCTATATCCATTTATGACGATAAAGTGTCCGGATTTGCCAAAAAATCGGAAAAACCTCGAAAGTTCTGTAAGTGATTATATAAATTTTTGGGTTTGAACGTATCTGGATTCTATAACAAAAGCTTTATTGAGCGATCGTTCGAGCTATCAAATTCATAATATGTTTACTTGTGAACTTTATAAAATTTTTAGGATTCTGTATTAGTTTTCCTTTGCAAGCTAACATACGCACGCTTCTTTATATACTTGTTTAATGGTCCTTTTGGGTTTATATATAAGGTTTATATTATATACTTGTTTAAAGGATTTTAAAGTTTTGTAAAACACAGTCTTAATTGAAACTTTAATATCTTTTTCGGCAGTAATTTGGACTGATATTTTATCCTAGAAACAAACCTAACCTTGGTGGCGCTGCTAATTTTTACTTATATTGGACCAGTCTGATATTAATAATCTATAGCTTAGAGGCCGTAAACGACCCTTACCGCGTCTCAATTGAGACCTTACGAACCAGTTTCTTAACGATAGGTGCACACTGTAGGTGGTCAGTCCAACGAATGTGTTAACACACAAACGCGTTTTTATGTCATCCGGTTGCATGTTAATTTTTTTTTTGGTCAAAGGTGGGAATCGAATTCGAGACCGCGGCGTGGTGAGAAACTCTCTTAACCATTAAGCTAAAACCGGCGCTAGTCTGATACTAAGAAATGCTTATATTTCTGTCCCTATACAGTTCGTTTAAGTATCATGTTATTGCATGTTATACAAGTTATACACCATAGTCGAAATGTTGCTTAACAATACACTCAACTGTTATTTAGTTTTTTTATATTCATTAAATTTTAATTTAACAATTTTTATGAAGTACGGATAAATAACGATTGTTGTTAAAATCTAACATAAAAAAGTTATAATTAAATTTTTAGTAAATACATTTTTTAACAAAAATGTTTTTATGCATCATACACAATATTTCGGTTAATTAAACCATTTGCAAGTGCTTTAATCTAAATTTCACTGAGGTATGTGTTGCTTAATAATAATTTAATCAGAATTAAATTGAAATTTTATAGTATGAATTTTATCAATGCGCTAATTGTTAAGCTTGGTTCCTCTTTATAACATGTAGTGAAATAAATTTATATTGAATGTAGTGAAATAAATTTATATTGAATTTTCCGGAAAACAAAGTTTATTATATTTATATACTAATAAAATGGCGCTGTACTGTAGCTGATAGAAAAACCCCACATTTCATAAAATAATAATTAACAGTCATCAACAATTTATTTCATTCAAAGTTTATTATCTTATCCTGATTTTATATCTTAGAAGACATCTAACACATAAGCGAATAGTTTCTATTTTCAGTTGTTTCATCTGATCAATAATCTTCATTATTGATTTTTTCAAAATTCGAAAAATTCACATTTTCATTTTGTTCCTTGGGATTCGAGATGAAATTTCGCATTTTTCACTCTGCTATTTTTTCACAATGTATATGTGTTTGAAGGGCAAATGATGACTTGTATGAACAGTGTTGTCAGTTTTGTACAAGGTTAATAAACGAGCTTGTTGTTAGCATAAGACGGTATCCTTAAAAATAAATGGCAGCAAAAAAAAGTATTAAGTGTGTAACAGAGACTAAAATTTTCGAAAATTAAATTGTAATTTAGTTCATATGTGAAAAAATATATAAATATAATAATAATAATATATAAATATATTAATTATGTAAAATATTAATAAAATTAATAAAAATTATGTTGAAACTTTTTGATATTTTTAGTTTTTGATGTTTAATTCTTCGAGCTCGAAATTTGAAAACACCAACACTGTTAGATACTTTTGACTGACTCAATTTTTCGAAAATACATCACTATAAAGTTTCTACCATTATTTTTGGTCATTTTCAATGTTAATTTTATAACATACTGTTTTCACAGTTATAAACCTCAGTGTTTTGTAAGATAGATCGACGCATATTAGTTTACTGAGAAGTAAGTTTTAAATTTTGCGCAATAACGACATCTATGCGTAAAATATGAAATTAGTTTTTGCTCAATCCATTAAAACTATAGGAAATACGTTATTTTCTACATTTAAAAATCAAAATTATAATCTAAAATCAAATTAAAACATTATAAAAAACTTTGTATTTTATATAATAAAAAAAAACACAAAAATAATGATAATTAAATTTCCATTAAGTACCAAATTTTAAATATTAATGTCACGTCTCATGAATTCGCAAAAACAAGATCTAAGTTCACAATTTAGTCCTTCCCGTGATGTAATCTGTGCGGATGAATTGAATCATCAGTCGCATTCAAAACTCTAATGTATACAATACGAGTATGTATGTTATGAGTGTATATAGAACGAAAAAATTTCTATAATTAAAATTCTTGCTCAATTTTATATTTTTATTTTATTTATTTATATAAACCAACCAACCACCACCGAAAAAAAATTGATTGACCGTGAAAATATTATTATTTGGCTTTTCTATTTTATGTGTATGGTGTTGAAATATTTGTTCATTGGTATATTCGTCTGTCCGCGCATTATTTCTATATAGTGTTGATGTCTACTAATATATGTACATATGTATGTAAGTGTGTACTCAAATAAAATCAATATATGTACTATTTTAGACTTAAGTAGGCCGCAACGATGATTACATATGATAGTGCAGTAAGAGGAGCGAACAAGGCCACCATCCAGTATGTACGTAGTAGAACTTAGAGTGTGTTAGTTGGTGCGATTCGGAAAAATTAGAAATTCAAGCCGAGTCATATAAACGGTTTAATTTTGTTTGTGTGTTATACATTGTGTAGTATACGTATGTACGACGAAAATCGGGTTGGCGGTTAAAAATAGATGGAAAATATATTTTCATAAATATGTGTATAAACACAAAAAAAAACGATTTTCAAAGTTAATGGATGAATCAATATTTCGTATGTTATTTTTATACATGCAGGTTTTGGTTATTTTTTACGTTAAAAATCTCTAAGGAATGTCATCAACGTAATTACTGTAATTGACTGAAAAGAAAACCATAAATCCACTACTTTTGTAGTTTATTTGATCGATTGAGGTTTAGTACAGGATTAATGTACGTAAATAAACGTGATTCACAACTACGAATGTACTTTGAAATATAAAATTCATTTGAAAGATAGCATATTAGAAAATTGAAAATTTGACGTTGCACGAAGGGTTAGTATCCATTTGGTTAACCAAAAATGAGAACAGTTTGCTAGATATATCTGTCAAAAATATCTAGCCTAAAAATCAATCAAGCCAAAGGTCCATTGTTTATATAGGCATTGCAAAATCGATTGGTTAATATTGAAGTGAACATTTATACCACGAACTGTATATACATATATATTATCAACGAGTACGAATCTCTTCCTTGGTTTATGTTTCTCTTTTATCGTCACCACCTTTTCCAGGCGATTTTAAAATGAATTTTTGGTTTCACAATAGTAGTCCATTGACCAACTTTATCAGTGATATGTTGTTGTATTAAACATTGTGAAATACAAAACTATTCCTTCTGAAAACCTTTCGCATCTCAATTCGATTAATTAAGGCGAATCTTACTATTAAAAATCATATTTTAGCACCGACTAGCTTTTTGTCTTTAGCAATAATGTCCAATAGGTTAGATATCTGCGTAACTCTCATGTTGAATTCTATCTGCAAAGTCTTGTGTATTATTGTGAGGTAAACTATGACTTCTTTTCTTCGTTGTTGTATTGACTAATATCATGTATAGCCATAATTTTAAAATTGTGAATATAGATTACAAACACTAATATAAATTTGGTTAGTTGTTCTTATTAATACAAATTGTAATCTACCAGGGATTCAAAGCAGAAATCACAAATGATATTATAGAATCACAGTATGGAATTACTAGGATTTTCTCCTACACTGTTCGCAGTTTGTATTGTTTCGAATTTCCAGTCGTGTACCATATCATCGCTTAAAGCACAATGCCTAGTGAAAACGCTTAGTAAGACCCTTAAAGTACGCGAATTTAGTTTACGATTATATTTCGTAAAGAATTAAAGTGGTTGTCGATATTTTTACTTGGAGATAAAAACGTTACACATAGGGCTGCCTCAGATCCCACAAAAGTGAACGACACCAAGTAATCGGCCACCATATTTATTTGATACGCTTGTGATCGTGTATATAATGAAATTTTATTTTATTTAAACAACAGTTTCTTTAGAAGTTAACTATTGTTTCTCAAGTATCTTTTGAGAGACACTGTATTGAAGTGGCAACAAACCCGGAAGCGTACATTCCAAGGGTAGATAGTTAAATCTCAGTGTGTATAGCCCAGAGCCACTAAGATTATAGAATACTGATCGACCTGTAACGATTATCATACCTCTGTCAAATAGGCAGAGAAGAGTATGATCCAATGCTTCCAAACTTCAGTGAGTAAAATCCGTAAGATGTAATTTATATCATCTATAGATCTTGTTTCTTCTAACTCCTTCCACTCTTTTTGGTTTAAGAAAAAGATAAGAACCGTTTCTTGTTAAAACGCAATACAGGATTAATATTACAAGATGGAATTGGCATTTTTCATGGATTGAGTTTTGCGATAACATTTGGAGGGATTTTTCTTAAGAAACCATTGTTTGTATAATTATTTTCCACCAAACGCCACCACAATAACAGTAAGTTTCAAATAAACTATACTTTATCAACTAATATATACGTATATTCAGTTAAAACTAGTTTTTAGTTCCGATAACTAAGTCGTTTTATTATTTTATCAATTGGATTCCCCGCGCTTATACTCGTATATTTACTATCTCCACTATTTTGAATACGTATATACGTATGTACAACAAATGTACAAATATGTCAAGCTGATTATACTCGTATACATATGCGCTAAATTCACTCATATATCTATGATAAAATTTATATAAAGCTTGAAGTCGTCGGAAATAATTATTTATATGTTTTAGCACAATAGTATGTAGAAATTTGAGTCACATTACCTTCTAATAAATCCCAAGACAGGATGCTGAATATCTGGAATGAAAAATAAATAAACATATGTTAGTTTTCATGCCCTTAACCATTCAAATAATTGTGATCAGGTATACTGTTTATGTATTATATATCCGATTTGTAATAATCTAGATTAATGTGTTTTAGAGTTGTGATGTGATTTGATTCAAATTATTCAATTCAATGAATTTTCATTTTACAATTTTATATATGTGGTTATTTGTTGTTGTATTTTGAATAGCATTTAGAATTTCCGTTAACCTTAAATGTGTCTATATATACATATACCTAATATCACGCGATTTATTATATTTAACTATATATGTGTATACAAAACTATCTATAAAAAACGTGAGACTTGTCTACAATTGTAATTTAAAATTTCGAATCTGAAAACGAATGCTGTGTGGCCTCTTATTGTACACAATTGTTTTAAATTTATTTGAATGATTTTGAAGTTTTTTTATTCAAATTTAAGATTTAAATAAATTACCCAATATTTAATAAATAAAAACCAATATTAAATCCTTAGTCAACGTTTCTGACATTTCCTTCTGAATATGCTTCTGTAGACATTTTTGCAACCAAACATTGAATTTTTGAGTCCTGGAAATTCTCGCACTAGTATTGACTCGAATTTCATAACGGTCTATACGTTAACACAAACATTGTTAATGATAAAGACAAACGCTATTTTTAATAATATAATAATAAATAATCGTTATCGTTAGATTTGGACATAACCTCGAAAAAATTGAAATATGTGCGAGTTGATGTTTTATAGTTAAAAATATGCATAGCTTAATTCATTATCAATCTGTAAATTTAGAGAAGTGTATATTTTATTTTTGGTTCTGGTATTTTTAACTAATGGTGCAATGTCATATGTAATCTCAACGTTAAAATTAAGTCGATGTTAATAATTTATGAATTCATAGACGATATTACATAGACGTAACGAGTGTTTTAAGAGGTTCACAATACTATTAATTGCCAACTTAAAGATGTCAACCAATTGTCATTAGTTTGATTGACAGTTTGAATAGGCTCACGCCAGAGCAATGCTTGTAAATAGATGTAATCTGTTCGCCAAGCTCATCGTACATTGCGTATTCAGCGATGAAGCTCATATTTAGTTGAATGGGTACGTTTATGAACATAATTGGCAATTACAGTCACTGGTGAATGGTGTAAAGACATGATTTCTTACTTTTTTGTACCACAATAATGTGACTGATACAATAATATGTGGTTCCAACGGCACTGTGCCACATGCCGCAGAGAGCTGGATACAATTAATTTATTTAAAGAAACATAAAGAACCATGGCTAGCGAGATCGTATGATCTAACTCCATTAGATTATTCTAATGGATGATATGTCAAGTCCCTTGTCTACAGCGATAAACCAGAGGCGATTGAACACATAAGTACACAACATTCGGCAAGTTATTAGAAAATTGGATATTCAGATTGCGCCATTCTAGGCGGTCACATGTCCGAAATCATATTCAAATATTAATGGCATAAAACTATTTATCCAATAAAGCTAGTTTCACTGATATTCAAACGGATTTTCTTTAAATGTGGGTTAGAAAGTTCAAATAAATGTCGAAAAAAGATGAGTTCCTCAAAGTTTAAATTAAAAAACGAGATTAAATATACTTAGTGTTTGGTGATCGACGAGTGCGAATTCGTGAAATAATTGAGATCAAAGACTTCAAGTCTGTTTATATGTTTGACATCTTTTTTGAGACTCAAGACACTCCCAACTCTTTCAGTCATTTCATAACTGTTGATGAAACGTAGACCCATCACTTTTCAACATACTAAAAACAACATTCGGATGTGCACCAAATAAAGAAACCCCCGATTCTATCGGTAGGAAAGGATATAGCAACAGATTACAACGATGTATTGATAGATTATTCTCGTATATTATTATAGTTTAAATTCGTGACAAAGGACCTGCTTTAAAGAAGTAGCAAAACATTTTTATCAATATAATGCACGTGTTTAAGTATTAAATGAGGGTCAATAATTGTTCGGTAGTCCTCACAATAATTGAATTCATTGACCCTCATTTAATACTTAATAAATACTTTTTTAATACTTAATAATACTCATTTAATACCAGTCTGATTGTATATAGCGGAAATAACGAGTTCGTCAAATCACAACATTCATATTGGACATATATGTAAGAATGTTATTATATTTGAGTGTTATAGCATGAGCTGCTTTATCTAAGTTATAGATAGAACGAAATCAGAAGAAAGAGTGCTTCAGGGTGACGAGTATCTCTAAAAGCACCACCAAAACACACTAAGGCCATTATCTTCTTCTTGTGGCATATGACTGAAGGACTCCATTTCGAACTCATTTCAAATTAAATAATTATTTTTTCAACGTAAATGTAATGTTTGGTCTATGTCAACAGGTGTCACTAGAACACAAATGTGTTTTAATTTTTGAAGTCTGAAAGTGTTGAGAATAGTCACGTGCAAATTTTTGCTACTAATATTTAATGTTAATTTCTATAGTTTCAAACGACTTTATGAGATATGTGTACATATACAGGCGACATCTTAAAAAATGAATCTTACTTTTAGTTTAAATGAAACACATTACAATAGAGAATTTGATGGAATAATTACCACCCTCATACACAGCCACTTAACGAATATAACTCAATTAAAAAACACAATATTCGAGTGGATTAACGTATTGTGTCTAAGTAACTATTTCTAAAACTAAAATATATTTTTAGACTGTTATAATATTATAGTAAACACTTCTTCACGAATCAGGTTAAATCGATATATACAGCTGGTACACAAACACACACAAACAGACACTATATGATTTCTATAATCCACTTTATAAATTAAAAAAATATAACTTTTTTTTATCACTCAGCACTCAAAAAACTAATAACATGTAACCTAAATTCAATTCAGACACACACTATATAGTGTACGATGCACTTGCTGTTTGTATTAATATAAAATCGCACTGTAAGCCGCCCGTCTTACTTTACTCGATTGAGCTCGCGCGTTGATATTCAAAACAAAACTGTATGGTAAATAAATGATAAATTAATTTTAATTTATTGTATTGTAATTTTAACTGAAGGTAAATTTAATAGAGTGAAGTAAATATAGAAAAAAATAAAAATAAAATTAAAAACTGTATTGCGTAATCGTGACTTTAGCCATATATAATAGTGTATAGTAATGTATAAAACTATATAAACAAATCATCATATAATATAAGTATTGTGTTGGTCAACAGTGCCGCGCGTCGGCGGATTAGATTACATTATGTACATACGATGAGACGTACATACGATTCGTTGAAGCGGGCAGCCATGTACTTACATAGATCGAGTGTAAAATTGCAGTCTTAATAGTTTCAATATTATAATATTATATAACTATATACGAGTATATACATATATATGAAACGTGTATGCGATGTGACATGGCATTAAATTAAAATCCATATATAGATACGTTAAAACTAATTTCAATGTCAATTTTTTTGTAATTATAATTATTTTTAATTTTATTGAATAATAATAATATTGCTTTTATGTTTTTATATGATTGGTGTGCGTGTATGTAACTTGGATCAATATTTAAATTGCGCTTTTAATTTCAATTAAATAAATATTGATTGTGTATATAAGAGTCGAGAGATGACGAGACAATGTCAAGAGTTTATATGATACGAGTCATTATATGCTGTATCGAATTAAATAAATACTGATTTTCAATGGATTGGCTTTACGAGAAGCTTAGTCTGCTAAAAATCGGGTAATACAATGCCTGTAAAGAGACTGCCTCGTGTTTCTAATGCCAATATCTATTTTGGAATCTCTGTCCATCGACGAATAGCTTATGGATTTAGATGAATAAAATCTTGTTTCGACATTATTCCAAGGCTTGCCTCACATGCAATTGTTTCCTTTCCAACGTCTCAATTTAGGTTACTATTATAGGTATGAACCAAATGTCGTTCATATTCTGTCTCTCAGTACTTTGTATGACATCTTATAGAAATTATTCATGTAAGAACTTCGTTGATGTTGCATAATATTTATTGTTGAAAGCTTTGCGAGTTTCTTTCCAAAAAATAGTACATCTTTTTGTGTTAAAGTCTGAGCTCTTATCGTTTTTTCTTAATGTGCAGCATTTATTCATCCTTGTTTGAGTAACGGGACTTTGTACTGTTTCGTATGAAAAGCTTGTTTCCAATTAAGAGATACTGCTGAACAGATCTTTTTTTGTTTCATGAGATGTACCTATATATTATCTTGTAAACTTGATCAATTGTGGAATGTCTAACTAGAAATCCAAATTGAGAAGGGGTTTATTTTCTGCCTTTCAAGGGTTGATGTCATTTTGCTTTAGTAGATTATAGTGATCTCGTAGACCAAGCGACATTATTTCATTACGAGGTCTTGCAATCTTGGATATTTCTTTATACTCAAATATGTTATTTCATGTTTGGCCAGACCCTGTTTCAGTCAATTATGTCATATTTTAAAGATTTTGGTTCTTACTTTCGTTTATATTTTCTGTTATCTTTTATTATATAACTTCGTAGACAAGCCCACACTAATTCAAGTATATAGTGAATAACCTTGAAAATTTATTTTCAAAGGCCGTTTATATCTTCGTTGAATCTAAATATCAGATATTCTCAGTTTATACATCTAATAATGCGTATACGAAACACTATAACTCATAGTATCTCGTACAATCGTTTTTGTTAAGTTGTACGAGGACGTTATTATTCTCCATCACCCTCATTAGATATCAGCACTAGTTCATTATTTGACTCCACCTAGCAAACTCTGAACGCTTTTATTTAAATTTATTTTGCGAACAGTTATTTCTAATTTATAATACATTCAAAGTTGAACGTAACAACTCTTTGCAACAATTAAATTTAAAACCAGCATTTGGTCAAATTAATAGCTGGTTATATAAAACGTTTACGAACGAACACCTGAATTTCATCAAATCGCCCAGGTGGCGCAGTGGTTAAAGCTTTGGCAGTTGGAGCGGGGCTACCGGGTTCGAATCCCGATAGCGGCAGGATAGTAAAGGGATTTTACGCCATACGATTACGATCGGTGGTGTTAATAAACACATCTATGACCCCTGGAGTGCAGAATTCATGGGCCAACCCATCTTCAATGTCAGGACTATAGGCTGTCATGGAGCTATACAATGTGCAGATGGTTCAACGTAAATCGGACCTATAGCCGTACATCCTCAATTTGGCTGTAATGGCGTACGGTAAGGACGTAGATAAGCGAACCGCGAAAGAGTTGGAAGTGCCTCGAGCCCCGAAACAGATTGTATAGATAAAAAACAAACAAACAAACAAATAGTTCAAACAGAAATATTAAATCTATTAGTATGAGCATATATAGTTTATAACAATGTTTTATTATAATTTAATTAATGTTTTATTGAATTTACAAACCATATTGAATGTACATGGGTATACATAACAATAATTTTAAGTGCGATTGACATTGGGATTGCCACTGGTAATTGAATTTTATTCTACACAAAATGATACCTGTATTTTTGTACTATGAATTGCAACAATTTTTATAGTGTCACATTTTTTAAAAAAGATTTTAATTTAATAGAATTTCATTTTGTTACCTTCGAAATTTCTCACATTTTTGTAATTACAGGCACTATCCTGAGCCAATCGAATAAATAACCAACATCATCATAATTGTCAGTTAAAAGCTAAAATAACAAGCAGCTGATGCCAATTTTTCAAAAAACAAATCATTATAAGTTATATTTTCACCTAAGCGGATACGCATTTGATACAGTCCTTTATTTACACTCACAGCAAGTCATGGTTTTGTACGACTCTTGGACTGATAAAGTCGTCAAAAAAATACTTATTCGAAATTTATGCGATAGTTAAACTGTTATGTTGAATGGTACATGGTTGAATGGTACATAGTATCGTAATATGATAAAAAAATAATCAATGGCTTAACTTGAACTGTGAAAATGTGTCGTTTTAGAAAAGCCTCAATCATTTGCAACAAAGCGTGAGGAACACGTAACCTATTTTCAATGAAATTCTCGGGAACGTTTGATTTTATAAAATAATAAGGTTCTCAACTCCATTTTATAATGTGTTTAGATTTATGAGATGAGATATTGCAAAGCTGTCATATGTTGAAGTTCTGATTTTTTTACATTTGTATTACCATTGCTCAGACACTTCTGTACTATCCGCATGTACTTTTTGATTTACAGTTTATAGTTTTTTTTTACTTTCGTTATGTTTATCTTCTCTGAAACTAATATTTAACAAAATCATACTGTCGTTGGCATTTACTATGGAAATTGACACGATTTTCCGTATAATATTATAAGTTATTTGTTGCGATGTTATATTTTTATCACTTTCTTGCAAACTATTATAAATTGATTGTTAAAATTTATAATTAATAAAATAGTACAGTCGAAAACGCAACTAGATCAAAATATATTTTTATCTAGTTTTATTTGTGACTGTAGCCAATGAAAATTGACTGTCGTAATTTTTGGACTATTATATCTGTTGAATGGTTTTGACTGGTCCTTGACTATTATATCTGACTACCCCCATTTCGTTTTTAATAATAAATTTAATTGACTGAAAGAGTCGCAGAATATAACTATACTCTCCTTCTGCCATAATTTCAATCAACTTAGGATTCATGATACAGATGCTGTCATTTAACCTAAACTTTTGTTTTTTTTCATCGAACGAATGAAAATTTCCACACATACTCGGTTCTCAATTACAGAAGCATCTGTATATTATAGTTTTACGTATGAAAAGTGATTTATTACCATTCACTTTTATTCAATAATTCATTTATCATATGTCTTTGTTCTATTTCCACACTTCAAGTACGCAAAGATTGTTTGGAGAGAATATATTAATATTTTCCAAAATTAGTTTAGTTTTTTGGTAATTTTAAGTCTGTATGTAACAAATATTCCAGTTAAGCAACGCTATTAATGACGTGATATTGGTCGAGTGACTATGTATGTTCAGTTTATTGTAGTGCTGACCAAACGGAATCAAGTTTGAATCCAACTAGAACCAATACATGTTTTGTTTATGTTGTAGCTCATAAACACATTAGTACTATTCAATTTATTGTTAAAATTTTGTGAAATTAAAGTCTAACTACTCTTTGGACGTTCAATTTATGTCTGTAAGTGGTCAATAATCCTGATATGAAAGGTTCGAGAGTCATAACAATATTCTACAAATACGATATATATAACACTTCGAAATTTACATATATGCACACTACGAATTGTATTGTTTGATAGCTGTATCCAACCAGGATGGGAACAATCTTGAATAATTTATGTTGTTTCTGCCGTTGTTGCTATATTAAAGAATATCAAATGATTTGTGAGTTTTGAACAAATTTATACAAAAAGTTATAAGTTATTAAGAAGGGTGTTACTGTATCCTATGCGACACAACAAAGAGAAGTAAACAATTAAGTTCCAAAAATTTTTTTACTCCATAAAGGAAATCATATAATGCTTCCACAACCGTATGCTGTCGTATTTTGCACCATATACACAATTTATACAGGTTAACAAATAGAAAAAGAAATTAAATGCCCATCAAAGTTTCCTCAAACGACAAACTTTTGTTATTTAAATATTTTTCGTTGAATAATCAACACAAATTGGTTTCCATTATTCAATGCGGAAGCCAAACGACCGTCTCAACAATATAAAAAGAAATCATTACTTTGCATTACAATAATTTTGTACAACTCGACTTAAGGCGTACTGTTTGTTTAAGCATTAAAACCTTGACACAGAACTATATATTATTTAAATGAATTTACAAATATATTGTTGTTAAAATATTAATTAAGAAATGTTATATAATTTAAAGTCTCGTGTATTGCAGGTGTCGCGCTATTGTTTAGTGAAATTATGAGTTATATAATATTCGTATGTGGGAGTCAATTTTATAATACAATACAATGTTGATAAGCAATTTTACTAGTGTCTATGGAAACAGAATGAAGTCATCTGACATAGCTGTATCTAGTAAATGTATTTCGCGCAAGCTATATTGTGTTGGTTGAGTGCTCTTAGGGGTTTCATTATTTGAGGACAAGGACCTTTAAAAGTTTAAATTCATGATTTTGGAAAAATTATTTGTTTGGTACCAAGGTTCACGTTAATATATATGTAGGTATATATAATAATTTGAAACCATTTTTGTTTGGCCTTCAAAGTAAAAGTACGTGTTCTTTCGCTAATGAAGAAGGTTAGTTTCTCAGACATGTTAAGGTTCATGATATACGCTACCTTTATTCAAATGAATCACTAAAGCAGAATCATAATAAGTAGACGAGTGAAACAATACAAAACCAATTTTAAAATTTAGGTGCCAAAGTATGGTGGCATGGCAGTTTGACGATTGCATTAGTTTTCTTATGCAGGACAGACCTCTTATTTAACTCACACAACGATTGTAGGATTAGCTTGTATTTGAAGAGCCGAAGAGTATCAACTTATACAAAAGTTACATGTTCGCCCTTTCAGCGCTCCGCCACATAAGCAAACAATTAGTTTACTATTTTAAAAAGATGCGGATTATAAATTGTCTGGTTCGTGGTAAATCCGAATTTAAATGTAATTTACGGGCTTATATGAATTTTATTTCATAGGACAGAGACGCTAGCAATATTCGAAGATGTTACGAGCAAAGCAATTAAAACTGCTTATTGAATGAAATTATATCTTAAACCGTTAAACATAACTGTTTCATTATATAAGGATCTTTATCAAGCCTTCATACTTTTTCCCATTCAGGTACTTTTTCCCATTTCATACTTTTTCCCTTTGAGTTCCAAAACACATTAGAAAGATAAAAACAAACCATTTCGTCCTCCTTTACGCTATTACAGCCAAATCGAGGGCGTACGACTATATGTCCAATTTACGTAGAACCATCTGCCCATTACATAGCTCCATGCCAGCTTATAGTACTGACATAGAAGATGGGTTGACACATGAGTTCTGCACTCCAACAGGGGGTCGTAGATGTGTTAATTCAAACCATCGATCGGAATCAGATGATGAAAAATCCCTTTTGCATCCCATCCCTATGGGGATTCGAATCCAGTACCTCCCACTCCAACTGCCACAGCTATAACTACTGCGCTATTTGGTCGGTTTATTCAGGTTACGAATGAATTAAATTCAGTTGAACGATGACTAAGAGAGACACATCTCAAAACAAGCTGACAATATATTTTTCGCCCACAATTTTTTTTTAGATGTCATTCAATCATGGACTATGATGATTAGATTTATTCTCGTAGTTTCATATGATTGACAATTATTTTGGTAATGTGATTAAATATTAATTTTAATCTCGTTTTGTTTAAATTGTATTTGAATGCGGACCAGGTCATTTACAACATACAAATTGATTATATTTACATATCCAATTTGAATTATTTTTTGATATAATCATCCCGTGGGAATAATAATTTCCTCCCACCTCGATTGTTATATAAACTACAAAATGTCTGTATGTAACATACATAGATTAGTCTGTAAAATGTATTTATGTATTTTGAAAGTTAACAAATTAGTTCGGAGAAATCTCATTAAAATTATCAATTAATACGAATTTTGATATATGGATTTATGATTTCTACATTTATCAGTTTCGGCATGGTGGACACGTTTCAAATGAAACCGACTTCCAAAACTATTCAAAAATCATGTCTTAATGATTCACTTATATAGTGCCAGGCAAATGGTGTATGCCTATGTCATTCCCAGCTTTTAGCTAGTACTCATTATATTGAACATTTGATTGTTCAGTAGTTGATACTAGTTGATTGAAGAATAAATTAGGTAGTTATGTTACATAATTATGAGTAACATAATATTGTAAGATAGTATAGTCATTGTGAATAAGGTATCAATTTATAGATATGAACAGAAATGAAAATAAATAATTTTTGTGAAAGACTGTGCTGTTTTCCAAAAACACAATAATTCTGTTGGAAACTTCTGCAAGATAAATATTATTACTAGTCACTTCAAACGATGATTATAAGTAATGATGGCAAATGTAGTTTTTGTTTGTCTGCCAGTCACTCAGGCTCGAATGACCCATTGTGACATCTCTTCACAGAAGACCAATAGATAACTGGTATCCTCAAGAAGAGTTGATCCTAAATAAGGAATTCGCAGTTTGCCATGCTTAGAATTTTCATTTGGAATATGTGAGGACCCAGCAAGATTCTCAAAGTGCGTCTATTATAATTCAAGAAGGACTGGGATCTTTGCTGATTTATTGATCAAAGGAAGATTTCGGATAGTCGGAACGAGGTAATCTCATTTCTTCTGGTGCAGATCATTAAAGTTACAGTTAAGAGTTAATGACGTCAATCCTAGCAGGTCCAAACAAAAGTGGAGCCAATTTATCACTCAATACATTTCATTTGTATTGACACCCCATGGGACTGGGTATCCAGTGAAGTCTAACTTCATTCAGACTGTCTATTACATTTAGGACAATTATCGTCTCCAAAACAAGTTTTAATGAAATATAGTATTAAAAACAATCGTCTTTTGAGCAAGTAACCAGAAAGGATGCAATTACGACAATCTCTGCAATTTATCTCCTTTGCAGGGTGCTGTTTTCAAAATGCATCTACGTACCTGCGTACCTACCAAGTAGGATAGATAATGTAGTGGGATAGATACCAAGTGGGATATATAATTCGGCAGCAGCTAGATTACAGCATACTGATCCATCAGTAAAGATCATCATACCGTCACCGGAAGTAGGATGGGTTTTTATAGTCCTATATGTGATTTTCGATAGTAATTACACAAACTTATTTCCCGAAGACGTGCTTCGTCACCATAGTGTCCCAGGGAAGTAGGGAATTGGACAAATTTTAACGCTTTTTTATCATTATTTTTGACCTATTCGCATCTCTTAAAAGTGATGACTGAATCATAAGCTGTTATGTTTTTAGTTGCCCGTCAGAGAGAATATTAGGTCGTATTTGTCATTTGTTAGTTGGATGAGATATGCACTAGTTTATAAAGCTCCGGCATTTATAATGAAACGTTCAGTTGTATCTTCTCTGGCAGGATAACTTTAGAACTTACCCTGTCTGTTTGTGAATTATCTTAGACGAACGAAGTAATTGATGATGATCATGATGATGTTTGAAAGCTGTTTTCGCTTATGGCCAATAAAATTAAGATTGATTAAAATTCACGCCAAAAAGATCTTTAATTCGAAGAAAATTGAAAGATATATTTTTAATTATGAAAAGGTTAATCAAGTCAAGAATATTTTCAGGATCCGAAGCCTAATAGATTGGTCTATAGAATAAAAAAGTATTTTTATAGACAAGCTTGCTTATTTATAGTTTGTAAGATTTAGAATGTAACTTTTAATCAGTCTGGTACGTTTCTTTTGTGATCGTTTTGTTTCTTCATCGTAAGAAATGTTTTTTTAAAGATAATTGCACTCCTACCTTTAGCCTAGTAGTAAGGGTGAATGTGCAACTCCTGATATAGAACTGTCTTGTGAAATGGGTTTCTGCGATGAAGCATACATAATTTTATTTATAAGTAGAACAGTTTGTAATTGTTGTTGGAATTTGTGCAGTCGATTCACGTTCCAATGGATAATTTTAAAGCTGTAAGACATTTAACTCAAATTGACTGTAAAACTCATTTATATTTTCCATTTTAGTCAATATAATCTGTATATGGAATATTATTAAATAGTATCATTATTATTATCAGATATTTTATACATTTTACGCAAACAGTTATATATGTCCATAAACTACACCTTTTTAAACTTTTATTTTACACTGCTATTTTACAACCCAAGATATTGAATATTAGTTTATCAACATGGAGCCGCATTTTCGTTTTCCATAACTCTTAGATAAATCTTAATGGTTTGAAGTAATTCCTAACACTAACGCTTGCAGGAATGATGCAGATATTTTATAATTAATTTAGTGAGTCTTGTTTGTTTATCTTCATATGTTTGCCATACCTTCCTTAATAACATTTTAGTTAAGATAAACGTGTTCACCTTTTAAATTTGGCCTACTTAGTTTCTGTACTACTTTTATACGATTAAAAAATACTTTCAATTTGAAATTGCCTCATGTAATTTTTCTATCTGAAGTTAACAGTTTTGCCTTTAGTTGTAAAATATTTCCATAGATGTCAGACGCAATTTGTTCTTAAAAACCAAAAATGTGTTAATTACATATGGTATGTTAAAACAGATTAGAGGTGAAATAATTTTATCTTAAATAATTGAAATTAAACGTAATGGTTGTTGGGTATTCCCACCATATTTGATGATATACCCTTACCACCCCACCTCGATAAGGCTATAATTTGGTGTTCAGCAATAATTCAGCAGTAATTTCTTTGAATGAATATTTCAATGAAAGTCTGATTACTAATATAAATAATATAATAATATAAATCATCAAATAAATAAACCATTTGTTACGCCAGGACGGGTAACACGAGGAACGGTTAATGCGCATATTTATTTATCGAACATCTACGAAGTGGAATTCGTTATCCGGTTTTCAGTTATTGTTGGAGTTTAAAATGCACAAGTTATATAATCGTAAGAATTTTATTTTTCTGGATTACAACTGTAAACATTTTTAGTAAATCAGCATAATGCACCCTTTATGTTTTAAACAAAAGGCTATACAATTAATTGTAGTAATGAACTGAAGCCATTTTTATCGTCAAAGATTAATGCAACTAGAAATTCATTACACTCATTACAGTTTTCTAAGAAACGTGCGCAATCGAAAATGTTGCCCGTTGTGTCATTTTATTGTTTTATTAAATGATTATATTCTGAAAACGAGTGAAAAAGTGCATAGTTTTTAAGATTATGAAAAAATACGAAGAAAATAAGAATTTGTTTTTAGGAAGCTATCTTCTACATAGACTGATTTAGAACAATGCAATGTGTAGATGCTTTCCTACCAAATGCAATTGTAAAGATAATTTGTTCTTATGCCAAAAAATGTATTTAAGATTCTTCAATGGTTTTAAATTCCCCATTTATTGTTATAGGTATTTTTCTATGGAACTCTGACTCTTTCCAGTATTATGAATGTGAGATCTGCCGAGACCTTTAAATCAACATTACGAGAATTACAAAATTACTACAAACAACACCAAAAATATAGTCTCATCGAGATGGAGTGGTTAGCGTATTTCATCGAAGCTATTTTGAATACCAAAGAACCATTATGTTTTATTTCAACTATTTAAGATTAGATTATAATTTCACCTCTAATTTGTTTTAAACATAGAATTAAAATATTTTTGTTAATTTTTGCTGTTTAACATAAATTGTCTGACATCTATGGACATTTTTCACAACTAAAGGCAAACCGGTTAACTTCCGATAAAAAAATCCGTTTTAAGCCTAATGAACGTAATAGTTTGTACATTGTGCTCTTAAACAAACTACAAATATTCAATAAATAAACGTATGCTGCATGAGTTTAAGATTTATAAGTTTAATTATAAGCTTTACCGAAACATCCGAATAGTCCGATTATGAATGATTGAGGGTACGCCAAGCCATAATTCAAAAGTAATGTGACGATATTGATAATTCTATATGGCCGACACTAAACTTATTTACAAAGTTTATTGAAGATGGACTTCTTTAAAAATAAATTAATCCAATTTTTAAAGAACATGTCAAATATCCAACATAACATGGAGATTGCTTTTTGAAATAAGTAGTATTTAAAGAAAAGACTCTACAAGCAAAGTGTTACTAGCTTTACTGAACCAAATGTATCACTCAATATAACAAATTTTAGCGAAAAATATTTGTCAGTATTTTTATTGTTTTTTTGAAAAAATTATTGCATTCTGATAATTTATTTTCATTTCGAATTAGAATATTACAGTTATATCTTCATTTATATTTTTCAACACAAATATAATTTTTTATTTTTCTTAATATTATTATTCTTAATTTTATTATTATTAATATTTTTTATTATTCTTAACAATATTTTATCACTATGATAAAAATGTATTCTATATGATAAATTTATAAGTTTTTCTTAAATGTTCTAGCTGATCAGTTTGCGTTCAAAGTGAACATCATTCTAGATCGATAAGAAAATATAAATTTGCGAAAATGGTCGATATTTCGCGTAAGTTCTTGTAATTCGCTAGCACTGAACGTACTCGACTGAACGTATATATAAGATTGCACATCAAGTCATATAGCATACGCCTGAAGAGATGGATTTGATCTATTCGATCGCACAGACATTTAATATGACGTCATTCAACTCATCGAAACCGACCAAAGAAGAATTCATTGAATATCAGTGGATAGAATTTAGAAATAAATCCAAAATCTCTCTACTCCGAAACCGGCCTTTAAAAACAAAATGAGAAACTCCAGTAATAATAACTGGTGGAGAGATTATTAATGGAGGGGAGAAGTTCAAACTATATGTGTACACTGCCACTCGAATGAATATTCCAAATTAAGAAAGCTTTTTCTTTCTTGTATATTAACTTAAGCATGTATTTTTATGTATAATTCATAAATTGCTAAAACGTGTATATTTACATTTACTCACATATATGAAGTTAATTTAACGGTATTATTAAATCAGAAATTTATTAAAATCAAATATTCAAATCGATAAATTCACTTTATTATTGATAATATATTTGTTGAACTTTTTAGTTGGTGATAAATTCGTAAATCTCATTGATAGGAATTTTTATCGATTGTATATTGATATCGAATTTTTCAATGTGATCGTAATTTTTATCAGTTTGAAGAATTATTTTTTTCAGTGTATTTCGAAATATATATATATATATATATATATATATATATATATATATATATATATATATATATATATATGTATATTTTATATATATATATATATATATATATATATATATATATATATATATATATATATATATATATATATATATATATATATATATATATATATATATATATAAAATATATGTGTTATTATTTTCAATGAGTTACCATTGTACACAAAAAATTTGACTTATTTTACACAGATTATATTAGACCGCCTCCATTCCTTTGATATATTCGTTTTGCGATACCTACAAAAGAAGGTATTCGATACAGGTACCCCTCCAAGTACATAAATAAGGTAAATAAACAAAACGATCACATCACGTTTCGAGTGCCGCATAAATATTGACACAGATGCAGTTTTTCGTTCGGGTCTCGAACATTATCGCGACGTCCTTCTTCACAGAAAAATTAACTAAAGCTCCTGATCTCCCTCATTTACATAATATATATATATATATATATATATATATATATATATATATATATATATATATATACATATATATATATATATATATATATATATATATATATATATATATATATATATATATATATATATATATATATATATATATATATATATATATATATATATATATGTATATTATATATTATTTTAAAAATGTTGGTTCCTGCAAACAGGTAATTGCTAATTTTGAATGTTGATCGTAAGCTATTGTTAATATAAACCTAATAATTTTTAATTCAAATGTTAATCGTTAATATTCTTTTTGCTTGAGCTTGCGATAAAGGATAAATTAATTTATTTTAAAATTTTCCGATGAAAATTCTATGCTCCCATTGAATGTACAGAATTAGAAAATACATATCTCCATGACCTTGATGCACTATGTAGTGAATATGCGCCTCAGGCGTATTCTATATAGTGTAGCTGCATGCCCAGGCAAATTGTATATGTATATGTATATATGTTTGTACCCTATAATTCTATATACCAGCTCTTCAAGGGTAAATTTCGAATAAATTGCAAACATTTTCAAAAAATTTCAATATTTAAACGTTTGCGAATTTCGAACTTACGAAAAATAAAATGTTGAGAATAAAACATAGTACAAAAACACAACCCAGCTGTGTAAATATTTAGATCTTGTATTTGTACAACGAACACAAAATGAAATATGACTTCTATTTAACCTTATTTGAATACACAGAACCCTTAAAAAAACTTATTAAGGTAAATATACCATCTGATACCGTTCGAACCATTAATAAACTCACCGAAAGCATTTTAACCTTTTTCTTTTGGACAGATGGAAAAGCGCAAAAAGGTACATATATATATATATACATCGAAAGCACCGAATGACCTTTTTAGCTCGTACCAAATACGATAGTTTCACCATTGTGCCCAAAACAATCGAAAAAATATGGAACACAAAAGCATATTTGTTTATAGATTTTCCATCTCATTTTTTGTTTTTTGTAGTTTTTGCATTCTAAATTTATAAAAACATTAAAATAATAACAAGAAGAAACTAGAACACTCAACTCTCAACTCTCTAAATAGCATGGTACAGAAACAAAAATGGAAAAATCGATGAAAATGAGAAACGAACACGAAAATATTATAGAACACAGTGTGTTTGTGTGTATGTGTATTCTGTTATGTATATACACATAAAGCTCCTATCTGAGCCTTTTTCCCATCTTCGTATTTTGATTACAAGGCGTTGTTTTTTTCGAACTTCAACCAATAAACAAAAAAGTCTAGGGAAAATCAAAAAGCTCACCTTAGACTTTTCGAAAAAAGTAGATATAATTTTTAAAGTTCCATAACTTTATTTAGAAATCACTTGGTTTTGTATTTTTAGTTAAACACAAACTACATCCGAACTTCCAGAACTACACTAGAACACCACCCACAAACATATTATAAAATCTCACTTAATTTTCCTTTTCAATATTTTTTATTTTCTTTTTTGCCACTTTGAAAAGTTCATACAAATTTTCTTTTATTTTTATTTTTAATTTTTTTTTGTAAAACTTCACTATGTACTGGTACACACAGATGACTTTCAAATAGGTCAATAAATTTTCTTATCGAATTTCGTTTTAATATTATATTTTTAAAACTATATATTTAGACAGTTAATTAATTAATTATATATAAAAGTAGAAAATAATTAATAATTAAATATAAAACATAAAATAATACATTTATTTATACACTTTATCGAATTATAATAATTAACAAAAAGGAAAAACAATTATTAATAAATTTTATATTTAATATTGTTTTATTAAATATAACAATAATAATAATAATAATAAATTAATTTATTTTGTTATTAATAATAATTTTTTATTTAAAAAAGCGTGCGTTACGTTCGGTTAACGATACAGTATTAAAAGTTGAAAATATATAAAGTCGATAGACGTTTTCACGAAAAAAAACAAAAAAAAAGAAAAAGACACAAAATAAATAAATAAATAAAATAATTTATTTTAGTATCACAAAGTAGTGTGCTAGTATATACAAGTGTACTACACTGCATTCGTATTAGTATATACGAGTATATACAGTCGAAGAGAGATAAAAGTATAACAAATATTATTATGACGTCACAGTGAAAAATTCAAACACATACATATATAGTGTGACGTAAAATTTAGGTCGATGAGAATTTTTCGCTTCTCTATTTGCGCTACAATATACTCATACATACATACGTACAGTGGAAAAATTATATAGAATTTGAAAAATCTCAATAAATTTTATTTTGTTCCAGTTGGATAACATCGAGGAAAAATACTTATGCATATATACAGTTGTACATATACATCATACGTGATGAAAATGTATGCGAACACCATTATTGCTTGCCGCATATATGATTAAGTGAGTAGGGTACCAGACTATCCAGTTTGATGTCTGTTTTTATTATTATTTTATATAAAGCATAATTATGATTTTGCATTATGTAAACGTAGCCTCTCAAACATTATCTATGGTGTACTTAGTAAATGGGGTTAGTGGAATGATTCCTGTTTCTATGTACTCGTTTGCATCGATAGTATATATATATATATATATATATATATATATATATATATATATATATATATATATATATATATATATATATATATATATATATATATATATATATATATATATATATATATATATATATATATGTATGTTTGTATGTGTAAAAAATTTCGCTCTCGACTGCACAAATAGGTGACCTCATTTTAAAATTTGCTTTGCTTATGTGGAATAGTTTTATGCAACTATAACGGTTAATATTCCTTAATTTGATTATAAATCACTATACTTTGTTAACAAATTGAACAATAATTTTCTCACCTCTGTGAGATTTATTTCATATAAGACCAGTTTTAGCTCACTAATTTGTTGTTTTATAAAAGTTGACCGTTATTTTTGGTGATTTAGATAATTTTCTGAGTGGTCTTTCTTCCTTTGATCGTTTTGCCGTCGATAGTGATGTGGGTTACTTTTAAGAGGTCGCCTATTCGTTCCAGATTAGGATATTTAAGATCATTTAATACTAATTCAGCCAAATCACTATCTTTTGAACTTTTCCGGCAAGGTTATTATATCTAAACATGACAATGGCCTTCTTGGTAATAGAGTAGAAGAATCAGAGATATCAATTTGAATTTACAACTCATACATTTTTAAAACCTACGGAAATGTTAAAATGTATTAAGTATCTCTGTAACTCCGTTGTCATTAAATAATGTACTTAAGTGAAGTCCCAGAATAAGCTCTGGCCTCTTATGTTTTTACCGACGAATACACCCCAACATGTGATTTAAAACCAGTGGGAAGAGAAAATTTCTTTTCTGAAAAGAAACTTCCTAATAGCCAGTTCCCATTGTAAACAGTAAATTTTGGTTATGGTTATTTTACACAGATGATGTTTTAACACCTTCCATTTCCACTTCATAAACTTTTGCGGTACCTAAAAAAGAAGGTGTTGAATACAGGTACCACTCCAAGTAAATAAACAAAATGATAACACCATCGTTTCGAGTGCCGCATAAATATTGACAAATAGTTTTCCATTCGGGTTTCGAATATCATGGACGTTCTAATGTTTCCATCAGGTAGTTCCATCTTCACAGAAGATTTTTGCTTTGGCACCTGTCCTACCTCATTTACATAAGTTTCCATAGTACATATATAGCAATGTGTCTTTAGAAGTTACTGTGAAGCAGTTTCTCTAGTGATGATAGATTTTTAAATCTGATAATATTGGTAGGTTGAGTTTGGATCGATCACCAGCTTGATATTTAAGTGTTGGAATGAAATGTTGGTTATGTGAGCGTAGTATTGAAAAATGTAAAGAAGTACTTGAATCTGTAAATCGATGTCTAAGAAGTTGAATCTTGTATCTTAATCAATAAAAGGTCATTTTTTCATCTTATTTAGCGCAGTATAACAGGGTTTTAGAGTATAAATTTGTATGATGGTACTATATGTTAGAGATTTTTAAGTATAATTGGATTTCTCTGAGTATTTCTTTTGAACTGATTCAACCATTTTTTTATTTTATCATCGCACCAATTCTATAAAGTCTTGACTGCTGAAGAAATTTTGATTCGTTTAGAAGTCAAGTGTAACTTTGTGCTTACATCTGAATATTAAGTTTTCTAATAACTTAACAAAAAAAAATTCCCTTGTTATAAAGTATTACTTCGGGACAAGTAAATCGACTCCAAGCTCTGCGCTCGAGACGATGAAGTGGCCAGCTTTCAGTTCAGACATGAGCTCAATTGTGCATTGTGTTGGTTGAGGTGTAATTGCCACGGGCAATAGTGAGGAGGGGTAGTACTAAGTATTAACCAATAAAATTGTTTTGATCAATTTTTGCTTACTTTGGAAGTTTTGTATACATTTGATGTCAGTATTCTTAGTACAGCCCCAAAACTGAATGCCTTATAGACAAATCGGTTTTAGGACCTGATTATAAATCAGTATTTTGTTGTATATGCAAAATTTTGACCTTCGCCTAATTGTTTTTATTTAAGATCAATCTCTGTTTTTTTCTTCACATGCTCTTTCCATCTAAGTTTAACATCCAGTAGCTTACCTAAGTCTTTTGCAGAGTTCACATACGGCACCATCACATCGTTCGAGCTGATTTGCGGCAGGTTTACCAATGGTTTGTTCGTTAAGTTGACATGGACAGATTTTAATTCATTAAGTTTGATTTTCAATCGCTCGGTCTACTGGTAAATTTCTCCACTTGCACATTGAAGTTTATTTGCCGTCTTTTTCACAGTTTGCGCTGTTGCTAGTATAGCGGTGTCGTTAGACAACGTTGCTAAGCTTTCGTGTTCGGACTGTGGTATATCACCTGTATATAGTAGGCATAGGACTGGGCCCAGAACACTGCCTTGAAAGACTCCTATACTTACCTTTCTCAGTCCAGAATACTCATCTTCTTGTCTTACTCTTAAAAGCCTTTCAGATGAATAAGATCCCAAAAATCAGCACATGATCCCGGTAGCATAGATAACATTTAATTTATGTATTAAACTTCTGTGCCATACCTTATGAAATGCTTCTAACGCCTTTTCTATAATATCTGTAATTCTGAGAACCTGATCCATTGTTGAATGTTTGCATCTGAATCCAAATTGGTGATCTGGTATTACATCTTTTATTTACGATACGATTTCGCTTCATTGGGTGGTGTTCCTAGTTTCGGTAACATATTATAACTTTCGCAACTGATATGCAAATTTTTCAGCTATTGATTTGTTATCGCTAGCCCTCGAGCCATCACTTAATAGAAGGCATCTGCGTGATTGGGGTTTTTATCCTTTTTGTTGCCTTCAATAGTGATCAGATCGTATTGTCATCAACGGTCAATGTTCCAAGACATAAAGAGAACAATTTTTCATTTAACTGCTTGATCAGTCTCGATGGACTGACAAGACAATTCTAACTGACAGACATTGCCGTGTTCAAATTTCTCTTGGGTAACTTTTACCAATAGTTTTGGATACTATTCCTTTAGTATTATTATTTCACGTGGCTATCTGAATGGGATCAATGCAATTTTCTACCTCTTCTTTCAGTTCCTGTATACCAGTTTTGCCAATCAGTTGTTTTATTGGAAAGAGTTGATCTCGTTCTTTTCCTAATTATCTTGTTGCTTATGGTATCACTGCAGAATGCTCAGAGTGAATTATTGTTTACTTCAATAAAATTTGATGAAACTTGTTGCCAGTGGAATGTATTTTACGTCCCATTTATAATATAGCGTTTTTAAGTTCGTTATCTTTAATTATTGAAAACCTAGAGCCCAAGTCAACAACATACTTTGCATTAAAATCACAAATAACTACTAGTAGTTATTTGTGTTAAAATTACATCCTAGTATAAATCTACAATTAAAATTTTATACGATATTCAAGTATTTGGGTTTCTTCAGGTTGTATTTAGGTGGACAATACTCCGCTCTTATATCATGTGTAGCCGTTGCTTCGTAGATGTTATTTCTTTCTACTATGGGTTTTCGGTGATTGATAATGCTGCTGGCATTTATGGTGTTTAGTATAGTTTTTTATAATAACAACAGTTCAACCTCTTGATTGGTTATTGTCTAGTAGAGTGGGTTTCATGCTTTTTATTTTTAATAGCGTTAGCAGCCTAAGTACCAAATCTAAGGTTTTTTGGTATATCATTTTGAGAGAATTCACCGGTTGTAGCTCAATTTTTAAGAGAGTTTTTTTTCACGCCGCGGACTCGAGTCTAATGCTCGCCGTTGACGAAAAATTAACATGACCCGATGGCATAAAAAGTGATTTCCATCATAGTATTCGAATGTGTAGGGTTCAATACTGGTCCGGAATTGACCTTTCCTGTCTCAGCCACTTGTGCGTATTATTTGATATCTAAAATATTCTGATGGATGACTTTAATGTAAATTCGTTGGTTTATTTAGATTATTTCTTCTTTTTAGAAGTTCTCTCGCTACCAGACATCCTCGGTAGTTTGAAGGATGGGCTTGTACACAGGTTAAACACTTTGCCGCAGTAGTCCTGGGTTTATCACAAGCAATAATTAAATGTTTCTCAGCACATTTAACACATTAAGGTTTATGTTGGCTGAACTTTTGAGTGTGGTCATATCGCTGACATCGTTTACATTGCGGAATTATACGGTTATACTTCTAACCGCTCAAATTTTTACATCCATACAGCACACATGTTTTATTTTATAATTTTTTTGTGTATCCGTTTTGTTATCTTTTTTATCAGCATGAATAACAGAAGACTAATTCTTAGTTCTTCATCCCATTTCTTTTGTTGCCGACAAAATGATTTGAAACATATGTTTATTTATTTTCATATAAATGCCACTGTTACTGCGAACCATTTAAATATTCTGTTAGATTTCTAGTTCTGCCACAACCACATCTTTACAAGCTTAACCACGAAATGAACTACTTTGTCGTAATGAATAATATTTCGACGTTAACGAATTTGCGGAATAGTGTCTCCGAAATTCTTGTCGTAAACAACCATTTTGTATAGTCTAATAAGACATATAGAATAATAAAGCAATACGACAAGCTATTCCGCACTTGAGTTGCTCAATATACAAATGTGTGATACACTAACAGTAACGAAAACCAAATGATATATTTGGTGTGTTGTTGGCACTAACAATGGATCCCGTAAGGTTCAAGAAACAAGAATTTGTTTTTGTTGTACACCCCCACACAAAACTATAATCAAACTGAAGTAAAAATAAAATTCTCAAACAAAAACCAGAAAATCTTTTGCCTGTTGTTATTCGCATGAGGCTGTTACATGTTATTTTTATACTTGTTGTTGCTTCATTTCATATATCTGTAACAAACATTAATTTTTGAAACATTTTTGACGTCTTGTCAAAAGTATGATAAATTTTAATTAAACTAAGTAGCGAGATGTTTTTTGTTTTTTTTTCTTGGTTAAGTCACTTCATGTATATAAATGGCTTTCTAATAAGATATTTCATTTTGATAATTAAACAATTTTGTAATAAATTAATTTATTTCATTGTAAAGAGGAAGGTATGCCATTAACATTTGAAAACGATATCAGCCAAATGGCCGCCACAACAAAGCTTGTAGCACCATATCCTTCTCATGAAATTTTCGACGACAAATTCGCACATTTGCGGCTGTACGTCCTCGATAACTTCACGATTTCTATGTTTGAGGTCTTGAATTGATTATTGGCATAGACCTTATCTTTCACGTTGCCCCAACGAAAAAAGTCTTAATGTGTTAAATTACAGGATCTACGTGGCAAATAGTGATCACCTCTTCGAGAAATAACACGGCCAGAAAACTTTTGTTGCAAAATTGTGATTGTTTCGTTACTTGTGTGGCACGTAGCGCCGTCCTGCTGGAAATAAACGTTGTCTACATCAAACTCTTCCAATTCAGCCCATAAAAAATCATTGATTATAGCTCGATTGCGCATTCAATTAAATGTGACAATTCTGCTTATAAAGCAGCCTTCGAGGTGAAACTGGGCTTCATCACTGAAGATTATTTTTCGATGAAAGTCCGGATCATTTTGATGCATTTGAAGCACCCAATCAGCGAAAGTACTTCGTTTATGGTGATCGCATAAGTTTTTATGCGGGTTGGGGTTGTATTTCCAGAACCCAATATTCCAGGCATAAAATTCCACACCCAAAATACCAAAATCTAAAATTCCAAAAACCAAAATTCCAAGTCCAAAATTCCAAATCCAAAATTCCATTCCAATTTATTTTCCTCAGAATAGAGAAAAAAATCGCGCGATTTTTTTCTCTATTCTGAGGAAAATAAATTGGAATGGAGTATGTACTGTGCATTAGTAACTAAGGAAGCTAGAATGAAATGTGATTATCATATATGCATATTTTTCTTTGTTTTATTTTTTCTCGCTATTGTATATATTTTATTAGAAAATATAGTAAATGTATTAAATTTAACTTGGTTGTTAAAATTAATTTAAAGATTATATATTACTATTATAGTATTTTCTCTAAATAAACACTGCTGGATACTGGTAATTATTTGTTTAAGTTCTTTCGTAATGTATAATAGTACATTCTTAATTAAAATAAGTGTATTGCGCACATAATTTTTATTTTAGCCATGGAAATTGTTGAAAGTATAAGCAATAAAGGTACCCGTTGCTTATACATTGACGGTTATCAATATTATTATGATTACTCACAAAAATCTAACAAAAAAATTTGCTATTGGAGATGTGCGAAAAGAATATCGTTCCATTGTAAAAGTTCTGTCAAAACCATAATAAATTCCAACGGAAAACATGACATAACTGTTCATAAATTACAACATGAACATGATCCTCAACCCGCATTAGTCCACCTGTCAATGGCGAAGCATAAATTGAAAAATTGTGCCAAAACCTCATCCAATTTACCCTCACAAATTATTCGTAATGTTACTGTGGGCTGTGAGCCAAGTGCCCGTGAATATTTACCGAATAAAAACGCACAAAAGAAGAAAATTTATCGAGTACGGTCTAGCGTTCAAAAATATAATGAACCAAATAACCTAATAATGATATCCATACCAGATGAATTAAGATATTTGGATGACGAGCTTTTTGTTTTAAGCGAGAAAACATTCAATGACGATAAAATCATTATTTTAGGAACAAGAACTAGTTTTAAATTTTTAGCACAATCTTCAATCTGGATAATGGATGGAACTTTTTACGTAGTGCCAATAATCTTTAGACAATTATTCAGCATTCACGGGGTTATTGAAGGACAAGTCTTTCCATTACTTTTTTGTTTAATGACAAAAAAAAAATAAAATATGTTATAGTGAATTATTTTATGAATTACATCGTTTAGCAATCGAATTTAATGTAAACATAAGTCCACAAATCACTATAACAGATTTCGAGATAACCATACATCGTTCTGCTTTGGTTTTTTTTCCGGATACCAAATTTAAGGGATGCTTTTTTCATTTTGGCCAGCTAATATGGAGAAAAATTCAAAAACTAGGATTGACTAAAAAATATGGTAATTCAGAAAAATTTTCACAACAAATTCGAATGCTCAAAGCTTTAGCTTTTCTACCTCCCGACTGCATTCCCCAATATTTCGAAGATTTTGAACGCTCATTAGATGATGAAGATGTGAAGAAAGTAGCAAAACAATTTAAACATTGCTGCTACATTGCCGGAAAAGCAAAATATAAACCTGATTTCTGGTCCATAAACGAATCTATTCTTAATAGTTATCCTAAAACTCAAAACTCAGTCGAAGCTTGGCATAGACGAATAAAAACAATAGTTGAAAGAAAGCACACTGGAGTATATAAAATAATTGAAGAATTAAGAGGTGAACTAGTCCTTTCACACAATAACATAAGAAAGATCGAAGCCGGAGAAGAAATTAAACCTCTTAATAAAAAAAATATTATGAAATATAAACGTATGCTTAAAAAGCAATATAAAATGACTAAATGTGATTTTTTATCAAAATTGGCAAAGATCATTGTTTTGATTAATAAATAAAATGTTTGAATATAATTTATTGTTTGATTCTTTTGCTTACTTTACTTCTTTTCTGCAGCTGGCGGCACTCCTAACTCTCAAGTGAATCACTTTTTACGTTCTATCTTAACAGATTACGGCGAAATCGTAGAAGTTCGAGGTCCAATTTACTTATATCGACTATCTAAAGATTACTCAGCACCAAGACATCCTATACTTCTGATATATAAAATAAATTGACCCATAAATTCAGCACTCGCATTTCAAAGGAGTCATAGATGTATTTAAGGGTAAATTTAATTTTATGGAAAATATTGGAATTTTAGTAATTGGAATTTTGTACTTTGGAAACCTGAAAAAAATTTAATAAAATTTTTGGAATAATGGAATTGGAATTTTTTTTTTTTGGAATTTTGTCCCCATCCCTTTTTATGCAAAATGCGTTGGATCGTCGTTTGTGGAACGTCTAATGCAATCAACAAACCTGGGTTTTCTGCAAGACTATGGGCTACAGCAGTAATGTTCTCAGTTGTTTTTGAAACCTCTTATTGGAAGACCCTTTATACGTTATATAAAGATACGACGTATCTAAAGCCGAAAAAAGCAACGATAATCTTCGGGATTACAAAAAAGTATTAACATGGGGTTATGACGACGCTCGATCCGTATACTATGCGTTATTAATACAAATTAATAATTATACCGATGTGTTACTTCGACACATAAGCCTGTTGTTGTTATGACGAGAGAACTAATCGGTGAAATCAATGAAACAGAAATTATTAATCCGATTTCCGATATATAAGACAAATATATTCTTGTATGTGTATATGAAACACTCATGTGTGGATTATCTGTTATATTATGTGTTATGTGTATATCATTTTGTATATAGCATATTCGTCTTAAATTGATTAATCACGCGATGGCTTCATTAACTGTTACAGAGTATGATGAAAAGTTTATGTTTATACGTAGAATCGTAAATACAACGTAAGATTCTGTCTGTACAGACTTATATGTTAATACGTCGGTGAATACATCAAACGATTCACATACACAAGCATTATAGCATATATATAAAAGATCCTCCCGCGTGTTTTTTAAGATGCTTATGTGTTTAAGATGTTTTTGTTCAAAATCTTTAATTAATATTTTGAAAAAAATGTTGTTTGATGAAATAAAATGTTAATCCTATCAATTTTATTTTTAAAATTCGCAGAACGATTTTAACCCAATGAATAGTTAAGCACAACTCTAGGATCATATCTCATATAGAAACCTATTTTTCCACGATTCTCATCTCCACAAAATTTTAGATTATTGACGTACAAAATGTTGAATTCGGATTATCGTATACACGCCTTATTGCCTGTTGTTTGGCGTAACCTATGCTGGCAAGTTTAATATATGGGAGGGAGCATTTTGCAATCATCAAAACAAAGAATGGTCGTTTAACTGCCTTCTCCTCAGATCTGCCCTCTGAGGAGACCTCCACTACAATTCATTGGATACGATTGGATACGATTCATCGAACAAATGTTTTCACAACGTGACACAATGTTGTTATCATGTAGTTTGGTAAGAAATACGTTTAACCGTTTCCGTACTTGTGGCATATTAGATAAAATCTTTATTAAAGATGGAAAATATTATGGTTGCAACTTTTGTGACATTTTAACAAAACAAATAGCTGAGTTAATAACAGGTAATTGTTATTGTTATTATGAGGACGAGCCACGGACACATACACAGTCTGAAACTATATTTTATAACTATGGATTTTTCATTACTACATATAATTGGCATCATTTTCTATGAATCAATGAATATCACTAACGTAAGTGAAGCAGAAAGTAACATAAGATTTTCAATTTGTTTCTTCACATTGGACGTTGATAACAATTTTCGCACTATCCATACATAAGTTTAAAACTATGATAGATTTGGTCCTGATATAGCTGTACTCCATCACTTATACACAAAGTTCTTCTTATTTTATTTGTTGACTATATTATACTTTAAGCAGGGCTCCAGATACAAAAACAAAACATTACCATTTTTAACGGTTTTAACAGGTCTAATTTTGCCCGTACGATTGACCCATAAAGGTACTCAGAAAGTACCCAACCCAGCGTACTCGCTATACGCTTTGATTTCACGCACGAGATTCAGAATTTGCATTATATTCCTGATCGCGTGATTCAAAAGAATCGGTATGTGTCATTAAAGTCGTGTTTTGGGCCATATATCACATCATGATCCTTCTGTCGAATGTTAGCCAAGGTCCAACTCTCTCATCCATACATGACAAAGGTCTGATCAGCACTTTTTGTAATTTTAGCTTTTCCGCAATTGCATAAAAATATCCATCGCAAAGGGACGCGAGCTATGCAAAACTTGGTATTCTCTCCCACACTATTATCGTGGGTATAACGAGAGGTGCGAGATACTTGAATCTCATCACTCCTTTAAACGAGTGTTTATCGTTACTGAAATCAATTGCTTCTTGGTCTCTAAAATCAGAGATTTTTGGTTTTTTACTCGTTGATTTTGAGATCAAAGGAAGCTGAATACTGTTCTATTGGATTACTGTCGAACCCAATTAATTCCAAAAATTCAACTTAGTTCAAAGCTTTAAGAACACATCACTGTGACATGACTGTTATTTTAAACAGTTGTATTTATTTGTTTGGTATTCCTAAATATTCAAGAGCTCTGAATTAATACAATCCATGTGAACAATTTTTCTTTAATCTCTGCATGGCCATTATGAATTTCTCATAGGACATTATGAATTTCTTCTCAATGAACATCTCTGCGGTCTGTATTTGACGGTACTTAAATACAGCTAGTGACACATGTGGAACATTGAGTAGATTAGGAAAATGTTCACGGTTGTATCGAGAACAGTATCGATGGTAACATAGAGGTACCTATTCTGGTTCAAGACTGAGATCATAAGGTATGGTGAAGTTCGGTGATTCTTTAAAGAAACCTCGTGAATTGGGGTGATTGCTAAGAGTTGTTGTATTTGTAATACATTAGTCTAACTGGCTTTCTAGACACTACTTTAACTGGCTTTATAGACAGAACCGCTTTATTTCTTCTTGCAAATGAAAACCGAGTTTGCACTTCATTATGGGCTAAACCATATATAGTTGTTTAAACAGTATAGGTTTAGAAATCAACTCATGGTCAATTTGGCTTCGGAATGTTTTACGTGGATGTGTCCATGTTTTCAAATGGATGTTTTTATGAGGAAAGAATCTACTCGCCACTTTGAGATCATGTGCGATCGTGTCGGTTGTACGGACCTATATTATTGCATAAGTCGGTCTGATTTCGGCCAGCTTTAGCATTAAAGTTATCAATCACCATTATGACATCGTGCTCAGGTATGGAGACCATCAGATTATCCAAATTATTGTAAAATGAGTCTTTATCTTACTGATGTAAGCCAACCCCAAGCATGTACACAGACAATTGACAGGTTGACTAATCTCATGTGCAAGTGAAGCTTACACATTCGATTATCAACTGCCTGAAAGTTCAGTACAGCCTTTTTTACTTATGGCCCAATGAGAAATCCAACTCTAAGATTTTCGGGGTCATCTCCACTATGTAGCAACGTATAGCCTTTGGACACATGGTTTCCACTTTTAGGCCATCGAGTTTCATACATGTGATAAGGCCGTCAAACGCGCCAGGTTTTCGAAGTGACTGCATGTGCCGATCCTCAATCTTGTTTCCGGGTACTTAAGCGGGGGTCATTATTTTTTGGGCGATATCCGATTTTTTTATTTGTTTGCATTTTTTACAGGTATGGTTTTTACGGAACGGGTCGTCAGCCCAGCGATCCAACCAGATTTAGTCGCCTCGTGCGACAAGCTCTGGATACTGTGGTGGAATTCTATGGGTCTCTTTCGTAATATATAAGAAACATGGCTGTCCCCACCCATAGGGCTAGGAACAGAATATACCCCTTAGAAATATATCTAGCAATAAATTAAAAATTGAAAGCCCTAACAGAAGATTGGCTTAATGAGACCTGCTAAATAATAACTTTTGAATTGATATATACATAGATAGGAAACAGGTATGAGCTCAATTTACCAAAGTTCCTTTGTTATACTAGACAACGTATTTATCCCGAATATTCAGCTATAGTTTTCTCATCCGTATACTATATACACCCATACATACACACACTAGAATAAAAAGCTCAAAAATCTTTTACCCTTGAATTGTTATTTATAAAAAGCAAGAACTAAGACGAACGTTCTTCTTTCTCCTATCAATTTCTTTGCTAACCAAAATATAAAAGAAAATCGTCTTATCGATTTTTCTAAATTCAATAGAATATTTATAACAATTTCTTACAACATAATACAAGGGTGTGTTTGTAAATATATAACCGTAGAGTACTATATCTAAAATTAAATTCATGCATTATCTGAAAAGCTCTGGGTTTGAAGTACATATTCAGCCAGTCATCATCATTTATATTCCAATCATGCAAATATTAAGATTATATATAGTATAAATGTTTCTAAAGAAATTGATCTTATATGTACCAAGTGACGTCACAGAAACTTAACCAACTGACAAAATATTATTTTATTTATTTACTTATATAGCTACAACATGGTAAATTATAATCGTATAAGTAAATGTGTGTATTTATATACTCTCGTACATTCACTATACATATATACGATTAACACAACTACATACAAGAAATAAAAGAGCTTTTTTGGTATGGAATGGTGCCGATATAAATAGAAAGTTTATATATTTTCGTCTTCGTCATATGCGCAATAAACATTTTCGTTGTATGCATATTGTGTATGGGTGTGTGTGTTTGTTCGAAATTATTTGATTCTAAATCCAATGTTCCATTGTTTGTACCACCACTTTAGTACCACTCACGCAAAAGCTCTATATACTGTAATATAAAAAAAATCTCATTTTCAATGTTGTACAATAACAATGAATTGGTGTATGTAACTTATATATAGAACATATACGACAGTGTAGAGGATATAAATGTATATTTGAGTTGAGTGAATGTGTACAAGGATACAAGGATGATGAGTTAAATGTTAAAGAACGAGAATACAGTTTTTGCTCTTTCAACTTTCTAAGCTTTTCTCATTTTATTATTTACACATATATGTATGTATACTAGTGTGTATGTATGAAAGCTTCGACGAGAGAGCTTTTACATTTATCCAATTTTGGTTCGACATGTTGGCAAATGTTGTTTATAGAAGGATCGAATGTTTTGTTTGAATTAATACTTTGCGCAGATTTTTCGTTTTGAGCTTTGCGTTCTGCTCTGTTCTGTTCTGTTCTGTGTTCTGTTAATTGCACAAATAAAAGTTATGTGGGCTTTTTATGAGTCTGGAAAATTGTATTTTTGGTATCTTTTAGCAAACAATGAGTGAGGAGAAAAAACATGAATTATGTATTTATGTTTGATATGAGCTTAAAAGTTGTTGTTGGGCTTTGTATGCATACGTATATTCATTGTGTAAAAAAAAACCCAATGTTGTGAGTTAGTTTAAGAAACAAAAACTAAAAGTTGTTTTAATCTTAATGTGTAGGTGTACGAATGTATGTAAGATAATATATGTGATTATGAAGGTATGCTTTGGGCATTGTGGTTGTTTTATATTTATCTTGCGAATACATACATTTTGAATGTAATACGTCAAATAAATAAAGCTTTACATCTTTGTTAGCTAGAATCTATATTGAATAGAATAATTTGTTTTATTTAGTTTTTAAAAAATGACACACACAAACAAAATTTGTAAAAAGTATAATTGTATCTTTGTTAGGTATCCTTTTAAGGTTTCCTGGTGTGAAGTGGTTTTATTCATTAAGCTAAGTGGACTTCACCTTTGAAGATAATTTTATTTCTCACCATCATCATTCTTTTCAGTCAATCCTCTATCTGAAATAGGAGTACTGGTTAGATTTTTTATACCTAGAATGTTGCGTCAATATATCCATTTTGAGACCATTCATAGCTAAGCGACGTTTTCTTGTAAACCCACAGAACGTTTCACGACCAATAACTGACATGGCCAGGCCTTTAGCGGCCTCATTTTGTTCAATTTCAGCATGTCCAGGTACGTACATAAGAGTTATATTATTCCCGATTGCCAAAGTTGAGTTTAAAAAGTTTCAAAACCATTTTGACTGGTAGGTATGTGACCTGAGTGCCTTTGAGGCCGTTTTAATATAATCCTTACAGTATTTAGGCATTTCGCAACAATATTTTGTGTAGCATTACCCTCCAGAAATTTAAAAATGGCTATAGAACAAAGTTATCTATCTGTCTCATATTTGCTCCGTCTATATACCAAATCATAGCACCTATTCGAATGAGGGCCCTGTTTGGCTCTTATAATCTCTATCAGGGAATATCACTTTAAAAGGTTTATGGAATTTTAGTCGGAATACAGTTAAAAGGAATTCCAGTGGATAATTGTTTTTGAAACTCCATTAAACTAACCAAATTTCCCGTTTTTTGTTTTCCCTCAGATTGCATCGTCAATGTAGTTTAAGACTGTATTCGTTTTGAAGTTTGCGCGTTTAACACATAAGTTACTATACACACTTTACCACTGAGGAATACATTACCAAGATTATCTTTGGTTTCAATCCTCAAGACTACCATAAAGCCTTTTTTAGACCTTTGTGGTGTGTTGATTCCAAGTCTATTTGTGTTCTAGGATTACTCATAGATATTTGAAGTTTTTGAAAAATTTAATATTTGCGACATTTAAAAGGAAAGCCCTAAGCAGTAGTTTTTTCTCCTATATAGTATCACTGTTATTGGTGTTGATATTAAGTGCAACTTGGCAATGGAACGATTGCCGAACTGTGTCGATGACTTTTTGCATCAGATCTTATAAAGTTTCATTGAGTTTGTTCGTAATAATTAGCAGGTCATCCGCATAACCCTCGACATCAAATGCGCGGTTGCTCAGTCTGTAGATAGAAGTTCAGCGATAATCAGAGACCATATATTAGAAGGCAAAATCGATTTCTTGAGAGCATCTCTTGCAAACGACTTATACCGTGAAATAATTGTTAATGAAGTACGTATATAATGCAAAAAAGCTCAACAAAAGGTTACATAAGCTTTATAGCCAATTACAGAAGGTAGTCAAAAAAATTTATTTACATCTGTCTAAATGATAAACGCTCTGAAGAAGTAGTGGTGTATACTAATAGCAGTTTAAATTGCAAGCAATTTACTATAAATTTTGAAACATTAATGCTGTTGGTTTAACCTTTGCCATACGCTCCAAATTAGTTTGTGTTGTGTGTTTATATCGGTTAGGTTACACTAATGCTCCTAGTTTTATTGAGGAATTTACTATGCTCTTGGAAGATTTAACATATCCCAACCTAATTATTATGGGTGACTTTAACATAGATTTTCTAAAACCTAGCTCACTTCTGGCTTAACTTTTGCTTTCACTATCAGAATATGGGTTGGATTATATTTCTGAACCAACCAGAATTACAGACAACACAGCTTCATGTGTTGACAACGTTCTGTGTAGATTCGATCAAAGGTGCTTTAAACAAGTTTTCCATAGAGTATTGGATCTAAAAATATCAGACCATTGTTTAATTGAAACCAAATTATCAGACGTACAGTTTAAAAACAAATCAACTCCTAAAAGCCAAACTTAAGTAATTATTGATTATATTAAATTACTTTTGTATGAGAGTTGGGTTGATATTTATCATTTGCAAGATGCTTCTAAGGCATTTGATAATTTTATTGATATTCTTAATGGTCAGTTAAATGCACTAAGACAAAATCTTTTGGTAAACAGTCAATAAAGATAAAGCCGTGGATGACTGATAATTTATTGCGACTGGTGCGTAAAAGAAATAAGATCTGTCTGCTTGTCAAAAAGCATGTTAATAATAATAGACTTAATCAATATAGCCGAACATTATGTGATACTGTGAATATAGAAATCGAAAAAACCAAAAATAAATTTTATTCAACAAAATTTATCAACAATGGGAATAATACTCGCAAGAACTGGAGAACGGTCGATGAAATTGTAGTGGGACGTTCAGATTCAGCTGAAATAAAAGAAATTACAAATCAAACTGCCCAATTAATTTCAGAGTCAGGACAAACATCCAATGAGTTCAAAGATTTTTTCACTCATGTTGGAGACTCAAACATCACAACTGTTTCTATGAGTTCAGTTGATACGAATCATATAATCTCTCAGAATTATAATTCGGTCAATAGTTTAGTTTTATCGGAGATTTCGGCAACAGAACAGTTCTACAAAATTCATTTTCTAAAAAATAAATGTTCTCCAGGTTTGAATGGTATCTCGAATACTATTGTAAAAAAAGTGGCGTTCTTTCTAGTAGATGTCCTAGCTTTTATTTTTAATCTAAGCTTGGAAACTGGAGTGTTTCCTGTATCATTAAAGAGAGCTATAGTTGTTCCAATATTTAAAAAGGGTGACAAAACATATCTTAAAAATTACCGCCCACTTTCTGTTTTTTCTAAGTTGTTTGAAAAAGCGATAAAGTTTAGGATTGTTTCCTTTTTAAATAAAATAGATTTGTTATTGCCCCTACAATATGTGTTTAGAAAAAAAATACAGAACAAGCATTATTGGAATTTTTGGATCAGATAACTTGTCATATTGATAAAGGTCTCAAAGTATCAGCTCTGTTTGTCGATCTTACAAAAGCCTTTGACAGAGTGCAACACAATATCCTTCTCAAGAAGCTATAATGTTGTGGTTTCAGAGGTACAACGCATAAATGGTTATAATCGTATTTAACTGGACGAGTCCAAATAGTACGAATAAATCAGCATCTAAGTGATGAGTTATATATAATTATATAAGAACCTAATAACGTAGGGGTTCCACAAGGTTCTGTCTTAGGGTCTTTACTATTTTTAATTTAAGCAAATGGAATATTTCATCAATCCTTTCATGGGTCTGCTACTGCGTTTGCCGACGATTTTTCATTTACATACGCTAGTCACAGCAGAGAGGAAAATCTCAACCTCATAGAGCATGATCTAAATAGTTTATCAGTATGGTTGAAGGTTCATAACCTTGTTTTGAGTCAGAAAACCAAGCTACTTCATTTTCGAGAAACTCTTTCAATGTCTCTACAGGTAACGAACGTATCATACTTTTGAATGTAGTAGAAATATACCATGCATATAGTTGCTTTATAGTTATTTCATTCAATGAATTTCGATACTTGGGTGTCCTACTTGACATAGACTTAAATAGGAAATCGCATATGCAAGGACTAAAAAACAGATTACTATTGGTCTCTAGAAAGTTATATGTACTACGTCTATATTGCCCAAAAAATTTACTGAGGATCATATACTTTGCCTTTTTTTTTTCCGATTTTTACAGGCCATTATTGGCCCATACCGTGTCAAAAATCTGACTCCATCGGTTTCGACACTGATCGGGATTCTAGAACCCATTCCCTCGCTTTTTAACTGCAGCAAGTCTAACTATTGCGCGATTAGGTCAATATTGAAAAAAACCTAATAGATTGACAGAAATGACTACTCTTAAAGAATCAAAATGCATAAGACTGGAAAGAACTTATTTAGCTCTTTCAATTTATTTAATCAAGACAATTACCTCAAATAACTGTGTATGATTCTAGGTGTTTGCCTCTGATTGCACTTTTTTTCAAAACTAGCCGCTTTCTGGTTAAAACAATACCTGTCCGGTACGACGATTACGACGAGTTTCACTGTAATAGTCAATGTGGCGGTGCACAAATGTTTATATACCATTGATTCGCTACTGTCAAAGCCCCCTGGATATATAAAGCCAGAATGAATGCTCACTTTTTGAAATGAGCTTTATTTAGTGTATCAATAATGTACGTTTTGTCAAGAAACTAATACGAAACGTACAAATTTCGTTTTTAAGTTTATAGCTATTGCAACTTAGAGCTTTTACAATTTTATTTCATAAAATGACTAAGAAAGGGTGAAATTAAATCTGAACATATATCACTTCTTTCAAATCAAAATAAATAACGATCAAATTGAATTATAAATTGATCTAATTTTTATAAATGTTGTGCTTTTTAATTCAATATAAACGATATCCTCTAAAATATATTTTATTCGCTCTAATTCTCTCTTGGTTGTACGACGAAAGTCAAACTCATTTCTAAATAAATTAAGAAAAATAATATTGATGAAACTAAAACCGAATTTAAAAACATAAATCAGCTCTAAAGAAATTTTCAAAATGCAGTTGTCAATAAATAATATTATCAGTTGATCAATGTTTACATTTCAAAATGAACACAATAACCAAATCACAATTTCTATTTTGCTACACATTTATTAACAATCACAACACAATACTACACTATATTCTGAATCCTGAAATACAAAGAATCATTAAAAAAGGTTTATTTATGATGTATAAACATTAGAATAATATTTAATTGCATAATTATGCATTAAATACAAAACCAATTTTCATAATGATATAAATGTCATAACAATGGGAGAGAGAGAATATTTTTTTATATTGAATGATAGTTCGATGAAATGCCATTACTAGCGTTGCTGTTGTATAAAAATTTTGCAAGCCATTCATGTTAAAATCATACATGTGTGCATGTAATCATTAAATCTAGTTAAATGTGTATATGAGATTTTGTGCATTGGTATTGTTAATTTTATATATGAAAGCAAATTACAATATACAATACAACTTAACATTTAATGAAATTGATTTGTTTGGTGTGCAAAATGGCACTTTTTGATTTATTCTCTTTCTGAGCATACTTAAAATAAAATATAGTTCTCGTAACCTAACTATGTATCTGTCTCTGTTTACATTTTCTGTTATTAAAATACCATATTTTTATTTAATGAATAAAGGAAAATGGAAAAATAAATCGAAAAATGATCAATTTCAGGATGAAAATTTCTGTTTTCAATTGAATATAACCTAAGTTAAATTTGAGCTACTTTTCATTCAAATATTTACTATATACATTTTGTAGGAAACTGACGTTGATTTTTGTATTTTTTGTTACACTAAATAAAGCTCGTTTTGAACATTCCTGCTTCAATCACAATCAAGAATGCTTTGCTACTGTATAGCATTACATTTATATCTTTCCTCATTTCGCTTTTATTTTTCAAGCTACCGACTGTTCAAAATATCGCTTTTGAACAACGAACGAGAAGAGATTACATATATAAAGCTCTCCAAAACTGAACTAATACAGAAACAATCCACCATGGTTAGTCAGGACACCAGCTCCTTCTTTCGAGCACTACTACCCATATCGCATTCTATAACCACTCGACCATTGACTTCCACGACGTTTACTGCGTTCATTTATAGCAATATGGTTACTCGTTTAACTAATGAAATTTCCTTTAAACCATATGGTACAATATGACAAAAAGTAAATTTTATAAATGTAACGTGTTTTTCCGGTATCGGAAATATATTGTTACCTGATTCATTTTAAATGGAGCGTCGATCCGTTTTTGTTATAAAACAATCATTAGGCGATTTTGATTTTACCCTCCACATCCGTCTCAAAAAGTTTGATTTGATTGTAATCCTACATCAAACCGAGTTTCATTAAAGATGCCATAAATTGCAAAAACGATTTCGTTACATGTGTCCCTCAACTCATGTATAACAAAAAATATATAAGGTTATGCCAGTTATACTTGATTGAACTATACTTGAATTCTTGATGTCTGATTCCGGCCTTTATATTGAACTTTATATGGACGTGACCGGATAGAGAAGATTCTTCAGACACATGCCGCAGTTGTTAACAAAATAGCTTAGAAACTGGCTTGTTAATGTTATTTCTGATCCTAACGCGTAATCGTAGTTATAAAATTAGGCTTATTTTTCCGACTTGTTTACATTATTTGTAAACAAGTATTCAAGAGGGTTGTTAATGTCACTGCTGCCCTGCACTAAGGAAGTTTAGTCTCTTATTTTTAAAGTAGGCTATGAAGCGTCTAACTTCAGTTGGAAGAGTTGTTCCTGGGTCTCCAGTGAAATTTATCATTTATCAAGCTTGTCATTTGTGCCAGGGCTCTACCATTATCTGTCAAGTTCCTATAAAGATGAACTATATGGAATGAGAATGAAATTTACTTATAAACTAGGAATGCTCTTCGACTCTGAGTTCCAATATCGTAAATTAACTTATTTATTTTAGATTACCTGATTAAAACCCATGTCGATGTCTTGACAGGTAAACCTACGGCTGATTAAGCAAGATGTAGGTTTGTTTGTTCTATTTTATAAGCTCAAATAACTTGTTGATTTTGTGGTGAATCTTTACGATTCCAAACTTGTAGTGGACCAGCAATTCAGCACTGTTATAATCCCATCGCTTAATTTTACCAGTTACTGCTTTGAACTCTTTGAGAGTGCCTTGTTATCATAAGCCATACAAAATAAAATCAACTGCTAAGGAACTTCGGTCTTGGTTTCATTTTTCCCTCAGAACCATCTCCAGAATTTCTTCCTGAACTGACATGATGATTTCTGAGAACGACACAGGCAGAATCCTAAATAGTTTTTAACTCTGCAGCCTGTCTGAAGGTAATTTCAGGCTCGGAAATCGGAACCCAACCGCTTGCAACAAGTACTGCAGCAGATGAATCGATGCGTTCAATTAAATGGTCGATAAGCCCCGCGATATAATATCATATAACCGAATAATTAAAATGTGTGGCATTGCTAAGGTTAAGGGCATTTCCATTGGGTATTTTGATCTGAAAGAGTTATCTAATTTGAGATTATATAAATGAATGGTATAACGGTATAAAAGACGATAAAGGTAATTGATACAATACAAGCGAGTGGAGGAAACAATTTTAATAACACAAAATTTATAAAATTATTAAATTTAAAAATGAAAAACTTTTCTGTGTCATATCACCTAACATACGCCCAATTTATGAAACGAGATTCAATTCGATTTAAGATTTGTGGCCCATTGGGCTATAATCAATCATATCAAAATTTATTGAAACACTTTCGTATTTTGTTTAACCCATAAATATTATCACACGTTCGTTCTATCATTATGTCAACCTAAGTGTCGTCCTATATACAAAACATTGATATACGCATAGTGAATACTTAAGTTTGAAGGCATGTTACTAGCACCACTACCATTAAAAACTCTATGCCAGAACATAAGCAATATACCAATCAATCATCGAACGATATATAAATAAAAGAAAATCGGAAAATGGAAACTCTATCAATTTTAGTTTTACGTGATTTAATTTTCATCTAATGGATTAAATTTTCAACTCTTTACCCCATTCACCAATATACGGTGTGGAACCATTCTCCCCATCTACATATATACAATACGAATAGTTGTTAAAACAAAAAATATTGTATTTCCGTATTCCGTCAATTTATTAGTTTGTGTTTGGTGAAAATTTGGTGAAAATGAAAGAAATGATTACCGTATAAATAATTTACAGGTATATATTGATGATCGCTATTAGGGGGTGGTGCAATTACGCATAACAACGTACAAATTATCCACAGTTTATAAATACATTAAGATTTTGAATGTGTACGAGTGTATTTATACCAGCGATCTAATCGACCCGTAAGACGTCGTTAGAGAGACGAAACAATTTTACATAAAAATAATAATTTAATGTCAAGGTGATTTATGTATTACGATGATTTACGTTATTTTATGTATACGAGTATATGACGATAGAATTACGAGTATGTATACATTTTCCCTATGTACATACATACGAATAGGATATGTTGTATAACGTTTTGCTAACACTGTTTGATGATTTATGATATTTTCGTAATTTCTTTATATCACATCGAATTGTGTACCGTGTCAGGTATATATGCTTTAATAAACTAGGTAATCAATTATAGGATGGAAATTATACGAACGCGAATTTGAAAATAAGTGAGGAAGGTTTATTGTATATAACATACTCAAGATAATATATGAACCGGAGAGTCGTCGTAAGTACGTTAAAGGGTGGAATGATTTATCTCTTATAATCAATCATTTAATCTTAAAGGGACTAATCTCGGTAGTTTCGTTTCACTTTACGGGTAATCATTGCAAGACTTCGCACAGGTCTTGAATTTGTGTATAGTTCGTTGAGAAATCTTACTCGACTTATATGTGATGTCATATCTGCTCGTCTACCGAACTGCCCTGCATCTTGTAGTGGGTTCATATGATCTGAGTGATGTGTGCTATAAGTACGCATTTGTTATGTCAACAAATCTGACTCTATCGGTTTCGATCACGAGTCAGCTCTTTATACTGTTGTACAACAATTAAAAGATGCCAGGTGGAGCAATCGCCACCGAGAGCGACCTATTCGCCTACCGAAAGGCAGCTCTCTCTATAAAGATGGCTGTGTCATTCGGTTCGAATTCATAGGTAGAACGTGACCAAGCCACCGTATTCGCTGTCCATTGATGTCATGAACGAAATGAGGAATTTGCATTAAATTCTTGATCTCGTGATTGAATAGAACTCGGATGCTCGTCGCGTTTTAGCCCATATATAACACACACATGATTCTTTTTTCGAATGATAGAAGCCAGCTTTTGTACTTATCCGTCAAAGTCCGACTCTCACATCCATACATTACAACAGGTCTGATCAACACTCACAATTTCAGCTTATCCGCATTTGCAAGATATTTTGATTTCTGAAGTGGATGTAGAGGATATAAAGCTCGATTGTCAAGGGCAAGGCGAATCTTGATATCCTCTCCCACACTATTATCGTGAGTATAATGTGTAAGGAGAAATCCAAGTTACATGAATCTCATCACTTCTTTAAACGTGTGATTACCACTACTGAAATCTATTGCGTGCTGGTTTCTAAAGCAGATTGGTTTCAACATTTGTTTTTGGACTCGTTAATTTTGAGACCAACGGAAAACGAACACTGTTTTAGGAGATCAAGTACCTCTTTCACCCCGTTGCCATTTAATCCAATCACATTGATACCATCTGCATATGCAAAATATTGCTTGGATTATCGGAATAAGATATCATCTTGAGGTGTTTCACTTTTAGGAAGAATTTATCCCAACGTGAGATTAAAAAACATCAGAGACAGCGCATCTCCTGGTCGAACACCAAAATTAATTGCAAATGTTCGCGATAGCCTGAGCTCAACTTTAACACAACATTGTGACTACTTTACTATCATTTTACACAGATGTACGTATTTCTTTGGTATTTCCAAATATTCTAGCGCATACCATAGTCTCTCTCGTTTGATCGAGTATTAAGCTTGCTTAAAATCTAGGAATACCCGGTGTACATTGCAAGATCTTTCGTAGTATTTGGAAAGAATAATCTGTAGCAAAAAAACTTGATCATTGACTGATCGATTTGGACTTAATCTTCCTTGGTAGTCACCGATAGTTTCATCCACCAGAGGAGTAATTCGTCCAAGATAATGTATAACATAACTTGTGTAAAAGAAGGCTATATACCACGATAATTCTCGCACTTCAAGCGATCACCTTTCTGGAATATAGGGCATAACACGGCTACTTTCCATTCTTCAGGTATAATTTCATTTCGCCATATTAATCGAACAAGATCGAAAAGAAAGTTCCACAAAGTTAGCCCTCCGAATATCTAGAGCTCTGAATTAATGCAATCAACTCCTGATGAACGATTTTTCTTTAATCTCTGCATGGCCATTGTGAATTCCTCATAGGATCGATTCTCGATGGACATCTCTGCATGCAATGTTCTGTATTCGAGTGTATTAAAATACAGCTTGTGATACATGTGGAACAATAAGTAGATCAGAAAAATGTTCACACAATGTTTCGAGTACCGCATCGACGTTAACACAGAGTTTTCCATCCTGGTCTCGAATGGCAGTTGACCGACATCTTACGATATGGTGCAATCCGGTGATGCAGTCCTCCTTTAAATGGTCATTACTTACGATTTTTGTTGAAGACTGACACGATCAACACATGGTCAATTTGGCTTCGAGATGTTTTATCCGAATTGATATTTTTATGAGCAAAGAATGTGCTTGCCACTTTGAGATCATAAGCGATCGTAACGTATATCATTACATAGGTAAGTCGGTTTGATTTCTGCCAGCTCTAGCATTAAGCCACCCATCAACAATTTTGCATCATGCTCAGACCCATCAACAATCTTTCATCATAGAGACCTTCAGATTATCTAAGTTATTGTAAAATTAGTCTTTATCCTTGAGCATAATTGGCAGGTTGCCTAGTCTCATGTACAAGCTCACACATTCTATTATCGGTTGTTTGGAAGTCCAACACAAATATTTTAACTTGTGACCCAATGAGAAATCTAACTCCAAAATTTCCAAAGTCGTCTCTACTTTGTACCAATGTTTAACCTTTGGACACATTGTCTTCTTTTAGGCCATCGATAATCTTTCATACATGTGATAAGATCGTCAAACGGTTTTCTAAGTGTGAACTCAATCTCGTGTCCGGATACTTAAACGGGGGTTCGTTGTTGTTTTGGTGGTTTTCGATTTTGTTTGTTTTGTTGAAATTTTTAACATTTGAATTTTTAACGGATGCGGAACGTCAGCCCAGCAATCCGTTACGATCGATAACATACAACTATGAAGATTAAATCTATGTCGCTCCATTGCTAGAGCATCTGGAACTGAAAAATTGTTTGTGTCTTGGAATCTGTTGAGTGGGATATGGTTTGTTCACCTAATAGTAATGCTGTTACTTATAATATCGTTATTAGTGCTGCTAAGAATACCTTCTAGTTCCGCCACCTCTTGTGATGCGAAGTTATTTGTTTTATGTTATTTCAAGTATTGCGTACCAATATCTCTTATTGGGTCACTGTAACTCTTCTGCTAGTCAAAGCATTCTCCATACTATATGACATTAATGTTGTCGACAAATGAGAGTATGTGTTTGGGAATTAGAAATAAGTGGTGTAACTTGATAAATCATGAATTGCATTCTCTAATTGTTGTTTGCGTTATTTCGACTAGTATCCTTCAGCTCTACATAGTTCTTGTGTAAGGAATACTTTGAAGAATGACACAGAAAACGAAGCTTGGCAAGAAGAGACCAGTGAGCCTGGTAACCTTGAAGAAGGTCTTTGTCCCAAAGCTATAGACTGCACATGTTTTATGTGTATGTGTTCACTGATGAAGCTTTGGTATGGTTGTTCGAATGTGTGTATTTATTAAGTTGAATAGTTACGCATGTCTATATTGTGTCTAGAATATTAAATTTAGATAAGCTCAAACTAAGCCGTTGATGGATTTCCAGGTTCTAGTATTGAAAATTTTTGAAAATCTATTTGAAAATTTTTGTTATTGTAGTGTAGAAAAGGATACGGTTTATTCTGATTGTTTACAACAGTCTGAAGAGGAGCTACCTCATTTGATCTTTTTTTGATACGTTTTTGGACAGCTAGTTTAATGGCTTAGATCATATTTTGCAGAAATTTTTCTTTCTTTTAAACTCATTAGAAACCGACCAAATGAAATAGTGGTTACAGTTCGTTTTTGGAGTGAGAGTTACCGTGTTCGAAAAAAGCAGGGTGAAAAATAGAATTTTCATCATATTTGATTACAATCAGTGATGTAGTCTGAATACTGTGACTCGTTGATAATTTGCAAAAACATGTATGACATCATGACATGAATCACCATTTAAGCACTGTGATTCATATGGAGCTAAGGAATGTGTAAATGTATATTCTACTCCACCCTGTACTCATACTACGAATTCACATATAGCTCATATAGTGCAGACTGAAATCGAAATACACAAAGTGGAATGTAATCTTGAACAGATATTTTGTGCGCTTTTGCCGCGACAACAGAAAAGCAATTTATACGAGTAGTTTAAGTTTTTTTTTGTAGTTTTGCATCTAAATTAACATTTTATAATAAATTGCAAATTAAAAACAACTTAAAATAAACTTTTACGTTTTAAGTTGTATTGTTGAATGGTTTATGGGAGCTGAAAAATAGTATTTTAACGGATTTTTTGTTGTATGGTTTCTGCTGGCATATATTGTTTTTTGAACAGATAATATAATTCGAAAGTTTGTGTATTTCCGCGAAATATTAAGAACCATGTATTTTAGTGGTGGTGGTTTGGTTTAAGAATGTCTATTTGACAATGGTGAACTTAATAAATTTAAAGTAGACTCTTTATAGTAGTCCTATACATTGAATTTTACAAAGATCCATAATAACATCTTGTGACTGAAATTTTAGTGACTCTCGACTTTACTAATCGAGCAAAAATCGCAGATTTTCCATCTTTAGAATAATTTGTAAGATTAACTGCTTGACTCAGGTCGGAAAGAGAGAAAAAATCAATATACGAGATATCGCTCTAAAGATCGATTCCATAGGAGGTATTTTTCAATTGGGATTCTCATTGGAATTTATGTGTGATAACTGTCATGTTCATATGATATTTGTCTTCAATATTAAGTGAAATTTTACCATGAATAGACTTACGCGAGAACACTGTTAAGTGGAAAATTGTTTTTGTGCTCTTCGACCATCTTATAGTATTTATAATCGTCCAACTGAGCACTATTTGCGAAACAATCAATAAATTTCAAACCACTTTTTCATTATTAGATATTCATCATCCGACTAGAATGCGTACAAGTCGGTTTAATGTGAAAATTGCTGCTGTAGCTGAATGTGACCGTAAGACCGTAATCAATCAATACATCGCAAGGAAGGAATACAAAATACAGCTTGTTCATGAACTAAATGACGGTTGACCTTCCTTTGCGCCATCGATTCGGTTTATGAACGTTATAAAACAGCCCAAACTGATCCCTTTTATTATTGAAGAATTGTTTTCAGCACCGAAGCTCATTTTGGGTTGAATTGATACATCAATAAATAAAATTGTCATATTTGTCAGAAGTTTGGAGTTTAGAGCTTCCAATACATCCTGAAAAATGCCTGTCTGGTGCGGTTTATGGGCAGGTGGCGTAAACTACAGAGCAATGATCAATGAATTGTTATTGCCATAACACGCGTTATTAACGGCATATCGGTTGAAATGCTCGAAAGAGTGCTGGTAAATTGTACACAGAATGGATCAACTAAGAACGAGTTGCGAACAATATTTAAAAAAACTTATTTTCAAACATTAAATTTATTTATTTCAAAGAAACGTTCGAAGCTCTTATTGGATTAACCTTTACTTTCTCATAATTTATGGTGCACAACTTGTGAGCTTAAGTTTGGTTAACTTGATTATGCAAAAAACATTACATTCCATATTTGCTCAGCAACTGCAACAAGAACAGCAGAAACTGGTTGACACTACGAGCACTCGCTAAATCAAATTCACAGAAATATTTTGAGATTAAATAATTAAAAGCATGTAAAAAAAATTAAAAGAGAGTCAATAGAAACCGTTCATTCGGAGTTTCCGGGCTCGGGAAACTGCTGATAGTACAGAGATCAGATACGCCACAACCATTGTATTACTGAGTAATTGTAAGCTTTGCACGGTTACAGATGAGATTTTCATAGTACAAGTCGCTAGCGAATTGATTGAAAATTTTGAAATATGGCCAGTCAAGTACAGTTGGGTATTTTACATGTAAATAACGTTAATTATAAAAAATTGTGTATTTTACAAAAATATGTACATTATACTTAAAACGACAAAACTGATAAAATCATAACTAGCAATAAAATAGATTATTAAACTGGTTAATCGATTGCTTTTTTAAACCCAAAACCATCTGTACCACTACAGTACCATTTGTTTTCAAAAAGCTTTAAAATATGACAAAACCCTACCTAATCAGATAAATTGGCTTGGTCAGCTGCAAAACAACATAGAAACAATTTTTAACATGCAGCGAAATAATCATTAATTATTGAATTGTAACATGTACAATATAAATAGTCGATTACACTGTCAATTTTTGAAATTTATAAGTTTTGATAAGAGATGGCACAATTTGAACAAAACATTTTGGGAATATTCATTATTAACTTTAATACTGTAAAATTGATCGTATACATCCCACATGTAAAAATGTAAATAACGGGAAGGATCAGATATGGTTCTATTTCTAAAGTGCTGCTGAGGGAAAGACATGTTACTGAGTCCAGTGGATCTCATTATTTATGGATGAGATCCTAAAAGGAATGGGTTTGATGGTATCCTGAAATTAAAACAGGAGTCCATTGACGAGAAAAAATCATCTCTAATGTCAGAATTTTTAAATATGTACTATACAGCATTTATTCTCTTCGGTGAAATGATTCTTATGGTCCTGTTTATTTAAAACCATATACAGTTTAATTGAGTCCGACTTGGATAGGAAACCATATTTATGGTTTAGCATATGTACTTACAAGTATACGTTAATAAGTATCCAGTAATTTCTTCGAGTTCAATGGCAGTAAACTCGAATATGTTAACAGTCCTAAACACACTAGGACGTTTCACCACATAGTGAAAGAATTCAGAATACAGTATAGTTAAAATACCTCAAAGTGCGGAGTAAGATTAGTTCTTGGCGAAAAATGTCACCATTGATCTTAACTTCAAGAATTTTAACGACTTGGTTTAGTAATCTTTTAATTTTTGTTAGGGGAATAGATTCAAATTAGCATCCAAGTGTGTCAACTAGGGAGAAACCTATAATCTAAACGGCGAAAAATGCAACTATTACTAATATGTTATTTATTGTGTGCTCAAATGAGCTCTGCCTAATAGCTCTGCCTAATAGTAATTATATTAAAATTATATTGCTAGATAACATCTTAATCCACATTCCACACGCTTTACAGCATACGATGCAAATTCGTAAAGTTGAATGAAATGCACAGTTATTTTAGGTTAGGTTGTATTTCGCTATGCAAAAATATTATGTACCAACCACAAACAAGTTGAATCATTAATTTAGGTTTTTAATTAGGAAAAAAGTTTTGCAATGAAATACAATTTTTTTACACTAATTAATGAGTTGCGGGTTAATAATTCATAGAGTGGGTATATGGACGGTGTGCGGTTCCTATATTAACTCGTATATATGAATTATGTATATAGACAAAATAGAAATACGATGAGTTTTGAACTTTTTGTTCGTTAATTAACAAACAACAACAAGCTTTTTAGTTTAAATACCATTATCAACCCAATAATAATTATAAAAAAAATTGTTTTTGTTTACGTGGTGGTTGGCATGTTTTTGGCTTAAAAATGGCCGATTTGCGGGAAGTAAAAATATGGATTAATGTTATTCGCAAACCATGTATTTATCATTTTGAATAAAATTTGTTTGCTCAAAACAAAACATTTTCAAGGAAATTCAAAATCTTTTTTATCTCGCAAAGTGAATCGTGTGGGAGCCGTATATTAACCGCGACATGCAAATGTATGTGAAGTTAGCCCAGAATTCATCCCAGAAAAAAGCGATGGCAACACTTATCTTAACTATAATAACACTTTTTACTCTCAGCCCCGAAAAAATCTACTATCATGATAGTTTTCATATACTCAGCCCAGAAAAATTTACTATCATGATAGCTTTCATATACTCAGCCCAGAAAATTTAACTTTCATGATAGCTTAGATTAGCTCTGCCTGTCACGATGAGTAAACAACTTTGATTAATTACTTTAGTGACTATAAACATATAAAACTAGTTTTGTGCATACAACAAAATTAATATAAACAGTATTCATATTGCAATTGACAAGTATTTATAATACTAGTTAATGGCAATATGAATATTGTAATTTATTTAAAAACAGTCAAAATTCTAGTTTTTAATTCACATTATTTCGATGATGGGTTCTTGCGATATAGTCCTTCAAACATAGAAACCATTATTTGGACGGACCAACCGATTATTGATTTGAGTTAAGAAAGGTTTCATCAAGTATATGTGATTTTTCCAAAATTTGTCTATGATGGGTTCTTGCGATGTAGTCCCCTCACGTGATCAAACCTTTCTTAACTCAAATCAATAATTGCTTGGTCCGTCCAACGAATGGTTTTCATGTTTGCGGGATTATATCAAATGATTAATAATCAAATATTTGTTGATTATTTGTTTTCCGTTTCAATAATGTTTTTAGGCTAAGTAACTATATGAAAGCTATCATGATAGTTAATTTTTCTCGGCTGGTTATATGTAAACTATCAGTATATAGTCAATTTTCCTTTGTTTGGGCATTTAAATTTGTATATGTTGTATAAAGAAAATTGGTTTGGTTTTTTTTATTGTGCTTATGATCAATTAATATAATTAATACTAAAAGTGTCGCGACAGACGTTTTTCGGGGCTGAGAGTAATGTAAGATAGATGATAAATAATGTTAAGATTAATTTTTTCACGAACTCTTTGTTTTATATTTTGCATATATTTTTTATAATATAATAGATTGGTTATTGATATTGTTCAGTTACATTTTAAAGTTTGTTTATTTATCTAACATTTTTAAAAATATGTTTTTTCGAATTGCAATGTCGTGATAGTATTTTTTACTTACTGTATTACTACATGCAATTTCTATCATTTTCGGGGATGAAATTCTGGGCTAACTTCGCAAAGGTGATATGCAACCACATATATGCTTTTAATTTCTAGCCCTCGAGTCTATTGTTGTACAAATATGCCAACTATATTTTTACGTATCGCCAGAGCCATCTAGTTTTAGACATTTTCCCACATAATTTCAATGTGTTAGTAATACACTATTAAAGCTTATCCCATTTTTAAATTGTAGTCTTCAGAGATTATCCGTATTTATTCAATTAAAATAAATTTCCTGCCTTTGATGAATTAGTTCCATGCGGATTACTTCCACTGAGTTTCTTTCCTGAAATGGTATGACTGAAATGATATGTTTCCACGAATTAGCAATGATAAATCTCTATATCATTTCTAATTCATCGCTACGATTCTTAATAAAATTGAATTCTTTAGCAAATTTAATTATTAACCTCTTTTTTGTAAACTTATGTGATTCTTAGAATTAAATTGTATTTTTTTTGGATCTATCGAGGGAACATTATCGGCAACTTCAACGTGATTTGCATCATACATTGATTGAAGAAGATTTGCACAGAAAAATTTGTTATTTTAGTAACGAATTTTCAAGTAAATATATTGGTAAAATATGGCATATTCGATGTGGTTGACGGGTTAAATTCGCTGGTATATTGCTACTATAAAAAAATTAGTTGTTTGTTTGTGCGCTGAAAATAGAAAGAGAAAAGTTTACTTGAAATAAAAAATGAATATTAATAATATTGAGATGTCGGTGGCAGAAAAAAATAATTTAATTATTTTAATTTTTATGTGTGAGGAAGTTGCAAAGTTTGCAAACAAGTTTATAAATTTGATGGAAAGGGATCTATACCAATTATGAGAAGTAATAACTGTATTAGTTTTGTAAAAATTTAGTTTATTAATTTTTTAATTTTTAAACAAGAATTACTTATTGCCAAGATCCTAAACCACCAGTAATTGTGAATATTTTGAGTGCCGATTTTAATGAAATTAAAACAATATCAGATTGACACCGGCATCATATAAGATTATCGTGGGATTGGTCGTGCAATAAACTCATGGGTGGAGCACAGAGATTGAACAGATAGTATGTTTGTTTTGGTTGGGATGTGGTACAAGTTATCGAGTGGTGTCGAAAGCTTTGATAATGCCAAAGTCTACAGTGACGGATTCATTAATATTTAAATATTTTTGAAAATATTTCGTCGACAGTGATTCTATAATTATTACCAATTTCAGCCTAAGATGATATTGGTGCCAAATTCGCGAATAACGCAAGTATTACAATCTATCTCAGTGATTTATATTTATTTTTATGAAATCAATAACGTATTTTTGTTTCTTTTAGGCTCGTTCTGTTGTATTCAATAAAGCAGTGAGTGCAATTGACGGGTACCATATTTAAATTAAATGTCCACCAAATCAGAAAGATCAATACATAATCAGAAAAATTGACTATTCTATGATAGATGCAAGCTGTATGTGATCCTAACTACTAAAAAATAAATATATGTGTTGGTTAATCAGGATCCGTGGGCGACCAGCGAGTCTTAATAAATAGTGATCTCTATAAGAACGCATCTTTTCCTCCCGAAGGCTATTTTTTTAATAGGTGATGCAGGTGTATAATGAGAAATGACTACGAAAGCTCAAACTTGACTGATTATCAGTCAAGATTCAATCAATGTCCATTCTAAACCTCATATCAAAGAAACATTTGGTAACAAAGAAATCGAAGAAACATTTGGTATGCTTAAGAGTAGATGGCGAGCCATATTTTTTAATACTTTGAAGTTGGCGGTCAAGAGATGTGTCCAAGTATGTTTCTGCTTGCTGCGTAATGGATAACATGTGTGTGTGTCGGTAGATGACGTAATTGAATTAGACAACATCGATGTTAATAACGAATTTGAACTAATAAGTTCAAGGAATAATGAGGATGCAGATCAATTTCGACAAAATTTATTTATGAATTAATGTATAAAATACACAAAAATTGTCACAATTAATTATTTTTTTAAATAAAGTGTAATTCAGTCTTTTTTTGTTAAACTTCATCCCAGTTCCGGAACATCTCCATCTGAACACATTTTGTATGAAAACATTAATGAAAGTAATATTGGAAAAAAGTAAACGAGTGTTAATTTGGGTCAAAAACACCAAAAACTAGGTCAATTTTAACCAAAATCGTAGTATTTTTCAACCAACCAAATGCTTTAGTAAAATAAATAACTAAAATCTTGGTTGAAGTAATTTTTAATTTTAAATAACCAAACATTGATTATTAACATAAACATTTTTTGTTTTGTTTTTTATCTATTCAATTTGTTTCGGGGCTCGAGGCACTTCCAACTTTTTTGCGGTTCGCTTATTTACGTCCTTACCTTACGCCATTACAGCCAAATCGAGGACGTACGGCTATAGGTCCGATTTTCGTAGAACCATCTGCACATTGCATAGCTCCATGTCAGCATATAGTACTGACATGGAAGATGGGTTGGCCCATGAATTCTGCACTCCAAATGAGGGTGATAAATGTGTTCATTCACACCACTGATCGTAATCGTATGGTGAAAAATCCCTTTGCCATCCCGCTCCTATCAAAAAAACAAAAAACGACTTAGTTTTAACAAGTTATTTGAGATTATTTGATATAATCCCAAATTTAGTCAATATTGGAGATTATTTTGGTTGTACAGATCAATTACTTGTTTAAATTTACCAAGAATTTAGTATATTTCAACAATTGGCTAGGGTAAACTCAACATAAGATTAAACAACACATAATGTTAGTATAGTTTTTTATTACACTCTTTTCATGTTTTCAATCACTTTTCTTTCGAGTAATCCTATACAGCTTCAGTGTATTGTCCAATATATACTTCCTATTTGGCGAAAATTTTACAAACGAACCCGATCAATTATCATCAATCAGTGTTTTTATAAACATTGCCCACTTGCTGTATCCCATATTCGACATAAACCATCGTAACTATAGGCGAAACAATTGTATAATGGAAGTTTTCACGATTGAAATGCACCACCAAAACAGAATCTGAAAGGGCCAGTGTGATTTTAAACATTTACAAGTTCGTACATTCCATATTAAAATACAAAAGTAAAATTTCAAAAAAATACATAGTTACTGTGCCCCTCTAGTGTCTTAAGCCATTTGCCAGAGCTAAATTCCCATTTTTTAGTGTTTTATCATCACTCGCCGATACAAGTTGCCGACTGTTAATTGACAATCTACATCGCTTATGCCCAATTTGTCTGCTTCCCACATTTTTATTTATTAATCCGCTGACGAGCTAGCCAACCGTTCACTGTTGGGGCCTAATTCAACCGCCAAAACAACGTTTTCATATGACAGGTTAATTTTAATTTGAGTGTATAGTTTTGTTTCTTAAATTAAATCGTAAATTAATACTGAAATCGTTATTGACTATTTTATAGTGATAACTTACAACTGACCATGCTGAAGCTTTGAGTGATGAATTCGTTGATAAAGTATTTGGACCAGATGGTTTGCATTTGATTCGACCTATTATGAACTAGTGGTCCCAGTTTGCTTTAATAAATTATTTCTATGTCCAGCTACAATTGAACAATATTTTCAAAATGTGAGTAAAGCCCAAACTTATTTAAACTAAAAACTAAAAAGTTGCTTACCAAATTAATCCAGATACAACTCATAATTTTTTGTTTCATTATAAAATTGGTTATTTAGTTTTGAGTATCGTCTAAAATTGGGAAGCACAAACGTGTTTTCACTGAAGAAAAACAACACAATCTGACATGTAAAATTGCATTTCTAATAAAATCATGTTTTTTAGTAACCAAGAATTTTGTTGATGTGAACTAAATATTTTGTTAAAACAAACCATTGTTGGTGAAAAACATACTGTTACTTTAATCAAGGTATATTTTACAAAAACTTTTTTAAAAATTTTCTGACAAATAATTATTTTTTGGTCAATGTTACTAAAAACTTAGTTTACACTGCTAACTTATTTGGTCAAAACTACTAATTAATGAAAAAACTTAACTTTGTTATATTAAATATATTCTTAGGTTGTCTAACTATTTTTTTTAGATAATTTAACCAAATTCACGAACCAATATTTTGGTTAACTTAATTTTGATCAATTATTGTTTTAACCAAGTAGCAAAGTAGCATAATAACCAAGTAGCATAATAATTTTTCTGAGTATGTATACTCATCAATAACGCACAAAATTCGCATTTTAAAAAAATCAAATGTTAAACTAACAACAAAAGCAATCATTTACCTCTTTACCAAGCACGTTAGTACAGAAGTTAAAATTTACCTAATACACTGTTAGAATTGAGGTAAAATTAGCAACTACCCGAATATTCGTCCGCAACCAAATGAATATCCCTGTGCAACGAAATAACGCAATTAACGTCGTGATAGCGACAGGTAGAGTGGATATTGTAGTATTGTTGAAACAAATTGAAATCGAATCCTACTACAAATAATGCAATTTCGTTTTTCGTGATTTAATTTTTGGAAGTATCTTAAACGCATACAAATACTATAAACACAGAAATCAAATATACTATCTATCGAAATATCGGAGTGTTCAAAACCCAGATTATCCGTCCATCTGAGTATATAACCATATGTACTAGAGCTAGTAGTAGAGACCAGCATTGTTTTAACCATAGTGAAGTATAAAGTGTTTTGGGTGAAGTAAAGATTAGTGAATTATATAAAACTTAAAGCCTGATTAAACTCAGATGCTTAATTTCCAATCATTCGATACTAAGTTATTAATAATAATCCGGATACGAGCCATCGGAGAGTTGTATCAATTTTTATAGTTGTTATTTTTTTTAAAATAAATCGTTACAAAAGTGACCAAAATTTAAGGTCGTCATCATACAATTAAAATTATTTTACAATTTTTGGCCGACACAATTTGTATCGTTCATGCAATTAATTATCTATATTTAACCATATGCACAAAATGAACAATTTGTGGGATATAAATGATTGCACTACGGCTGCCACATTTTAGATCGTAACAATAAATTTATATTTTAAATTATATTTGTGCATACAATAAATTTGTTCGCATCATGAATATGATATTTTAGTGTGAAAATTCTATTTTTAATGATCGGCCGAATGACAACAATATAATAACAACAGACCAAGATGTTTGTTTTCTTTACTTGACGTTGAAAGTAGCAAATTTAATTTCTTTTACTACTAATAATAAATATTTAGAATTGTGACGTCATTCACAAAATAATTGTTCATGAAAATTAAACATATGTTTTACGTATTTATACGTAATGCAAACTCTCGATCTATATAGTCAAGATCTGCCCTCTAACAGAGTTTTTACATGAAAATGATATCTTCCTAATGTGTGGACCAACAAATTACCTTTGAAGAATGGTCGTTCAATTCGCCTTAAAAATTGTATGTGTCTCAGACATTTATTGGTGAAGACCTAAAGTACAATGGCCTTTGGTACGTTACTCTTTAGGTATCGTTGCTATATAAAGAAACACTGATTTTATGCTTATATTATTTTTCCCAAAACTACTCCCTTTTTACGGTTCTTTAATATTTTTTAATAATTTAGTAACTTTGGTTAATTTATAATTGAATGGTCGTTTTCAAGTCTAATTTTAAGTATTGTAAACCATAACAAACTCTTAAATCGCCGCTAAAACTAAACCACACTTTTATAAAACATATGTTAATATATTAAATGGTCGGTTTTTATATTATACGTTATCTCATTTTAAGTGACTCACCCTGTAAATATATAAACACATGTATAGCTGATGTACTAATACGAAATCTCGAAATCTGTAAAATTCTCGTCAAATTAGAAAACAAAAAAATGTTCTACCCATACATATAAATTATTTAATGTTATCGTAAAATACATAAAAATAAAAGCTTTACTTTAGTTAAAAAGCACAAAAAAAGGTTTTTTGTTTCTTGAGTGGTAAAAAGGTTTTGAGTGAATAATTTAATGTTTGCACAAAAGTAAAAATTTCTTGTAGAATGAATTCAAAAATCATGTGTATGCATTTAAATATCACTGTATGTATACACATATACTTGCAACCCTTTCAAGATAGAACTTTGCTTGAGACTATGAACTTTGAATATAATTTCTAGATTATCACAAATACTACACCTAAAACGTTTTATTCAGAAAATTAAGAAACAAAATTAAAAATAATATTCAGTTCATCTGACGTCATAAACATTTACTTATTGCAAAAACCACAACAACATCGTCAACGACCACGTCCCTCGCTGTGACCAATAATTAGTAATTCACCAATAATTAAACATTTTCAAAGGAAAAGAATGGAATTTTTCGGCATTAAATTCAACATTATTAAATTATTCATGGGCAATTCAATCAATTTGCATATTAGTTATTTCAAAACTAATTTTGTTTTTTTTAGTACAGTTTGGTTCATACGGTCGGATTTAATCGTAGGTTTTAAAATCCTACCTGAAACTCCAATAAAATTACACAAAATGATAGTAAACCACGCCCTTTTTCGTTGAAAATTATTCAACTTTGAATAAAATAGCTGTTTACCAACTTTAAAACAAATAATGTAGCAAATTTTATGCTCATTAATCATCATTATATATGATATGTTTTTGCTATATTTTGAATTTTTCAAATTCAATTGTTTTGTTTCGTATCGAAATTTTTGTTTAGATTTTTTTTTTGTGTGTTGACGTTAACTTATTCGAACACATGCTATTTGGATATTTATGGTTCTGTGATAGTATTGTTTTAAAGTAAGTATAAGAAGACATTTGTATTTTTATTTAAATCAATCAACAAAATTATATAAAGTTTAAATTTGGTTTAACCACAGCCAAGTACAAATCAAAATTGAAAAATAAAAGTTTGACAATTCAAATGCCAAACAAAACCATTTTTTGAGCACAATGTTACACAATGTTACTGTTACGAACACTAAAATGTTACGGCAGAACCATACATGAAAGAAACAAACTAAAATTATAAGGAAAATTTTGTTTTAAATATTTTTTGTCAAATTAGCCATGAAAATTTGGGCGAATGTAAAACTAGAAAAAGAACAACGTATTTTATGTATTCTTGTCCTTTTTTATTTTTCTTATTTTTAGGCGAGTTTTATCACAATTATATTTTTTAAATGACATAAATTTATTGAAAAATTATTATTATTATTGTTTTGCTATTAATATACTTATCTGTTTGGATGAAAATACACGAATACTTTGTATATTTATTTTTCTTATTTTGTATGTTTTATTACTTTTCTGACAAGTAATGTTAAAAAAATTTCCTAAAGCTACTTTTTATAGTTCAATAACTAAATATTTCTATTATAATATATTAAACGACAATAATAAAGGACAAAATTGCTAAAACTTAAAAAAACATTAAATTGCCCAATTTGGAGAACAATTACTATTTATTGTTTATGAATTTTAATGAAATTAATTACAAAATTTTTTTTTTTATTTTCCATTAAATTTAAAAGTAGCACTACGTCAAATTAACTTATTATCTCGAACTCATCGTTATATGGAACTCAGTTTCAGAAACCTTAAAGAAAATGACAAAATAATTTGAAGTAGTGATGCTTGGGTTGAGTCATTTCCGATTGGTGCAAAACTAGATGGAAACTATATTGGTTGGATGATGTAATGGCACAAATAACTACTACAGATAGCCAAACTTTATGGAGAAATCATGCATAATAGACTGAAATAAGGGGAAATAATTGTACCCTGGATGAAAAGGCTATATTTGAGTTTTATTTTCTCTTTCATCCCTTTACCATTGATATTACGATAAATAAAATTCAATCAAATTTATAAAACTAAGTTCAAATACATACATAACGGGTGATTTTTTAAGAGCTTGAGAACTTTTTTTAAAAAAAAAACGCATAAAATTTGCAAAATCTCCGGTTCTTTATTTGAAACGTTAGATTGGTCCATGACATTTACTTTTTGAAGATAATTTCATTTAAATGTTGACCGTGTTTGCGTCTTAGGTGGTCCATTCGGAAAGTCCAATTTATTATAGCATCGCTATCGTTCGATGCTAACAAACTTTTTGTTGCCAAAAATGGAAGAACTGAACTTAGTTGACATGTGGTTTCAACAAGATGGCGCTACATGCCACACAGCTCGCGATTCTATGGCCATTTTGAGGGAAAACTTCGGAGAACAATTCATCTCAAGAAATGGCCCGGTAAGTTGGCCACCAAGATCATGCGATTTGACGCCTTTAGAATATTTTTTGTGGGGCTACGTCAAGTCTAAAGTCTACAGAAATAAGCCAGCAACTATTCCAGTTTTGGAAGACAACATTTCCGAAGAAATTCGGGCTATTCCGGCCGAAATGCTCGAAAAAGTTGCCCGAAATTGGACTTTCCGAATGGACCACCTAAGACGCAGCCACGGTCAACATTTAAATGAAATTATCTTCAAAAAGTAAATGTCATGGACCAATCTAACGTTACAAATAAAGAACCGATGAGATTTTGCAAATTTTATGCGTTTTTTTTTAAAAAAAAGTTCTCAAGCTCTTAAAAAATCACCCGTTAAAATCAAATAAATGTTTCATGCCACTGCGATTAGTTTCATTCAGGGCAGTAAATGAGTTCATCATATTTTATACAAAATTTATATACAAACATTTATTTATCGTAATATAAATGCTAAAGGAATGAAAGAGACAATAAAATTCAATTATAGCCTTTTCATCGAGGGTACAATTATATCCCCTTATTTCAGTCTAGTATACATGATTTCTCCATATAGTTTGGCTATCTGTAGTAGTTATTTGTGGTAATGGTACAATAACACAGTCTAGCACTTAACATTTTGAGTTAAGGAATTTGTTATTCTTTGTATGAACTATTTTTGTTACCATAAAATCGCATTTAATGCTTTAATCATTGGTACAAGAACCAATAAGTTGTGCCTTATAGTTCAAACTCAGGCCATTTATTAATTGAGTAATTTATTGAGAGCTAAATTTGAAGCACTATTGAATTACACTGAAATGCTTATTTATTAATTTTAGAGCAGCTTGCCAAAGGAACTTAATTACTTTTCTGGTTTGTGACCTCACATAATTATTAGTCTTTAAAGTTTTTTTATCTGCTGATGTTAATGAACTACATCCATTAGAACGGGAAATACTGAGTTAAAAATTTCTGGAGTACAAAATTCAAGAGTTGCTGCTCCGTTAATAAGATCTTTAACCTCGAAAAGGTTGGGGATGCGCTGGGTATAAAGATTGCACCAAATATGTTTATCAAATAATACAATCAAGGATTTGATATAGTTAATGGTCGAGTGGTTAACGTGCGAGGTTTAAGTTTCGTATGTAATCAAGAGAAAACTGGCTTCGATTTAAATTGAGGACAATAGCGAGATAGTGTCTGTTTTAGATTACGAGAAACGCTCTTCGACACCTTAAGCTGCAATGATAGTCCGTTTCACTGTGATAGATTGATTTGAATTTGAAGAAATTAAAATACACTTTACATCAACTAAATAAACACACTACACAACAATCATGTTCATCGAAGTAAATTGTAACTAAACGCTCCAGTACAGTATTCAAGTAAATAGAATGATGAATAGGCTATCCGATGTGACAACCGGCGTTTCTTTTACAGTTTACTGTGTATAAAGCGATTCTGATTATTTACATTTCGATATATGTCTGTAAGGTGGCAGTCAATCCGGATTACGAATCATCTTAGAGTCAACACTACTAAAGCTGCGGCAATTGGAGTGGGAGGTACCGGTTTCGAATCCCGATAAGGACAGGCTGTAAAAGGGGCTTTCACTATATGATTACGATCGGTGGTGAGAACGAACACATCTATGATCCCCTATTGGAGTGTAGAACTCATGGGCCAATATATCTTTCATTTCAGTACTAAAGGCTGGCATAGAACTGTGCAATGTGCTATGCAGTTGGTTTTACGTTAATCGAACCTACAGCCGTACATCTTCGATTTACCTATATGTATTGCGTAAAGTAGGACGTAAATAAGCGAACTGCAAAAGTTCGGAAAGCATTGAGTTCCAAAACAGTAGGAAAGATAGAAATAAACAGACAGACGGTTCAACTATTGACGATCAAAATACAAATCAGACATATATAGAATATTCTGCATCTTGTGAATAAATAAGATGCATCATATATTTGATGACAAGAGAAACAAAACAACTTTTGGTGCCAAAACGCCAAATTAAATTATATTCGAGCACAACATTGTAGATGTATGTACGAGTGTACGAGCAAGTTGGTAAGTATTTATGTGTAATACAATTAAATAAAAATACAATTACAACACGACAATTATTTTGTTGTAAGTAAAACAATTACTTTAAGTGATAGCAAATTGAATTATTTATAAATTTTTCAGTTTTATAATTTATAAAAAATGTATTTTTAATGTAACTGAAAATGTTTTTTAACGATTTAATTTAATTTTATAGTTGATGTTGAGTGTTGATCTTGATCTCATTATATGTACATATACTTACATAGAGACGAGTAGTTTGTGGTTAAGAAAAATGTTTTGAGTTAAACAACTAATGGGATCGTTCTAATTATTTTCATCTGCTTCGAGACCAATTGAATTCTTTTTCTACGTAGTATTCAGTATTACTATGTTGTTGCTTTACAAAAATGTACAAAAACGATATGTTACTATACTGTATACATGTACATGTGCAGTACATAATATATTGATTAATTTTTGCATGTTCGTTTCCATTTAGAGCAATTTAGAGTTCGTTTAACTAGTACAGACATTATAAATGGTTTATCATATCTTTCAATTTTAGATATAGTTGATCAGGTACACAACATATAGAACAATACCATATGTTATACATTCACCTTAAAAAATAGTTTTTTTGTTGTGGTTGGAAAGATGTATATCTCTTAGAAGATTATGAATTTAAAATTTTAAGGGTTTTAGATTTTTTGAATTTTCCGTTACACGATAAACACGTGTTTATCGTGTAGTTGCATAAAATCAGTAAGGTAAAACCACTGAAATAAAGAGGTTGGTTGTTACTATCAAGTGGTACCATAATATATATTTAAAACAATGTCAGTAGAAAATCATTATAAGGTGACAAAGTTTTTTTCGAATTGAATGTCGAACTAGGAGCAGTTTAATTACCGTATTGACCGTATCTGGCATATTAATACTCAGACACAGAACAAAACTAAAACGACTAGAGTTTAGTAAAACTTACAACATTTTATTTCACACGATAATTTCCATAGTTTGTATAAAACTAGTCGGTTGCCACTGGTGAGTTCTTTTTCTATTTGTAAAAAAATTGCAAATTTTGGGATGAAAAGTCAAAATTTTTTATTGTAATTAAGGTGGTTCTATGCCATTGTTGTATGAAAAATAATATCAGTCATATACCCAACACGGCTTCGTCTTAAAAACAATGATCTTAATTTCACCTTGAATGATGTGAATTATTATTATCAAGCAGTGTTAATTCTTGGTGGCCAAAGGACTTCAAAATTGCTGGAAATTAATATACGATTATCAAATTTCGTTGACAATAAATGGATGGCTTGTGTGACGACAAGCACGATTTGTGTGGCATGTCGCTCTGTCTTGTTGAAAACAAAGGTCGTTCATTCTATCTCGAATAATATTTCATGTATTAATCAATCCGCACTCATTCGTTGTTCTTCCCTCAATTTTCTAATTTAACGGTGTAAGCGTTCGCCATTATCAGAACTTCATCATTTTCTTTATTTAATTCCTGAATAGCAATTTTGAACATTCCTTCTGCGGAATCAGTTTTATTTGAATATTTTGGTTTGGAGTTTGAATTGTACTTGTCTCATTTTCCGTATTTTCAATCACGTTAGCTGAAGTAATCTAAAAGAAATTTAAATTAAATTATTTTTAATTAATTATAGCTTCCAAAAAATGAAATGAAATGGGAAAAATTGCTTATGACTTTGAAGTTTTCTGGAATTTCCCACACTGTTTAGGTTCAGTGGATGGGGAACATATTGTGATAAGAAAACAAGCAGGAACATGCTCAAGATATTACAACTATAAAAGAGCACACAGCATTATGTGTTACTGGGTATGGTTAATGTAAATTACTAGTTCATATATACAGATGTGGGTACAAATGGCAGAATTTTCGATGTTGGTGTTATTAATAATACTGAAATTTACAACCGCTTTAAGGACGACAAATTAACAATCCTTCAACTAAAAAATCTGCCCAACAACTCTACAACAGCACCGTTTGTATTTATTGGAGACGATGCATTTCAATTACATAACATTTTTATGAAACTTTATTCACATCAAAATTTAGATGAAGAGAAACGACATTTAATATATCATTTGCCACGCGCTAAGCGGATTGTTAAATATGTATTTGGCATTTTATTAAACAAATTTGACATATTTCAGAAGCCAAGAAATTTGATGCCTAAAAAGTACAAACAATTGTTTTAGCATGTGTTCATTTACACAATTTTCTGATGAAAATACAAATATCACACAATATCGAACCAATAAAAAATTCCGATGTTACTGATTTGATAAACTCATCGGTTTCTACAGGTATATCGGTAGTTTGCAAGAATTATTTTTCGTAAGTCGGTGATTTCAGCAGAAAAAAATCGTCAAAAGTATTTATATTATTTCAAAAACAAGGGTAAAGTTCGTTAACAAAATGAATTTTTAAATTGATTACAAATAAATAAATAAATTTAACTTACACACTGAAAAAAAATGCAATGTTTTTATTGCAAAATTGACATGTAAAGTAAAAAACGTAAATAAAACCATGTTTTTGTAAAAGCTTCATATGCAAAGCGTGATTATTTTTTAGTAAAGTTATTTTTACCTTTTTATATATAAATATAAAAATATGATAAAAATGTGCGCAGTATTTAATAACTGACATCACTCGGTTACAGCGATAACAGATATTTAAATGTGCTAAGCAAAACATATTAAACTCAACTAAATATATATATATATATATATATATATATATATATATATATATATATATATATATATATATATATATATATATATATATATATATATATATATATATATACAGTACAACCTTGATTGTAAGATGTTTTAATAAATTAAATGAATCTATTTCGATTTTTTATCACTTTGATTTTTTTGTGATTTTTAATCATTTTAGATTTAAATTAAAACCAAATCAAAGTTGCTGGAAGCCATGCCCATTAACGCAGGCCAAATCTGTTGATTGAATACCACTGAATGAGTTGTGCAATGACATTCACAGCCATGGAATTCAGTTTATAACAAATTTACAAATGTACAAAACTAACAAACGGTAGTACGACAAGTTCTATCGGCAAATCAGCTTTCGTCACAAAATGTTGTAAATTGGATAGGTAAAGTAAATTTAGTTTCTAATTTTGCTGTATCAAATGAAGAAAGTATAGTGACAGTGACTATGTAGCAAAATCTAACTTGAAATCACTAAAACTTGAAGATGATATTTAAAGTTTAAATAAAAGCAAGGAGTGGGCGAAACCAAATTCTGCAACAATAGGCTAATTAATGATACTTCAAACAGTAGGAGAAGATGCTGTTTTGTATATTTGCTGAAAACAAATCAAAATTTCAATTTTTTTTATCGTTGTATTGTAAATTTATACTGATGAATAAAAAATAGTCTGACATCAAGTAACAAATTAAGTGTTCGGTACATGCGGCATGGTCGATAGTAGCAATTGATCTGGTTTTAATTGAGTGGCGTGATTAATGATTCTACTGTATATTGTAAAAATGCATTTGCAATCTAACTTACTATTAATAAAAGTTATCCTTGAAAATTGACTTCGCATTTATGTAAATTAGTCCTATGGTTATGAAATTATAGCATATCCATAAGACTATTTTACTAAGAGCAAGCCTAATGCTACTAAGGTGAAGTTAATTCAACATTCTTAATGTAAATTTTACGTATAAATTGTGTTAACTTAACAAAAAATATTGAATTAGCCGCTGTAAAATGGCGTAATGCGTTAAATGAAATACGGAAAATTATTCTTCTCTTAGTCTAGCTCCGACAGAGTTTGTGCAAGCTACTTCTGATCTTTAATAAATAAAAGAAAAGTTTTTTTAGTTAAAAACCCTAATTTAGTTCAAGGTAAGTTCTAATAAATAAATTGTAAAATAAAAACCCTAATTTAGTTCAAGGTAAGTTCTAATAAATAAATTGTAAAATAAAACGTTTCATTTATTTTATATATTTTTTTTCCAAGTACTTTTTAAACAGTAAACCAAATATTGGAGGAAACAGAACATGTCTGAACAATAAAAGTCGTGATTTGATGTATTCACTAGTATCTATCCAACAACCAATCAAATTCTGAAAATGGAAATAATTCAATGTTTACTTGGTACGTTAAAATATTAATTAATTAATATTAATTAATAGTATATTAATTGAAATTTTTTATTAATCTAAAATATTTGTATTTCAATATTTTCAGTCAACCTACTCAAGCTATTTGCGTAGTAAATTTAAATTTTATTTAATTTAATTTGTTTTTTTAATTTTTTTTTAATAAATTAATAAATATTTGTATTTTTGTTTAGATTTGTACAATAAAGAACTCATTAAAGCGGAAAAGCCCAAAGGCACTTAAATATGGCCGAGATGAACCTATGAAACTTGTCAGTTAGAGGACAACAACTTAAATGCACAAACGGTAGTTTTGTTTGGACATGTTTTAAAATCATCTAAAAGTTTTTTATTTTAATTTTTTTAAACCTAACAACAACATAAACTACCAGTACCATCAGTGATAAATGATTTGGAAAATAGACAAGTTTTTTTTTATTTTATTTTTTATATATATTAATTGAATTTTGTAATTGCATTTATTTAATGAAAAATAAAGTTATTAAATAAATATCTTGTGTTATTATTTTGTAGAAGTACTATAATGAAGGATATATATATATATATATATATATATATATATATATATATATATATATATATATATATATATATATATATATATACATATATATATATATATATATATATATATATATATATATATATATATATATATATATATATATATAAATATATTAACTCGGTTTTGTTAACTCGGTATCAGGTTAAAATTTGATTCGGCCTAAGCTAAAGAAGCAATAATTTAATTTACAGATTTGCAATGTTATTCTAAACAATGGTGCTTCATTTAATTTACTTCTTGCTTTCATATTTAAAACAAACAAAAAGTTAGTTTAACTTTGCTATGTTTTAACCAGAGACAAGATTGCTTTGTTAAATTAACACTTAAATTTAATTAAATTTTACAAAGCGCACAGATAAAGTTACACAAAATGCGGTTATATTGACTACTTATAAATGGAACTTTACTAACTTTGCAATAAGTGACATTTACAATGTAAAATTGTATTAATTTACAAAGCGTTAAGTTGGCTGTGTTTAAACTTATTTTTTTGTAAAATTTTCTTATCTTTTTTGTTAATATCAACATACTTTTTCTTTCAGTGCATAAAGTGTGTCTTCATTGTCTAATGATATTGTTTCTTGTGGTTACCTTATAGTTAAACGAATTGAATCCGGTGTTTCTTGATCGACTAAAAACATTAATTCACTAAAGTACCATACGTCTTCTGTCGAAACTCCAGATCGTTGCGAATCTTTCACTTTTTTTAATTCTTTGCGAAAATTTATTCGCAAAGACTTAATTTTTTTTACCAGGATATCATTGATACTTTTTGAATCATATTTTTTGAATGCCGTTAGCGATTTTTCATAAGTAACAGCCTTCGCGTTTCGGTTACTATAATTATTATTGTTTGTATCCCATATGCTATATCTATATACACGATAATTAATTGGAGCATAATTTGAAATAGCAGTGTAATTATATTACACAGCAAATATAAAATACGAACATATTTTGATCAGTTTTAGTACTATAATTAATTATCCTTGCAACTCATAATTAATCGGAACATATACTTTTACTTCTCGGAAAATGTGGTTGGATCGCTTCAATCGATATTTCAAATAATTATTAAAATACTGTTTTCTGACCTTTGCTACAGAAAATTAAATGAAAATATTGGATTATACACTATTTAAAATTCTAAATCATAAAATTATCCGTCCATAAAACAATTTCATTTGAAGTATGTAAACTTATTTGACATCAAACAAGAAACCAATTCGTTCGAGTATTCGACGAAAGGAGGTACAGTAGTAGTTCAGATTCACAGTCAAGACGCAAAATTCAATTTATGATCATAAAATTAATTTTTAGAACTATTTTCGTTTTATCGTCAAGACGATATCGTTTTATCGTCAAGACGTCTTTGATCGAACGACATAAAATCATAAACAACTGAAAGTTGCGTAATTTCCCTTCAATATACTAATTGCAAAAACTGAAAAAATATAAAATATAGCCAGATTTTCATTATGAAAAATATACTGACAAAATAATCAAAGTAGGATAAAGATATAATTTTTCTTAAAGTGCGAGGGAAGTTAAAAACATTTCCAGTACAAAAAATGAATTCAGTACTGAATAAATTTTATGGTTACTGAAAAAATTATTATAGCAGTATTATAGACAAAATATATTTTTATTCAGTACTGGAAAAATGTATATGGATGAGAAATCGTTTGTATGCAGTAAAGCCTTTAAAAATTGGTCATTCCTTAAATATGAAGAATTTTACTGTAGTTTTTTATAGTCAATTCATTATTTTAACATAAAATAATATTAAGTTATAATAATTTTTTTAAATTTATTGTTACAGATTCAAAGTGTTTTTTGCCTTTTTTTTCAATAACATTTTTTTATAAATTTATTGGTTATGTTATAAGCATCTGTCAAAATATTCCACTATTAAAAAAGAAAAACTGGCAGTATTTTTTCATAATGGAAATCAAACTTATATTGCGCAATATTGACGACACACAAGTATATTGTTCAATAAAATTGAACGTAAATTGAACGTAATTTACCCACATAATGTAAATTACACGTTTTTTACATTTAAAAACATGTGTAAATTACATCGTGTAATTAACACATAGTTGGTGTGGTAAAAAAAGTCATTGGAAATTAATTTTTTAAATTTGTCAAATTAATTTTTTAATATGTACATAATATTATTTACTTGATAATAAAAATAAATTAAATTTTTCTCTTAAATTAAAACGTTTACCTAATAAATAGCCCCAAAACCGATGCATAAATTTTAGTGCCTTTAGATGATCGTGGGTACTTTCGCACGTATAGCACTAAAATGTTTTCCAAAACATCCTGATTATATTAGGATATTATAATCGGTATGACATATAATATATTCAATTTCGTATTTTTTCGTATTCATATAATTGTGGAAGTGATGCTTATGTCAGCAAAATTCCCTTTCAAACAATCTCTAGAATCGATCGATAGCGACTTTGAATTAAAAACATCAAACCAGTCGTTGATCAGTTTAATGGAATTTGCAGGAATCAAAGCTTTGTCATTTTTAGACTTGCATAATCCCAATGAAATTGTTCTTTTTATATAGCACTCGATGTGGTATGTGAAAACAATTGATTTGCTCATTTCACATTTTGGCGACCAGCATTTTTCACATTAATATGAACATCTGTGATTTTATATAAGATATTAACTTCTGATGACGATGTTATTTGCATTACTTTTTTTATTGGTGCAGAGTTTTGTTTTTATATAAAGCCAGTATCCAGAAAATGGTTTCTTAACAACTTGATTAGGTGTGCTACATCAGCAAATATAAATACTTTCGTGAATTAATCAGCTGGATTTTCAAACTAAGTTCGTTCTAATAAAATACCAAGCTCTCTCCACAATCCTTGGTTGGTGGATCCCATATCAGAAACAATAGCAAGAACAACATATTGAATTGCATGTAATTTTGTAATAATTTTGAATAAAATTTCGTCAGTCATACTGCAGTAGTCATAAAGATACTTCCTGTCATAAAGATACTTTTTCCTATTTTTCATTTCATATGCCCGGTTGCACATACAATGAATTAACACGTTGATTGTCAACTCTAGTGACCGGTTAAAACTGTATTTCATTTCACAAAATATTTTTTATGGTTAGTTAGCAAACTTGTCGATATTTTTATATTTTGTACCTCCCTACTAAAGATATTCAAGAAACAAACAAATTGTCAATTTTTACAAATTTTTGGAGGTTACATTTTAAAAATAAATAGCTTTTTACCGTTTATGCGCTAACACATTGTATTTCGTGGAAAGAAAATATATAATATTAAATATTAAAATATTATAGTACTGGAAGTAGTAAAAAAGTTTCGGTATATCAAAGAGTGCAAAAAAACGGATAAAACTATACGTCTTCCATGAAAACTGATATTTGGGAAATCATAAAAAGTGGTTTTAACTCCCAAAGTATGGGCTCTTGTAGGAGTGCTCAGCAGCTCAGAAGCCTTTATGAACAACTAAAACAAAACGCTTAAAAAGAAAAGCCTGTCGACAAGGTACAATGTAGAGTATAATGTTTTATGTGTTTCTTTATATACTCATGCATAATTTATTTATATTATTTAACATTTGCAGATTGATACATTCTTAACCGGAGGAGGGAGAAAAGTAACGCACATATCAGAGATAGAGCCAATAATGGTCTGTAAACACAGCAAGAAAAAAAATAATACAACAAGCAATTTCGAAATAATCTGCTGTAGAATGATATTATCCATTAAAAATGAATTTTCCAAAAACGTTTGATCGTGCACTGATCCAGGCCACCTATGCTCAATATCGCATATCTTTAAATAGGAATTGCAGCAACACTGAACGTTAATAGAAAAGTTTCCTTTCCTATTACGGTAGACTTATCCAATATCGCTACCTGGAGATTACATTTTTACATGCGTGCAATCTAAAAACATATTTTCTATGATATTATGTAAATGAATATTGTATTTGTTAGTATACTTATCTATTACTCCCACAACACCTGGAAAATTTGCAATTTTTAATATTTTAATTTGATGTTGAATAATTCCTGCTCTGTTGTTGGCATTTTAATAATGTTGTTCATGCGGCACAATAGAGCATTTTCCCCTAATACTTTTGGGATTTTCCAAACTATTGATTTGTGATAGTTAAACAAATCTCCACAAGTGATCTGAAAGCAAGCTGTAGCTAAAAATCTAAAATATTGATTTTAGGTTCTAATAAAAATTTCACAATGATAATGATATTATTCGAAAGTAATAAACCTTAGTGCAATTCATAATTGGTTTATAGTTGATATTGATTTACATCTATTTGGTTGGGGGGCTAAATACGAATCCAGCATTTTACCTAATTTCAAGACAGTCTCTTTTGAGAATCTAAATCGTCTCGAAACTAAATATCATTATATTTAAAAAGCACATTGGGGCGTTCTGGATATTGTCTCAACTTTGGAATTGAAATAGCCAATAAGATAAAAGTTATCATCGTCACTATCATTGTCACTAAAGAGTGTTTATCCCCCTCTCAACATTACCAAACACTTAAAAGTACGTTGGTAAATGTATTTTTAATATTTCTCGCAAATTGTATATTAATATTTTAATAATAAAATTACTTTGAAATATATACTATAATTTCAACTTTACTTATGAACAACGCTGGCAGCAAATTAACTTAAGGATAAATATTTAACCATCAAATTTTGTCTAGTTAAATTTAACTATGGATTCATCAAGCGGTTAGCTTTTGTGAAACACATATTTAACTATAACGACCAGTTAATCAAGTTAACTGAAGATTAGTTTTCTGCAACGGGGCATAAATGAAATCACACATATTTTTCCCTTTCTGTCAGCTCGTAATGGTTCATAATATACATATATTAAAACATGCTCTAAAACTCCTGCTCGAATATCCATTTTCGCAGCCCACTTTCTAAGAGTTTATGGTTCTGGCAATGGATAACTTTTTTGTACAAATATCTATATGCAAGAGGGCCTGCCGAATGAAGGCAAGTGTACAAAAAAACATCATCCAATGACCAATTTACCCTGGCTCTCGGTCTTTAATTTTTTATTTATCCACTAGTAAAAATGGTTTTGAAAGATTGTTTCATCGTTTTATTTGCTGGCAAACTTTGTGATGGCAGTGCGTTTGAGAGTAATATTCGCTGCCGATGACAATGACTACTGGTTTTGGAATTCGTGATTGTTAAGAAATCTATGTTTAAGGCTCCAATCGTTTTACGTGAAGTGAATCGATCAAATTCTTGTATGATTCATATCAACCTTTTTTTGTCGATAGTCTTAACTCACAAATCCGAAACGATTTTATTTTTAAGGAAACAAAAAAACGACGTTCGACATTTCACAATTTTTGTTGTGTCAACAATTTTGAACAGCACAAATAGATTTAATAACAAATGATTTATAGTTTTTTCACAATTTTGAAACACTTTTTAATCAATCACAAATATATTTACTTTTAATACACTTAATAGATTCAAATTTACACGTCGAATTTTCAATAATTTCAATTCACCCAAAACACAATATTCCAAATTTTAATATTATATACCCGATACCAGATGACGTAAGAAAAAAAACATGGCAGATCGATGATTATTTTGGAACATACCTGTATATATTTGTAACATGTCTCCTTATTCAATTTCACTCTTCTGATTTTCAATTTCAGATTTAAAATGTTGCTCTTCAAATATTGTTGTTCAAGTATTATTATTATCTAACTGTTTCTGTAAAACGAAAAATGGTATTTGTTCTGTTTATTGAAGTAATCGTATGAAATGGATCTGCTGTTCACGGAAATTTAGGTCGGGTCGTTTATTTGGTTTTTATTGGACAGGTTTTTATTGCGTGGGTCAATGTTGAATGTTTTTTAGTATGATGCCCGTTTTTGACAATGTATGTGATAGGATCGTGGTATCTTGTTCTGGTTGAAAATGTATGGGTGTGACTGTTGGATGCCAGTTCGTTTAAGATCGACCTTCCGGTTTACTAGATGGTTGTGTTGCATTTTGGAGTACTGTTAGGCTATGTGTATTATCCTTTGAGATGGCTGATGGCGTATTGTGGGAAATGAGGAAGCAACATCTCATGAACCAATCCTTTATGGAGAGATCTGGTCTCTTTGTCGTTGGATATACCTGGCAGGTACATGAATACGCACCACATGTAGTATGAATGTATTGTTTAACTAACCCGACTATTTTAAATGGGGGGTTCGATGGCATCTTAAGGTAGTTGCGACGGCTTCTTGTTTCAGGATAATTGAAATCGCAATATTAAAATATAATATAATTTTAAGGTAAAGTGAAGAAATTGTTACAAGTTTGAACATTTTCGTTAGTTATAAATCTAAAGCATTTTCACAATTTACATTTCATAGTTGATGAGGTCCTACAATGGATTGGAAATACGGGTATTTTAAAATACGGGTGTTTGAATTTTAACGGGTATTCTAAAAATCGTGTTGTGACACAAAATAGGAATTACATAGTAAACTGGTTAGTTTATTTTTACGATATTGACGATTCAATAATTGTATTCAATAATGGGTGTCATAGTGCTTGCAGGTTTACTTTAATTTGACTTGGGTGTTTGTGTGGAGACCATGTGGTTGGCTGAATGTGTTTGAATGGGTGAGGTGAGTGTAGTGTGAGGGTTGCTGCCTTCATCTATTGGGGGATATGCCTGAGTGGGGAAGGAGATATCAATTTTTAGTCATAGATAGTGTAAATCATTTACGGGAATCTGTATTGGTGGTTTTGCTGATCTAAGCTAGTCAATTCTTCGCATTCTTCGCAAATGTCACTGATTTAGGCCTGTATGTATTTCAGTGTATGTTGGTTATGAATTGGTTTTTGTTGTCTGGAATTGAGGGTTGTTTCCGAAACGCCACCACTCCGAGGTCCATTTTGCTGGATGAGGATGACATTTTCGTGTACTATGTTCATCATATTTACGTTGAACGATGCAGATTAGATTTTTATTTTATTTTAAGTAAGTGAAGTGAGCTTGAGTTAACAAGAAATCAATAGTCTGCTCCCAAAAATGAAACTTTATTAATTACATGACTAGCTTATGTTGTTTAATTCTTTTAAGGCGTCTTAGTTCTTGCGTTATGTCAAAAAGTTGTATTGCTTCACTGTTACTATGCTACAGTAATCTACTTTCATGTTGGATGGCTAATTCCTGGACCACTTCATCAATCCATTTAACATTAAGGTCGTTGTGTAATTTCTCAATGGTTACGGAGCGAGGACTGGGGAGTATTCGATATTGCACATAACGATTTGATTGTTTAGTGCCGCCCCAGAGTTGCATGTCATACGTGCAAATTGGTTTAATCATCGATTAGAAATGTGATTGTCTTGTGCTAACAGTAGTTTAGTAACGATTGCCAGATCTCTGTAACCGGGCTGTTCCTTACTAACTAATATACCTGCCTATCCTTACATATAGTTTTATGTAAACGGCTGTAGGAATAGGCCCGGTGTTATCCGAGGAATCTTGCCTCGCGCTCGGTCCTACGGTTTTATAAATGATTTCGATTTTAAATTAGAATTTCAAATCTGGCCGTGTTGTTCAGTCTACCCACAGTTTTGTGCTTGTAAAACTGATGGCATCATATACATTATCTCTTAAAATAAAACTTATTGATACTTAAGTGTCAGCTATCCGCAAGCACTTTCAAATGTATCAATCTATTTAGAATAATGAAATTATCTATTTAACTCGAACAATAAGAGAAATCCACCGAGACGATAACATTTATTGCTCATACTACCCCGCATCTAACAAATACAGCTCGATACATTTCTTATTATATAACAACAAAAAAACGTTCCTCCCGACCAGCAGAACATAAAAAACTTGCTGAAAAATGTGTTTTCCATGTTCAAGACCATCAGCAAAACAAAATAGAAAAGAAAATCGAAAAATAGAAATTAATTTTTTCTCCCACTCACCTACTAAATATTTTAAGTGTTTTCTTTATGTTCGAACGAGTTTTCGATTTTTGAAAAAGAGCATGATGTCGAACGCAAGAAACGGAAGAAAAATGTTAAGGATTGCGGTAATTTTTCATTCGCTTTCTTTACGCTTACGAATTTATTTATTTTTTTTTTGATTAATTTTAAAAAAGCTTTACGATGACAACACAAAAGTTAAACATTGTTGGTCGGATTTTCGTTTTCCCTTTTTAGTTTTTCGTTTATTTTGCTTTTCGTCATCAATCTTCGGATTTTCAAGTTCACGAGGGAAAATAATACTGGCATTTCGTAACAAAAAAATAAATTTTGGATGATAAAGCATGAAACAGATTTTTGTTGTTGTGCTTTTATGTTTATTTTTGGTATGGTTGTGTGCGTATACAATGGTGATGGTCAAAAAATATTATATTTACGTCATTAGTATTAATATTTACGCACCCTTGTCAGTTTTTCCGACTCGTGTACCATAATGAAAAATGTTTGGTTTTAGTTTTGATTCCTTTTGATGAGTACATCTCTCTTTTTTCTATATTTGTTCTGTTTGTGTGTGTGTGTGTGTGTGTGTGTGTGTGTTCATCTAGAGATACAAGGCCATAAAGATTATAAGGTCGTCCCACGTCATATAATATGACACGATGATTGAGTGCGGCGGCTGTCATATGTTGAGCACGTGAAATGGTGCATTAAACCGATTCGAATTAACCTCGAAATGTAAAGTATCTATATAGTACACAAAAGTCTCTACATTATTTCATGTCATCAAAATACATTTTTACAATGCGACATAAGAAGATGGCAACGAAGAAAACTTAATTTTAAGATGATCATTTTTAATTGAACGAAATGTTGTTTTGATTATCACTATCCTACTTAATTATTTGCATATTTCAACGCGCCGAAGAAACGAAAAAAATTTTCGTTTTTCATTTGATTGTCGGTTGAATGAACCACTAAATTACAAAATCAAAATTAATTTTATTTTTAAAAATTCTAGTTAGATAAATTTAGAATCTGTTACGAATTTTATTTGATATAGAAAGAATGATTTTAAGAAATTGTCGCCATTATAATTAATGTTATTGTAGACAGTAAGACGGTTAGTGTGCGAATTGCTCTCTTTTCATGAAAATCAATAAGCATAAATTCATAGTTGCTTGTTGGTCGAGGGCAGAAGCATTATTAGCTTTATCACGGTTTATAATAGAGACTTGGAATAGAGATCGGACCAATGATTTTTGAACTGAGTGATGAGCTGAGCTCTGTTTGGGAAGTATCAAAAATTTCGGTTGTGTGTTAGTTTTAAACTGTCACGGTTATACTAAATTGGCATTATACAGTAAATATTATTGTAGAGTTCGTAAACAAGGTTCGTTGTTTGAACTGGGAGGTGGATTCAAATCCCGATTGTGTTGAGATGCAAAAGAGAATTTGAAAGACGTATTACCAGGTTATTATCCTAGACATCGAGATAAAATACCAATGATGGTAAAAATGAACCCAAGGTGATAGATGAGTCCTGCTGGTCGGAGGGCCCCAGCCATTAAAATAATGGATGACGCTAATACGGTTGAGACAAACTTTGAAGTTTGACCAACGTTGAAGCAAACTTTGTGCCAAAATCAAGACTAGAGAATATAACGTTATTAGAACAGTTTTCGAAGCACTGATATTAGCGATTATGGTACCGATTGATTTGTTATGACATTAACATCCCGATGTGGCACATTGTTTGAGGGAAAGCACAATGATATTTGAGCACAATACCATAAACTGAGTGAAGTTATAACAAACCAAGGTCAAATCGAAGAGTTAGAGCTTGATGTAAGAAGGAAGTTCGAGTTGCTAAAAATATAGGTCTCATATTGTTATATTTTAAAGATTTCCACCTTCCCCACTTGCAAGATAGAAAAACCAATTCGTATTTTTCTGTTCTGAATATACATCCATACCTACATTTTTAAGACAAGAGTTAAATATTGACCATTAACAATTACGGTAAACATTGCACACGCAGAGTAAAAGTTTGTGTTAGTATATGGTATATGTTTATCAAAAAAATTAATGTCTTGACAAAATTTATGAGACGATAAATCAGACCAGCATCTTCGAAGTATATTTATATTTATGGTATTACATTAACTAAATAATTTAAAAGCCTAATTAGAAATTATGCTCATATGCAGTGCTATTGGCTCATGTAATATGTGCGTGTAAATGATACATTGTTGGTAAATGGATACAATATATAGAAGTGAGGTTCGATTCCCCTATTATTTCGCTTATGTAAACTTCGTAGCACGGTTCTGTCACAAGATAACAGATTTCTCTACACGAGGAGCATTCGTCACCTACTACGACCTCTTCACTTACGACCTCTTCTCACACCGAATCAGTATAATACAGAACGTGACCGAATCATCGTACTCATTGTCCTTTGAGTTCATACACAATATCCAGAATTCGCATTATATTCTTTATCTCGTAACTGTGAACTTATGTACTTATCCGACAAGATTCAACTCTCACATCGATACATTACAAAGGATCTGATCAATACTTGGTACCAAATCCCCAAGATAGTTGAATCTCATAACTCTTTTAAACGTTTGGTTACCACTACAAAAACCAGAGATCAATTCTTTGATTTTGGACTCGTTGCTTTTGAAAATCGGAAGCTTATAATATTATACTAGTGGATTAAGTTTCTTTTTTACTCTGTTGCCACTTAGTCCAATAATATAGCTATCATTAACATACACAAAAAGTTTTTTTTTTTTTTTTTTATATTTTATTCTATGCTATCTTTTTTGGGGCTCAAGGCTCTCCCAGCTCTTTCGCGGTTCGCTTATTTACGTCCTACTTTACGCCTTAACGGCCAAATCGAGGACGTACGGCTATAGGTCCGATTTTCGTAGAACCATCTGCGCATTGCATAGCTCCATGCCAGCCTATAGTACTGACATGGAAGATGGGTCGGCCCATGAGTTCTGCACTCCAACAGGGGGTCATAGATATGTTCATTAACACCACCGATACACAAAAAGTTGATTGGGTTGTCGGAACAAGATTTTGTTTTGACGTGTTTCATTTTTAGGAAGAATGGATTCTCACATGAGATGAAAAAGCATTGAGGCGCATCTCCTTGTCAAACACCAAAACTAATTCCAAAAGTTCTCGATAGCCTGTTCTTAACTTTGACAACATTGTGACTGCGTTACTGTCATTTTACACAGATGAATGTATTTGTTTGGTATTCCTAAATATTTAAGCGCATACCATAGCCTCTCTCGATTGATCGCGAGATGTATCATAGTTCTTGGAAAGAAACATCCGTAGCGAAAAAACTTCGCTATTATTGACACTGGATTTGAACGGAATTCAAATTGGTAGTCACCGATAATTTCTCTCGCCAGAGGAGTATGCCTTTCAAGATAATGTATGAAAGTAACTTATATGTTGTGCAGAGGAGAGCTATTCCACGATAATTTTCGCATTTCAAGCGATCACCTTTTTTGAATATTGAGCATAACGTGCACACATTCCATTCTGTTAATAATGCCAGTAACTTGGCTCCAATATTAACTAAAATTTGTCTTCTTTCTTATAAGCAAGGTAAATACCCTAACGGTTGGAAGAGTGCGATGGTGCAACCGGTCCTTAAACGTGGTTGTGATAAAACTGACCCCTCAAACTACCGGTCAACATCTATTATGTCAGCCGTGGCTAAAGTGGTTGAGAAATGCATTAATCAACAACTATTATCTTGAGATTAATAAAATAATTTCAGATAAACAATATGGCTTCTGGAAAGCCGCTTCACAACCGATCTCTTGATGTATGTTGTAAACAAATGGAGTCTCGCCCTTGAGCACCACGGAGAAGCCATTGCAATCGCTTTGGATATATCCAAGGCTTTCGACAAGGTTTTGCATGAGAATCTCATTTGTAAACTTGTGGCATACGGCTTGGATTCGATGACCATCAAGTGGATAAAAAGCTTTCTCAAGGATCGAAAGATCAACGTTGTGCTAAATGAGAGATCATTAACTAAACACTCCCCAAATGCCGGAGTCCCTCAAGGATCAATTTTGTTTTTGTTATACATTAATGACTTGTTGGATAGCACTGTAAACCCTATCAACAGTTTTGCCGATGATGCAACATTGCACTCTTCTATTTCATTCGAGGTCGAGCCAACTCCTTCACAGTTAAACGGTAAACGGCTGGAAGTTGTCACTTCGCTTAATTCCGATTTGAGTACAATATTTGAGTGGAGAGTTAAAAATCAGGTCAAATTTTACGAGAAAAAAAAACGCAAATATGCAGGTTCTCGCGTAAATGAAGTCGCTACGAATTCCATTTTGTGGTAAAATGCCACACTCTCGTGGGTTCTGACTCAATTCGTCTGCTTGATGTTCAGATTAGCAACATTTTAAAATGGAATGAACACACTATCGCATCGGCCAAATTCGCTTCACGTAAGCTCGGGTTCCTCGATAGATGCAGACCGTTTTTTTAGATCTCATCAGGTTCTCCAGATATATAAAATCTTTATTGGGGTTGAGCATATGGCATTGCTCTCCAGTTTCTGGATAGAGTTCAGCAGCGTGCCATCCGAATAATACGAAACTCCAGACTTACGAAAGATCTAGACAGCCTACAACACCGCAGAGATGTTACAGAACTCTGCGTGTTCTATATAGATTAATAAATTGTAAATGTTCTGGATAATTAAAGGAGTAAATACCACTATTAGTTACACCAGGACGGGTAACACGAGGAACGGTTAATGCGCATAGGTTTACGGTGAAGCTGCCGAAACCTCGAACTGAAGATGCAAAGCGCGAATTTATTTATCGAACATCTAAGAAGTGGAATTCGTTATCCGGTTTTCAGTTTCCGTTGGAATATAAAATGCACAAGTTTAACGCGGCTATCAACTTACTTGAAGGACCACGCTCTGACACTTACAAGGAGCTAGGACAGTCTAAACGTCCGCCCTGCGCCCATTTAAAGCTTAATTTAAAAAAAATCGTTTTTTGTTGATTATGACCCTTAGATGCGGACAGTTTTATACTATTATATAGTTTCGTAACAAACGTTTTATGTCCTAACGTCCATATTGTGTTGATTTTCCACTTATTGAAATTGATACGCTGGATTCTTTATCAGTAACCAATTGCACAAGGTTCTGTACAGTAGTATAGTCAGTTATCCCATATTATTGATTGGTAGCGGTGCCTTATCCTTACATTTCACTGGTTGAGCCTCTTATTGAGTTTCCCTAACATCATTTGATTTTGCAAATTGGCATTTAATTGGAATTTCTGGTGATTATTTTTCTAATCGTTTTCGCTCCTTTTTAATCGTACAAAGTATTCAATCAGTTTTTTATCATATTTTTCCTGAGCTCCTGTTGTCATAACTTAAAGTTCCTGTATCAGCTTATGATTTTCGTTCTTAAGTGTATTAACCTCACTAAGATGGAAACTTTCGATTCTGCTCAATTTATTACGAAGTAAAAGATGGACTATGAAAACCTCAACCGTATGTTGTTTAAGCGTCAGCCAGCAGTTAAGCTTACTATATGATCGTATAGGATATTACTTCGGAATCGAGAGAAGATTTAATAGGATAACCTTCAAATAGGTTAAACAACGAACCCATAACTTACATACGCCTTCTTACTAATACACAAAATGGCGATGAAGTTTCCAAGTCATTAACCGATATAAAAACCAATTTAATTCCATTATAATGCCAACCTTGTGCGCGATTAACAATTCTATTACCATTTTTATCATATTTAGTTCGAAAAACTTAAAAATTTCATTCAATTACCATAATAATTCATATGCAAATCAGTTTTTGCTTTTATCGTCGCACCAAACCGATTTTAATTTAATTCTAAATTGTTAGAGAGCTAATTTACCGTTATCAGCATACTGAACATAAAAACATGTTCTACTTTCCATACACACACACACACACATATATATATATTAGGTTATCTGTGTGTGTTGTTCTGATACCATTTTCATAAACACATTTTCCAACTTTGCTTCCATTCAAATCAAATTCATGCCTTTGGAACATTTCAAATATATAGAAAATTGTTAACCTTCGTTGTACAGCTTTTCCTTTTTGCTTCTTCTCTACATCCGTCCACATTTTTTTTGTTGTATTCCTAAGTGTTATTAATTTTCCCATTAAGTACGTAATTTAGAAAATGATTGAATACATTATATTATAGAGGGTAGTTTGTTTCATTTTAAATATCTACACTACAAATTGACCTTGAAAATTAAATACAAGAGTTTCCCTCGAACACACATACACACACATTTAATAACGTTATTACGGTATTATCTCTTTTGTTAGTGCAGCTATTTCGGATGGGGCGATTGGGTGGATAGGGGCGAATAATTTAAACAGAAGGAAATTTTCATTATAATTTCGGTGGATATGTGCGTGTGTGTGTACGTATACCGTAATTAAATTATTTAAGTACGAATGCGAAGAAGTAGAAAAGATTATCTCGTATTTTATTCATAATCACGTACACATATATATACTTTGAAAAGACGTCAACATAATTTTCTAGAATACGTATTATGCTGATATATGCCATCGTTATGCTCAAGTATAAATCTTGTATTAATTTTTTAAGAAAGTATTTGACAGGTACTTCAACGTTATATTGAGAAGGCTTCATTTTAAATTTTTTATAACTTTTTCTTTTCCGTTTACGTCACACTCCCACATCTCAACTATAAAACTACAGATCGGTTTGTGGTAAAACTAATATTTTTTCCATTACATAATTCGTGTTTTGTTGCTACTGACAAAAATATATGTGTTACAGGAAGTAAAAAAATAAAATGAAAAATCGTTACGTATTACATAAAGTGTGTAACCAATCCAATTAGATCAATTATTGAATCGAACACGCGCATAAAACGAATTTGTAATTATTTTTATCGAAGGCTTGAAACATGTCATGTTCCTTTGTCTCCAGGTAACACTTTTATTCCAGGTAACGGTCTATACTAAGCAAAAAAGCTAAGGTTAGAGCGAAAGGTACCGGGTTTGAATCTCGCTTGGGCCAATACGCAAAAGATATTTTTCACTATCTGATTACGATCGGTGGTGTGGATTTATGACCCCTGTTGGATTGCACAATTCATAGGCCAACCCATCTTTTTGGTTAGTTCTATTGTAGGCTGGCATAGTGCTATGCAATGTGCAGATGGTTTTACGTAAATCGGATGTAATCGTGCGTCCTCGATTTGGCTATGTAATGGTGTAAAGTAGGACGTAAGTCAACGCAAAAGAGTTGGCAGAGCCTTGAACCTCAAAACTGATTACAAATATATAGAAACAGACCGGCCATTGAAGTTATGGTTTGTTGATTTGTGTTACGGGTGCGGATCGTCAGTACAGCGATCCAACTAAATTTTGTCGCCTCCTACGATAAGCTTTCGATACTGCGGCGATATTCTATGCATCCTATGTTTTGTTCGAAATATTTATGAATCCTGAATGTCCCCAGAAATAGGAAGTTAACCTCGCTAATTACGAGGAAACTTAACCAGTACAACGCTCCAAAAGTCTTTTAAAAAACACTCACTTATGATTAATCGTCTTAGAACAATGTTTGGGAACTTAATCCTTCCTGCACTAAATTTTAGTCTCCTTGCTATTTCCTATTTTGGTTAAGAATTGAATTTAGTCAGAAACTCGTTGAACGAAAACCGCAAAAAACAAAAGTTCTATTTAGTACTATACCAATTTTCCACCTTCTTAAATACATCCACGAGCAAACATTGTTATTATAATTTGCTAAATGCAAACAAAACGGTAGAAGGGATATTTGAATATTAATTATGCTAATGTAAATGCTGACGTAGTAAAAAACCAAGAAAAGTGTTTTTACTTCTTAACGTAACAAAATAAATTACGTGACCTTGAATGATTTATGTAAATTATGTCTTACAAGTTATACACATTGGGTTGTTGTTGCGAATATCGATTTAATTTTTTACCGCCAATCATCAACACAACAAATTATAGCTTTCGCAAGTATAATATATTCTATATATATACAGGGTATTCCAAAATTTACTGATATAAATGATTCGGTTGGATTCCTTGCTGAGACCGAAAGTGATGTAAGGACATCTTAAGTATTGTCTTTAGGTTATATTCTGATACAAATTTATCGATTCTGATAGCTTAATGCCAAATTTTTTGTCTGATCAATTTTCCTAATTCTCAATGTAACCTACCAATAGTGCGTCATTCATAGAAATTCGCGACTGATCTATCGTATACAAATCTAATTTTTGGTTTGATACCATCATAATTGAAGACCGTTACTCCCGCGTTAACAGATTCATCATCATGATCCCTGTGCCTTATATAAATACAGTATACACCTCAATGGTCAATATAGTCGAGTGGTTAGAGTAGGCGGCGTATATTGTAGTGGTCAGAACAGCTGGTTCGAATCCAGCTTTTCGAGACTATGTAATATTTTTATGTTGTATTTGTATCTCTGTTTTAGTGAGTGGAAGATGTTATCTCTTCGATGCCTCTAGCAGTAATGACTGTCGATTTTACTTGAGAAGTAGTTATGAAATGAGGAAAGAGATAACACTATACAAAGAATGAATCAACATCATGAGGATACAGCGAGTGAGTCGAAACCAGTTGTAGACACTACCTCAACGGACACCACTTCAGTGTTGCAACGATCTTACAGCAGACGTTGTTGAAGAAATGGAACAGGGTATTTGACATGAGATTCTAATAACCTTCCCTTATAATTCGGAGCTTCTTCCTCCTATTCAAGAGTTTAATCATCCTTCTCAAAGAGTATGCAAACCGTAATGATATCCCAATCATTGCTGGATACTATGCAAATTCGAAATACGGACAACTCTGATATAAATCTTAGAATCTTAAATGTAGGCAATATATCTACCATATGACGTTACACTCTCTCTCTGACCGTCGCTACATCGCCTTTTCTCTAGCTATAGGGATAAACCTGGATTTGAAGAATTTTGGAACCCAAGAAATACTGATTGGGAGCTTTATAGACTCCATCTCAACCAGTTACTTCTATCTTTAGTAATAGAAATCAGAAAGAACGGAGGAATGGAAATGGCAGCTGATGAGCTTGAAAAAGTTGAACCATTATCTTTCATAACCATCCCATCTATCTTATAATTGAAAGATGAATTATCTATTTCAGACCATAGAGTGTGTATTGGGGTTGAATTGATCGATCGCAATATTAATCTAGCACATGGATTCTCTATTTTCATTAACGCGCTAAACCCAACCTTAGAACCATCATCATATACGCAAATTCTATAAGCAATATTTGAGGGCATTAGCGCCTTCCATAACATATCCGTCACACCAGAATGACCTCCGTATTTCGGTTTACTCACCCTTTTTATAACATCCAGTCATTCAATGATACCGCCACAATTAACTTATTTTCCTTTCGTATTTCCCACAGAAACTTTTCCTCACATACATTGACAGTGTAGTTGCGACCCAAACCAAAGGTGGTTTCCGGTGACAAATTACTTTCATTCAAGAATTTTTCAATTTTTTCTATCCCAATCCTTTTTGGGAATGGATGCCACTCTACCTTTCTTCCATTTTCTCGGTATTATAACACCACCACACATTATAAAGAATTTAAGCAAAGTAACCTTCGCTTCAAAATCCAAATTCGTAATCATTCTATAGCTCACTTGACTAGTTTCAGGAGTCGTAGACTGTGAGGTGTCCAAAACTGTAAGATATTCGTCCCATTTACACCCCACACGTCATCTAGTACGGCATTTCTGCCATGTGCTTCATGACTTTTCACTCTATTAAATTTATCACATACATCCTTGGATGTAGTCCTATGTGTCATTTGAGAAACATAGTCCCGTCAACATTTCCTTTTTGCTATACGAATATCCTTTTTAAGCTTTACATTTATAATTATGCAGTCTTGCAAATACAGCGGTGGAACTGACGTAATGTAACCCGTTTCTTTTCATACTAATACTGAATCTCTCTGTTCCACCACCCATTCACCATTCTTTCCGTCGTGCCTACTAGCGTAGAAGTTGGTTACTTTAAAATTGCTTTGTGCGTACCAAACAACATAGTCTGCAAAAATTTGATTTGTGGATAGTTTCCTAACCAAACTATCGTCGGTTGTTATTTTTTGGTTGAGAGAGTTTTTCATCCATCACACCGCGGTCTCGAGTTCTATTCTCGCCGTTGACCAAAAATGAATATACTCTGGATGACATAAAACGCGATTGTCCACTTACAAATAGGCGCCAATATGTTAGAATGTTTCGTAAGGTCTCAGTTGAGCCTTAACTATTTTACAGGCCATTGTCGGCTCGTACCGTGTCAACAATTAAAGTCCATCGGTTTCGATCATGACCCAGCTCTTCATACTGTGGTAAACAACTAGAACATACCAGATCGCTTTCTACGCAATGGAGCCATCGCCACGGAGTCACAGACAGATCTCTCGATACTGTGGTGGTATTCTATGGGTGGTTCTATGTTTCGTTTGAAATATTTATGAAACATAGATAGAACTAACCAAACTATGAATATATTATATGAAACCAGCATAATAAATAATCAATCAAAGCCAATGACTTTAAACATGTATTATATGGTATCTATACATATATATAACTAAGTAGTTGAAAACCACAATACTTTATATGTTCGTAGAAACCACTCATTGTTCAACATAACTAACAACGAGAAAAGATTTAAATTCGATCAAAATTGTGAGAAACTATTCTCTTTCCATTGTAAGAATAGTCTAACAGTCTAACTATTTGGTTTAACAAAATCTTTAAACTATATTTTGTTCGTGTAACATTTTGAAATGTCATCTCTTTGTATGCAAAAAATAATTAAAGAACTTCTCAACTATGTAGTATATATAGTATAGTGTAGTACAATGATACTACTTCAATGACAAATAAATAATACTCTTGTGTATACACGAGTATCCGTTTTGTATGTGATGTAAATGAAATTTAAGGAGATGAACAGTATTATATACGGTTGAAGTATCACGCTCAATAGAGTAAGTAAACCCACGATTACATTCTCGTTTAATCAATATTTTATTCAACTTTCAACAAAGCGACGAATTGTAGTTATAACATGAATAGCATAAGATATACTCGTAGATAACAATTTCCTTATGCTTCGAAAAATTGATTGGTTTTGTTTGTGGTTTGTGTCTAGAAATATCAAGTGGAAAATTTAGAAACTATGTTTTTTAAGCCCGATGGAATTTGAAAATGTAAGAAGTTACTCAAAAAATCTCAGTTTAATCAAATTATTCATTAGAAAGATCAATAAAAGGCATTAACATTTGGAAAAGATTTTAGGCCACGGCTGATTAAGTGCGTTTTGAACATTTTGAGCCACTTTGCCGACACTGTTAGTCGTATGTCTGTTCTTAACGAAGCAGTTAAAAACGATTGGGTTTTTACTCTATAGTCAAAACTGAGAAGTGTAGACCAAGATATTTCCGCAAAATGTTCAACGTAGAGACAAATGACAAATAGAGTGCCAATTACCTGCGACCAATGACTAATGATAAATTAGGCCCTTTGTCGACACTTCAGTTTATTGCTGTATTATTTCTTTTAGTGCTTACCTTTCTTCGCCAGGTTTGTTGTTTGTCGTCTAAACACAACTTGACAAATAGCTTGCTCAGTTGGACGATTATATGCGCATATAAAAATGTTGGAGTTTTTCAAACATTAGTATTTACTTATACATATATGGTGATTTGCCAGAGTATGTTAATCTAGGGCTTAAAGAATCGCGTCTTAATAGAGGCCTTACGAACCATTAATACGTATTGGTGCACATTGTAGGTGGTCAGTTCAATGATGCTTTTACAGACAATCGGTTTTTATGTTACCCGGTGCATGTAAATTTTTGGTCAACGGCCCGAATCGAACTAGAGACCGCGGCGTGATGAGAAACTCTCTTAAACATTAAACTTTCCAAAAATCCTGTATAAGATAATGTTTTATAAGATAGCAGCAACTTTCAGAAGAAAAACTATTTAAGCACTACTATCACTAAAGAGCATTTCTTCTGCTGTCATTTCTGTAACAACAGAAATGTTCTGTAAATATTAGAATTTTCTTTCAATATTTACAAAAAAATGTTAAAGGTTTCACATACAATCTGTAAATGGCTTTCATAAGATTTTAATATACTATGTAAAACATATATACAAATTTTCTTTTACAGTTCTTCTACTGTGAGTTATGAATGGACCCCCTGTAACCATATGCCATTATTTTGCAATAGCTTAGATGACAATACATCCGAAAATGAAGTTTGAGGATAATCGTCTGAGTTTGAGAATTTATTAAGCTTTTACATGCTTTTGCTGTAGTATGCAGTATTCGGGAGTATGGGTGGATCCAAGTAAAGTATTCTGAAGTATCGGTATATTGTTTTCAACATTATTTGCATATCTGGGCGCCCAGCAATAAACTTCCACGACTTCCACGCAGAAATCGTCCTCGATTAGCCTGCGGTAACTTGTTATTTTTGGAAGAATGTAAAGATCTTATGTGATAAAAAAAACGTGATTGTTAAACTTCCAGAAAGATAACGATGTTGGATCCAATTCCACGAAATTTGACAAAACTGTTATAATGTAAATGTTTAAGTGACGACGCAAATGATTTGGTGATAAAGTTAAGTTTGGATATGCAAGAGTTGAATTATAATGAACGTACTGTAAATGTGATCAGACCGAAGCCAATTGTACCGTTGATTAAAAGTTTTAAAAACATGTGACATCTTACTATCGTATCTATTTATTTTACAAAATGCATACGAACCTAGCAATGAAATTATAACGGTGAGTGCAGAATTGCAAGCCCGATTAAAATGACGATTCGATTTCATTAATTATTTTGGATGACTCGATACATTTGACTTGAATTTAACTTTCCCTTAAAAAGATGAGTCCTCGAACTTAGAAAATGAATTATATGGTTTACTGTCAAATAACTTATAAGGGAAATCGTGTCAATTTTCATAGTAATTGCCAACGACAGCATGATTTCGTTAAATATAATTTCGGAGAAGATTTCTAGATGGCATACCAATACGTTTTAACGAGAACAATATATGGCACGCGAAGTTATTCTTAATGAAATGACATAATTTAAAAAAAACAAATTTTGTTTTAATTATTTATTATTATTTATAAATATAAGCCCATTTACTTCAAAAATTTCCAATTTCGATTATAAAATTAAATTTTATTTTTAGATTTTAAATTTTGGTTTCAAAACTGCAGTTAAAAAATGTAAACATTTCGTTCAACTACTATAAGTGCCATCTTTTAATCTTCTCCGGAATTATATCATGTTGGCACATAATATCGACGCGATTGTCCTTGTAGTTATTATAAGTTATTTGTTTACTGTTGGAAGGCGTGTAGGTCGTCCATTTATTTTATGTTTCTATATAGCTATAAAATTTGTAGGAACGTAAATGTTATCTAAATTAAGTGATCAAATAATCCTAACAACAACTTTTTTGAGTCAGATCTATCGATTAGTTTGTGTTGGAAAAGGCTTAAACGAGTTCTTTAAATATTAAGTGTGGTTTATCAAACCGGGTTTGAAGGATGTCTATAGGGTAATCACGTAGTTGTCGTCTAATAGTTAAACTTGTGTTCAATCGCCAGTCGCCAGTTCATTTCGGCCAGTCGATGCTGAAATAATTTTGCTTTTTATGTTGACGGCTTCGTTGTGACAAACTATCACAGCATTCTAACTATTCTAACAGATCATCTATAAACTGTTCGACCGATGCGTGTCTACGGTGGAAGTCATTGAGTACAGTTGATGGAATTCTACTTACACTTTTACTGGATTCACTACTAATTTATTTGTTGGTTTTAAAGTGCTACCCCTGATGAAACCTTCGCGTGGTTTTTAAAATTCTAGTACTGTTCAACACACCAATTAATGGAAGGTCGTATATTTTAGTTTTAATGTTCTGGCGTCTTACACTCCACGTGTATGCGGATATCTAAAAATGGGTTAAATTACAAATGTATCATCAGCATTAAAATGATATCTACTGTGTTTCCAACTATATTAAATAATTACGGGAATCCCACTTCGGACAACAATGATCAAGCTCAAGCTGATTTGTGCTGGTATTTGACTTTTAAACAAAATGGTAATTGTAATTGGTCTAAAAATTATTGGGGTATAGGTATGAGTGAATATCATCCACCCAGCTCAAGTAATGTTTGACAGGATGAGAACAATTTTGCAATGTGAAAAATGGCCATGGTAAGGAATATAATCTTTTACTATAGACTGTTTAGCTCGGTAGATGAGCATTCCACCAATGCTAGAGGAATACTAGCCAATTAAAAATAATATGCTGAAATCATTAAAATATCTTAATTGTTTCAATTATTGAAATAGATTGTAGAATTTCATGTAGTTCTTAATCTAGTGGAATTGGCAGTAAAAGCATAGAAAGCATAACTCTCTAGAATTTGGTAAATTTGAAATCCTCGGTTTCAGTAATAGTAAATGTGTCAGACAACGACTTCAGAAACATTTAAAAAATGCAAGTGAATTATTGAATGTGCCAAAACTTCTGAAGATGATGTCATATTGGTTACAGGGCGGTCCATTCATAGCTAAAAGTAGAAAAACTGTAGGAGCAGAATTGAATCTTTCTTTTATATATAGCATATGAAAAGGTTAAGAAAACAATTTACAGATTTTATAAATTTTTTTTAATATTGAAGAATTATTGTTTTGTCTTACCGCTCTGCGTATTTTATTTAAGCTTATATTATTGTGATACAAATGAATGACGTAATAAATACAGTTTTATATTAAGTTCATTTAATTTAACAACTAACAGTTTAATTGTAATAAATATAGATTTGTACTCTCGACACCAAACTACCACTAAACATGGTGCAATAATGATATACCTGCGATCGCTTATGATCTAAAAGTTCCAAAAGGGCGGCCAGACGTTCCGTTTTTCTCGGGGTTTTCTCTAATTGAATCAGTTTGTCACGATTTGAATCAGTTTGCGCGGGTCTCGAATTTAAATGGAGATATCCCGTATTCGAAGTAGATTTGAAATAATTTATATCTGTCAATTTGATTTTTTTTAAATTCGAAGGATCGTATTTTCAATAATAGTTCGTTGGCAACTGTGGCCAAGAGGGTGATAGCTAATTATTAATTGGTTTACTGAATTCGGGTTTAAACAAAGAATTTAAATTCAATAGTTGTGTTGTGACGGGTGATATATGAGTTTCTACTTAAACAGACGATTGAACAGTTGAGCTCATTTCGTGTTTGTATGCTAACCCTCGTTGTTTTTCCCGTGATGCTTTTTTTTTGTATTTGTGACTCGTTGGCAGCCATTGAAATTTGTGGTACTCTTGTAATGTTGTGGAGTTGGATTTTTATTTATAGTGTTAGTGTCCCGCTGCAAGGAGTTCGCTTCCAAGATATCGTATTGGTTATGCATTTCATAGTAGACGGTTTCGTTCTAGTTAGCGGAAGGATTTTCCGAAAGCATGACAGTAGGGCTTGCGTCGTGCAGTCATTTGATTGGAAATTAATACTGCATTTTTTCAAGAAACTTTGGGTAGTTTCGAAGAATGTCAAGCTTGTCGCTGTTTGTAATGTTCAGTTTTAGAGATCGGTTTTTTGTTCTCTGTATACTATGCTCAGGCTGTGGTGACCATCTTGTGAAGTCGGGCTGTGGTGACCATCTTGTGAAATAGTTGCAGCCTTATGAAGTTTATGGTTCCATGAGGTTTGGAGAATCATCTGATTAGGAGGTTTGAAAGAAAAAGCAAATCCAATGACAGTTTGTATGATTTCCGAAGGACAGTAACTCGCTTAGTATCTTTATGGTACTGTCTTGTATTGGCGTTGTTTGAACCGTTGAGGAAATTGACACGAGTTCTCTTAATTTTTCGGGATTGTAATTCTTTTTATTTTGCCCCGACTTAGCAATTTTGCAATTTTGTAACTCTGAGTGCCAAGCACATTCTTTTCTGGCAATGACAGTTACATCAAAAAGTGATAAATGTACGTAAAATATCCTTATGTCGAATTAAGATCTAAGAGAGATGTGCAAAAACAGAAGAAAGCAAATAAACAAAACTAACTTTGTGTAAAGGAGTGATGAACATATTGGTACATATGAACATAACAATAGCATTTTTTGAGTGATTTAATAAACGAAAAGGTTAACTTTGTTTAGTAAGCATTAAAAACTTCGGATATCGATAGCGCGTCGGTTGTAGCTTAATGTATAATATCGCCTCTCATCCTGCCGCGTTCTCGAGTTCGACTGTCACCGTTAACAAAAATTAAAATGAACCGAATGACATAAAAATCGATTGTGTGTAAAAACATTAGTTCTGACCACCTACAATGTGCACCCAATACGTTAAATGGTTGTAAGGTTGAGACGCAGTAAAGGCCGTTTACGGTCTCTAAGCCATAGATTATTATTATTATCATCGATATCGCGCAGCAGATAATGTAATTAGGTCTTAAGAGTACAACAACTCAGCATATTGTACCCAACTTATTTAGTTTTATTTTAACAGAGCTATCGATCTATGCGGTCTATAGGGTTGCTACGATGCCCTACTCCAATTTTTTAAAAAGTTATTAATACCTCGATATGCAATAATAATGGTTGTTTTTTGTACATCATATAATTTATTCTATTAATAACATTAGTTTTGAAAGAATAATTTCCCTAGCTACATAAAGATCGTGATAACGTTTTATAGCGCAGCATATTCAGAAAATCGCAAAGTTATTGGCCTTGTATAATTGATTTAGTGAAAACCATTATAATAAATCTCATAGCCTCATACTTTGTTTTGTCAATAACAGATAATCTCTAATTCGCACAATTGGAATAGTATTCAAAATATTGAAAAGTCGCCTATTTGTAATATTTATTCAGAGTTTTATAGGATTATGTAGCAGACCATTCAGTAGTTCATATACTATATATAATGAACTATGGCATACACCTAGTATGGCTTAGTTGTTAGTTGTAATTAAATTCATCCGCCTCATCAAAGACACCTTCAATGTAGACTTTGCGAGGAACATCGTTGAACTTGATATTTCCCAGGAATATCACTGGAATGAATATATCAAACCATGCTAATAAATCAACTAATTTAAACAAACCTACACAATTTCTTATTTAACTCAACACCGAATAAATTTCTATCGGCTGAGTACGCTATACTTAGCTCAAAACAAATACGTACACTGGCGTCCGTGTAAAAGAATAGGCTAACGAGAAGTTTTGCAATTACTCGGATGTTCGAGAAGGAAGGGAGTTGTCCACGATGCTTCCTAGTTTCATGTGGGAGCAGAACTTTTATTAAAATTGAACACCTTATCGCAACACGCTAGGATGAACTTTGAATGAAATAGTAGAGGAAACTATCTATTACAATAGTAGTCAGCTTCTTTAAATCTCAAAATCAATAAGGTTAAAACTAACTATTTGATCTCTGGTTTAAGAGAATACAAGGAATGGCGAGAATCAACAAAGAAGAATCATTCGTGTAATATACGGTTTAAAACGCGACATTGATGACACGTGTCCAGTTATATTCAATCAGAAAATTGATTGTATAAAGAAAATCAAAATAGAGCGAGTACGTTGACTCGGTGACATATGATGTAGCGTTCTTTTAATAAAAGTATTTTTTCAGTGTATTAGACAAGCCACGTAATATTCAGTTCGTCACGTAACGGTTTACGTCACAATTTTATACAAACCATATTTGAATTCTAAGAGAAAATATTTTTTTTCCGAGTTTTCAATATTCTTAAAACGGAATATCATCCGAACGATGTAACAAAAACTAGCATCACTATAAACAATTTAATTTTTCTGTTGAATTATAATCGATTTAATAACGTGTTCAACCCTGCGTAACTGAAATCGGCAATGATGGATAATTTTAGTTACAAAAATTAAGATGAAAATTAATAATAAAAAAAATTAACGCTTTACTCTGGGTAAACACTGGTAGATTGTTGTTATTTTTGAAAAATTTAATTTAAAATCTGACAAACTATATGATGGATGCCTATCAATATTTTGCGCTTGCGAACACACTTTTTGTGTATGAATATAATATATATTTTTTCTGTTTTGTACATCTCAAGCGAAAGAAAAATCTGGTTACAACAAACAGTTTTTTATAATTAATCGATTTATTTAATTTTAATTAATTTGAAAAATAATATTCAATCAGTTTAAATATGATTTGGGTGCGTGTTTTTTTTTTTGTATCCGGAAAGTTTATAGAAATTTGTTTTTATTTTCAATGAAATTATTCGGAATTGATAATTTACCATATCCTCCTACATTAAGATTACTATTTTTGTTTTGTTTTGTTACTAGGCTTATATAACGACTTGTAATATTAAGAAACGAAAATTAAATTAAAATTTTCCTTCCTGAAAGTTTATTTAGGGTATGTACTAGTACAACATATACATTTAGGCGTATTCAGATCTTATATAAAAATAATAATATCGAAAATTTATATTAATTGAATAACAAAATATAAATTTTTTTAATTAAGATTAAAACAGAAGAAGAAACATTAACACTGTTATGTTTACTAAGGTAAAATAAAGAAGAATTGCTGAGACTAATATTCAATGATGTAATACATGATTATATTCTGTATATGTGGTTCGGTTTCTGTACTAAACACCGCCGGTGGTAAAATTCTGTACAACAGTTCTACCACGAGATTCTGAGCGTACATCTGTATTTCGAACAATATGAATGCATCTCTCATTGAAAAGTGTAGTTCGGCTAATATTGCAGCTGCTACAATTACTCTTAACTCTCAAACTGAAGTTCTTATTGCCTCAGTGTCATTTCTTACGATTCCGTTACTCCACCTCCTTCTGAGGATTTTACATACCTAGTAAGTTAGGGTAAGGTTAAAAGCATTCCTCTGATAGGTTGTGATGCATCTCTATGGGGGAGTAAGTCCTTCTTAGTTGGATATCCTCAATGTTTGATGTAAGCCAACTTTTCTTAATATAATAAGTTGGTGTTCCATGCCCTTCATTAAATTTATATTAAATTAGAGAGTTACGAATGATATTCTCACCTCCGTTCACAAATGCACCTTCTTTAATATTAATCTTAAAAGAATATTAATTTTAAACGTTACCCTAATAGGGAGCTTACCAAGCTTGTTTCCTTGCTTGAATCCCCTATGAAGATTCGTTTTTCTGTGGAGATAGAACTGCAGGCTTCTGCACTGTTTAAATAATCACAACTGCGTTTCACTTAACTCTAATCAAATAACGCGGAACGAACCTTTCTGGTGGGGATGACTTCCTAGCTGCACAAAAGGTGTACAAAAAATAATTGAGAATTGTTATAGTCAACAACGATTTGGATGCAATTCCCAATTGGGACTTACCCTGCAGATTAATGAGGTCCTACGTTGGAGTTTTTTACTGTTCGTACTCTTCAAATCTGCAATGTGATCTGGTGCCTTGGTTGTCCAAATGTTTTGAAACATTTTAGTAAACAGTCTTCGATACACCATTTTGCAGTTACCGTCTAACCCTTTTCCAGAGAAATAGAAGCTATAACTTTTGATCGGGTGAAATAAACTGCGACATCATCACTTTTGTTGTTGATTTTTATAGCTTATATTTTACCGATGGTCTTGCTCCTGTAAGCCTCCATACCACGGACTCTATACCATGGTTTTCGGATCGTACTTATAGAACAAGATAGTAACTACTTTACTTAAGTTACTAGACCACCCATTTTCGAATTTGTATAAGAAAAAAATTTGCAAAATGCACTCGAGTGTATGTGGGTTAAACAGTGTATGTGTATGTGGGTTAAACAGTGAGCCTTTAGTTGCATTGAGTTGAAAAAAAAAGCCTTCTTTAATTTAAAAAAAAAGTGGTTACATTGTTTCCACCAACTGTTTCATCGATACATTTACATTTGTTTTTATTATTTCATCAAATTGTAAGATGTTGTTGGCAGAGTTGTCAAAACTACTACATACTATGGGAGTAAATGTACTACTTTCAACACCGATGTACTACTATGCTACGCAAATGAAATCTATATGCCCCAGAAAAAATAAACCTTCATTCAATTGCACTTCCATGCTGTTTTTGGGGTTTCTTTTGTTTAACTTAGGTGAGAGAAATATATTTTACTGTTACATACTCTTCCTTTTTACGAAACAATATAATAAAAGTTTAATGAAATTTAATTAATACAGCAGAGAAAATAATTGGAAAAGGAAACCAAAATGTAAGTTTTGTAATCAAATCCTTAATAATAATATTGTGCATATTGATAGGCACAATAAGTCCCATTAACATAATAATTCCATGACCTCATTAAGAAAAACAACTTTTTAATCTGAATTCAAAACTTTTCAATAATATTTTTATATCGAAACACACAAAATACTTACATTATCAACAAAAAGATGGCTATCAAACGAAACAGCAGTAATATCATATCACAAATTATAGAGCAATGGGTTGCGCTTAAACCTTTTTATGTATCATATCATTTAGAACAGAATGCCGGCAATGCTCAAGTTCCAATCAGTAACTCCTTGATTTCATGTTTTACTTCCACTACAAAAGTTTCACAATGTTATCAAATTTTTTTACATCTGAGATGATTTTTGATAATGTGCTAAATAAAACTGATTTTTTAAATATTAATAATATTTTAGACATTGATAAAATTTATATTGGCACAAAAGTTGAAATAACTATTAAAGAAGGAACAGTGTCAGAACATACTGCCAACCGTGTAACGAAATCGTGTTGTGGTTATTACATACTGTTGTGTAACCAAATCAGCACTCGAATTAATTTCATTTTTACTGAGTTTCTCGCGTACATTTCTTACAGTTTGGGTAGAAAACCCACTACTTTGAAAGTAAGTTTTCAGTATTTTCCAAATTTTATTCAAACGTAAAGTGATCGATTTCCTAAATGTTAAACATTAAAACTGATTTTCTGTCATAACACGGTATTTGAAAAATCAAACGTTGGATGGACCACCTATTACATATATTTGTATCGATTTGTTGAAGTGAGTTGGAAAATTCATATTCGTGTTAGATAAAGTGTACAACTCTGATTGAACGCTGTTCATTAAGTTTTCGATCATAAGTTGTCGATAAGGTGTCAGTTACAATTGCCAATTATTCATGATGAAAATAAATGAGCTTAGACAAGGTAAGAGGACATGCATTGTACAACTGCGTAACAAAATGTGAGTATTTTTCTAATTTTAAGTTGGTTTGGTTAAATGTTTCAAAAAAATTATTTCTAGTTATTTTATGGTTCGTATATGTCATGGTTTGTAAAAAGTTCAAAAATTAGGAAAAGTATAACGCTTTTGTTTTGATAAATACTCCAGTTTACAATCGAAGATTTAACCTAAATTCATATTTCAAATTTCTCTAATATTTATCAAATATTTTATTTGATTGAACGAAATTTATACATAAAATATTACAATTCGATTTGAATTGATTATATAACAACCGTATATACATATATAGGCCAACAATAATTATCACGCGACTACAAAACATTAAAATTCCACACTTTTGTTGAATAAAAATTATGTTCTAAAAATAAAATGTTTTTTCGAACTGGAACATAATATTTCGACCCTCTTGAAAACATTAAATTAACATCCGGGTTTGCTATTTCGGATTTCCTTTATGCCCAACCGCGATTTTCGTTTTATTACGTTAAATAAAACTACCTACCACAAACCAATTCCCATCGTTCATTAATTTTCACCCACATATTCTCATTATATAAATTAATTTATATATTTTTTTATGTAAAACGAATCGCAATACATAATATACATATATAGTCGAATACTTAAAGGGTGGGTGTACACAAATTATTTACAAGGCCATCTTGTATAACGCTGAGCATGATATCAAACTGGAAGAGATAACATACTAGTATGTATATAGTACCTTACTGTCAATAAGGTTATAAATGAATCAGATGTGTAGAAAATACAAACTTCGTTATCTAAACTTATTATTATTGCTATTGTTGAAACACAACCAGAAATATAACCTATAACAAAATTTGTTGTTTTTTTATCTTTCCAATCTGTTTTGGGCTCAAGGCACTCGCAACTCTTTCGCGGTTTACTTATTTACGTTCTTCCTTACGCCATTACAGCCAAATCGAAGACGTACGGCTATACGTACAGATTTAAGTAAAACCATCTGCACATTGCATAGCTCCTGCCAGCCTATAGTACTGACCTGGAAGATGGGTGGACCCATGAGTTCTGCACTCCAACAGGAGGTCATAGATTGGTTCATTCTCACCACCGATTATCCCGCCCCTATCGGGATTCGAACCCGATACCTCCCGCTTCAACCGCTGCTTTAACCACTGCACCATTTGGTCGGTTATAATAAACTTTGCGAAATAAATGGAAATCTTGATCTGCTAGAATGATCTAAGAACGCACAATAAAGTTGCGGAAGGCGCCCGAGTATACCCGAGTGTATTTATACTTTGATAAAGACTCTACATAAGAACTTTAGAGTTTGAGGTAATTTAAAGCAGCAGTTGGCCTTTGGTCTAGATATGCTTAGAGCATTAGTGGGTTTGTCTTGTATTTTTGGACCGAAATATAAGACCAAATACCGATACCAAACATTAAAACTAAGATATCATTTTCACGAATGACAATCGGATAAATATTCATAAAAATATTAAACCACAAAAACTTTGTATGCGGGAGCCATCTCAAAAGAACCAGCGTAATAAATTAAGTAATGAAAATACACTTTTTATTTCTTGAATGAAAAAAGGGAAATATTAAAGATTATATTCAAGCTTCCTTTATTGATGCATAAAAAGCATTAAATCAGTAAAATTAAGAAAAAAGGAAGCAATTGAGAGTACAGTTCTAAATAGTATTCTTAGTTACAGATTCAACCCTAATAGTCAGTCAAATATTAAAACAAACTTGTCAATTAAAAACAATTTAAACTAAAACCGACCAATCCATACAAAATATTTCGATTAAATAAAACTCTCTGTAATACCATAGACACATATCTAGTTTCATAACCATGATTATGAAACTATGATTTTCGAAATGAGAATACATGACACACTACAGTTCTCATTTCATTTGACAGTTAATAATAATTCATTGAAATTCTTACTTTAACTGTGTGGTTAAAATATATTTATGTTTCGCCCTCCGCCTTAACTGTCCTATTTTCTTTGATTTTCCTTTCTGTTTCTTTGATTTTCCATTAATTTATCAAGTTCTGTATTAATATATTTTTTTTTAAACTTATTTTTTGATTCAAAATTTATAAAAAAATAAACAAATACATGAAAAAACCAATATTTATAGTTTTCACTATTCACTAACTGTATAACTTGGCACTGTCGTCACTAAAATGCCATGGGATGAGAAAAAATAGCTCATTCCGAAACCATATTTAAACCATGTTGGAAACTATGGTTACAAGTGACACATTACAACGAAATCATGGTTAACTCGAAACTGTAGTTACGAAACCAGATATGTGTCTATAGTATGATTTTGAGATATGAATACGAGTAGTAAGCTCCACGATAGATTAGATGAAAATCGTCCAAATGCAAGTGCCCGCAAATAAAACAATAATACCACCTTAATCCGAAACATTTAACAGTAAAATAATGTTTTGTGGGGTTTGCTATTGTTATCCATATTTTAAAATTATACTGCCCAAACCCGAGACATTTTTATTTTATTGAAAAACATATTTATTTTATATGCATTTCTCGATTTAATTGGATTTTCAATTGATTGATTTATATATAGTATGATTTATATATAATTAACATTTATGTTAATATGTTAAGGTTTTCAATTATCGCTTTGTTTTTGGAATTGTTTAAACATTAAAATACTAAACATGCAATTTGTAAAAAAAATTCGAGGCTACGGATGGGCTCTATAAAGAGTATACGAGGTATTTTTAATAAGAGTTACTTGATTGAAATTTTCAGTTTTCCTGGGCTAACTTCACATACGTATATAAAATTGGTTACAAATTCAAAATTAAGTGTTGTTGAAATTTATTTTTATTTTGGCTCTTTGTTAAAATTATTCAGAAAAAATATTTAACTATTATATTATTCTTTAATCTATTTATTTTAAAGATAAAATCTTCCTTGTAAAGGAATTAAATTTTTTTAATAATAAATTTTTCTTTTATTTTAATTTTCGAACTTATAAGTTCATTATTCAGTAATTGCTTACTTACTGAGAATACAATTATTTTTCATGCCTTTATATAGTAACCATATTGGATAGATTATTTTGGAATGTTGGTATAGTTACTGACTACTTGGATTTCGTATATTTTATTCGTTATTGATTTTATTATATAGTTAGAATTTATTTAAGCGTTTTTCGTATATTTCGTATTCTTCGAGCATTAGCGCTTTTCTTCATTCTATACAGAATTTGCATCAGTAACAGTGTAATATACTCTGAGTTTTATTGATATGGAGGACGTATCTGGGTTCTGGTCTCATTTTACCGTTGACATTATGTCTTTTTAAAATAATCTACCTATCTGATCATGTTAATTTATAAATTTCTGTGTCAAATCTTTTGTCATTATTTAATTTAAGTTGCTTCTCTAATTTATGTTGTGTGTTTTCTTTTATTCATTCCAAACATTCTGGAAGTTTTCAAATTGACATAAAACGTTCTTTTACTTTTATTCATTCCATTCCAACTGCTCTTTTCTACCTTTGAGGTAGAATGATATCGTCATTTTTGTTTTTGTATATTTCATCATCATTTGTGCAATAAAATTTAAAATATGAACTAAATAAATCTGATGGGAAAGTCCATTGTTTAAGAAAATTAAAGATCACAATAATGTCAGTGACAATTCCCATAAACAGTGAGAATATTTTAAGGCAATGAACAATATATTGAACAAACGGCCTGAAATCAACCCTCCTGCTATTTGTTCGGGCGACGAAATAACCCGAGTGCCATTCCTGCGACAAATAGCAGAACAGACTTTGAATTATCCGATTATAATATCGAGGAGACACAAACAGTTCTTATACCTTCTCCACTGCAGTGAAAGAGAAAGGCGGTCGACGACGAAAAAATGGACGTCATAGAGAAAAATTGAAAAGACAAGTTAGTTGAGACGATTTAGTTAAATATGTTTATTAGCTATAATTACATGACATTGTTACTTGAAATAACGTTTTGGTTAAATTTTTAGTTTTGGTATATTAAAATTTTTTAAAAAGTATTGAATTATTAAAATTGAGTTATTTAATTTTCTTAAAATTTGGTTTAGCTTTAAGTTTGCGTCCGTGAGATCACTAATTTCATCATCGTCCTTTTATGATGCCAAATTCTCACTTTATTGTTATTCTGGAAGAAGAATTGAATTTATTGTGGGTGTTTTGTGCTGCTACCGGTGTCCTTAAATGGTATCATTAGATACATTTTTAAGCCAGACTACAAATCACCGATCATATGTTAATCAGGTGGAGTTATAATAGAATCTATAATAAAACAAAGGTTAATTTAGTATTAATTACAAAGTTTATCTTCTTCTTTAAACACATACTATTCGAAATTTTCCTATACAAATTAGATCGACGAAATAGAAATGTGTCATGATGTATGGATCCGGCTCCACTCGCATAGCAATTAGTGAAACACCCATGTTCACCACTCACTGCTTGCAAAAAACTGAATGAATACTTAATACGGTTTATACACGAGTTGAGATATTCCTTGGGAGCTGGAATGGGTATGTGAGATCCATCGATAAAAACCAATGATTCCTAAGATTCATTTATACTTATAATTAACACGTACACAAAATTTTGTGAAATGGTTTTACCTGGGAATTTTGTCTTCTCCCAAAAATAATTGTTAATTTTCTGCGATCTTTCTGCTGAAGGCCAAGAAATTATTTTGTTATCGTAATAAATATATGACTTAGAGGCCGTAACAGCCCTTATCGCGTCTCAATTGAGACTTTAAGAACCATTTTAACGATTGGTGCACATTGTAAGTGGTCAGCCCAAGGAATATATTTACACAAAATCGCGTTTTTAATGTCAACCGGTGCCATGTCAACAAAAATGTTAAGTTTTGGTTAATGGCGAGAATCAAACTCGAGATCGCGGCGTGATGAAAAACTCTCTAAACTATTGATCTACAACCGGCGAATTTTGTTTTCGTAACTTAATTTTTTTATATCGTAAAATACATTTAAAACTGTGTTCCCACAAGCGTTTATGGAAACCCTGAACCTATCTCACAATGCTCTATAAGAAACGAAATATACTAACAATTTTACCAATTTTACACTTATTTTGCTTTCGTATGTTGTTCTATTTGATTTTAACTCTCAAAAGTTCGAGGTAAAAGGCGAAAATGAGATTAAATCTGGCAGTCGTTTAATTGAGAAACGGTATCCGCAAAATACCACAGGTGTTTTGTATTAGATTGTTTTTCGACAACCTTCGAATCATTTGAACTATCGAAAAATGATTGCCAAGCTGTTTGCAGCCTTAATGCACATCCAAGTGTAGGTTTTAAATTTATTAACTCAAAATTCTATAGTAAATTTTATGAATATTATTTATATAATGTAGCAGTTAGTCCAAATGTCTATTTGCACCCGTTTTCCACGATCATATTTAGGAGGAATTAGTTCATCATTTACATATGCTTATAGCGAATTTGTTTCCATTGTTTAAAATATTTAGTTTATCACAACGACTCAATACAAAGCACTTTGCAGCATTATAATTTGTTTAATAGGTGAGTTTAAATTCTACGGACTATCCTAAAACTATAAGTCATTTTCCAACTGTTTTTGTACCATTTGGTTAAATTTGATAGCAGTCTTTAATAATTGAATTTTATTTTGAGGTTAGAATTCTTATACTTGAATTACATTTCCAACTATTTTGCTTCTCATTCCAAAAATAGATGTTGATTTGTTGATAAAAAGTACCTTTATGGTAATTTTGTACTAAATAAATAACACCGTCCCATTTTGGTTAAAAATAAAGCGTTAATCGCGAGCTACCTGTTAACCTGAAAACAACAATGAAAACCCAAATCTTACAAAATTGAATATAATATGTAATTTTTCATTTAATTAGAGCTTTATACACCAAAAAGCTTTTTTCGTATACATATTGTACATAATTTGGAAACATCCCTAAAAATATGGAAAGCATTAAAAATGAACTATCTACGCACGTTTACATTGTCATACCATCCAACGAGAATTATATCTTTATATATAATACACATACTAGTATTGGTATGACCCAATTTCCAAATAGCACAAACATAAATAAAAATGTATCCTTGTTTTATCTCGCTCACACTGCATGATACTCCTACCGAATGGAAATTTATATGAAATCCCTTTTACAACATATAATTGAAACTCCTAGTCACACTGAGTATATAACACAAAAATTATATATATATATATATATATATATATATATATATATATATATATATATATATATATATATATATATATATATATATATATATATATATATATATATATATATATATAATTCAGGATAATTCATAGACTCGTCCTTTTCACACACGCAAAATATAAATATACTTTCGGGCGAAAGGTATATAAGCGAAACATGATATTTTTATAGGTTATGTTTTATTTATGTTGTAAATTGTATATAAGATCTTTTTGCTCGTTCTATTTACTGTTTGTGTATATAATGTACCGGGGCACGGAAATAAACATATAACATCAGAGAAAATACGGTCGAATAAATTATTTCAGTTGGATGTATGTATGTGTTTGTAGTAGTACAACAATGTTATATGTGGGTGAAATGTGAATAGAACACAGTTATGTTGGGAGTTGTACATATTATATTATTGCGGTATCGATCGGGTTTTCTGTGTTACAGTGGTTTTTTGGGTATTGCAAATAGCCATATCGATAAAACGGGAAAGCTGAAGCACCCAACTTTTCTCAATAAAACATTTGTTTGTTGTATGTTTGATAGGTCAAATAGAATTATGATACGAGAATGTGATTATTTTATTCGAAAATGAGGATGCCCATCCAGGGGGATTTTAATTGGAATATTATATTCAGTTTCCGGTCACTGCGTATTTGTTTGTAGTTTGAATTTAATGGATGAAGAATTTTTTTATGATTTCTGAATTTTTCTCGTGGAAATGAATTTTAATGCGATAATGGTTGGTGTTATCTTTTTTTGAACTATATTGCAATTGTCGTGCAAACAATCATAATCGATTGTGGTCGTTGTTCTGTGAGATAAATATTTTAGCAAAGATAGCAATGATCAAATCGAATAAGAAACAAATTGCTCGAGCTAATATACCTGCAGGTCTGAAATATCCACTCTCTTTGCTGAGTGACAGAGAAAGAAACTTTTTAACCAAAATTAAAAAATAATCAGCAATAATACAGATTAATTATAAGATTCAATAGTTGAATTATATACCAGTAACGAAATCGGGAAAGTGAGTAATTAAACATGATACCTATCACTAAGCTGAATTACTATTGAGACAGCATCTTACAAAATTAACATTGAAAACATCAAAAATAATGGTAGAGATTTTTATTAAAGTGGTCCCACTCATGTTATATATGTATCTCGCTCTTATAATGTAATACCGAAAAATAAATAAATAAAACAACGTCAGTCATTTAATAGTGTTCTCAAGTTACGAGCTCGAAGAATCAACCATCATTATCATAGTGTTAGTGTGCTGCCATACTGTCCTATAAAAAATGTAAACCGAAGCACTTTTTATGGCAACATTTTTAACACATCTTTAAAAACGAATAAAAAATGAAATTATTTTCACACACACTTGTAAAATAAATCGTTCGCCATTTTTATGGTCAAATGTCAATTTTTTATTTCGTGTTTAAATTCATGACGTATTTCATTAAATGCTTAGGCGAAAATATTACTAGTGAAAATATTTAAAATTTTAGGTTACGTCAAAAATGTAATTGTCAAAATTATCCCATAAAATTTTTCTTAAATATGAAACAAAGATATAAATCTTTTCTCAGTCACTCTTATGGATTTTTAAGATTTTTTTGTTTTCAGTAAAAATAATGCTGTCAGCAAATGGAATAGAGGCTTAAAGCTTTATATAATAAATTTGAATGTGTGTTGTAACATAGCATCCTAAATAAAGAAGCCGCAATGATTTAACCTTTAAATTTATCGAGCTTATTTATGGGGTCTAAATTTTCATACACTCCATAAGAACTAATGTAAAATTGAAGATTTTTGGCACAACTTTCATGAATGAAAAATACTGAAAACAAAAATTATTTTTATATCAAAATTTAAATCAAACATTTTCATATAACATGTATGGAAACCAAATGAAAATACGAATTATTTTAATGGTTATGATAAAAATAAAAACGGTTTGATTTATTCAATTTTTATACATGTATATGTTATAATTGGTTCTAAACGCCGTATAAAAATATATAAAACGAGATCAATGATTTCCATTCAATCGTTATACTCTATACAAGATGGCATCAAAATTCCATTCAATTGTTATACTCGATACAAGATGGCATCATAAAAGTCGTTACGATTTTTAACAGTGTGAATTTTTAAAACAATTTTAAGTATTTGAATTGTTTTTTTTTATTTAAATACATTTATTTAGACACAAACAGCATTTAACAACAAAACGGTACCTCTTTAGCTTCGTCCACAGATTAGTATTCAATGGTTTCAATTTTGTTTCATTAAATGAATTATCATGACTATGAGGACGATTCACCTCAGTTGGATATGAAGCATTCATGTATGGTTTTCTTTAACATATATATTAATTTATTGTGTTGTCTAAATTCTGTTTTAAGACATTGTCATGAGCACATTTAAACGTCAAATCGATTTTTTGGCTGAAAATAATTCTTAGCGACAATTAAACACTTGCATGACTGTCCGTTTAAAAATACAGCGGTACCTATAGCTTCGTTCGTCTACATACATTTATTTTCAATTCATATAAAAAAAATCATAAATTCATTCAAACATTTTCTAATTTAAATTAGCATGACGACTTTGTAAACTTTCCACTTCAGTTGAATATGAATTATTTATATGTGATTTCGTTAAACAGATGCAGCTATTGTGTCAATAAATTCTGTTTTAATCGATTGCCATGTGCACATGTATACGTCCGACAGATTTTTTGGCCGAAAAAGTACTAAGAAGACATTGCATTTTCAAACTTATTTTGATTTCAAAACATATATATGAAAAAATCATTTGCACGAGAACAAAAATTCTTCCGAGATCTTCCATTTTTATATAGAAATAATAACTTCACATTGGCTTAAACTAAAATAATTGCTCAAAGTTCCACCTCCAAGCCCATCAAAAGACATCTACGAAAGAACATTAACATTGGTGATCAAACAGAAATTCCTACACAGCATTTTTCCATTACATCGTATATTGAATTCAACAGTGGAAATTCATAACATATGACTTCCTCGACATATTTCAATATCATACAAGTTAGTAAATGATTTTAAACATTCGATATGGTATCATGTCTCATCGACTCCAATGCGACCCAAATATTAATAATTTATTATTGGAATTCGTCTAGACAATGACGAACAATCGAAGAACCGATGAAGAACGATCATTTTGTGTGGTTGAATTATATTTTGTGACAAGAACATTATTCCCTCACGATGCCGAAATCTTATTTTACGGCAGTTGCACAGATGCACAAATCACATTTTTAAAACTTAAACGATCGCCCGTCGAGTCATACTAGCTAAAAATTGATAATAACATCACAATTATTAGCTAGTTGCATGTCTTTTTTCGAGAACTTCTAATGGAAGTGGTATGTCTTATTACTTTTCAATGTTTCCAACGTTCATTACTGCTCTAAGTCTAACGTCAACGACTTACATCGAGAAGATGAATAAATTCTTAACATAATGGTAAACTGGAAACTTGTATAACCGACAACGGGACTCAATTTAAGAGTGAATATTTTAGTAATTTATATCGTTGCCGAGGAGAACGAATATTAACGTTGTCTTACCACAGTATATCGCATGGGTAAGCTGAACGATTTGGTGAAACACTAAAAGAGAACAAAAATGATAAATATGTTGGGAACAAACAAGTAAATTCTAATCTAATTCCATGAATTAGTATAAATACAAAACCAAAACACCAACAAACTAAATCACGGCAGCAGAATTATTTGTAGACCCTTCAATCCACACGGAACTTAAATTAGTTTGATTTAATTTGGAATTAAATACAGTGGATAATGATATACATCAATGTATGTATAGATAACGAAGACGATCACGATCATCAAAAATAGTGATATTTCCACAATAATTCTAAAACCGAAAGATATAGTTGCACAAATCACATTCACATTTACCATATTTATCCACAGGCCATTTATATTATAATTATTAATTATAATATAAATGTTTTATTATAATAAATAATTTATTATTGTCTACGGACGGGTATAACTTATAAACATTTTGTGAACAATTTTTGACAGCAAAGAAAAACAAAAATAAAAAATATTTTTTCATTTTTCTTTGGTCTACACTGTTCAATTTTTTAGTAATAAAGGCCCTTTCGATTGACATGAATTAATAGAATTAGCTGAATTAACTTAGTCAACTGAAGTGAATTGAGTGTTCGATTCGCACCTCTTCACTTCAGTTAAATATTGAGCAACTGAGTTATCTGAATGTGAATTTTGCTCGTGTTAATGCAGTAATTTATTTTTGTTTTAATTTTTGGCATTTATTTTATTTTATTTAAAAATGGTTTCAATTGTTGTTTCCTTAAAAAAAAAATCGGAATCATATAAGTAATTTTATTAAAAAAATACACATTTTCGCCGTACTTTATTAAAACTAATATTACAGAAGACTAATTAGTAATATTGCGTTGCGACAACGATCAAGGTTTTTTGAAAAAATGTAAAATTCTATTTTTATTATAAAACAAAATAAATAAATAAATATAATAAACAAATAAATAATTGGTTTTCATTAAATTTGAATTTTATTTCAATTGAAAATGATTTTCGTTTGACATTTATCTGAAGTGAATGGTGCCAATCGAACACCCAATTCACTTCAGTAGCTCAATTATTTAAATAGCAACTGAATTATCTAAATAATAACTCAATTCAAATTAACATTGAAAACATCAAAAATAATGGTAGAGATTTTTATTAAAGTGGTCCCACTCATGTTATATATGTATCTCGCTCTTATAATGTAATACCGAAAAATAAATAAATAAAACAACGTCAGTCATTTAATAGTGTTCTCAAGTTACGAGCTCGAAGAATCAATCATCATTATCATAGTGTTAGTGTGCTGCCATACTGTCCTATAAAAAATGTAAACCGAAGCACTTTTTATGGCAACATTTTTAACACATCTTTAAAAACGAATAAAAAATGAAATTATTTTCACACACACTTGTAATTTTTATGGTCAAATGTCAATTTTTTATTTCGTGTTTAAATTCATGACGTATTTCATTAAATGCTTAGGCGAAAATATTACTAGTGAAAATATTTAAAATTTTAGGTTACGTCAAAAATGTAATTGTCAAAATTATCCCATAAAATTTTTCTTAAATATGAAACAAAGATATAAATCTTTTCTCAGTCACTCTTATGGATTTTTAAGATTTTTTTGTTTTCAGTAAAAATAATGCTGTCAGCAAATGGAATAGAGGCTTAAAGCTTTATATAATAAATTTGAATGTGTGTTGTAACATAGCATCCTAAATAAAGAAGCCGCAATGATTTAACCTTTAAATTTATCGAGCTTATTTATGGGGTCTAAATTTTCATACACTCCATAAGAACTAATGTAAAATTGAAGATTTTTGGCACAACTTTCATGAATGAAAAATACTGAAAACAAAAATTATTTTTATATCAAAATTTAAATCAAACATTTTCATATAACATGTATGGAAACCAAATGAAAATACGAATTATTTTAATGGTTATGATAAAAATAAAAACGGTTTGATTTATTCAATTTTTATACATGTATATGTTATAATTGGTTCTAAACGCCGTATAAAAATATATAAAACGAGATCAATGATTTCCATTCAATCGTTATACTCTATACAAGATGGCATCAAAATTCCATTCAATTGTTATACTCGATACAAGATGGCATCATAAAAGTCGTTACGATTTTTAACAGTGTGAATTTTTAAAACAATTTTAAGTATTTGAATTGTTTTTTTTTATTTAAATACATTTATTTAGACACAAACAGCATTTAACAACAAAACGGTACCTCTTTAGCTTCGTCCACAGATTAGTATTCAATGGTTTCAATTTTGTTTCATTAAATGAATTATCATGACTATGAGGACGATTCACCTCAGTTGGATATGAAGCATTCATGTATGGTTTTCTTTAACATATATATTAATTTATTGTGTTGTCTAAATTCTGTTTTAAGACATTGTCATGAGCACATTTAAACGTCAAATCGATTTTTTGGCTGAAAATAATTCTTAGCGACAATTAAACACTTGCATGACTGTCCGTTTAAAAATACAGCGGTACCTATAGCTTCGTTCGTCTACATACATTTATTTTCAATTCATATAAAAAAAATCATAAATTCATTCAAACATTTTCTAATTTAAATTAGCATGACGACTTTGTAAACTTTCCACTTCAGTTGAATATGAATTATTTATATGTGATTTCGTTAAACAGATGCAGCTATTGTGTCAATAAATTCTGTTTTAATCGATTGCCATGTGCACATGTATACGTCCGACAGATTTTTTGGCCGAAAAAGTACTAAGAAGACATTGCATTTTCAAACTTATTTTGATTTCAAAACATATATATGAAAAAATCATTTGCACGAGAACAAAAATTCTTCCGAGATCTTCCATTTTTATATAGAAATAATAACTTCACATTGGCTTAAACTAAAATAATTGCTCAAAGTTCCACCTCCAAGCCCATCAAAAGACATCTACGAAAGAACATTAACATTGGTGATCAAACAGAAATTCCTACACAGCATTTTTCCATTACATCGTATATTGAATTCAACAGTGGAAATTCATAACATATGACTTCCTCGACATATTTCAATATCATACAAGTTAGTAAATGATTTTAAACATTCGATATGGTATCATGTCTCATCGACTCCAATGCGACCCAAATATTAATAATTTATTATTGGAATTCGTCTAGACAATGACGAACAATCGAAGAACCGATGAAGAACGATCATTTTGTGTGGTTGAATTATATTTTGTGACAAGAACATTATTCCCTCACGATGCCGAAATCTTATTTTACGGCAGTTGCACAGATGCACAAATCACATTTTTAAAACTTAAACGATCGCCCGTCGAGTCATACTAGCTAAAAATTGATAATAACATCACAATTATTAGCTAGTTGCATGTCTTTTTTCGAGAACTTCTAATGGAAGTGGTATGTCTTATTACTTTTCAATGTTTCCAACGTTCATTACTGCTCTAAGTCTAACGTCAACGACTTACATCGAGAAGATGAATAAATTCTTAACATAATGGTAAACTGGAAACTTGTATAACCGACAACGGGACTCAATTTAAGAGTGAATATTTTAGTAATTTATATCGTTGCCGAGGAGAACGAATATTAACGTTGTCTTACCACAGTATATCGCATGGGTAAGCTGAACGATTTGGTGAAACACTAAAAGAGAACAAAAATGATAAATATGTTGGGAACAAACAAGTAAATTCTAATCTAATTCCATGAATTAGTATAAATACAAAACCAAAACACCAACAAACTAAATCACGGCAGCAGAATTATTTGTAGACCCTTCAATCCACACGGAACTTAAATTAGTTTGATTTAATTTGGAATTAAATACAGTGGATAATGATATACATCAATGTATGTATAGATAACGAAGACGATCACGATCATCAAAAATAGTGATATTTCCACAATAATTCTAAAACCGAAAGATATAGTTGCACAAATCACATTCACATTTACCATATTTATCCACAGGCCATTTATATTATAATTATTAATTATAATATAAATGTTTTATTATAATAAATAATTTATTATTGTCTACGGACGGGTATAACTTATAAACATTTTGTGAACAATTTTTGACAGCAAAGAAAAACAAAAATAAAAAATATTTTTTCATTTTTCTTTGGTCTACACTGTTCAATTTTTTAGTAATAAAGGCCCTTTCGATTGACATGAATTAATAGAATTAGCTGAATTAACTTAGTCAACTGAAGTGAATTGAGTGTTCGATTCGCACCTCTTCACTTCAGTTAAATATTGAGCAACTGAGTTATCTGAATGTGAATTTTGCTCGTGTTAATGCAGTAATTTATTTTTGTTTTAATTTTTGGCATTTATTTTATTTTATTTAAAAATGGTTTCAATTGTTGTTTCCTTAAAAAAAAAATCGGAATCATATAAGTAATTTTATTAAAAAAATACACATTTTCGCCGTACTTTATTAAAACTAATATTACAGAAGACTAATTAGTAATATTGCGTTGCGACAACGATCAAGGTTTTTTGAAAAAATGTAAAATTCTATTTTTATTATAAAACAAAATAAATAAATAAATATAATAAACAAATAAATAATTGGTTTTCATTAAATTTGAATTTTATTTCAATTGAAAATGATTTTCGTTTGACATTTATCTGAAGTGAATGGTGCCAATCGAACACCCAATTCACTTCAGTAGCTCAATTATTTAAATAGCAACTGAATTATCTAAATAATAACTCAATTCAAATTCAGTTAATTCATGCCATTCGAAAGTACCTTAAATATGAACTGTATGGCGGGTATAAACTTTTATTTCGATGATCTATTTCGATGATTGCGGCTCTAATATTTAGGATGCTATGGTTGTAAATTCGATTTGTTGGTTGTTCTTTTGTAGTATCCACTAGGTCGGTCTCGATCTGATTACGTCATTGAAAGACTATGTCATCGAAAAGATCAAATCCATCTCATCATGCATATGCTACCGGCGTGCGATTTGTATGTATACGTTAAGTTGTGACGCGACAGTACTAGTGAATTATAAAGAACTTAACTCGAAATATCGTTTTTTTTAATGTGGCGTGAGATTATTTATTGGTAAGATTATTTAGTTGTATTTGTTGGTCGCTCAGAATTGTGGCGTTCTGACACATTAAATACTTATTTTGGCGTCATGTTTTTTTTAAAGAAACTGTCTTTATAGTTATTAATCGGTGGTGCATAGTGATATACAAGACATGTAAGAAAAGAATGAAATGCCATTTAGCGTTAAATTAACGAAAAATTGCTCAAGATTTATTAATTATTATGAAGCGCATCTTATTGTTAGTAAAACGACAAATTCGATAGGTATCGGGAAGATAAACTTTTATTAATCAAGTGATATTTTTAGAAGTACGCAGACTTTTGATGATAAATTGTAACAAATTCTTTAGCAGGCTATAATATTCTAAACTGAAAGAAATTCAAGCAGGGCTATCTTAATTTTTTTCCACTTTGCACAATGAAGCTTCGTAGTGACACAGAGAACTGCTTTTTAGTTTTTTAAACTTAAATATCAAAAAAAGTTTGAAATTTGGAATATTGCAGGGGAACACAACTAGGTATATGGTATATTAGTTCATAAATAACAAATACCTCTAAAGTCAAGTTAAACTCGCCCATGTATGAGACACCAACATCACGTGAATCCTGAAACGTCCTCAAATTTTAAGCTTTTAAACTATGAGAAGGTTGACATAGAACATTTTTGAATTACTTCGTCGTGCACCATTTTATGACGGTCGTGTTGTTTTAAGACCTTATTTTAAAATTATATTTTTACCTAAACTAAGGAGTAGGTGTTTCCACAACGTTCGGCTCAAATATGATGCTACGTCATATCCAGATTAAATTTGAATAATAATACAACACAATTTTTATATTATGATAAAATTAATATCGTACTTTGGACTTTTTTATTGATTGATATAATGTTTTATATTACATCAGTTCCCTCGAAAGCAGATAACATATAAAATATGGACAGTTTTTTTATTCGCGGTATGAAATGTTTTGCTTGGGCAACAATTTTAATAACTATATCAAATTATATTCAAAGTTAGCGTTAAGTTGCGCTCAGTCTAACTATTGTACCAACAATAGCTGCTGTACGTAACAAAATCTTGCAGTAACCAAAAGTTATCCAATAACTTGTTCTATGTAAATGTAATCCTTTTGAAAATAATATGAAAGATCTGTGACGAAATTGAGGTTCTCGTGTACACTTTTTTTTGTCGAATATTAATAATATGTCCTGGACAACATACTCACTTTAAAAAATAAGTGTTGAGTATTCATCATAAATTGTTTCATTTTAATACTAAAGACCTGTCTTATTTTGAACGCGTATTATTGCCAATGTCTAAATAATTTGTAGTTAAAAAAGAAAGCAGGAGATAGCCAATACAGTAAACATTTTGTGGCCGAGATATTTAAACGTTTACCATCAAAAAGGTCAACCGAATGTAGATTTATGACTTAAATATCTGTTATTGTATTCGCCTTTGTTATCTGTAAACAAGAGCACAGTATTACACAAATACCAACGTCGAATTCAACGACAGTTATTTTTTAAACATTAAACATATGTAATTCCGTATATTCGTACATACATATGTATATATTGTTCATAAATATATTTATGTTTATATTAAGGAATGCGTAAAATTTCATTTATGATGCCATTCTATTGTTATTATTGCTGTTGTTGTTATCTTCGCAGATACGATAAGAATTTGCTGTTTTTCTTTTTAGGAAAATAAAAAACATTTTTTTTAAGTGGTTTCAACATTCTTGTTTTTTTTTATGTTGTTGGTTGGATAACTTTCAATGGCTTTTTTATTATTTTGAATACACGCATATTATTTAGAAAATAACAAAGGTTAAAATACATTCTTGGATATAATACGTAGAACATCGTACGAGTATGAATATACGATGAGTTGCTTTTAGTAAGCCAAAACATTATTTTAAACCATCAATTTTCCACGATTAAAATTTAATCTTGTGTAGCTACGGGTACAAAGAGTTGGCTATATAATGTACATACCATATGCTGTTCTGGGATTGTTAATGAATGCATGCGGATATTTTGATGGTGTTCGCACAAACATTCTAATTTTGTTGTTGTTTGTAATATGAAAATGGTTTTACAACCAAGGGGTAAAATATTTGTTGAGGTAAAATTGAATCAAAAAATACCAGACTCTACTAAACATTTCTCCTCTAGCTCTGATCACATCGAGCATTCTTAATGTATGTAAAATCATGAATAAATTTAAAATATTGTCTTATAAATGGGGCTTAAGGAACCACACAATCTGCTAGACAGTTGTTATGGCGCTGCACTGTTGAAATACAAATCATATACGGGCGTCTATAGAATTGCTTACCATCACCATTAGCGAGCGGTCGTGAAATGGGACTCTTGATATTTGGTACATTGAACATATCACTCTTTCAACCTCAGCCATACATCGGCCCGTTTACGATCCAACTTAATACTAACTAGCTTCTACAAGAAAAGTTTAGGGGAGCAATTTAACACACGCTTTGGTAATCCCCACTCAAAGCGCTTATTTTTGCGGCATCTGAGGCCAAAGATGCCGCAAAAGTAATCGCTGTTAGTATTTTGTTAATTTTTAATATTAGTAACAGCACTATTTACGTAAACTGTAATAATAATACTAACAATAAATGCTACTTCAAATGTTTAAAAACAATTGATTGTTGTTTATTTATTTAGAACAATTCAAATTTTGAATATTTTCATTTACTAAACTTTGTTACTGTGATTGGTCATAAATAAAATAAAATACAAAATACGATTTCTACGATTTTACACCTACTTTTCGGTTATTCATTTTTAATACGACAATACCTCCAAACAATGCATAATAGCTCTAGAAACCAAAATTTCTGAGAAATTGATGATTTCTTTACGGTTATTTTGTTAACGCTGGGATACCGAAAAAATTTTTAAAATTGTTTTTAACTGCCGTAATAAAGCTGGCCCTTAACGCTGTTTAGTTTGTTTTTATCACTATTCTATTTTGATCCCGAATTATTCAAAACACTATCGCAGTTTCCTTTTAAAGTTATTTCTTAAGGTTAGTACTTGGATCGATTTCACGCGAAATTTCGATACAATTTTACCAAAGTGTGAACTCAGCAATCAAAAATTTCATTTCTATTTTTGCTTAGCAGTACTGAGTTCATCAGCGAAAAAACTATATTTATCTCTATGCATTAAAGATGGCGCGCATAAACTCTAAACCTTTTATCTTTCTTAATATAATTCTTTATGTTATAAAATTTTATACAATTGTTTTTTTTTGGAAAAAGAATGTCATAAGAAAACTCAATTTAATTTTATATTTCAAATTTATATATATATATATATATATATATATATATATATATATATATATATATATATATATATATATATATATATATATATATATATATATATATATTTATATATATATATATATATATATATATATATATATATATATATTTATATATATATATATATATATATATATATATATATATATATATATATATATATATATATATATATATATATATATATATATATATATATATATATATAGATATAGATATATTTCTACATTTAATATGACATTTCTCAATTTCAGACTAACTCAATTTGAACCATGGAAAGATACACAATCGACCAACGCGTTAAAGTTATTCAGGCATATTATGAAAATGGGGGTTTTGCATGATTTAATTTTAAATATCAGCAGAAGGCAGTAAACCGTATAATGTTTGTAAATCGCAACTAACTTGTAAAGACTGTACTTTGACTGCAACTAACTTGTAATGACGTACTGAAACTACTTACAGTACATATGTTCCTAGATCAATACCAAAACCAAACATACATAAAATTTACAATTGATGGAAAGCGTTGGAAAAACATTTCGAAGAAATACTACTTGAAATAGGGGACACTGGACGTAAAAAGCCATTTTAACTCGGCAAGTTGTATTCAAACACTTAGTGCTCCGAGGGTCCTGCAAGTATCACTGTTAACAATATAATTTTCCAATATAAAATATTGTGATGCCTACTCCAATCCTCTGGAACATCATGATGTCAGGTCTAAGATAAGAAAAAGCAGGAAAAGTGGTATTTCAAGCTTATATTGCGAGTTTCATAGCAACAAAGAATTTTGTTATGTAATAAGGAATGACACCAGTGTGCTTAATATTATCACACTAAAGGACATAAGAAGTTCATATTAGAAGCAGGCAACAAGGAAAATTATATGATGGTATCAAAGTCATACATCAATAGTTTAAATGACCTCTTTCAAATGTGAATGAGAAGGTTATAGCTTCTTCTACTAGGATAAAAAGGGAGCCTTGATATCGAAAATATGTGCCTTGTGTCAAAGTAGAGACACAAGGTACATATTTTCGATACCAAGGCACAATAGATTTCTGTAGTGGTAACCACACATTTAAAGTTTTAATGAGAATCAAGGTTCGGCTTGCTTCTGGCAATCGGGTCTTGTAATCTATACGTCCACTTCTGAAATCAAAATATCTTGCAAATACGGATAAGCTGAAATTGTACAGAGTGTAATATATGGCCCAAAACTCGACGATCATGGTACATACCGAGTTCTGTTCAATCACGAGATCAGGAATTTGCATTGAATTCCTGATATCGTACATGAACTCAAAGGACAGCGAGTACGCTGGCTTGGTCATATTTTGCGTGTTGATCCGAACCGAATGATACAGCTATCATTGAAGGGAGAGCCGCCTTTCTGTAGGCGAAGAGATCGCTTTTGGCGACGATGGCTCTACGGCGTATAGCGATATGACATCTTCTAACTACTTGCACCAGTATGAAGAGCTAGCTTGTGAACGAAACCGACGGAGTCAGATTGTTTACACGGTACGGGCCAACAATGGCCTGTAAAAACCGAAAAAATGGTACTTCAATGTGACCAAATAAAATATTACCAACATTCGAACACTTTAAAAGCTCACTCACTTGTATTTTCCAGAGTTACTTGTTATTTGTTTTACAGCCACCCAGATATGGTGATAACGCTGTCGGGTTTCATTGTATGGTAAGTGACGGATAAACTTTTTCTGAATACCCTCTAGTACACTGATGTTTGTATCATAAATTGGACACCAAACAGTAACAGCATATCCAATTGCGACCACACGTATGCTAAATACAGAATCTTGATTGTCTCCAGGTTAAAAATATATCCAGTCCATCGTTTAATAAAACCCCACATAGAATTAGGTGGTATAGCAACACATTGTTCTATATGTTTGTTACTGCTCATATTTTCCACGAAAATAACACCGAGGTCATTCGCTTTAGTGGCCTATTGTTTATTTCGTAATGTTTTATAACTGAATTTAATTTCCGGTGGTAATGATAGTCTTACACCTATTGATGCTAAGCAGATTTGACTCACACCATTTCACTAAATTGTCAAGTTTCTCGGCATCGCTTAAGTTCTCGATAGTTCTGTCTGTATATTCTGAGGTCGTCAAAACATTAAAATTGTTGAGTGTAGAATGACTTCAGTGATGGCGTCGGTCAAAATAGTAAAAATCTTATAGGCAAGATGGGAATCTTGCGGAAAACCCGATGTAGCAAGAATTGGCTTAGACCTGCTGTTACCAATGTCGATATATTGGATGCGGCTGCTTTAAACCAAGATTTAAAACAAATCACAAAGTTGCTTGAGCACCCAAATGAGTATAACAGTTCTAGTGCTTTACAATGGCTAATGGAGGCAAACGCTTTGGCAAAGTCTACGTACAACACGTCAACTTGTTTGTGGCAGACTAATATTATTTAGGATATCATTATAGGTATGTAATGATAATTATCTAATTGGCCACAAATAATTAGCAAAATGTTGAACATAAAATGACGATTTAAATTTTAATAACAAAATGTGAATTAACAAACATTTATATGTATATGCGAGGGTCGAAAGCTCGTAATCCGTTTTAATGATTCATTCGATGTGTACTGTTGCAAAAATTGCATATGAATGAGAAACCAAACCAAATTTCTATAGTTTGAATACTGGAATATACAGAACAAAAGCTTTATTTTATAATTTCGATTTTCATTAAGAAAGTACACAAATTATAATTACCGCTATTAATTATTTAGTGTGAGTGACAGAACAAAGGAAATATATCTTTTATATCGGGAGCCTGGTTTTTGTTTTTGGTTGTGAATATTAATGTACGGAATATTTATTGTATTATACATGCAGTGGGAAGCATTGTTCGAATAGTACATACCATATAAAAGCACAACTCATGTAACAATAACATTTAGTTGAATATGTATATATATATATATATATATATATATATATATATATATATATATATATATATATATATATATATATATATATATATATTTACATTTAAAATGAAAGCTTTTATAGTAAACCCTTATATATATATATATATATATATATATATATATATATATATATATATATATATTGTATATATATATATATATATATATATATATATATATATATATATATATATATATATATATATATATATATATATATATATATATATATATATATATGTACCGTGTGCGTCGCCCAAGAAGAACTTAGAATATTGCTGGTGTAGCCCGTAGTGTTGAATAAAATCCAGGTTTGTCGATTCCTCTGAATAAGACATTCCACACACGACATTACTCTATATTTTGCATAAAGACTTAGGTCTTAAGTCTTTCAAAGTTCAGTTAACACAAAAACTCAAGATGTCGATTTCAATAAACGTCATATATTCTCTGATTGAGTCCTTCAAATGCATCAAATGAGTTTCACCGATAAATCATCTTCAATGACGAGTCCCATTTTCACCACCGAGGCTACGTAAATAAGCAAAATTGTCATTTGGGGCTCAGAAGATCCAAAAATGATTGTTGAAAAGCCATTTTATCCTCAAAGTGTCATTTTTTGGTGCATTTTTGCAGTGATGGTGTGATTGGATCTTACTTTTTCGAAAATGAGGCTGTTGCACAGTTGTAACGGCGAATAGATTGTGCTACCGAGCTATGATTAATGATTTTTTATGGCCGTCATTGGACAATATTGATGTGGACGGTGTAAATTTTCAGCAAGACGACCTTACGTGTCACACAACCCAAAAAAACAATCGCAATTGGCCACCGAGATTTTGTGATTTAACACCTTTAGATTTTGTTGTTTTGTGCCACGTGAAAGATAAGCTCTATGCCAATGTTCCACAATCGATTCAAGACCTTAAAGATGGAATTCGTGAAGTTATCGAGGATATAAAGTTGCAAATCTGCGAATTGGCCATGGAAAATTTTATGAAAAGGTCATACTTTTCTCTTTATAATAAAATACACATTCATTGATTTCTCCTAAAAAATACTCGTTCTTTTAAATATTAAAATGAAACCTCTTATGGAAAATCTTTTATAAATATATATATATATATATATATATATATATATATATATATATATATATATATATATATATATAAATATATAAATATATAAATATATATATATATAAATATATATATATATATATATATATATATATATATATATATATATATATATATATATATATATATATATATATATATAAATATATAAATATATATATATAAATATATATATATATACATATATATATATATATATATATATATATATATATATATATATATATATATATATAACACTTACAATTTGTTGTTCCTTTTTTTTAATTTTTAATACTCTTCATTTTTCCAGGAATTAAAGGGAAAATTGATCACATTTTCCTACTTATCGGGAACTAAAATAACTGGAAAAAACGTGACTCTCTACTTAAAAGAACATAAAACTACGATAAAAAATCAAAATATTCCCCAATAAACGAACAAATTTAACATTCATATTCGTGGTTCAAAACCGCAAATTACAAGATACAGTCATACCTCGCTTAACGTTGTTAATTGGTTCCGTAAAATCACGACATTAGGCGAAACAATGTTATAAGGGGCAAAGAAATTTGTATCATCTTATTTTATTCAAACTTCTTCAACTGATTTTCCTTTATCACTAGTTGAAAAAAATTGTTCCAATGTGACTTGCATTGCAGTTTTTTTTATTTGTTTGTACAGCTCTAATTATGAATTACATTTTTGATTCTTCGAGTGCCCGTGTTTTGTCACCTCAGATTACAGTCGTGCTCAAAATTTATCCAAAAAATCTTTTTGAGTTTCCTCATAATTTTACTGTGCATTCGATCGATAACTTCTTCCAACATCCATTTAATTAGTTTAAGTATGTTGTGATTTTTCCATATATGTACATATTTCCATTCGATAATTTTTTTTTACTGCCTATGGGTTTTTTTCTTGGATCTTTCCTACATAGGAAACTAACAAGATGTAATCAAATCCTATGGTAGTTCTTAACATTAATGTGCACTCAGTAAACTCTGAATTATCTAGCTAGATCCAGAGGATCCATTTTTTGAATCGCCTATTCCTTATCGAATATCTAGAAACGCTGCACAGCAGTACTTATTTTATTCAAATCTCCTAGTTTCAGACACGACTCTGTGAACTTGTTCCACAGTTCTGTGTTCTTCTGTAAATCCAAATTGATGATCCGGAATAATTTTTTTCTTCAAAAAGACCTTTTTTGTTGAGATTATTTTTTTTAAATTTTATTGATAATTATATAATTGCACTTTTTTTTTCTCAGCAATATTTTTATTTTAACAAACGGTTAACATAATATTTCGGTCATACGACCATTCTCAAATGTTTTTAACATAAAACTGTATAAAAAAGAACATTTATTAAAAATTTAAAATTAAAGTTTGATTAAATTTGAAAAATGGCAACTTACAAATTATGTAACTATACAAATAAATTTTATATTTCAATTTCTGATCCCATATTAGAATCAGAAATTGTTCAATAATTGTAAAATTAGGACTTCACAAATAAATAAAATAATTTAACAAATAAAACACAATAAATGAATAAATTTGTTATTTTATGTTAGATACTAACAAGTCAAGAAAAGAAAATGAATATGTTATCATAAAAATAACTTGGCTTATTAAATTAATATTAGAACAGAATATGTGTGCTAAAAAATTTGGAAAACTATTACAAAAATATAAATTTTAATCAAAAGTACAAGTTCAATACATTCCACAAAATTTTTTTTATTTTATACAATTCAGATCTATTAACGTTAGTTTTTATAATTAAAAAATTGTATTGCATGTAAACATTGAACATTGTGTGGGTGATGTAATCATCAAAATTCATTTGTTTATTAATTGTCAAAAATCAATCATTGTCAAACTGGAATCGAGAAACTTGAATGTATGGATTTTAGTAGCAAAAATAATTTTTTAATTTTCTCTTTTTAGGCTTAAATTAACTAAATAACCATGTATACATTTCTAAACTCTAAAAAATGGAATTGTTAAAAGTGAATTGGAAGATAAAATTAAATATCTATACAAAACGGAACAAATTAGTCAAAGTATTTATAATTATGTGAAATGTAAAAATTCTATTACACCACGTATTTACGGTTTACCAAAACTGCATAAAACTGGTGTTCCACTTAGACCAATTGTCTCAAATATTAATGCTCCATCCTATTTGATATCAAAACATTTAGCTCACATTTTAAGATATTTAGTTATGGATAGCCAATATAATATTAAAAATTCATATGATATGAAAAATAAATTAGATGATATATCAATTGGTGATGATGACATACTAGTATCATTTGATGTGACTAGCCTATTTACTAATATCCCAATTGATATAGTTTTAGATGAAATTCATAACAGATGGTTAGAAATAGAACCACATACAAATATTAACAAATTACATTTTTTACAACTATTAAAGATAATATTAACCAAACATAGTTATTTTTCATTTGACGATAATATATATAAACAAATATCAGGATTAGCCATGGGTAATCCACTTTCACCTGTTTTAGCAGACATTGTAATGGAGAAATTATTTCGAGTTTCCTTACCATTATTAGAAATCCAACCAACTTATTTAGTCAAATATGTTGATGATATATTAATTATACTTCCGAGCACTAAAGTGGAACAAACTAAAAATATTTTTGAAAATTTTCATGACAAAATAAAGTTCACTACCGAAACAGAAACCAATAATTCACTTAACTTTTTAGATATCACATTAATCAAAAACCAAAATCATATTATAACTAATTGGTACAAAAAACCTACATCTTCAGACAGAATTTTGAATTTTTACTCATCACATCCGAATAATATGAAGATAAATGTTGCAAAAAGCTTTATCAAAAAAGTATTTACACTTAGTGATCCTACCTTTCATGATATAAATATAGATCGAATAATTCATTTTTTGCGTAACAATAACTACCCATTACGAACTATTAACAAAATTATTAGAGATGTTCAACATAATATTAATACAGTCCCAAATGATAATGGAAATAATCAAACAGTTACAAATAATATCAACACAGTAATTCCATATATCACAAATATTTCTGAAAAAGTGTCTAAGTCGCTTAGGTCAGCAGGAGTGAATAGAGTTGCATATAGTATTAATAATAAGCTATTAAACTGTTATTCTAACTTAAAAGACAAAATTAGTAAAGAAAGCAAATCAAATGTTGTTTATGAAATACCATGTAGTTGCAGCAAAAGATACATTGGCCAAACATCCAACCAACTTAAAGTTAGACTACAGAAGCATAAAAGTGATATAAGATTAAATAAAAATGATACAGCTCTATCACAACATGCTAACCAATTACAACATTATCCTGATTTGTCTAATACAATAATCTTACACACGGAAAAAATTAAGAAAAAGCGTGAGATATTGGAGAGTCTTGAAATCCTGACAAACAACAACAATATCAACTTTAAAACCGACACAGAGGAAATAAATTCAGCATACAAGTTTATTATTCATTTAATGAAAAAACATATTAAACACTAGCACTTTTTATTTTTTATTTAACGATTTATATACACCATTTTTTAGAGTTTAGAAATGTATACATGGTTATTTAGTTAATTTAAGCCTAAAAAGAGAAAATTAAAAAATTATTTTTGCTACTAAAATCCATACATTCAAGTTTCTCGATTCCAGTTTGACAATGATTGATTTTTGACAATTAATAAACAAATGAATTTTGATGATTACATCACCCACACAATGTTCAATGTTTACATGCAATACAATTTTTTAATTATAAAAACTAACGTTAATAGATCTGAATTGTATAAAATAAAAAAAAATTTTGTGGAATGTATTGAACTTGTACTTTTGATTAAAATTTATATTTTTGTAATAGTTTTCCAAATTTTTTAGCACACATATTCTGTTCTAATATTAATTTAATAAGCCAAGTTATTTTTATGATAACATATTCATTTTCTTTTCTTGACTTGTTAGTATCTAACATAAAATAACAAATTTATTCATTTATTGTGTTTTATTTGTTAAATTATTTTATTTATTTGTGAAGTCCTAATTTTACAATTATTGAACAATTTCTGATTCTAATATGGGATCAGAAATTGAAATATAAAATTTATTTGTATAGTTACATAATTTGTAAGTTGCCATTTTTCAAATTTAATCAAACTTTAATTTTAAATTTTTAATAAATGTTCTTTTTTATACAGTTTTATGTTAAAAACATTTGAGAATGGTCGTATGACCGAAATATTATGTTAACCGTTTGTTAAAATAAAAATATTGCTGAGAAAAAAAGTGCAATTATATAATTATCAATAATTTTTTTCTTGTTTAGAATTGGCTTAAGTTTCTGAAAGAGAATTTTTCGAATAGGTTTGAGAGAGTTGGTCATAAGCTGATTGGGTGATATGAGTTAACTTTTGGTTTATTTTTGCCTGTTTTCGGAATCATTGTAATAATTGAAGTTTTCCAGCTTTCTGTATAGTGACCTGTTTTCACTATAGCGTTGAATATATGGTATAAGTTAATAATTTGATAAGTTTGTCTGGTACATTTGATAGTAGCTTTCCACTTACCAGATCATGCCCGGGTGACTTTTTTCTGTCGATGTTGTACTTGATCGTTTGTTTAACATTGCGCCTCTTGTATTTGATTTGCTTACTTTCAGACGTATCTGCAAAATTCAAAAGATTTTCTTGAGTTCCAACTTGCTCGTTAGGTTAAAACACTTCGCTTAGGTGTTTAGCAAATATATTTGATTACTTTACATATAATGGAAAATTCTAATCCCAAAACGATGGTCTACCAATGGGTAGTCCTCTATCTGGAACGCTTGCCAACATATATTTAAATCATTTCCATTTAAAATATTTTTGACTTCTGATAGTTTTATTATTTCTTTGTAGGTAGTGATGTTCGAATCGATTTTGATCAAATATTTTTAGCCTGATCATTAAATGGTTTGAAACATCAATTGATTCGTTTTAAAACGATCAAGGTGGTCATTTTGTGGTGCTTTATCATAGTTTTATATCACGGTTGGAGACTTTTTTCGTGATATAAAAAATATTAAATAAGTCTACAAACACAACCATGAGCAATTTATTTAAAAGGGGAAATAATGAATTTTAAGGATAAATTAATATTTTAGATTGATAAATTGACGTTTCTACATAATCCCAAAAGTAATTATATCATTTTTTATATGAAGTGGTTGAACAGGTAGTGATAGTTTTTTTTAATGTGATAAGTGTAAGAATACAACTTAATTAACGGCATTGGAAACAATTTTAACATGAAATAAGACAAACAGTTTAAGATGTTGACTGGTAAAAGCGAGATGGAAGATATTGTTGTCTTTTTTACCCATTTCAACATACGACGTGAAGTTCTTCATTTGTGATTAACCGGCAGTAAGCTACGACAATTTCATTATATCATACTTTTTATCACTAAATGTGATAAAGCACCACAAAATGACCATATCATATCGCATTTTTACTTTTTCTGTATTATGCGAATGAGAAGTAATAAATCACATAAAATATTTTTCTCATTTTAACACAAACATATTTAATGTTATACTGCTATCTTTACTCTTATTTTACTAATGTGAAAGGGAGCTAAATATAAAGCATAATTTTCTTAACTTAATCACAACATAAAGGGAAAATCAATTTTTTACTCGCTTTGTCTATGCGTCTCGTTTTTTTTCAATCGAACCGATTCTTTTGAACGAACTGATCTTTTAATACGAAATGATTCTTTGAAACGATTGATATGATTCTTTTGAACGAATTGATTTTTTTATACTAAATGATTCTTTTGAAAGAATTATTGAGCGATATGATTATTTGAACGAATCGATTATTTTGAACGAATTGATCATTTAAGCGAACTGATTCTCTTTTAAATGAATTAATTTCGTAAAAAATATGTAATGCAATTTTGTAGTATGATTCTGTTTCAGTGGTGTGATGATTGATTGAAGTTTAATAGAAATAATTTTGATTTTTTTTAATAATTTTTATTTGATTTTGATATTTATTTTTTCAAATAGATTAATTATATAAATAAAATTATTTTTAAATATGTTTTTATGAACTACATATTCATTTATTTTTAATTATTTTTAGCTAGAAATTGGATGAAAAATATGTTTTTATAATAATTTTCTTGGATAATCCCGTTTTTTTAAAAAAAAGAATCAATTGATCAAAAAGATCAAGTTAAAAGTATCAGGTTTATAACTAAAAAGAATCAATCGATCTTGATCTTAAAAAGTATCTATTCAGCCCATCGCTATTTGAAGGTGTTCAAATAATCATTCACACTAGAGTTGGTTTGTTTAAATTGTTGAAATTCATATTTGAAATTTCTTTATTGTGTGACTATCGCCATCTTCAGTAATAATCATTCACTCCCGAAATATATTTAATATATAAAAAATAAATATTTCCACAGTAAGGAATATATTATTCAAAATATTTTATTTAATTGCAATAAGGTTTTTCCAAATGAAAAGTTGTAGTTAAAACCTTGTTCGCAAGGACCTCAAATGATCAACATTTATTTAACAATATGCAAACAAACAGAATGATCTAGTGGGATTAAAGAGTAAATCCAGTGATCATTTATAAACCCGAGATTCTATGCGTTTTGAGCATTTTGAGCAAGCCATATATACGATATAGCTCACTAAAATGTGTACTCAGCCATACGGATTAGCATAAAGCTTACATTCTTGTCAATGTATAAAACTATAAAATCATAAAAAACATTGTTAATTTGGAACTATAAACATAAACCATTAAAAATTAAAAATTTAATTACAAATTAGCATAATTGTTACTGTAATCAACATAAAATATATTTTTATCTGTTGACTTTATTACGTACATCCTCTCCCATAACATTCATTATCTTTACTACGTATATTTATATATACTTAATGTTGTGGTCTAAATGTATGAGCATGTGTATGACTTATAAGATTATAGGGACCTTCTAAAATTAATATATCATCACACTTAATCAGTTTTAAACCGTATCGCGACACTGTCAGAAACCATTTCTATTCAATCTCCAACCAATGGTGGGACGAGTTGCAAATTGCAAAGTGAGATTTTAATATTGTTTGATGCGCATTGTGGTGGATAAAATAAACATAAAATCCTTTAGACATCGTTTTTGATATATGTATGCTATATATAGATTTACATAAGTGATGTGCAGGCATGAAAATTATGGTACAAACATACATATACGAGTACAACTAACAGAAAGCAGCAACTGACAATATACCTCCCGATAAAGCACAACATATTTATGTAGAATTTTTTTTTTTGGATTTTACCAAACTTTGATATTTACAAAACCAGAAGGGAAATTAAATTCATTTAGGTTGTTCGTTAGATTTAATGTAAATAATGTTATGTTTTTTTAAGTCACCCCTAAAAATTATGCTGTGTTTTGCTCTGCAACCTCTCTTATCTGGTTTTACTGGTGATTAAATTTATACACACATACGGGTTTCTATATATGTGGAATATGAAATTAAGGATAAATTATCACTATACATAACGGGTTTTTATGAGTAAAATGATATTCCTGTAACCTTTGGAATTATATGTACGTATAGATACATACATGTACATACATTTGGAAAAATTGATAAAAATGTGTTTAGTGGAATCATTCGGAGAGATTAAGGGCGTCCAGAAGTACGTATTTATATATCGTATGTTGGAATTTTATTTGTTATACGACTATAATTTGGTCGTATTTTAGTACGTTTATATAACTTGCAATTCTAGGTCTGTGTGTGTGTAATCAGCTCACCTTCTTATTCTTGATGGAAAAACTTGAATCAGTTAACCAATTTTCAAATTGATTGCATTGGATCAAAATTCTATAAGAGAAACAGTTTATTAGGTTCGAGCGATGACAGCGGTGGGTGAATAGTTCAAAAATTGGACAAGCATACGTGTTCTAACTAAGCTAGTTATTTTTCTTAATATAATTATGTCATCTACATCGGCAGATATTCCCAAATATATCTTTTATTTGAACAGTTCCTGATTTTTTTTTGTCATATTTTTGTTTGATTGATAGAATATAAAATATAATTGCATCTCTTAACATATAACAAAGGTTTTGCTTTGAATTTGTATTCGCAATTGTGGTGTTGCTTTGAACCATTTAGAACAACAATCGCATGATGCCGTTAATTGTTGGTAGTTGTATACTTCTACCATTAATAAGTGTCAAGTGGTTAAAGTGTAGTGAAGGCTATAGTGACATAGCTAATCTAACACAATTTATTAATTGAATTGCATAAAATAAATAAAGTTGTCTAAACTGTGGTGTTTAATGATCTGCGTTCTAATTGATGATCAAAATTGATAGCCTTAGTCATTCCTAATTTAATGAAGAACGCGGTCGATAAAATGCAGTAAAAGTGGACCGAAAGCAATATTGGTGCTAAGATTACGGATTGTAAATGAAGAAGCGCAAGTGAATCGCGATAAAGCTGAGGTTGGAGCAGAATTACAGCTAACACCATCACACGGTAAGCCGCACTAGTCAAAGCCATCTTCAACCGAACTGCATCGAACAAAACATTCAGAATGAATGCGCTTATATTGGCATTGTAAGTCGCCGAAATTTTGCAGATTTCATTAATACGATAAAATAAAACTATACGACAAATTGATAAAGGGCGTGGAAATGAGATACGGCTGCAATCACTTCCAAGTTCTTCATCGCATACACCTCGAAACAAAGAAGCAACGACTATTGGAAGCATATAGGCGATATCGTCTGATTAGTGAACTTAGCGTATGTTAACTACAATGCTGAGCACCGATATTTGCTAGCAGGAGACACATTTATCAATACTATTCTTGCAACACAACTAATAGCTAGTTATATCTGAGTGAATTATAGCAGGCTGTGGTTGTTAGCTTTTGCTCTACAAATGAAGACTGGAAAGAAAGCACTTGCAGCTGTGATGCACAGTTTCAAAGAGAGCAAGAATAGAATCCGGCAAACCAACCGTCATTGATAAAATGTTGGAGGTATACGAGGCTTCAAACTTATTCTGAGCTATCATTGAAAAATTTTGTAGATGTAGGAAGCTGAAATATTTTTAACGTAATTGTAAAGTTTTCGAGTAACCAAAGATCGATTATGAATGCTGTAGGGTTGAAAAAAAACGAAAGCATCGAATGACAAATAAGTGAGAGCTTAAAAAACAAATCAGCAAGTCCTAAAAAGTTGGATATGAAGCTGAAAGAACGGAAAGATAATTCAACAGTGCTGAGTATGATGGTGCAGTGATCATGGGCCTAGTGAGTTTTGTTATAATAACGGTATCCAGAAAGGGAGGTGCCAACATTATTAAAATTCGGACGACTATGAACCCGCGGTTATATGGGGTAGTGGAGGAGTTTACCTGAACCATGGATGAGCTCTGTGGATGGAGGCATCCATGTTTCATAAATATTTCGAACGAAACATAAGACCCATGGAATACCACCACAGTATCCAGAGCTTATCGTAGGAGGTGACTTAATCTGATTGAATCGCAGGGCTGATGACCCGCATCCGTAAAAATAACAAATGTTAAAAATGTCAACAAACGAAAAAATCGGATACTATACCAAAACAAAAATGACCCTCCGCTTAAGTACCCGGAAATGAGATTGAAGATCGGCACGTAGGCAATAATTTAGATAAACTTTAATGCTAGAGCTAGCAAAAATCAGACCGACTTATGTAATAATATAGGTTCGTACTCCTGACACAAAATTGCGACCAAAAATGGGGAAATAATGATGTACTTTGCAATCGCACATGATCTCAAAGTGGCAAGTACATTCTTACCTAATAAAAACTTCCATTTAGAAACATGGACACATCTATGTAAAACATCGATACATGCCGTGAACATTTTTCTGACCTACTTAATGTTCCACATGTATTACAAGCTGTATTTGACATCCTCAAATTCATTGGATTCATCCTATAAGGAGTTCACCATAGCCTTTGCGGGCCATTCGTTCACCTGTAGTTGATTCCATTAAACTCTTGATATTCGGCGGGCTAAGTTTAAGGAACTGCCTTTTCGACTTTGTTCTATTGGTATGGTGAAATGAAGTTATACCTGAAGAAAGGAAAGAGGTCGCGTTATGCCTAATATTCAAGGAGGGTGATTACTTGAAAGGCGAGAATTATCGCGGTATAGTTCTCCTTTGCACAGCATACAAGTTACTGTCATACATTATCTGGGAAAGAATTACTCCTCTGATGGAGGAAATTATCGGTGACTACAAAGGAGGATTCCGTTCAAATCGGTCAGTCACTGATCAAGTTTTTCGCTACGGATGATTCTTTCCAAGTACTATGAAACATCTCGCGATGTACTCCAAGTGTTCCTAGATGTCAAGCAATCCTATGATTCAATCAATCGAGAGAGACTGTGATTTGCGCTTGAATATTTAGGAATACCAAACAAATACATACATATGTGTAGAATGACAGTAACGCAGTCACAATGCTGTGTTAAAGTTGAGAACAGGCTATCGAGAACTGTTGAAATTAATTCTGATGTTCAACAAGGAGAAGCACTGTCGCCGATAATTTTAATCTCATGTTGGAATACATCCATCGTAGAAGTGAAACACTTCAAGACAATATGTTTTTTCGATAATCCAACTTTTTGCATATGCAGATATATGTGTGATTGGATTAAATGGCAACGGAGTGAAAGAGATATTCATTCCACTTGAACAGTGTCCGGCTTCCGTTGGTCTTAAAATCAACGAATCTTAAACCAAATATCTGATCTCTGGTTTTAGAGACCAAGGCACAATGGAGGTCAGTAGTGGTAGCCACACGTCTGATGAAGCAATGAAATTCGAGTATATCTTGAATCTCTGATTACTCACGATAATAGTGTGGGAGATGACATCAAGGTTCGGCTTGCTGATGGCAATCGGGCTTGACGTCCACTTCTGAAATCACAATAACTTGCAAATATGGATAATATGGATGTGAGAGTTGAACCTTGACGCATGAGTGCGAGAGATGGCTTCTAACATTCGAGGGAAGAATTATGCGTGTGATATATGGCCCAAAATGCGACGTTGATGGCACATACCGTGTTCTGTTCAATCACGAGATCAGGAATTTAATGCAAATTCCTAATATCGTGCATGAAATCAAAGGACAGCGAGTACGCTGGCTCGATCACTTTCTGCGTCTGATTCGAACCGAATGACACAGCGATCTTCGAAGGAATAGCCTCCTTTCGGTAGGCAAAAAGTTCGATGAAAGTAGTGGATATATATTCAGATGTTAGCCATGTGAATATATACCAAGAATAACACCTAAATGTTTGTTTTTCGGGGCGGATAGAAATAAACGCAGTAATAACTAAACTCTAACCTTTAAACTTTGATCTGCGAATGCGTCAATAATCAGGAAAGACATAATAAAAATACAATTTCAAAGATATTATTAGTGTTAATTACCATATAGTAAATTTTTTAGTTGGAGCTGAAAAACTTCTAACGCAGCGTATACGCTGGAGTCAAAATGAGGAGACGTACTGCTTTAGACCAGATTTGTTTGAACTATGTAAAAATGAGTTACTTAATAACAGCCTATACATAGAAGATGGGTCGACCCATGAGCACTGCACATCTACAGTAGACAAGTGTTAATTAATTTTATCAACAGAGCATTTAATACAGTTTGATCTTCAAATATAGGTCTCGCAATCATAAAATAATAGATATCGCAGCAAAGTTAACTTCTGAATCACTTTATTATATCTTTTATTAAATGTGCCGTCTAAGGTGCTAGAACCAAGATAAAAGTACATTTATTTAAAAAAAGAAATTGATCTTTAATAAACTTAATTATTCATTCCAACAACAACAATATTATAGATAATCAAAAAAATGAAAATTCAACTGTGTAAACTCTTGATTCATAACATCCGCGTTTAAGATGAATTGTTTATAATATAAACGCATGTTTATTGTTTATTATACAAAAATACGCACAAACGAGGTTATAGCAACAAACGAAGCAGTTTTTAAATTACGTACATATATATGTACGTCTACGCACAAATTTATGTGAATAAAGCTTGTTTGTGCTTTTCGTGAAAAATTTGCTTAAATTTTATTTTGTTTTTTATTTAAATTTTGCAGTAAACTTAATTTTAGTTTCGCCGAATCAACAAAACACATCAAGTGTACCCATTTCACATGAGCATCACCAATTTTATTAGCTACATAACAAGAAGAGATCACTGTTGATATGCTGTTACATATTATATTTAAATTTAATTTTTCAATTTTTCGTTTTGTTTTTAAGTTTTATAAGTGTGTGCATGCAAATTATGTATACAAATGTATCAAAAAATTTAATATGTAATCTCATATATGTTATAATTTACAGGAATACAAGAATACTTTTTACATACTGTTCCTCCTGAAATTCAAACCTGGTACCAAACTAGTGCATATAACTGTTATTTCTAACTTTGATAATTTCACCTATATCTTAAAAACTTTATCTGACTCTACCGTAAATTGGTTTTACCAAATTTGTCCCTCGCATTTATAGAAAAAGTACCCTGTCCGCCGGGAAGGTATATTACTTTGTTTGTCTTTAATTTTTACTTAAATGAAAAAAATGGATCTTATATTGATAAATGTTTTATTTAATATCAGCAATTATGTATATGGAATACAATATCAGATAAATTTCCAGGCGGAAATTAGCCTCACAAATGCGAGCCCTTTTGAGCACATTTTTCATTACATTCTCACACATTTCACGCGGTGTTTCATTAATTTCATCACGAATATTTTGTTTCAGTTGCTTAAGCGTTTCTGGTTTGTTTGCATAAGCCTTGCTTTTCAGATATCCTCACAAAAAGGAGTCAAATCAGGCGACCATGGAGGCCAACATCACCATTTTTCGAAATAACTTGTTGTAGAAAGAGGTCTCGCAGTAATTCCATTGTAATCCTGGCTGTATGCGATGTGGCACCGTCTTGTTGATACTACATGTTAATCAAGCCCAAATCATGCAGTTCTGGCGTTAAAAAGTTTTCAATCATATCACTCCCCATTCACAGTTAACGTTACGCCGTTTTCATTTTCAAAAAAGTAAGGTCCAATGATTCCTCCTGACCAAATTGCACACCAGACTGTCACTTTTAATGGATATAAAGGTAACTGATGAATAATTTGAGGGTTTTCCATTGCCCAAAACCGACTATTCTGTTTAATCACATATGCATTCAAATGAAAATGTGCCTCGTCACTCATTACGAGTATGACTTTCATGAAAATCGGGGTTGTCATGGGCGAGCTGTAACATCTTATTGGCATATGTACGGCGGCGTAAATGGTTTTTTGGAAGAAGCTCTTGTTCAACTGAATCTTAAATGGAAACAAATGCAAATTCTTGTGCAAAATTGTGGCCAAACTTGTTCTTTGAAGACCAAGCTCTTGAGCACGACGTCGAATTGAGGTTGATGGATTCTTTTGAACACTTTCTTGAGCAGCAGTAATTTTTTCAGCCGATCTTGCAGAACGTTGTGCCTCATGCTTGGGCCTTTCACCTACAGACCCTCTTTATTCGAAACCATTCACTACACGATAAATAGTGCGATATATTGGCACGTTATTTCTCCCAAAAATTTCACGTAACTTTCTCATCGTCACAGTTGGTTTATCGAATATTTTTCCATAATCAATATGCCACGTGTCTACTTCACGACTGCCAAATATGAACTGTCAAGAATAACATTTACCAAAATGGCGGCAAAACAAAGTAGAAAACCTCCCCGGCGGACACCATGTACATTCTTGTGTTAATCGATTCATGATCAGGTAACTGTGTGTGATTGTGAGTATTTTATAAATACCCACAATCACACGCAGATAACTGGTTAATAACTGGTTTTGTTTACCCACAACAGATAACAGTAGCTGAATCGTATTCTTACCGCATTAGTGGTCTATCAAGATAGATAATGAATCATCCAACTTACACCATTCAATTTCTCCTAGCACGGATTCAAACCAAAATAATGTTCGATCACTAGATATTTCAATTTACCATTATTTACTATTACCTTACCACAATTACAATTTACCATTATTTTTATTCAATACTGTTTCATTTCTTTCCCCGGTTTCAACTTATCGCAGTTCAAACAGTTCGACTATCTGGATTTAATGACTACCGTCTTTACCGTATCACAAATACCAAACAAATGGGTAATTTTATTCGTTCAGTGTATTGAGCAGTCATATTGTAGATATGCTCTATCGTAGCAACACTGCAGGAGTGTTTATTGATTTTATAACATGAAACTTTATGTATACCATCTGATACTTCTCGCTTTCCTCTCGTCTTCATATTTCTAAACTAATCCTAGTCTGCAATTCTGGCACGATTTTAAGCACCACATTTTAACGTCACTTTAGAGCTGTCATGCACTTATGTTTTCTCATCGCCATTTCAAATGTAGTCAACTTTTATTTTAAAAATGGCGTTGTCTAGTCGAACGTTAGCCACTTCAATTTAATTGAAATACTTTCATGAGCTACTTCAAATTGTGTGAACATTGCAATTAATTTTGTTGAATCTTTATTTTTTATGCTTTTATTTTTTGTAGCGTTTTGATTAACTTATGTTCGAACATCAGTTTGTCTTGTCTAGTTAACATTTCTGTTTTCATATATTCTTGCTCGATTAGAATTTTTTTACACCACACAACATTTTTTCAGCATTTACTGCCATAACCTGCCTCTTATCGAAATGTTCAGAGGCCCGGGTATGTTTATTTATAATCATTCAAAGACTAGTCGCAGCGGCAGCTTCTGCTACATCGTCTTCATTTGTTGCCCCAGTATTGAAAAGTATACTCATTTTGTTCTAGTAATTTAGTTACATTGTATTCACAATCTCAATGCGGTCACCAATTGTTACAATTTTCTCTACCAGATATTCAAATAAAATCTATGTCTTAGAGGCCGTAAACGGCCCTTACTGCGTCTCAACTGAGACCTTATGAACCAATTTTAACGATTGGTGCACATTGTGGTCAGCCTAACGAATGTTTTTACACGCAATCGTGTTTTTATTTCATCCGGTTGCATGTTAATTTTTGGTCAACGGCGGGGATCGAACTCGAGACCGCGGCATGATAAAAACTCTCTTAACCATTAAGCTACATCCTGCGACTGAAACAATTAGATATTCAAAACCAAAATAAAATATGATCACTGTATTGTGAATAAAATGCCTTTTGTTTATACTCAACTTTTTCTATTATTAGATCACCACTTTATTTTTATGTTCACCACTATTTCGTTATTTTCATTAATTCACTTTTTTCCCCGGTTTTAACTTATCGCGGTTTTTAATTCAAGCTTTTGTTCGCATAATTATACAAAATAATATATATAACTGCCTCTATAGGCAGTTATTTATGTTATTTTGAATAACATATATAGCTGCCAAGAAGTACTGCAAAATATAATGCCCATTACATAGCTCTATTCCAGTCTATAGTTCTAAAATGGTAGATGTGTTCAACTACATCACCAACTGATAAAAAATCGCTTATGGATCTAGTCCCTCCAGGTATTCGAGCCCAATTGCTTCTGCCGTATATAAATCAATTCAATGCATGGTTATTGTTGTTTGAGCTGTTCAACGCTCATAGTTTGGAGCGCTACTTGTTACATGTTAGTTTGGTCCCACTTATTTATTTAATACTTTTTGTAACCATGTGGTCGTGCTAATTAAATCAGTCGATGAAATAACTTTAAGTATATAGGACTAGAAAACAATAAAGGAATACCTGCATTTTAACGAAAAGGTTTCGATATAATAACACTGAAAATGACACGCACTGACGTCGATTGTTTTGCCTAGTTATTGACTTTTCTTTACAATGACACATTATGCTTTTATACACAAGGTGCCTTATGAAAAGTCTACTTACAACATACGTTTCGTTTCCTTTCATAAATTACATTTGCAATTGGTATATCAATACTGTTAATTTTTATTAAATAAAAAAAATTATTCTTATTTATTAATTAATTATTTATTTTACAAAACAAATATTTAAATTTTTAAAAGCAAATTAGAATTTAGAAAAGAAAACATTTAGATTTTCTTTATAATACTCTTGCCATCTATGAATGACTGTCATAACCCAATCGCAATTTAGAAAAGACAACAATTAAGCCAAAAAAACAAACTTAAGCTGAGGCACACATCAAGGAATCAAAGATGAGTTTATAGATGGAGTTCGTGATCCTAATGTTAGTATAGAAAACGGAGGCGCTTGTCCGTTGATGCTTGCGACTGTATATTTATAACCTGAGAAACTGACAGTCAAAATACGATGAGATAAATTAGAACCATCACTGCAGCAAAAACTCGAAGAAGCGGATGTTCATCTGTGAGAAACAGGCCTCATCACTAGTTATGGCATGGAGCTGGATAATAAGGTTAAATAGTAAAAAGTAAAAAAGTTTGTCACTTAAAGTGCCATATTGGGCAGTTCAGATGAAAAAATCAAACAGTCATGGTTCCGCTTAAGTTTCAACTGATCGCAAAAATTGTACTGAATGGAATGTAATAGATTACGTCGATAAAGTGCAATAAGTGTTTCATGACATCAAAAATTCAATAACTGGACATCAAGGCACTGTAGTATATATCATCTTAGTTTGCGTAATGGCATTCAATACACAAGACTCAGTGATAACGGACCGTTCTACTCGGAAAATGACCCACTTTTTCAACCACATTCAAATGCAATTGCAACCATGGTTTTCTTTATCAGAAACAGCTGATATTTGTTGAGTATTCAATAATCTTCATATAATGATCTGAAAAATATGAACTTACCAAATAATAGATGTAAATTGTAATATGCCTGAAGCAACTTTTTATTTTTCTGGCATGGAAAACTACGATATCTTCAATGGTTTCTTTTGTCAGGTTAAGAGATTTTCGTATAATATTTGAAAACTTAATATGCCAAATATCTCCAATTTCATAACAATTTATATCATATGTTTTTAATTTATATTTTGACCTGCTTAATAATTCCAGTTGTAGACGTTTAATAAACTTATTTACCTTTTAGTGTAGTTAAACAAAGTCTGACTTTATAGTCAATTTCATTATTGTCACTATTTGTCTTCTTTAATACAACTAATCAGATACAAAATTAAACCATCTATCTCCCAGCAACCTAAGACGTTCAAACCCATATCAAAATATATCGATGAATTTTCTGAACATCTTCGAAACAACATAAGAAAGCACATAAAAACTTAAATAGTAAAAATACAGTTAAATTTTAAAACCTATCATCAAAAAATTACTGTTTGTAAAAGACCACCTAATTGCGTTAGTCCGTACGAAATAATTAAAAATTTAAATAAATGGCAAAAATGAAGAATGTGCTAGAATATGATGGTTTGCTCAGATTCAGTGAATGAGCAATTAAAACACAGAATATCCGAAGAAAACGAACATAAGGTTAACAATCTCAACGGACAGAAGAGGCACAGATAAAGTTACATGAACTATAAAAAAGATACATGAACTATAAAAAACATTTAAGCAAATATTGTATTTAGCGTAATTGTTCTAAATTAATCTTCCAAGGTTGAGATTCTGTTTATTTTTATCTCTAAACTATTACTATTAGGAAATTTAAAAATGAAATTAATTAATTTCAAAAGTTACGTTCTGTAAAAATATCGCCTAAATGTCGGCAGTTATGTACATTTATATTCGAATTATATTGTTTTGATTAAATGCAAATGCTTAAGCTGTTTCTTAACTGATATTTATTGCAGATTTATTAACTTATTTACCCCCACCTTAAATAAGTTGTAAAAATCATTCGAATTGATTTCACTTACTTATTTTAGTAGAGGTTTGCTATGATAGAAGAACTTCACGTATACAAAGTTAGCCCATGATTTCACCCCAGAAAAATGCAATGGTAACACTAATGATATCGCGATATATATAAAATTTATTAAATGTCATCCCATGATTTTACTATCATCCCAAGATTTTGTATCAAAATAATAATATATATAATACCAAGATAGTAAATATTTTAACTATCACGATAGTTTTTACTATATCATCTCAGAAAATAATTTTTGTTAGTTCAAGAATATCGTCGATAAATAAAATAAGAAAAAACACTTATAAAATTTAATAATGGAATCCGATACAAACCAAAAAATATTAATACTAATTAAAAAATGGTAATAATACCACAATAAATAAATATTTGAATTTCAAAGGGACCTCATTCGAAAATTCGTCTATGGGAAGTGATTATAAAGTGTCATCTCAGAGGGTTGCAAAATTATGTCACGAATCCATTTGAAAATAACTATGTTATATAAAATTAGGAGAATCCTACCGTTGCGTCATAGTTAGATTGATGAAAATACATGCCATGAAAATACATAAATAGTTTTTTTACCATTTTTTAATTATTATTATTTTTTGGTTTGTATCGGATTCCATTATTAAATTTTATAAGTGTTTTTTCTTATTTTATTTATCGACTCATTCTTGAACTAACAAAAATTATTTTCTAAAAAACTGTCGTGATAGTTAAAATATTTACTATCTTGGTATTATATATATTATTATTTAGATACAAAATCTTGGGATGATAGTAAAATCATGGTAATGATTTGTGATAGTAAACGTCATCGTTTAAACTATATCTATCGCGGTATCATTAGTGTTACCATTGCATTTTTCTGGGATGAATGGGCTTACTTTATAACTTTATATACGTGAAGTACTTGTGAAAAAAATTAGATAATCAATTTTGATTAGCTTTACAATCTAGATAAAAAAATATTTTATAAAGAATGTAAGTCGCCAGAATACTTATTTTAATTAGGATTCCAGAATAGTTTTGTTATTCTTAGGTAATAGTTTTTAGTTTTTTTAGACACTAAGAAAAAATTTCTACGTTATTAAAATAGCTTGGATTTCGATTAGTCTTAAGCAAAATGTACTAATTGGATCTTCTGAACATTGAAAAATTGTATGCAATATTCATTAGATTCTGGTGAAGGCTTATGCAACCCAAATTATGTTACAATAATATGCGTTGGCGAGATTAACTGTTTATAGGCCACTCCGTTCCTTGATAAATTTTCAAACAACAAAGAGAAAAATGATACGTTAAGATAATTGCTTTACATGATCATTGTTTGTTAAAAATTATACTTAAATAGTTGTTCCAGATATATAGATCAATAATGCTTCATTCATTTAAAACAAGAAAACGGTGTTATATACATAGTTACTTTGCAATGTGTTCCCTTTCATCTATTTTCGCAGATTTACCATTAACATGAAATGACTTTGTTAAGCTGGAATTCTCATTTTGCAAAACATATACCTTTTCGTCAATGAATATAAGGAATTCAATATTTCACTGTGGTTAATGGTTTGTCACGATATCAAGCGTAGACCAATGACCTACGCCGAAAGAACTCGCATCTATTGCAAGTATAAGTGGAAGATCAGACCAGAAGGATTCAGCCATCAATGTATTCGATCTCCTTAACAGCGTTTTTTAAAGTAATGATCTACCAAAAATTAATATTTTTTTAAACGAAATTGATTTAATGTCGTATGTCGTGTTTATATTCAAAATGCCTCAAGTACCTAGCATAGTATACATATATCATTAAAATATATTGCCTTTAAATTATAGGGAGGCTCTTATCGATTTTTTATGTATCAACAATTCCTCAGCTTGATGGGACAGCATTCAACTTGATGAGGCATTTTGGCTTTCTTGAATGATGTACAGGAATACCATACAATCAATCCAGTATCAATCAATAATAATCGAAATTATACAAGTTATTAATTCTTGATTGATATTGGAGCGGTTAAATAAATGTTGTATGAAATTTGCTGATAACGATGTATTGGCCTTTTTCTTTCATATTCTATGATGGAGAAAATTATCACCTTTTAGTATATCTTTCGATACTAAGCGCGATCCCTACATGTAATATTAAAATGTGACGAACTTCGTCTTGTTAAATTAGCACTTAATAACGTGTAAAAACACCGCATAATTTTGCCTTTTAACTTAAATATAAAAATCTATGACTCAAAGTAACCGCGTCTCAAATGAGACCGTACGAACCATATATACGCATTGGTGTTCATCGTTGGTGGTCAGCCTATAACGAATGCTTTTCTACACACAATCATTTTTATGTCATCCAGTGCATGTTAATTTTTGGTCAACGACGAGAATCGACCTCGAGACCGTGGTGTGAAACTCTCTTAACCATTAAACTACAATCAGGAACTTACATATACACTTTTAAATTGGTTAAACTTTGAATTTCAGAGTTTTTTTAATTTTTATTATAACAGATGGGACTGCGAATCGGGTTGTCTTTACTATCTACAAGTACATAACTATGTTTTATATACAATAATTAACACTATCTTTTACATGTATAAAACATAAAAACTTAAGCGTATAGCTTAACTATATTCAAACGGAATATTGCCATTTGACCTTTTGCACGATGCAACACAACTTGCAAGCACCACATTGATTTCCTACCACGCCAAAGCCACAACAGAACGATAAGAAAAATAGAGAAAAATCGTAAAAGAGAAACCAGCGCATTAACATTTTTTCCTCAAGCTTAATGCACATGTATAAGTTATGAGCATTTCAACTTTGAACTTTTTGCTATAACATCGCGCCAACGCTAAAACAGCTATTATCACAAATAAAACAAACTTTTGATTTGTTGTTGTTTTTTATACAGATTTTTCCACTGTACCGTACATACATTGTTATATGCTCAAATATAGTTATCTTTTTCACACAATGCTGACCTAGACCTGCAATAACATATTTTCCACAGTACGAATATTCTTACTCATCCCAAATAACTACCACCCAAATACTACCAATAATGAAAAAAAGTATATACATATATTATTGTTCACTTATACACATACATGGTTGTGATGGGGTGTATCAAATGTAAAAAATATAAAGCACAGAAATATACATTTGTTGGTTCACTCTCGCAAACGCGAGAGATGTATTGTATACAGCTGCAGAAAACTGCTTGATGTTGATTGTTTTATTCCGTTGCTCAAAGTGAGTCGTTTTAAAGTGCTTGACACTAACAATCAAGATATAGTATGGGTTTGAGCGCAAATTTAATACGAGTAATTATTACAATTATAGAGATAAATCGGTACAAACCTTTTACCTTAGAGTGTGTATATAGATTTGAACCATCCTGCGTTTAAAAACATAAATAGTTTGGATTTGAAACATTATATACAAATAGTTATCTGTTTAGTATTTCGTTGTGGTTACTTACATATGCATGTATATATACTCGTATTATACATATGTGTACAGTATATACAAGTACATAGCTACATAGAAATAGTAAATTGAGCAACTGTGTCAATATTACGTACTATGAAGATTAAAGTAAATTTGCATTTTCTTATGTCATTTTTCTTCTATGATATGTATACATATGATTATGTATTTTATCGATTTTCATTTATTTGCTTTATATGTACCAGTATGAGAAGACAACCAACCTTTTTGAGAATGTAAGACATTGTTAAATTACAATGTATGTATAGGGTGTCCCAATAACTGGTTTTGATTTGATTTATCGATTTTTTGGCGCTGGTAGCACTAATGTCGTTCTTTGTTTGACAGAAACTCAGTATATTATTTCTAGTTGACGAATTGAGTAACTTTATGGTTCAACAAAAGTGGGAAATGTTGGAAGTAAAATTATACCAGAATTTACTCTAAAAATCATCTTTTCGGACGCGGAGCACTTTCACCTCAAATAAACAAAATTGTCGCATTTGGGGATCGGAAAATTTACAAGAATATGTGAAGAAGTCAATTCACAACGGATCAACTACCGCCACATGTTAACATCTTGTTGTGGCCATATCTTGAAAATATTGGTTTGGATGACATTTGGTTCCAGCAAAGTGTGTGCCATGCCACACTTTGGGCGCTACAATAGTAGGAACTGCGTCAAAAATTCGATTGCCACATTATCAGATGACGTGAATTGGCCGGAAAAGAGCTGTGATGTGACGCCTTTGGGTTTTTATTTGTACTGAGAAGTGTTATACGATTAATTAACATACAATTGAGCATTTAAAAACCAAAATTGCACCAATCATTACCGAAATAGATCCGCACTTACTCCAAAATGTGCTCAGAAATTGAACTTACTGGGACACCCTGTATGAGTACGTGTTGTTGGCTGAACAATTATTTTCTGTGCCAGATGACGCTGTGGTAGCATTGAATTTTCAAACTTTAATTTGAGTTGCAATAACAATATAATTCAATAAAACCGTTCAATTATTTTAAAAATCTTAAATAATTCCTTCTGTATATACTCATCTGATATACAAAACTTTTAATAGGAAACTACGCCAATAGGAACTAAATTGGTTTTTCATGCATATAAAGGATACAAATCTAATCCCGTCTATGATAATATAGATTGACATTTGGTTTAGTTAGCTTATTTTTAATTTGGGACACTGGAAACCCCTCCCCGCACATACAAACTATGTTATATAGAAAAATCCTAAATTCAGTTAAACGAGCGGAAAATTATTTTGCTTCAAGCGTAAAACAGCAAAAAAAATATTTCAAATATTTAATCTAATCCAAATCTATTTTCCAATTTTGTCATTGTCATCTATAAAAAATTGCTTTAGTCGAAAGACTATTCTGTACAGGCATACTTCGTATAACGTTTCCTCGTAAAACCAATTATAGAGGGCAAAATTCATATCCATAAATGTTTGGATTATTTATTATTTAAAAATGATTAACAAAATCTAAAAAGTTAATTAGCCAATTGACAACATATAGCTACTCGTATATTCTTTTCACATACAATTTGCAAGATATTTGAATAGACCAAGGATTCAGGTGGCATATTTGGCATATAGGCATATAGTGCTATATAAAGTCATTGTGTTATAAAACCTCACTGTCCTTGACAAACACATTTTACATTACAGTACTAATTCTTTAAATAATTCCTTTAGTGTAATAATCAATTATTTAAAACATGTCAATCCTTAACAAGTTTCAAAATAATATTACAGTAGAGATATAGTAACATAGCTCCCTGCTCATTATGGCATTAAACGTAATGAGATTGTTGATTCCTTAGCTTAAGTTGGCGATTAACCTTGGTGTTGAACCTACCGCACCTTCTCTTTTGATTATGTTAAAAAAGAAAAAAGACTTTTACGCTTAAAGCTGTGTGGCGTTCAGAGCAGCTTGAACAAATCGCAAATTAGCTCACGTCACACGCAATTCATAAAATCGATATTTCAAGTTAAGTTCTTGTAATTCACTAGTACTGTCGCGTCACGACTCAACGTATGCACAGTATGAACATCAAGTGCGGTAGCATATGCCTGATAAGATGGATTTGATCTTTTCGATCAGCTAGTCATTCAATGACGTCATCATCAGATCGAAACCGGCCTAGTGGATCACAAGAACAAGCAACAACTCGGAAGAACAACATATTCAAATTTACAGCCAAGCTACACGCTTCAGTTGTAAGAAGATAGTTGTTTCCCGCATTTACCTTAAGTCAAAATTGTTTGGAAATGACTCTAATTGAAATTATCTATGTACATATGAAGTCTTTGTAAAAAAATCAAATTAGGGTTTTGCTATTACATCGGTCTACCTTAGGATGTTATATGCTATTACGTAGGATAATGACTCCATTTGCGACAACCAGTATGAGCTCCTCGCATCTACAATCTACGGTTAGTTGCTCGAGACATATGTTTCTGAACGAAAAGTTAGATTATCAAATATACATATAAATACTCTAGAACCGTATACTCAGCCATAGCAAAAGTGCTAAATATCCCGGATTAACCTTGATTCAAGATTAAACTAGAAACACTGTGGCAGGCAATAAACAAAACACTATGGCACAAATTATAATTTACCATTCCGCATAATTTCCAATTGAATTTTTGTTTCTATTTTTATCTCTAATCTGTTTTAGGGCTCAAGGCACTTCCTACTCCCTTTTACGCCAATCCAGCCAATTCGAGGACGTACGGCTATAAGTTCGATTTTCATAACCATTTACACATTGCATAGCTCCATGCCAGCCTATAGAGCCTATATGTAAAATTCGTTGTTGAGCAAGCCGAATGTTATTTAACGCAGTTTTCAAATCCAACCAGAAATTTTCGACGATTTCTTACTCTCCGAACAATTTGTTACGCCATCTTGATTATTTTAGTATTGCTCCAGTCCAACAAAATCTGGAGACAAAAATCTACCAGCTGTTACTGATATGGGGACGAATATTCATGTAAGAATATCTTGCAACTCATATAGTAACGAAATGAATGATTTACATGATCAAATGAGGAGATACATTAGAACTCTAACTTATAACTAGGAACGAGTTTAGAAAGATTCGAGCCATAAAATAATTTTAAGGATAAACAAACAAGGTAGTTTAACGCATTTATGACCAGAATTGAAGGGATATTACTCTTAAGGTTGTGTATTTTACAGTCTAGAGCATAAAAGGACTCGTTTATAAAACGGAATTTCTGACTCCGTATAAAGTTTGAAATTCTACAAAGTACTTTTCAATCAATAACTATCACCAAAGATTTGTATACTTCGCCTTATGAAGCTATTCGTCAGTTTAAATTATTTCACAAGACGTTACATAATCTCATTTGTTTACTTCAGATATTTGAAAATTTAGATTGACCGGCATAATAGCTGATTAAAGCGTATTTCACAAGCTTTATGTAACATGATTCTGACCATCATAAATAAAATTATTAAGTTCACTAAAAGGAATGTGCTGCAACTTGAAAGTAGACAAGATATCTGTTTTGTATAATTTATTGAAGTATTTTGAACAAAACATCTGTTTGTTTTAATTTTGCAAGAAGAGAACCAAATACAAAAAATTTAGATAAATAAACTTTTAAGTGGGATTGAAAATAAAAAACCGAAGACAATTCTGTTTTAGAACGACGAAAGATTTCATTTGGATTAGAAACAATGCTATATAGTTTCGTGGTATTTTCCCAACCACATGTACAAACTGTCATAATACTGAGCACTGTAATTTAATCGAAGATTTGGAAAATTGTTATTGTTTTTTCTATTATTATAAAACCCGGATTAGGCAAATAAATTCAATTTAGTCGCGGCTAATCTTTTATTTTGGGTACATGATGGCGTGAAAAATACATTTTTTCCAGTAATTTTTCCATCTTAACATAAATAAATCAAAATGAAAAACAAAATCATTATTACTGCTAACGACATTTCGTATAATTAATTTTCATTTTGAGATAATTAGGATAATATCAAACGAACGTTGAACGTTCTACCAACCAACATAACTACACTTTCGAGATGGAAATTAATTTTGAATTAATAATTTATTTAATATTGTTTTAAGTTTGAAGACAGCTTATTTGAAAAGTTGTCTCTATGTATATAGTTTGTTTGTACTATTTTTAGAAATGGTTTAAATGAAAATTTTATTTGTCCCAGCTGCCCGCCTGATTTATATAAATAATTTATAAATTATAATGAAGATTGTCAACACCATTTGTTACAGCAATTTGTATTTTTAAATAATTATTTTATATAATGTTACGACTGAATATGATACACAAACAATTTGTTAACACTCTAAGAAATTGGAATATAAATTACTATCACCTGAATTATGCAAGCTTACGCCAACTATGTTTTGATTTTAATTCTTGTTTTTATTTGCAATGCTGCCGATTTTTTACAATCTAGTTCGCTTTGAGTTATAACTTATAACTAATCGAATAATAATTTTTGTTTTTCAAATGATTATTTTGTTTTTGTAAGGTTCATTACTTTAACGCCATTTGACATTTGAAACTACAGTTTCTTTAGTATTTTTGTTTTAAATAAAAGTAGCCGTGTTTTAATACTTGCTCTGGATAACGGCTCCGGATAGCGATGCGGAGCAAGCATTTTGCTCTATTTAAAATCCAATTTAATGCGCTATTTATTTAACAGTAAACTATAATATTTCATTCAATTGGATATCAAAATTTGTAAAAATAAATATTTAGCTCTACCTATTTTTATAGAGCACTATCCGGAGCCGCTATCCAGAGCAGCTATTATTTGATGGGAAATTTACGAAAAATATGGGTTTTGTAATGTTCATCCCTGAAAACGAAAAATTGCATTGAATTAAATGTCAAAATTAATTTTTTGTACGTATTTATTTTGAATTAACAGTGACACTCGTGGATAATAGAATAAGTTGGAATAGAAATTTTCCTAGCTCCGGATAGCAAGCTCTGGTTAGCGTGAATATTAAAACACAGCTAGTGTAATATTATTAAAGTGGTATTTCTTAAAACAAACTAGGTAAAAATGCCCAAAGGAAAACAGTAAGCTGCTGAAAGGTCAATTACCAGTCATTCAATAGCACAACAATTGAATGTAGCAAAACTTAAATAATAATTATTTCTCTGACCCTACTGGTAACGGCTGCCATAACCGAGCACATATTCTGCTATACAACTGTTCAGAGACGCGATTCATTTTAGGTTGATTTGGCACCTTCTATCGCTTGAATTCAGGCTTACAGCAGAATAAATATCAACATTTCGACGATGTCAAGGTGCTCTTAAAAAGTAAAACAATAGTTTTTAGAAAGTTTAGTAATAATCTGCTCATAATGAACTTGAAAATGATCGTATTTTAAGACGAGATGTAATTCAAATTTAATGGTCCCAATGGTTACAAGTTTAACAAGATTTCAGACAGAGTGAAATAATTTTATCACGTCACCATAATAAAATAAATGGTGTTATTGTGTGAGGTGGTATTAACCTGTGCGGGATATCACATGTTCTCAAAAAAACTATCCCTTGATGAAGGTGACACCTTCTATTAAAATATTTCAATAAAGTGAAAATGACAAATATTCTAATAATAATATTAATCCTTTTCAAGTTGACCTTAAGCTAATGAACTATTCAAAAATAATGTGTTTTAACAATATGCAAAATAATAACCTACCAGTACTTGACTTGACAAAAGCTCTCTTGTAGCTTTTCCTGATTTATCTATCTGCTTTAATTATAATATTTCTAGTTCAATAAAACTATGGGATGAAATACTTTTTTATTTATTCGTTCTTGAACCTAGCACGCACAGGAAGTTATTTAATTACCTGTTTGGAATGGTTTTTCTTTAAGATATTTGAGGAGCAATCAATTCGAAATATGTACAACTTGCGGTCCAACAATTTGATATACAACATCAAGAATTTTCATTAAATTCCCAACTTCGTGATTGAAACTATAACTCGGTATATTGCGTTGCAATACACACACGAATGATTCTTGTATCAAGTGTTACTACTATTATTCGTCAATATTAATTTCCATACCTGACAACGGGTCTGAGCTGCAGTCCAGAAAATTTCAGCTTACCCGAACCAGATTGAAAACATATTTTGGCCTATTGCGCTCTATTTGTCGAACACTTGAATTAATTCATTATACTTGTTATTAAATGTGGTATGGTTTTATTGACTTTTTAATTCTAACTATTTTCATCGATCGCCAATATCTATGTAGGTGAAGTCGACTCATATACGACTACTTAGCATTTCTTATTTAAATGATATGGGTTACCATGTTTGTTTGCTAATTTCTTATCGTTGCAATCGGTTTTTGAACCGATACACTTCTAACTTTTACATGTTTGGCTTTCCCACATCCTATAAGTTATGTCGTTCCCAGCCCAATCAAGACTGTATAAGTACAATTTGGACTACCTGTATGTTTAATACATTAATAGCAGTCAATTTAAATTTGTATGAGCAATGCTGAATACACTCGCTACCTTTTAAATGTAAAAGAACTGTCTATTCCCCTGTTCTTCATGAGTGGCAATCATTTCGAATTGAAAATATTTTAGAGCGCTAGAAAGAAATAGAAACTAAGTTATCTCGAAAAGATATGTATTTGAATAAGTTAGACTCGGTTTTCAAGCGATGAAACGAATCTCTCCTGAAATCTTAAACTATTTCCTTAACCTTGTTTTTTTATTCTAGCTCAGCTTAATCGTCCCAATCTCTATGATGTCGTTATATTGATCTAAGGTTGGTTTTCACAAAACTATGAACCGGGATGAACGTTTTAATGCTGAAAGCAGCTGTTTGAATTACATATAGATATGAAAAATGACATTCGAGCTAAACCAATGAGTGGATTCGATAGTAAGTTATTAAACCCCAAGGTTTGCTTTGCGAACGAAAGAGTTTATAATTCGTTTTAAATTTACTGTCGATAAAACTTATCAACTAATCTGTTAGGTTAGTAATTTGTGTTTAGAATTTCTAACCGCATATTATAAATGAGATGATAAGACGATTAAACACTAATTTTTCGACTACAGGATGTACGTTTCGTATATAAATAGCTGATATGTTTTGTAAAAAATTTAGTTTGTTACAAAAATTCAGCAAAATGTTGAGATGGGTAAGTTGGATGAATTAGTCTTTAATATATTATCGTAACTTAATGAAATACATAATTATCATGCAGATACTATTATTTTCGCTTTTTGCGATTGCATTGGGTAATACAAGATACAATGGTCAGTCACCAGATGGACGATATCGTATGTACCATTCAAAGGGAACACAACGTCCTGCTGTTCGTAGACCACTTTCACCAACACAACAACCGAAATATATGGATCATCATCGTCGTCCATTCAATCAACGACCCGCTCGTCCATATTATCTTAAAGGATCGACAATATCTCCTATTCGGAGACCACAGCCAACAGGATCAATCGGTAATATGGCACATAGAGGGCCAGTTGATATTTCATCAATCAACAATCAGTTCAAAAATCCGTTGTCACCAACAAAATTTCCAGTATATAAGCAATATGTGCCATTGAGACCATATTAGTATATCATCAGCGTCGTACTAGTTGAAAATGTACTTTCTTTTTCATAAAAGTCTAGTTAACATTGGCACAATGGTTTGTACAATTTATTGAGGTACCAAATAAAATGCGATTAAGCAAAGTGTTATTTATATAGTGGTACATACGTGACAGTGTGTTGTTAATCCTCCAAATTGCATCTCCAAATTGCATTCGATAAATATTCATGTTCGGGATTACAAGTTTCTATTGATTTACACTCATATTTGACTGTATTTCTATTATTTTGTGGCTTTGATCAGAAATTTATGATCATTTAATTCCAGATTTCTTGAAATCTTAACTATGATGTGAATATACAATAGAATATTAGTTGAGTCAAGACTGGTGAGTAAGGCACATTTATCTATAGAATTCTTTCGCATTTATACTTCAATGATGTTGTTCTATAATGTTCGGATACCAAAACTGTTGCCAATTTAATTGAAGACAATCTCAATTTCTCCTGCCTCTTTTAAGTACGAGTTTTTGGAAATATCAAATTACTTAAGTGATTTTGTGTACCTGCCAACAATATCATGGTTTAAATTCTTATATCGAATAACGATTCAACCAAACTGGGATTGCGAAGTTGTAGCACAATAAACGGGATATGCCTGTACAATGTGTCAATCCATATTTTTGCAAAATTTCTTTGAATATTTCACCCACATACCAAAAAGCAAACCATTTTATCAGTGTCGTTATCATGATCAAATCATTATTCCTTCTTTTTTTTGTAAATTTTTCCCGAATCCCAAACCTAATATTTTTTTATTCGTATAAAGAAACAGAATTGTTACTGAAGGATATATATTTATACGAGTATAAAGGAAACGTTGGTAAAAAAAATGGGTGACCTACTTTTGAATTATATATTCCAGCTAGATTTCTTGTGTATCCTTATCCCAATTTTTTGTTTTTGTTCTTCCTTATACGAGTACATATACACACACATACAGCAATATACAAACTATGAGCGTGTATTGTTGAACAGCATCACCAAACATGAATACAGGAAGAATAATGTGAAGACATAAAAATCAAATGATAATGGTTTCGAGCATCGAAGGGATGTGCCATTACGAAATGGATGTGAAATGAGATATTATTCGCAATCAAAAACATTTAATAATCCAAGCAACAACAAAGATTCACAAGTGAATATGAGATAGATGAAGACTGTTTATTTGGTTGATTGTGCGCCACTATAAACACTTATGATACATATACGCCATATACGTTTATAGGCTAGTGGGATGGATGAGCGAGTTAATCGAAATTCAATATGTTATCTCACCCAAAAGCATTTTCGTGCTTAGCTAAAATGTAGAACGATGTAAATGGTGAATTCAATCACATCAATCAATTCACTTTATGTACATACATACATATTACATACATATAAGGATAAATGCTTGTGTACATAAGGGAAATATTAATAGATAAAATACATATACAAAAGATTTACTTTCCGATTAAACTTTATCGGTCTTGAGCTCGTTTTCATTCTCCTCCCCCCTAAAAGGGAATTACACATTTAATTTGACATGTTATCTTAAACAAATTTGATTTATGTTTTTACTTTGCTATACTAATCGAATTATAATATGCCGAACACGGTATAAAATAATACAATATTACTACGTTAAAACAATACCTATAGTGACTGTATGACAAGTAGAACAGCTTGTTGAAACGTTCAATAACTTACACGTTGCTATTCCGGGATCCGATCGATAGAGTAGTCTATCGTGTAAAACCGTGTACAAGTGACTTATACGTGTTGTTTCTTTTCTACTCCCTCACAGAATTAACAGTCATTAGATTCTCGTCCCACCCTTCTTCCTTCTTTTCTAAGAACTCAATACTATGTAAGCTTTCTCATAAACGTTCTTAAATAATATTTTGGAGTACCATAAAATCAGTTTTGAGTAAAATTGGCTTGCTACTGATCCTAGTCCGTTCTTCCTCCACATCCTGAACTTCAAACTATACTTTATACATTCGAGAAACATTGTATTGGATGTGTGACCGTCTGACTACTAAATTTTATATGTAGGGCGTTTTTGTAAATTTCAATTTGTTCGAAGATCATTGCTAACATTAAGGATTTTAGAAGTCAATGTGTTAACATTAACCCTCTACTTATTGAACGAGAAGCGACTCTATAGTAAACCTTAGGAAATACGACAACTGATATATTATATGAATCAAGTAGAAATATAGTCTAACGCGATCTAAATTTTCTGATGTGCATAGATAATTCATTAAGTAATCGTAAAAACTGTTATTTTCATTAACTGAACTGCCAACTTATATGTTTCATACTATACCAAAAAATTATGGGACTTTATAACACAAATTCTGTACTTCTAACACAATAGACTCGTTGGGAACACTAATTAATCTCCTGATGGTCAAATAATATTCCCATTGAGTTTCGTCATTTGTCAGTACCGATAGTATTTACATTCTACTGATCAGTAGTTCAATTAAGGTCCTTATCTCATTTTTGGAGCATAGGAAAATACCTGAATTATTAATAGATAATAATTTTTAATAAAAGCATAATTTTTGAACGGTTTGTCAACCACTAAACCACTAAGTATATACCAGTGTCATCTATAAATAGAGGGAATTGATACGTTACGGATTATTGATTGTATATACAAACTATCCTTACTAAATATTTATGGTCTAATGGGTATCATTATTTCCAAAAGAATGATGCTACGTGTCACACCAACCGTAAGAAATACATTTAATTCGTTCGCCAAGATATTACGAATAAATTGTCAAATTACATTAAGATGAAAGTCTATATCATTGCTCACAAACGATTCAAGCACGTATAAATGAGGGGTTATTTGATAAATTGAGCCTAATTTATGTGAAAACAAAAGATTAGGGCTCTACCTTAAAAATATACTAAAGATGATTAATGATGTTTAGTACCCACTCATGTATATGTAATATGTATGTAGACCTAATTCCAACAATAATGTGCGCGTCTCCAATTTATATTTATAAATAATGTCATTTCATCAATTATCGTGAATAACCGAAATAGAAAAAATGTCAAAATATAACTTATGTTCCCCATAAACACCTTTTCATAAACATAAAGAATGAAAGAACAATAACAAATCAAAATCGATTTTCTATATTTATCATAAATTTTCATTCGAAATATTTTGGTACATTTCGCAAATTCATGTGAATGAAATAATAAATTTCGAGAACAAAAACATTAAGGAATCGGGTACTCAGTATACGAAACGAGAGAAAAGTTCCTCTTTACTTTTATTTATTTTTTTACCCAACGTACAAAAACACAACACAAGGACTAACAAGGACATCTACATCGTTTATATCTAGCTACGTACAACATAAAAAATGATTTTCCTCAACACACGAACAAAATACTAGAGTGTAAATGGGGAAAAACAACTGAACGTTTTATTTATGTACATACAACCCGGCTATTTGCCTGGATCGATCGAGCTTTTTACATGATAACACAAATTATTGTAGTCATAGTTTTTTTCAACTGTGTGATCTAATAAAAGATTTAACGCTTTAACTTTAATGTGTAAAAAAAGCTTTTTGGCGTAAAAGTACACGCGAAAAAAAATTTTCTCGAAAAAATTATTCCTTACAAGAAAATCACTCTACATGACCTTCATAGCTCACACAGGAAACTGACTTTATTTTATTTTCTCCAGGGTGATTCGGGAGAGTAGGGAAGTAATATGAACGCGTATAACACACAAATCTGATTTTAGTCTGTGGTGGTGATCATGTGATAGGAATATTTTTTGCTATTGGTACATGTTTGTATTATATACTAGTACATTTTTCCCTATTTTGTTGGGGGAGGTGCATGTATTAGTAGTGGTAGCATTTTCGTTGTTCATGTTGATTTTATAAAGGAGAGAAGAGAATGAAATTGAACCAAAAAATGAAATTAAAGAAAATACGAAAGAAATTGAGGATGATTTTTTGCATTTTATCTTTTACAGACACTCGAGTAAGTATTTCTATATATGTAGTTACAACAGTAAGGTATACCAAACATGATGTTATAAATACTCATGCCAAGAGCGTTTGCTGCAAGTTTTCGTTCTATATGTCAAATAAACTGCAACAGTTGATTCAACACTATCTAAAAATAAAAGTGTTTTGCATTAAAGAGGAGGGCTTGTTCGAATTATGAAAAATTCGGTATCGGATCCCACAGCGGATTTTGTTATTATGAAAATCCAATATAAAAAAATCCTCTTTTATGAAACTAAAAAGAAAAAATTTCTAGTTAGTAGACGACTTTTATTTTGTGTTATCAAATTTTTATGTTATGAATGCTCCACAGTTTAAAGAGCAAGATTTCATTAATGATTTCATGACACAAGTCATTAGTCAATTAAAACACACAAAAAAATTAGCAATTTCAAGTGAATTTCTAAACACATTATTGCTAACTTAAAGAGCGATCGGATGAAATGCGAGAACTATCGCGGCATAGCGCTTCTTTGCACAGCATACAAGTTACTGTCATACATTATCTTGGGAAGTATTATTCCCCTGGCGGAGAAAATTATCGGTCACTACCAAGGAGGATTCTGTCCAAATCGGTCAGTCGCTGATCAAGTTTTTTCGCTACGGATTATTCTTTCCAAGTACTAAGAAACATCTCACGATGTTCACCAGGTATTCCTAGATTTCAAGCCATCCTATAACTCGATCAACCGAGAGAGGCTATATGGTATGTGCTTGAATATTTAGGAATACCAAACAAATTCGTACATCTGTGTAGAATGACAGTAACGCAGTCACAATGCTGTGTTAAAGTTGGGAACAGGCTATCGAGAATTTTTGCAATTACTTCTAGTGTTCGACAAGGAGTCCCCGATTCTTTTTAAGAAGCTGTCCTCGATTCTTTTTAAGAATACATCCATCGTAAAAGTGAAACACCTCAGGACAATATCTTGTTCCGACAATCCAATCAACTTTTTGCATATGCAAATAATATCTGTGTGATTGGATTAAATGACAACGGAGTGAAAGAGATCCACTTGAACAGTTTTCAGCGTCCGTTGGTCTTAAAATCAACGAATCCAAAACCAAATTTCTGATCATTGGTTATCGAGACCAAGACGCAATTGATTTCAGTAGTGGTATCCATACTTTTGAAGGAGTAATAAGATGCAAGTGTCTTAAATCTCTCAATACGCACGGGATCTCCCAAAATAGCGTGGGAGATGATATCAAGGTTCAGCTTGCCGCTGGCAATCGGGTCTTATATCACTTACGTCCACTTCTGAAATCAAAAAAATTATTTTACCTAGTTTTTGGTTATTTTTGTAGGGACTCCATGCTTGTGTTTTCTGAGTGCTTTAAGCTCTATATTGAATATTGGTTTACTTTCCGATGAGACTCCAGTTTCGACGACAAACATGCTTGTTTAAGGATATGCTTAATTATCTCCAAACTTAGATACTTTTCATGGAGAGATTATACACACTATTTAAAGTGCCCACTACGTACTGTAGATCATCCACCGTGGTAAATAACACAAGTAGATTTCGCTATAAAAGTTTTGCCAGCACTTCTTTTTATTTACTCCAGTCACACTTTCAGTTACTTCAGAATCCTAAAGAACAGCCGAGTGAACGGTGAAATTATAGCGTATGTGTCAGTAATATGGAAAGTAATCTGGAGTGAAAGGTGAGATAGCGTATGTATCAGTATAATCGTGATGTGGAAATAGCCGAACCACATTCTTCAAGACTTACAAAAAACAAGAAGTAGCAGCAGAAGTATTCCAACAAAGAAATTTTAGTCGAACTGAAAAGCTGTTGGAACTTCGTCATCTATAAATATTCGATATCACAATAATTGTTTTCTGCTATACATATATGTTGTGCAAATCATAAGCAGCTAAAACACCATTTGTATAATAAATCCTAAATTTGGGCTTTCGAAAAATTTTAATCTGCAAAACCGACCCTTCAATAACCCAACAATTCGAGTTGCTGGATGAAGGTAATTAAACTTTAGTTGTTTTGCATTCAAATTTCCAAAATCTTTTAAGGGTCGCACTATGTAACTAAATTCTATACGTACGCTATGCTTTTTGGGTAACTGTCAATTTAAAAGCTGCCATATTTTGTCATTTGACAAGTAAAAACTACGCCATTACTCTAAAATGGTACGACACACGCTTCAACAACGCATTTAAATTGTTTAAATTTACTATAAAGATGGTAAAAATTTGACAGTAATAGTTTGCAAAACTAAAGGCCCTATTCCATGAGAAAAATTGACTGTCAGTAATTATTAAAATGCGATAGTAATATAGATTTAATAATAGTGTAAGTGAAACAGAAAGCTATCTCAGTCAAAATTGACAGAAAAAATATTTGTGCTTGTGGTAGTGTGACTGCCATAAAAAGTATAAAATTGAATACTTTTTATTGCAGTCACACTCAGCCTTCTATATAAAATTTGTGTAAGACAGAAATTATTTTCGCACACAACCATTTTTATAGTCAAGGCACAAATAATTACTACAGATAGCCAAACTATATGGAGAAATCATGTATACTAGACTGAAATAAGGGGAAATAATTGTACCCTGGATGAAAAGACTATATTTCAGTTTTATTTTCTCTTTCATTCTTTTACCATTCATTTTACGATAAATAAAATTCAATCAAATCTATAAAACTAAGTTCAAATACATACATGAAATCAAATAAATGTTTCATGCCACTGCGATTAGTTTTATTCAGGACAGTAAATTACTTCATCATATTTAATACAAAATTTATATACAAATATTTATTTATCGTAATATCAATGCTCAAGGAATGAAAGAGACAATAAAATTCAAATATAGCCTTTTCATCCAGGGTACAATTATTTCCCCTTATTTCAGTGTAGTATACCAGATTTCTCCATATAGTTTGTCTATCTGTAGTAGTTATTTGTTGTCAAGGGTCAAATAGTCCACATATTATTTTGGTAAAATTATAATTGAAATGAAATACAAATCATATTTGTTTAGAATTGTGATATTTAACACTAAATTTTAATTCCCAATTAAAAAAACTCCAAGAATGAATAATTAATGATTTTTTTGGTTATGGTTTCTTCAAAATTCTGCTATAATTCGCTATAAATAAATAAATGAACAATAACGTTGTCTTTGTCTTTTAGTTGGAGTTTAATAATTATTTTCTCTTTTCCTCTTTTTTGACTGTCAGTCAATTTTTTCCATGGAATAAAACCTATAAGCACGTTTTGGTCGTCGTGAAGTAACTTCTCGACCGGCAATAGTGAAATTGGTGGAAAAATTTGAGCTTTTGAAACAAGTTAGTGATGTGAAGTGTCAAAACCGTGTGCGTCGCTCAAGAACCACTAAGAATATTACTGCTGTAGCCCGTAGTATTGAAGAAACCTCAGGTTTATCGATTCCTCGACTATGTTTGGAATTAGACATTCTACAAACGACATTACACCGTATTTTCCATAAGGACTTAGGTCTTAAGGCTTTTAAGTTTAGTTAACACTCTAACTCAAGCTGGTTGATCGCCATAAATGTCGTATCACTGTTTGGTGCGATTTATGGGCTGGTGATGTGATTGGATCTTACTGAGGCTGGGGGCCTGGGGCAACTGTTACGGTGACTGGATTGCGCTACCCAGCGATGATAAGAGATTTTTTATGACCAGAATTGGATTATATTGATGTAAATTCAGCAAGACAACGATACATCAGCAAGACGACGATATATACCACACAAGCTACGGAACAATCGCAATTTTGCACAAAAAGTTTCCTGGCCATGTTATTTCCCAAAGAGGTGATTACCGTTACCCATCGGGATCTTGTAATTTAACACATTTACAGCCACGTGAAAGATAAGGTATATACCAATGCACCACAATCGATTTAAGATGGAATTCGTTAAGTTATCGAGCACATACAGCCCAAATCGGGGAATTGGTCATGAAAAGGATAGGGAGCTGCGCAAGCATATCCGTGGCGGCAGTTGGCTAATATCGTTTTCAAATGTTAATGGCCTATCTTCCACTTTACAATAAATAAACAAACATTGATTTCTCTTAAAAAATACTCATTTTTTTAATATCAAAATAAATATCTTATTGGAAAACCCAATATATATATATATATATATATATATATATATATATATATATATATATATATATATATATATATATATATATATATATATATATATATATATATATTTATATATATATAATTGAGAATAATTGTTATTAAGTAAACATTTCCACTATGGAGTTCTTTTCAGTCTAACACCTATATGTTTGCCATATGTGTTCTATTTACAAATAGTTTCGATGTAATAAAGGTTGGAGATATCATTCATTTATTGCAGGCATGGCTTATTGTTCGGTACTGGAATATGTAATGCCTTATAAAAGACAGCTGCCAATTTTGTGCTAGATGGCGTAATTAATCAAACTTCGGTTGCATACAATGTATGTCGGTAGTTATTTAAATGATAAGACGATTTTAATCTGCAATAACGCGAGAAAATTGATTTCGATTTCGAAAATATTCTAATAGGTAAACTTTGGTAAATTAAATAAAAAATAAACTAATAAACCATAATCACACCTGCTGTTATCTTTAACTCCGTTTTGGTCTACATGATTGTCTTTATTTAAATTAATATGCAATTTGAGTTTAGAAGAGAAAGAACACTGCCGCTGCCGAGCTCCACAGATTATATTATCTGTGCTTATAAATATCACGAATCACGAAAGTTTAACAAACTAACAGCATATTATGATCGTAAGTGAAATGAAATTAATTATGTAATAAAATTAAAACTTAAAATGTCAACACTATTCGAATTTTTTATCAACCAAAAATAAAATATAGTTATGCAAGATAAGAGTAGATATTAGGTACAGATGTACCTATTCGTAGAAACAAAATTTAGAAACGAAAACATTAATTTTCTAGCAAATTTCTAAGGCAAATACCACAAATCAATCTCGTGTTCAACATAGCTTAATATTTAGTTATAGAAACAAACAACATTGAAAGAGTTGTGTACTCCAGTAGGTGGGTATAGCATGAAAAACTTTAAAACAACCAAAACAAAAAATGTTTTATGAAAAGATAGCAAAAAAGCTCTGCAAATAAGTATTTTTAGTAATACTGTGGTTAACTACGGTAAATATGATTGTGGTTAGTTTTAAAAGTTCGTATGTTTTTAATGTAATTAAACATTGTTTTGAAAATATATTTCTATTCATACAAGCTTATATAGTAGTTGATTAGCTAGGAAGAGTATTTTTAATAAAACTTTATATCTGTTGCGTTATTTTCGCGTCCCATTATTTTAGACTAACCATCAAAACTTAAAAGCTTTTTTGTGTATGTTTGAGTAAAACTTTTTCGACACCATTGTTCGTAATATTTTTATTATTCAGTGTGAGAGGCTAAGATAAACTATATATTTACAGTTTGACGAGTTATCATTCGTTCAGTGTCGCTAATTAATTTAACTAGTTTGCGAAACGCAGCAAATGTATGCTAATCAAAAGATTATGAAGAGTATAAACCAAATGCATTATTATTCTTTCTCAACAAAGCCTAAAGATGCAATTAATGCAGTAGTATGTCGGGGGAAAGAGAGAAAGAGAGAGAGAGAGAACTGAGTCAAGATGAATCCCCTCCAACAAGTGACGGATATGGAATTTGAATTGTTTGCCAGAATTAAGAGTTATGTATGTGTTTGCAAAAATCATACCCTTTCTGTAAGACATAACCCTTTGTCTATTAATTACATTCTATAATACTATAAAAAAGTTCAACAAATTTAGATTTTATTTCAAAATGATCTTATGCACACATTACACTTCACTATTTCACTGTTTATTCAAGACTAGCTGATCTATTCTCAACCTTCCCATTCTACTTATAACAGTCAATATATCGTGATAAAACATCTTAAAGTATATTTCGAGATGGTTTCTATGGCATCACTTTCTCTATTCTCTGACGATGTTGATTCGCTCGTTGTATAATGTTATCTTTTTCCTCATCTTGTAACTATACTTCTCAAGCTGAAATCGACGATCATTCCCCTGTAAAGGCATCGAAGAGATCTCTCGCTCACTAAAACTGAAATACAATATAAAAACGTTATATTGAATTTCAGTTCAATTAAAACCAGCTTTTAAATTGAACTGAAATTCAATATAACGTGTTCTAACCACTTGACTATTTCAGTGTTTATTGTATTAATATATAGGCATATTTGATTGATAATAGGACTCTAGACCAAGCGCCAGGCAAGATTTCCGGATAACGCTAGAATAGGAAGGTATGTTAGTAACGGTTACACACACCTGGCAAATCGTCACGAAACTACTGTAAGCAGACAAGCACAAGATGATCACAATTCTAATCTACTAGGTAATCTGTAATCGCCAATCAATATTAAAATGTATATTAAATTGTATTATTTTTATTAATATTTTGATTAAAATTAAAACAGAATTATAAAATAATAACTTAATTAATTAATTAATTTTATTATTTATTTAAGCTCCGCTCACCTAACCTAATTAAAACATAAATACAAAACTCTGAAAGAAAATTTATTAACTTATGGCTCAGGAATCTGAAACACTTAATTTAATCAATATGGTATGATAGATTAAGTACCAGCCAACCATTACGATGATGATATCATTATAATAGAGTATGTTCATTAGAGAATCAAAATAGATATCTGACAATTTATGACATTCCAAAAGTATCCAAATTACATATCAACACTAAAGGTTATAAGGAAAATGAATTTTAGTCACAGAAAAAACCTTACTAGATAATTAGTAAAAAAATATAATTTGTTAGTAAAATATATATCATTTCCATATTAATGACTTAAGACTGTTAGACATTAGTTATTATTGTTTTATTAACTCTTATTATCAGATTAACTCTTAATATATTACCCACATATGTTAAATCGACTCTTCCGCACTAACCAATTAAAACCTTACCTATAAATAGGTAATTTCTACTGATCATTTATATAGTTGTAAAATAATGATCGTTATTGGTCGTGATCATGTAAAAACTATCTACAATCTCTTCTATTATTAATATACATGGAACTACAGTAAATCCTTTATAGTATTACAGCGATTTACTTAATTTAAATTTTCATTCAAGAATCAAATATAAGAGCATTATGTGCAATACCATTAAATATCAAAACCAGTAATCTGTATCAGGTTTTACTGTATGCATTGATATATTATACCGGGTGTTTCTTTTAAACTGAGACGATCAAATACCTCGAAAAATAGCCACTCTACAGAAAAAATGTCCATAATCAAAATTTAATCATACCGCGAGGGAAATACATTAGTGCAAAAAAAAGTCCCCCATCCCCCGCTTTGTAGGTGGGGCGGGGGTAGCTTTTAAACTAAGATAGGAAGCCATATTTTTTATTGCAGATACGGATTCTACAACTAAAAGTACGTATGATTTGAATGAAATATTTTGTTCGGTTCATGATAGATGGCGTTGCAGTCGACGAAATTCAATTTTTAATTTCTTCTTCTTAGAGCACACGCATTCGATTCTGCAATACGTTTGAAATAAAAAACATCACGTTTTCATTGTAAATACTTTAAATTACAATGAAAACGTGTATTCTTCATCAAAACAATTTATTAATGTAAATGGCAGGTGAATAAAATAATTTTAGCTTAAAATAATTGTTCAAAATGATGGCCTGCGACTTCAATGCACTTATTAATACGCATTTCAAATGATTGTACACAACTGAGAAGTGTGTTTGGTTGAATTTCAGTACACGCATTTCTGATTCGCTCAATCATGTTCTCATGTGTTGTTGGTTCTTGTTTGTTAATTTTGTCTTTGAGATAACCCCACAAACAGAAATCTGGCGCAGTGAGATCCGGTGATCTGGCGGGCCAATTTATCGGACCAGCTCTACCGATCCAGCGACCATTGAAAAAACGATCAAGTATTTCACGTGACACCACCGCATAGTGTGCAGGACAACCATCATGTTGAAACCTCATGTTCCGTCTCAATTCTAAGCTCAAATTTTCAAGTAATATTGACAGTTCATTTTCCAAAAAGTTTCGGTACATTTGACCATTCAAGTTGCCTTCAATAATGTGGGGGCCTATGAGTTTGTTACCAATTATTCCACACCACACGTTGGCAGTCCAAGGATGCTGATGTTCAACTTGACGAAGCCAGTGCGGATTTGTAACACTCCAATAATGCATATATTGAAAAAATTGAGTTTCGTCGATTACAACGCCATCTATCATGAACCGAACAAAATATTTCATTCAAATCATACGTAATTTTAGTCGTAGAATCCGTATCTGCAATAAAAAATATGGCTTCCTATCTTAGTTTAAAAGCTACCCCGACCCCACCTACGAAGCGAGGGGTGGGGGACTGTTTTTTTACTAATGTATTTCCCCCGTGGTATGATTAAATTTTGATTATGGACATTTTTTCTGTTGAGTGGCTATTTTTCGAGATATTTGATCGTCTCATTTTAAAAGAAACACCCGGTATATGTATATTATAAATACAAAACAAAATCAAATTTATGTATAAGCCAAATATATAAAACAAAAGGGAAGACAATAAAACAAAAAGGAATTCTTAATACATAGTATTAAAAAATTTATTTTAATAATGCAACCGTTGGAGGTGTGTATGATAATACATATAGTAAAGTAAATATGAATTGAATAAAGAACAAAACAAAAACAAAATATGTGTTTTATAAAATTAAAATTAAATTTGTATGCAAGCGTGGAAACACACCAAATTTTAGACTATAGTGTGTGTATTTGCGTTTTCAACATCAAAACTGCAATGATGTATATACAACACAAATATAAATATCACACATGCATATATAAAAATATAAAATACAAAATATAATGTTACTCATCTTAAATTTACAGGTTCCACCATTTATATTATTATTTATTTAGTTTAATCCTAATTCAATTTTATTATATTATATTATATTATATTATTATAATTATTTATTTTATTAAATTTTCTTTTCAGTGTATGATTATTTTTATGTACATACTTAGAAAATTAAATATTTTAAAAAATAAAACAAAACACAGAGTAGAAAAAATATGTATCCTCTGTTTCACAACCAACACAACCCCATTGTATCAATATACAGTCATATTTGTTACAATTCTCCAAGAAATATTACACTGTCCTCCATACGGTTTAACCTCTGAGTATGAACTATCTTAAGTTTTATTCGGGGTCCTATGAAATTTGATAAATGACGTCTTTGATTCTTTTGATGATGGTGTATGAATCTTCCCAATCCGAGTATAGCTTCAGTGACTTTCTCTTCATTCTCTTTGGGTTGTAGGGTTCAGTTGTGTTTCCTAGCGTTCATGTTGCATATAGCGCGCTTTCATCTTGTTACTGGCAATATTATGCTGCATTTTTATTGGCTACAACAGTGAAACTGAGAGAAAAATTTGAGCTGTTGGGACAAGTTGGTGATGTGAAGAATCTAAGCCGTGTACGTCGCTCAAGAACAACTGAGAATATTTCTGCCGTAGCCCGTTGAGTTGAATTCCCAGGTTTGATATCAAATATTTTATATTCTTCATGACACCACCTCTGAAATTTGCTGACACTGCCACTATGCTAATATATTTTTCAAAATATTAATCGGTTGTCATTGTTAAAGAATAATAAATGACACTCGGACACTAATTGGCCATTATCGATTAATCCCAGAAATAGTGAGCAAACTCTGGGTAGTACATTCCACCAAAATACATGACTAACAAGCTTAATGCAACGTTAGTTTTAATTAATGGTGTATATATGAACTATTTAAGTGATAGTATATTATTTAAACAACAATATGTTCTTAATTTATTTTTAATTTATTTCAAAAAAAATATTTGTTATTTACTATCTTATGATTACTTAGAATTTTATAACTTCACAAAATAGTATTCGAGGTATGTTTAGTAGAGTTGCATGATTTTTGGTTTTCTTGGGATAAAATCCTAAGCTTACTTCACATACGTTAATATTTTGTAGTTAACACGAACATACCAACCAAATGACGCAGTGGTGAAAGCAGCGGTAATTGGAATACCGATAGAGGCAAGATGCAAAGGGATCACCATCTGATTACTGATGAACACATCTAAGAACCCCCTGTTAGAGTGCAGAATTCATGGGCCGATCCATCTTCCATGTCAGTGCTATGGAGCTATGCAATGTGCAGATAGTTCTACGTAAATCGGACCTTTAGCCGAACGCCCTCGATTTGGCTATGTAATAGCGTAAACTAGGACATAAATATGCGAACCGTGAAAGAGTTGAAACAGCCTTAAGCACAGATTGCAAAGATATAAACAAATTGCCAATTGTTATGATGGCTCGAAGCTTACAGAAATCGAATACGAAATAAAAATACTAAGTTTTGGCCGCACTGTTTTTGTGTCAAGAAACAAACAATTTTCGATTAAATCAAAGTAGCATTTTGAAACAGTAAACAACAACAAAAAACAGACAAGAAAATCTTTTGTTTGCTTTTCCGTTCGAAAATCGAAAAATAATTATTTAATACAAATCCATAAAATTTCTATGTGTGTGTAGTTTTACCTGAGAAAGCTGCTGAATTATTTATATTTAAAGGAAAACAGAAGCTTATCTAATTTTTATTTTTAATTTTATTTTCTATATATCGTTTATGTATTATCAACGGAAAGTGATGGAAATGCAGTAGCATTGTTGGAGAACAAAATACAAAAAAAACAAAATTTTACAGAATCTGCCATCCATCCATCAAACAAAATATTCAAAAGTATTTCAAATCAAAGCAACGAAATTACCATACATAGAGTCACAAAACGGACAGGAAAACGAATGAAAATTTTTATTTATTTTCTAATTTAAAAAAAATAAAATTATGAACCCATCATCAAATCAGGTAACTAATCAAAATATAAAATAAAATGTTTAGAGACGGAAATTAATATAAAAAAAATCTAAATATAAAAATTATATTGATAATATCCGGTTTGAAATGTTTTTCCCGCAGCTTGCATCGCAACACATGACTAGTGATTTTATTCGAGGAACTGAGGGAAAACAACATCAAACAACAACAGAGTTTAGTACTTTAAAGTAAGAGTTGTCAGATAAATAAGTTTTTTCATTGTTATTTAAAATGTTGATTTGTTTTTAGTTCGCGGACTTTTGAGAACTCAGACAGTTCAGCACCAACGCGTACAACAGTTATTTCAGACAGCATAAGAAGTAATCCTGCTGGTAAGTTGTATGAATCAATAACAGTGTATAGTAGCCCTACTCAAATCATCGATGGCGTTTTCATAACCGGTTGATGTACCATATGTCTCTAACAAAGACATATGGTACATCAACCATAGTTTTGAAAAAAAAAGATTTAGAATATTCTAATACGAATTATAATTACAAGTTTGTGTTAACCCCTTATTGTGTGAACGTAACATTTAATTATTGATGGATTTTTCCAATTATCGAGTTTTGTTGGAAAGTAGAAACAGTTATTTTGAGTTCGTTATCATTGGTTAACGTAAGCTAGAATCTGAAATTACTTGTGTATTTCTTAACTAAACATTTTGAAACATTAGGATATCAGTTATCAATTCCAGATTTCTAGGTATTTTTCGATAAGTACAATTATTATTATTCCTTAGAAAAATTTTTTTTCTTTGAATTAACTGGTACCTTATTAGGATTATTTTTCGTTGCTCTCCATTTAGATTTCTATCACTTCATTGCAAAGTGAACTTCATTGTGTACGTTTAAATATGTAAGTTTGCACCTCAATGTAGTTAAATTAAATCCTATGGAGCAACTTCAATGTGAAAAATAATAAAACGAATAACATTATCGAGCTCTCAACATTAACAACTCAATCTCTAGGGCTTGATAAACATCAGTTATTTAATTGGGAGTCATGTTTCTTTCCAATCTTTAAGAAAAGATCAACAAGGTAAGCAACGTTAATATTTTGACGTTCTTAAGTACTTTTTTTTTTTGGACTGTGAATTCGTGGAGTTAACTTTTTAGACACCTGTTTATTGAGTTTTCTTTTGCTGTTTCAGAGTCTGAGTTTATTTGTAAAGTATTTTATATCTCAGTTATCGATTTTTATGTTAAAAAATCCTATCAGATCCATTTCCTTGCAAAAGGTTTCGACTAATAGCCCCTAGTGTGTTTTAAAAATGGAAACAATAGATTTAACCTATAATAACCGCACCCTATACTAGATTTATTGAACTGACAAATGATAGTAAACGACTCGTAATATCAAACCCCAGAACGAAACGAAGTCTGACATTGAAGAGCAATAGATAAAATTTAGATACGTTTCTTATGAGTGAAGTATTGACTAGAAAATCGCATAATGGTTCATCGTATGTGCACCAAATTCTCACTTTCTAATTAGATTAATCAAAATAATATTTCTTTGCGTATGAAAATCCAGATCCACTAATCAAAATTCCGAATCATAGGTTGCTATATTCTTGTTATACATAAATCCATTCCGAAAAGGCCTGTTTAATCTTTCGCCATCTTAAAATGCGTTATAACTCAGTTTGTTACAGCGTATTTCCCGAACCAGCTCACCAATCTAGAGGAAGTTATATCAAACTGGAATCATTCATGAATTATTTTGCCATTTGATAAATATCAAGGTTTGACAAATAAAAATCATTGTTCGTTCCTAAACCATAAAAATATATTTATCTCGCTCGGCACACAATAAAATTTTGGATGGCAAAAAACAAGTTTACTGGTTTGTTCCATTTTTTGAGATCTATAAAAGTCCATTAAATTAAATGTTTTTTTTTATTTGTGTACAATGATAGCGCTCGCCTATGACATAAAACAATTTTATCGCCGTTTTGGTTTCTCATATAATAAAATTGCGCTAAATCATCGGGAATTTTTTTAAACAATCATTAAATATAAATCAGCGACCGCATTACTTTTTTTTACGACAACTTATAAATTTCATTCGATTATTCTTTACACATCTACTTGCATGTACAGAATCATCCAGTACTGCTGTTCCGCCATTGGTTAAACCAACGTCAAGTATAGTGCGGCCAATTTCCAAGCCAAGCTATTTCATACAAAAATCAATATCGAAGCAAACTGATAAAATGGAACATGGAAAATATAAGGAGCGAACATTGGGTGAAATTGGTTTCGACAGTATCGAAATTCCAAATTGGAATCAAATTGTTCAACCGGACAAAGCTGATTTATTGCAATTACTTAAAAAAATGATCACCGGATATGATAAAACGAATGTTAAAATAAAAATTGACGATGTCGTATTCAATTGTCACATGATGGTGTTGCAATGCTATTCGGATTTTTTTGCCGATAAGACGCTTGAACAGGTAGTTGTATTACCATCGGATAAAGTCACGCCACAAGCATTTATTATGGTATATGATTGGATGTTGTCGAATCAACCGATGGTACAACGTCAGGGTATATTGGAACTTTTTAATGCGGCACAATTTTTACGGATTAAAGATCTAGTCAACCAGTGCTGGGTATGTTTGGATGATGAGGAAAAATTTTCAGAAGATGCCGCTTTTTTATTATATTTAGAGTCTCGAAATTATGGACACAAACTTATAAAACAATTAATGTTGACTAGGGTTTGTAAATTTTTTTTAACTCTAGTGGCATCGAAGGAATTTCTCGAATTGTCACTTGAAGAAGTTTGTACATTATTCCAATCGAATACGATCGGTGTAAATGCCGAATCTGAGGTATTAATGGCAGCCGTACGCTGGTTGGATTATGATTGGGAAAATCGAGAAAAATTCGTAATTGAAGTAATAAGATGTGTCCGATTTGGATTAATGGCACCGTGGCAACTTGTCGAACTAGGGCGAAAATCAGATTCACCTGAAGTGCAACGAGTTGTTGATCATCCCGAAGTTCGTAAAATGATTGAAGATGGATTAAGGTAATCGTACAGAGTTTTCAAAATTGTAATAATATACTTTTGACCAATGTGTATATATTTTTTTTATATATTTAGCTATGTCACAACCAAATACTGGCATTCCAATCACACCGAAAATTTTGTCCAACTAATGGAGCAGCTCAACTTAAAGGAGCCTACGGGACGACAATTTGTTCACGATAAAACATGGATTGAACAATTTGTGTGTCCAAATCAAAATTATAATTCGTATAATACGTTTCTCAAATATTTGGAAATGATACGCAGCATGGGCCGTGATCATTGGAAAACTTTAACATATCATGAGGGTAATCCGAACAAATTATTAAAAGGAAACAATACAACAGATACATTGGTTAGTGATGGTGATGATAGTCGAAATCCAATTAATGATGATGACGGTCCTGTGGCAAATTCATAAATTATTTGAAATTTTTGCGACCGAAATTTTATTTTGATAGAAGTTTATTTTTGTTTTTTTTAATTGAACTAAATTATTTAAGAATTTAACAATATATTTTATAGCCGTTGGTGATTTTCTCGATATAAAATAAAAAGCATTCATATAAGCTAAGACACTAGCATTTTTCCTTGCCAATTCGATTGCAATTTTTTTCAAGTTGTGTAATTGCAATCCAATTGCAAGGAAAAATTTGTACGTAATTTATAGGTTAGAGGTAGATCTTGAGATTGATTTAGGTCAAAACATACGTATAATATATAACTTAATGACTCATCCCGCCAGGCAACATTATAATATATTATATACGACCCTAACAAGAAATTTTTTTGTTTGTATAATAATTTCTGGATTATTTTCCAAAGGTAAGAAAAATCACAATTTTTTGTCAATAAAGAATAATTTTCTTTAAAACTTCAACAAAAAAGAAAAATTGTGATAACTGGATTTTCATTGTTATATATTATATGTTTCTTATCTTTGGAAATCCAGTTTTTACAATTTCGTCGGTTATGTATACAACTATTGTTTTCTATTTTCATTGCAGTTCCTACATTATTTTACAAAAATTATTAATCCACTACAATCTCAAACAAAGCTAGAAGAAAAATCGCAAACATCTGTTGGTTCATCGAAATCGAAACAAATCGAATTAAAAAATTCATCAACTTCAACGTCGAATTTATGTCCTAAACATTCAAAACGAGTTGGTACAGCAGATTCGGTTCGAGAGAAACAAGAATTCACACCACAAAAAATTTATCGTATAAGAATGCCGCCACCGAACGAACCTCGCCCAAATATAGTCACAACGAGTACTACAAGTAATACCAGTTGTATGCCTGCTGCTAAAAATCTTGTCGCCAAACCAGAAGAAATGGATTTATATTCAAAATACTTTGAAGAAATCAATTACGATGTGCGGAAGGGTAAGAAAATTTATAAATTTCAGCGATCGATAGGCGTTGAGCCAATGTCAACTGTCGATGTTGGAAACAAATTAGATACGAGTAGCAAACAACATACAGGAAAAAACTGTCGTTGTCATTTCGATGAACCATCGTGATGGAGTAGGATGGATCACACAAAGTTATTTATTTATTTTAATTTTTAATGTAGATTTAATTTTTAAATCAATATATAGATTATAAGTTTATTAAATTAAGTTAAAAGTTTTTTTATTCTATTTTATTCGCCCCCTTGCACTATCACATCAGAAATTTCTTAAATAAACGATGGCAACAACACAAAATCTTTTATCTTTATATTGTATAAATCGAACGAACAATAAGATGTTTGATAGGATACATAAAATAAACAACAAAAACATAAGAATAGCCGGATGAAATGATTTATGGATCTTGTAGCGGATTTTTTTTTCTGCTTTACAAACAAAAGAATTGGGGAAATTAAATGGAAAATATTGATTTTTGAATTCCATTGTGTATAAACACCACGAAATATTATAGTACCTTACAAAAATTATTACACCTGTGTACCTACTGTGTGTGTGTATAAACAAAATCCAATATTGAAAAGAATCCAAGAACAAGTAGAGTGTAGTTTCAAAATAGTAAGCATAGTTTCGCTACTCACAATGATAACATCTTTATAAGTTCTTTTTTGTGATGGTACGGTCGGCACTGGGTCTTATGAATTTGGCGAAGACGAATTTTGAATAAGCATTGTGTATTCGACACTCAATGTTTTGAATGTTTTTCTTAAAATGAAAGACCTAGATGGCATTTGCTAGAACGGAGCATCAAACTCAGTTAAGAACTGTGATTTTGTAACCGAATTTTTCCTAAAATTTACGGATTCCATTTTAATAACATTTTCGCTATTGCTTTCTCAATATGTATATGATTTTTCTATTTCCATTTACGTTTCCTTATAAAAGATACGTGCAATCCAGTTTCTTTCACAGCATCGTTTACGTACCATTACCATGTCTTAAAAACTTCTTCCGTTTTCTGAACTTCAAAACCATCTCGATTATGTCAAAGGTGTGCAGTAGTTATGAATTTCGACATCTTTTCTTTACTAAATCATCAATCCATTGAAGCATGTCTATAACAACCTTATGGTGCGTTCTTTACTCTATCCTCGTTTCGTAATATACATATTTCACAGTTCTTTTACCGATTTAGGTTTATAGTACGAACCAAATTAATTGTTGTATTAGGAGGTCAGGTTCAAAGAAATTCCTACGTTTTAGTGATTTCAATCTCTCCTACTCGAAATTTCCTTTTAAAACAAGGTGATTAGATGATCTTGATCATGATCGCAGTAAAAACATAATCGACACATAGAAAACCTATTGTAAGTATATCGTTATGGTTGATTCGAAATTTCGCTTCATTACCTTACTTAAATTCATCTCGAGACATCTCCATACCTATGTACTATATCCATTTCTCCTCTATAATTTAAAAAAAATCACATTTAATGCTCGAATTTTAAACCGAAATAAAATAACTTTTACATACAATATTGACACCTTTTATAGTATATGGAATACTAGCATTGATCAAATAATTACCACAAACAAGTATGGTTTTGTGGCGTGACGATCATTGTATTATTAAACAATTACGAATTTAATTTGGTTGTGAACATCACGCAAGAATATCAAAAGGGCGAAATAACCCCAGAAACGAATCTAACCCAATAAACAGTGTTGATTAAGGAATTATAATAGTATACAGATTACTCGATAGGTTAATTAACTTATTTAAAATAATTAAAGAAGGCGGAAATTATCCCAGAACACAATGCCACTAGCACTTACGGTTCAACCCGCATCCACATACAGAATAAAAATACCCAATCGTGATTGATGTTTCGTCACCACCCTGGGAATCGAACTCGAGACCCTCGAATGACATAGCAAGCATGTTACTTTCTCTGTCACGAGAGCGACTTATCTTATTCACTTATTAACTTGTCTGTGCAGCTCTGCCTAGTTCACAACCACTTCGTACGTATTTAGTATGGTTGTTGAGCGTTGGTTTTCAGTTGCTGCTATAAATATTTCATGGTGTGTACAACTTTTAGGTTCGATTAAATGCTCTTGGAAACAGAATATATATATGTATATATTTATTTATGATATGGGATAATGCTTGAAGGCCTAAAATTTGACCAAATATCGTTTAATTATTTTACATCCCTATATACCAAACTTTCATGTATCGAGAAAACTAAACACTTGGCACAATGATGTTTTTTTCTATGGGCGATTGTTCTTGTATTTTTTATGAATAAAAAATGGATTATTGTATCCGCTATCGGGGGAATATTTATACGAAATCGATTTATGGTATGCTATTTTTTTATATTGAAAAATTTAATTCTAAGAAATATGTGGCATACATACCATAATTTGAATTTATATGTGTTAATGGTTTTGGTAATAAAACTCAAGATTGTGTGTAGTTAAAAGTTTGTTGCAGGAAAATTTATTTTCTAGAAATACGAGGTCGTGCATAAAGTTTTTTACCAAAGTGGCTTTGGAATAATCTCTGTACTATAAATAAAATAAACTTCACCTATGGTCAACTAGTCTTCAGATCTTTAATTCGCAAACATAAATGTTTCAATTGTATATATTGCCGTTGGCACCCAAAAATCTCCGGCAGTAAACATCTCCGGCAGTAATATCGAATGAATAATCTTAGCCGTAATAGTGGAATATACGTGTAGCAATTGGAAAAATTTAATAGTTGAACGTTAATCTATACCAGTTTAATAAACGATTATAATTTATGCATCAGATCGAATTTAACAACACGAACTCGTTTTCTATTTAAATAATAAAGTCTTATATGAAGATACATGCCACCATGAACCCACTTATAAATTATTTACACCATATGGGTAAACGAATAACTGTGCCTACATATAAATATTAAAAATCAATTTGGCTCAAAACTTTTCCGGTAGTACTCGCATATTGTAAATTTTTCCGTACCCACCAACATAAACATTGTAATTATCTTATATACACGTATTTAAGTAATCGATATACACACTTCCAGCCATGAACTAATCGCGCTTAATAGAGATACGATTAATATACATATACACAATACGAACGAACCCGCAAAATGATAAATGCCTTAATTTTGATTAAATCTTAACTTTAAATATACAACAACAAGAGAGGACGCGGGATACGATTTGTTGTGGTACGAGTACAACGGCTGATGGCATAATATATTTGAAATTTTGCCGCATCTCTGAACGACGTACACAACGATAAACAGAATAAATGATGGAACAAAAATCCATTTTTAGGAAGAAAAAAGAATATTTATTGAAATTAGCAAAAACACACAGTCGGAGTACAACATCAGCCTCCCCAAAAAAATAAGACAATGAGAAATATATAAAGAACTGGTAAATAGTTGTTGTACCACATGTTTTTTAGATTTAGGCACAACATTTTTATTTTACTTGGTATGAACCCTGAAGATGTTACTTTCGATATTTGAGATGGTATACGCTACAAAAAAAACAGTTTATATCTATTCCGTAGTCCTTGAACTCCGTCTTGTGTTTAGAAATACTAGAAAAAATCGATTGGTAAGCATGTTAATGTTTTTACTGGAAATGTATGTATACGAGTGTTTATGTATATTTGTTCTTAAGCCAACTTTCATTTATTATAAATGTTTTCAAAGAATCGAATTCAAATATTGCCGTATCTTATTGGCTAATAAGGCCACTTATTGAAATACACTTATTGAAATTGAATATTGAAATAAATTCTTCTAATTTACATTAAAGTTTGTTGGTTGGATGTTTTCAATGATCCTTTACTTTGTTAATACGTCCAGCTTTGAGGAAAATTGTCCTACTTTTGACATGCCTGACGGTTTCAAAAAAATAATGACTGCATTGTTCTTTTGTGTTAATTGTCCTTCTTTGGCTCACATTTATATTTCGTTTTGTTTATTATTTTTGATCCAACGCAATAAATACAACCAAGTTACAAACATTATGTATTTATCATGGCTTCCAGTTATTGGTTATATATACTCAAATTAATTTATATTCTAATACAAAGATGCAGAAGTGTATTCTTTAATACTACAAAATTTTAAATTTGAAAAAGATGTTCAAACATTGAAGCAATAGGAATGAGATGAAAATATGAAATGTACGAGTATTTGAAGAATATTCAGATTTAAAATACTAAATACAAAAAGTATATTTTGTCTTTCTATTCTGTCGAGGCGTCTAGCTCTTTCGTAGTTCTGTTTTAACGCCCTACGGCTGACACCGAAACCAAATATAGCAAGTACGATTGTATTTCCGATCCGATAGTATATACTGTCGATAGTATATAATGGTATAATTAACCGTTTTTTAGCGATTTGCGATTGCCGAAAAATATAATTTTCAACCATTTTTATCCATAAAACTATGACAAATAAAGAGCAACTAAACCCCTAAATGATACTATAGTACATTGTTTATCATAACTAATAATAACTGTATGCAAGACCCGAAATGCGGACTATATAGTATCATTAAGGGGATATAAGGTTAATTTATTTTTTCGTCGTTTTATCAATGACAATTGTTTCAACATTTTTTTTCTTTAAATTAGTTAAATAAGTTTACTTTGAAAATATAGACTAAATGGTCGTTGTTTTCAATTAAAAAAGATTTTATGATTACCGTCAATCAGGCGTAATTTCAAAAAGTTTGAACTGAAAGGAACATTAAATTTTAATGGTTAATTAAAACAAATTAACTTGTCAATTTATCACACGAGATGAGTCACTCCTTGATTACTTTCTTCGAACGAACCTTTTTAAGAGAGGTTGGTAAAAAGAATACTTTTAAAATTTATAGAGAATAGAGCTATTATTTTCTTACTGGTCAGTACCTACTGTTTGTTATCTCTGTAGTCTACTTAAAGCTCAATCTTCATAAACAAGGAAAGCTGATATCTACAGAATTATTTTAGCTGTTTCGCTTTATCAATATTGGCCCTTATATTCTCAAACTAAACAGAGTTGGCTGTCTGACAGGTCAAGTATCAAAGGGTTTCTGAAATTATTTTTAATTCTTGGTCTCTAATAGGCTCAAGGGAAAACTTTATCTTCGATAGTCGAAAGAACTAAAAATCACTAGTTTTACTTAATTTACTTATTCGGCTCAAGTAGCATACAAATTCAATAAAACTTTATAATTTGCGTTCTACACCAGAGTGAACGGAGAATATCATCAATGTCGTATTTCGGCAGGTTCAGCTGAAATCCTAAATGTCAATTATATCTATAACAGTGTCATTTGAATGTTGTATTTAACACGATTTTCGAACAACAAATTCGAAATCATCTTTTTAATTTGCGGTTACGAGTTTGGATAGACTTATCATCAGTTTTTATGTTACACCTATAATTGACAGGTTAGCTATGATTTTATGGATTACACATTCGGGTATCTAAGTAGTAGAAACCAATAGCAAAAATAACCTTAACTCCAAAATTGCCCAGGCTGACTCCACTGTGTAACATCCGTAAATAGCCATAACCACGTTTCAACTGAGACCTAACGAACCATTAGAAAGGATTGGTGCACATTGTAGGTGGTCATCCCTGTAACCAGCCCTGTAACCATCCCTGTAACTGTAACCAGTTCCATATGATGCTCTGTTTGGAATTGGATACTGCGTTTTCTTGGTCAGCATGTCAATCGTTCTGATCCAACAAGGTTTAACCACGTCATTCAACAAACTCATGCGTTGAATGATACTATTCATGCGTTTAATGTAGGCCTTCAACAACATGGACTGAACTGTGCCAATGTCGATTTAAATATAAGTTTGACGATCAACTTTCCATCCTACAATCATTTTTTGAATTGTTTTGAAACTTCTATTTATATTATATAACTTGTTTTGGTTCTATAATAGTTCGTTCGTCCTTCAACCTTTACCGTAATGATCATTGTATTTCCCTCAACCTTTAACATTAATGATGATGGTCATTTAAAAAAAACTCTTTCAATATAGAAAAAATTTCAATCAATGAAAAATTGAAATAGGTTTCAACAATTTATATATTTAACAAAAATCAATAAATATTAAAAACACAAACCAAATTATTTATCAAAGACTCAACCCTAACAACAGAATATAATCACCATAAAGTTGCTCCATTTTTATTTACATATTTAGTTCACCACTCTTCAATATTTTGACAGGTGGTTGTCATTGCGACTGCTAGTTATCAACAATACCTAAGCAGAATTAATTTTATAGTTTAATGAATTAAAAATTTCGCAAAATGTTTAATAATTATCGTTTTAACTTCAAATTCTTTATTTATTTGGTATTATTTTCATTATTTCTACCGTTCTTTTATAATTTGGCAATGAATCGAATATTTCGTAAGTCAAGTCGAAATGATGAGATTTTAAAAGGTGGCAACTTACGTTTTAATGACGGTAATGATGGTGAGACGGAGTTTAGTGAAAAAATCGAACCACACGATCGTTATCATAAAACTGTTAAGAAGGAATTACGTTCAGATAAGTACATGTACGATTTTCATGATTTTCATGACGACAATCAGTTGACTGGATACGACTTCGAAGGAGAGAATGTGCATCATAGCTTACCTGGTAGTCATGCGGAAATAAAGAATGATCGTTTCTCCAATTTGATTAGTGACGATGATAAGGATGAGAAAATTTTATCAGCAGCTCAGTTAAGTGATTTTAATGGAGAAGTCGGAAGCAAGGGATTGTACATAGCCATCCTAGGTGATGTGTACGATGTTAAGAATGGCGAGAAGCACTATGGGCCAGGAGGCAGCTATAATTTTTTTGCAGGTGTTCATCATTATGTTTTAGCTATTGTATTGTCAGAGTTCATTAATTTATATCTCTATCTCGTTTTTAGGCCGGGACGCTTCGAATTCATTCATCACAGGTGAATTTAATAAAGTCACCGACGATATGGACGACGTGCTTAAACTTCAGCCCCGCGATATACTTAGTTTATTCCAATGGAAAGAATTCTACGATAAAGAATATATATACAAAGGTAAGGTAATTGGTCGTTTCTACAACGAGGACGGGAGTGAAACCGAATACTATGCAAAAGTCAAAGCCAAGAAACAAGAGGCAATAGATGCTCGAGACAATGAAAAAAAAATTGAAAATGTATATCCCCCTTGCAACATCGAATGGAAAGCGGAAACTGGAACTAGAGTATGGTGTAGCAAACTGAGCGGTGGAATTGATCGTGACTGGACAGGAGTACCACGTAAATACTACCAAACAGCCGAACACAACTTCCGTTGTGCATGCGTTAAGGAAGAGCATCTTAACGCAGCTAATCTTTTGGAATACGAGAATTGTGACCCAGCATCAACTGTTTGTTTCTATAAAGCCGATTAAATCATTCCGATTGTTCTTTGCTGTAAATTTTATATTAATTCATCTACTTAACGTGATATTTTTTTATAAACGACAAAGTATTTACCTCTACTTATCTATTTTTTTGATATTCCATATTTTTGTATAGATGTGATATAAACTGTAATCAATAAATGTTGAGTTTTTGAATTTTACCGCACAATAATTTTTATTCACCTTCCGCAATTATCGAGAAGAAACTGTATCAAAATGTCATATTGACAAGTAGCTCAATTTCGTTTGTGACTACACAAAACGTTTTTCAGATGTTTGTGAGTGAAATTTAAAATACAAAATCGGGAAAATTTTAAATATTTAGGTCAAAGTTTATATTAAATAGTAATGAGTGATGATGAAGATCAAACGATTTACCGTCTCGAAGGTAGTTGTGATTCGGTGGGTGGATTAATTATTAAAAAAGAGGGAAAAGATGATTTCAAAATTCCGATGCCATCGTTGCTAGGATTGGATAAATTAGCAGCGGAACGGCGAAAGGAACGTGAAACTGGAAATCGCTTAATTTCATTTAAAGACACAGAACATGATGATGATGGTGATAGTAGTGGTAAGAGATCGCCGGCAATGGGTTTCAAAACTCCTGATGTCGATAGTCTACACACATTAAACCGGCAATATAGAAAAGGTAAAATAGAAACTCCATCGTATACTGGAGGTGTTTCGAAAGAGGCCAAAGATCGCCTCGATGAGAGGATGAATTCTGAGAAGAGTCGTAAAGGTGTATATGCCTCAAGCAAAGATCGCAAACGTGGTTATGATGATCGGGATCGTGACCGATATAAAGATCGAGGTCGAGAAAGAGATCGTGATAAATATCGAGATAGAGATCGCGATCGACGTCGTGATCGAGATTCAGATCGCCGAAGGTCGTCGCGAGAATCACCGCGAAGTGAACGCAGTGATCGTAGTATAAGAACGCCAAATATTCGAGGTGACCCTGGTACACCACGATCGTCGCGAGAAGATTTTGCTCGGACATCTTGGGAAGAAGATGACGACGAGGAAAACGAAAGGAAGCTAAAGAAATCATCATGGGATTTTCCTACCCCAAAAACTCATTTGGATCGACGAAGCGTTCAACCGTCCCCTCGGCCAACACCTGCCCATCGATACAATCAATGGGCAAATGATCGAAAAAAATCTGGTGCAACCCCACAAACAGGACGTAGTACCGAGCAACCATGGAACAATGAAGAGGATCGAGATTTATGGGAAGAAGAACAGCGTCGTCTTGATCGTGAGTGGTATAACATAGGCGAGGGCTACGACGAGGACAACAATCCGTTTTCGGGCGAATACCTAAAAAAACGCGAAGAGCAACTCGAACTAAAACGAACAAAACGTATATCCGCTCAACAACGTCAAATCAACAAGGACAATGAATTATGGGAGCGTAACCGAATGTTAACCTCTGGAGTCGTCATGTCGATCAATGTAAATGAAGATTTCGATGAGGAAGCAATAGAACGTGTTCATTTACTCGTACATCATATTGTACCACCATTTCTGGACGGTCGTATTGTCTTCACAAAGCAGCCCGAGCCCGTTATACCGGTAAAAGATCCAACATCCGACATGGCACTGTGTGCCCGCAAGGGAAGCGCCTTAGTTCGAGCCTATCGTGAGCAGAAAGAACGCCGAAAAGCACAGAAAAAACATTGGGAATTGGGTGGTACCAAAATTGGTAACATTATGGGAGTAGAAAAGAAACGCGACGAGGAAGATGAGAAATTTGATCAGGATACGGATACAGCTGACTATCGAAAAGATCAAAAGTTCGCTGAGCATATGATGAGCTCAGATAACGACTCAAAAAGTGATTTCTCACGTCGCAAGACCATTTCTGAACAGAGACGATTCCTTCCAGCCTTTGCTGTGCGTCAAGAATTATTGAATGTGATCCGTGAAAATTCAGTTGTCATTATTGTGGGTGAAACGGGAAGCGGTAAAACCACTCAACTAACACAGTATTTACACGAAGATGGATATAGTAATTTCGGAATGATTGGATGTACACAACCGCGTCGTGTTGCTGCCATGTCTGTGGCTAAACGTGTCTCTGATGAAATGGGATCTAAACTAGGCGATGACGTTGGCTATGCCATACGTTTTGAGGATTGCACATCGGAAAAAACCGTTATCAAATATATGACAGATGGTATATTGCTTCGGGAAAGTTTGCGAGAACCTGATTTGGATAACTACTCGGCGATAATTATGGACGAAGCGCACGAACGTTCACTCTCCACTGATGTCTTGTTTGGGCTTTTACGTGAGGTAAGTTAACATTTGATTTGTTTAAAAACTTTATACGCTATTGCAATGCAACAAACAGAAGTTGATAAGATTGTGAATAAGGATATTTAGATGATATCGTTTTTATTTAGATAATCGAAAGCGGGTTCTGCGTAAACATTTGTGAAGATTATTCATTACAGTTATCAATTATATAGCGAGTACGTTGTAATTTTTTCTAGATTTTACTTCTAATCAAACTGAAATTGGTATCGATTAGATTATGTAGAGTGCCTGATAGCAATACGATTAATGATTGGTTTTAAAACCAGTTAATTTAAATGTCTTAGATACTGAGCAAATTTTGATTAGTGGCATGTGGTTCAATGATGATCATTCGTTATTGATGGATTACTGCGGATATTTGACAATACACACAAGGTATTTCAAGAGACTCAAAGTTAGAAAGCATATTTTGAATACTGATACACACCTATTTGTAAGTATATACTTGTTAAATATTTTTCTTCTGCACTTTATCTGGAACTGGTTTCTTATACTATTCGTCATTTGCTAATATTAAATACTGGATCTACTTCCTGAATTTGATAGAATTCAAAATGAGATTGAATGTGTTGACATATACATTACTGTCTAACAAACGATACCAGTTTCTCAGGACTTCAATAAATTTTCGCGGTTTTTCTAAAATAGTAGAATCTACAATGGTTCGATAAACCCGTTATTGATTATTGGTTCGATAAACCCGGTATTCTTTATTGAAGGTATTTTTCATATTTAATACCAATTGGGATCTCAACAAATGTTGATTCTTCGTGCTTTACTAGACGCGTCTGGAATGTGACAATTCAGGGAAGCGTCGAAATTTTTGTAACTAAATTACATTTTAAAAAAATTGAAAAACTGATTTTACGAGACCTGTGTCGTCTAAGAACACAGGACTCGTAAAATAATCAAACGCTTTGTTACCGATATATTTTGTACGTGTTATTTTAACAAGTCTTTTCATTTCCTTGATATTTGTTGTACTTCCAGGTCGAATTGTGATGACTGAGATTCATTCAAAGTTCAATCTGAAAGTTCAACAATTTTTGATACAACTCGTAGATGTTCGCTTTTTTGTGCTTCAGGTCCACTCTAAAAATTTATTAGATTATTGTTGTTGAAAATAATAAGAATTTATTTTCAACAACACGTCTTTGAAAGATTTCTGATTTTAAAATCGTTCATCATAAGGCAATTGAAAATACATTTGATTAACTATTTTAGAAAATTATACACACATAAACTTTGTTTAACTAGAGTAAACTCATAGTACTTTTTATTATTTGTAAATAAGTTGAAAAACAATATCTGTGATCCTAGAAAATTAGTCAAAACACCATTCCGATACGACGTTCTCATAGTTTTCACACTTTCTAATCTCTTTTCTCTTTATAAGGGACGCTTCTAACAATCACTGTATACTCCATTATAGATACTGTATAAACAAAACACTGTGTGAATAGAGTCGATACATCATTCAAATCGCTAGTCCAAATCGCTGTTTTCGATAAATGATATCCCTAAATCGATAGTTTCTAAACCTTTCTCCAAGTTGATGTTGTATGTAACCAGAGTCGTCGCAAGTGATTGTGTACTATTAGTAGAAGGGGTTATGTTCTAACTGATATGATATATTGTATTTGTCCGGGATAGCAATTTATATATTCATATATTATTTAGCTATTACAACTACAGACATGATGAGAAACAAATATTTTTTCCTCAAATGTGATCAAACAAGCCTGCATATTATTTTCTATTTATTCATTTGCCTATTGCAAAGTAATCGATATAGATTATGCGTACATTCCAAAAAATTAGCTTCAATCGCCTTGGTTATTGGCTTTTTCAACATCGAATCACCCGAATAACGATTGAGCGTGTTTTCGTTTGTGATTGTAAGCAAAAGGAACATGCATGCGTGAAAACTGTTTATATCGAAATTTATGGAACATGCATGCGTGAAAACTTTTTATATCTCTCACATCCATACATGACAACGGGTCTGATCAACACTCTGTACAGTTTCAGCTTATTCGCATTTGCAAGATATTTTGATTTCAGCAGTGGACGTAGAGGATATAAAGCCCGATTATCAGCGGCAAGCCAAACTTTGATATCCTCCCACACTATTATCGTGAGTAATGAGAGATCCAAGGTATTTGAATCTCATTACTCCTTCAAACGTGTGGTTACCACTTCTGAAATCACTTGCGTCTTGGTCTCGAAAACCAGAGATCATATTATATATTTTGTTTTGGACTCATTGATTTTGAGACCAACGGAAGCTGAAAACTGTTTCAGTGGATCAAGTATATTTTTGACTCCGTTGCCATTTAATCCAATCACACAGATATCATCTGCATATGCAAGAAGTTGATTGGATTGTCGGAATAAGATACTGTCCTGAGGTGTTGCACTTTTACGAAGGATGTATTCCAACATGAGATTAAAAAGTATCGGGGACAGCGCATTTCCTTGTCGAACACCAGTAGTGATTGCAAAAGTTCTCGATAGCCTGTTCTCAACTTTAACACAGCACTGTGACTGCGTTACTGTCATTTTACAGAGATGTACATATTTTTTCGATATTCCTAAATATTCAAGCGCATACCATAGTCTCTTTCGGTTGATCGAGTCATAGGCTTGCTTGAAATCTAGGAATACCTGGTGTACATCGCGATATGTGTTATAGTACTTGGAAAGAATCATCCGTAGCGAAAAACCTTGATCAGGAACTGACCGATTTGGACGAAATCCTCCTTGGTAGTCACCGACAATTTCCTCCGCCAGAGGAGTAATTCTTCCCAAGATTATGTCAGACAGTAACTTGTATGTTGAGCAAAGGATAGCTATACCGCGATATTTCTCGCACTTCAAGCGATCACTCTTTTTTTTAATATTGGGCATAACGCGGCCACTTTCCATTCGTCAGGCATAACTTCATTTCGTCATATTAGTCGAACAAGGTCGAAAAGACAGTTCCACAAAGTTAGCCCTCCGAATATTAAGAGCTCTGAATTAATGCAATCAACTCCTGGTGAACGATTTTTCTTTAGTCTCTGCATGGCCATTGTGAATTCCTCATAGGATGGATCCTCAATTAACATTTCTGCGGTCTGTATTTGAGGGTATTCAAATACAGCTTGTGATACATGTGGAACATTAAGTAGATCAGAAAAATGTTCACGCCATGTATCGAGCACCGCATCAACGTTGACACAGAGGTTTCCATCCTGGTCCCAAATGGCAGTTGACCTAGATCTTAAGGTATGGTGCAATTCGGTGATTCCTTTAAAGAAACCACGCAAATTGTGCTCATTACTGAGTTGTTGTACTCTCAAAACCTTAGCCTTCCACCATTCGCGCTTCTTATGTCTATAAATGCGTTTAGCTGTTCTTCTAGCAAGAACTGCCTTGTTTTTTCTTGCAATTGTAAACCGAGTCTGCACTTCATTGTGGGCTATATTACGTTGCTCAACAGCAAGGCGACACTCCTCATCATACTAATCATTTTTGGGTTTAGTTTTCACTATACCGAGAATGTGCTGGGCAGCATCGACAACCGAGGTTTTCAATACTTCCCAGACACTGTTCACATCATCAGATTGGTAATTGGATCGCATAATGCTATTGCTGACAAGATCTTGTTATTTTCGTTGCGTTTCTTCATTTATCAGACCTTCACAGGAGAATCGCGTTGTATATTCTCCTGTCCTCCCTGACTTGTACGAAAATCTCCATCGTAGCTTTGCAGTGACTAGATAATGGTCACTGCCTACGAATTTTGTTGACGACCGATATGATATCACGTCTTGAACAACGCGAGCCCGGCCTATAGAACTCAACACATGGTCAATTTGGATTTGAGATGTTTTACGTGGATGTGTCCATGTTTCTAAGTGGATGTTTTTATGAGGAAAGAATGTACTAGCCACTTTAAGATCATGAGCGATCGCAAAGTACATCATTCTTTCCCCATTTTCGGTCGCAGTTTCGTGTCGGGAGTATGAACCTATGTTATTGCATAAGTCGGTCTGATTTCTGCCAGCTCTAGCATTAAAGTCACCAATCTGACATCGTGCTCAGGTATAGAGCACATCAGATTATCCAAATTATTATAAAATGAGTCTTTATCTTGGTGTTGGTTTACATCAGTGGGCGCATGTACACAGACAATTGACAGGTTGGCTAATTTCATGTGCAACCGAAGCTTACAAGAAACTCGAAATACCTACAACATCATTAATCGCAACCGATCATACAATATAATGCGATCGATTTTAGCGACGATTTCAGGTATGGTGACCTCACTTGAACTTTTCACGCGCATGTAGCGGTTCAACATATTTGTTGAATAATATTTCAAACCGCTTCTTATTTATTAATGCAACTTTTTCATTAATGCCGAATTTTATTACGTCACGTTCTATCGTATAATCGAGGTAAATAAATATTCACAGTGACCGATGTTCCATCTATATTTCAGTAGAATATTCTCGTTTCGATAGCATATTTAGTACAGTCAGTTGTTACTACTTTTGAATAGATATTTTCTCGTGTCGACATCTATTCAAAGTAGAACGCCGCCTACATTATCAAAGTAGAGCGCAACTACATTATCATTTTCTCGTGTTAGTATTTCTCGATCGTGGCGCGCGTGTCCTCCCTCTTGGTTGAGTGACAAGCCAATTATTTTCGGCCATTACATTCATTACCTTTTTACACTTGTTGGTGACAGTGTGTGTCGTGGAAAATAAATTAATAAATAAATATAAAGGATAAATAAATAAATCAAAACATTTTTTTACATAAAAAATAAATAATTGTAATTCAATATAAATCCAATAAATTATAATATCAACCTAAACAACTTTATGTTTAAGTGTTATATTGGTGACCCTTACGGCCCTTTTTAGGGCACAACACGCCAAAAAAAAAAAAAGAATACGCGTGTATAATACCTCCACGCAACGAGGGAAATAAAATACGCGTGTGTAATACCCCCGCGCAACGAGGGAAACGGAGTAACGCGTGTGCATACCCCCGCGCAACGAGGGAAACGGAATAACGCGTGTGCATACCCCCGCGCAACGAGGGAGACGAAGTAACGCGTGCGCATACCCCCGCGCAACGAGGGAACGGAGCAACGCGGGTGCAAACCCCCGCGCAACAAGAGTGAGACGAAACGCGGGTAATATCCCGCGCAACATAAAATTATTTTTGTAAGTTTTTATTTATTTATTTTTATTTATTTTTTTTCCACTATTTACACACTGTGCTCTCTCGCCATTAAAAAAATATAATTAATAAAATTTTCTCACTTGTACGTCCACCCGCCGATACCGTTGCAAAATTTTAAGCAACGGTACAATTCGCTCCGCCGCCACGTTTATTTTTTTTCCGTATCGAGAAAATTTTTTTCTTACCAGAGTCGCAAAATATTATTATTTTTTTTCCGCATAGTCGTTTTTTTTCTCCTCTCTTTCTCACCACGGTCGAATTTAAAGTGTAGTGTAAAAGATGAGTGTAACTAAGGAACAAGATGTCGAGATGGACCAGGGAGACGTAAAATACAGTGAAGTTTCGTCGGCAAAGACATTGCCATTACAGCCGCTATGGATGGATGACGTACGAGGATGGTTGGCACTAGCGGAAATTACGTTCGACCTGCAAAAAAAGACCACATCCTCGAGGCAAAAGTACCTGCAAATCATATCGTCGATCCCATCGCACTTGTTCCAAACGACAATACCGGACGTGTTAAAAAATCCCCCGCAAACAAACCACTACGAGCAGCTTAAAACTATCTTACTAAACCGTCTCGCGCCTTCAGACGAAAGGCAGCTAGAGGCATTGCTCAGGGGTCAGGATTTTGGCGACCGTAAACCGTCCGTAGCCCTCAGACATATCGAGAGTCTGGCAGGGAATAATTTCGGTGTTCCAGTTATCCGTTCACTTTGGACCCGAAATTTACACGAATTAATACGAATTGCGTTAGCTGCCCAACCCGACTCGGCTCCTTTATCGACTCTAGCCGAGGTCGCGGATCGTATGCACGAAAGCATCAGGTTGCAGCAACCAAACTTACACGCCGTCGAGAGACCCTATAATCCTCCGGCATCAATACCATTTTCACGAGTACGAGAGCCACGAAGAGCAAGGCCAATTCAGGACGAACAACCATCGACATCGTCATCTGACTCATTCGCGTCTCGCTTGACACGAATTGAGCAAATTGTCAGGCAATTAAGCATAGGTGCGCCAGGCCAACGCGGCAGACAATTTGCACGGCCAATACCCCGATCTCGTTCACGCTCTCGATCACGTTCAAGACCTCGTACTCGCTCAAATAATAGAGGGCAAAATACTGGTTCAAATAATCCGAACCAGCTTTGTTGGTATCATTTACACCACAAAGAGAGAGCTCACATGTGTATTAAACCTTGTGCCTATAAGCCCCAAACAGGTAGTGATCCAAAAAACTTGTAGATCCCTTGGTCGAGTCGGCCGCACTCTCGACCTTAAATAACAGCCGCCTCTTTATAAATGACGTAATTAACAACCTGACTTTTCTTATATACACGGGAGCTGACCTTTCGGTGCTCCCTGTCCGACGTTTTTCCACGTCGATATTTTTAAATTTAAAATCACACGATCTAGTGTTAGCAGCCGCCAATGGTACTAAAATTAACACCTATGGAACTAAATTGCTCCAGGTGAATATCGGACTTAGACGTAATTTCACGCATGCATTTGTTTTAGCAGCAGTGAATCGTCCGATTATTGGCGCTGACTTTTTAAGCAAATTTGGCCTTTTAGTCGACCTTAAGCGAAAACGGCTTATTGATCCAGCGACTCAGCTGTCAATACATGCCACTACGGTGCGTGTTAATACCCCCACACCGATTTTTTACGCAATCGACAATGGCTATGGCACGCTTTTGAAGAAATTTCCTTCACTAACAGCGGAGCCGAATTATAATTCACCAGTTTGTCATTCCGTGGTACATCATATTGTTACTGAAGGGCATTTACCAGTATCAAGACCACGAAGACTAGATCCGATTCGCCATAAAGCTGCCAAATTAGGGTTTCAGCATATGGTAGATTTAGGGATTTGCCGGCCATCGGCATCCCCAGTTTCTTGTCCGTTACATATGGTCAAGAAGAAAGATAACGATTGGAGACCATGTGGTGATTATCGTAGATTGAACACGGTTACTATTCCAGACCGCTATCCGATACCCCATATTCAAAACTTTTCCATGAATTTACATGGAAATAATATTTTCTCCAAAATCGATTTAGTTCGAGCTTATCACCTTATTCCCGTAGCTCCTGAAGACGTTCATAAGACGGCCATAACCACACCTTTTGGTCTTTTCGAATTTACCCGAATGCCTTTCGGACTTCGAAACGCCGCACAAACGTTTCAACGTTTTATTAACGAAGTCGTACGAGATTTGGACTTCGTATTCGTCTATATTGACGATATTCTTGTAGCTTCACTTAACGAGGAGCAACACAAACTCCATTTGGAAACGCTATTTAAACGATTAGCAGAGTTTGATGTTCGAATCAATAGCACAAAATGTGTCTTTGGAGTTACAACTCTTGATTTCCTCAGACACAAGATTACTCCTAATGGTATTCTGCCTTCGCCAGAACGAATTAATGCCATTAAGGAGTTCCCAGCACCCACTACAATTAGGCGCATTCAGCAGTTTATCGGGATGGTTAATTATTACCACCGATTTATACCAAAGTTAGCTGAATTGCTTGCCCCAATTCACTCACACTTGGCAGCTCTATTAAAGAAGCCCAAGACGCCAAAGAATTTTTCCTGGCCCGAAGAATGTCAGAATACATTCATTTCGCTTAAAAGTGAATTGGCTAATATAACTTTATTAGTTCATCCGCTGAACGATGCTAAATTCAGCGTGACTACTGATGCATCGAGCACGGCAGTTGGCGCCGTCCTGCAACAGTTTAATAATAATAATTGGGAACCATTGGGATTTTTCTCTAAAAAATTAACGAATGCCGAACGTAAATACTCCGCATTCGATCGGGAATTACTCGCAATTTATCTATCGATTAAACATTTTAGATACTTTGTCGAGGGTCGGGATTTCACTATTTACACCGACCATAAGCCTTTAACAAGAGCAATTCAGTCTAAAACTGAACGTAATCCAAGACAAGCACGTCATTTGGATTATATTAGTCAATTTACCACGGACATTCAGCATGTGCACGGTAAAGACAATGTAGTAGCGGATGCTTTTTCCCGCACAGTAGATGATACGGTTTCGGAGGTTTTTTCCCGCACAACCGATACTTTGGTCGCGGATGTTATTCCCCGCTCGACCAATACAAATTCAGCCAAAGTCGAGACTTACTTCGACTATGATACTATTATCAAAGCACAAAAAGCAGACCTAGAACTTCAGAATTTACTTTCTGGTTCCGAATGTCTTTCTAGTTCCAATATGAAACTAGAGCTTTTTAAATTACCTGGCTTCGAAATTTACTGCGAAACTTCAACAGGCAACAATCGCCCATATATCGCAGAACCATTACGCAAAATAATTTTTACTACTTTACACGGCATTTCACATCCTGGTATCCGTGCTACTCGTAAATTGATTACTGCTCGCTACTTTTGGCCTAGTATTAACAAGGACGTGACCCATTGGGCACGAGCCTGTTTAGCCTGCCAAAAATCTAAAGTCCAGAGGCATACTAAATCACCTCATGGACAGTTCGATATCCCACCTGGTCGATTCGAACACATCCATTTAGACGTTGTTGGACCTCTTCCACCATCTAATGGATTTACTTATATACTTACCTGTGTCGATAGATTTACTCGCTGGCCCGAAGCTTATTGCATGAACGATATGTCTGCAACTACGATAGCTAACACATTTGTCCAAAATTATGTATCACGTTTTGGCGTTCCTCTTGACATAACTACAGATCAAGGAACGCAGTTTGAGTCCAAACTTTTTAGTGAGTTAACAAAACTCCTTGGCTCACATCGGATACGGACAACAGCTTATCATCCTCAAGCTAATGGCATGGTTGAACGATTTCACCGCCAACTTAAAGCTTCCCTTAAGGCCAGAGGCAATACAATCCATTGGAGTTCCGAATTACCACTCGTTTTACTTGGTATTCGAGCAACGGTTAAAGAAGATCTGAAGTGCTCACCTGCGGAGATGGTCTATGGCCAAACAATTAAGTTACCCGGTGAGTTCTTTGTCGAAAATCCTCTTCCGTCTTTGCCACCAACCGACACAGTTGTCAATCAACTCCGCACCACCATGCAAAATCTCATCCCCACTTCAACTAGACAGGCGAAACAAACAGATATTTTTGTTCTCAAATCGCTCGATAATTGCGATTATGTCTTTGTTAGGGTTGATAGAGTTAAAACAGGGTTGCAAACTCCTTACGACGGACCTTTTAAAGTTATACAGCGTTTACGCAAGAGATTTATTGTTTCAATTAAAGGCAAACATCAATCCATTACGATTGACAGATTGAAACCTGCGTACGGCATTTTAAATTCTGCTGATCAGATAGCAGCTACGACACGACATAAAAAAGTTCGATTTACTGTATAACATTTCGATATTCGCGGGCTCTATCTGCGAAGGGGGTCCTGTAGCGGTTCAACATATTTGTTGAATAATATTTCAAACCGCTTCTTATTTATTAATGCAACTTTTTCATTAATGCCGAATTTTATTACGTCACTTTCTATCGTATAATCGAGGTAAATAAATATTCACAGTGACCGATGTTCCATCTATATTTCAGTAGAATATTCTCGTTTCGATAGCATATTTAGTACAGTCAGTTGTTACTACTTTTGAATAGATATTTTCTCGTGTCGACATCTATTCAAAGTAGAACGCCGCCTACATTATCAAAGTAGAGCGCAACTACATTATCATTTTCTCGTGTTAGTATTTCTCGATCGTGGCGCGCGTGTCCTCCCTCTTGGTTGAGTGACAAGCCAATTATTTTCGGCCATTACATTCATTACCTTTTTACACTTGTTGGTGACAGTGTGTGTCGTGGAAAATAAATTAATAAATAAATATAAAGGATAAATAAATAAATCAAAACATTTTTTTACATAAAAAATAAATAATTGTAATTCAATATAAATCCAATAAATTAAATAATAAATAAAATATATAATAAACCTAAACAATAAAAATAGAGTTTAAGTTCTATACGCACCATATCATAAGAATTTGTAACGAAATTCATCAAACTATTTCTAGATTATTTCAAATGATGGTGACGAACCTTCATAATATTTGGTAAGTCATTTTGGGTTTGCGTAGTAATGTTTCGTCGCAAAACATCTTAGCAACACAAGTTATACATTTATTCCATTTTTTCTTTCAAATTCACGAGATGAAAGCAAGCCTTATCATCGAAGCTTTGATTGGTAACTCATAATTGAGATTTTATGAGGCCGTATGGCGAGCATTTTAAATGGCACTTCATATCATAACTACCAACAGCATAGACTAGATCGTTAAAAATGAAAACTCATTTGTTGATATACTTTATTTGGGGAAAAAAATCTTGTTTCATTTAAGCTCAATACACTCTCGAATTTTCCCATTGATAAAATAGGCTTTCATCAACTGCAGATTCCATCTTTTCATTGTTGGTCAATTTTACTGTTATTTAATTAATCCGAGTTAGCTAAATTTGGTAAATAGGGTTCATGTTAAATCAAATTTAACTTTTAATTTTCACCTTCGCATTGTATTTCTGCAACAGTACTTTCTTTTTGACAAATGCTGACATTTTTCCTTGATCGTCTCAGTCAAACGCTGCAATAGTGATTCAAAATAGAATCGTTATAAAAGTTAGCTCATAGAAGCAATATGATGAAGCCATAAATTCGGAGATGTCACCAGGGACCAGCCGTTGATTGTTCTTTTGGAAACTAATTAATCCTTTTTGAAAATAATTTATGCCATCCATCTTAAAAAACTGATGCAATGACCTTGTCTGCAGATGGAACCTTCGTTTCAAGTGTAAAGTAATGAAACCATAATATTTAATTCGTGGTTATGAATTGACGCAAAAACTTGGTTTTATTGTTGTGAAAAATTACCAAACAACCGATGAAAATATCCTCACGACTCTGTCTTTGTTTCATTGTAAGTAAAATTAACCCATATAATGCACTTGCCTCTCATATCAACATTCTCAGCCAATATGCAATATTTTTGAATTGTTTAGCATGTCTCCTAATCCGTTCTATCGTGGCCATCTTTTGTATTTGGACGACTTCTGAAAAATTCGTCTTGGTAGATCGCACGGATTTGTTTAAACTCTACTTCCCAATAGTTTACTATTGTAAACTATTTTGCAGGTTTCCCAGGGTATAATCTTTATTATTGGTTGGACTGAGAGGACCTCCCAAATAAAAACATTGCATCACATAACATTGTTCATTCTTTTATGTTTATTAATTCATTGAGATCGACTATTAAACGAATACTAAACAACGTATAGCATCTTTAATTTTTATAAAGTTGGTATTTACGACCATAGAAATGTTTGGCGATGTTCAAACGAAATAAAAAGGAGTTTTTGCGTCGTTTCACAACTATGGATGAAACATGGATACATCACTATACACCACAAACCAAAGAACAGTTAAAACAGTGATTTTTACTGGCGAATCTGCGCCGAAGAATGCTAAGGCGGTTTTATCGGCCTACACGGTCATGATCACAGTTTTTAGGGATGCATGCGGCATAATCCATTTCGATTACCTTCAAAAGCGAGTGCACGCTCGTGTTTGTGCCATGGTCAAAATCCGACTATTTCTTGTTTCCGAATTTGAGAAAGTGCCTAGCAAAAACAGATTCGACTCTACTAGTAGATGCATTTGAATATTCATAATTATAATTCTTTCTAAGCCTCGTGTTTCACCTTAAATTTGTTTGATTAAGTGTCCGCCATAAAAATTGAATACGTACACAAATTGTTTGGACAATAATTTTTTTCAGTTCTTCAGTCAAATTTGATTCAGCTTGGATTGGGATAAGCGGTTAGCACATACTTATGTTTGTCGATGAGTTTTTCTCTACTCTCAGTACATGTTCGTCGATGAGTTTTTTCATCTCTCAGATACTCTTCCTTCTATCTTCTTGAATGTATAACTGTCCTTTAGAGCACTTATGAGTATTTACTCGATATACCTCTTCATATTCAGTCGGTAACGTCGGCTATGACGCTTCATTAGCTGTGTTCGGATACTCAATACTATTTTTAGAATAAAATTACAAATGGCGTAGATTATAATGCATTTATTATTTACATTTATTTACACATATATATGTGATATACATATCGTAATAGTATATAAAATGACTACATTATATATCTAGATAAATACAATATAGTTTATAAATTTCTTAAGTCGATGTCTATTTATATAAAAAATGAAATTTTTACAAAAATGATTAAGAATAGTATGTACCTCAGTAGAACCGTAGGTATTCATTGTTTTATATACATAAATATGTGCCATATACATATATTCTGATGGAATTTTTGTTTTGTTTATAAATGAGGCACTTGGTGTTACGAGGTTAGGTCCCCGTTACGTAAATCTTATAAATTATACTCGTAAAATTGTCTTATAAATTAGAAAATTAATATATATTAGTCTTTTATAATTTTTTCTTCTATTTATATTTTTTGTTTTAACCTAAATAATAAAGATTATTTTATGAATAACTTAATTAATGTCTAAAACACAGCTCTACATTACTAATTGATTAATAAATCATCACAAGACGATCTTTTTCTGAATTCGGTTCAATTTCCGCCGACATTCATGTATTTATGGTAACGATGCAATTAAGATGCATTTTTGTTCAAAGACATTAACTAAATTATACACAATATTTAAATACTAATAAATAAATATTCTTCTTGTTTTTCTATTTAAGAATGTATAAATTGTCAATATAATAATAAAATTAATAAAAATACTCAAATTACATTTGATCAAATCACATCATATTATATCATAATAGTTATCGTTGTAATATACAATAAATTTTAAGAGTTACTTCTTAAATTAGAGTTTTCCACTAGTTTATACTTTTTGATTTTGGTCGCTTCAAAAGTAACATGCCAGCGTTCATTCCAACACTTCCCCATTTAACGCACTCGGACATCTAGAAAAATATAAAAAAATATTTATTTGTAAAAGTTCTGTCGCAATCACCTACATAACAAAACAAATGTAAATTCGTAAATTAAATTATGTGTTCCTAAATTTTAACTGATCAGCGAAGAAAATATTGAAAGCCATCGAGATTTCTATTTTAAAGCTATACAGAATAAACTCTCTGGTAAAGCTTTAATTTTCATTACTTCTCGTATATGCATACATGTCTTAATAACTGTTTTGTTTTTCACCTTTAATCGAAAATAGGTTGCGATTAATTTCGTACTACTGTCTTTCAGGCGGAAATTGCTGCAATTTAGAAAGCAGCACTCTTTGCAAAGCAGATGAATTATAGAGATCGTCGTATCTTTTTTGACAATCAAGCTGCTCTGAAGGAGATTGTAACTGAGAAGAAGAAGAAACTGTTGAGTACTTCTTGTGGTCATGTTCTTCATACTCTTCCCATAGACATCCGCTTTGGATCACAATACCTATTTGAGAATCAACTGACCTTGAGGACACCAGATATCTTGGAATTCATTAGAAGAACAAATAGATTTCGGGATTGAAAGTGTACGTCTGCGAAATGATATCACAATAGCCCAATCGAGCCTGAGTGACTTGCGATTTGACTTTCAACGTATCTGCAGCTGATTTTGAAAAGAACTATGTTTGAAATTCATTTAAAAATAAGTATTCTAATTTCAATTACAACTTCATGATTTTTTTAATAAATACTTCTGTATTGGATTGATCTGTATCTATCTGTGTTCTTTGATTTCACGAAATATCCAATGAAAGTCGAAAGATACTCAAATCGTTAAATACAACACTGGTATTAATTGCATTTAAGACTAAATGCCTTGTTGAATCTAACAAAAACTGAACTTGCGTTTTAACGTATGGGTTTATCCATTTAAACATGGTTTTCAAAGTACACACATTAACCTTTTTCCGTATAGTCAGTACATCAATTGGTAGTTTTTGTGTTTCAATATATCGATTCAACATTTATTTCATAATCAGTGCGTTACTGAGTACTAGATATTGTAAAGTTGTTGTGAAATTTGTTGAATTTTTCTTAATTCTTTCTTAAGTTTTCAATACATCCAAAATGAAACTCTTGATTACATGAGGGAGTCAATCAAAGTGCGTGACAAGTAAACATGATAAGAAAGCAAAATAATTTCTGGAATTAAATAGTGGTTAAATTGCTTAAAATGGTATGAAACAAACTAACGTAAAGAGCATAACACTTTAAAATATTCACATAAATTATGTAAGTAATGTTGGTCCGCTGTACGAGTACCTAACACTCATTATATGTATATGAACTTAAAATGTGAAAATTTTAATAAGGAAATTTAGGAAGACATCAAACTATATTAGAAACGATTATATTTGAAAATCCTCTATTTATTGTCATATATACATAGATGTTTATATGCCAAGCTTGCATTTTTTTTCATAGTGGATGATAACATCTGTATAACCACGCCAAACAACTCGGTGAGAAGAGAGAAGTTTAAACTATTAATAGGAGACATCTATTCAATAAAAATAAAAATCTTGCGTTAAAGTGTTCTCGGAATTCTAGTCCGTATTTTCGTTGCAGGGGTTGAGTCAAGTCAATTAATTTTTGCAATTAGACTTTAGAATTGAAATACGAGTTGTATCTGTAATTTACTACTCCAGACATATTATAATTGAACTATAAAGTTTTACAAAACTGTTTTTTTTACTGACGAAACGATGATTTCTAAATAGGTCAACTACCGGTGTTTATCGATCCAATTTGTAATTACTGTTTATTAGCTTTTTATAACTTAATTTTTGAAAGCTCTTCTTTTCTAAATTCGGTTTTATCTCATTTAATTTTAAATGATGATATTCTCACGATTTAATGTTCACGATTTAATTTCATTCTTGGGGGCAGATGAATCTTTTAATTTACTGTAAACAACACAAATAGCATTTGTATGTCAAAACGTTCTGAGTACGTATAACCTCAAAAACTTCTAACTTTATGATAGAGTTGTCAGTTGACAGATTACAACACCAGGGTTGCCAAATCCCGAAATATAAAAGGCAACCTATGTATGGATAGCTAAATACAAAAATGAAGTTTAAAGCCACTTAATTGGCAAAAGCTCTATGTCTTTACATACAATTGCTACAACGTAATATCGTTTACAACACAAATATCATGTACTTTAACTAAAATCTTTATTCAGTCCGATTCAAGAATATATAAAAGATATCAAATAAAAGTAGTTTAATACGTTTAAAATATTGCATTGTCTACCCAGATGCTATGTTCATATGAACCTGCTTAAACTAGCCAACCAAAATTTAAAGATCGATTAATTTTTTGGTGTTTTGGCATGCAAATTAATTAAAAAAAGAAAATACTCTCATGACAAAATTCTTTAAGGTTACGTTTGTTTTTGATGTGAAATAATGTAAACACATCTTCTTGATACAGTAGTTTAATACTCACAAATGTAAATATATACGAAGCAATTAGATAGTGGATACAAAACTACACAAATAATAATAAATACCATTCAAAGTCTTTGCGAAGACGTCACGGCATAATAATTTTAATCGGTACTTAATATTAATTCGCGCACATGCTATATAATTTATGATGACCAGCTAAAATCAAGCAGGTAATCTAACTAACATTCATATATGTAATATACTGATAAGATTGTGTTTTATTAATTTTAATCTTTATATATTGTTTGGCTCATATCGATTACACCAAGTTGTGATTTATAATTTTGATGGATATGAATTTTGATAAATGCACATTGTTCAATTTACGTCGCATTGATACGATCACTCGATCAAGGGTGATTTAGTCATGCAAAAATCGGTATGTTTAAATCAATATAAATCGGTATATTTAAAGCTCACCTGTTTTCGTCGAACATCCTCTTGTCGGTCACCATATCGACACCAGTATGCAAAATGTTGACTATTATGCCATGTGCGTTTTGTCTTTTGGGCAAATGATATCTGCAGAGAATAGAAAGTAGTTTATACATAAATTAAATTGCTAAATATAATTTTTAAATTGAACTTAATTTTCGTCCAACACTTACTTGATGTTTAATATCTTTCTCCGAATGTGCTACATTTTCTTTGTCACCAAAATTATTGATCCTTATCTGACAGCCTCGTTTCCATACTTCTTCCAACGTCATTTTTATGTGTTTTCGTCTACCTTCAAACATTTTCATCGTATGGATTTCAATATTTTCGGGTTTTGGTTTTTTATCTATAAAAACACATATCATAAGTTTCAATAAGTGTCAACAGTTTATCGTGTAGTCAAATAGAACGTCTATATATAAGGATGTTCAGGGTCAATCGGAATTAATTATACCACACATTGTGTATGTTGTCTTATATATCATAAAAAAATATTTTTGGCAACTAATTTGAATAACAATTATAGATATAGAGTTATTTTATTGTATTCTTGTCGTACAGTGGGGACTAAATCGAGGTAGGAGGAACAACTTAAGTGCCCATATATTACGAAAAGTTTGAGTTCATTAAATTGAAATGTGTGCGATTTGTTTGCCCCAGCACATTCCATTTTATATTTATTTATTTATTTATTTATTTGTTTATATACAACAATAATTTAGTAAACTTCACAAATCTGATTTTGAGCTTTAAGCTCATTTGTAAACAGATTTGTCGTCCATGGATTCCTAACGTGTTGTTGCCTTGAATCATATTATAACAATTAGAAATCCGCGTAATTTCTATTATAACTGCTCAACACATATTCGACTTATAAGCAATATATACTAGACTTATAAGCAATATATAAAACGCGATATAAGCATTATATACTACTTGAAATAAATATGTAGATGATTGATAAAATCGCGAGTTGAAAAATATTTATGTTGTTTTTGCTGTTGAAGATTATAAAATTTTCTGGTTTGTTTATGCATTTTGAGTGGTTTGTTTTTATTTATATATGTGACACGCGTTTATATTTGGTTAATACAATTTGTGTTCGTGCAAATTTGTGTTTTGGCAATAATGGTTTATATTATCTAGGGCAATTTTAAGATAAATTTGTTAATTTATTGTCAACCATTGATATTTTAAAATCAGTTTATTCGGCATTATACACGTACGACTATTTCGAAAGATTTAGTTTCAAAATTAAATTAGTTTAGTCGGCACATTATATAAATCATATTTTAGCAATACTATTAAATATATGGACCATATTTTAGGTCAAAATATCTTACATTTTTCGATATTATTTAATCGTACATAGCTTATCGCGCTTAGTTTATATCTATTCTAATAGTGATCACAATTTTAATTTCTGTACAAGCATCAAATATTATGTTTTTCCACGTTACATCTTCGGACCTTGCATAAAACCCAGAAACTTACTAATACGTATAATAAAATTTGGTTTGCGCATTGTTTCGAATATTGGTTCAGTATACCTAATAGTAATTAGCCATTCTCATCAAAACTCGTGGTCTGGAATCTGCTTTTGTTAAATACATACTCAGGTATTCCAAAAATGTTCGATTCAATTTGTATTCTTCTATTTAAAATGCTTCTTTGTAGGTCAACTATGATCAATTTTTATGCCATTTTATGGTCATTAGCATAGGTTAGTTGCTTCTTGGCTACAGTTTGCTTTACTTATTAACTTGAGAAATTTAATTGTGACTTTATTTCAATTAAATAAGTGCTATCATACCTTTCAGATCGTTGGCAATTTGTTCAAATCATATATATTATTTCGGCTGTCCTCAACTATATCACAGAATAGTCATACCGTTATATTGACTCCTTACTATTTTTGTTTTTTTAACTATGTGCTTCGATTTATGTAGATAGTTAATATTGAAAAGTTTATATTTATACTCATTTTACAACTGATAAAATACTGACAATAAGTTTTCAGAAAATACATATATGTATCTTTTAGTTTGCATCCACTTGCCAGGACTCATGAATCATGAAATTACCTATTTAATAACTCCCCTGCGACTCCAATTTTACTGATCAACGTTGACTTTTCTAATTTCTAATTTGCACCTTCTTTTTCAACATGCCCAGTGCCCATCGCAACCTGTTAACTTTTCATTTGATATATACATATACAGTGGGTGGCCATATTATTAGGGACACACTGAATTTTGTAGAAAAAATGAATTACTGGTTAGTTTAGGTTAGGTTGTTGTGACTATCGCACACTTAGACCGGCAATTGGTCCGTTGTGATACCACTCTATGTATGGCTATAGGTCCGAGTTTACGTAGAACCATCTGCGCATTGCATAGCTCCATGTCAGCCTATAATACTGATATTGAAGATGGGTCGGCCCATGGATTCTAAACACGACGGGGGTCCAGATATGTTAATTTTTACACCACCGATCACACCGCCCAAACGATCGAAGGTCAAAAAACCATTTGCATCTTGCCCCGAATCGGCTTCGAACCCGGTACCTCCCGCTCCAACTGCCGCAGCTTTAACCACTGCGTAACCTGGGCGGTATGAATTACCGGTACAATAAAAACAATTTGAGGTTTTTGTAAAATAAATTTGTGTGGAATATTGTGTGGAACAAGCAATCTGTATCTCATACTTAATAAAAATAAAAAAATATGCAAGGAGAGAGGAAAAAAAAGAGAAATGCAATAATATTTTATAGTGTCCCTAATAATATGGCCACCCACGGTATATATATATATATATATATATATATATATATATATATATATATATATTTATATATATATATTTATATATATATATATATATATATATATATATATAATATATATATATATATATATATATATATATATATATATATATATATATATATATATATATATATATATATATATATATATTTATATTTATATATTGTAGATATGGTCTTCAAAAATATTGGTCGAATATAATATATTTGACTAATATAGAATATATTTTTTTTTTTTTACGTTTTGTTTTAGTTGGGTGCAGGGCGGACTTTTAGACTGACCTAGCTCCTTGTAACTGTCAGAGCTCCTGCACCCAACGCGCGATCCTTCAAGTAAAGGTTGATAGCTGCCTTAAACGTGTGCATTTTATACTTCAACGGAAATTGAAAACCAGTCAACGAATTCCACTTCTTAGATGTTCGATAAATAAATTCGCGCTTTGCATCTTCAGTTCGAGGTTTCGGCAGCTTCACCGTAAACCTATGCGCATTAACCGTTCCTCGTGTTACCCGTCCTGGCGTAACAAATGGTGGTATTTTCTCCTTTAATTCTGCAAAACATTTACCATTTATTAATCTATAGAACACGCAGAGTTCTGCAACATCTCTGCGGTGCTGTAGGCTGTCTAGATCTTTCGTAAGTCTGGGGTTGCGTATTATTCGAATGGCACGCCGCTGAACTCTATCCAGCAACTGGAGAGCAGTGCCATATGCTCCACCCCAAATTTGACAGCAATATTCTATGCACTACATTCTATATATTCAATATTCTATATATTGTTATCTATTTACTATTTGTCACTAGATTAGCTTCGACACTGGACGAAACTATACGAAATTTTATCTCAACAAAGTTGTATGTTACGATTTTCGTTAGTAAGACACTTTTTAATAAGCCAAATAAGGATTTGTTCTTGTTTATGTAACAAGTTTGTGATATAGCCGTAAATAAACCTCCCACATCGATGGCAATAAGCCACAAAACTCCTCTGCATGTTTGCAAAACTTCAAGTACACAGATATCGAGCGAAAAATTAGGTCACTCAATTTCACTACGTTTAAAATTAAAATTGCAAACTGCGAATAAACAAAATCATAACAAGCGGTTTAAGTCAGTTTTAACTGGTAAACGCATATATCTATAAATCCCGTCTGAAATTATAAATATCTTTTATATCGTAAAATACCGGCAAATTTGTAAAAAACATTTTTTTTCTTAGTTTTGGCAAACAAAATGAAAAACAACGAAACGATATACGTTTTAGGTAATGCACAGTACAGCATCTGCCCAAAAACGATATTGTCAAAGTATTAAATATTAATATAATTGAATTATATAAAAGATCTAAATTAATTATTTGTATAAACAAAAGTTGAACGACATAAAAATCATATTTTTATAATTTCAATGTTTTAGTTTGACTAATAATAAGCTGACAGTATATTATATAGAAAATTATTCATTGTTTTCTTCTTATTTTTCATCTTAATACAATTATATTATTATTTTCTCTTTTAAGATTTGTAATAACAAATTTATAACATTATAATTTATATGTCTGTTTAAATAAACAATAATTACAATAAATTTGGATTTTATAATTATCATTTGTATTTTATGGGGCGTTAGCGGTATGCAATTCATCTGAGCGGGTGGAGGACAGTATAAAATTGACAGTATATATATATATATATATATATATATATATATATATATATATATATATATATATATATAAATATATATATATATATATATATATATATATATATATATATATATATATATATAAATATATATATATATATATATATATATATATATATATATATATATATATATATATATATATATATATATATATATATATATATATTATGTTATATATGTTATACTAATCAATATAATATAGAGTGAATTATCATTTCGTAAATATTTATATTTTTGATATTATAATGTAAATGACATTGATTACGTTTGGTATTGTCTTTGTATTATATATTTATCTTTAGGTCAGAGATAATATATTTTGTAGCGAAGGAAATTGAATTTTTGTTTCCTAATTATCTCGTGATTAGGGAGAAAATTCCAAAATAATTCCAAAAATTTAATTTAAGTTTTTTACGACATACGAAATACGAAATATTTGATTTGTTTTTTACTTCGCGTTATTTTCTGTTAAGATTTGTAATATTATTAATGCAGTAATATTATTGAGCTCTAACCACCTTCATTTCACCTAACTTGTTCTTTCATTTAATTTTTTCTTGGTTATAATTTAAGTAATCGGATTCGATTTTGATACCATCACTTTGGAAGCCATAATTCTTCACCTTTACTAAATTCCTATAAATTGGAAACTATTTAACTAATCTAGAGAGTACACTAGTCCAAACCAATGTTTCGCTTCTATCGAGTTGACAAGTTCTATAAATTATATTTTCAAATTAGAGAATGGGGAATTTCTCTAACATAGAAAAAGACGAAATGAAATTCGTTCAGTACCGATATTCGTTTTAAGCAGACGTTGTGGATATGGTTTGTTTAATTGGAAATACATCACGGCTACATCAACAAAGTAAAAGAAATGATAAAAGTGCCCAGAAAAATATTAATCTTTTATTTAAATGAAGTATTATATCAGTATATTACCAGATTTTAAAAATTATGCAAATACCTATATAAACTTATTGCTTTGTCATATGTGAATATGAGAGATGGGGCTTACGAATGAGTGTGGGAGATTATTTACAAAGTAGGGACCAGCAATAGTATGTTATATTATATTATATGTATAGAATGGTTTGGCGCCCTTAGAATTCATTTAAACAAACTAATTTTAGATTCTATCATTTTTGTATCAAAACCAAACAAATCGAATGTGAGTCGATAGTAAATGAATTTTTTAAAATATTCGCAAATGAAGTAAGTGCCTCAAAATAAAATCATTGTTCAAATCTAAATACGATTTTATTTTGTGATATAATTTAATTTTTTAACGTTTTAAAAATTATTAAAGTTATTAAAAAAGAGGAATGACGTTCAAAAAAATTTTGGTTTTGACATTTTGAATTAAATATCAGCAGGCTTCCTGTTTTTAATCTTCATTAAATCATATTAATTTACTAGGATTACACAGAACAACAAATTTAATATTTAATTTCCATAGCCAATTCTTCTGACATTTTCATGTACACAATCATCCTCTCTGTTAAAATTATGAACCTATTCTATAGCTCACTCCATTCCTACAGCTAACAAATTCCGCGTTTAATATTCCTCAACCGTAAATTCAGAGTAAAATTTCCAATTGACATTTTTTTATGTGTAGGATGAAGTATGTACAAATATCTAAAATTTTTGATGAATAACCTAACCGAACTAGAGCAATAACTTGTAATAAACTTAATTATTTCATCGCACAATTTATATCGTATGTATAGTTTGTGATTAGACTAAACGTCTAGGTATAATCGTATATAAAGTGCATATCTACAATAAACAAACCTTTTGTTGTTTTACAAATCACAACACCAAACCATCCATCAAGTTCATTTTCTTCACGTATTTCAACAATAAAACCACATTCGAGCACGGCACATAAGATGCGATGTTCTTCGGTACCAAACCATTTTGATTCGCGTAACTTTTGTACGGCAACCGAACTACCAAACGTATGCTGATTATTATTGTGATGAAGATGTGAGAGTGGCCACAGTTTAAAGCCACTGGAGAAATAGCCTTTGGTTTTATTCATGGCCCTAAAATAATTTCTTATATTATCCACAAACACACACGACCTAATGACCGAATTTCTTTACAGTAATTATTTTTTTGGGGTTTTTTTTATCTTTAAGCACTTAATTCACTTTGCACATAATATACAAAAAATACACTTTAATTTTTATACTCGTAAGTTTGCTTTCAACTTCACAGTTTTAATAAGTTTTGGTTTATTTTTTCCCCGTTGTAATTTCTATCGGTTAAAATTTAATTTAAAAAAAAAATAGTTTTAATTTATTTTTTATGTGTTTTCACTTCAAGATATTAAATTTGAATGAATAAAAAATTTGTTTTTATTCCAAGCTAACCAAAACTCAATCTATTTACAATACAATCTCTTTATTTATCTTCTTCTCTTTTTATATACACTCTCATTATTATCATTTTGTTATTTTGAACAATAACAATACAAATTGTGATAACACAGTAATACAAATAAGCCAGGCCTCTCTATATTATATGTGCAGCCAGCCAGCTGCGGTAACACTTACAACTATACTATCGTGGGTAGCATACAAATAAACTGTCGTTTTTTAATTCGATTTATTTAATAATTTATGTAATTCCGATATATATATATATATATATATATATATATATATATATATATATATATATATATATATATATATATATATATATATGTATATATGTATATATATATATATATATATGTGTGTGTGTGTGTTACGTGCATGAGACGAAATTGTTTGAGTGTGTTTGACAAAACGATACTATTTTTATCGTCATATGATTTTGAATAGTCTTGTTATTTTGTCGTTTGTTTTTGTTGTCTTGGATGTGATTCGCGCATGCATTTTAATATGTACTACATATATAACTCAAAATATGCAGTGGTACAGAAAATTAAGAGGGTTTGATTCTATATATTACAATAAAATTTTACCTATATAAATTGAATGATTTAAACTGCTCCAAATTGTATACTGAATTATGTAGGATCACATTCTTACAATCTTGGAAGTCAGAATAGTCGGAAGAGCGCATTCTTCTTATTATTCTTAAGAACTCTTATAGAGAAATAAGAAGAAATCTTATATGAACTAGGTGTACTTAAAGTGATTTGATAGTATAAATAACAAAGGTCAAAGCTAAGGTATTTCAGGTTGTTTTTAATAAGTAACACTTTCTTATATATTGCTGTTTTCTTTGATTGTTAACTCTCCCAGATCTTTAAAAAACAATGCTTTTAACTAATTAAGCAAAATTGTTCTATTTAACTTCCTTATTTTCATCTATTTGAGTTCTTCAACTATCAAACATTACGGTTAAATTTTTTTAAATTATACTGTTATCAGGAACACGGTTTACTTGTTGGATTTTGATTACTAATACCAGTAGTCTTTTATATACTTTGGTAACTATACTGCCATGATGGCATATCACATTAAAATTAAAACTTCTTAATTTTCTCATTAACCCTATAATATGGTATCTATTGAAGTGTATACTTCCCAACTTGTATAAGTATAGTCCTAAAATAGGCTGATTTCACTATATTTCCGAAGTAATGGTTCTTATGTTTTGGTTAAGTTGTTATTTCATCACTTTTTAACTTTACTGACATTTCCATTATTTATTTATCTTGGTTTAAGTTCTGTTGACAGTTTACGACATTCAAAACCAAAGAACCAATCGATAATTTGTGGCATTTATTTGCGTTACCAGCAATTTTATAAACGCTGAATAGTCGCATTTCTGCTAGCAAAAAGCAATTAGAAACTTTACTGTTTTTGACTACATTTGAATAAAAGTACTGCTGAAAGGAAACTTATGCTGATTTTCTTTATCGATATCAACATCTGAAGACTAATTATTTTAATGTTTTATAAAAGATGATTTTGACACATTAAAAAAAATTGATGATGAAGAATTGAAAACCAAGGCCAGAGTCAAACAGAAGCAGCATTTGTTTGGATTGGAATTAGTCAAAAGCAGAAAATTGAGTGCTATACGAATTGAAACCGAAAGACGCAAAACAACTTTTTTTTAAGACACTAAAAAATAACATTTTAAAGAGAACTCTTGTTTATTATTTCGTAATTTAAATTTTTATTTTTAACTCGATTAATTTCAACTTGTTAGATAATCTAACAAGAAGTAAGTAGAAGTCCTGAAGATGCCCTGTTATTAAATGTGTTTTGCCAAGTGCCAAGAGCAACTACTACCAATAACACACCAAAAAAATATTTTCCATTGTATATTGTGACGAGTGATAAAAATACTACATCACGATGATCTGAGAGTTGTTTTAACAATTTGAAAAGTCGCAAATAACAATTTATGGAACTTAACCTAACATTGGAATCGACATAATTATTCCACATTCGTATTCTTTAAATATTCCTTCTTTTGATATCAGCTTTTTGATCGATGATTTATCGAATGTCGAAGCGCTTCCATTCTTATGACAATAGCCAAATAATAGGTTGATTCAAAATTGTTTTTACGTCATTGAATCCACATTTAAAAGAAGGAAGGAATCATTCTTCCTAGCGATGGGCTATACTTAATATAACCATTTTTTACATTATATAGTCTTATTTTTATCAAAATTCCTTTAAAATTAATTTATAATTCTGGAAATACCATACGACGGATAAAATGCATTTGATAAGAAATGTAACTGGAAAATTGTAATCAATAATTTAAAAAATACAAATACAAAGAAATCCATGAAGTTTAGAATGATATCATTGTAATTGACACACCAGTATTTATGGTTATTTTCAATTGCTTGCGATAAAAGACTGATATGTAAATTAAACCTTCATAACAGTCACGGGGTTTTAAACAAAACATTTTTTTTATTAAAAATATTAATTCAAATCTTGGTTTATGATCAACCATTTTAGAAACAGCGAGTAATCGATCTAAATCGTAACAGATTCAACTTCCCAATTCAAATAGTCATTTTATTAAGTTGATAATTAGTTTGAATTGTTTGGCGCTAGTTCACATAATTTTTATGTGATTCGCTGACGATACTCGAAAAATTCAATTTTATTTTTTGATAATGTTTAAAGCGACGAGTGGGCGTTATCACGTAGTATTTTTTCCTAACTGCGTGTTGTTGATAATTCTTATTTGATTTTTATTAATAACACGTATCAATTTCTTTATATTGCAGGTAAGTGTCATCACACAATGAAACATGAAAATTCTAAGTATAGCTGGTAAGTTGGAATATACCTTAAATAATATGCACCCCATTTGTTTTGTCCGCCACTGATCTCAAATGTTTGTTGTGATATTGCGTAACAAAAATATTTACTAGCATTAGACCTAAACTTTACACCCAGACCATCAAACCATACAAATCGAAAAAACGCCGAACAAAACATAAACAAAAAAAGTTCATGTGCGAGACAACACGTAGACAACAAAAACACCGTGGAATCTTCTCAGAGTTTCAAGTATGTACATATCTTCGCATTTTCTCAATTATTTGTTTTGTTTTTTCTTAATGAAAATAACCTTTTTATATGATGTCATTGATAAAACAAGCGAGCATAAAATTAAATGCACAGGCATATATGTTGTCTATTTATTGTACATCTTTAAATGACGTAACTTTAAATTATGTGATTTATAGCATCAATGAAGACAACTAATTGGCATTATTGTGTATACACAAGTGTTAATACGACTCGCGTCGTTACAATATATATGTATTTCGGCGTGTGTTAATTTATATATGAAGGATTTTGATATTCATTACATGTACATAGTATATATGTACATACTTTGATTTAGAACTACATATGTCAAAATACATATAAATTCTTCATGTTGCAAATAATCCACATACTAATTACTCAATAATAGTGGAATGAATGACGTAGATTTAATATAAAAATAACTCACGCCTCCAGTTAATTTAAAATACACCAGCTGATGGAAACTTGTAACGTTTTCGCACAACATTTAATATTAGTATCATCATGTACTCCGACCCAACCCACACAAATATTTTATAAATATGAACTTGAAACGAATACATGTTTTTATATGTGAAATGGATTATCGTTCTATATAAGTAATTTTGAATAAAATGCATGTTATTTAATCATCTGCAATTCAAATAGAATTAAACCATTTACATTTCACCGGTGGTTACACGTTTAAAAATATGCATGATATTACTAACATTAATTTTGAATGGTTATGCTGGTAAACAAACAAGATTATTAACATGTAAAAACAAACCACGGCCTTTTCAGTTGGATCGATTTTCTTTACATGAGCCTAAATAGTCCAATTTGAATGTAAAGTATGAAGATATAATTGATTACTATTGCGAATAAAGCTTGTTTACAGGACGTTTCAGTCACTTAAATCTGAATAAATCCATTGGTTGAAAACTTTTACAATAAAAAAGATATTTTCTAACCATTAATAGTAAGTATACTAACTTACTTTCAATTATGATCAGCTTATTAATAAAGGGTCAGTTTGGATAATCTACGTGGAAGTTATCGTCGTTTATTCTTTGTGACAGAACTGTTTCAAGATCACGTAAAATTGTTAAGTAAAATTTAGATATTGTAAAATTGGAGCAGTTATAATTTTTTTTTGGAGGTTTCAAAACTTTTTTGACAAAATTCAATCTAACATTGTATTCATATTAGCCCTGTGGTTGGGGGCATTAGTGTTTCGTCAATATTACGAACGAAACATGAGACCCAAAGAATACAACCACATTATCCAGAGCTTGTCGTAGGAGGCGACTAAATCTGGTTGGATCGCTGGGCTGACGACCCGCATCCGTAAGTTAAAAATGTCAACAAAAATAAAAAAATCGGAGACCGCCTAAACAATAAAAAAAAGGAACACCCGCTTAAGTACCCGGACACGAGATTAAGAATCGGCACGTGGAATGTGCAGTCATTAAGAAAACCTGGAGCGTTGGACGGCCTTATCACATGCATGAAAGAGTATCGGCTGGAACTCGTAGCTCCTAAAAGTGGAGCTCAAAGAAACTCGATGCTCCAAGAAACTCGATAGCCTAAAAGTGGAGACCATGTGTCCCAAGGCGTTGCTACACAGTGGAGATGACCTCGGAAATCTTGGGGTTGAATTTCTCATTGGGCCACAGGTAAAAAAGGCTGTATAAGACTTTCAAGCAGTCGATAACCTGCTTGAAAGACTTTTCAACCTGCTTGACAGGTTGGACTTTCAACCTGTCAATTGTCTGTATACATGCGCCCACTGATGTAAGCCAATCCCAGGATAAAGACTCATTTTACAATAATCTGGATAATCTGATGGGTTCTATACTGGAGCACGATGTCAAATTGGTGATTGATGACTTTAATGCTAGAGCTGGCAGAAATCAGACCGACTTATGTAACAATATAGGTCCGCACTCCAGACACGAAACTGTGACCGAGAATGGGGAAAGAATGATGTATTTTGCGATCGCTCATGATCTCAAAGTAGCAAGTACATTCTTTCCTCATAAAAACATCCATTTAGAAACATGGACACATCCACGTAAAATATTTCAAAGCCAAATTGACCATGCGTTGATTTCAAAAGGGCGGGCTCGGGTTGCCAACACGTGAGATCGTATCGGTCGTCAACAGAATTCGTAGGCAGTGACCATTTTATGGTTGCTGCAAATTTACGATGGAAATTTTCGTACAAGTCAGGGAGGACAGGAGAATATACAACGCGATTCTCCTGTGTAGGTCTGATAAATGAAGAAACGCCACGAAAATATCAAGATCTTGTCAGCAATAGCATTATGCAATCCAATTACCAATCTGATGATGTGAACAGTGTCTGGGAAGTATTGAAAACCTCGGTTGTCGATGCTGCCCAGCACACTCTCGGTATAGTGAAAACTAAGCCCAAAAATGATTTGTTTGATGAGGAGTGTCGTCTTGCTGTTGAGCAACGCAATATAGCCTATAATGAAGCGCAGACTCGGTTTACAATCGCAAGGAAAAACAAAGCAGTTCTTGCTAGGAGGACAGCTAAACGAATTTGTAGACTGAAGAAGCGAGAATGGTGGAAGGCTAGATCTTAAGAGTACAACAACTCAGCAATGAGCACAATTCGCGTGGTTTCTTTAAAGGAATCACCGAATTGCACCATACCTTAAGATCTCGGTTACCTGCCATTTGGGACCAGGATGGAAACCTCTGTGTCAACGTTGATGCGGTGCTCGATACATGGCGTGAACATTTTTCTGATCTACTTAATGATCCACATGTATCACAAGCTGTATTTGAATACCCTCAAATACAGACCGCAGAGATGTTCATTGAGGATCCATCCTATGAGGAATTCACAATGGCCATGCAGAGATTAAGGAAAAATCGTTCACCAGGGGTTGATTGCATTAATTCAGAGCTCTTGATATTCGGAGGGCTAACTTTGTGGAACTGTCTTTTCGACCTTGTTCGATTGGTATGGCGAAATGAAGTTATGCCTGATGAATGGAAAGTGGCCGCGTTATGCCCAATATTCAAAAAGGGTGATCGCATGAAATGCGAGAACTATCGCGGTATAGCTCTCCTTTGCACAGCATACAAGTTACTGTCATACATTATCTTGGGAAGAATTACTCCTTTGGCGGAGGAAATTGTCGGTGACTACCAAGGAGGATTCCGTCCAAATCGGTCAGTCACTGATCAAGTTTTTTCGCTACGGATGATTCTTTCCAAGTACTACGAAACATCTCGCGATGTACACCAGGTATTCCTAGATTTCAAGCAAGCCTATGACTCGATCAATCGAGAGAGGCTATGGTATGCGCTTGAATATTTAGGAATACCAAAAAAATATATACATCTGTGTAAAATGACAGTAACGCAGTCACAATGCTGTGTTAAAGTTGAGAACAGGCTATCGAGAACTTTTGCAATCAATTCCGGTGTTCGACAAGGAGATACGCTGTCCCCGATACTTTTTCATCTCATGTTGGAATACATCCTTCGTAAAAGTGCAACACCTCAGGACAACATCTTATTCCGACAATCCAATCAACTTCTTGCTTATGCAGATGATATCTGTGTGATTGGATTAAATGGCAACGGAGTGAAAGAGATACTTGATCCACTGGAACAGTTTTCAGTCTTCCGTAGGTCTCAAAATCAACGAGTCAAAAACCAAATGTCTAATCTCTGGTTTTCGAGACCAAGACGCAATTGATTTGAGTAGTGGTAACCACACGTGAGTGATGAGATTTAAGTATGATATCTCATCACTCACAATAATAGATGGGGGCGAGGATATCAAGGTCCGCCTTGCCTTTGTACGCTGGCTCGGACACGTTCTGCGTGCTGATCCGAACCGAATGATACAGCGAACCTTAAAGGGAGAACCGCCTTTCGGTAGGCGAAGAGGTTGCTGTCGGCGACGATGGCTCCACGGCGTAGATAGCGATCTGGAATCTTCAAACTGTCTTCAACGGTTTGAAGAGCTGGCTCGTGATCGAAATCGATGGAGTCAGATTGTTGACACGGTACGGGCCAATAATGGCCTGTAAAAACCGCCAAAAAAAATTTCATATTTCGAAGAGAATTAAGAAGTTAGGTAAGTTCAGTCAGATTGTTATTATAAAATGAAAGATTATATAAATAGACAACCACATCCTCTATAGGTAGGCAAAGCATTTTAAGCCATTTAATCCAAATAATAAATTGTTAATTATTCTTTGAAATATGGCGTGTTCTTCTTTCAATCCAAAGGATATTCTCGAAAATTGGTAGTGTTCCATTAATTTAGAGCAATTTGACGATAATCATCAAAACGCAAATTATTTCATTATTCTAATCAACAAAAATCTACAACCAGATTCCATTATTTATTTCCATCGTGAGATTTTTTAACTTATAATTGGAACTAATTGTCAAAATAGCTGTCACATTGTGCTCATTTTTTTGAAATTTATTAAAAGTCATAAAAAAACATTTAATCATTTAACCAGTTTAAATTAATCAGCTGTGGATAATTTTGCTCTTTTTCATTTAATAATAATCGAATTTCATCTCACAACTCAACGAATCGTTTGAGAGCATTCTCACGACTTGAGCTTCGAACACTTTTATAAATTAACAGTCCCGAATGTTGTGTTTCAATATCATTTAATAATGTGGTAAGCTGACGGTGTCGATATGATATGATATGATAGGAGAAGTACAAGCCAACCGGTTACGGTGATCCTAGGTATGTTACCATAATCATAGAGTAAATTCAGCAGAGTTCCAAATGGCTATCTGAGAATTATTTATTCCAAAATTATGCGGGCTTAGGCCCTGCCGGCATCTCAACATATAAGTTTTAGGAAAAGGAAACAATCACAAAAACGACTAAGGTGATAATACACTGCACTAGTTAATCCTAACCACATTATGTAGTAGTGAATTATAATATGTTGTTAGTATTATCATTTTCACACAGGGATTTGAGTTTGTTATTATTGTTAGTTTGATAGGTAAGGACCATTCTAAATTCATCATATGTATTATAATCGCCTCAAAAGTTAAACTGGAGTATTTTAAAAAATATCTCATCATATGCTGTATTTAAAGATGTGTCCCTATAATTCCCAATCCATCACCATCTAACGCGTGGGGAATATAAATTTTCGTAATGACCCGACAGCATTTCTATATACAATATGATGATCTAATACATTGTCAATTCGTTTGTAAGGGAAACTATTTAAATAAATAAATAGTTTAGTGCGGTCATATTTAGCTAACCTGATCGATCATTCCATTCCACACATTCTATCTTTATGTCCATTTTTCGATTTTACAACAAACAATCACACAATACACAAAAGTAGGATTCTTGTATAACACACTACAATCCAATGAAAGAAATCACCAAAGCGGCCGTCCGTTTCAGAAAGTTTAATAGTTTGTAATAGAATTATTATACAGCATAAAGAAGCTGCTTATTAAAGTAAAATAAACTCTCTGGTCAAGACCACCGGTCAAGTGATCCCCATCCAATGTTAAGAATGTCACTCAAAAAATCTTATCCATTTACACTTATATAAATTAAGAAAACAAAATTATTTAAATAAATTAGTATTTTCCATGGAAATAAAGACAAAAGTTATTTAAGAGTACAACATACAATGGTACGTGTCAAGTATATACCCAAGAGCAAAATTGTGGACTTCATTGACAAAATAAAATCAAGAGGAATATTAACCATTCCCTTAACACCACACGACTTTCCTAATATATCAACAAGCATCTGATAAATCGAACTTCAACATTTTAGCCAATTCAAATCTCGCCAACAACTGATCATATATATTATCTTCAATATTATGATCGTATAGTGGTAGTGATCGTATTAAAACAATCTTCAGTCCCTTCTACCATTAATATACATGGCACTACATTAAACCTCAATAGTCTTATAGATATAATCTTAATTCAGATTTGATATAACATAAAAATATGAAAGCATTATTTTCAAAACTTTTGAATAGCAAATCCATCAATATGGAAGGTTTTGCTGTATGTACCGATATATATGTATGTATATATATATTTTTAAAATTTTGTTGTTCTCTTTTCCCGTGCAAGTCAACACCTGCACAAAATATAAAATAAAAACAAACAAAATTTCTCTAACCAACATAGAAAGGATAGGAATTTTGATCGACGAAACGAAAAATATGTGGACGAAACGAAAATATGTTACATACATGCCAAGGACATTCAATTGAAGACTGTAATGTATGTAATCGCGTTTTCAACATCAAATAATGATGTATATACAACACACACAATACACCAATTATCAAGTCGCCAATTACATTGAATGTACATATATATAGTTGCCATTACAACGATCGCACAATGGCAGTGATCGCGTAAAATTTTAAATCTCCAAAATCTTTTTTACTGTATGCGTTGATACATATATAAAACAAAATATTAAATATTGTTTAAAGGAAAGGGAAGTATATAACGTTTTAGTTAGAAATCTAGAATTATATGAAGAGCGAATTATAGGATGGGGAATGAGGTAACTAGAGACAAATCAAAAGATACATCGCATGCGATCGTGTTCAACGGAATATTGTGATGTGATATGAAAATGATGTATATAGAATAGAAAGACAAAAACGTTATATATTATAATATATAGAGGAGAAACAAGAACAAACTGAATATACAAATAAAATATAATATCATGTAATAATATATAATGTAATGTAATATAATAATATAATATAATAACGATACTCATCTAACGACACACACAACGAGCAGACAAAAACACGTCCACTCGATATGAAGATCCACACAACACTCAATGTGGTAAGCTGACGTTGGTGTAAAGTAAAGGACAATCAGTTATGAAATTTAAAATCTTTGTTACAGTGGAAATTACATCTTAATCATTTAAACCCGGCGTTTGCACAAAGAGCTTCCTGCCATTCCTGGTGCAGAATAGAATGAAATTCAATCAATGGGTAATTCATACCTCTTATCAAAAACTTTATGAAGCCGTTATGTATGCCAACCATATTCGAAACACTATCTGTTTACCTGCGTTTAACTAATTTCCATTTTAGTAAATTCATTGAATAAATTAAAAATGTCTCAGCCTATTGTTTTCCCAGAAATTTCTCATAAATTTAACCAGCTCTTCTTTCATTGTATTTCCATTTGAGTTTCTCGCTATAACGTCAAGTCGCGCTTGTGAAGTGACATTTGTGCTTTCATCCAACGCAACTATTAACATTCCCGCACTTTGTAAATCAAATCACAATTGGTTAATAATATCGTTACTCATTTCCGTAATACGGACTTTGACGGTGTTTCTGCTTAAAGGTAGCTCTCAAATGTAGTTTAATATTTTTTCTCTGTTAGGAAAATCGTCGAAAAGGTCCTCTGAGCATTTTAAAAATCCTTTTAAGTATTCACCATCCGAGAAGAGATTACCATGTTATGCAATAACATGCGACGCACAAAAAATAGCTATTATATGATTTTTTTGCTTAAACATAGTACTTAATTGAGTAGCTTGGATATCATAATACTTTACTTTTCTCGCGATATATTCATTTTTCTCACTGTCCGAAATTGCACATAAATTACAATGTTTTTTTTTTTCAAAATGACGTTTAACGCATTATAAAACCGGGAAACCACCGATTCATCACACAAAGTACAGAGCACCTTAAAATTATTATTAATTACTCCATATTTTATAATCCAATTATCACTAACTAGTAAATGGTCGCCAACTTTTATTACTCGTATTATTAAATTTTATACTTTATCCATTGTAAATGCACTTACTTTATTTTTTATGATTTATAAAATACAAATTATTGTTGCACACCTGTGGCACAAGACTGACATTATAACAATTTAATTCAATGTAGCCAACATTGTAGACATTAAAATTATTATTACATTAAAATTATTATTACGAATAACCAAAAATTTTGATTAACAAATAACTACAAGATCACAAATAAAATTGTGATCTATCATAGAAAAACTTACGGGTCAGTTAGAACTCTATAGCGGATTAGTACCAAAAATTTTGGCGAATCTATGACCCGCGGATCATAGATTTGCCATCGCTGTTCTAGAGCTTAAATATCAATGTAAACCAATCTCTACACGAAAACCAATATATTGTCCTACGGATCATGACAAAAAATAACATTCAATTTCATTCAAATTGAAGATTTATTTCTGATCACTCTCGTATTAATCTTTAGTGAAATCATCATTCAAAATTAATAACTAACAATTTACGAACAGACTGCATGTTTTAAAGTAAACTTGAAAGAGAAAGTGTAAGCACTCTTGGAATCAAAAAAGATACTCAGAGAAATCAGAGCTTTACAGGGCAAAACCACACTAAGCAATCTAACAAAACACTTAAATGAAGAAATCAAACTCCTAAAGAAACTGTCAGCGCATATCTGAGCTAAAATGACAAAAGCTCAGAATATTCTCTCTGGAAGGTGACTAAAAAATAAGAGCTTAGTTAATTGTATCATTTAAGTTATCATTTCTACATGTCTTTATTATTATTTTTCTGGTTCTCTAAAAAATATAATCGCAAACGCGTTTAAAGTAAAATATTTTTATACACATCTTCTTTACCTTGAATACCGAAAGATAATTTATTTAGTTCTGTGAAATTTTTGAATTTTATTCAAAAAATCCTTTACAATATGTACAGACCTATGGACCTCATGGACAGTAGATTGTTATGATTTTTCATAAAATGAATATGAGTAAGTATTAAATCTTTGTCATGCCGCATCCATGACGCGGTAATAAAATGTTGACAATTTTTATAAAAACGAAATACAAGACACAATGACGTTTGTAATTTAATTTATATATTTAGACAACCGAACCTCTACTTATTTACGCATTAAACCAAGAACAATGAATTTGTAAAATTGTGTTTACGATGAAAGTCGGATCACCTCGCAAAACTTAATTGCATTACTATACAGAAACGAGTAGAGTGACATTAGGTTGCATAACTTTAGAAACGTTGATTCGTACGACGAGTAATTATCACTTTACTTTTTTACACCTTGGATGCGTTTAACGAACCCAATTTGCATTCTTTTCTATAGAATTTCGAAAGGAATATATACACACACTATGAAATTACCGTATAAATCTCGCACTTTGTTATGACTACACATGACAATAAAAAATAAATTTATATGTAAACGACGAAATTGACACTTACATGTAATAAAATTCACTTGAAAGAGCTTTTATACAAAATTTATTGATAAAAAAAATGTTCTTCTTATTATTTCCCACTTCAATTTTCATTGAATGCCATCATATCATACGATGTTATCCCCAAAAATTGGGTCATACAAAAAAGTTGTTTAACGACATCATATATAAAAATTGGTATAGTCATTCGATAATTTTATCCTCATATACAAACAGTTTACGTCATAATAGTGAAAATATAAAATAAATTTTATGTTTTTGATTTCAATAAAAATAATTAAATTTTAATTTATTAAATAAATTAAATTTCACTTTGTTTTTATCGGAAATATTGTGTACTATCACCTTTTGAAAACAATTTATTGAACTTTTGGATATGCCTGTATATAATAAAAATAATAATAACGGTTTTTAAGGTAAATATTATCCAACAACACCAATCGTTGCCTATAACGTCCTTACCGACATAATTCATCTACTTGCTCTCGGATAGTTTTATAAGTTTATGATTAGGAAACCATTAAATTTCTCTATTGTTGTGATTAAAAAGAGTTCGGTACGTCCCAATAAAATCAAGTTTAAATCTATACATTCATGGTTCTTATTTCGAATACGAGGAGTCATCTCTATAAACTTATCCATCAACATACATCATTGATCCATATATAACAACAGGTACCATATCAGCTTATTAACATTGGGAAGCTATTTCGATTTCAGTATATTATATATTCCAGAGCATATCACAAGAATTTTGTAATATATCGAATTCATGGTCTCGTCTGAAATAAAGTTGTAACTTAATGGGGGCTTAAGACACCCAACTCTTTCGCGGTTTGCTTATTTACGTTTTGACATACGGCTATAGATAATCATTTGCGTAGAAGCTGCACAATGCAAATATGTTTGTTCATCACACTACCGATGGTAATCAGATGATGAAAAATCCCTTTTGCATTTTTAACTTAATAGGTCATTTAAAACATAATTGCAAGTACTAATAAAATGCTATAATCTCTCCAATGCGAAGCAACTTGAATTTCTTTAACGAGCTTAAGGCAATAATCGTTTTGATATAAGCTAACACGCCAAGTTTTTATCAAATCTTGGCAGTTTTAAATTCGAAATATTTTAACTTTTCCAGTTTTTTACAGATAGTTGACATATATAAATGAATCTATGTTTAATAAATTTGAAACTCTGCGATTCGACTAACCTCTCCACCAAAGGGGTTTAAACTTTACATTATTGTAATTATTGCAACTGTTTTAGTATACACTTATGTAAAGTTGTTCAAAACTGAGATAACACATGTTTCTTTCCAAACATATAATCGCTGTTGATAAAAGTGATTGATTGAATTTCATTTAATGCTCATTTTGGAGAGTTATAACTGTCGGTTATCGACGTATTATAGATATGAGAACGTATAAGCTACGCACTCAGTATAGTTATGATTTGTATGACCATTTTACAAACTATAAAAATATTTTGAAAGCCTTTTCACAAATAAGGATGTTGTACACTTGAAACTTTTCCCATAATATATCTGGTGCCACTGCAACGAAATTCTTAACGATTTTTGAATTGCAGACGTAACTACGTACGCAGTCGACTGCATAGTTCAGTTTATATTTGATAATCATAAAGTGAAAGTATGTATTGTTTTTTTCTTTGTATTTATCTTTACAATTCGGGTTAATGATCGAAGAACTCCCATCTGTTTGATGGCTCCAGTTTAACGTCCTATACCTTACACTAGAGGCATCAAAGGCGTACGGCTCTTGCCTTCATTTGCGTAGGCTTGAAAGTATTTGCAGTAAAATACATTATTTTACAATGACAAAAAATGAAGTTAAATAGAATGTAATGGATAAAACACAAATCTATCCAATTCTAAAACTAGTGAATCACCAGTCTTCTCATAGCAATCTTGCACTAGATAACCGAGGGAGTCCAGCAAGATTATATGCAAAAGGTTGTGATCATAATATAAACGATATCAGGATTCTTGTAAATATATACCTCTCAAAAATAAAAACAAATAGTTACCTGTGAATATTATCAATAACAGCGCGGCGTTTTTAAAAGAATACATTTGTATTTCTATACCAAAAAATTGTTGACATAGAAAAATTAAAAAAAGGGTTGAGACGAATTGATTTTATAACTTGATTTGAACTTACGGCAATGGATCGGAAAACGAATGAGTATAATATTTATATGAACAAATGGAACAGGTAACTCTGTTAGGTCTAGCAATTATTATATTTGATTAGACCATTTGTAAATATTTTAGGTAACGTACAGTTTCATATTCCAATAATATACCGCCCTTTATATGTATGTCTTACATTGCTTACATTGCCATCTGGTAACCATTGCGATTGTAATTTTGCATACGTACATACATGTTGCCTGTTATGATTTATACATTTGGTTTTTGGACCTACCAAGTTTCGATTTAGCTTGAGACATGCCAATTAAAATTGAAGCACCGATTTCGCATAGTTCTGATTTCAAGTAAAGGTTGTCACATTAAGACCGACTTATTGAGAAATTTATTTAAACCGTTTTTTGCTCAAATATTTTTTTTTAAATAATTTTAGTTTTGTAGCTTTCTGGTTTAATGTTGAGTTTAGCTATTCTGTTGGTGTGTAATTATTGGTATAGATCCTCTTTTTAAAATACTTCCAAAGAAAGAAAATCCAATGACGTTGGAACACATTTATGTGTCCAATTGATTTTAGAACTCTCTTCACGCTCTCATCACTCGTCCAGTTTATTACAGCGCATCCACATTATATAGATTTGTTTAGTTCCTACGCAACTGATATGATTGATTTTTATGTTGCTAACACTCAATCATATCATTCCAATTTTCTTAAAATTCAAACCACATAGAAATAAATTTTTTTGAAGGTTGTATAGCACCATATATGTATATTATGTTTTACTGGAAATAAATACATACACACAGAAAAATTAAATTTAAATTTAAAGTAATTTTGATTTCGTTTAAAGAAATTTTGCCTATAGATTTTGAGCAAAACCGTTTTCTCTTTATTTTAAAATATCGAATTCCTTTATTTCTAAACATGAAGAAATAAAGTTCATTCCATTTAATTCAAATATATTTTCCTTTTAAGTCAAATGATATTAAGGGTTTTATTTTAAATAAACCAAATGTTTGATTCAAAGTAAAATTTATTTATTTTTCATTTTGAAATCATTTATTTTTAAGAATATTATTTAAGAATATTAAATATTGGGTTGGATAAAAAATCATAAATGTTTTAAGAAATAAGTTAATTTATTTAAATTTTAACTACATATAAAACAAACTCAAAATGATTCAATCAAAATAATTCAATTATAAAAACTAAAAAATTGTCACTCTCAATATTTTAACTATCGTCAATTTAAGAGAGGGCTAGCATCTTTGACATTTATTAAATAATAAGAGTCTGACATGGATACGAACATGTGACAATAGTAGTGTCGTAAGGATGAATTTCCAATATAAACTTTATAGATGGCAAAATTTTCGCTATTCCTACTAAGAAAATCTTGAATACGTCTGAGCAATTGGGATCTTCTTACATAACCTGGTTTGTAAGTTTAGTACCTCTGAAAGTGAAAACTTATGTTAAAATTAAAACCAATGAATTTTATATTTATTTTTTGCTGTATTGTACCAAAACCTTAATTACTTACTTGAGATGTATATTGTGTTTAAATCGTATGGCAAACTTTACGATTTAAACACAATATACATCTCTAACCATCTCTGTCGCCGGTTGTATACATCTCTGTGGCCGGTTTTACCTTAATGGTTAAGAGAGTTTCTCATCACGCTGCGGTCTCGAGTTCGAATCTCGCCGTTGACCAAAAATTAACATGCCACCGGATGACATAAAATGCTGTCATGAAGTGTGTAAAAACATTCGTTGGGCTGACCACCTACAATGTGCACCAATCGTTAAAATGGTTCGTAAGGTCTCAGTTGAGACGCGGTAAGTGCCGTTTACGGCCTCTAAGCCATCGATTTTTATACATCTCTAACCAAATCTGAATATAAACTAAAAACCAGTACTGAAAAAATTTAATATTATAGTTACATTTTAAAAACGATTAAAATTAATTTTAATTTACTTTATTTTAAATGAAAAATTATTTAATTTTAAATCCCTTGATGAAATAAAATAGAACTTGGTTTTAAAGAAATTAATTCTTCAATTTCAAGAATTTTTTTTGAAATTTATTTTTGACATAATTTCTTTTATTTTAAAGAATAATTTCATTAATTTAAATGATTTTAATTTCAATTAAAATAATTAAATTAGATTCTTTAAACTAATACACTAAAAACTATTAATCTAAATGATTTATTCTTTAAATAAAAGATATTTCAAGATTTTAATTCAAATGACATAGATTATTTATATGAAAGTCCTCAATTTTTCTGAGTGTACGTTCTGTATAGGGTACTTCATACCAAAATATTCTGTCTGCATCGTTCGATATCGCAATTCATTCATTATGAATCGGTTTGAGTGGTGTCATACTCGCCAAACACATTATTACTGGAGACAATAAGATTAACCGCAAATTCGGAAATTTAGTTTATTAACATAATCTAAACATTCTGCTTAAAATCTAAACCAAAAAACAGTATCAGCAAAATAGCGTGGTATCTCTTATACGTAATTTTCTTATATCTTCTCAGTCAAAGCAGCGATATTTTTCGCTGCTGCGGATGAAAAGAAATGAACGTTTTCGGTTTATCTCAACATTTTCAAATACGTGTACTATGCCAAATAATTTGTACTGTATCGGTAAATTTTCACAATTTCAATGGGTAAATCAAATTATTATTCGATCACAATAGGACACCCTTTATCGCACAATCATCGGCGTCATAACAAATGTATACAGTAAAATATCAAATAGCAGATATAAAATGTTTATCCTTTCGAAACTGCTTTTTTACTAAAATATTACATAGGATTCCTTATGTTAACCTAACCCTTAGGTGATACAGAAATTAATAAATTTGTAATGATATATCTTATTTAAGATAATGTATATTTCCAAAGGAATCAAATATCCTTTGAATCAATTTAATTGTTTCTCGCATTATAAGTTAATGCATCATCATCATCATCATCGTTCCTAAATAAGGATAAAACTGATTACATTCCATTAGCAAACAAAACATATTTAAATCAAAACAATACAATAACAATGAGATAAGGCTAAGTTTTTTTTATTATATAAATAATAAAGACGCAGAATACCAACAACAATAACGAAGGCAAGATACAATTTAATTTGCTTAAAACGAAAATATAAGATTTTATATATACTTAAAAGATATTCGTTTGATTTTGGTACACAAGGAAAAATCTTATATTGAACAAAAACAAAAAAAAATGAAAAATAAATATTTGATGAGACGATACTCTCGACATAATACATGTATTCGTTCGTTTGGATGGTTCGCAACAAAAAATTGAGAAGAAATCAACAACAATTTATATAAGATTTTGTATTACATAATATTGATCCTTAATAATGACGCGATGTGAATTAGACCTTATCGATTTAGTGTTATTCAATAATAATTACAAATCTGTCCCGTCCCAATCACCCGCGGGTATAATAAGTGAGTTTTGTTTTATAAATATTGACTGACATATAAATCGTTATATAAAGAGTAAGATAATCAAAATATAAGTGATTTTAAATATTTTGTATACTTGAGATGATAAAATTGTCATTAAGAATTAGATAGTGTCTTGTATTTATATATGACGAATTCTTTGGAAATATATCTTTGTATACGTATTAAAAAACCTTTTGTTTAATCGTTTATAAAATACATCGCCATAGGTGCCAGTTGATAATGATTTGCGTAAATCGAACATTGATTATCGCAAATTTATAAGGACTCATATCTAATCTTATAACCCAATAATTTGGTAGTAAACATTTTTGGGTTTTAGGCGTATATATGAGTAAAACAGTAACATGCTTTATGAGTTTTGATAATCAACCAAACTAATTGTCAGCCCATCTCGCTGAGTTGCAAATTCTTATATTATAACTCTTAATGTGTGGTCGCCTATATGCAGATCACATAGCTAACCTATCCCTCCCAAAATTTCTTCTTAATTGTTACAAAATTAACCAACACGGACTGAGGAGCAACCCACTCAGAACATAGGTATTTACGAGGAAATGCGGTCCAAAAACAAATCTGGTATATACATTAAATCTATATATAAGTTAATACAACACTTTACGCTCTTCAGAGGTTAACACCTTGACGTTAACTCAATAAAACTCTTCAAATAACTTTATACCATCACTTTAAGCTCCTATTAATGTTTTTTGTAATCAATTGATTTTTAAAGTTGATAATTCCAAAAATAGCTATCAGATAAAATCTTATTTTGCATCTCGTCATACCGGACATATTTTAACTCAGTCCAATCTCACTGAAGACGAACTGATAAATATCTTCAAAAGATTTAAATCCTAATGTAATCAATCGAGTTCTAATAAAATAACTTACCAGAGAATTATGGTGAACGTGTAACGGCCGTTCCTTTATGCAAATAAGTGAAGTGTGGAGGACAGTTCCCATCCGTGTCTTTTCCGTAAGCATATGGCTGTCAATATATATCAATAAGACTGTGCGATGTGATCAGCCAAATTCTTCGAACAGGACACTCAACAATAATCATTTTGCTAAAGTAAGAACTGACTACACTACCTACTTTTTTATGCTTCAATAAGGGTTTCACAAAAGCCTACTCGGTAATTCTCAAAGAATGAATTGGGACTGAAATTGGGATTGTGTCCGTATTGAATAATACAATAAAAGCTGGTGTCTTCTGTGTTAAAGTGTTGGAAAAATCTCAATTCATTTCTTTGACTACTGTTTCTTGTACCAAGGAATTTTATATTCAATTGGTAATCAATTATAGAAACTGAATCAGCGATTCAACATCAAGTATGAATGAGCAATCCAACTAAGCTGAGTCTCATGTTCACTCCGCCAGGTCATGTCCATGGCAACTCCGGAGTCCGAATGTCCCCAACTGTTACCCGGATTGGAAGTATGTGGTGACACCTTAAACTGTCACTTTTGAAAGAGTTAGAAGCCTTGACGTATGAAAAGCGGACAAACAACCTTATGTCCAATGTAGGAAAACTGGCTTGACTGAATCTGGTCCAATCCGCTCTACAATATAATTTCACTTCCGATAAATTTTTTTTTTTGGCTGTATAATATTACAACTAATCTCAGTGACTATCTAGTAAATGTTTTGTATTTTTAACCAGTGTAGCATTTTTTGGGATGAGAAAAATCGGTTCGTCCCATTTCGTCCAGTCCTTTAATTTCAGTAGTTCAGAGAAACACTAATTCTAAAGGATTTGTTCTTTTTTAGGCGCTTTGGTCCATTGGTGTGATCCAGTAGGTTCCGCAGCTCCTCGTTGTCGTGTTGCTGCAGTCGCAGTACATAACTCCTTGCAAACTAAAATATTTCATCACTGACGTATTACATGTTAAGGTCTCGATGGAAGTTGCCATTTCTAATATACCATGGAGCATTGACAATGCTACGTAGTACTTTATTTTGAAATGTTTGTATGGTCTTAATTATAGTTTTCTTTGCACAGCCCCAAAGTTGAATGCCGTATGTCCAGATCGGTTTAAGGATTTGTTTATATAATAGTAGTTTGTTTTGCGTTGTCAGCTCAAAGTTTCTTCCAATAAGCCACTGCATTTTTCTGAATTTAAAATTCAATTCTTGTCTTTTCTTTTTAACATGCGCTTTCCACCTAAGCTTAGTGTCTAGTGTCATGCCAAGGTATTTAGCATTGTCAGAGTAAAGAATTTGTTGAGAATTCAGTCTAATCGGGATGTATTCTATTTTCTTGTTGGTGAAGTTGATGAGTGTTGATTTTGATTCGTTTAGCATTATCTTCCATGTTTGTGTCCAAGTTTTTACTGTATTAACAGCATTTTGTAGTTTCCGTATTGACTCGAAAATACTAATATCAGTGGTCATAATTGCAGTGTCATCAGCAAAAGTCCCGATAAATATGTTGACAAGATTTAAGAACAATTTTAGGATAACTTACATGATACTCTAGTTCTTTAGTATATGCAAGGTTAGAGGTGAATGACTTCTGCATAGAATGAAACAAATAGAATATGCACTTGGGTAGTTGCAAGATACAAATAAGCCTTTGTATGATATAAGAAGGATAAAATATCCAGAAGTACAATGGCATGAAGTGATGAAACAGTCGAAATAGGGCTGTAATTGTCTGAATCGTTTCAAACAACATAATATTAATAAGACAATTATAAATAGTCCGCAAAATATTAATTGTTGCTTCGCTTATGTGGCCCGAAATGAAAACCCAATTCATTTAGCGTTAAATTATGTAGTCTAAAATAAAATTTTGTAAAAAATGTCAATAAATGCCGTAATTTCAAAAACCACCACATGTCGAGAAAAAAATTCACATAATCTTCTGCAAAGATGCGATAACAAAGTGGGTGTTCACTTTATAATTCCATGTCAGAGTATAGGTCAAATTTTGTTATCGAATAACTTAAGATCTTTATGAAGAGTCTGCTTACTATAAAGAACAGAATAATAACACATTTTGAGGATCAAACTTCTCCAGTAAGAAATGAATCAATTTAAACTTTGACATTAGAAAATCTGAACGTTTTTTCGGTTGTGTTCGGTAATTTTGGTGCGAAGCCGGATGAAATTTGAAAAGTATTTCTATTAGAAATAATGCATCAACCACGGTTGCTTTACATAAATTTGTAAATAATATTAAAAGTGTGTGCCTTACTAACTTGCTAAAATCTACTCAAATTGCACAAAAAGTAACTGTCATTTTCATGAGAATAATGTACAGAGTGTTGATCAGACCCGTTGTCATGTATGGATGTGAGAGTTGGACCTTGACGGATGAGTACGAAAGATGGCTTCTTACATTCGAGAGAAGAATCATGCGTGTGGTATATGGCCCAAGATTGCGACGATGATGGCACATACCGAGTTCGTTTAAACCTCGAAATAAGGAATTTCATGCAAATTCCTGGTATTGGTTTCACCATTAACTTGTAATGACAAGAATCAATTCATGTTCAAGAGTTTTAATAATTTTGTTTTTGGTTGGAATTCTCTCGAATTTTAGTAGATTACTAATAAAATCTTATAAAAAGTCACTGTGATTTATTATCATATTTTTTACTCAAATTAAGGATGATTATTGAGTTCTATAACACAATATTCTTTCTGGCTTTTCTGATTGCATATATTAAACTTCGGAACACCTTTTCAGTGTTGTAGTAAATTCAACATTTATTTTTGATCAACTCAATGTTGTACTAAGGTATTCTGATATAAATACAGTTTATTGCTGCTACACCTGTTGCTTAAAATCGCCGATGCAGCCTTCTGTTGGTAACGCTGATCGTCTAATTTCACCACCACTGCATCACCTCCAAATGACCCTAGTAGTTTAAAGAAGTGAACATTTAAGTGTGTTATTAAGTGAAAAAAGGTGTTCTAATGGCTCTGTTGTCATAGATTTAGTTAGTAGTAGCCGAATGTGTGTCATTTTAGGTGAAAAAGATCGTTTGTTAAAAATTCCAGGTTAAATACTTTTTAGTTCTTCTTTCATAAAGTCTTAATAATTTAACCTTCGAATTTTATTTGCATGGTTGCAAGTACAATTTTATTACGTGTTTTGCTGTACAAACTTTTCATATTTTTTCAAAAAATTTTCTTAGATCAAACTACGAGTGCATTTCATCTTATTAAAATTTGACATACAATTTCGTTGTATTCTGCTTGTATAAGATTGAAACTTTGATTTCCTAACGTGTTTTCATCCTTTTTGCAATGAGAATACAATTTATAAACTAGAGCCGCTACCCTTTCTTGATTAAATGTAAGTGTTTTCCATGTCGATCAATTATGAAATATATATTTATTTATATTTTTAATATTGAACTCTTCTGATTTCAATGTCGATGTTGTTTTGTAATTTATTTCACGCTATCGAATTTCTTTTGACAAAAATGATTAATGTATTATTTCTTTAGTTAATTTGCCAAGACAGAATCGACTTAAAACAAAAACAAGTTTGTTTTACCGTGAAGATTTATCAAACTTGATATCTTAAAATTAAAACTCCTTCTGCGTTAAACACTTTCTTAACAAACCGTGAACGTGTTTCGTTTCAGATATGATAATAATTCCGGTCATAATTCTGAGCATTTTGAGCACAGGTGATGCTTTCGATAGCAGTAAATGATTATGACCGTTCTTCGTTTTAAATTACGCTGTAAAACAACGGGCTTTACCGTAATAATCCATTTACATCCCGACAGGATTCGACACAAAGCATGAAACACAATAATGGTTACAATACAACATTCTAAATTTTATTTCGACATAGTAATGGTTACCAAATTACTCGACATAGTATTGTATAAGCAAGGCTGGCTAGTCAAAATGAACCTCAACTTTGGTCGGTTTGAAAAAAGATTTTACTTTGAAATGAAAAGTGATAGTTAAGACGATTATACATACTTATTCGAATAATTTTAAAAGATTTATAATTTATTACTTTCAACAAATTATAATAAGTTTGGCCCCAATAAATAAAAAATTACAGGATTTTTAAATCCGGGCACAATACGTTAAAGCATTTTAAAAAATTTATGATTCATTAACATCTCGCATAAATAAATATTTAACCTCTCAAAACAAATTTTTTGGGGTTTCCGCACCCCGTCGAAACCTTGAATTAATTTTATTTTACATTTAAATTAATTTGGCATAATTTTCCGGAATTAGAAAATTGCACAAATACAATCGTATATATACAATTTTTCATTTATTTGCCTAGGAAGTAATTGTTTATTGTTAAAAAAAAATAAACTAGGCCATTCGGGCAATAATGTGCCATACGAATAGATGAATTTAATTAGCTTGAACCAAATTCTAAATTGATAATTTTTTTGCTCGTTGTTTACTGGTCTATTCTGAAATATTTATATATCGAACGTCGATTCATTTTGCTATTTTAGGAGCACGTGAGTTGTTAAGTTATTAACATACACACATACTCGTTTATATACGAGTACAACCCAGATTGACGTACACTTTCAATATTATCTAGAGAGAATATTTTTATATTTATAGTTTATCAACATAAATAACTCTGAAGGAGTATTGTTTTAGCTATTGCTATAATATGCTATATGAATGAAAATATACATATAGACTATGAATGCATATATAACTTGGTGCCATGTGTATAGTGTATACGATTTTCACTCATCAAAATATAGCTAACAATGTGAAATGTATCGAAAATCATTAACGATCGATCTCATGTCACCAAATTACTCAAAAATCAAAAATATTATTTTATGCATCACAGATTCCATTGCTATATAGCAGTGATGAATTCACAGAAATGATCCGAATGAAATGGACTGAAGAAGTTAAAAAGAAAATCACATTTATTATTCATGTACTTTAAAAGTTGGAAAATATCCAGAATATGTATTAACCCATTTGTTTTTTTCTGGTATACATTCGTACGTGCAATATTTATTCTTATAAAAGGTCATCAGTTTTCGACCAACCGTGATCTTGAAAATACGAACTATTTTTCTAAGTAAAAAGCATTTTTTTTTTAAATTATATAATACAATCGCTCAGAATAACTTACAGAATGTAGGTTATTAGATTCTGTGTGATTATGGAACGCATAAAATCTCGTCTTAAAATATAATAATGAAAAAATATGAATCAATATCAATGCGATACTCATTTTTTTACATGGCTTTTACATGCCATTTTTGACCCGTACCTTGTCTACAAACTGATTCCATCGGTTTTGTCACGAGCCAGCTCTTCATACTGTTGTCGTCCTAGCAAGAAGTGCTTTATTTCATCTTTCGCTTGTACACCGAGTCTGCGTTTGTTTATGGCTATATTACGTTCAACAGCAAGGTAGCACTCCTCATCAAACCAATTATTATTGGGCTAGTTTTTACTATATCGAGAGTGTGCTGGGCAGCATCGACAACCGAGGTTTTCAATACTGCGCAAACACTTTTCATTTCATCAGACTGGTTATTAAATCGCAAAATGCTATTGCCAACAATATATTTTCGTTGTGTTTCATCATTTATCAGACCATCACATCAGACCAGATGATTGACGACTGATACTATCTCACGTTTTGGACAACTCGAGCCCGCTCTTTTAAAATCAACACATGGTCAATTTGACTTCGGGGTGTTTTACATGGAAGTATTCATGTTCTCATATGGTTGTTTTTATGAGGGAAGAATGTGCTTACGACTTTGAGATCATGAGCGATCGCAAAGTACATCGTTCTTTCTCCATTTTCGGTCACAGTTTATTGCCGGAAGTACGGACTTCCATTTTTCATACTCCTGCTTGAAACTCTACAAAAAGACAGTGTAAAAGGGTGTCCTTCACATAACATTTCTGTAGCACCATTCTCAGCCGAAACATTTGATAGATGGTATGTTTGAACCAAAATCACATTCTTAGTTGCTCAAATTATATTCCCTTTTCTTCAAATTGCTGAAATAAACTGAAATATCCTGTAGAACAGTTTGGGAATTTCATTATTGATATCGTTCTTATTGTAGATATGACGCGAAAGATGGTGCTTTAAGCAAAGAGGTGTGTCTGCGGGAAGTGATGCTTGTCTGTCTAAAATTGAAATTTAGTCACATTTCGAAGACATTGTCAGTGTCCGTCCTAAGGAAAGATATTTATAACTACATTCTACTACAATTTGGAAAATATAAGTGTAATGTCAACAATTTGAATAAAATCATAATCACCCAATTTTTTATTATCAGCAGCGAACCAACTAAACATTCGAAATTAAATACCAGATGGATCTCTTTAAAATCTTTTATTATATTGTTTATTTATTTATGCGATCACATGCAATGTGTATACCTCCGCGTACATGCATATATTTTATAGACATCCATTATAGTGGGTTAGAACATTATATTCCAAGGACTTCAAAGTATGTATTGCCTAGAAAAATTATCCAAAATACTGTGACAGTAGAATAACTGCTGAGTCTGAGCTCACAGTTTAATACAATAACGCCAGATTTGGTCATCATCAAAATATTTTAATTAAATCTAAACGTTTGCGATACCAATCAACCGCATCACCATATATATTAGCACATATTATAGCTAATCACCCCACCATTTATGGTTTTTCAAAATCAATTATGTATTGTGTTCTACAAACATGTATGTACATATATTTTTAATGCTATGGAATATCGCTACCATCGTAAGGTCAATTTATTTATTATAAAAAGATGTCTAACTAGAAGTGATATGTTGATAATGTTTTATGTACACATATAAACAACTTAACACCCACGTCTCAGCATTGAGAATTTTTATTTCATAATAAATTTATAATGCAAATAAATGTGTTAAAGAAAATTAAATTTTTTACATTGGAATTTGCAAAGCAAGATTATTTTTATGATACATTTGATCAGCCTTTAGTCAGTCTATCTATACGACATCCAAAATCGGCTTGTTACTGCTAATTTGGCCCATATTTATATATAAAAATGTATTCCTATACTTGTATGTATAAAATTAAACTCAAATCTGACTTTAAAATAAATTAAAGGACTATTGTTCACATCCCTGATAATAAACAGCCCAATTGTTGAAAGATGTAAATTGTTTCAATGCAATATTCAAACATGAAAAATGTGTGTTCCGATCTGCTTAATAGACTATTAAAATGCTATCAATATGCAAAATGCAATATTTGCTGCATAAATGCCAGCTATTGCAACTTATTAAAAATTTTAAATTACTATGAACTTAATAAATATGGGAAAAAACATATTTAATCGACGTGCATCTGCGTGCAGCAATAGTCTAAAAATTGTATAATACTAGCAGTATATACTCTCCTCTGAAATATGCTATAAAGAATCACAGTTCATGAATTATTTTATCCAATCGGGTAGAAAATTCCTTACAAGGAGGCGATTGCAACGCTAATCATATACTCACTGGAGAATCAGATTTGCGTCACCGAAAGGCAGATAACTATATGAATTATGATCAACCAATCTACTAGCCTGCAAATAAAAAGAAAAATCTTGATCTGAATAGTTTTTGTGTAACTAAAGTTACACCAACCAATTGCTACGCTATATCGTCTGATCATTGTTCTAACCATAAATGCTGCGAAACATCTTACAAATAATGTTACTAAATGGAATATAGGAGTTGAACTAGATTATTCTCTCAATTCCGCTAATAGAAAGATTCAGCTAGTTAAGCGGAAAGTTAGAGCTGTTTTATTGAAGCGGTCAGCAGAAAAGACTACACTCGTTATCAACACTTCTAGAAAGTAACTAAACTCCCATGTGAAATTCAAGAACTTGTTTATGAAATGAGAAAACCTAGGAGATAATATTTACAAAATAAACCTTTGTAGTGGAAATTGAGTTAAAACTTTAAAAATAGCATTGAATAAAAAATTATTACCGCCTAGGTGGCTCAGTGGTTAAAGCTGTGGCAGTTGGAGTGGGAGGTACCGAGGGATTTTTCACCATCTGATGACGACGTTGGTGTTAATGAACACATCTGTGAACCCCTATTTGAGTGCCGAACTCAAGGGCCGACCCATCTTATAGGCTGGCATGGAGGTATGTAATGCGCAGATGGTCCTACGAAAATCAGACCTATAGCCGTACGTCCTCGATTTGGCTATTGAGGCGTAAAGTAAGACGTAAAATAACCGAACCGCGAAAGAGTTGGGAGAGCCTTTGAACCCCAAAACAGATTACATTGTATAAAAAAAGGATAAAACGAAGGTGTATAGAACCATTTGAGTTAACTTTTTCAATCAAGGATCTGTTCCTTCTTTGTGAAAGAGAACTAAAGATTTAAAATGTCAATTAATTCATATCCACTTGCAATAATACCAAGGTTTTTGGGAGGAAACACTCCCTCTAGGAAAAGAAAGACTGTCTGAATATAGCTCAAGCTTTTGACAAAGTTTGATATGACGGATATAAAATATATTTCACATAGTTCTAAAATACTATTTTACTCACAGATGAAATATTAAAAAAATTAACTATGGCTTAGAGGCCGTAAACGGCCCTTACTGCGTCTCAAATGAGCCCTTACGAACCAGTTTTAACGATTGGTGCACATTGTAGGTGGTCAGTCCAACGAATGTTTTTACACACAAAGGCGTTTTTTATGTCATCCAGTTGCATGTTAAATATTGGTCAACGGCGGGAATCGAACTCGAGACCGCGTCGTGATGAAAAACTCTCTTAACCATTAAGCTACATCCGGCGACAGATGAAATATAGTTTAACAAAAAATTTGGCTTAAACAACATAAACAAGTGTTTCACAAGACAGGGTCCTTGAACCAATAGCCGTGTTTCTTGACGCACAATGATCCGGATCAGATCACATTTTCCATGCAAACCAAAGACACATTTTGATCCAAATTTCATTTTGGATCAAAATGTGTCTTTGGTTTGCATGGAAAACGTGATCTGATCCGGATCACTGTGCGTCAAGAAACACGGCTAATATTATACTTGATACTCGCACACAGCTGATTTAACTATTTCTAATCCTAATAAAGCAACAATATCGATATTATCTGATGATACAGCCATTTTGAACGAACGCAAACCAAAATAGTTTACAGTATTGCGAATTCATTATAGTATATTCGAAACACCAACATCAAGGTCCTTGATATTATTACTATTAATGGAACCATAAGAGATTTTAGTTCGAAACTAGGGTGTCTATTAAAAAACAAAAACCGATGACTTGAAAAAGACCCATTTGAACTTATGAACCTTTAAATTTGTTTCCTTTTCGCGGTGAAAGATTATATTTAATACAAATTAAGATTAAGCACGAGACACATCTGTTAAGGTTAGATTAAAACATCCACACATGACAACGGTTCTGATAAACAATCTGTGCAGTTTCAGCAAAATATTATGCACTTCATCGATATTGATGCAAAACTTGCCATCATGGTATTGAATGGCAGTTGACGGAGGTATGGCATAATCCGATAAATCATACGCTTAGTGCTTCACAATTATTTACGCCTACAATTTGTTTAGCTGACCTCCTATTGAGGAACAAATATATTTTAAATTATTACAATATTTTGTTATTATTTTCCATTTTTTAATTTATCTGACATGGACTAGAGAATGGATCTGTAGCCTCCCAAGACAAGCTTTTGATCACTATCTACGTTTTTGATTGCACATCAAACTGAAATTGGGATAAACTGATGGTCACTCCATTTTCGGGATTTTACATGGATGTGTCAATATTTTAAAATGAATGTTCTTGTCGAGAAATATTGTGCTTGCCACTTTAGGATCATGATCAATTACAAAGTACGTCATTCGTTCTTCATTTTCAGTCGAATTTCGTATCGGGAGTATGGGCCTATTTCGTTACATAAGTCACTCTGATTTTTACCGTCTCTAGAATAAAAGTTACCAATCTAACATCGTGTCGTGGTATAGCGCACATTAAATTAGTATTTATGGGATTGGTTCCAATCAGTTTGCGTATGTACACCCTACCATTGATAGGTTGTCTAATCTTAAACAAAGCATCAACGTATTCCAGCCGATACTCTTTCATACATTTGATAATCAATCTCATAAAGTAGTCAATCTCATAACTCAATCATTAGCGCCAATAACTGACATCATCTTCAACAATTTAATTATTGTTAATGTAAAATGAGTCATGTTCATGGGGTTGAATAACATCAATGCGTTCGTGTAAGTATACGAGTGGTTGATTAATCTCATTTGAAAAGGAAGCGTATACATGTTCGATTATCAACTGTTTCGAAGTGAGATATGGACCAAGTACTGATTCCCGATTTTGTGTACGTGTACTTAAATGTGTGTTCGATGTTACTTGGGCGATAATCGATTGTTGATATTTTCAATTGTACCCTTTCTTAAAAAACCTCATTGTCATACTATCTATTAAACTAGTTACGATCACCTTCTACACGACATGCAAGCACAGGTAGAACTTTTATGTAATTATATGTTTCTATAAAATGAACACTTTCTTGTTAAACAAAAAATATTAAAATAGCATTATGCTGCATTCCTTAGATATCATTCCAATTGCATTAATTATTCTCTTTTAATAAAAATATATGTATGTTATTGATGAGCAGATGTCTCTAGGACACCACAAAACTATAGATATTATAAATTCTCTGAAGTAAAATTGTATTGATTTTTCGTATTTATGTCATTTGTACATAATATATAACGCATACACGACTATTTTATGAAAAAACTAGGTCAACAAAACATAAATATGTAGTGAATAAATAAGCAACACCTTGTTTCTTTGGCAAATCACTAGAGATTGAAATTGATTCTTATTTATGCGGTATTGGTTTTGTGCCAATAAAGAAATGAGATTCGATTGGCAATCCAAATATAGAATTATGAATTGTTCTTGAATTATACTTTAGAAATCTTAAGACAATTTGATATCAGTCAGGACACTTTCTTATAATATAATTTATTGTTTTTACTTGTAGATTGTTGCCCGTCGACATGACCTTAAACTAATTGTTACCTCGGCCACAATGGACTCAACAAAATTTGCTACCTTCTTTGGTAATGTGCCAACATTCACTATTCCAGGACGTACATTCCCCGTGGAAGTATTTTTCAGTAAAACGTCCTGTGAAGATTACGTTGATTCGGCTGTTAAACAAGCCTTACAAATACATCTACAACCGATCGAGGGAGATATATTAATTTTCATGCCTGGTCAAGAAGATATTGAAGTCACGTGCGAAGTATTAATGGATCGTCTCAACGAAATTGATAATGCGCCAAAATTGTCAATACTTCCAATTTATTCACAATTGCCATCAGATTTGCAAGCAAAAATATTTCAACGTTCGCCCGAAGGACTACGTAAATGTGTTGTGGCTACCAATATTGCCGAAACATCGTTGACAGTTGATGGAATTATATTTGTGATTGATTCGGGTTACTGTAAACTCAAAGTGTACAATCCACGAATCGGTATGGATGCGCTACAAATTTATCCAATTTCACAAGCTAATGCTAATCAAAGAAGTGGTCGTGCTGGACGTACCGGGCCAGGCCAAGCTTTTCGGTTATATACAGAACGACAGTATAAAGATGAATTGTTAGCGTTAACGGTGCCTGAAATTCAACGTACTAATTTGGCGAATACAGTACTATTACTAAAATCGCTCGGGGTTGTAGATTTATTACAATTTCATTTCATGGATCCCCCGCCTCAGGATAATATTTTGAACTCATTGTATCAACTGTGGATCTTAGGAGCTCTCGATCATACTGGTGCTTTAACACCGCTTGGTCGTCAAATGGCTGAATTTCCACTAGATCCGCCGCAATGCCAAATGTTAATTGTTTCGAATCAAATGGAATGCAGTGCGGAAGTTTTGATAATCGGTAATGAGGCTATTTAATATCATCGGGGGTGTAGCTCAGATGGTAGAGCGCTCGCTTAGCATGCGAGAGGTACGGGGATCGATGCCCCGCACCTCCAAACATTTTAAATTTTCTCTTTTATTAAAATATAATTTTCATATGTTTTAGTTTCGATGTTATCGGTGCCATCAATATTTTACCGTCCAAAAGGACGAGAAGAGGAAGCAGATGCAGTTCGAGAGAAATTTCAAGTACCAGAGTCTGATCATTTAACATTTTTAAATGTGTATAATCAATGGAAAATGAATAAGTGAGTTTTTATTTAACTGCAACACAGTTGTTTAAGATAACAAATTTAAATATTTTTCTAGTTACTCATCTTCCTGGGCCAATGAACATTTCATTCATATTAAAGCAATGCGAAAAGTACGTGAAGTAAGGCAACAATTGAAAGATATTTTGGTGCAGCAACGCATTCCAGTTAAATCGTGCGGCACTAATTGGGACGTCATTCGAAAATGTATTTGTTCAGCGTATTTCTATCAAGCCGCACGTCTTAAAGGTATAGGCGAATATGTTAATTTACGTACGGGAATGCCATGTCATTTGCATCCGACTTCTGCTCTATACGGATTAGGAACTACCCCTGATTACGTTGTTTATCACGAATTAGTGATGACAGCTAAAGAGTATATGCAATGTGCGACCGCAGTTGATGGACACTGGCTAGCCGAATTAGGACCCATGTTTTTCTCAGTAAAAGAAACGGGACGAAGTGGTCGCGAAAAGAAGAAACAAGCAGCTGAACATCTTCAGGAAATGGAGGCACAAATGCAAAAGGCCCAAAAACAAATCGAGGAGAACAAAATCCAAGAAGCACAACGACAAGAAGCTTTAATTCCAAAACAAGAAATATTAACACCTGGTGTTACGCCAAGACGAACTCCGAGCCGTATAGGATTGTAAGGTTGGATGTGTATGTGTGAAAATTAGTTGAATAAAGTTGTTAAGTATTTTGACTGACAAAAATGATAGAATAATTTTTTATATATAACTGAATGTTTCATATGCTCCTAAATGTCTACTTCTAGTTATACAATGATAGTATGTATAGATATTTCGTATAGTATAATGTAAAGCCGACTATAGTGTAATGTCTAATTATAAATGCTCTACACAACGATCGCTGCTGTTACGTCTTCTATACAAATTCCATAAATCTTAAATTTAACCAAATTATGCAATTTAAACATAAGTGAGGTAGATATCATTATGTGTATGAAAGTGATATAGGACTAGAATAACAGCTATAGGAACATGGAATTCGTCCTTTATAACAATGAATTCTATAATTGCTTCAAAATTGGTAACATAGTGCAGCAATTCGTAATTTGAAGAAAAATTACGAAACACTTGAATGGTATCATGTTGAAGTTATTTATTAACTTCTATCTTAAATTCTTACGGTTAGCAATATGGTTTAATATATTAGTTCAGCTTTTTTTGTTTCATTATATTTGTAACAAAAAAAGCTAAACTATCTGTATTTGGAACAAAAAAAGTTAAACTCCAAATTTAGTCCGATTTGCATTTAATCTCTTATTCGAGCATATAATAGTTGTGAAGTTAGTGGGTAATGGGTGAATCTCTAATAGTTCCATGTCCAATAATGGTATTCCATTGTTATACAATTTCAAGGTTAACCGCTGGTTCTTATTCAATATTTTATTTACACCTCTTATTAATTTTTTATATAGCCTACACTTTATTCATTTTATTAAATCTAGGATTAGACTGGTCCACGGTTTTTTTTATAAACGGTAATTACGCGTACGAAACAAAGTTGGTAAATTCGTTGTCCGTAATTTTTTCAATTGCTTTACATCATCCTCGCGAATTCCATGTACCAGTTCAGTTAAATGAAATTCTTCTAAATCTTGAAGACGTGAAATTTTATAATCATACTCCCGGTGCAAGTTTTGTGTCTTTGTTAACATCCCAAAGCTTATCGAAAGAATTCGTAATTTTGTTAAATATTTAAAGATGACTTCTAGATTACCGGTCAATAAGCGAGTTAACTTTAATTCAATTAGGTTTGGATGATTCTCGCAGAAATTTGTCAAATTTTCTTCGCTTACAAACTCTTCAAAGTAAAATATTTGCAAATTCTCAAATTTGATTTTAAAAAATTTTTCAATTTCGACAAAATTAACACATCTAGAACAGTCCTGAGAAAATCGGCAATGCAATTCCTGTAATTAAAATTGCTTAATAAATGATGTCAATCACTGTATTTAGAAAGTCGATTGGACTATTACTGACCTTCAGTTGTGTAAGATTTGCCAACTCAGAAATTGGTTGATAATTGCCAAGTAGACAATCTAAACTTCTTAAATTTTTTAAATGCTGGCATATAAGTGATAACTGGTCCTCTATACAAAATCCATAAATACTAAATTTAACCAAATCATGCAATTTTAACATAAGTTGACGAAAAAGAGAACTATTATAGATACTGCCCTCCCAAACCCACCAGATGACAATATCGCACGATTGTAAACTAAGATTTTTAATATTAACAAAATTTGTTATAAAATCATTTGCCGTACCGGAAAAATCCAATTGCAACTCGACATGTTTTATATTAACGGCTGTATCATTATCGAATATTGTAAAAAACTGTTCGTAGGGATTCCCATCATCATGTCCGTCGAAATGAACAGCAGCATTATTAAACTCAAACGTTTTTAAATTCGAAGCATATCGTACCAAATCACCGATTAACGGAATGTTTAAAAAACTTTCGATTGAAATTTTTTTAATACCCGATAAATTCTTAAGGATACGAGTTTTTGATTCATTATCGTAATTAAATGGCAACAAACTAGATAACTCCGCAAGTCCGGAACATTCATTCAAGTAAATAATTTCTAAACATGTAGTTAAGTTTAGTAATTTAAGTAAATGATGTTTTTTTAAATCAGAATCAATTATGTGTAATTCGTGTATGAATGGGCCCAACTTTTCGAATAATTCATAGTAATGACTGTCTTCTTTATTGAAATATAGAGCATCTAATTTCAATACACCAAACTTACGATGTGATTTGCTAATTTCGGGAAAATTTTCCTCTGTTGGTGAGACGATAAGAGATTTGACGATTTGTGGATCGGTTGAAGCATAGTACCATGATTTACAAACAGAACTGGCTGTTTTAAAATCTTCAATTTCCAAATAGCCTAAGATTTGGGTAATAATCTGCAAAACAAAATACATATTAGCATATAATTAAAATTATATAGTATATAATCAAACATGTTTAATTTACTTATGTCATTAATAAATGTAAATTGAAATTATTTTGATTTACTGTGGAATAGGATAGATTTATATTGTAAGGACACAATTTTATAATGCTCAAGTAAAGCGACAGTATGTATAGTATAGCTATTAGGAAGTATAAATACATGTATAGTAGGCCAATAGGATCAAAATAACTTGTGGCATTGTAATGGGAACACCAATATGTTAATATATGGACACTAAAACTATAATATATAGCGAATAAGCAAAATAAATGAGGATGATTATAATTTTCTGACAATTCTCAATTGAACTCCAAAAGAGATAGACCGCTTATTCAATACTGTAGTGTTTATCTTAAAAAGAAGAAAATCAAAATCATATCTTATAGCGTCACTTTGATGTGTCACTATTCAAAGAATCAATCAAGATCAGAAAAAAGTAAAAAGAAAAGAGAAAACAAATGTAGAATCCAGAATTTGTTTGGGCTATTTCCTTTTCGCATAGTTCTTCTTTAGAATCTATAATGGAACAACTTAGTACTAGCTAGTTATTCACCGTCTTAAACAAAGAACGTTGATAACGTGAATACGAGTAACTATAACCAGATAATTTTTGAACGATAAACTTACCTGACCGTAGACCCGTTCTTAAATTAAAATTTTAATTTAAATTTTAAAATAACATTTAGTCGTACAAATACACACTACAAACTACGATAAGCACACCTTAATATATGTAATAAATTAACTTACATGTGCCGGTATTAATGAAAAATCGCGGTAAAGTGTTTTATTAAATTCTAAATCCATTTTATTTTAAACTAAGGTGATCCCCCCAGTAAACATCAAATAATTTGATTTTTAAGTAAGAATATTACGATTCAACTTTATATGTAAATTGATTATTTTGACGCAGAATACAAACATAAAATATCGGTAAGGTAGATTGAAATATTGTGTCACTTTTCTGATTTTAGCGTATCGTTGTGTTCATCATTTGTACTACAATAATGTATGAATAATTATTTAAAATCTGTTTGATTACATTACGATTTGTAATGCAGTCAAATTATTGAGGAGAAAAATCAATTAAATACTCTTTAAAGATAGAAGTCATACGAAGTATATTGATGAAATGGTTTTGTTTCGTTACTTTTGTTATTGTACCAAATATTGTCACTTAAAATTTGCGATAAAATGTTCTATGACTTTTAAAATATAACAGTTATCAAATCCGAAGAATAAGTCGTATAGATAATTTGTATCAATCTCTCGAAAGTACTTCACTTCTATCAATTAATAAATTTTTAATTATAAATTATACAAAACTTGTATTTCTCATTGTCACTTGAAATGAAATCAATGACATAATAATATTGATCAAAAAATAAAAAATTTACTGGACTTATAAAAGACTCTAATCGTATATAAAATACTATTAATTTTGATAACCATTGAGTCACATGCAGTCATGGAGCTTATCTTCATTCAATTTCAAAACATTATCTACTGGAGCTTACGTAGTTGTACTGTGAAACGAAGGTTACTTCAAAAGTAGGATGGAAGCTTTACAAAGAACCGCAACTTTACAGTTATGTTACTTCAAAATTTCAAGGCTTGAATATGAATTTTGAAATGCATCCTTTAAAACATTGGCGGCTGTGGATTTGTTGACATAAACCTAAAGAATTCAACAAAAAAAATCGGACGAAAAAGTTTATTAATGAAGACATCAGGATTATTATTTTTCATATAATAAAGCTACATATCATAACTATACCCAAGGATTCTAGTTGGCTTGGAGACAGGAACACTAATTGAATTATATGGCTGTTGCTGTAGAATTATCTGGCTGGTGCAGGATCTATAGTCCCAACTAAATATCTTCTTAATTTGTTGAGAACTAATCCTAATTGAAGTGAGATTGTTCTTTAAAATTTTGTTCATATTGTGCTGCTTCCTTTGAAAAACCATCATTAGTTTTCTCTTAAGATGTCACATATAGGCTTTCGGTTTCTTGCTTATATATAGTTTTATCTGAATTATCAATTAGTAGCCAACTGGCATCAAACTTATTTTAGTAAATGAAATATCTCTCATTACTCAAGCTTTTTTTTACGTTCAGTTTTATTTTGGTGCGGGTGAACTTTTAGACTGTTTTAACTCCTTGTAACTGCCAGAGCTCCTGCACCCAATGCGTGATCCTTCAAGTAAAGGTTAATAGTTGTCTTAAACTTGTGCAATTTATATTTCAACGGGAACTGAAAACCGGCCAACGAATTCCACTTCTTAGATGTTCGATAAATAAATTCGCGCTTTGCATCTTCAGTTCGAGGTTTCGGCAGCTTCACCGTAAACCTATGCGCATTAACCGTTCCTCGTGTTACCCGTCCTGGTGTAACCAATGGTGGTATTTACTCCTTTAATTCTGCAGAACATTTACCATTTATTAATCTTTAGAACACACAGAGTTCTGCAACATCTCTGCGGTGTTGTAGCCTGTCTAGATCTTTCGTAAGTCTGGAGTTTCATATTATTCGGATGGCACGCCACTGAACTCTATCCAGCAACTAGAAAACAGTGCCATATGGTCCACCCCAAACCTGACAGCAATATTATATACACGGTCTAATAAAGGTTTTATATATCTCGAGAACCTGATGCGATTTAAAAAACCGTCTGCGTCTATTGAGGAACCCGAGTTTACGTGAAGCTGATTTGGCCAATGCGATAATGTGTTCATTCCATTTTAAAGTATTGCTAATCTGAACACCAAGCAGACGAATTGAGTCACAACCCACGATTTTATTAGGCAGTGATATTTTAAGTACAATAGTTTTAGCGGTCTTTGAGAAAATTTCGTACTTTTGATGTCGAGCGTACGGTATGTGGTCTCTAATGAATATAACACCCCACGTTGCAACTCGAATGCTTGTTCGAACTGGTAGCACTTGAAGTAGAATTTGTATAGTAGAATAAAATAAACAGTTTTACGGATGTGGGTGAAGCCCAACAATCCAACCATTTTAGTCGCCTCTTACGACAAGTAGTGGGTGCTGTGGTGGAATTCTATGCATCCCCTCACACACAGGGGAAATCCCGGGTTTCTCTCATGATGGCCCGAGCTTGATTAACTCACTGGGTTGCTTCTTCTTAGTTGTCATGAAGATACACATCTTTCTCATTAAAACCAGTTTTTCATTGATAAGTAACGATACAAGTTTGGTGATTATAGTCCGTTACTGATGAGTTATCAATGGTTTTATAAATATGTTTTATCCCAGTGCCACGATGTTGTTCAGTTTTGACTTTTGACTAGGTTGATGTCTTTCTATCTCAAATGTCGACTAGAATATGAAAAATATATCGTCAACTTCTTCTAAACCCGAAACTTTTCGAAACCATGTTCATTCAAGACTCAATATCCTACATTAATTGTCTTCATCTACAAAGTTCAAGTATTTCTGAAGTCATGAGAGGTTTTAATAACAGGACATGTTTTAATTTCACGAGAAAAAAATACGTGTTGTTTAAATGAATGGATCAATAAATAAAACCTATTTTTAACAATTTATTTTTTACCACATATTTTATTTATATTTTATTAATATAAATTTTCTTTATTACCAAATAATGTCAGTAAATTTGTTAATCGTAATTTTTTTAATTGTCTCACATCATCTTCATGAATTCCGTTTACTAGTTCACACAAATAAAATTCTTCTAAATCTTGGAGTCGTGAAATTTTGAATTCATACTCCCTATTCGAATCGATACACGAAATACCATCTTCTTCTGTATTTAGCCTTGAAAAATCAAAATATATTACGACAACACGTAATTTTGTTAAGTGTCTAAAAATTATTTCCAAATTGCGAGTTACTAGGCGAGTTAATTTTAGTTCAAGTAAATTTGGATGGTTCTCACATAATTGTGTCAGATTTTGTTCAGTGACAAACTCCTCAAAATTAAGCAATCGTAGATTTTCAAATTTACTTTTAAAAAATGTATCGATTTCCACAACACTTGTAGACGTATCTTGTGAAAAACGGCAACGTAATTTCTATAGTTTAAATTTAAAAGAATTGCTATATAGTTAAGGATAAAGTACATACATATACTACTTACCTCTAAGTGTTTAAGATGTGCCAATTCAGAAATTGGTTGATCATTACCCAGGAGACAATCTAAATTTTTTAAATTTACTAAATGTTTACTTATAATTGATAATTGATCGTGTCCCAAACCATAAATACTGAATTCATTAAGACTTTGCAGTTTTAAAATTAGTTGACGAAAAAGAGAACTCTTGTACACACCACCCGCCCAAACCCACCAGATGACAATTCTCAATGATCGTAAATTAAGATTTCTTATGCTAACAAAACTTGTTATAAAATCATCTGCACAGCCGCAAAAATTTAAATGTAAATCTAAATGTGTTAGTCTAAAAGTATTATCATTATCGAATATTGTAAAAAAGTATTGATACGGTTTATCATACAATGTGTCGGGGTCTCCCGCAATAAATTCATTATTAAACTCAAATTTTTGTAATTTTGTTGCACACCGTACAAGATGCGCAATAAATGGAATGTTTATAAAATGCTCGATTGTAATTTGTTTCACACCAGATAAATTCGTAACAATTCGATCTTGTAGTTCACAATTAAAATCGGATGGAAATAAACCCGGCAAGTCGACTAATTGAGAACATTCTGATAAAGAAAGAACTTCTAACCCCCTCGTTAACTCAAATAACTTGAGTAAGTGGTGAATTTTTAAATCTGAATCTATTATGTGTAATTCATTAACGAATGGAACGATTTTTTCAAATAATTCGAAATAGTACCTGTCCTCTCTATCGAAATCGAGAAATTGTAATTTCAAAATACCATACTTGCGATTTGATCGACAAATTTGTGAGATATCATCCTCTGACGGTTGGATGGTAAGAGTTTTAACGATTTGTGGATCAGTTGACGCGTAGTACCATGATTTGCAAACACTGCTGGCATTTTTGAAGTCGTCAAATTTTAAATATCTCAGAATTTGGGTTACAATCTGCAAATAAACATAACTATATTTAGTACCATGATTAAAGTGTAGTTTTATTCAAAATTTAAAAACAAGTTGATAAATTAAAAATCTATATGCATATCAATTAACTAACATAACAATAAGTGTTCTCTTATCTATCAAAATGAATAACTGTGTTAAAATAAAGAAATAATTTAATTTACAAAATATGCATAAATTGTAGATTAAATTCTATATAGAGCTAAATAAAGTACAAGATTCACTCCAAAAATATCACTACTTCGTTTGTTTGTTTGTTTGTTTTTATCTCTACTATCTGTTTTGGGGCTCGAGGCACTTCCAACTCTTTCGCGGTTCGCTTATTTACGTCCTACCTTACGCCATTACAGCCAAATCGAGGACGTACGGCTATAGGTCCGATTTACGTAGAACCATCTGCACATTGCATAGCTCCATGCCAGCCTATAGTACTGACATGGAAGATGGGTCGGCCCATGAATTCTGCACTCCAACAGGGGGTCATAGATGTGTTCATTCACATCACCGATCGTAATCGTATGGTGAAAAATCCCTTTGCCATCCTGCCCCTATCGGGATTCGAACCCGGTACCTCCCGCTCCAACTGCCGCAGCTTTAACCACTGCGCCACCTGGGCGGTATATCACTACTTCACCACACCATATAACACCTCTATAAAACCGCTACTGTTAATTTCAACTCTTACATATTTCTCATATTTTTAAAATAACTGATCACTATCATATATGATTACAAGTTTTAAGAGTATTACATAAAGAAACTACAATTCCTTTGATAATATGTTATCGCATATTCGCAGCCAAATAACTTATAATAACTATAAAGGAAATCGCGTCGATATTATGTACCAACATGATATAATTCCGGAGAAGATTAAAAGATGGCACTAATAGTAGTTGAACGAAATGTTTACATTTTTTAACTGCAGTTTTTTATATTCAACGAATTATTAACGAAACCAAAATCTAAAATCTAAAAACAAGAAATTTAATTTCATAATCGAAATTGGAAATTTTGGAAGTAAATGGGTTTATATTTTATATATAATAATAAATAAAACAAAATTTGTTTGTTTTTAAATTATGTCATTTCAATAACAAATTACTTCGCGTGCCATCTATTGTTCTCGTTAAAACGTATTGGTTTGCCATCTAGATATCTTCTCCGAAACTTATATTTAACGAAATCATGCTGTCATTGGTATTTACTATGAAAATTGAGACGATTTCCCTTATAGTAAAGCCTGATTTCCATTATGAAAAAATACTGACAAAATAGTCAAGGCGGGATAAAAAATATTATTTTTCTTAAAGTGCGAGTGAAGTAAAAAATATTTCCAGTACAAAAAATTTATTCAGTACTGAGTAAATTTTTATGATTACTGAGAAAATAATTATAGCAGTACTGACAATATATATGAAGAGAAGTATTTTTATTCAGTACTGGAGAAATATTTTATAGGAAAAATAAATAAAGATGGATGATTTTTTATGGTCAGTTAATAATTTTAATATTTCGTTTTGTGCCATTCATCTTAATTCATTGTGAAAATAATTGAAATAATGAATAATTATGTTAAGTCAATTTTTTTAATTTTTTGTTGTAGATTTAAAGTGTATTTTGTCTTTTTTTTCAAAAACAAAACAAAATTGAAATTTATTGGTTATGTTACACGCACCTGTCAAAATATATCCACTATAAAAAAAGAAAAAGAAAAAAGGATCTCAGTCACTCTAATGGCATTTTTGATTTTTTTCTCGCTTTGGTTTTTTCAAATTTTTTTTCATAATGGAAATCAGCCGTAATGGAAATCAGACTTAATGGAAATCAGCCTTTTTGTTCGCAGCACATTTGTCTTGTATAACCACTGAAGTAAATAACTGGAGGCGATATCTCTAAAAATTAACGGGTGCATAAAAGCATTTAGTATATAAAAGAGAAAGAGAAAATTTTTAAATTTAAATTTAGTTAAGAGGTTGTTAAACATTTTTTGTTCGGTTTACATACATTTATCAAGGGTTTTGATAATCCTAACTGAATTTTTTTATGATGTTTTGTTTAATTGATTTATTGAAATATAATTATGGTCATAAAAAAATCAATATCGTCATCAATTTAATTTATCAACATCGGGCAACAGAAATGAATTGCTTAAACTTCATACAGATGTTTTGAAAAAAATTGATACGTATTTTCAAATTCAGCGAAAGGTGATAAATAAGGAAAGCCATTATAATCATATATCATAACAAAGAAAAGTTAAATCAAAACCTTCTCGATTGAACAGTTGATGAGCAACTAAGAACCAATGACCTAAAGGAGCAACTGCAAGTCGAACAAGGAAATTGATGAAATAATTGCACGATCAGATGCAACTTCTTAAACGATTGAAACAATAAGAGAAGTTTTAACAAAATTTAATGCCAAGTGTGAACGAGAAATTTCGAAAAAGATTGTGATGAAATTTTATGCTGCGAACATATCAAAGTGCAGTTATGTATCACTAGTTAAATTTTGAGTGCATTCTTCGACATTTTAATATATTGAAGATGAGACAGAGCCCCATAATTGAATACCATTAGCATATGTCCAAATAGCTTACTATCTTATACATCATCCCGACAAGGAACTTAGATGAACATCAACATGAGGTCGACGGGCTAAATTACGAGGATTAAAACAAAGAATATTTAGGATTAAACAATATCACGATTAGTATGGATACTGTCGAAAGTAAGATCACAGATGCAAATCATCCAGATACAGAGCCAACGCGCTGTATCGGACTACGTAAACAATATCGACGATGTCTAAGGATTTGCGAACTCGCGAGTAATGGTTGTTCACAGCGCCAGTACTTGTATATTTGTACTTGTATATACAATGTACCTATTTTCAATGTTAGGTTTGAGGTAATATTGGACAAAGAGGAGTATATTGTGTCAAGAGTTCGATAAACAGGAACAAGTGGCGTATACTAGAAAATCTTATCAAAGCAAGAACTCAATTATTAGTTAAAGAAAAGTAAACTCTGGTGCCCATAGTGGAATATATAAAGAATTTTCTAGGGTCAATCATTTCTTTTGAAGTCGAATATTAGTTGTTTACGATTAAATATCGAAAGGATCCGCTCAGAAGAATGCGGTTGCGTTGTCTAGTCGACCAAGGGTTTTGACTGCCTCTTGTTATATTCTGTTAATCTTTGATTGTGGCACTGAATATCAGGATTGATGAAATTTTGAAAGAATATCAAAGAGAAAAGAGAAACAAGTAAAGGTTTACAATTCACAAAAGCTTAGCTAAAGTACGAGAAAATATTCACTGGATAGGATTTAAACAGTTAGTGACAGACAGCACCACCTAGTGTTATTCAACTATAATTTAAGACTTCCAAACCATCTCAAATCTGGACTCACACATCCTATCGAGACCTTGTTTGAACACTTGAAAGAATTATTTTATTTGGCAAATCAGTGTATGTTCATCTCGTCTACATAAACTCATGATATTTCTTGAAAGTTAACTGCATTGTGTCAACTGCAGTTAATTAAAAACTAGAGAATGATTCGATAAAAAGCGTAATGTTTTACCACTCGATTTGTTTACCTTTGTGCATTTTGAAAACGCGGCAATATGTGCCTGGCGGCGTTTTGTACCTTGCGACATTTTAAAACGCGACATTTAACAACGTAGTCTTTCATTTGACATTAACAGTAATTCCCACTGTAAAAAAAATCCCCATGAACATATCATTTGTAATTAATATTTCTACAAAACTATGACAACTTATGGGTACATTATATTTATTTATTTACTTACATGAGCTGGTAGTATCGAAAAGTCAGCGGTCGGGTCTTGATTCATTATTGATGAAATCCGACCATGGAACTAGAAATAGAAAACCCAAAATAATGTTTACGAATTACGAAAATTATATTTTTTGACATTTCGTAATGTCGATAAAGCAGCCGAAATAAACTTTTCTTTTTACTGGTAAAGGCGAATTGTTGCGTTGAGCATTGGAACTATCAAAGACTGTTTAGTAATTTATTATTTGGTTGAACTGATAAATTATTACAATGAAGAAAAGGATAAGAGAAATAAAATTCGAAAAGCGTTTTTATACAAAACAGACTGTAATGACTTTTATTGATTCAAATTATTGATGTTCGAATTTCACAATTTCAAGTTAACGTGGTTTATTTAAGAAACGGTTAATCGTTAATAAATTTCTAATGAGGAATAAAATTAATTCACAATAGTCTTTATAAATAAATTTATTAAACAAATATACAAATAATTGAAATTTTAATGTTTTTAACACAAAATTATAAATCGGGCATTTCCAAAACTATAACTTTAAGTATTCTATCTGTCCGTCTGTTTTTATCTTTGCAATCTGTTTTGTGCTCAAGGTGCCAACTCTCAGCTTCGCGGTTCGTTTATTTACGTCATAATTTACGCCATTAGAGCCAAATCGATGGTGTACGGCTATAGATGCGATTTATGTAGTACCATCTGCACATTGCATAGCTTCATGCGAGCCTATAATACTGACATGGAAGATGGGTTGGCCCATGAGTTATGCACTCCAATAAGGGGTCATAGATGTGTTCATCAACGCCACCGATCGTAATCAGATGACGAAAAATCTCTTTTGCATCCCGTCCTTATCGGGATTAGAACCCGGTACCTCCCGCTCCAATTGCCGCAGTTTTAATCACTACGTCATTTGGTAGGTAACTTTCAGTATTTATTTTGACGGATATTTGTAATTTAATAAGTAAAACACAGTTCGCCTAAATAATTAAATTAAATGTTTATTTCAACTTTAAAAACTAATATATAAAAAACATTGTATTTAAAAATTATACATAAATGCGGAAATACGGATGCAACAACGTCAAGACAATAAATAGATGTGGCAACCGCAAAATGAAGAAATAAATGAAATTTAATTATCTTTGCAACCCAAGCCTGTTGCCCAATTACATATCCCACCAACGGGATCATAGTTTAAACCTCTCGGGCATGTATATTCCCATCCAACAACACCACCTGTTTCAATTTTGGCACAGGAAATAAATTTTTTGCACGATAACGGATGTGGAAAATTTCCTTGATCTAAACACTCGATGGTTCCAGTTCCATGTAAAACTACTTTTACCTGTGAATTATTTCGATGTCCTATTTGTGATTCATTATCATCATAATAATCATAATCATTTTGGAATTTAGTAATTTTTTTAGACAGGTTGTCACTGTCATCATCTGGTTGAATTTTATCGAATATATTTCTTCTACCTTCAGTAGTTGATTTAATTGAAGTTTCTTCTTTATTAGGTACTGGTTTACTTGGCCTTCGATTTAATGGTTTATTTCTAACGATAGTTTGTTTTGATTTATTTGTTACCGGTAACGGTGTTTTAGACATAGCTTTTAATACGTCACTGATTTCGTCATCGACAAATGTTGTATTATTAAGTTTATTTAAGTCATCAGCCAATTGTTTGTTATTTGTTGTAACTGTTTGACTTAAAAATTGATCTTCCACTATATTAGAAATGTTTCGCTGAGGTATAGCATTTATTTTGTTACTTTTCCTCAATGGCCTTACAAATTTATTGTTTATTGTTGATGGTGGTTTTCTCATTCGTTTCGTCTCGGGCGCTAAATTTTCTGTAGTTGTTGTTTCGATTGTCGGTTTAGAAACTGATGCACCCGGTCTTGAGTAAAATTTACGCCTAATAATAATTTTTGGAGTGGTTGTTTGTAATAAACTATTTGAAGTGGTTGATGGTTGTGCTGTTGTAGTCGTTGTAAATGATGTTTTTTTCCTTAAGACCGAAGGTAAAACTCTAGGTGGTACTACTTTCTTCTTGAAATTTTGGAATGGCCGTATAGTAGTAGATGTTTGCTCAGTTGTTGTAGATGTAATTGGATTAATCTAAAAAGAAACAAGAGTTTACATAAAATATAATATTTCATAACGGAGAGCTTAATAAATCACTTCAATAAAATGTGACTTTCTTCCTCAAATCATTTTAACAGTTATACTATTTTATCCAAAAGTGAAATTTTCAATATTCAAGCAAAAGGGATATTTTTGAATGTTAGAAGACGAAATAGACATAAACTAAACAAAAAGAATACTTAGAAAAACTTAAACAATTATGTCAAGTGTTATTTCGATCGATAATTGCAGATATGAAAAGGTTGGGAATGTGATATATATCCAATTTCAAAAAGCTTGTGCCAATCAGAAAGAAGAAATATACGTAAGAAACTGTAGAAATTCAAATCAGACATGTTATGTATATAACATCAATACAATCTTTTGTAACAATTGGCGAGCAAAACGGATTGCTACTTTGTAACATATGGGAAAGAAGAATGAAAAAATATGTATAGTTTCAAGCACAACTTCGAAGGGAAAACGAAGATTTCTAGCTACAAAATTTGCAAAACGAAAACAATTCTTATTTCAACTACGAGATAGTGTTCGACGGAATATGTTTAAAAAAACATATTTAATCTGGCCTCCGATAAATAATTTCACATCACATACTTATTTCATATGTAGATATAGAGAAGATTAACTCGTCATCTTAAGTACATGATGCTTTTCCAAAACTATGAGTAGAATTCAAACCTGTTCTGATGAGGATGGCTAGAAATATAATATATTATATTTAAAGGTGCAAAATTACAAACAGTAATTTCATTATTCGCCAAATTTCAAAATAGTTATTTATCATATTGTTTGAAACTACCTCATAAAATTTGGCAACCCTTAAGCTACAGAAGATTTTAATTTACAATCTACAATATATATTCGTTATTCTTTATTTAGATTGCGTCCGAAATTCATTATGTAGTAAGTGCGCACTTTTAATATGTTTGGAGCACATCTTATAAAACAATAATTGCTACCTACAAGTTTTGGACTCAATATTAGAAAAAAGTATTAACACTAAACTAACCTGTGTCTGGGTTTCAAAATTGATCTGAAATTTACCGTTATCAGTCTCACTACTGTTCCTATTCACAACAAAATTATTTGATTCACTGTCTTTCATTCGAATTGTCTTGTGTGATTTAGAACTATTTATTTGGTAAGGGTATTCAGTCGGGTTGATGGGTGAAAATGAAATATTGTCACCGGTTTGATTTAATTTTGTTTGTTTGTCGTCATTATTAGTCTTGTTATATTTACTTTGTATATCCTGTGGTAAAATTGACTTAAGTAACATTGATGATTTTTGATTTGGTATGGGAGTTTCTGTCACCTCATCCAGTTTTGATTCTGTTGGACTAATCAATAATGGTGGCTTCGCAATTTGATAGTCGGTCACTTCATTATCTCTCAACTGGTTTTCAATTGTAATTTTATTTTGATCAAAAAGTCCTTCCAATGGAATTGTAGATGTTTCAACATCAAAAATAAGCTTCGAATCGAATACAGAACTTTTATTTGGCATTTGGTACACAACATTGGTTGAACTGTTATTGTTATGCATTTTGATCGATATCCATCGACTTATTTCCCCAATTTTATCAATCGTCGGAATCGTTTCGAGTATTAAATTGGAACTGTTAGCTAATTGGTCGGATTTGATTTTATATTTTTCTTGTTTTGAATGGATCACTACAATACGATTAATTTCAACTAATTTTTCTAATCGTTTACTTATTTCTTCTTTTGAAGCATCATTATTAAGATCATCCTGATTAGTTTGGTCTAAATTCATTTTCATGTTACTACCTTCCTCAGCATTATCATAATCAATAGCAAATACATGGTGCAGTACAGTCGGTTTATTTGTCGTTGTTTTAGTTTGAAAATTTCTACTCGTCGGTATGGTTGTAATACCCGTACCCTCAATTGAATATGTGGTCGATTCCTGCGAAATAATTGTACGATATAAATTTAGATCGGCAAATTGTACATATTATGGTTGTGGTATCAGTTTCTGTGTAGTTGGATGTGCAAAATGTTGCTTGTATGATACGTTCGTGATTACAATACTAGTTCTGGTATCTATCTGATCGTGCCAGCATATCAATAATATTTAATTTAATTCGATTGTTTGAGAAGTGTAGCAGATTTTGTGATGGCTATATTTACTTATCTCTGAACTTGAAAATTATTTAATAATAGTAATATACATAATTTAAAATGAGTGATTGTACTACCAAAAAGACAACTATTCCAATTTCAAATCTCTCCTGATTTATTAAAGCTTATTTCGAGATATATTTTAGTGTCGATGCGAGTAGAGTGCCACTGTAGAAATGGATAACTTGAAAACTATTTTCAAGCAATGCCCCTAGATGATACTATAAGCCCATAATATCCAAGACGCAGTGCATTATATTCCGAATTATTGAAAAACTAATACATATATGTAATTGTTTGAAGGTCAACGCGATATTGATTAAAATATAGCACGATTTAGGGGTAACATTTACTGTGAATTTTGTATCGCATTTCGTTAATAAAAATGAAGTTAATGTTTGTGAATCGTTATATGTTTGTGAACGGTATACTTCTTATACTTGTTTAGGATTGCAATGTTTTAAAAAGTATGGTGAGAATACAGAATTTAAGATAAAAATCTAAAACGATTTAAAATGATATCTATTTTGGATCCTCTTGGATGTCTGAATCAGAGTCCAACCTAGTCCTGTTTAAAGTTTGATAATTAAATTTAATAATTATATACGTTGGCTTGAAAGAGTCATATTTTACACTAGTATTTGGGCAAATTTATAATATTTTAATATTTAAACAAACGCGGTTTATTTCAATAATACCAGAACTGTAACTGATACTGATTGCTCTTACTTAAAAACACTTGTACTCTACGACAAATATTACACCAATGCCATTAACTTAAAATATGAGAACATAAATTTATTGTTAATGGATCATGCCGGGTAGAGTTCGAAAAAAATTTGAATATCTGAGCGATTCGATATATTAAATGCAAGATCGGGCAAAAGAAATGCCATAATTTGAAATTGATGATATTTGTGCTTGTTTAACGGTATTTTGAATAACTGTCTTGTTGAATAACTGGCTCTAACTTGGTGATCTTTTCATCGATGTGGAATTGCAAGGTTTGTTGTGGTAAACAAATAATCTCAAACAGAGAAATTTAGCGCCGTTAGATCTGGCGTTATAATAGTTAAAACCTTAGATCAAACGGCCCCGAAATAGATGTTTCAAAATTTCCTCTATTGCCCGTTACGGTTATACAATCACATTCACTACAAAAGCCGTACCAAACAATATCTTAAAGAAGTTGCAATAGCTATAAAGCTTTGCAATTCTTCGAGAATTTCATGGGAATTCCCCGATCCTCAGAAATGTCAATTTTATATCAATAGTTTCTTGATATATAACCGCTTAAGTTCGTCACTCATTATGATTTTGGAAACGAAATAATTCTGTTCTTCCACAAAGTTTAATAGAGTATAGAAATATGTTAACCTCACTCGACGACCAGCTGGTAATATTGGTGAACAGTTTCCACTTTGTAAGGAAAAATCTTGAGGTCTTTTAAAAAAAAATCACCCCAAAAACACCGCACGTCTGCTGATGTCCAATTGTGAGAATCGTTGTTTCGTCGATGTTTGTGGACTCTCTCGAACGAGTCCGATCACATCTTTAGAATGAATAGGAAAACAATGACGAAATCAACGCTGTGTTGAAATAGTAGACTGGAAATTAGCCAAATAAGTCGTAACAGTAATTCTGAGTTCTTCAGGTGTGTATAGCTCCATTGCTTAATTTTAACTAATGTCAACTAATCTTGTAAAATACGAATAGTAATGTTTAGACAAATATTTAAGTAAACTTCTTTTAATATATTATTATCTGATTAGTGCGTTAACCAGATGATGCCCAAAAGGTTGTGGTTTAGTGGGTGTAGTTTTTTGATCAACGGTTGATGAGATTATCTATTTATTGGTTTACAATATCACAAGCTGGAATGATATTCAGATCATATCGATAGAAGCGTAGTACAAGCACATTTCAATCCTAAACAAAAGTCTTAATATAAGTAGACCTGGATAATGAATTTAGGCTGTTTTCAAAGCTGATATTTTTTTGAAACTTATTTACCGCCATCTTAAATAAGCATATGAACCATTCGAATTGATTTTACTTATTTATTTCGACAGTAATAACAGTGTGGCTACAGTCGCAAATACGACTAGATCAAAAAGCTATTTTTGATATACATAGTTAATTTTTAAAGTTAATTAGTTCGTTAATTTTGACAGTCAATTTACATTTTTATCGAAACCGAAACTTATTTACCGCCATCTTGAATTAGTACGTAAAACCATTCAAATTGATTTCACTTATTTATTTTAACAAAAGTGATATTTTGACAAATATAATTGTCAAAAAATTTTGACAATTAATTTTGATTGGATACAATTGCAAATATGACTAGATCAAAAAATATTTTATTCATAAATATTGACAATCAATTTAGAATTTTTGTAAGGAAGGGATAGAAAATTATCACCTGGCAAGGGTACACGTTCCACAAATAAGTATTCGTTTCGAAAACATCTAAAGTACTTTAAGGTTAATAGGCATAATGGAAATAGGAAATTTTAAAAAGGAGTTATAGTAATATTTTATATTACTTAAATAAAAGAATGCTAACAAACTTCAAGGGTTGGCTCATATAACATATTAACATAGGCCTGTTTATACGTATGTCCGATTGAATTCAAACTAAAATATTTCTAACCCGATTGTGATGATGATAATTAGTTAACTATAGAGTTATGGCTTATTGTTGTTTATGGTTTGTTTTGTAATTTCTAATCTACATTTCTACTTGTTGTGCTATAAATTATAATCTATACGAGAAGAAATGGTTATGAATTTAAAATTAAACGAACAAGTACATTGACTGATTGACTCACCTTGACTGTCGATGTTTCATTCAACGGACGTCTATTATTCTGCTTTTGGAATTCAAACGGACTTGGACTGGATAGTTGTGTATTTATAAGTTCAGTTGCGTTTTCAACCATAACTACATCTTCCTGTAGCGAAATGATGTTTGTATTACCTAAACTATTAAGAGATTCATTCGTCGGATGTGATTGTAGTTGAAGAGTTTCATCAGTATTAATTTGGTTGGTGGTAACAATAAGAGTATTAGTATTTGGTGTTGTTAAATCAAAATCAAATTGATTATGGTACGTAGAAGATTTGTCTGTATTGTTTTGACTCACTGGAGAGGTATTTTCGGATTGTGTTGTGCTCGTTTCGTCATAGTTGGTTATAGGTATAAAATCTGTAGTTTGTGAAATGTTTATGAGGATTGCTGGTTCTGTTGGTATTATTGTTGTTTCGAATGACGTTTTAATAAGAGTTCTTCGGTTAGTATTCTGGTATTTAGTATCAAATTTTAATAATGATCTTTCGGTTGAAAATTGTAAGTCTTCTTGGCCACGAGTATCAAAATATGTTTGAGTTGTATCTAATTCCGATTCAAATTTTTCTATAGGAGCTACAGTTGTTGTTCTACTAATTGGCTTATACCTATAATATTGAGTAATAATAATTGAGTTGAATAGTTTAAATTTTTCTTAAGTTTACCTAGTCTGTGTTCTGAAATTTACTGTACTCGAAAGCTCAGAAGGCGTAGTCGTCGCAATTAGTCGACTCGGTGGTGTCGGCAAAATTTCAACTGTATCTGTGGTATCTGGTCTCCGTCTTCTATTAATCGTAGTATATTGTGGTGAATTTGTGGCGGCTTCGGTGAGAAATTGGTTTCGTACCAATTTTTCCGATTCAATTTCGTCAATATTGGCTGGTTGAGTTGGAAATCGATTTCTTTTAATATTAACATACTGTGGTTGAGTGTTTGGTTTGGTTGATATTTCCACGTTCAAATATTCTTCATCGCCATCATTTATTTCAGATGAATCATCATCTTGATTTTGATCTATATTTGCTGTTGTAGTTGATCTGAATCTTTGTATTGTAACATACTGTGGTTTTTCTTTCAGAAATCCTTCGAACTCTGGTAAATTTTCTAATCCTGCAGTTTGTGAATTGGGTCGACTATTTCTAATGACCGACGAATAACGTGTACTGTTAGCTTTGGAACTAATTGTATCTTCATTGCGCACTTCACTATTCGTCTTTACTTTATTTGTGTTTTCATTTTTGACCAAACGATTTTCGAGTTCTTTACGTTTTAAAAATTTGTCGTACAGTGACTTACTAAATGTGGATTGAGTTGTGGATGGTTTATCCGAATTGGTATTATCAGACGCTGGTAAGTTTTCTTCAGTGAATTTTAATTGCTTTTCTAATTCTTCTAATCCACCTGCCTTTCTAATTAAATCAATTAATTCCTTAATTACCTTTGGATCTTCAATATCTTTTTCGGAATCAGTGTTATCATTATCGTAGTCGTAAACTTCATCGTCGTCTTCATAGGCGGGTGCCGTAGACGTTGTTGTCTTTGGTACATTTGTTGTAGGTTTATATGTTGTAGTTCGTTGTGTTGTTGATAATCTTGTTGTTGTTTTATAAGTTGTAGTTGATGGTGGCTTAATTTTTGTAGCCGGAGGATTGCTTTTCGAACAGACAACATTCCTTGAATAATCACATGAATCGGCTTGTTTATTGAAAACTAAACCGGATGGACAAGTAAATTGATGCGCTACAATACCAAGGTTTGATGGTCCACTATCCAAACACCAAAAATATTTTTTACAATCTCTAGGATGTGGGAAAAAGCCATCTTCTTCACATTTAAAATCACTACCTGGATCAGGAGTTGTTGGTGGTTCTGGTGTCGTTGTCTTCGAGTTGGATATAATAGGTGCCTGTGTGGGCCTAACAGTTGTTTTTAAAGATGGTTTTCGTCTTCGGTTAAAGTTATCTTTGGTGTTGGTTTGAGATTGAGGTTTTTGTTCCGCATTCGGTCGATATCTATTTCTTGTTGTTGATTTGTTGGGTGGATTTTTAGAATCATTTGTTTTGACATTCAGAGCATCCAAAAGACCTTCTTTTGCCGCCTCAATAAGTGGATATGGTTTGCCAGAACATGTACCTCGGAAATCATCAGTGTCTATTGACCAAAACATAATCCCTCCAAGATTATTTGCCGCAACGTACATTGCTTTTTTCTTTGCCATCTTTTCATCATCGTAGCTAATCCATTGATCATTTTTATAAGAATATGGCCCCATCGCTTTATCGTTCGGATGCATAACTATCCAATTATCGTCACTTTTTATATTTTGGCATATCTAAGACATAATCAAAAGATTCATTAATATTCTTAAAATATAAAATAGTTAGTACACTTGGTTCTAATTAGGATATGGGAAATGATATCTGAACATGACTTGCACCATTATAGCTGATGTTAAATTTTAACAGTGAACTTGAAATGAATGGTTAAATATATGTGTACACAATCTGATATTTACACATAGCATGTAGCAATCAATTTCAAATGGAATGGCGATACTGTTTACAGTTTTACACACTTACTTCGTAGTATGCAAGAAATCCTTTCTCTCTCGTTGCATCTCCTGGTTCACCGGGACCATCAGTAGGTGCCCCAATATCAGTTGCATCGGCATTGAAAAGTGTATACGATCTTCCATATGTTGGTATACCGAGCACTAATTTTTGCCGATCTGCACCCGCATTAATAAGATGCTTTACACTAAAATCCTGTAACGATTCAATTATTATTGGATTTAGATTTTCAAAACATTTGTTTACTCACTATATTCAACTCAGCATCATAGTTGTACTCATTATCTTCTTCTAACGGGTAAAGGGGTGCATGATGATTTGTCGCAGGTTCAAACGAATCGTGATAATCATATGTCAAAACATTAAACCAATCTAAGTATTGATTTAATTTCACTATATCGTATCCTTTATCAATTTTATCAACACCAGCTGGGATGGCCAAAGTTAACAGTAATCTAAATACAACAATTATTAATTATAGGTACATTTATAATTATATAATTCAATAACTACCTTGGTCTTCCTGTCTTCGATGATTCCCTATTAAATTCTTCACTTAGTTCTTGCACAAGTTGGGCATAATTTGCTCGATCCTTTGGTTTTCCACCATCACGAAATGTTGGATACTCCCAATCCAAGTCCAATCCATCGAAATGATTTTGTCTCAAATACCTTACAGTATTTTTAACAAATTCACGCCTCCTTTCAGCATTACCGACTAGTGGTGAAAATCTTGCCGAACCTTCATTCCAACCGCCAATCGCGAGTAGTGTTTTCAAATTCTTATTGTATGTCTTTAATCCGGTGAATTTAGCATATCCACCCTTTTCAATATCCTGGTATTTATCGAATGGCTGTAATGTATTATCTTTGGTGAAACCACCAAATGCATATATCAAATGCGTACACAAATACGGATTAATATTTTGTGGACTATATTTTGCATTACCCGGCCGATATATACTCCAATTTGTATAGTAACAGACTATTTTCGGATCATCTGCAATTGAACTTGTAAATATCGTAAAACAAATTAATGTTAAAATCCAAAACCGTTGTACTTTCATTTCCTGAAAAAATAATAAAAAAAAACATATGTTGTTTATATAAGGTAATTGTAAAATCTCGTCTAGATTGAAAACATGAGTGCTTGGTATGGTACAACATACAATATTGGAATGTATGTAGATCGCACGTAGTGCTAATTAAATCGAAAATAAAAAATATAATTTTTTCGATATCATTAAATGAAACTCAACAAAAATGAATAACAAGTGAATGGCCTCGAGGTTACGTTCGTCTACTACTTGATGGTCATTCACCGGTAGAATCACAATAGTTAAAACAATACTTTATTGTGAATCAATTCGGGAACAATCGGGTGAGTTAGTATTGGGACCTACATATATACGACACATTGATAAGTCGTATGGTAAAAAAGCATTCGAAGATGAAGATATGAGAACCGCCCAGGTGGCGCAGTGGTTAAAGCTGCAGCAGCTGGAGCGGGAACTACCGGGCTCGAATCCTGATAGGGGCGGGATGCAAAAGGGATTTTTCACCATACGATTACGATCGGTGGTGTGAATGAACACATCTATGACCCCCTGATGGAGTGCAGAACTCATGGGCCAACCCATCTTCCATGTCAGTACTATAATAGGTTGACATAGAGCTATGCAATGTGCAAATGGTTGGTTCTACGTAAATCGGACCTAAAGCCGTACGTCCTCGATTTGACTGTAATGACGTAAGGTATAAGGATGTAAATAAGCGAACCGCGAAAGAGTTGGAAGTGCCTCGAGCAACAGATTGTAGAGATGAAGATATGAGTAATTTACAATTTGGATTCAATGCGTTTGATTTTAAGGTTAGTAGGAACATCGGAGATGTGCTTATCGCCTGTCGTATCGGTAAGGACCTGTCGTATCCTAATATTCGTCCCTGACCATTAAAGGACTAAAGATGGTTGCGAACATTTAATTGTGTTTACCACTCAGATATTGGATGTAAACCACCAAATAGAGAAATAGATTTTCTTTTTCAATTTCAAATTTCAATGTCAAAAATTACATCAGTACTTTAAAATAGATAATTTAGTGAGTCACATTAGCATTTCGTCACCAAAAAACAATTTCATAAACATTTTAATGTGGTATTCCCTAATCGGGATGAGTAGGGTCGAGGAGGTCTTTGGTATGGTATTCGAATTGATCTAAGAGGGATAGGAGCATTTGGAAATGATTTGATCTTATCCAAGTGATGAAATGAAAAACACTGAATTTCAAGCATGTGGAGTGCTAAAGTTGTTCTAACTAAACACCTAAATAGTGCAAGGATTTAGTTCCTATCGGAAAGCCAGGCAGCTTTTAAGCAAACACATTCTAAACAAATCTGGAATAAAACTGTTTAAACTGGATAAAGAAACTAGCAACCATGAACAAAATGATAGCGACACAGTCATTTATTTCACTAGAACCATTCTGCGTGATAACAAAGGGCATAGCAAAACGGTGGTGGACAAAATAGATCACATATCCGTGCAACGTTGAAGGTCTAAAACAATATAAAAAAATGTCTCACGTGGTCAATAGAACCAAGCAGCTTCTAGCACTCAGCAGACCCCAGTTGAAGCTATTTGCTGGCTTACAAAAATAATTTTGACGCTCAAGGTATTCCAAATCTTCTCGGTTCGCTTAGTTTACGAATCTAAAAAGATAGAGTGCGTGCGGCCATAGGTCCGATTTAAGTATAACTATCTGCGAAATAGATGTGTTCATTCACACCAATGATCGTAATCGAGATTCACCCCCGAAATTTCTCGCTCCAACATTTTCAGAACTGTTATACATACATCGATAAATAAGCAAGCTTATCGGAAAAACACTTGTATTAAAAGTTATTAAATGCAATAAGACATACATTTATTTGAAGTTGTTTGTCGATAGCTACCACTGGAAAATATTTTTGGTCAAGTTTCGTGAGTGTAAAATGTGAGAAAATTTGATTTATTAAATCCGTATTGTAAACTTCTAATATCTCTTTAAATAAACTCATATCGAGCCATAACACACTAGAGGTTGATGTTAACAACATTGTCTGTCTTCACAATGTTTGCCATCGTTGGTATGCCAGATAGATTGTCATAAATTACGGTACATTAATATTCATATGGAAAAATTTTGCTTTTTTAAGTAGTTTAACTTATTACCACTAAATTATAGAACTTATTTAGTCTTCTGCACAAAATAAACACTGTAAAAAATAGAAGAATGTAACAGCTTCACAAAAGTCATTTTCATAATACCGCTACTACACAAATATATAATGTGAAAAATCTATAACTTAAAACAATTGCAGTGAAACTAAAATATCATCCATATTGTTATTAATATAAACCAAAGCGATATGATGGCTTTGCACAAACAGTCCATATAAAATTCAATGTCTTTATTCGATACACGATCGAGCATTACTGCATTATCGACATCAAAATGTTTCTAGGATTTGAGTAGTAAAAATCATCGAATGGACTCGGTAGATCTTCTTTTAATCTAAATTTCAGGTTGGAAAGTAATCCAAACTATAAATAACATATATTTATTATACATCACATACATAATTGTTTTAAATTAAATAAAAGAATTTCAATGATGACCAGAGAATTTATCTGTTGAAATAAAACACTTGAATTCCGAAACACATTCGAAGAACTAAGAATAGAAAAAATCAACCATATTCTGCTCAAAATTTTGCATAACAATGACTTAACTATTTCTTTAGGCTATATGCAAGGATAAAATAATATTGCTTATTTAATGTTTAGCAAGAGCAATCTATCATCATTCTAATGTTGGTTTTGTAGCGTTCCATAAATACGAACCTTGTTTATTTAAATTATTGGTGTTTAATGAGATTTCAAGGTAATGAGATTTCAAGGTTACCGTTATATCATCAGCAAACACTACATTTAAACTCTTATCTATGTTCTGGAGGGGTCATCATAAAATTTGTCGAATGTTATATTGTAAAAAATTATAAAATTGTTCAGGAACAATATGGGTGAATGATGAACTGAACAGTTTAGACTATTTCAAGAGGTAGAACAATTATCGGCATGGTGCCTACAACAGTCACGTATAGTCTAGAATCAAACTATGTTGTCATCAATATTGTGAAGATAAGATATTTGGATTTAGTAATCAATATAAGATATAATCATTAAGAAGTATATATCCCAGGTAAAAACATGAAAAAAATTAAATGCTAAAGTTGGGTAAACGGTCATGGACACTCAGCTATTAAGCTCAGCTACCAAGAGGTATGGTTTTATAATAATTATATATACATTCATTTCATTCCCGAAATGAATGGTTGAGGTCACCTAAACAATAGCGCCAGAGAGAATAATAATACTATAAATTGCATTAAATATCTGCAATTATATATGAGCTACAGGCAAAGTTTAATGAGCAGAGACTTATATTTTACCAACCAAAAAACCAATTTAGTAATTTGTTTTTCAAGAATATTAAATACCTAAAATATCGCTATTGAATAGACATTGAACGAGTACGAAACAAATATACGCTTCCATGTTGGTGTTTAACCTAAATGTTAACAAATAAGTGGAGCGAGGTGGGTTTACAAGCAATCAATATTCTGCTCCCAATCTTTATTTGTAAGATGACAAGCTCATAGGGTTTAATTTTTTAAATGCGTCTCAGTTCTTGTATAATGTCAAGAAGTTGTATGGCTTAATAGTTGGAATACTGCAGTAATCTTCTTTCATGTTTGATGGCAAATTCTTGAGCACTTCATCAATGCATTTAACAATAAGGTCGTTGTGTAATTCATCGTTGGTAATCGACGGTAAGCATTCGTTATTGCACGAAGAATAGAAATTTGAAGACATTTGTTTTGGCAGCGTTGAATAATTACACGATTTGATTGTTTAGTGCTGCCCCACGATTTCATTAATTAAACGATTTGATTGTTTAGCGACATAGGCACCATACGTCTAAATTAGTTCAATTATCGATTCGTAGAATAGGCGTTTACAGTTCAGGTTAAGATTCCTATTAGCCAGTACATTTCGCGTTGTTCAATCTTGAATCAAGATGCAATCAAGATGCACATGAGATATTTGGCAGATTCAGCTTGGGAATTCCGTTGAAACATGTACGGAGGTTGCTATTTGGTGCCACAACGTGTATTTTACATGTACTAATTTTAGCTCGTTAAGCTTTATTTTCCAATTCTTGGGCCATAGGCTGATTTTATCGAGTGCTTGCTGTAAGTATTCAACTGCTAGATTCTACGATTCGCTTGGTGCCAATACTGCTGTATATCTTCAGAAAAAGTTCCGATGAATGTTGTTTCCATTGTCGGTATATCGGAACTGTCAGGTAGACACTACCCTGGGGCACCCATTCTATGGCTGAGTAACAGTTAGAGTATGTTTTTTTCATTAGATACTCTAAATTTTCGTTTATAGAGATACGACTGGAGCAATTGGCAGTAATTTTATGGCACTGTTTTACTTATTTTGTAGATAAGACTCTCATGCCACACTCTATCGATTGACTTTACATTTAGAAATACCGCATGCCCATACTTCTCATCTTCAAATGCTCTTTATATTTTTGCAGTCTCGCGATGAACTTGATCAACTGTCGATGTTTGTTTCTGAATCCAAACTGGAAGTCAGGTATTATGACCATAGGTCATAATACTTGACTTAGTCGTTTCCATAATAACTTTTCAAACGGAGATCGGCCTGTATGAAGTTATTTGTTCAGCTTGTTTATCTGGTTTTTTTATCATAATCATTTGCGCAACCTTGAAACACTCAGGCACATGTGTAAATCGAAACCATGCATTATACATTAACATGTTAATTTAAAGATTGCTCTCTTTGATAACTCCATAAATAATCTTGGTGAAATTTCATCAATTCCAGGTGACTTTTGGGGCTTTTGGGATTCAAATTCATATCTATTTCTTGTGCAATTTCTAGTGTCACTTTATCAGGGTGACACGTCTCTCCATCAAGAGATCTTTAGACTGGTTTAGAATCAAAATACTTTGTGCAAACAGTTCTGCTTTTCTTCATTACGCATAGCTTCCATTTTGTATTTATGTTCCTTATAGGTGGCACTTACAGTTCAGGTTCAGAGCTCAGTCCTGTCAAATAATTTGAAAGCCCGTTAGCTGCTTCACGCATAGAGTTAATAAAGTATCCAGCTTGAATTCAAGTTCTTCTTTAGTTTTGAGACTAACTTTTAACTCAATTAGATTGTCCAGTTTTTCATTCCATAATTCCCAGTCAGTAAATTTATTAGTAAGGCTGAGTTTCATTAACTTTTTTGTGGCTAATGCACTAATAGTCATTAAGACCGATGCGGGATCAGAAGTAAGGCCGTCAATGCCTTCGACTTTAAAATGTAATTTGAGGGTCTTCCTTTCTAGATATGACCTTGTTGATGTCTGTACCCCAATAGGTTAGTTTACGTGATTAGTGATATTCACAACCTCACATTTCTATTGCACTTAGGAGTTCTCTTCCTTTTCCTGGTGTTATGAGTCGTGATCTCCACCCAGTATGTTTGACGTACGACGTCACATACTTTAATAAACCATGGTCCAAGTTTATTAAAATATGTTGACATATTGATTTCTTATGATATATCTTGGTGGGCAGTAAATTGCCATTAATGATTAATGATTAATGGTTAATGGTTAATGGTATAGCCATTAATGATTAATGGTTATAACGGTATTTTGCATAAACGTCTACGTAAGTTTTTCTTTTTGGAAATATAGAATATTTTGTTTGATTAAAATTGCTTTCTCTCCTCAAGCACCTTTATTGGGATGCAATGTGGAATAGGCTCTATATTCCGTAATTTTAATAAATTTCTTGTCCTGTAAAGTGTGTCTATGATATTAAAGCTATGTTGTTGGTTCTTATAGAAATACATCTAGTTAATGGTCTCTTGTATTAAGGCTATTATCATTCTATGCAATTATAATTGGCAACGTTATAGTCATTTACTTTTTATGTTTTTGTGGTTAATTTGGTGATTTGTAATTATCTTCCAGTTTAATTATTTTCACTCTTAATAAGCTGGCTGCCAATAAAGAAAGCGATGAAGAAAGCGTATTGCTTTAAGTAAATTTTGAATGTATTGTAAATCTGAGTTGTTCCTTGTATCTTGTAATCCACTAGGCCGGTTTCAATCTGATGATGATGACGTCATTGAATGACCGTGTGATCGAAAAGATCAAATCCATCTCATCAGGCATATGCTACCGGACTTGATGTTCATACTGTGCGATTCGTATATATGTTTAGTTATGTCGCGACAGGATTAGTGAATTACAAGAACTTAACTCGAAATATTTTTATTAATTAATTGTGGCGTGAGATAATTTAATTGTATTTGTTGGAGTTGCTCAAGAACGCCACATAACTCCCCCGAAAGTGAATTCCCCCTCCGAATAATTATGATTATTTGTGTCGCAGTGCGTGGGGTGCCTAAATTCGCCTGCTTAGTAAGTAGGCTTGTTGCGACATGAAACGAACCTGACTGCATGCTGTATTTGTGGGTGCCCACATTCGCCCACCTTATTGAATTTGGCTTTGTTGCAGCATGAACCGAACTTCCTGGAAATATCTATGCCTTTAAGCGTGAAACGGTACTAGCACGTATTGAAAGAGAAGGCCGGGAAATTCCATTGTGGGAAGTTAAAATTTTGCCGTGTTAGGTTAGGCAGGAGGTAGGGATGAAAATTATCGGGTGTTTTTGTGTCAGAAGATCTTGACGTGTAATGCCCTAATCAGGGCCGTTGGGGTCACCAATGAAGACCGCCCAGGTGGCGCAGTGGTTAAAGCTGCAGTTGGAGCGGGAGCTACCGGGTTCGAATCCGATTCGAGGCAGGATGCAAAATGGGTTTTTCACCTTCGATCGTTTGGGCGGTGCGATCGGTGGTGAAAAATAAACATAATCAGATGGCTCTACGGAAAGACTCGGACCTATAGCCGTATAGAGTGGTATCACAACGGATCAAATTTGGTCTAAGTGTGCGATAGCAGCCACATCAACTTAACTTTTAACTTTTAATAAGCTGGCTGAAGTTTAGTCTCATTTCAGCCTGAAATTCGGTCAGCATTTTCATTTTACATATTACTAAAGATTGGCTAGTTGACCACAGGTTTCTGCCTGCTTTCTTGATTTAGATTGTTATTTGAGGTTTTCGACGTTTGGGCGTAGGAAACCTCCTCTCTATTGTATCATATTGTTGGCTTTGTTTTTGCTGTAGGCGCTCCACTGTTGTTATTTTTCTTGGTAGTTTATCATTACATTTTTTCTGATACATTTATCCTTCGTAGCTAGCCGGAAGACCTTTTTCTCCACATAGTGCACAGGTTGGTATAACATTTCGTGGCTTTTGACATTGGTTTGTTTAATGACTCTTTGCACATTTGACACATTTGGTTTGCCTATTAAAAACATTATTTGTGAGTCCTAACTGTTGACAATTTGTGTATTGAAGCATACCTATTACCTTTTTAGATGGTTCAATAGACAACTTGCAATATGGATTTTTCACCATCTGATTACGATCGGTGGTTTTAATGAACACATCTATGACGCCCTGTTGGAGTGCAGAACTCATGGGCCGACCCATCTTCCATGTCAGTACTATAGGCTGGCATGAAGCTATGCAATGCGCAGATGGTTCTACGAAAATCGGACCTATAGCCGTACGTCCTCGATTTGGCCGTTGAGGCGTAAAGTAGGACGTAAATAAGCGAACCGCGAAAGAGCTGGGAGAGCCTTGAGCCCCAAAAAAGATAGAATAGAATAAAATATAAAAAAAAAAAAAACTTGCAATATAGCAGATTCTTGATTTCTTATATGTCCTTATTATTTCCCCCTGCAACAGGTCTACATAAAACAAAGGGTTATGTCTCTTTAATGCTTCTTAATTTTACCGTAGTCATTTTCAAAAGAATTTGATGACTATCATATGTGGAAAATGAAAATCTGAGAAATGAAACTATGCAAATAACGCGCTAGCATGTGAATTTATCTCACAGAGGCAGCACTATTAACATTTTTCATGTTATCATGGTTTATAAATATTTTATATTATAATTCCAATTGTTTTTGCCGATTTTTTTTTCGATGGAATCATTTTACAATTTGACGTTCAAAAACAAAAAAATCAAAATGGTTACTTTGATTGGCTTGCTGTCGTTTAATGAAAACCGATTTTACTGAATCTTTGTTTACTATGAAAACCCCAGGGTCATTTTCATTATAATTATTTTATAGTAGGTTGTTTGTTTTCCATACGAATATATGTAGATCGATTTTCCATTCATTACTTCATGACACAGAAACCTATAGAGGTACAATGAAAACAAATCGTTAAAATCCCATCTTTCAACTGAGGCAATTGTGCGATGTTGCACTGAAAATTATAATACATATAAACCATTGTTTAATTATTATTATTATTATTTTTATAATTTAATCGAAATATATTTATTCTGTTGATGTACATTTTCAGTTTGTTTCTTCTTATGAAAACTATTCTTCTTACAAATAAAAGTGAATATATAAATTATAACCTGTACTAAAGGTGTTTTTACTTTTATTGAAACAATTGTGTTACACATACTTATATCGAAGAAATTAATTCAAAAACAAAATAATAACAACAATGAATAAAATAATTTTGTAAGACATTTTTCAGATTAAAAGATTTTGTAATTTATCAAATTCCAAACAGTTTCTATCATCCCTATATAGATAATATCCAATATGTTGCCACTGCTCTAATGAAAACCGCAATAAAATTTATTTCGATTTTTACTTTAGTTACTTACAAGCTAATTGATAAGAGAAAGCTGTTTTTGTTTTATAGTATCGGAATGAATATCGATGAAACTTGTTTAGTAAAACAAATGTAGCATTAAGAAAACGGAATCGTGCGTATATATGCATGTATGTACATGTCTTTCAACCAAAGGTACATATACGAATATAATAAATAGTCAATAGATACATAGAGGTGACACGTTTGATTGCTATTTTCCGGTATAAGGTAAATCATGATGTTGGAAAACTTTATTATTCGTAGCATAACGTAGATTTTACAGGTAAAGATTTCATTTTTGTGACAGCACATAAATATAAATTCATGGTGGTTATTGAAGTTGATCAAAACTATTCTAGTTTTCCGAATTCCTCATTAATTTTATTGTTTTAGAAAATATGCAGTTTTATTGCAATTACATTTATCTGTTACTTCTCTAATTATATGATTTATTTATAATTTTCCCAACTTAATTACTCGTATTAAATATACGTAGATAATTATCGGTAAATAAAAGGTAAAATGGTTATGTCATATTATACAATCATAATTACAAATGCTATTTATAATGCAGCAAGAAAACTGTCAAATGACTGCTAATTAGTTTAGGAATCGAGGAAATGACAAAATCGGTTTTAAGTTCCCGAAAAATGATAAATCCTGGCAATCAACCAAAAATCAGTATAATTAAGTAGTACGACAACAATTTGTATGATGTGCAAAGGATAGGAGCCACTGTTTAAAGATTTGGCATCCCGCGGCCACGTTTCATTATTCTCACAAATAACTTCAATTCACCTTACTATTCGAATAAGATCGAAAAGAGTTCGATAAATCACTCCGAATATGAAGATGACTAATAATATCACTAATGAATCAATATTAATCAAATCAAGGAATTTGCCTTGGGAGCGTTTCTGAACATGGAAAGTACGTTTGATAACACTTCCTTCAGTACTATGATCTATGCAACAGAAACACATGGCATGGAGATCAGAATTGTTTGGTTGTCGACTAAGGGAGTGATCGGGCTACGGTGACCCCCCGAACGATATGTCCTCATTTTACTATCATAATTATACCGATGACGTCACCATAACACTGGTTTTTAAAAATACGGATGTATGTGATCACATGTAAATAGCGATTAAGATACAAGACATGGGACTTAAATTGGGGCTAATTATGTTGTAAATTGGGGCTCATGCCCTGTCGTCTCGCTCTCTTCAGAAGTTAAGTATCTGGGGATCTGGTTAGATTAGAAGATTACCTGGCTAAAATACATGGAAAACAAACGCAATAAAGCATGTAACATGTACTTCAATTGAAAACAGTCATTTGGTATACGTTTCGAATACTATCTAGTTTGCCGCATTTATTTGGTGGCCTAGAACAATGAGTGGAGTCAAAGACTAATTGTTTATTTGGGTAACAAGGCACACAAAACCACTGCAGCTCTCGAGATGGATGTGAGTCTGCTGCCGCTTAATCTTAAGATCAGAAGATTCACAGCGCAAACAGCCGCTCGCCTACTCGCCTAATCACATATCTCACCACATGTCCTCGGACACTATGGCGTCGAAGCACGTTACAGCAGCCCATCCCTTATCTCTCCTGTAATCTGGCCGATATCGGGTTATATCCCTTCGTCTACTACTGTTACTATACTCTTGATACTATTGTCTTTCATACTGCTCTATTAAAGGCGATTGACTCCAATATTGTTTCATCAATATTGTTTTAGAGACGGTAATTGCCTTGGGTTAACTAGGCAATCTGCACAAAATTAGACTTCACTAAGTACATTTATGGATATCAAATAAAACGCATTGGCTGGTTAATTGGTCCGTTTGGGTATAGTTTCCAATTGAGTGCGACCTGAACTCACTAAATGAGTGACGTTATTATGTCTTAAGGGAGATATCGATTATCACTTTGGTGGTCTGGGTCTGCAAAGTGAGATAGACACTTTGCGGCTCTCAGAGATATCACACTTTGGTAGCTTCTCCAGAAGAGATGATGGGATAACCTTATCTCTTGTCGATTATGCAAAATCTTCATTGGGACAATAGATCAGCAAAGATCTCGGTCCTTCTGATTATGTTTTGCACATGTTCTTCATACTATCTCCATTGACTGAACTGCTATGGATCACGATTCCTATTTGAAGATCAACTAACGACCTTGAGGATACCGGACAAATAGTATAATATAAATGAACAAATAATATTAATGAATTTCTCACAGGATGGATTCTAAATAACAATCTGCAATCTGTATTTGCAGGTATGATTCAGTTACAGATTGTGACACATGTGAAACATTTATAGCATGATAGAAAAATGTTAACACCATGTATCGAATACCGCACCGATGTTAAAACAAACATTTCCATCCTGATCCGGCGGTTGACCGGGTTCCTAAGGTATTGTGCAGTTATTCTTGAGTTGTTGTACTTTTAAGACACATCTACCTTCCACGATTCACACTTTTTTGGTCTCTTTAATTTAGGTCGTTTTAAAATCGACACATGGTGTCAATTTGGGTGTTGAGATGCTTACCATGTTTCCACGTTGATTATGCCACTTGGAGATTATGAACGATCGCAACATACATTATTGTTTCATTGCAACATACATTATTGGTGACAGGTTCGTGTCGAAAGATCAATATATAATGAATGTTATGTAGGTGGATCTGATTTCTGCCAGCACTATAGCATTAAAGTCACCAGTTACCAACTGTCATCGTGCTTCAGATATACAGCATATAAGATTTTCCAAATAATTGTAAATGAATCCTTATACCTCAACGAAACACATTGGTAATAATCGAGTTTGTTGGAGAGCAACAAGTTCCAACCGAGTTGCTTCCGTACATGCGGTATGGCCGTCAAACGAGCCTGATTTTCTAAGTGACATCGTGCTGATCCTTGACCTCGTGTCTAGGTACTTTAGCGGAAGTTTAGTGTTATGTTGGTGGTACCCAACTTTTTTTGTTGTTTTGGCATTTAAACATTCTAGATTTTCTCGGATGTATCACGTTATCAACCGTACCAATTTAAGTCGTGTTGCTGTAGTGATATTATATGATACGAAACAATGTTAACCGAACTTTACAGGACAAATGCGGATGAACTGGGAAAATGAAAACCCAACAACAGAACGATTGAGATATGGGTCTAGAACGGTTTTGCCATTACTAAATCCATCAACAAAATTTAAGACGAAAAATTACGGCAAATCATTGTGTAAATAAACCAACAATTTTTAGAGTCATATCATTGATCAAAAATTTCTAAAACTGGATAAGGTGATTATGTATCTAAAATCAAGGCCAATCATCAAAACTAATTTAAGAAATCATTCAACATATTCAATTTTAAATGCCTGTCACGAGAAACGGTTGACGTAAAAAAGATTGAGCCCAGCTTAATGCTGAGAGGTATAAATAGAAGAATTAGGAGATAAAAATGGTATATTATTTATCGGAAATAGGGAGACGACCATGAGGACATCGTAAACTATAAAAACACTGAATGAGTTTATGGGTGATATCGAGGGCCTGTTTTTTAACAAGCAAAATTGAAACTCTAGGTCATAAATCAGTAAGTAACACCAGACTATAAAAGTACATAAGCGACCCACGAGATTTCAGAACGAAAATAGTAAGATTATATGTTGGTTTTGCTATAAAACAAATCCACTATATAATAACATTGGGTACAGGAACAATGGCGAATACAATAATTTCATCAAAAGGACAGTTCGGAGTATAAACCGCAATCGGCAAAAGTAACCATTACGTAAAAGAAGGAGGTATTATAGTAATACTAATAGGTTTTGTCAAGATCATCTTTATAATATTCATCAAGATATAATTGGTTATGGCCATTTTCCTATGAAATTCTAGTAGGAAATATTATTGAAATGGAGTCGTATTTGATTTTAGTCGGGGAACATTTAGCTTTCAATATTTCACGACCAATTTCTTAGCAGCAAAAGTGATATTCCATCCCCATTCTGATTGTGGAATATGAAGGAGGATTTAAGCATAGCAATCGTTGTATAAATCCTTGTTCTGAGATGCATAACAAACAGTAATGTTTTGATGCTGTTAAAGTTAGCCGAAAGTTTCCAGCCGAAAAAATAAAAAAATCGATAATGCAGATTCCAGCCGAAAGTTAAAAATTTTATATTTTTTTTATTGATTTCTAACCAAAAATTTTCCTTCGACATTTTCTAGCTAAAAAAAATTAATACTTCGAAAAATTATCAAACTACCGGAAAAACACTTATATTAAAACTAATTAAAATACTCATATGTATAATAATTAATAATGTATAAATTCAAAAATTTCTATAAAATCAACCTCTTGAAATTACCTTCAAGAGGTTGATTTTATAGAAATTTCTGAATTTATACATTATTAATTATTATACATATGAGTATTTTAATTAGTTTTAATATAAGTGTTTTTCCGGTTGGATATAAATTTATTCTAATCGGTTTGCCAATGGCTATCACTGGAAAAAAAAGTTGGGTCAAGTTTCATGCGGGGAGTCCGGGAAAATTCAATTCATTGAACCCGAGTTGTTGTGATATGCCAAACACCAAAATTCTCCAACAACAATTCTATTTCTATTTCACGTAAAACTAAAAAAATTTTTGGAGACCGCGGTAAAATTTCATTTCACTTTGATCTGAGTACTCTACTAGGCTTTACACACTAAATATTTTTTTTACTGCCATAGTTATGTTCCTTAGAGGTTTAGAATGAATAAGGACTGGTTGTAAACACGTAATCAATACGGTTTCAATTATATGAGGAGCATCTATTTCGTCTTAACAAGAGCCAGTTATGACCTTTAATGCTCTTAATATTAACACAGATAAACAATACTTGTGACATTTAAACCAAAGCAGCATAGTTTTATTAATGTTATGTGCTCGTTCACATGTATATGTATGTATACAGTGTACGGTATTTATTCAGACCAGACAAGTAACTATAAAATCAAGTATTTTATTTCTTATGGAATTTACACTCACTTTCAGTAAGAATATATACTTATGTACATATATTTTACAACTGAAAGTTGTATACAATTCAATAATCAATTTTGAGGTGAATGTCAATGATTTGGTTTATACCTGTATAGTATGAATTGTATAGTTCAGATATTAGTTACAATTACCAAACACGAAATTGCGGGCAGTAACACTTTTATAGTTAGTTTATAAATATTGAAATTAAACCAAACAACATTTAATAGTAGAAAACTCGGCAGATGATTTTCGCTGTATCGAAGATTATTTTGAATTTCATTTATTATCGTTGATTAAATCGGATAAATAAATCAACATTAAAAAATGCAATAAATTTACATACTACACGGGAAATATAATATTAAATAATAGAAAATGTTAAAAATTCTAATTAAAAAATTAACAAAATAAATTTAAACTAAAGTATAATTGGAAATCGTTGTTAAGATGATATGCGTCTGCGGTATACATACATATATCATTGAAATCGAATGGAAGTGAAATTTTGTTGATAAAATTACAAGTTTTCGACTTAAATCAGCTTTAACTTGTTTATCCATAAATTGATGTTAAAATTTAGTGAAGATGTATTATAATAAAATGCAGATTCTATAATGGAATATTTTATAGCATCAGGGCTCAGATTTCTACTTTGCAATGGTTTACACACAGTGTATTTCCTATTGAAAATAAATGTCTTCCACATCAATATTTTGCAATTCCGGTCATACCAAATCAATATGCATAGTTCGGTAGCGCCATCCATTCACCGTAACAGTTGCGCCAGCCTCATTTTCGAAAAGAATAAGGTCCAATCAAACTGCCAGCCCAATAACCGCACCAAACAGTGAAAAGTTGAGGATGGAGAGGCTTTTCAACAATCATTCTTGGATTTTCAGGATATGTAGATCAGAATACATCATTAAATAGATCGGAACAATGTCCACAATATGTATCGAACACTACATCCCTGTTTGCACAAACATTTCCATCCAAGTTTCGAATGAGTATTAACGAAATATTTGGGAATGCTTTATATTTCCTTGCGATTTTAAACCGAGTTTGCACTCCATAAATGTCAAATTTATTTCGTTTTTGAATAGCAATACGACACTCTTTATCAAACCAAACATTTTCGCAAAATCGTATTATTGACCAGTGGCCCTATTCTGGTTTTCCCAGGGAATTGGGAATTTTTGACGTTTTTATAACAGTTGGGAATTTTTTTTTCCAAAAGTGTATTCTGGCTATTGGGAAAAATATTTCGTTTGGAAAAAATAATTTCCAATTATAACAGTTTTGACGTTTATTTTTCCCTATTAAAATTGTTGGGAATTCATATTTCTTATGGTAAAATATTCATAATCAAATACTAGAGTATAAATTTAAATTTTTTTTATTATTTCTTTAAGCAAAAACACATTTTTTTAAATTTGGTCTTATCTGCCCTAAAATAATAAAAAAAATTAGCTCATTCATAAATACTAATAATCATAATAAATAGTGCATGTAGAAAATAATTCGGACCCTAAAAAATTTTTAATTGTATTTCAAAAGCGAAAACACCTATTTATTTTTAATTTGTTATTCATCCGTCAATATTTAAATCATATTCAAATATAAAAACATAGCGCACCATGAAAAAAAACATGAAAAGGTACTCTAGTGGTGAACATTTAAAACTATTTGTTTCACAGAGGGGAAATAATTCCCAGCACGCCAGAATACACTTTTGGGAATTGGGGAATAAAATATTGGGAATTATTATAGTTGGGAATTGGAAATTTTTTTTTCCCAATTCCCTGGGAAAACCAGAATAGGGCCACAGGGTGGTCATTTTGTGGTGCTTTGTCATACTTTTATATCACGGTTGGAGACTATTTTCGTGATATAGAAAAAATAAAATAGGTCTACAAACACAACCCTGTGCAATAAACAATAAAGGGGAAATAATAAATTTTAAGGAGAAATGAATATTTTAGAGTGATAAACTGACGTTTCGCATAACCCAAAAATTAATTATATCATTTTTTATATGAAGTGGTTGAATAGGTAGTGAGAAAATTTTTTTAATAGGGTAAGTATAGGAAGTTAACTTAATTAGTGATATTGGAAACCATTTTAACATGACATATGACTAACAGTATAAAATGTTGACAAGTTAAAGCAAGATGGAATATATTGCCGTCTTTTTTACTCGTTTCAATATATGACGTGAAGTTGTTCATTCATAATTAAGCTGCAGTAAGCTACGACAATTTCATTATATCATAGTTTTTATCACGAAATGTGATAAAGCGCCTCAAAATGACCACCCATGTTGTGTTATTTCATTTACATTTCACCATTTCACGAGAATCGTATTGTATATTTATTTGGCTCTTCTTCCTAATTTGGACGAATATTTCCATAATAGCTTAGCCATAACCAATAAAAGGTGTTTGCTTGAGGACCGACAAAAGCTATAATGTCGTGAATGTCAGAATTTTCTAATGTAATCTGCTCTTTGTATAGTCTTGGAAGTTTGTAACACATGGTATTTACTATTAACGAGATACAACCGTTATTCGTTCATAAATTTGATAAACCAGGGAATTTTGTAACACATCTTTTTTCTTGATAAAAGAATAACTGAAATCTTTGCTGGTTTATTGTTCCAAGGATATTTTGGATAACCACATGAGATGAATTCATGATCTCTCTTACTTTAAACTGTTAAAATGATTGTTTTAAGAGAGACTTTGGTTTAGGTGCCACAAAAGTAAAAGAGAGGTTTAGGTACCACAAAAGTAAAAATAAAACCTATAAAATGAATACCCATATGACTATAGGTATTTAATGAAGTTTGACGGTGGCGTATCTTCCAAGAGTGAGAGATAATTTCATCACAGGATTTAGCACGGTACCAACCAAATTAAAACGTACTAATCCAACTTTAAAGATTATTATCTCACCGACAGATAGGAGAGATGAGTTAATTTATGCCTTTCTGCAATAATTACACCAAATAATTCCCCAAATGTCTGATGACATATGGATAATTATGTGTTTACCCATCACACTCGAAATTTGGTATTTCCCAACATTGATAGAATGATGGTATTAAACTCGCAAGTCAGTAGTTGTAAGTCCTGCACACCTTCTGACCCTAAGATTAAGCGGCAACATACTATCTGTCATCTCGAATGCTACAGTGAGCGTGTGAATGCATAATTTCTACCATGGACAGACTGATCCGACTTAAAACTCTGGATCACTTGATATAAGCGGTAATGAAGGCCAGTACACCCTTCGTGGATCTAAAACCTTTGGTTTACCAAACGATTATTTACATTTCCAGAATCTTGCATTATTTATTGCATTTCTCTTTAATATGTTTGGTTATTCCGAAGTTATATCTCAAACTAAACTGTTCCCCCAGTTATTTTGGAAGCTCTTTGTCAGAGCACTGCGTCGTTGAGTTTGAGTCTGTCTCAATTTGTATTTCTACTCTAGTTTTCTCACTAATTTCAGGTTTATTATCAGTTAGAAAAATAAATATAACGAGGGCCAGAAAAATTTACCTCATCTAAGATCCTTTAAACATTCCAACTTAAACTAAATAAGTATTCCAGAAGAAATATGCGTCTTGGCTGAATATGCGAGCTGCCTCAGCATACATAATGTATGAATTTGTATCACACGACGGGATAAGCAATGCGGTGGGCATATGAACTTTTTAGCTCTATAACTTTAATAAACTCTTATACTAGATTTATTTAGGAATTATGTAATCATACTAAATCTAACATTATTACAGGCTTCTGGTTTGGAGCCAGTATCACTTAGCATGACGGAGCCCGAAGTCTTTGAATTGATTCCTCTGAGTATTTGCTAGTGAATCCATAACACTTGAATCAAGAAGACTGGCTTAAGTTTGAAAGCTTTGGCACCTATAATTAATTCAATGGCGACTATGCGTCGTGTGTAATATTCACAATTATAGCTTAAAAAATATAGACTGCTAACAATAAAAAGAAACTTATTGCATAACTTAACCAGGTACAATGTATAAAGTATTGAACAACTCGTATAATTTTAGAACCTTTCGAACCTATATATAAACATGTAAGTATTTAGAAAATGGTTTTATTGTTAGCATACCCAGTGAAATTGGCTATCTTCATAAGCTGATATAAAGGGCATGTGAGATATTAGAATAGAAATAAATGAATTCAAATCAGTCATTACGTCATTTACATAGTCTAGACGAGTGGTGTAAAAAAGAGGCATACAATAATTTCAAAAGTTGATCAATAAGCGTTTTGAACTACACTGCTCGTCAAAAAATTACAGACACTTGAATTTTTTCATAAATATCCGTTTCTATAGAACAATCGCCCTTTGTTAAAGGGCACTGACAAGTTAAACAGAACATAACCGGAAAATATGTGTAACAGAAACTGTAAACTATTAGTTGCTTTCCAATCGACCAACCGCTAGCACCCGCTAGTGAACCGATACTAGTTCGTTGCGTGTCTTTGCTAAATTTACTATGGATTATTAAGTAAAGACACGCACGAACTACTAGCGGTTCACTAGCGGGTACTAGCGATTGTTCGATTGGAGGCCAACTATTTCTCATTTTAAATCTAATCACAGCAACAAAGTTTAATTAATGAAAAATAATTTGGATTGTTACGATTCTAATTAAATGAGCAACAATCAATTGTTTTTAAAGGTCTAAAGTAGCATTTAATGTTAGTATTATTAGAAAAGTTTACGTTTACAGTGCTTAGTTATTATTGTTAGCAAATATATAATTATAAGGTAAGAATGTGTGGTAAAAATAATCGCTTTGACTGAGGATAGCCGTAGTGTACGTTATATTGCTGTCGATGGTTGCATAAGGTCGTAAATGAGCAACAAACAAACGAAACGATCGATTTATGGTACCTGTGAGATCGTTTCTAACTGCTAGAATCGGTGCTGGTGGATTGACACAGTAGCGTGGTGTCAATATTTTAGTCAGCACAGCATCGTAAAGAATATTGAACATGGACTGGAGTCCAGCAGTCAGTGTTAATATTAAAAACATCATTTCATGAACTGTTACAAAATAATATAATAATATAAGGTACCAGAAATTAAAAAAATAACATTCCTAAATCAGGTTGTCTTATTGTATCAACTTAAACTCAAAACAAGCATTAGCGTTAGTTCCAAAAGATTTATAAAAACATCACTGTATTTATATCGGTTAAGTTCAAAACCTACACGTATCCAGTACAACTTTATGTATTTATGTTACATGGATCAATATTATGTATTATATGATGAAACAAGTAATTTCGCTAAAAACATAATCAGTGAAAATTTCGTTTTCTATATATGATAAACATATAAGCAAATAAATAATCGATATATTGTGTAACCTCAACTATGCAGTTAATAATTATAACATGTATTTCGCATAAATTATTCCTTACGTGCATATTACATATCATAATAAACTATATGGTATTTTTACCGGCATTTAGCGCGTCTCATTGCGACAAATACAATTTCACTCTGTAAATGGTATATTATTATTTCATAATGGTTTTGTATTGTGCATACATACTGTAAATTTTAGTATTTGGTCAGCGAAGAGAATATTGAACTCGTAATTATAAGAAACCATTTAGTGTCTAAAAAACTTTTATATTGTATATGATCTAACAGTCGACTGTAACATACGTTTTCTATGTTTTGTCGAAGTACTGTATAGACATATTTTCTGTACTATAGATGCACTAAACACACCAGAGAATTATACGTTCTGAATATTGAGCTAAACCATTTAATTAAAGAAGGTATATTATATAATATTGTTATATGAGTTACGTTACGACAGACTTAAACTTTACAACTTGCTATGATACCACATTTTCTTTTCTATTTTGGGGTTAAGCTATCACCTCATACATTCAGTTCTTTGTCAGCCTGCATTGAATGGTGTAGGGATTGGTTCAGTATAATTGTATTACCAGTCCAGTTGGAAGGTCTAAAATAAATTTCTTTGATTGCTCACAGCACTCAAATATCGCTTCTCATAATAGTCAGTTCTCATTAGAAGTTAGTTGCATATTGCATCTAGGATAGCACTACATAAGCATATTATATAATCGAAACAATCTCAAGTTTTTTTAAAATTTAAGTAGGAATAATAACTTAACATAAATGTAATCGTTCAATGGTTATCAACAATATTCCTTCATCTATTCTGATATTCAATCATAATAATCAAACATATTAATGATGCGTAGTAAATTAAAACCATAACCGTAACAACAACCATAACAATTCATACCAATGCTTAACTCTTGTTGCTTTTGGGCAGTATCCAACACAATACATATATGTAACTACCACGCAACCAAAGGAGCAATCGCTACAGGTAGCCACACTATGATAAATGTAAGGCAGCTTTTGACTGTTTGATATTTGCCTAAAATATTAACTATATATGTATGAACTCCAATTCTATATTATCACGTAATATATTGAAACAGCAATAATAACAATATCGAAAAAATTTATTATTATTATAACTTGTACACAAAATGTATTAAAAACGTAAACTTTACCACAAATATCGTTTAAAATTCCAAAATAGTACACGGAAATATATGCGGATCGTTTTGAGCTCAATACACAAAATTTGGCTTTCAGACTCTCTGGTCCATTTTTGATTGCACAAGAATTAATTTGAGTCTATAATGTAAAGTTTGGCTCACTTAATAGAGATAATAGCGTTTATTTTTACTTAATACAGACAGAAACGATTAAGGTGCTAGTCTAAGCACTGCATATTTACAAAAATTAAATAAGTTAGTTATATCAGAAAAGAATTGTATGTACTTCTCCTGAAACGTATTGTTACGATTTCGCCGAGTGGTTATTCTAATAATTTATCCGGTTCGATCACTGGATTGTGAATATTAAACTCGCAAAGATTAAATTTTAACTGAATTTATTTCCCACAAAAATTACACAACTATTTCACAAATAATTCACTAATATTTATTTTCACTATTATTTTACACAATATTTATCACCACTATTATTTTAACACTTCACTTTCACTATTATTTTCACTTCCCGATATTAACACTTCAAAATTCAAAATTGAACTGATCCGTAACTCAAATGTCTACACGTATTTATACGACGCAAAGGCTTGTAGAACATTCCATTATTTGCTTCTCTACACTTCTCGAATTTTCGTTGCGTCGTATTTGGTTCGCTCCGCCTATTTCATTATTTCTTTTTATTTTGTTCGTTTATGTAAACATTTGGTTACAGGGTAATCCCTACTATTATAATTTTCTTTTTAATTATCACAGGTGACATCTGTGATTCGTGACACTACCCTCCGCCCAAACCTGTTCGTCCCGAACAGGATCTAGATCTCTTCCTCTATAGAACGCCAGTCGTTCCAGGTGTACAACCTTGGGTTTTCCTCGTACTCCTCTTTGGATCCTATAGATCACATCATTTATTCTTGTTATGACCTTGTACGGTCCCTCCCATCCAGGTTGTAATTTCTGCGATAACCCTTTCTTACGTTGTGGGTTGTGAAGCCATACCAATTGACCCTCGTCAAAACCTTTATTGTTCGCTCGTACATCATACCGAGCCTTTGTTTTATCACTTGACAATTTGATTTTCTCCCTGACAAATTCGTGTATGTTGTTGATCTCCTCTTTCAAGTTGTCCACATATGCTTGTCCACATTTAGCTGATGATGGAACCGCTCCGAATTTGAGATCGCCTGGTAGTCTTAAATTGTTGCCAAAAAGTATTGTCGCTGGTGTTACTCCTGTTGTGTTATGCACCGCAGATCGATAGGCCATTAAGAATAATGGAATACCTTGGTCCCAATTCCGCTGGTTTTTATCCACTGTTTTGGCTATGAACTCTTCCAATGTGGCATTGAAACGCTCGACCATGCCATCAGACTGTGGGTGGAAAGGTGTTGTCCGCGTTTTATTAATTCCCAGTAACTGGCACATCTCCTGGAAGACAACCGATTCAAAATTCCGCCCTTGGTCGGAATGCAGTTCCATTGGAACCCCATAACGGCTTATCCAATTGTATACCACTGCATTGGCGATTGTGGTTGTTTCCTGATTTGGAATCGGGTATACCTCTGGCCACTTACTGAAGTAGTCCATTACTACCAAAACATATTTGTTGCCACTATCGCTGGTTGGAAATGGTCCTGCAACATCTATGGCAATCCTCTCAAATGGTGCTCCCACATTATATTGTTGCATCGCTCCACGGCTCTTCTTTGCCGGTCCTTTCACTGCCATACATTGGTCACACTTTTGACACCATTCAGCCCCCTGCCTGTCTACATCCTGCCCAGTAGAATCTTTCACGTACCTTGGCTAACGTTTTGTTGATTCCTAGGTGACCTCCGCTTGTTCCTCCGTGGTATTCCTCCAATATTTCCGCCAACCTGATCTTCGGTACCACCACTAACGATTACTTTGATGTGCCATCGGAGCTTTCCCATGTTCGTTTTAAGCATCCGTCTTCCATGGTTAAACTATCCCATTGGGCCCAATAAGCCTTGATAGTTGGGCCTTTATCTGCAATATCACTCCATGTGGGACGATGTTCTTCCTCCATGAACTTGATAATTACTGCCAAGTCTGGATCCTCTCGTTGCTCTTTGGAGATAACATCGTTGGTCCATTCATTAGCTGGCAACACTTTCATTAGTCTGATATCGACGATGTTTTCCTTGTTTTCTACTCGTCCACAATGTTTACAATCCACTCTACATGGCCGTCTTGACAACGCATCCGCATTTCCATGAGCGCTTCCTTTCCGATGTTGGATTTCGTAAACAAAACTCCCCAATCGCTCAATCCACCGTGCTACTTGTCCTTCGGGATTTTTAAACTGAAGTAGCCATGTCAAGGCGCCATGATCCGTTCTTAGCAGAAATGATTGGCCATAGAGGTATTTTCGGAAATGTTCTACACATTTCACTATGGCCAACAATTCTCTTCTTGTTACACAGTAGTTCCGTTCTGGCTTCGATAAGATCTTTGAATAATATGCGATGACACGTTCCTGTCCATCGATTTCCTGTGACAACACTCCTCCCAAGCCATAATTGCTTGCATCCGTATCCAAAATAAAACGTTTATTCGGAACCGGATACGAAAGCAATGGTGCTGTACATAATCGCTGCTTCAGTTCGTTGAACGCTTCCTCGTGTTCATCACTCCATTGGAACGGCTTGTTCTTCTGTGTCAGCTCGTGTAAACTTCTTGCGATGTTGGCAAATCCTGGCACAAATCGTCGATAATATGTGCATAGTCCGAGGAAACTCCTTAGTTCATGTAAATTCTGCGGTTTTGGCCAATCCTTTACGGCAGAGATCTTGTCTTCATCTGTATGAATGCCGCTTGTCGTTATTTTGTGTCCCAAATATTTGACTTCATCCCGGAACAATACGCATTTCTTCGGACTTAATTTCAATCCAGCTGCTTGGATTCTTTCGAATACTTCCTCCAGGTTTTGTAGATGTTCATTGAAGTCCTTGCCCATGAAAATGATGTCGTCCAAATATACTAGGCATGTTTTCCAGTGGAGTCCTTTAAGTACGCGTTCCATTAGCCGTTCGAAAGTCGCAGGGGCGTTGCAAAGTCCAAATGGCATGACGTTGAATTGCCATAATCCATTGCCCACACTGAACGCAGTCTTTTCCTTATCTTCGTCTGCGACCTCCACTTGCCAATAGCCGCTCTGCAAATCCAATGTTGAAAACATCCGTGCTCCTGCCAATGTATCTAGTGTGTCGTCGATCCTTGGTAATGGGTAACTATCCTTCTTGGTAACTGTGTTGAGCTTCCGATAATCAACGCAGAATCGCATGCTTCCATCCTTTTTCTCCACCAATACTACTGGTGAACTCCATGGACTCGTTGACTGCTCAATTACTCCCGATGTTTGCATATCAGCTACCATCTTATCCACTTCTGCTTGTTTAGCCAATGGCAACCTTCTTGGCGCTTGTCGAATAGGTGTTGATATTCCTGTGTCGATCCGGTGTTTAACCATATTGGTTCTGCCATTATCTTCTGGTGCCCCACAGAAAATGGACATGTATTTCTGGAGCAACGTCTTTGCTGCTTGCTTTTCCTCAGATGTTAATTGTTCCGTCCATTTCTGTGTTAGTTCCTCCGCTATTTTTCGTTGTCTTTGATCCTTGGCTTTTACACACGGATTCGTCTCCTCGCATTTTATAATCGTGGATACTTCCTCACCTCGGCCGATGATAGTTCCCTTTTTGATTGTTTTTGTCACATCCGATAAATTAAGAGCCCTTATCGGAACTCTAAAGTCACAATCCGGTTTAACCAAAGCTTTTCCGATGATAATTTCTTTGGTCTGTAGTTCGTCACTGTTGGCCTCCACAACCCACAACCCTTGTGTTCCAGGACCTCCATCCAATTTCCCCCAAACAACCGTTTCCGAGTGTGGTGGTAGCTTCGTCCGATGATCCAATGTTATCCTCCTTACGACTGGCTCCTTCCCGTTGTTCAGTTGCAAAGGCAGTTCGACATTACCGTAGCTCAATGTTCCCCGTCCGACATCCAATACGAATCCATTTCGCTTCATGAAGTCCATTCCCAGGATGACCTCATCCACAATATCCGCAACCAGAACTTCATGTCGAAAACTGTTGTTCCCGATTCGTATTGTCACCTCCTTCTTGCCTTTGATAGCTGCACTGTCGCCTGTCGCCGTTTGTAACTTGAACCCTTCCATAGGCTCAACTCCATCCGTGATAAAATCCGGCCGCACAATCGTTCTCGTTGCTCCGGTGTCCAATGTTATCAAACTGGATCGTCCCTCTACTTCGCCTTTCACCATCAAGCTATCACCACCTTTTGCCAATCTGGAAATGGGGATGAAGGTTATGGAGCATTTGGTTGTGGGAGTCAGCTTTTGCTCCTCAAAGCTGACTCTTACTCGTTTAACGCCTTCGTTGTTGTTTGGCGTTCCTCCTTGGCTGCTGCTTTTCTTTCCTCCGGTGGCCTTCGGTACATTGGCGATGGTGTTCTCGCCCGTTTGCGCCTTATCTCCCAGCATTCCCGTGAGATGTGTCCTATTTTGTCACAAACCCAACATCTGATTTTACTAGTTCCATCCCGGAATCTCGTGGTCCGCCAGTTATCTGCTGGTCTGATGTTATTGCCCTGTTTGTGACTGATTGGTGGTTCCACTTCCACACGACGTACCTTGACTGCTGGTTTGATGATGTTGTTTGCAGTCTCGTTGGTTAATGCACACGCGATGGTTTCCGCGAACGATGATTTTGGAGACAATACAACAGCACGTCTCGTATCCGGATCCCGTATACCATCTGTAAAGGCGTCGATCTTAATACGCTCTGTGTATTCACCTGCCATGTTGTAGTGGGCGAGGTGCACTAGTCGCTCTATATCAGCCGCATACTCCTGGAGCGTCTCTCCAACCCGCTGACATCGTCCTTTCAACTCCATACGATGTAGCTCCCGTCGATGATCTCCTCCATATTTGCGCTCCAAAGCCAACATTATTTTTCCGTAGTCTTCCCGTTCGTATTCCGGCACGATTTGTAGGAGCTCCGCAGCATTGCCTTTTAGCGCCACAATTAATGCTGCCACTCGATCCTCCTCACACCAACCATTTCTTGTGGCCGCCATTTCAAACTGGAGTTTGAAGATGTTGAATGGTGTGGTTCCGTCGAACGTTGGTGGCTTCAATTTAATCGAGCTGGTTGGTCGAGCAATTTGAGCGCTGCCGTTGGTTTTCAGATCCATTAGCTCCTTTTCAAGTTTCTGGAATCGTTGATCGGTCACCTCGATTTGTTCATCTAATTTGTGATCCATTTCCATTTTAACCGTGTCCATTTTGGAGTTAAATGTAATGGACATATCTAGAAATTTCTGGTTCACTTCGGCCATTAAATCTTGCTGAAACTTCTCGTGATGATCCATCCGTTCAATCAATTTTTCTTGATCACCTCGCATTTGCTCCTCCAATCTTTCTTGACCACTTGTTATTTTCCCTTCGAGGCCGCCGATCATTTGCGCCTGTACGGTAACCATTTTCGTTTCGAGGCCATCGATCATTTGTTGTGTTTGACGTTGCATCTGTTGCATTACAGCCATTAGTTGCCCCATATCAAAACCTCCAGATGTTGTTGGAGTAGTTTCTTTAACAACAACATTCTGGTCTTCCGCTCTGGTCGTTGACTCTGTAGTTACTTCAACCGCTTGGTTTTCGGTTGAATCCGGTGCCCCAAAATTAAATTCATGTTGATACGGGTCAACATGTTCATCCAACAAAGCGGTACGGAGTCTCAACTGCAACTCATTTCGGTTGCCCGCTGTTGGTAGATTCCGTAGCCCCAACTCCTTCTTCAAATCTGCCACTTTTAAGTCCACTAATTTCATCTTGGATATTCACAATCCCACCGCTGTCACCAATTGTTACGATTTCGCCGAGTGGTTATTCTAATAATTTATCCGGTTCGATCACTGGATTGTGAATATTAAACTCGCAAAGATTAAATTTTAACTGAATTTATTTCCCACAAAAATTACACAACTATTTCACAAATAATTCACTAATATTTATTTTCACTATTATTTTACACAATATTTATCACCACTATTATTTTAACACTTCACTTTCACTATTATTTTCACTTCCCGATATTAACACTTCAAAATTCAAAATTGAACTGATCCGTAACTCAAATGTCTACACGTATTTATACGACGCAAAGGCTTGTAGAACATTCCATTATTTTTCTTCTCTACACTTCTCGAATTTTCGTTGCGTCGTATTTGGTTCGCTCCGCCTATTTCATTATTTCTTTTTACTTTGTTCGTATGTGTAAACATTTGGTTACAGGGTAATCCCTACTATTATAATTTTCTTTTTAATTATCACAGGTGACATCTGTGATTCGTGACAGTATCTTGTTTGAATACTGGTAAACTATAGGAACGGAACATTTTGAAACTACTGTTATCACCTTTAAACAAAGCTTCTTTAAATCATGCTGTTTTACTTTCTTTTCGGGTAAGTTTATTTTTGATTATCATCAACAAAAGCAAAGCAAGCAACAACTAACTCATCAATATCACCACACCATTATTTGATTAAGTCCAGTTAAAACGGTATGCCATCAAAAATCGATCCGTGATTTTTGTTAACTCTGACGCGTATAGTAAATTGAATGTGTGTTGTACTTCGAGAGTTGTTGCTTGTATCTTGTAATCCACTAGGCTGGTTTCGACTTGATGATTACGCCAGGACGGGTAACACGAGGAACATTAACCGTTCCTCGTGTTACCCGTGCTGGCGTAATAAATGGTGGTATTTTCTCCTTTAATTCTGCAGAACATTTACCATTTATTAATCTATAGAACACGCAGAGTTCTGCAACATCTCTGCGGTGCTGTAGGCTGTCTAGATCTTTTGTAAGTCTGGGGTTTCGTATTATCGGATGGCACGCCGCTGAACTCTATCCAGCAACTGGAGAGCAGTGCCATATGCTCCACCCCAAACTTGACAGCAATATTCTATGCGGTCTAATAAAGGTTTTATATATTTGGAGAACCTGATGCGATTTAAAAAACCGTCTGCATCTATTGAGGAACCCGAGTTTACGTGAAGCTGATGCTGATGCATTTGAGTTGTTCTTAACGCCACAACTCCGACATCTGATTATGTATGGCAGTTTTTCTCTTTATTAGGTAACTAATAATTTAATTTCGTTTTGAAATTAAATTTTCCCAATTACTTTCTTCGAAATTGTTTTTTGACCACATATCTATAATTACAGAATTTGCGAGGAACAATCTCGGAATTAAATATAATTTCGCTAATCCATGATTTTTAATATAAGTTGTCTACTTTGCTTTTTTGTGATAGCCACTGATGTGAATAACTATGGAGATGGTATCTTATAAAATTATCAATAAAAACAACCAAAAATAATGGTATAGCCTTTTATTATAGTGGTGCCACTCATCTAATATTTCCTATACAATATATTTTTGATTTATATTCATCAGCGTCAGTCATAAGTATTTAACAGAGTTCTCACATTTCAAGCTCGAAGAACTAAACGTTTTATATAGTGTATACATAATGTTAATTTTAGTATTTGGTCAGCGATTCAATATTCTATTGAATTTAATTAAAGAAGGTTTATTACGTAATATTTTTATGTGCATTACGACACACTTAGACTTTACCACAAGTTATGATACCACACTTCGCTTTCTGTTTTGGGGTTAATTTACCTTCTCATACATTTAGTTCTTTGTCAGCCTGCAATGAATGATGTAGGGCAACTAAATGTATGTGGAGATTAATTTACTAAACATCATAAACCAAAAGTAAACAAACAGGTTTGAAGAACACATAATTTTTATTGTTATTTTAAACCATAACTCATTTATTTATTTTCTTTTGACATATTATTTAAATAATTACAATTTATGATTTATTTAATCACCTCCCGAAACAACGGTTTAACTAAATTTAAATTTAATTTTCGAAATTTCGAGTTGCAAAAAAAGAAACATTTTCTCTTTCTCTGTTACACACGAAATACTTTTTTTTCTCCCATTCAATTTTTAGAGATATTGCCTCCATTGTTATTTACCTTAATGGTTAAAGACGTGTTTTTTCATTGAATAATTTTCAAGTTCGAAAAATTTCGAACTCGAATTTAGAATATAATTTTTTCGTTGTTTGAGTGATATTAGATTTTTACCATCGAATATAATAAATTTATTGTAAACAATTAATTATTTTACCGCCCATGTGGCTCAGTGGTTAAAGCTGTGGCAGTTGGAGCGGGAGGTACCGGGTTCGAATCCCGATAGGAGCAGGATGCAAAAGGTATTTTTCATTCTGATTACAATCGGTGCTGTTAATGAACACATCTATGACCCCCTATTGGAGTGCAAAACTCATGGGCCGACCCATCTTCCATGTCAGTACTATAGGCTGGCATGGAGCTATGCAATGTGCAGATGGTTCTACGAAAATCGGACCTATAGCCGTACGTCCTCGATTTGGCCGTTAAGGCGTAAAGTAGGACGTAAATAAGCGAACCGCGAAAGAGCTGGGAGAGCCTTGAGCCCCAAAAAAGTTAGCATAGAATAAAAAAAAAATATAAAAAAAAAATATAAAATTAATTATTTCCAAAAATAATTATTTTTGACCGCCTAAATGGCACATCCGATAGGGGCAGGATGCAAAAGGGACTTTTCAACATCTGATTACAATCGGCGGCGTTAATGAATACATCTATGACCCCTGTTGGAGTGCGGAACTCATGGGCCAACCCATCTTTCATGTCGGTACTATAGCTCGCATGGAGCTATGCAATGTGCAGATGGTTATACGTAAATCGTCCTCGATTTGGCTATTAAGACGTAGAATAGGACGTAAACAAACGAACCGCGAAAGAGTTGGGAGAGCCTTGAGTCTTGAAACAGATTGCATAGTATAAAATATAAAAAAAAATATTTTACATTTTTCCTCGAAGTTCTGTTATATGTCAGTACTATAGGCTCGCTTGGACCTATGTAATGTGCAGATGGTTCTACGTAGATCGGACCTATAGCCGTACGCCTTCGATTTGTCTCTAATGGCGTAAGGAAGAACGTAAATAAGCGAACCACGAAAGAGTTGGGAATACCCAAAACAGATTGGAAAGATAAAAAACAAACAAATACAAACAAACAAATTTTTGATTTAAACCATTTGTTTTCATTTTAATATTAATAAAATCAATAAATAGTAAAAATTAATTTAGTTAACTAAATTGAAGCATCTGAAGAATTTTTAATGTTTAATTTTACTTAATTTTAACTAATTGAACACGAAAAATAACAATATTTTACACAAAACTTCAAGAAATTAAGTAAACCAATATTTATAATTTTTTAATACAATTAATATGTAGATTAACATAAAATTAATTATATTCAATGGTAATAGCTATTTATAAATTAAATTCAATTAAAAAAATGAAATAAAAATTATCCTTTACTCGAACTCGAAAATTTTCGAGCTTGCAAATTTTTGAATAAAAAAACACGGTTATTATATAATTGGTTATTTGGCATAATTTATTGACAGTAAAAACAATCAAAATTAAAGTTCTGTCAAAATAAGAAAGTGAAATCAATTCAAATCGAATTTGCTGGCTTATATAAGATGGTGGTAAATAATAATATCGGTTTCGAAAACCTCTGAATTAGAATTCGTTTTTTTTGGACAAAAAAACAACCAATAAATCCTCGTTGGTAGATTAATTGTTTTTAATTTTTCCCATAATCCAAATCATGTTAAAATCTAATTTGTATACTATGTGCTGAAAGAAACATCTGAAGCATTCCAAAGATTTCCACCAAAATAAATTTAGATGAAAAAAAAATTAATTATCTGTCTGATAAATAATTAGTTTAAAAGCACAGTAACTAGAAAATTAGACGAGTTTGATTTGAATATATATCATTATTGTTTTAACTTGGCAAATGAAAGCTTTAAGCTGCGTTCGATTCATTATTTTAATAAATAACTATATCTTAATTAACTGAAGAGTTTCAGAAGATTTCATATGTTAATCAAAAACTGAGTAACTAAATTTGGCTTATGTAATTACTTCAGATGATGGAAATGCTGTTTTATTTTTAAAACATATTCAAATAAATTTGAAATAAACATTTATATTTGTAATAATATTTTTAATAAATATTGGATAAAAAAGTATTAATTATAAATGTTGGCCAATTTATTTACACTTAATATATATTAATAAGCATAGTTCATTCCTACTTTTGACATTTATCTAAGGCGAACACTGAAAAGTACCAATCGAACACCCGCTCCTTTTTAGTAGCTAAATTAAATAAAAAGTAACTCAATTTATTAAAGTGAAGAGTTGTACCAAATATCATTCTATATAAAAGATAATCCATTCAATATAAAAAATAAAAATAATGTGTATGTACATTAATATTATGCGTACAAATTGCATGCAAATATGTTAACTTTACTGTGTAAGTGTCTACGTTTTGATTCTACTATATTTATAACAAAGCTACCCTGTATATTGCATATGGGTACCCTAATTTCAATTTATATACTGAATAAAACATCTCTATACGAACACACTTGAAATACTACAACAATATCAACCAAATTGTTTACCCAATAACCAAAAATAATTCTCACCTAAATTTTAAATTTGATAAACATTTTCCAACTTCAAAGTATATTTTAAATGATGCGCTTTCGCTAACAATTATTGTGGTTCCTGAGAAATTAGCGATTGTGAATAATGAGAAATGTTACAGAGGTAGATGAAGAAAGTATAATTTAAAAGAAAATTATTTGTCTAAGATATTTTGATCTGCTAAGCAGTATGGCTGAACACAACTGCTGTGCAAAATCTAATTATTTACTATAAGATTAGTCTATGATATATAAGAAAGACAATATTTTTTCAAAATTCTACTTTGAATATTAATGAAACAGATTTTATCTATGTCAACTTAATAATGAAAACAATTTATTTATATATATATATATATATATATATATATATATATATATATATATATATATATATATATATATATATATATATATATATATATATATATATATATATTCCGCAGTAAATTCTAAACTGCTTTTTATATATACTTAAGTTAATCTACAATGAAATGAACCTTGACAATTTCTTACAGTTGAGTAGCTTGACGTCGAATTGGATTCACTTTTTATTTCTTCACTTAATTACAATAAATCATAACCAACAACAAAAGTACTATCATAATATTCACTTGTTAGTTAAAACTTAACTTATTTAAACATTTCTCTTCACTATATTTACATGCTATACACTATATAGCTGTTCTAAAACAGTTTCTTTAATAAAAATAATTTTACAGTTTCACTATTAATAATATATGAATAAATGATAAACTACCACAACAACAAAAAATTATTTTACCAACTTAATATTTTTCAAATTTTATTATACGCGAACCAAACGGAATACAAACGTAGACTAACTAAACTGTTGAACATTTTATTTTTCATTCATGAATGTTGAATTGTTAATGTAAGAAGAATGAAAGTTACCTTCGTCTTACGTATTTAACTATGTATTTATAAGTATATTGCAGCGGTTTAATTTAACTGCTCCATAATAATTCTTACAGTGCAATCTTAAAAATATTTTGAAGCAAACAACATATACCTGTTCGCCTTCGCTCGGGAAAAAATTAGTATGAAAGTTGATTGCAGCGAGTCCCTTTTAGTATCATTGTGCGACTTTGTCGGCAATCAACAACTTGCTACATATTAACTATATACATATATACAATACACGTACGCGACATTTATGTAACAATCGAATAGTTATCGAATGTATAATAACTTGCTTTTGTAACATTAGGGCCAGTCACGTTATTAACTTTTGTTATTGCTGTTGACGTATTAAAGAATTTATCACCAATTGTGTTATTTATTGAATATAACAGGAAATTATCAAAATACATACCATTAAAACGATCATATGTATAGTTAAGAAAGAAAAACTTCCATGGACGCACTTAATCGGGCCCGAGGTGGTCTAATAAAGTTCTTTCGATTGAGGTTACGTTCCGTTCCGGCTTTTTACCAATGCGAAACTGGTTCAATCAGATTATTTATTCTTTGGGGATTAATTTGCATTTTGCTGTTTTTAAATCTTCTTGTAATCTATAATCATGTATTCACTAGTTTCGATTTGATAACGTTATTGAATAGCTACAACGGATTCGTATTCTTGATATAGAAACACATTAACGGCCAAAATTAAATTTACCTACCAACTGACGGGAGGCGGTACAGCAAGCAAATATATTGCAAATTTAGTACTTTGGAAACTTGGGAAGTCGTGTCAATAGCTATTGATGTAGAAATAATGTGCCACGTTATCGCAATTGATACTATGTAAGTTCTGGATCCACTGTTTAATTGACATGCTTAATTTAGATCATATATGTGTAGTTAAGAAAGAAGAACTTCCATGGACGTACTTCTTCGGGACCAAAGTGGTTTTAATAAAGTGGGGTTACCAGAACGGAACGTAACCCCAACAAAAACCTTTCGCTTGGGGTTACATTCTTTTCCGGTTCAAAATTATTTCACTTTAATTTATTTGAAGCTTGTTCAATCAGTTTATTTATTCTTTATTTATTTATTTATTCTTTTTGTTGTTATTAAATCTTCTTGTAATCTTTAATGTTGTATTCATTTGTTTCGATTTGATGACTTTATTGAATAAATCCTGTTCGAAAAGATCTATTCCATCTCATCAGGCATGTTTGTACGGGACTTTCTATTGGGCGTGATGATCTTGTATTTGTAAACAATAACGGTTTAGTATTTTGAATGTGGACGCCACATTAACCGCCAAAAGTAAATTTCCTTGCTACGCAAGTTCTGTATCCACTAATAAATTACCATGCGCAATTGATTTTTGTAGGAATTTGAGAGGTATGAAATCAGGTACAGCACTATAAGAAGATCAAATGCTAACGCAGCTCATTAATTGCCTCCCAGAAGTGGGGTAGCATACCATATTAACGAAGAAAGATAGAATAAAAAAAAAATCACGGATGTTGGATTAGGGAATATGTTAAAATGCTCTCAGCAGTCTAACAAGGTACGTGAAAGCTATACAAGCTCGTATCAAGCAGAGTTTTGTACAAATTAATCAACTAATGGCAGAATGTTTACAGTAAGAACGACCATGAAGTTACAATCAAAATTATGAGAAAACTGTGCGCCTTGACAAGCAGCTGTGGTACTAAACTACGAATAAGGTCAGATTAAAGCGGTGTGAAAAAAGAATCTTCTAAGAAATGCTTCAATTCTCAACTCGACGTCTACATAACAGCAGTACCAATCGGATAAGCATTATAAGAATAAACCATGTCTTAACAAAATTTATACTGGTGACACGTTTTAAGAAGAAAAAGATACCATATGTTGAATATGCTGTATAAGATAGCAGACAATTTTCAGCAGTGAAAATTTTTTTTCTACTCACCACCCGAGGCACTACTATCGCTAAAGAGATTCCTTCTGCTGTCATTTTTGAAACCAGTAGAATTTTTACCTGCAATTATTTAATTTGCATCAATATTAAAAAAAAAATGTTTAAGGTTTCACATAAAATCTGTAAATTGTTTTCATACGAATTTAAAATATATACTGTGTTAACTATAGATACAAATTTTATTCTAGTTTTTGCACTTTGTGCTGTGGTCTGAGTCAGAACACCTCGAGAATTTGTTGAAGTTTTGGCCCATACATGAACATTAGTTTTTACACTCTGGAAATGCTCTGAATAAGACGAATATAGCCAAACTTCATAATCGGATGTATTATAACCTAAGCAATCAGAAAAGCACAATGGTATATTGGTTACTCGGGGGCCCATCCATAGCAGTAGAATAAAATTTGTATCTCTAACAGTACAGGTATTAAATTCGTATGAAAACAATTTACAGATTTAAATATGTTTTAGTGTCATGATATTGTAATATTATTTTTTTGTAATATTATTTTTGTATTTGATTTTATAAATAAAATTAAATACTTTTAACAATTATTTTCTCATTGGGACAGAATGGACACAGGAATCTAATGGGTTAGTGACCAACCAGAGTTGAGCGTGTAAATTACGCGTAATTTACACGGTTTTTTATATGTTAAACATGTAGTTTAAATAAGGTTATTTTTTAAATTAATTATGTAAAAACTGTAAAAAATGATTTATGCAAAAAACGTACTTTTAAAAACTGACGGCGCCATCTCTTATCAAATCTTATTTTAACTAAAGAACCATCTGCTAAAATATCCTTTTACTAATTTACGAATAGAATTTATGAAATAATTTTTTTTTGAACTTATACTAAACAAAATAATATTTGTTTTAGATAATAAAAGATTACTTAAGATTAGCATTATCAACAGGTTAATTCCAATAAAAATAGTCTTAACAGGGTCGGGTTAACTCCCATTAAATTCCTTTCAAACAATAACGTGGACAAAAAACTATCAGATTTTGCAAAAACGCATCAATGCTAGTTGTTATTGATCAAACCAAATGCTGACAACCTTTAACAAATGATTTCAAGATGGGTTAAATACTGCTCAAAATGAGCAGATGATATGAACACACCGTCTAAATAATAAAAAAGAATTATAATCCGAACTACCCTTTATGTATTATTTGCTTAAAAGATTTTGATGTATTCCTGTGTCCAAATGTCATTCAAAGAAACTCAAACAACCCGAAAGGTATTACGATGCACGATATGGGAATGTCAAAAGGAACCACTAGAATCTGATATTTCGATCACTGTTTATACTGTCATACACTCTGTTTATTCTGATCATACACTGTTTATTCTGTCAACGTTACTTAAATATTATAGAATGAATAAATATACAACAAGACCTAGAATAAACCTAAAGAAAATACTTTCATAATATTACTTTCTTGGCCTTCCGAAAATTAATTAATTTTTATCTAATTATACAAATTATATAATATATATATATATATATATATATATATATATATATATATATATATATATATATATATATATATATATATATATATATATATATATATATATATATATATATATATATATTATATATATATATATATATATATATATATATATATATTAATAATAAACTATATATTCGTTCAGCGGAAGGATAAAACTAATTATCTGTCAAATCAGACATGAGCTAAGTGTTACCATTCACGAAATAAGCACTAGCTGAAAAAAAAGCTTTAGATGGCGGACCCTTTATATATATATATATATATATATATATATATATATATCTTAATAATCATAAACTATAGCCTCTTTGGAATCATATGAAACCGCAATGTCTGTTGGTTTCTATCTCCACAAATTTTTATTTAACCGTAGTTCAGTTTACTTCTTCGCAGTTGAAAACCCATTTTGCTTTCTCAACATCTTCAACTCCCGCCAAAACATTCTCGGAATAACTTCGTTATTATTTTAATTAGAAGAAGTCGTTTAATGTGTGTTCTACATTGTACAAACTAATTTTTTTAATGTTGAATTAAGAACGATATCCGGCTAAATATTCATAACAAATGAATCAGAGAACGTTCGCATTTGGCTGGACTAGGTGATGATGTTAAAATGGTGAAAATATACAAAGGATGTCAAATAGTTTCAATGCCTTAAATACCGGAAGGAATAAAAACGAAAGACTATAAATACTTGGTAGTTTGATATAACTATTGATCTTGTTGTAATACTTCCGTCGAACCAATATATTTTTCTTATAATGGACTTCTTTAGTAGATATAAAGAAATTGAGATTCTAACAAAAATAACCTCTCGAAAATCCATAGGGGAATTGCTAAATTAATCGTTCGTTTGGTACATCCGCACCATCTCATAATAGAACTAAGACCATGTGTTGAGAATTTGATACGGATTAAAGCCAATAAGAAAGAAGCACCCTTCTCCACCAGTTTACATTGAAAAGAATACAGAGCCACTTAATTTTCCAAATGAGTTCATAACAATTAAACAGCAATTGCGATTTTAACTCAGCACACCCGACGCCAGCGAGAAAAGAAATTTTCATCTTGATTCGATGATTATGAACAACTTACGACTCTTAACAATACATTAAAATTAACCAACAAGCCTTCTAACAGATTTATTTATTTTTAACATAGTAAAATTTTTCTTCACTCAATAGAATTTAATAATTAATTATCTTATAATCATCATACAATTGTTTTTATATATTTTTATAACATATTTAAAATGCGACACTTTAAAACGCGTTATTGTGAACGGCTCTCCTTAACATTATCATTATGTATCTGCACTACCACGTTTAATAAAATAACTCACACCAACTGGGATGCCATCTCTTTAATTTTGGTATAACTAAGGAATTATGAAATAGAAGGTTTCTGTCTTCGATGAAGTAAATATAATTATTTAGCTCGATTAAAAAAGTAAATTATCGTAGTTCCTCTTTTACCTATGTTTGACATACACATATATTATCTATGCATACACACATGAATATAAAGTTTGATATAAACAGAATATAAATCAAAATAGTAATGTTGCGGATACAAAAATAACTCAAACGAATTTTATTTAGCTTCGAGTTATTGACACTTTTATTTTCAGTTTTCTCGACAGTAAAAAGATAATTTTTGATAATTTTCATTTCTTTTATTTTATATATTTATGTGTTCACTGTCGACACTATGTAATCAAATTAAAAACTAATTAATTTCTATTATATTTAATAATTTAGTTAACAACAATAAAATTAGCATCTTAAAATTTGTTGAACCAAATCGTTATAGGCCAATTTTATAAATATAAATAAATCGTATAAAATTATTCTTATATACTCTATAATTGTATTTAACTTGCTGTAACAACATTTTTCTTTAATGCCCTCTTTCTAATATTTTCCAATGTTTTGAGCACAGTTCGTTTTGCCATAGACGGACTTATGACTTCAAACGTATTAATCGCCAACTCTAATAACGCATGTGGATAGTAACCCGTTGTATGACTGGCAATACCTAATGTATTTAAAGCAGAAGCAGCATACCGATCCGGACTAGGAGCCATCCACGTTGGCTTACGTATTTTTGACATATTTGTTGCCACAAATCCTGGTAGCACAGATTGCACTATAATTCCTTTGCTCGAGTACTCCGTTTGTAGATCTTCGGAAAATTTGTCAACGAATGCTTTTGACGCAGCATAAAATGATAGCATCGGATTGGGAATTTTAGCAGCTAACGATGATAAATTTATAACAACACCACGACGTCGTTCAACCATCTGTGGCATAACGATGCTGCACATATTTGCGACAGATAAAATATTACATTTGATTATTTGTTGAATGAGCTCATCTCGATTTTCTAAGGTTAGAAAATATTCGGGATGTGGATAACTAATACCAACATTGTTTACTAAAACTCCAATGTCTAGTTCGGCAATTGATTTTTCAATTTTTTGATATATTTCATTGCCTTGTGAGAAATCGACATCAATCACTTTGGTTTGTACATTATATTGTGTTTTAATTTCGGTAGCTAAAGTCTCCAATTTTGAAAGTGTCCGACTCACTAGTACTACGTTTAATCCTCGTTTTGCCAACTAAAAAAATATGTAAATGTTATTAATACAATATGCGATTATAAATTTTACGGTTAAAATTATATGATTAAAATAATTAAACACATTCGAACATTTCGGTTTGACAGGGCCATAGTCAAGAAATTACTTCCTCTTTATAGTCTTCATTGAGAGTATATACGAGGTGAAATGGTTAACTTAATCGTTAAGATGTGAGGAATAGATTTATATTAGAATTTTAGGTTTGCATAATGAGGTTATTATGTTGAAATAACATCTCTCTAATTAAGATAAAATATCTTCAAAAGAAACAAACATCAAGTTTATTCAAATTACATGTACAATACATCCTGAATGATTTCGGATTTTCTTGGAGAAATCCTTGAGCACATATTGTATGTATTCTGAGCAAGTAATACAAAACCATTTATATATATACTATATGCCTTTAAATAACATCATCATTACAAATCTCTAAAAATTCACTGCCACTGTCAATAATTAGGTTTTGAAGGTTGAAGTAAATATTAAACTGCAAACAGTTTTTTTATGACTTTTATTATGGTATTGTTACTTGTACGAGTATGTACATACATGAAAGCGAAAAAGCATGTGTGGTGAAAGTTTATACAATAGATTTTACTTTTAACATTCTTTACGTTTCATCTTGATACACACATTTGCATATATAAACAAAGTATATTTTATTATTTTTTGCCCCAAAGTATAGCTAATTCACTATTTACACACTTCACACAAACAAAATACTTTGATATTTACTCAACAATCAACTTACTTGTTTAGCATAAGCTTTTCCTATTCCTTCCGTTGCACCGGTAATCACTGGAATTGAAAACAAAAATAAACAAAATATTAAATTTAAGATGAAACTTAAAATGTTGATGCAACACCTACATGCCCAATCACCCATCTTCTTAAAATTAACACGGGGTCCAAATAGCGGTGGCCCAATTAGATTTTTAAATAACCATGGTAACACAGTGGTAAATAATTTTATTAATAAATAAACAATTATAACAATTAGCCAAATATCCATGGCGCATACAAATTTAAGAAGTGCGCCCGTTTATGTTCTTTATGCTACGAATATATGATACGGAATGATTGTATGCAGAGAAAAGAAAGTTGTGTTCATATAATTTCATTTAAGAAAGTTTTTTATTTTTTTAATCGTCTTCACGACGAAATTATATAGTGTGCATGCAGTTTAAGTCATTTTGATTGTATATTGACTTAAGAAAGAATTCAAACGATATATAAGGGCGTCGTTATATCAACGAACTACTGAACCGCAAATCGATAGCTTTTCGTTATTGACGTAGTTTAAGAACTTACGTAGATCCAACTGCTTATCTTTACGTAGACAAAATGTTTTATTAGCTATTGGTCGTAAAGTCATAGAGATAAATACTAAGTTCCATACATAAACGTGTTTGTTATTATTACGTCTCACGTAACCTAAATTCTGATTGTGTGCATATATATACGATTATAATTTATGTAAATTAATGTTGATTAAGTTTTTTGTGATACAACTATAATTAATTCATTCGGGTTTAGATATTATCATAGAAATTAATAAACACACAAAATAGTTTATTGATCTCTTACGTATGTATTCACAGCTTATTTAACCGAAATTCAATGTTAAGGTCAATGTTGATACGCGAACTTGTTAACGCTGATTTTCAGCTAAAAGCTTCTAGTAACTACTGTTCACGATTACAGCAGATAAATATGGCGGGAGAAAGGGTTTAGTTGGTTTAGTCGTTTTAGAACTGGCTCAGATACATCCACATATTGAAAATGGACTTATACAATGGCAATGATTTATATAAATTTTTGACATATATAGTTAAGATTATACTCTCGTAAAATAGGTTTAAATTCGTGCGGCTGATGCACGAAAGGTACGAAAAACGAAAAATCAAGTTTTCATCATTCGATTAAGATCGGTGATGTGAATGAAATGAAGATATCTTTGAGGAGCTGACAAACCTTCAATGTCAGTACTATTTAGTCTTCCATTTCGCTTCGACGTAAGGTAGGGCAAATATATACTCATAAAGGACATGCCGATCCATATAATGTAGATTATCGGTATCAATTCCGATCAGACTTTTTAGGGCTGGTTTTCATTTAATTTATTATTGGGATGATAAATCACAATTATTATTGAACAATGGATCACGAAGATTTTCGTAGTGTGAATGAAAGACCAGGTAGAAGGAATATATCATAACTATATGAACTGAGTAAACACCGTAACAGCAAGAACGAATTGATATTCGTTACAATCTAGATATACGTACACAATCTAGAGCTGAATTTAGCACTACTGGGACGTTATGGTTAGAATTGCTTAAGATCTAACATATTTACATTCGAAAAGAATTTAACTTACAAGTTTGTAAAAGTGATGTTATCCTAATGTTATCAAGAAAAAGAAGATCACAACCCAGCGTGTTGTGGAGCGATCTTGAACCACTTGCCATTTCTGATTTGATTCTGAGAGCTTCACAAACATGTGCAAAGATTACTGCCGTGAGTTATCAAAATAATTAAGCTAAATGAATGAAAATTTCACTCAAAACATCTGTTGTCAACCAAAAGTGAACTAATAGCTCGATAATCTGGACATTACTCGCTTATATATAATCTCTCGATCACGAATTTACAATGCATTGGCGTATGTAAGACTTAATAATGCCCTAACTAACGACACTGTCTTTATACACTGTTAATACTCGTAAAATACAAACTAGAAAAATACAATTAAAAACAGTTAAAATGCTATAACGCTCAACAAGAATAACGAGGAATGATCCATTTGATGACAATGGCTACTTCAGTGTTGTCGATCAGTAAATTCAATATCGGAAGCATTCCCCACATGTAAAGAATAGCGGAGGGGGACTACTATGACTCGATACATGAAGAAATTCAGAGAACGAGACTGACATACAAAAACATACTCGAATCCCCAACACATCTAATTGTATAGAAGGTTGAAACAAAACATTAATTCGCAGGACCATAGATCAACAGATACTATTTATCACAGGTGATATGAAAAATAAATAGCAACACTATAGCTGAAACAGATATGCGTCACAAAATATCCAATATGTCATAAGATCATTTCGAGCGACATCAACCCAACTGATCTAATAAAGTGCAAAAGCCATGCTGCCTTCAAACATATAGGTATATATGAGCGAAACGATGTATCATTTACAAGTACTATATTCGGCACAGGTGACAAAGACGACATTGATCCAATACCGAAATAAAGTTATTAACCTGGGACATCAAATTCATCAAATTTGAGCTAAAACTAGTTTCAAACATATAAAATTGTCAAATAAATAATTTCATCAAAGTGAACAGACACATCACTTGATTGTTTACGTTTAGTTGAAATTTTATAGTCTATAATAAAAAAAATTAATTAATCACCAAAGTGTTGTTAGTTATCGTACGTTTTTATAAAAAATAACCTTTAAATGAACCGGTGATAATGTAAATTTTTAATATGCATTAGTGGATTGCATTATTCCGCCATTATTTATTCTCAGTTGATATGTAAAGGTTGTTTTTTTAAATTGGCAACATTTTGACCATCGACAGTGAATTTGATGGGTAACAGCTGATTCGTGTTCCCTATGGTTCTATATTTCACCATGAATTAGAGAGTTAAAGAATTAACGGTTACAAATTATTCAATCTATTTAGAAAATCGTAATTAAGTTCGCGAAACATTTTGGCCACTACATTCTTTCGCAATACGAGATAGTAATTATACGATCGTACACTGTAAGTGAAACTGCGTTCAATCACTTTATGGGCGATTTATTGGAATATTTGTATTTACTTTAGATCAATATCATATAGACCATCATATGGGTCATTACGTTAGAGATGAGCGGGTAGTAACTATTCGGTGTTTTACTTGTTACACTACCCTAAGTAACGATTACTTTGAAATAAACAAGTGCGTGAAAAAATTTAATGATTTAGTCGTTGAAATTATTGTGAAAGATATGCAGCCATTTCAATCTCTCTTATTTACTGGTTTCAATCTCTCTTATTTACTTTTTTTTAAATCTCTCTTATTTACTAAACCACCTTGATACAACTGGTCATTTTATTGATCTTAACTGATATGCATCAATTTAACCAACATACGCACATATTCGCACATACGCTTAATTTGATTGTACAGGAAGCAGTAAAACTAATAAGGCCAATTCACACAAAATGCGAAATCAATTGTTGAATATTTGAACAGAAGTATATATAATTGCTGCTTCTAAACTGAAGTATTTTGAGGAACAGTTGAATGAAGGATCAGTGTTGAAACATAAAAGTAATGTCATTACAAGATGGAATTCAACATAATATATATGTATTCCAAAGATTAAAGGAATGCACAATTTCAATCGGCTTTGAGTTTCCTTGATAGCCCAGTTGAGTGGTTTAATTCAGAGGAATGGATGGTTTTGAATGAATTATGCCACTTTGTTTAGCGCTGATTGGTAGTTGCCTTGATATATGATATCACTAACGCTTCATAAAAAATTAAATCAAATATTCTTAGTACTTGTGGTAAACAGTTCTTCGAAGCATAATTGTCAATTAAAAGAAACCCAACGAACGTTTTTTTAAACCCATGTATAAAAAACGTGCCTTTTTAACATAGCAGCTTTCGATAAAGCAAAAAAGCCAATATTTCAAGCGTAATTGATATGCTTCGAATAGAATTAAAAAATAATCGACTGCAAACCAGTGTAAGCAATTCCGAGAAGGATTTAATTTGAAACGATTACGACAACCGTAATCCAACAATTGCAACACCACAATGAACGACCATTGTTGAAATTTGGTCATATTTGGTCATAAGAAACTTGTATTGACTGAAAGGAAGATCTGTCAAAATGGCAGAATTCGAGGAAGCATGAGAAACAAAAAGTAACCAGTATTTGGTACGAATAGTATAAAAATAACGAGTATTTTACTCATAGTACCGAAAATGCACATCTCTAATATACGTTCGTTGAATGGACTAAAAACGAGATCCACTTGGATTCTCAATTTAACCACAGAATTTTATAAAAAACATTTTTGAATGCATCAAAATTTTCGCATTTGGAGTGAAGTTAATAATCAAGCAATTATTGTGGCGACATTAAATAATCAATAAGTAACTTGTCACATATTTAATACCAGTATGTCTATCTATCTGTTTGTTTCTATATCTCTTTGCAATCCAACTCTTTCGCGTTTCACTGATTCATGGACGTTACGCCATTACATAGGCAAATCACGGACGTATGGCTATACGTCCGAGTCCCGTAGAACCATCTGCACATTGCATAGCTCCATGCCAGCCTATATAGTACTGATTTGGAAGATGGGTTGGCCTGAAATGGATTAAAAATCCCTTTTGCATCCTGCCTCTTCTCACGATTCAAACCCGGTATTGCCCGCTCCAATTGCCGCAGTTTTAACCACTGCGCCATTTGGTCGGTGTCGGTCATAGTGTCAATGGAAGCTGCTATATAGAAACATGATTGCTTAGTTTTAATGAACTCAATACAAATGGGCTGCTATTTTATCTTTACGCACGAGTATAGTTTTGGAACTCACCGGTTACGGAAATTACCTTTCTTCATTCGCATAGAAATGGAAACAACATGATCAGGTATTGAAATTTTATAAATGAAGGCATAGGTACATAATGTATTTATACAGTTTTATGTCGTTATATAATTTAATGAAAATGTTATTGACAACACACATTTTAATTAATGCTAATAAAAAAATTTTGTTTTGAATGTCATTGATTTTTTTAAGGCAAAGGTGACAATGCAACAGTGTAAAATTTTAAATAAATTTTGACCGTTCAATAGTTACATATGCGTATACAGTATATGGTGTAATTTAGCTAATTTTTTATTAGCAACGGCTACGCCAACTTATTCACATCGCGATAAGATAACATAAATCCGAACATTTCTTTCGTTATCACATATATAAACTAAACCACATTAAATAGTTTTGAACTTTAACCTCGACTAAGTATATACAATCGTACATAACCCATATAGTAATAGTCGAATTCACAATAAATCGATAGTTTCATTTAACACGTTTCTCATGTATTTTTATGCAGTGACAACACGCCTAAGGATGAACTGTACTAACCTGCCCATTTTCCATATTCCTTTAGTCGAATCGATGGTCCAAACACATTTGGTCCAATTATATTTTTATACAGCCATGGTAGGACACATCTTATTAATTGTATCGCCACAATAGCCTTGCACGCAAAACTCAAATAATCGATGGACTGAATATTTGTCATAACTTATGTATACACTTCACCAGCACTGTTCTAAGTATAAATCACTGTCGCACGATACACGCGTTTAATTAAAACAAAAATTATTTTTTATAATTAAATTTTTTTTATTTATATCGAATATATAAAAACAAAAAATTTAAATTAATTTATTATTCTGAGGAAGTTCGCATAGAATTAAAACTTATCGCACACATTAGAATCGAAAGCAGTCTGTTTTATGAGTTTTGACTCAAATAAAAACTAACAAAAAACATAGAATTTAATTGATAATAAAAATTAAACAGCGGTGGTGCGGGGTTGTATATGGATCTAGTGCGCATGTTTCATTTTTTTACATTGATAGGGGAGCACCAAAAAAGTAGCATAGTTGGAAAACTTTTGGACTCTATATTGATGCGTACAAAACTGATTAGTTCTGACTGTACGATAAGAAAATAACGACTTCACTGTACATAAAATTTTATATCGTTTTAAAACACACGTGTGTGCCATCGTTTAATGTCATATGACACCTATTTATAGCTACTCTATGTACAAAAAAATGTATTTTCAAATGGTCGCCTAGTAATCAGTGCTTTGGCAAATACATAATTTAACATATCAAACCATATTTAATTTCAATCCAAACATGTTACTGATTTATTAAATATCTGCAAAAAATTGGTATCAGTATTTTATGCAAATTTATCTAATTTAATTATTATTAATGTATTTCGGGTCAATGAGTTATGTTCGTTTTTACTATGATGTAATATGAAAATTAAATAGTATAACTTAAGGTGCAACTATTTAAATAAGGACATCTAGTTAACAACTAGTGAAACAGTTTTAAATAACTGATATGACAAGAAGCTGCTAAGGTATTAACACATATTAGTGGCTGCGGAAGAAACTTTGAATAGTATTTTTAAGTTGTTGTATTTCGCTATGCCGATTTCGATATGATTATGACGTCATGCATATGTTACCGGACTTCATGTGTAAATCTGTGTAATTTGTACATGTAGTGTTTAATCGTATCGCAACAGTGCTAGTGAATTACAAGAACTTAACCTGAAATTTTCGGTTTACTTGATTTTGCGGGGCGGTTATTATAGAAGGTTATTTATTTAGTACTTACTGAACACCACATTACTTCCCCGCAAGTGTATTTTCCCTCCCGTTTTTTTCATTGGGAGTCTGTAATCCTATTTAATGCCGGAATTGTATTGGGATGCCTGATTTTACCCGCTTAATGATTTAGGCTTGTTAAGGCATGAAACGAACCTCACCGATTTGCACACGACAATAGCGATATTTGGTTGTGTGGCAGTATGTGACGTATTTCTTGGAAATATCTGTGTCTTGAGAAGGCCATTGAAGAAAGCAGACATTGAGAAGATGCCAAGTTATAGAATTAGACAGGAGGTAGTAAGAAATTTTTGGGAGGTATAGGTGTCAGAAGGTATATTACATGTAATGTATTTTTCCCTAAACAAAGCCATAAGGGTCACCAATGTAACGTCGCTATATTGAAGAAAGACTTTGAACAGTATTTTTGAGTTTAAATTTTCGCACAATTCTCTTGTGAAAGTCTGATAAATGAAATGCTACAAAAATTACCATTCTGTGAAGTGAACAGTGTCTGGGAAGTATTAAAAACCTCGATTGTCGATGACGCCCAGCACACTCCATAGGTTAATGAAAACTATACCCAAAAAGTAGCGAAAACAGCGAGCCGGTTTCCGATATCCGATATTGTCGTTTGTTTCTATAAAATGTATAACTTGTCTCTTAAAAGGATAGTGTAACCTCGTTTACGGATTTGCACAGACAACGAAGAATTACTTTCTCCACAGTAGAAGCTATTTGAAGTGCACAACGACTTCCTTAAAATAAAACATGCAATAAAAGTAAAACCTATTTATTGGAAATATGAGTATGGTATTTTACATCGGGCTCTTTATCAATCAGTTCCCTCTTTATGAGTATAGTTCAAATTGCTCGTTATATGCGATAAGCTCTGGAGTTGCTTGACTTCTAGTTACCTGTCTTCTTGGCACAAAGTCATTACAATCAATAGATGTTACACAAACATTATATGAATCAAACAACATGCACACACGATATCCGGATAACCTAGATAAAAAACGCATAGATATTTATGATTTCCAGGTTTGGGTCACAAATAATTTGAAGTTGAATCGAAAACTGTGATTTTCTGGTTTCTTTGATTTGGATTACATTTTATTTTTAGATGGTAACCACTGATTACATTCACAGCTTTAGTATAAATTTGGTAACAAGCCACTACAGATTAGCATGGATCGATGTGGAACACGCAAGTACGCAGATGATAATTCAGTTGTTGGGAAGAGGCACTGCAATAGACCAGTTGAACCTAACTGACATGGTACAAGAAATCGTCGGCTTGAAATGATTATATTACCTATTAGTTTAACTTATAATATATTACACGAATATCCGGTAACTCTTCCTTAATATATAGTTTTCCTAAATACTCATATCTGGTACGGATGAATTAAAATTCTTTTCTCAAATTTCTCAATAACCCTCTAACTACAAATTGATAATTATAACTGAATATTACTGAAACTGAATTGTAGCACTGCCTCGACTTTAATAAACTTGAGATTAAGGGTTTTCGAGTGTCGGAAGAGTATAAATGCTCTTCATATTTATATTCTTCATGTTAAAAATGATCTTGAAAGTGTGAGTGAAAGTCTAAGATAGCCCAAAAATTTTCAAGCAAATTCCGTATTAATTTGTTGACTTTTGTCGTCTTTAAAACTTGTGTTAACTTAACTGTTCTATAAGGTTACAATAATACACAGATTTTTTCAATTTAGGGCTTCAACTATTTTAGCATCTCATCGATCGATCAGCACACCATATCATAAACGTCGTCTTGTACGCCCAGATTTAAAACGATCCATTTTTTCAATGTTACCAATTATAAACATTCAAAATTATCAAATATTTATGAACGATATTTTATTGATTATTGTACTCTTAGTCATTATTATTGCCTTCGATACAACCCGAAAAATAGTATAGCCTGAAAGCAAAAGCATAATTAATTCTACTTTATGTTTCAAATCAATTTGGTTTTTAGGGTTCAAATCGAACAAAAAATTTAAAATTAAAGAAGTTTAGCACGATGTCAGAGGTAAATTTTCTCTAAAATTATAATTAACTGTACTAAATTATTTACCTTAGTTAATTAGCTGTATACCGCAGCCGTATCCATGTTAGTTGATAAACTACCGATGATACGGTAACTGAAGAGCTTTAGCACAAAATGTATTCTAATCTGCATTCGATTATTCTTTAAGTACCCATAAAAGATTGTCATGAATTTTTTAACATGTGTAAGGTGTATACGTTTGCTAAACTAGCTAAATGATATTTTCTAAAAAATACAAATTATAAATCAAGCTTTTGAGGAGAGCTACAACCCAACTCTTTTCACTAAATTTTCCATAATCAACTGGCACATTTGCGACTGTATGTCCTTATCTTTTACGTAGCCCCAAAAAAAGTCTAAAGGTGTTAAATCACAAATCTTGGAAAAGAAACGTCGTCCACATCAATATCTTCCAATTGCGGCCATAAAAAACAATTATCTTAGCTTAGTTTTAACGAAGGTGAAAATGGGCCTCATCACTGAAGATGATTTGTCGATTGAATACGACGTTTATGGTAATCGACCGGTTTGACTTCTTGAGTCTACTGAACTTTAAAAGCCTTAAGATCTATGTAAGTCTTTATGTGAAATACGTTGTAATCTTATTTATGGTATAGTGATTCCAAAGATCGACGAGGAATCGACCAATGTTTTCTTCAACACTACGGGCTACAACAGCAAAATTCTCAGTTGTTATTAAGCGACGCACACAGTTTCGATTCTTCACTTCAGTTTCCGATTCGTACAAATTGTACCAACAGTTGAAATTTCTCCACTAGTTTCACCCGAAAAAGAGCTTCACGACGACCAAAAAGTAATTTGTGCAAAATTTTCACTATTTGTGTAGTGAATTAAAGCAATTTCAGTGCGTTGTTGAAGCCTGTAACCTACATTTTTCGTAATGGTGTAGTTTTTACTTGTCAAATGTCAAAAGATGACAGGTTTCAAATTTACAGCTGATCAGATTGCAAGCTAATCTCTTATTGGAAACCCCTTTAATTGTTTTATTTCAAATATACCCATATTCTATTGATAATTTGATTATCACGGATCGGGGTATCGGATAATTTTTTAACTATGATTCTCGTAGCTGTAAACAAATAAATTCTTGGTTTTTAATTGCCGATTCATCATGTTATCGTTAAACTATACATGTACATGTAATAGACATTAGTTAAAAATTATAAGTTAAAAATTGAATTCAATTGGCTTGTCCATATTAGGTTTACAGTTTACAATAATACGAGAGCTTATAGTAAAATTGCAACAGACGGCACCACAGTCTCAAATCCCAAATGTCATGTGTCAATACCATCTGTCACTAACCCAAATTAAATTTTCACACAGATTATTTCAGTTATAAAAGCCATTCAAAACAGATAACCCATTGTCCAAAAATGGTTAACAAAATCCTTGATACGGTATTGCAAGACCGCATAGTGAAAGTGCACGAGATAGCTGAGATAGTAGGTATCTCATCAGATGAACGTGTGTGTGCAATATATTACACGAACTGAACAGTTGAATATGAAAAAGCAATCTGCGCGTTGTGAAACATGGATCCATCACTATACACCGGAGAACAAAGAACAGTCTAGACAGTGGACGCCTATTGGCGAATCTGCCCCGAAGAAGGCTAAGGCGGTTTTATCGTCTAACAAGGACATGGTCAGAGTCTGTTGGGTTGCACGCAGCATAATCCACATTGATTGCCTTCAAAAGAAGAGAAGACTGAACGCCGAATATTTGTAGTTGCCATGACTAAAATCTATGAATTACGGTTCGAATTGCATCCTCATTCGCGTTTAAACGTATGCCACGTTTCTGTAGTGTAATTGTTTATGTTTTATCCGCTAGTGGCGCTTATTAAACGTGTCTAATCCTCAATAACTCAAGGGAATATTTGTTTTCAAAACTATTTAAAAATTTTGTTAATCTACTGTCATAAAAAGCGTTTGAACAAATGAAATTGTTTCTGCGGTTTACTAATGATTGGTATCCGGTTGTAGCCAAGTGGTTTAGAGAGTTATGAAGTTGATTCTCACTCTTTACCAAAACGCAACATGCTCCAGCTCACATAAAAAGCGATTGTGTGTAAAAGTATTCGTTAGACTGACCCGACCACCTACAATGTACACAAATATGTATACTTTATGGTTCGTAAGGTCTCAGTTGAGACACGGTTAGAGCCATTTACCGGCTAGCAATAGATTTAAAAAATACAATTTGTGTCTCAACAATATACCTCCCTGAAGAAAGGGTTATTTCTTATTTTCGGATTTTTCATGAAAATTAAGAACAATCTTTTTAAATAATGTTTAATCTAGGTAAGTTTAGTACTGTGATCAATAATTTGTAGTAAATTATTGATCACATTATGTATGCAAGTAAATTTTTAATAAACATTTTAACAAATTTCATCCAATTTTATTTAAACTTGACACAGATGTTATGTTAAATAAAATTAGTACTATCAGTAGTTACCAGCGATCCAAAACGCAAAAAGGTTATCGTAACTTCAAATATTTATACAAATTTATTTATGTACATATAGACAATTTTATAAATTAACTGTGCGATAGCTCGATAGACAATTGTATACTGGAATGTGAAAATGTGAAAAGCGAATTAATCGACAAATTTTTCTATTACTTCCAAGAAATAAGAAATCTATTGCGAACACTGTCTGTCGATGTATTGAGACACGTCTACAAAGATATCGACGTAAATTTTTTATTATGTTTGAGATGCATACAAATAACGAATCAAAGAAGTAATTATTTTTACACATATCGCCGCTTTACGAGTATTTATATAACGATACTAGAGTTGAGAGTATGTTTTCTTCGTTGACCATACTTAGAAAAATCTCTTACATGAATTTAAATAAAATATGACTTTTTAGATAGGATATATGGTTGGTTAGTTTTCAATGGGCTTTTATCTAAAGCTAGTAAATCACAATCTAGTCATTCATTCCGTTTATCTAAATGAGATACTCGTCCTGTTTTTAAATATTGTAGAAATTTATGAATAGTTTCTAACAAAACACTTACCGTAGGTGACTTTTAATTTTTTTTATGGTGATGTTGACTTATTTAGACAGCACAGTATCGCTATTCTCCAAAAATATTTATAATTTTGCACTGGTTTTATTAAAATCTGACCATATTTCACTCTATACTAGGATTGTTCTTGCTGCAGTTTAAATATAGCTTTTATGTACTTCGGGTTTGCATATTTATACAGAAACTTCTCAAAACGAAAGAACCAAATAAACTATTCGAAACTGCTTTACTCCAACCTTCGATCGCTCTCCGCACATAATTCTTCTAGGTACTTAAACTCCTCATTTGTTCTTAGAGGTATTAATCCACATGGGTTATATTATCAGTACCATTCAGTATAATGAAAATGGGATCTTCAAGAAGGTTAAATAAAAAATTCTTGGCGTCACTCCAGACAATATAAAACATAAAAACATAATCATACGATTTTTAAAAGCTAATTATGGAAATTCATTATAAATTTCTCAGTGTATGACTTATTCCACTTTTTTAATAAAATAAAATATTAATAAAATATTTTTATTTTTTATTTAAAATATTCCTTATTGTGAAATTATATGCGTAAATTTTATCAGTAAATAAAATATACTGATGATGGCAAGATCGTTGCCGAAATAATTATATATAAAATAAAAATTTACGCATATAATTTCACAACAAGGAATATTTTAAATAAAAAAAAATAAAAAATAAAATAAAATAAAAATAAAAATATTTTATTACTATTTTATTTTATTTTAAAAGCTGCCTACTCCATGCTGCTCATCATGTTGTGAATGAGCTTGACTCAAAAAAGGACGTTTATAGTTTATACATAGAGTTAATTTAGTATAAAATAATTTAAGAGTTATTCAGCTTCAAGTTTTTGATACCTAAATAATCCCATTTGCAACGTCAACAGGAATTCAGGAATTGTCACAGCATTAAAAATGTATAAAATAATTATTTTCAATAATTATAATAAGAAGGCACTGAAAAACACTTGAACTCAATGTTTGACTGAAGGCAACAAGATATTTCCGTCCAAATAAATTCCAAGCAACCAAATATATCCGTATTATTTGTGCCAAATTTTGTTGTTGTTAATAATTTTGTTGTTAATGTGTTGATTTTTTTTGATTTCCATAGTGATTACTATGATTAGGGTTGCTTGGTGATAATTTTGGAATTTTTTTACACCAAAATTCACAAAACAAAAATTAATAAAAAAAAATTCTCAAGGACATATTTTTTCATTTTGTTTTTCATTTTTCTTTGCCTTTTGCGTCAGTTTTAATTTGCCTTTTGTTGGAGTTGGAGATAAATGAATTTAAAAACTATTTGTGCGTACGTAAGTAAATTTTATAAATAACAAGCTATGAAAAATAGTAAAAATATGGAGAGTTGGTCGCTCAACAACAAAAAGAAATATATGATTATTTCAAAACCGCTTACTATTTCAAATTATAATTCAATTATAAAATGGAATAGATTAGTATATGAAAATATATCTATTCCATTTTACAATCGAATTATAATTACAATTATAGTAAGCGAAGTTTTGAAACAGTCAATAATTTTTTTTGTTGTCGTTGGAAAGAAAAACGAAATAAAAAATATATGTTTATCCTATTTCGTTTGCCATCACCAAATACCGCAGCAATATTTTTAGTTTATATGCAACCGTGGTTCATATAAGATGTTCCTCTTTATATTTATTCTCTTTGCTATTACTTAAAATTCCAAATGCCCTTTCAATGTTTTGGCGAGTACGACTTATTCTCCGATTAAAATTATTTTTTGATTCGTCGGTGGTCGTAAAGGAATATGTTATCATCAATTTATAATATTTTCCGATAACGGAAAGGTGTTATCGCCAATAAACAAATGTGTCAGCATTCTTGAATTGCCGAGCATTTTGTTTTGGTGGTAAATGCCTATCAGGGTGCTGTAGTATATACATAAAATTAGAACGTTATAAAACACCTACATCACTAATCCGGCCATTGCACCCAACATCTATAAAAATAAAATTTTTAAAATTTTTGAAAATATTTGAAAATTTTTAAAATCTTTCGAATAAGGCTTCAATTCTAGCATCAAGGTTATGAAAATATTTTACACACACATAGTTAAAAAATCCGGTATTTTCTAGACTCGTCCAAACGATTAGGGAATTTTTTGCTGAAGAATCCGGAATAAAATACCTCGTCTAAACACACCCAATAAGAACATTTTCATTAAAGTTTCAGGATCATAATTTGCTCTGCAAAAGCTTAGTTGTAATTCCCAAGAATATCGACGTGATTCTTGGAAGTCGCTAGTACTATTCAAAAACAACTGAAACAACACATGAAATTAATAAAATAAATTAACACAAATTATTTTATAACCATCATCAATGTATAATCCTGAAGAAGACCTATTCTATTGATGACTATTTTGAAAGGCCAATTACAATTATATGACTACATGCAGAGTAAGAAATGAGTTTTAAGTAAGACTTAAAACCAAACTTACAAAAACTCTTAGCTTAAACCCTGTTTTAGTCTGTGACTGTAAGTTAGAATCGGAAAACCTCTCCAATGCGTTAAGTCATATTGTTACTATCCACGAACACTTATACACCATTCACAGTTTTTCTATATTGTGCGTGTATTTTAGAAAGCAAAAAAAGACTTGAGGTTACAAACTAATTAAAAATAGTAGATTATTGGTTTATTTCGTCGAAAATTATCACTCCACTGTCAACCGACACTTCACGCTCCGGTGACCATTTGATACCTGCCTTGCTGATAACATGTTCGACGAAGTTTATCTCGAATTTCAGAAACTTCATACCAGCAATAATACCAACACATCCTCTTCCCGTGAAAGTAAAGTATTGTGATTGTTCTATAACGGAATACAGAACAAATGTGACAGTTTGAAATCGTAAAAGGATGAAGTTTTATTATTAATTTAATTCTAGACAAACATAATAAAATAAAATTCATAACTGTTTTCGTATAAGATAGATTTCTTTGCTTCTATTCGCTTTTCAATTTTAGCAAATTTGCTGTCTTTAATTTTTTCAGTTGTTGTACAACTTCCTCGCGAATTCGTACAAGAATGTACAAATTCTTTCGAATAATTCAAATAGTGGCGATCTTCTTTATTAATCTTAAGAAATATTAAATTTAGTATACCATATCTGCGATTTGAATTGCAAATGTCTGAAAAAGTATTATTTGTTAGTGTAACATTAAACGTCTGGTGATTTACAGATCCGTTGAAACATAGAACCACGATTTACAAACAGAACTGGCATTTTTAATATCATTAATTTACAAATATTTTAAAATTTGCATTAAATATTATATTCATTCAACCGTTCGCCCCTCCAACTCCTAATCGATAGGTGAGTAATAAAAAAAATAATTGTTACGATTTTATCACTATAGCATAGAGATTTCGACCAAACTATGGTTCGATTGGTGGAAGGTGAATAAAATGTATCTTGTTTGTTTTTGGAGGTCTTTACAGGTCATTGTTGGCCCGTACCTTGTCAACAATCTGACTCCATCGGGTTCGATCACGAGTCAGCTCTTCATACTGTTGCAAGCAATTAGAACTTTAGAAGATGCCAGATCACACTCTAAGCCGTGGAGCCATCGTCGTCGACATCTTCGCCTACTGAAAGGCTACTCTCCCTTCAAAGATCGCTGTATCATTCAGTTTGCATCAGCACTCAGAACGTGACCAAGCCAGCGTTCTCGCTGTTCTTTGATTTCATGCACGATATCAAGAATTTGTATTAAATTCCTGATCTGGTGATTGAACAGAACTCGGTATGTGCCATCAACGTTGCACTTTGGGCTATATATCACACGCAAGATTCTTCTCTTGAATGTTAGATGCCTTCTTTCGTACTCATCGGGTGTGATCAACACTCTGTACAGTTTCAGTTTATCCGTATTTGATTTCAGATCCTCTCCTACACTATTATCCTGAGTAATGAGAGATCCGTGAGAGATTAGCCCTGTGGGTGGGGGCAGCCATGTTTCGTAAATATTTCGAACGCAGCATGAGATCCATAGAATACCACCACAGTATCCAGAGCTTGTCGTAGGAGGGGACTAAATCTGGTTGGATCGCTGGGCTAACGACCCGCATCCGTAAAAAAACAATTACAGTTAAAAAAGTCAACAACTTAAAAAAAATCGGATACCGCCTAAATAACAATGACCCCCCGCTTAAGTATCCGGATACGAGGTTCTACTAAGAAAACCTGGTGCGTTTGACGGCCTTATCACATGTATGAAGGAGTATCGGCTGGAACTCGTAGCGCTCCAAGAAACTCGATGGCTTAAAAGTGGAGTCCATGTGTCCCAAGGCTATACGTTGCTACACAGTGGAGATGACCTCGGAAATCTTGGAGTTGGCTTTCTCATTGGGCCACAGGTAAAAAAGGCTGTGTTGGACTTCCAGGCAGTCGATTATCGAATGTGTAAGCTTCGCTTGCACATGAGATTAGCCAACCTGTCAATTGTTTGTGTACATGCGCCCACTGATGAAAGATAAAGACTCATTTTACAATAATTTGGATAATCTGATGAGCTCTATACCTGAGCACGATGTCAGATTGGTGATTGGTGACTTTAATGCTAGAGCTGGCAGAAATCAGACCGACTTATGTAATAACATAGGTTCGTACTCCCGACACGAAACTTCGACCGAAAATGGGGAAAGAATGATGTACTTTGCGATCGCACATGATCTCAAAGTGGCAAGTACATTCTTTCTTCGTACGTGGACACATCCACGTAAGACATCCCGAAGCCAAATTGACCATGTGTTAATTTCAAAAGACCGAGCTCGAGTTGTCCAAGACGTGAGATCGTATCGGTCGTCAATAAAATTCTTAGGCAGTGTTGACCATTACATGGTCACTGCAAAACTGCGATGGAGATTTTCGTACAAGTCAGGGAGGACAGGAGAATATACAACGCGATTCTCCTGTGAAGGTCTGATAAATGAAGAAACGCAACGAAAATATCAAGATCTTGTCAGCAATAGCATTTTACGATCCACTTATTAATCTGATGATGTGAACAGTGTCTGGGAAGTATTGAAAACGTCGGTTGCCGATGCTGCCCAGCACACTCTCGGTATAGTGAAAACTAAGCCCAAAAATGATTGGTTTGATGAGGAGTGTCGTCTTGCTGTTGAGCAACGCAATATAGCCCACAATGTAGCGCAGACTCGGTTTACAATTGCAAGGAAAAACAAGGCTGTTCTTGCTAGGAGGACAGCTAAACGCATTTGTAGACAGAAGAAGCGCGAATGGTGGAAGGCCAAGGTCTTAAGAGTACAACAACTCAGCAATGAGCGCAATTCGCGTGGTTTCTTTAAAGGAATCACCGAATTGCACCATACCTTAAGATCTCGGTCAACTGCCATTCGGGACCAGGATGGAAACCTCTGTGTTAACGTCGATGCGGTACTCGATACATGGCTTGAACATTTTTCTGATCTACTTAATGTTCCACATGTATCACAAGCTGTGTTTGAATACCCTCAAATACAGACCGCAGAGATGTTCATTGAGGATCCATCCTATGAGGAATTCACAATGGGCATGCAGAAATTAAAGAAAAATCGTTCACCAGGAGTTGATTGCATTAATTCAGAGCTCTTGATATTCGGAGGGATAAATTTGTGGAACTATCTTTTCGACCTTGTTCGATTCGTATGGCGAAATGAAGTTATGCCTGACGAATGGAAAGTGGCCGCGTTATGTCCAATTTTCAAGAAGGGTGATCGCTTGAAGTGCGAGAATGATCGCGGTATAGCTCTCCTTTGCACAGCATATAAGTTACTGTCATACATTATCTTGGGAAGAATTACTACTCTGGCGGAGGAAATTGTCGGTGACTACCAAGGAGGATTCCGTCCAAATCGGTCAGTCACTGATCAAGTTTTTTCGCTTCGGATGATTCTTTCCAAGTACTATGAAACATCTCGCGATGTACACCAGGTATTCCTAGATTTCAAGCAAGCCTATGACTCGATCAATCGAGAGAGACTATGGTATGAGCTTGAATACTTAGGAATACCACAAAAAATATCTCTGTAAAATGACAGTAGCGCAGTCACAATGCTGTGTCAAAGTTGAGAACAGGCTATCGAGAATTATTGCAAGCACTACAAGTGTTCGATAAGGAGATGCGCTATCCCCGATACTTTTTAATCTCATGTTTGAATACATCCTTCGTAAAAGTGAAACACCTCAGGACAACATCTTATTCCGACAATCCAATCAATGTCTTGCATATGCAGATGATATCTGTGTGATTGGATTAAATGGCAACGGAGTGAAAGAGATACTTGATCCACTGGAACAGTTTTCAGCTTCCGTTGGTCTCAAAATCAACGATTTCAGTAGTGGAAACCACACGTTTGAAGGAGTGATGAGATTCAAGTATCTTGGATCTCTCATAACTCACGGTAATAGTGTGGGCGAGGATATCAAGGTTCGCCTTGCCGCTGGCAATCGGGCTTTGTATCCTCTACGTCCACTTCTGAAATCAAAATATCTTGCAAATACGGATAAGCTGAAACTGTACAGAGTGTTGATAAGACCCGTTGTCATGTATGGATGTGAGAGTTGGACCTTGACGGATGAGTACGAAAGATGGCTTCTAACATTCGAGAGTAGAATCATGCGTGTGATATATGGCCCAAAACGCGAAGTCGATGGCACATACCGAGTTCTATTCAATCACCAGATCAGGAATTTAATGCAAATTCCAAATATCGTGCATGAAATCAAAGGACAGCGAGTACGCTGGCTCGATCATGGTCTGCGTGCTGATCCGAAACGAATGATACAGCGATCTTTAAAGGGAGAACCGCCTTTCGGTAGGCGAAGAGGTCGCTGTCGGCGACGATGGCTCCACGGTGTAGAGAGCGATCTGGCGTCTTAGGTTGCTTGCAACAGTATGATTGCAACAGGCTCGAGATCGAAACCGTTGGAGTCAGAAAAAACCGACAAAAAAAATGAGAGATCCAAGATATTTGAAACCCATTACTCCTTTTAAGTTTTAACGTGTGGTGACCACTACTGAAATCATTGCTTATTGGTCTCGAAAATCAGAGATAAGATATTTGTTTTTGGACTTATTAATTTTTAGAGCAACGGAAGCTGAAGTATCTCTTTCACTTTGCCAGTGGATCAAGTATCTCTTTCACTCCGTTGCCATTTAATCCAACCACACAGATATCATCTGCATATGCAAAAAAGTGATTGGATTGTCGGAATAAGATATTGTCTTGAGGTGTTTCACTTTTACGAAGGATGAATTCCAACATGAGATTTAAAGTATCTCCTTGTCGAACACCATAAATAATTGCAAAAGTTCTCGATAGCCTTCTCAACTTTACCACAGCATTGTGATTGAGTTACTCTCATTTTACACAGATGTTCATATATTTTTTTGGTATTCCTAAATATTCAAGCGCATACCATAGTCTCTCTCGGTTGATCGAGTAATAGGCTTGCTTGAAATCTAAGAATACCTGGTGTACATTGTGAGATGTTTCGTAGTACTACAATTTCCTCCTTTAATTCTTAAGGAGGTGAAATTCTTCTCAATATAATGTATGACAGTATCTTGCATGCTGTGCAAAGGAAAGCTATACCGCGATCATTCTCACATTTCAAGCGATCACCCTTCTTGAAAATTGGGCATAACGCGGCCACTTTCCATTCGTCAGGCATAACCTTTTTCGCCATACGAATCGAACAAGGTCGAAAAGACAGTTCCACAAAGTTAGCCCTCCAAATATCAAGAGCTCTGAATTAATGCAATCAACTCCTGGTGAACGATTTTTCTTTAATCTCTGCATGACCATTGTGAATTCCTCATAGGATGGATCCTCAATTAACAACATCCGTATTTGCGGGTATTCGAATACAGCTTGTGATACATGTGGAACATTAAGAAAGTCTGATAAATGTTTACGCCATGTATCGAGTACCGCATCGACGTCAGCACAGTGGTTTCCATCCTGGTCCAAATGGCAGTTGACCGAGATCTTAAGATATAGTGCATTTCGGTGATTTCTTTAAAGAAACCACGCGAATTGCGCTCATTGCTGAGTTCTTGTACTCTTAAGACCATAACCTTCCACCATTTGCGCTTCTTCTGTCTATAAATGCGTTTAGCTGCCATCCTAGCAAGAACAATTTCATTCTTCTTTCAATTGTAAACCGAGCCTTCATTGTCGGCTATATACGTCATCCCTCATCAAACTAATCATTTTTGGACGTAGTTTGAATGTGCTGGGCAGCATCGGCAACCGACGTTTTCAATACTTCCCAAGAACTGTTCACTTGCTCAGATTGGTCATTAGATCGCAAAATGCTATTGCTGACAAGATTTTGATATTTTCGTTGCGTTTCTGTATGTAACAGACCTTCACAGGAGAATCGCGTTGTGTATTCCCCTGTCTTTCTTTACTTGTACGAAAATCTCCATCGTAGCTTTGCAGTAACCAAATAATGGTCAACACTGCCTACGAATTTTGTTGACGACCGATAAGATCTGACGTCTTAAGATCATTGTTATTTTGGCGGTAATTTGTTTTTACTTGTTAACATTTGTTGTTTTTTCGTCTGCCCAGCGATTCAACCAGATTTAGTCGCTTCCTACGACAAGCTCTGGTTTCATTCGTAGTATTTACGAAACATGAATGCTCCCACCCACAGGGCTCTATTATATCACTGTATTATTTCATTGCACTATTACTTTTGCTTACTATTTCACGGGTTATCCCGATTTCCACTTATCCCGATTGTGACTTCTTGCAGTTTCAGTTCAGACTGAAACTCGACCCATTTTGTTTGCGTATTGATACTCAATTGATCTTTCGTTTATTATTTTACATGCGTCCTCAAAATGTGTCGTCATAAACATTATTATATGATGAAAAACTGAAATCTTTCTTATCTTATGTAATAAACCCGATACCTTCTAATTGAATTGAATTTGTCATTACGTAACTAATTCACCACTGTTCGGTCTATGTTATCATAAATAACAAATAAAATAAACTATTGATTGAAAACAATGTATGTTTAGGAATAATATTGTGTTATCAAGAGCAGCTTATAACACAAATTATAATGTAGATACTTACATGTCCAGTAATAGTGAAAAACCATACTCCAAATCAATTTGGTGTTCAATTTAGTGAAGAAAAGTAAAACTATCTTTCCTCTACACTTTCGTAATATTATCAGAACAAAATAGAGCTTTTTTAATATAGATAATTACCACAAGTAAAAGTGTGCCATAAATAAAACCATATAAGTATAGCATTATGTTTTATTTAATATAAATCATACTTTAATCGTAAACAATATTAAGATGCCGTAGAATAGATATCATGTTATTAATTGCTGCAGGAACCCCGAAAAGATTTTTTTAATACACTTAATTTCTATTCAAAGCTAACCTTTTGCTCTGTTGTTCACTAAATAGCTTCGGTAAATTTGTAGACCGTAACCTTTTCAAATGCTGTACATCGTTTTCGCTAATTCCATTTATTGGTTCACTTAAACGAAATACTTCCAAATCTTGTAAACGTGAAATCTTATATTGATACTCCACATTCGAGTCGGGAGTAAAATTACCCGTCTCATCACTTTTAAAAATTATATAGACAATCCTCAATTTTGTTAAATATTTAAATATTGGTTCTATATTTCTTGTCAATAATCCATGCAAACGTAATTCAATCAAATTGGGATGGTTCTCACATAAAAGCTTAAAATTCGAATCTGTGATGAGCGCATCAAAATCGAGAATTCGTAAATTTTCAAACTTAGTGCTAAAAAATTTTTTCATTTCGCTTTCATGCACCTCATCATCGTAATGTGGGAGAAATTGGCACCGTAATTTCTATAATTTAAAATTAACTATAAAAATCGATAAATAAATATAATATATAAATATAAGTCTCACCTCTAATTTTTTAAGATTTGTTAGTTCAGAAATGCTGTGATCCTTTTTCCACAGATAACAGTTAAAATCCTTTAAATTTACTAAATTCCGACATATAAGCGTTAGTTGTTCCTGTTTCATTGCACCAATGTTAAGTTCTTCCAAATTTTTTAATTTAAAAATAAAGTTTTCAAAAATATGTGTCTTATAGTATCCACCATTCCATGTCCAATTAATCGAAACTTTGAGCGACTTTAAATTGGGCATTTTCAAATTATTAAATCTCGTTAAAAATTGATCAACAAAATCGGTAATATACAAATTCAAATCGAAATGTGTTATATTTTCGATATTTGCCCCAATAAATATTGTGAAAAAATTCTTATAAGTATCATCCATTTTATCGATAAATTGATTACAAAATCGGAACATATTTAAATTTGGTGTGCATCGCATAAAACCCGAAATAATTGGGTAGTTTATAAAATTTTCGAAAATAAGGCTTTTAACCCCCAATAAATTTTGAACGATTAGCTCCTTGGAGATGTTATTATAATCGGATGGAAATAAACTGGACTCGTCAACAAAACTAGGACATTCAGAAAATTTTAAACTTTTTAAACATGTCGTATGCTCTAGTAACTCTAACAAGTGGTGTATTTTCATAAACGGATTACTCGAATTTACGGATATATTTAATTCGTATACGAATGGACAAAACTTCTTGTATATTTCGAAATAGTTATGGCTGTCTATTTCATCCAACTCACTACACCGTACTTTAAGTTTACCATACTTGCGATTCGTTTTACAAATCTCGGAGGCATTTTCATTTACCTGAGGCGTAAATGTAATTGTTTTGACGACAAGCGAATCAGTTGATGCTTGGTACCATGATTTGCAGACACTGCTGGCATTTTTAAAATCTTTAACTTTTAAATAGTTCATTACATGAGTGATAATCTGGAATAGAAAATAAATATATATGTGAATTTCAATGATATGAAAATAAATTACAACTGATATACGATCTGTATATGATAGTTTTGTTGTTGTTATATTTGTGTTAAACGATTGATTGTTGCAAACTATACACTTCATTATGACGTTACCGGAGTACAAAAATAGTACCGAATATATTTACTTAATTGTATTAAAGAGGAAGGTTTTTTAAAACTTTACCACAGTAGAAATTTTGTTTCCGGTTTGATCAAGACGTCTGGTTTCAAACATATCACGAAGAGACTCTTCCGAAAAATAGGAACCTCAACAATAATTATAATTATTACTAATTACTGTAAGCACTGCTATCCTTCAGATTTATTCTTTAAATTAAATATGGCTGCTTATAACAAACCATTCATTTTACAAGAATGCAGAACAGTGGACAAATATTTCTAATCCAAATAACACAACTTCACAATTTATAAAAATTGAAACAGTATACAATCGGTTTCAAGTTGTTTCAAAAATCGTTAAAAGAATTATACCAAGTTACTTTTTAGTACAATGCGACTTTACAGTAGAGTATATACATATTGTTTTTGAAAATTGCAAATTGTTATTACGTTAGATACACAAGATTCTAAAAGCCTTCAACGTCTATTTGTTGGCTAGTTAAGAAGCTGGACATCTATCATCAATCAAATTGGCCCAACCAAAATGTTTGTGCCAAAAAACCACTGTAAGGATTTTTTCAGAATTAACTGGAAATAGTTAAGTAAAACGGTTAGATCAGCTTAGTGTTTTGGCGAGGATTTAGATTCGTTCTGTTTGGAACAGAGACAAATTCTTTTAACCGTTATGTGTTCAAAATCTCTATAGATTATTTCCCACGTATTAACCTTACAACTGATTTCTCACATAAACTGCCCCTCTTTCCATAAAGCGATAAAAACGCACCTCCTCTCCAAGATTCACTTAGTTTATACATTTTGCAAACTTTAATTTTGAGAGCAATTACAAAATGTAAACAGTTAAATAATAACTAAAAATGTTTAAGCTGAATTCATACTTCAATTTATTCGTTCATTCATGCATTCAAACAATTCGTTTCGGCCAATCGTAGTAATCGAAAATGACAATTTTTTGTTCCTACGTTTTGTCGCTGGAGATTGTTCAACTTTAACTTTTTGTCTGAACGAACATTGAGTAAAAGAGACAACATGACACCAAAACGAAAAAGAAGCAAATAACAGCCATTGTTATTCGGAAACAAAATACATATGATGTGTCATGTGTACGTGCGTGCCAATGGGATTAATTTATTTTAGTTACTGACAAAATCGTTTCGAAAATCATTCTGAAACTTTAGCCTAGTATGAATCGTCAAAACAAAATTACCGAACGAATGAATGAATGGATGAACGAAGAAATCGAAGTATGAATTCGGCTTTAGTAACGTTTACAATTTTATAGAAATTTCAAGTTGAATTCCTGAAAATTATATTGTTTATGTAATTGTACATATTCTGTCTTGAGACCTTGCCGCATTGTATACTGCACATCTGATTCTGGATTGAAATACCTTTTCAGATAAGTCTGAGTAAAGGCTTTTAAAATTTCAAGTAGGATCATACATGTGATATATGGTCCTAAACGCGACTTAAGTTCAACCACAAAATTAAGAATGTAATGCGAAATTCTGGCGTTCTCCTAATCTAAGTATAGTTAGCTGAATCGGTCATGTTCTGGGTTCTGAAGCCGAATATATATATATATATATATATATATATATATATATATATATATATATATATATATATATATATATATATATATATATATATATATGATATGCCATTTGAAACGGGTTAACCTGTGCTTACGCCTGGCAGACCCGGTTTCAACAATTGCCTCTAGAAACATTGGATCTCGTGCGGCATAAATTCCCGCAGCTCAGATCGGTAGAGGAAGCGGTCGGGGTTTTCGAGATCCATCTCTAGAGACCTAGAGAACCGCAGTAATGGAGGGGGATCAAAGGCTAGATGTGTGTGACATCTGCCTGAGTAAGATTGTGAGAAGGTTAGAAAATCGTGGTCCGTATACCACCGTATGCGAAGATTTGGGGTGTTATTCCCCGTAGTTGGATGGTGTGCTTAGGGCTGCACCATCTTTAAGAAAAATAACCAGAGAAGAAAAAAACCCAATTGTTAGTAAGAGGGGTTAGATGGTACCACGTTACCAACAGAAGGGAAGACGGAGCAGTAGTGCTCGACTGTCTTCCCGCCTCTTGCGATACGGTTGGTAGACCCGGTACCACCGGTGCCAGAGTGTTAGTCGATGCGTAGGTAATCACTTACCATTTTCTGCCGTTTTGTTCTTCTAGTCCAAAACAAAAAAAACAAAGCAAATATTCTTCTTTTAAGTATGTATTGGTTTTAGCTGTATTTTTAATGCTTGTTGTCCACTAAGTATCCAAAAATCCCACTTCTCACTAATTCCTCAAACCAAAAAGAACTGACTATTGTAGGTGGTCAGTCCAACGAATGTTTTTACACACAAACGCGTTTTTATGTCATCCGGTTGCATGTTAATTCAACGGCGAGAATCGAACTCGAGACCGTGTCGTGATGAGAAACTCTCTTAACCATTAAGCTACAACCGGCGACAAGTAAAGATATATATATATATATATATATATATATATATATATATATATATATATATATATATATATATATATATATAAATATATATATAAATATATATAATCAAGTATATAATAATCAACGGTTGTAAATTTCAAATCTCGTTAAAACTTCATTTCAAATCCCTCTTGTAGAATTGTTAGTACGCCTATGGCATTTTTCTACCTTTTTGTCTTCAAATTTGGAACGCTTGGCGTTTTGTAACATTCATTCTATATAATATGTAATATAATATAAATATACATATTTCTATGTAGAAAAGATGTGTTGCAGTGACCATAATCTATTATTACTATTATTTGGCAGCTAATACGTCATAAAATTATTATAGTAACAACGTTGATTAATCAAATTTTGTTTTACGATTTATTAATGTATCTTGTACACAAAATGTCATAGATTTATCCAAGATTCACCATAAATACATATGCATTTTAAGATTAAGATTCTGTCAAAAACATCTGTTGACTAATTACCACAAAGAAGTACTAAAACGTACTAAAATATTTATAACAATATTAATTCTAATAGAGTAAACCCCAAACAGAAACAGTTGTAAAAAATGTTTATCATTTATTTTATGAATTCTTATCATTCCATTTTCATTAGTTTCACATATGTACTTAAATAATTGACGCTTATCTATTTATTTGTATGTATATTAAAGATAGCAAATTTCAGTTTGTAGTTATATAGTTATCATACAATCATACAAAATAAAATTTTCAATATTTTATATTATCTCTCTACCACAATAAAAGCATAAATGTATGTACTTTTATAAATACTTTTATCGTACTATCAGCTATTGCATGAATTACGAAATATTGAACACTTTAATTTGCTTAACTATGAGGTCTTATAAAACAAATAGAACTTTTTTGTTCCCACCCACCAAAGATCAATTCAAACATTTTTATGTAAAACAGTTTAATTTTGTACTTACACATGTCGGTAATAAAGCGAAATCAGGACCGCAAACTTCCATTTTACTTTAATTAATAACCTTAAATTTTCGATTTGAATGACTCTATACACTATTTTGACCAGAATCTTAATAATATTAATCATAACATACGATATATACTACAAATAACATTAACTACAGTGTCGTTCGATGTGTGTAGCACTGATACTAATTGGTCAACAATCAATTTAGTACATGATAAAAGTAAAAATGTTTTTCAATAGATGTCTATCAAAGCACGATCATTATTTTTTTAATTTTGAAATATGTAATATATACGCAGAATTACATTTAAATATTTATATTTAGAGTAAAATAAATAAATGAACATTACAAAGATATAACGCAACATGATCAAGAAGTGTCAGGTTATATGAATTTATGTTTTTAATGTGATTGTTTCGAGTTGACACCATTTTAATTTTGAATTCGATTAAAATGCACTAACTTAGTTAAACTTGTTCGTTCAACTCTAATGTATTCTCCGCAAATCGAGTACAATATATCCAAAAAATTAAATGCAGTTGGGTATAGCATTGCCATAATTTATGAGCGCGTATAAAAACAGATAAATACTATCAAATCAAGAGCAGTAATAGCTGTTAATAATATTCGATATAATTGAAATACGTTTGAGATATAATTCTTCGAGAGAACTTTGTTCATCATGATCGAATTTCATGTCGTTTGATTCCTTGAAAAAGAATTGAAGCTATTACAGAGATTGATCAACAGTAATTATATTTTACATATGGCATCCAATTTTAAACTGAAGCCTAACGTGGAGAATCGCCATTAAAGATGTTTCTGACAACAGATACGTTCAAGGTATTTCAAGATATTTGTAATTTATTCACCAATTATTTTGAAATGTTTGTTTGAAGCAACGGTTATTTCAACCGATCTCAAAGAATTTGAACGCTATTTTTTCTGTTCTGCGATTGGAACTGAATTTTCGCGTTGACAGAAAGATGCCAAATTTAGAATGTTGTAGCTGCCTGAAACATTGAAAAAGACAATCAATGCCATATTTATGTAAATGCGGGTTTCGATTTGATATTAACAGCTATTGAGCAATAAGTCTTTTATCTGTGTAACGGAAAGTTTTGAAAATAAGTTAATAATTCATTTGTATTGTACAATCATAGATTTCTTTCATCTAAGCTCTCTAAGGTTTTAGAAGATTGAACAAGTTAAATTTTGACTATACAAACTCAATTTGTCAGTATTAGTAATTTTTGTGATGTCGGGTGTTCGCAAAGAACATATTTTCTTTTTCGTTCATTTTGTTTATAAGTGATGTATAACCACTTTGCATTTTATATTTATAAATCCTTATATTTGTTGTTAAATTTTGATGAACGATCATATCATTGACATATTGATCATATTGAGATAGTTTAGCATATCAAACAAATAGGCTTTACGAGAAACTTATTTTTTCTCATTCATATCTAAAGTAACTTTTGAAAGACGCATATGATACTACGACTCATTAAGAGGTTCCTAAGGTACATATTTTGAAAAATTGTTATACAGCATCCTTTTAACTATCAAGAATCTTCGGATATAATTGATGATGTACAAAAACGTTTTTAAAGTATGCCATTCGTAGATTACCCGCCGTCTACACTATGCAAATCCACTGATATTTTCTATCATGATATCAAATTTGTCATTGTATGTGTGAGTATATTATACAAATTTTGACACTATCAGCAAATTATTAGGAGGCTATTTCGCGAAAAATTATTATGAAATTATTACGAAGTGTCAAGTTTTGAGGTTAGATTTTCTCATTATAAATATTAATTTTGGAGTAAAGACGTATTGGCTATATCAACCATTTGAATGAAAACTGAAAAACCCTGTAATTTTAATTTAATTTTTGTAATATTTAATAAATATGTCGCAGTTTTCGACTGAATGGACAGTTAAATAAATTGATTTGTACCGAAAAACGATGACGGTGACGCCAATTAAATAAACTAAATGTCAAAAAATATATTATATTGACAGTTAAAACTTTGACATTTCAAAATAATTATCATGATAGTTAAATGCCCAGACATGATATTTGAAGCAAACAAGTTTAACAATACATTGAAAAACACACATACATTCATAAATTATCATGATAGAAAATATCAGTGAATTTGTATAGTGTAGACGGCGGGTTACCGAGGCTTGCCGAGGCATACTAATCTTTCTTCATTTGAAGTATAAATGCTAGGGAATGATATTTAAACTATTGAAATTCTTTATGTGTGACTTATTCCACATTAGTTCAATTTAATAAAATAAAATATTGTTAAAAGGTTATGCGATTAAGGAATATATTATAAAGAATAAGGAATTATAAGGAATATTTTGATGATTTCTTTTAGATCAAGCATTGCAGTCAGTTTTATCTCATTTATGTTGCATCACGTAGCGTTCTAGTGATGATTTTGTTCTTAAGTTACCATGAACCAGTGTAAAAAAAACTGAACCAGTGGATAAAATACGACCATTTTATGATTTAATGTGTGAAGAGATATGGTGAAGATTATAATGTTTAATTTTTTTTTGCCTATTTTCAGACATTTATATAATTATTTAAATAAACTTTTTAACCAAGTTTTTTTTAAAAGGGTCGGTAAATTAATAAATATGTAGATAAAATAAAAAATTAATCTAAACGATCAGTAAAACAAATCATAAGTTTATGCACAAATATCCTTAAAGAGCAGAGGCAACGTGCAACTAAATATATACTTATGAACTGTGTTTTTATTGTAGCAAATAAATTTCTCTTTGAGTGCTTTATCGACATAGCTACTGCACATTACAACACGATAGCAAAATATAATCGAGTTAGGTACCCATAAATTTAATAATTATCTGAAATTATTTTTATTCTAGTCGCTTCTTTTAAATTTCATTCGCATTTAAGAGACATTACTTTTGCAGATACTTCATCCAAGCCTGGATAGATAAAACCTATTTTTGCTAGATCACTATATAAAAATTCACAATCTGTTGTATATCCGACATTCGTAGCCGCTTTTTGTGATTTAATCGCTGTGAAAACCGTCATTGTATTATGAACTCCTACAGCTTTACCAAGAGGCCCACTAAAATGTAATAAAAACTTTTATAAAACAGTCTTATATCACTAAATAAAAATATATTGTAACTACCGTGCTTTTAATAACTGTGCAGCAATTCCTCTTCGCCTATATTTTGGATCAACAGACAAACCAAATGCCGTAATATATTTGTCGATATTGTATAAATCATAAACGCCACTTTGTTTAAACATATAGGCGTCTGCATCAAACATAGTCTTAAATGCGGGTCCCTTCAATTCAATATGTTCGTCATTTGGCGATGCTACACCAGTCATATTTATACCAACAATTTCATCGGAACCTTCTTTGTAGCACACCAATACCATTTTTTGTTCTAAAAACGATTTCCAGTAGCTAACTATTTCATCTACAGACTGTTGATCGTTTATAATATCTAAATAAATACCGAAATATTTTAATACATGTTTGATAACTACTATTGATATGTGTATACTAACCTCTAGCTATGCATAATGGTTCGTCGTGTAAGAAACATTTTATCATATGATCAATAGCAGCTTGAAAATGTTTTTCAGGTAAATCTTGAACACGATATTTAACTAAATTATCACTATCACAATCACGGGCTTCAAATTCTAACCAAACACATGGATATTGAAGTGTTTCCGGCCTCTTCCAATTCATGATGTTTTTACCTTAGTTTCTATTCTAATAATAAATTAATAATTTAATAAATAAATTAAATTCGCTAACATAATCTAAGCTTTATATTAAGATGTGATTAATTATATCGATCGACTAACACCCGCTATCTTATCAATGAGTATTGAGTAGTAAAACTTACAAATTATATTATGCCGTAATATCGTTCATAAGAGTTTTTATGTATCAGTTTACGTTTTAATTTTTGTGGTGGGGGTATTTGGTTATTCTTTACGACAAAAATAATTTTTGATTCTCGTGTTTTACGTACTACACAAACAAAAATCAAATATGTATAAAAATGTTCAAGGCCAAGATACAATGTATTATCGTTATTTGACAACAGGCCGTCTAAAATAAATGATTTTGGCATTTGTGACAAGTAAAACGAAAACAAAAAATATGTGAGTAACAACTTCGTTAGAGGGGCAATATAATTAATTATAGGCAAAGGCATGAGGGACTAATAAATTATTGGTTATATCTGCAAATCGTGTAAACAACACGATTTACAATATAAAATCTCCAAGTAATTCCAAGGCATGCGCAGGTGCCCGACTTCACCGCCATACTAAAAACATTAATCATTTACAATGTATAACAATAACAAATAATTATAACACATAGTATTTATTTGTATTATCTTTAAATATTAATTTATTATAATTGTTCTATTCATATTTAATCAACATTGTATACAGTAAACATTTTAATTTGATAGTAAATATGAAACGTCGTCAAAATTCGAATTCATTTTATGTGTAAAATAAAATAAATTAGAAAAGTTAAATAAACATACTATACGATGATCAACATTGTATTGGAGCAATCGTAAGACAAAAGATTTTAAATTAATCATTAATAATCCGAAAGTTGAAGAGTTAAGACCTAAAACAGTTATTTTATATGTACTTATATATTATTTTGACTTACCCTCAACACAGAATACATACACGAATTTATAATGCGAATTTTTTATCATACGAACTATTAATAGATATTTATCATACGAATTTAAATTAAATCTCAATCTAGGAAATCCGTCATATCAAATACAACTACCATATTTTTGTTCTTCATAAAACCTGTGTTGCCATCTATAAACAGCTAGACTAATTTGTGTATTGTTTTTTGTCTACGATATTTATTCATGGTGTAAAAATAGTTTTTGCTAGTCACCATGGTTTTTTCTAGTCACCACCAAAAGCAGTACCATCGCTTAATAGCATTTCTTCTGCTGTAATGTTTGTAACTAACGAATTTTTTTCAATATTCAAATAATCTTGTTTCAAGTAAAATAATAAAATTGTTCTCATAAGCTTTAGAACAAAGATAAAAAAATTATTTTAAAGTTTTTTTTCTAGAATACAGGAGTACTATATCATTACGATTTTGTTTATAGCTAAGATGACAATACATTCGAATGTGTTGTTTTAGGATAATCGTGTGGAGCAGAAGACCTTATTATTATTTTCTTTTGTTATTTAATCCCATAAAAAATCAGTTTTTTCACTTTATGCTATGGGATGGCTCCCATAATCAATATGCCATCACGATATTCGAATAGCGAAAATCACAATACAATCGAATATTAATTTTGAAGCCGTGACATATGTATATTCTTAAAGGATTAAATCGTTAGACTTGTCTAGACTAGAATAGTCGAATTTACAGCAGGTGCAATTTCTCATTAGAAGTTAGCCAATGGGGTGATACCCTTTAAAGAGATGAACTCTAATGATAGGTTAGTTACTAGATGATTTGTAAATTTCAGTTCATATTTAATAAATAAAAAAATATTAAAAAAATTACTATGTTTTGTACGTTCCGCGTGCAATGGTTAGCATAATCACATCAATTATAGTTAGAAATCCAGTGATATTTTCACTAGGTGATATCACAAATCTATTTTTATGATAGTTTTGCCTTACGAAGGTTGAGCAATTTCATATACGCATGCGACAAAAGGGATTTTTCACCTCTTGATTACGATCGGTGGTGTGAATGAACACAACTATGACCTCCTGTTGGAGTGCAGAATCCATGGGCCGACCCATCTTCCATGTCAGTACTATAGCCTGGCATGGAGCTATGCAATGTGCAGATGGTAAGGTAAATCGGACCTATAACCGTACGTCCTCGATTTGGCTGCAAAGCGTAAGGTAAGAACGTAAATAAGCGAACTGCGAAAGAGTTGGGTTGTAAAACAACAAGTGAACTTTTTGAATCTTCAATAAATTATTATTTTTCAGAAGGAAGTGCAGTAGTTGAGGAGTTAAAGTAGTTTTCATTAGTGCGAAATAGTGTCGTATAGTCATCACATGACTATAGGACACTATTTCGCAATTCATTTCTAAATTCTAGGTAGTGAAATTACTTAAGCGATGTATGTTTTTCGAGTGCTCCATGAGGAATTTTCTATAAGAGAGTAAAATTTCTTCAGTAAATAAATGTCTAATAGATCCTCTCAAATGATCCATACTAATGAAATAAGGATCCTGCAGAAGATATAGAGAACCCTCTATTGAGAAACGGGATGGAACTGTTAGAATAGTTGTTGAGACCTAGAGTCCATGCTATTCAGTGAGATCGAGCCCATCAAAATAATGTGATCTTATTAATAAGGAGAACTATAAACCTCACAGTACGATACAGAGCATGTCAGGAAAATGTATCCCTAGTAAAGAAGGTTATTTTATAATCTTTCTAAAGTAACATTTTAAATAAAACACTTCTTCATCTTGACTTTTTCGAAATTTAACGAAATTGAACTAGATTAATTTCGACACTTTAGGTTTCTTCTGAAGTACTACACCACATTAACAGTAAGGTTTAGTCTCTAGGATTGAGAGATAAATAGGGACAAAAGTGATCGCTCCTTATAGCTCCATTAACATTGAAGGATGTTTCAATAACATCTCTTACCACGCAATTGGTAGAACAGCAGAGAAGAAAAGAGTGGCTCGTACTACGACGTAAAAAACGCTCAAATGTAAGATTATCACAGCTTAATTGAAAAATGAGCCGGTCGCCATTATGAAAGTGCGGGATACCCTTATGAGATCGTTTTATACACTTCGCTATCGGCTCTATTGATTGGTGAAATGTTATCTACACAGAGCAACCATGTCATTATCATCAACCTTTTCTGATCTAATGCAAGAAGCTATCAAGTAAGGCTTAACATCTAGATTCTTCTTCTCCCACTTTATACTAAAAGTGATTTACACAAGTCTTTTAATATGGTATTCTCTGATAAGTATGAATGGATCGGGCAGGGCTTTCCTTTGAAACAGGAGTATATGGTATATGGTCGTATGAAAGACGGACGGTGGAATAGCAATAGCAGTCTCTAACATTACGGCCGATCTTAGTTCGTGTGAATGAATGATATACCATTGGTCAAGCAGAAAGTTTATGAGATGGAGCTCTTCCAAAGGGTTTAACCAATAAATGTCCTAAAAAAACATGGATCGATATTTTTTCAGATTGTCTCTTAGATTTGAAGACATTAAAGTCTAACACATGGACATCTTAACTCCAGGGTTAGGACTTCTTAAACTTGAAAGTAACTGACAACTTTGTTTAAAATAACCCTTTGTAGGTGCCTGAAAATAATAAAAATGATATTGAGATAGTAGAGCTCATGCTGTGTGGAACACCATTTATTGGTCGATAAAACTTAGCAGCTTCTAGCACTCAACAAACTTGAATTGACCCGTAAATCTGTTGTTTATGCGATTCGGAAGAGGAAACTTCAGAACATATCAAGCGCCATTGTGCTCCTAGTGGTCGCCTACGATTGCACCATTTAAACAATTAGTCCCAATATATTGATGTCTTCGGGGTCATTTAGAACCTCAATAAAGACTGAACATATAGTTTATAGAGGAACATAGTACAACATTAGTACAACATTTGTTTTAGGTCAACTATGCGGGTCAATGATCACTAGTAACCGCCCATATAATAATAATAATAAAATAATGCTCCATGAATATAGTAAATTATTGTTCAACAAGAATAAATTTGCGATTACGGTGTAATTACTTGGATATAGGATTTCCTTGTAGTTATCAAACTCTATGTTTAGAAGATCGTCATTGGTTAACTTTGGTCAGTTATTGGATGATTCATGCAGAAAGTTTTCGCCTTCCCACCACAACGAATTGTCAATTAAATGATCTATGGAACTATTCCGCTAGATGCTAAATCTGCTCGATTTTTCTTTGAAGAAATGTAGTCCCAATTAATCCGTGGAAGACGAACCAAGATAAAACCAAATGTTTATAGATTCATGATGGTTTAGGAATGACGCAGTAATTGTTACAACTTTTTCAAGTAAGACGACGGTATATAACTCGAGTCGTGGAAGACAGATCTGTTTGAACGGAGCAACTTTTGGTTAAGCTGCTATGATGCGAACCGAAAAGATACCGTGCTTGTAAACTGTTCTCAAATGAACCACGGCTGCCTAGGTGTTTTCCGATGCGTCAGAGAACTCGTGCAACTCTAACATAATGGGTGAACGTAGAATTTTTACAAATCGAGGAATCTGAATTTTTTCAAGGTGAAAGAAATCCCAACAATGAAATAAACGCCCGGTGGTGGAAAGAAATCTTCGTTTCGTACTAAGGCCTTTATCAATAAAATTATTTATTTTAAAGGTGAAGCATTTGGAATCAGTTGTCCACACTAACTCAAGAGTTTTCACCAATTTATCTCTATTATCGAATTCAACAAATGTGCCCTACTACACAAATGTGCCCTACTCTTTGGTATATTTATGTGACAGCAGTTCTTTACTGTTTGACACCCACTTTCTTAATTTGAATCCGCCAGTCTTTAATGCTTCAGCTATCTTGGGTTGAAGGTATATTGCTTCGTTAATGGTTGCGTAGCCGGAGAGCAAATCGTGAACCATTTGAGCCTTCACCCCAAACCACCCGTTGATAATCACGATCATTTTCATGCACAATGACTTGTCGAATCATTTTTTCGACGTCTGCTGCAAATGCCAGGTTGCATTTCTAAACCTTGTTTTCTAAACCTTACTAAAATAGAAAATAGTTCTTGTAAGACTGAATGCCCATGTTCTAATTTTTCTTTTAGAGATACACCGGTAGATGATTTTGTGGAACCATCAAACACGCACGCTTAGTTTTGTCGTGTTACTTGATTGCCTTTGATTTAGAGGCCTCTTATTTTGAGTAAGGAATAAGTGACATATGGCCTAACTATGAATAATCCCGCAAAAATTTCACATACTCGTTTTTAAGCTCTAAAAAAATTTTCAAACCAACGTTTCATCGCAAATAGTATCCGAGTTGCCATTAGTAGTGAATCTCAAAGATCCGGAGAGTTGTTTTTAAATGGCAGTCATGCGATGTATCTACCCAATTATCTATCTTTTGATATGGTTTGTTTGTAATGAGATTCGCACCAATGTGCGATTTGGACTTCTGTGGCCACAATGTCTTCCACTTCCCAGAATTTCTGGATAATGTCATGGAGATCTAATTGACAGTTCATGACGGAGCTATAAGATAAAACACAATCATGATTGATATTAAGGATGCCTTACCGCAGAGATGACGTAACCGAAAAATGTATTTTGTGCGAAAAGATCCTCAGCAAGCTGATATTTTTCAGGATACAACAATTTTAAGAAGATATCAGCACCGAAAAGTATGTCTATATAGAACTCGAACAATTAGAATTTGGGTCAAGGATTGAAGTTTATCGAATTTTTTTACGTTGATTAATATCGGAGGAAGATGAGAAGTTAAGTTTTCATTATCAATGTCTTCACAGATAAACGGAAATTTTTCGTTGACAGTATGTCCAACTGCACCGATCCTTTTGTTTTCCCAGCGCTTATTGAAGATACGCCTTTTATGTTTACACATGCATGATTGCGCGTGAGATTTAAGGATTATTCACATTTATCAGTAATTTATAACTGCATTCTGCAGCTGAGTCTAGCAATGCACGAAACTTCTGATAGGATCCCCTGGAGTCTTGAATCATGATTAAGGCCAGTTGCTAGCGAAGTTAAAAAATTGCTAGAACCTTCAAACACTGAAGGCTCAGAAGGACACCTACTGAAGTAAGTTTGTTGAATTAAAATCAGTCTCCAAGGAGATATTTTGTTGTTTTGTGGTTTTAACAAAACCTGGAAATGAAAAATTTGGATTATTTTCAAAGCTATTGATTGGAAAACTTGATGGGATGATTAATCATTTGATGAAGAGTTGTTGCGGATGAAGTTGATGCAACGTTTTCTTCTGATAGTTGTGCGTTTGTAGAGTACTGTAGAGTATTTATGTTCACTGACTTCGGTTCATGTAGTAAGGAATGGTGCCGTTGACCACAAATCCGGCATGATGCACTGGACGTGCATTGAGGTGTTGAATAATTTTTAGCGAAGCAGTCTGACATATCTGGCGTTTTGTTGCTGTTAGAATGGTCGAGTTGCTTGAACTTAAAACATTTATAGAGAGCGGGTGATTATTATACCACAACAAGGACAATCCAATTTTTCTACTAATGTTTGAAAGTTTAAATGACTAAGGGTCTTCAAACCGCCCAGGTTGCGCAGTATGGTTAAAAGTGGAGCGGGAGGTACCGGGTTCGAATCCCGACAGGAGCAGAATCCGGAAAGGGATAAAGTTGACCCATAAAGTTGAGGTTAGAAGCCGTGTGCCGTCCCATCTTCCATGTCAGTACTATAGGCTGGCTGGATCTATGCAATGTACAGATGGTTTCTACATAAAATTGGACCTTTAGCCGGAACGTAAAATAATATAGTGGGAAGTGACAATGGGCCAAAATAGCCCGAGTGACAGATAACACTAACACAAAAAGAAGGGTCTTCAATGTAGGTGCTTGGTTAGAGCAATTGAAGTCTTAGGTGATAAGCAAGATTCGAATGTGTCGAATCGTTTGTCCAAAAATTTCAAAACTTCCTCAAACGAAGGAGATTCTATATCTACCGAGAATTTTGCCCATGCCTCTTAAGACTCTTAAGACTGTATATCAAGTTTATGAGAATACAATAAATTCCGAGGTTCAAGTCTTTCATTTTGCGTGCCTACGCCTTTTTAACGTACAAATTACACCATCAGATACATCAGTAATTTCACGTAGATCAGTAACATTAAATTATTGCATAGGTTTTTGTTTCACGAACAGCCCTTTTTTATCGTATCTAGTCTGCAGCTTTTCCCAGGCTTCTTGATAATTAAGGTCCGTAATTGGAATAAATCTCACTAGATCTGCAGCGTCACTTCTCAGGAAACTTTTCAATAATTGGAATTTGTGAGAATCAGATAATGCATTATTTAGGTGAACGGATGATTTAAAAAGATCTTTAAACGATGGCCATTAAGGTTTGCGATCATCAAGTAGCAGGCGTTACCGAATTTCTCGAACAAAAATGGTCTTGATTGTAAAATACTTGGTTTCAAACTCATCATATTTGGAGGTTTGGTCAGGAGCTAACAGTAATTTATTTTCAATAACGGTTAATTCTGTGAAATAATCCTCCATCTTGGTTGAACGGAATTCAATCACCTCGAGAACGATATCCCGATTGTTTCGAATTTAATAAATCCGTGTGGTATTGGTAGATACTGTATACCAAACTTTCAATGACTGCACTCCAGTAAAGTATTTAATTAACTGGCGCGGACTTAACATCCAGTTCGAAGGAACATGTTTTCACCGTTGATGAAGTTAAGAGGATAAGTAGACTGTATTTTATTTGATGATAATTATATGTATATTATAATTATTATTATTAATAATATATTTTTCACTGACAAGGAAATGAATATTATTTGACAATGCTGAACAACAGTATAAGATGGTGGCTTCAATCAAATGGCGATCAAAGGTATCGATGTAAGATGGTCTGCTAAACAATTCTATTTGATTTTCAGAAGCAGTTTGATTTTCCTCGAACTTTATATTTTCCATCGTCACAGAGATAACTGAAATTTCTTATCGATCAACTATTTAAAAACTTGATGTATTACAACGATCAGCTGAAAAATTATTGAGTCATCTGAAATCAACTGGAGATACGATAAACTATCTAATCGACTGAATACTTTACTGAATAAGCTGTTTTATTTTAAAAACATATGTATTTTTGAAGACGCAGTTATTCGGGACATCGTATTAACATTTTTGTTTGAGACTCACTACAGTAATCTGTTTAGTCATAACTCAATTAATTTACCAAGTGATTGTTAGGAGTGCTTCGAGAACAAAACAGATTATAAAGATGAGCATAATTTATTTTATTAGATTTTTATTTTATAATAAATTAGTTTTAACAGGGCATCGTCTTATTTTTAACATTTACAACATCTGTTTTTTAAATTTAGATTTTTCTAATTTTTGTTTATGTTGTTTATAGTGTAGATGGCAGGTATAGTATTTAAGTTTAAGCCAGATACCTGTAAATATTCGACATATGTTAGTTTACAAATGTTTTGCGAATATTCGTAAAATTTTAAATACTTATCACTCACGACGATACTTAATATTTACCAGTGACATCTTATAATACCATATTTAAAGTGAAAAATTATAATACCATATTTTATTCAGAAACCGTTTGATTTTATTTGAAAAAATATAACCCTGATTGTTATTTGCATTTGTTTTGTTTGATGATTTTTTTCATAAATGATCAACATTCGTTAAATATTTGATATCGATTGTCTGGATGAGTTTTCAGTGCTTACGCCGCATCCAGACGAATTGCAAATATTCAAAAGTGGACACAACGCAAATTAAAATATTCTATCAAGGTTACATTTTTTCATATTCGATTTTATGCGATTTTCAAAATAATCAAAGTTAACTAGAAACGTTTGTGCACCGTCTACATAAAATATGCATATTATCACTTTTATCGAGAGATGTCACACAATATTATCGTTAGTTATGATAGGTGTCATTATGTATATCTTTATGCATACCATATGCATATTTCTGCATTAGCATATTTTTTCAGTAAAAATGTATATTTTTTTCTTGCCTAACTGACTCTTCTTAATTCACAATCGATTAATTCTTGATTCTAATTAGATACAGTTTGAACGGAAAATATGATATTAAATTCAAATTGGTGGTATTGTTTATTATGGAGAGATGTCACTAGCGTTTGTTATTAGGATATTTACTACATTCGGTATGTAGTCAAAATAAAATAAAACGTGTGAACAACCTATATACATTTTACGAATATTCGTCAAAATTTGTAAACTATGTGTCGAATATTTACGTTTGACTATATTTTAAATTATTACTCGGTAGAGACTACCAAAACAACATGTTTTTATCCAAGACACACTCTGTAGTGGTGATCATAAGAACATATTTTTGTCTATTTTCGGTTGATTGAATTAATATACTTACATTATATTGACTTTGATTTTAGTTTACTTTCAATTACATAAATTTCATTGCTATTTTTCATTATTTAATATCTTATATGTTTTTATTTCTAAATAAGCATTTTATATAATAACAAGGTTTTTAATATGTATTCTAAAAATAGCAAAGGTTAACATATCTTATACTTGAATAATATAATTACGATCAAAGATTATAAAAAATAATATTTGCGAATGCAATCTAACAATTTGATAAATCATTTTGCAATAAACAGGGTGGTCAATGAATAACGACCAACATTTCAAAGGCAATGTCTAGTTTTTAATTTTAGCTAAACTACTCTTAAACCTCTTGCTACAAAATTGTTGATGAAAAATCATGACTTATGGACCACCCAATAGCTGACATATAAATAGAAATAATGTACATATATGCATAATAGAATAGTCTATAATATAGATTTGTGCATATGCGTTAAATGAAATGGACAGCAATAAATTTGTTATCTATTCAGTTGACTTTGAATTAAACAGAGAGTTGCAATACGAAAAACCGAGCGAGAAATTCAAATATGAGCGATGAATGGAATCGGCCAGCCCATATTCCATATCCAAATGTTTGGCTCGAATTTAAGGCGAAAGATATTGAAAGTGATAGTTTAGTTACTTATCGTGTACAGGATTTACCTGAAAATCGGTTTGAAGATGGCATAAATTTTATGATCAAACATTTTTTACGCGAAGAACCATTTTGCCGAAGTAGTGGTTAGTTTTTTGTATTATTAAAAGATATTTTTGAATACTATATAAATTTAACTATTTTCAGAAATATTAAGTGATCCAGTTTCTGTACAAGACTTTTGTGAGTTCTGGCTTAAAATGCTTAAACATAAAATAACTGTGGTATGTTTTCGCGAAGGTTCCGATGAAATTTGTGGCATGAATATGATTAGTATATCATCCGTAAATGATGAGCCGTACATTTTTAAGAGTACTAAAACCCGTAGTGTTGTCGAGGCAGTTATGTTCATGTATAAAGTTTGTAAAGTATATGAACGCTTTAATGTTGATAAATATATGGGTGCTTTCGGAATTGTTGTTGACCCAAAATATCGGCATCGTAGTATTGCAACGCAACTTCTAAAAGCCCGTGTTCCAATTTTAAAGGCTATTGACATCCCGATAACAATTACTGCTTTTACCCCGCTTAGTTCACAATTAGTAGCCATTAAAGCTGGGTTTGAGGAAGCTGGTGAAATTACATATGATGAACTACGTAAAGCTGGCTACGATTTTTGTAGTTCGAATGAAAAATCTGCTAAGACCATGATTCTTATTGTGTAGTGTTTTACAACATATATTATTTATGTATATAGAAATTTAATTGTTATCGTCAAGAAAGGTCATTACAATTCCTAAATACCATCCTGTGTGTTGTAAATTATTACCATAGAAATATATTATATTTCTATGATTATTACTGATTCTATTTTGTATAGTAGGCTAAATTGTTGTCTATTGGAACTTGTTTGATTTGTTTATTATATTTTAGATGTGGTTTTGGTTGGAATAAAAAAATTAAAAAAAAAATTAATTAAAATTAAAATTTAAATTTTATTTAAAGTAAATTAACTAATTTTCTAAATCAGAGGAAGATGATGAAATTTGGTACAAACGGTTGCGAGTGTGTACAAATTGAAGATCATTTTAAATAATTCGACAAATAAACATATATATTTATATTGTAAATTATAGGCGTTCCAACGCTCCCTCATCAACGCCATCTCCAGTACAGCATACTGCACCACTTCCCACATATAATTATGATCCATGCTCTAGCACTGGGCCGGATACATGGGGTGCACTGGCAATCGAATGCATAGGTTGCAACCAAAGTCCGATCAATATTCTACCTTGTAACGCATGTCGAATCGAGCCACATGCCTCCAAAGGATTAAAATTATTCCGATGGGACGAAGTACCCGAAAGAGTAGTAATACTAAATGCTGGTAATACTATAAAATTATATTTTGAATATAAATTTGAGGGAGTACCGACCGTTTGTGGTGGTCCACTAGAAGATTCATATGTTTTTACCGAAATTCATTTTCATTGGTCGAATAATTCTCTAGAAGGTTCAGAACACTATATTAACGGCAAAAGTAGTTCAGCCGAGGCTCATGCCGTATTCTATAATCAAAAATACGGAACATTAAAAAAAGCTTTAGAACATCGAGATGGAATTTGTGTGGTGGGACGTTTATTTGATTGTACATGTTGTAATAAACAATATTTACCATTTCCCTGCAAATTACGTCATGTGACAAGATTCAATCAGACGTACACATTTAAACAACCGTATACATTTACGATCAGTTCTATAATGGGGGATGTTGGTTTTGAATATTTTGTTTATCAAGGCAGTCTAACTACTCCGCCATGTTCAGAAGCTGTAACATGGATTGTTATAATGAAAACTAAAAAGATATCGATTTCTGAATTAGAAGAATTTCGAAAATTGAGAAATGCGAATAACCAGTGGATGTGCCCAAATTTTCGTAGACTTCAACCATTAAACGGTCGATCCATATTGCATTTCAAAAGATAATCGAAAAGTATTATACATATACTATTTGAAAATTCAAAATATATGGTTAATTTATTTTTCATTTAGTTCAAAATAATTAAGAAATAAACAAAATTCTAGTACTATTTGATTATTTAGTTTTTCAAATTAATATGAAATAATCGATGGTATTAAGTAATTTGCTTCATGAAATGTTATTATAACCGATCTAATATTTAAATACTTAAGCTTATCGACAAATGAAGTTGATGATAATAGAAACCATCAATTTCCCGAGGATACCTCCAAAAGAATCAATTTTCAACTGAGTCTCTTTTTTGCTCGATACATTGGTTTTATATCTATACAATCTATTTTTGCTGCACACTGCACTCCCAATCCGTAAATATTTTCAATCGAAAAATTTTAGGTTCATGCTCATAGTATCAAAATTTTAATTTTATCTCACAAACACGAAAATAAAATGAATTTTTTTCATTCTACTAATGTTGGGATTCAATCCTCAGAGAAGAATCTCTCGCTCTAAAAGAAAGAGTGTTAACCACTGCACCAGTGTTTAACTTCACGCCGAATCCTTACGGCTATAATAACTTATGGCTAGATTCAAGTAAATTATTATTCTATGCCAGCCAATGGTACTGATATGTAGAAAATAGTATCCATTGTGTTCTGCACTCTAGCAGTTAGTGATAGATGTTCATCTTATTACGAAAAATATTTTCCTATTGCACACTATCGAGATTCGAACCCACTACCTTCTACTCAGTGGCGGAACTAGTGGACGCAGGACCCTGCGTTGCGAGGGGCCCACCAGCTATAGGGGGCCCAAATTTACTACTACAAAAAATATTTACAATCATTTTTTATATACCCTGAAACTTTTTTCCCGCATTTATATTTGCCTACAAACATAAAACTATCATTGACCCCTTTTACACTAGTCATGCGGCATCTTTTCGTATTTTGATGCTGCTGAGTTTTTGTTTTATACTTTTCTATGTATGTGTAAAAAATATTTTCATTATTATTGAATACTTGGCCGAGCGAACATCGTACAATACAGGAATTTAACACATTTATACCATATTTATACATTTATACCATCAAAATTGCTGCAAACAAAAAATTTAGATCTTATGACCGCTTCAACATCTCTTGAAAATGCCAGCAAAAATTTAAAACAGTATAGAGAAGAAACATGTTTGATTCAGCAAAAGTTGAAGCAGTAGAAATAGCGACTACATGGAAGATTAGTGCTATATTTGTTCAGAAAAGAAGGAAAATTGTGAAGAGGCATTTTGACGAATTATTCACAGATCACCGTTTTGACAATAGCGAAGAAATTTTCCGTATCAATATATTTATAAAAGTTATGGATGTCGTGCACAACCAACTCGAGAATAGATTTAAAGGAATGGAAGAAGTGACACAATTATTTCCCTGCATCCATCCAAATAAATTAATGCTAATGACGGAACGTGATATCGTAAATTCTGCAGAAGCACTACAGAGAAAGTATAGTGAAGATACATCAGAAGAATTTGCTCTGCAAATGGTTATGGTAAAGGCAATTCTGAACGATGAAATATCATCTATACGCGAATTCGCTGAACTTTTAATAGTAAAATTGTCAACTGTAGCTGCAAGTGTTCCACAGGTGATAACCGCATTGTTATTGTTTCTCACGCTACCTGTTACGGTTGCATCAGCTGAACGTTCTTTTTTAAAGTTGAAAATAATAAAAAAATATATGCGTAATACCATTGGTAAAGACCGTTAAGGCGATCTTTCAATACTTTCCATTGAAGCAAAAGTGGCTGGGAAAATGGAAATAAAAAGTATCATTACTGATTTTGCGAATGAAGGCAAGGAAGAAAGATTTTTATATTTAAGGTCCATTAAGTTTGAGTTTCGTTTTTGTATTATTTTTATTGCGATATGATATATGAAATAAATATCTAATTTGTTTTTGTTACAAAAATTTATTGGGGAATTATTTTACATTGCGCGGGGGGCTCAAATTTGAAGTTCCGCCACTGTTTCTACTTCCACTGTCGCAGTTTTAATCACTGTGCTATTTAAACAATAATGTACGATATCGATTAAACACTATAATCCATTTTCACAATTGGTCAAATCAGTGAGGAATTGAATTTTATATATTAATCAAGAAACAAAATATATATATATATATATATATATATATATATATATATATATATATATATATATATATATATATATATATATATATATATATATATTATATATATATATATATATATATATATATATATATATATATATATATATATATATATATATATATATATATATATATATATATATATATATATATATATATATATATATATATATATATATATATATATATATATATATATATATATATACCAGCCCTGTGGTTGGGGGCATTCGTGTTTCGTAAATATTATGAACGACACATGAGACCCATAGAATACCACCACAGTATCCAGAGCTTGTCGTAGGAGGCGACTAAATCTGGTTGGATCGCTGGGCTGACGACCCGCATCCGTAAAACAGTGGAAATATTAAAAATGTCAACAAAAATAAAAAAATCGGATACCGCCAAAACAACAAAAAAAACGAACCCCCGCTTAAGTACCCGGACACGAGATTGAGGATCGGCACGTGGAACGTGCAGTCATTAAGAAAACCTGGCGCGTTGGACGGCCTTATCACATGCATGAAAGAGTATCGGCTGGAACTCGTAGCTCTCCAAGAAACTCGATGGCCTAAAAGTGGAGACCATGTGTCCCAAGGCTAGACGTTGCTACACAGTGGAGATGACCTCGGAAATCTTGGGGTTGGATTTCTCATTAGGCCACAGGTAAAAAAGGCTGTCTTGGACTTTCAAGCAGTCGATAATCAAATGTGTAAGCTTCGCTTGCACATGAGATTAGCCAACCTGTCAATTGTCTGTATACATGCGCCCACTGATGTAAGCCAATCCCAGGATAAAGACTCATTTTACAATAATCTGGATAATCTGATGGGTTCTATACCGGAGCACGATGTCAGATTGGTGATTGGTGACTTTAATGCTAGAGCTGGCAGAAATCAGACCGACTTATGTAACAATATAGGTCCGTACTCCCGACACGACACTGCGACCGAGAATGGGGAAAGAATGATGTACTTTGCGATCGCTCATGATCTCAAAGTAGCAAGTACATTCTTTCCTCATAAAAACATCCACTTAGAAACATGGACACATCCACGTAAAACATCCCGAAGCCAAATTGACCACGTGTTGATTTCAAAAGGGCGGGCTCGGGTTGTCCAAGACGTGAGATCGTATCGGTCGTCAACAAAATTCGTAGGCAGTGACCATTTTATGGTTGCTGCAAAGCTACGATGGAAATTTTCGTACAAGTCAGGGAGGACAGGAGAATATACAACGCGATTCTCCTGTGAAGGTCTGATAAATGAAGAAACACAACGAAAATATCAAGATCTTGTCAGCAATAGCATTATGCAATCCAATTACCAATCTGATGATGTGAACATTGTCTGGGAAGTATTGAAAACCTCGGTTGTCGATGCTGCCCAGCACACTCTCGGTATAGTGAAAACTAACCCCAAAAATGATTGGTTTGATGAGGAGTGTCGTCTTGCTGTTGAGCAACGAAATATAGCCTATAATGAATCACAGATTCGGTTTACAATCGCAAGGAAAAACAAAGCAGTTCTTGCTAGGAGTACATGTTATAGAATTTGTATACTGAAGAAGCGAGAATGGTGGAAGGCTAAGGTCTTAAGAGTACAACAACTCAGCAACGAGCACAATTCGCGTGGTTTCTTTAAAGGAATCACCGAATTGCACCATACCTTAAGATCTCGGTCAACTGCCATTCGGGACCAGGATGGAAACCTCTGTGTTAACGTCGATGCGGTACTCGATACATGGCGTGAACATTTCTCTGATCTACTTAATGTTCCACATGTATCACAAGCTGTGTTCGAATACCCTCAAATACAGACCGCAGAGATGTTCATTGAGGATCCATCTTACGAGGAATTCACAATGGCCATGCAGAGATTAAAGAAAAATCGTTCACCAGGAGTTGATTGCATTAATTCAGAGCTCTTGATATTTGGAGGGCTAACTTTGTGGAACTGTCTTTTCGACCTTGTTCGATTCGTATGGCGAAAAAAGTTATGCCCGAAGAATGGAAAGTTACCGCGTTATGCCCAATTTTCAAGAAGGGTGATCGCTTGAAATGTGAGAATTATCGCGGTATAGCTCTCCTTTGCACAGCATACAAGTTACTGTCACACATTATCTTGGGAAGAATTACTCCTCTAGCGGAGGAAATTGTCGGTGACTACCAAGGAGGATTCCGTCCAAATCGGTCAGTCACTGATCAAGTTTTTTCGCTTCGGATGATTCTTTCCAAGTACTACGAAACATCTCGCGATGTACACCAGGTATTCCTAGATTTCAAGCAAGCCTATGACTCGATCAATCGAGAGAGATTATGGTATGCGCTTGAATATTTAGGAATACCGAAAAAATATGTACAGATGTGTAAAATGACAGTAACGCAGTCACAATGCTGTGTCAAAGTTGAGAACAGGCTATCGAGAACTTTTGCAATCAATTCCGGTGTTCGACAAGGAGATGCGCTGTTCCCGATACTTTTTAATCTCATGTTGGAATACGTCCTTCGTAAAAGTGAAACACCTCAAAACAACATCTTATTCCGACAATCCAATCAACTTCTTGCTTATGCAGATGATATCTGTGTGATTGGATTAAATGGCAACGGAGTGAAAGAGATACTTGATCCACTGGAACAGTGTTCTGCTTCTGTTGGTCTCAAAATCAACGAGTCAAAAACCAAATATCTAATCTCGGGTTTTAGAGACCAAGACGCAATTGATTTCAGTAGTGGTAACCACACGTTTGAAGGTGTGATGAGATTCAAGTATCTTGGATCTCTCATCACTCACGATAATAGTGTGGGCGAGGATATCAAGGTCCGCCTTGCCGCTGGCAATCGGGCTTTGTATCCTCTACGTCCACTGCTGAAATCAAAATATCTTGCAAATACGGATAAGCTGAAACTGTACAGAGTGTTGATCAGACCCGTTGTCATGTATGGATGTTAGAGTTGGACCTTGACGGATGAGTACGAAAGATGGCTTCTAACATTCGAGAGAAGAATCATGGGTGTGATCTATGGTCCAAAACGCGACGTTGATGGCACATACCGAGTTCTTTTCAATCACGAGATCAGGAATTTAATGCAAATTCTTGATATCGTGCATGAAATTAAAATACAGCGAGTATACGCTGGCTCGGACACGTTCTGCGTGCTGATCCGAACCGAATGATGAACCGAATGATATATGTATATATATATATATATATATATATATATATATATATATATATATATATATATATATATATATATATATATATATATATATATATGTATATATATATATATATATATATATATATATATGTATATATATATATATATATATATATATATATATATATATATATATATATATATATATATATATATATATATATATATATATATATATATGCCTGAAAACCGTTGAGTTCCTTAAAATAGGCATCAGTGACCGAATGCATTTTTTCTTTTCTGACGATAAGCAATGAACAAATTGTTGTCATGACTCTTCCCCAGATGAAAGAAATTTTAATTGTTCTCTCTACATCTTTTGCTGTTTATTCATCTCGGGTGTGAAGTAATGAATCCACGTCGCGGCACTATTTTTATTTCCAAGTGATCAAACGGTACCCATCCTGCAATGGACATTATATTCTAAACAAATTATGAGGTTTAGGTAAAATAAACAAAGTACAAAGTAGTATTATGATTATATATTATAAATGTCATAGTGAGTATTGGGGACTCAAAAGTGTCATTGTTCACAAGTGAAGGATCTCACAAGTGTAATTGTTTCAATATCAACGAATATTTTATGTATACCTTAAAACTTATTTGTCACGTTTGTAATAAAAGTAGTCAAAATGAGGATCAAAATTAAATCATTGTTACGATTCTAATTATGGTTTAATCAAATATTTTGTTCTATTTGAATTGGATTCCATCTGATATGATATATGATTGTTAGTCTCAATCCATTTTAAAATCCATTTTGGAAATCCATCACTTAAGCAAAACAGGTTTCTAAGGAATAATGATGTTAGTCACACAAACAACTAACCGCGATGATAACCACTTGTATTGAATTTATTAGTTATTAGTATATAACATGGTAGTTGTGATAAGGTAATGGTTTGTTTCTTCGTGTATCTCTGGTATTCTTCAACAACAAATTAACTGGAGTACTTTATTTATGTAACATCTACGGACCATCTCATTATGCTGTATTCACTATTTAACTCAAATATCATTTATATTCGCGATGACCCGATAGCATTTTCTTATATAATATGATGATTAAATACAGTGAGAATTTCTTTATATCGGGAACTATTCAAATAAATAAATAGATTAGCACATTCATACATATTTAGCTAATCTAAACATTCATTTCCTTTAGTTATGCATCCTATCTCTATATTCGTTTTAATCTTTAAAACAAACATTCACACAATGCATTCAAATTTATATTTCTTATATAACACATCTTGTATTTAATTTCTTGTACTAAATCAAAAAAAACACTTTGTAAGTATTTGATTTATAGATCAAAGTGGCTGTAAATTGAAACTATAAAAAACTCCCTGCTTAAAACTGCCAGTTTTGGTAACAGCCTTATCAAATAAGGTCAACAGCCTTATCCAATTTTAAGCATTTAATTTAACCAAAATTATTTCAATAAAAGATTCGTTTTAATAGAAATAATAAGACAAGAGTTGTACAAGCGTATATAAAATATAGTCAACTTTATTGGCAGAATCAAATCATACCAAGAACAATATAAATCGGTTTCTTCTAAATTGGCATAAATAGTATTATTTATGCCAATTACATATTATTTTAATATATAAGACGAAACAAGCTGAATAAATAGCGTTCGAAAATATCTACGTTGAAAAGCTCAACCAACATTAAACACGAATTTAATTTACAACTTTTATAAAATATGCGTCGGGATGGTACTCAAACGAATAAACTCAAACGAATTTTTTTAATGCCATTACTTCAATTAGTGTTTGATATTGTTTGAGCTTTTCAGTGTCAATATGTTTGAGCGCTACTTGTTCTTATTTTTCTTACATTTTGAATACTTTTGTTCGCATGTTATAATTTAGTTTATGAAATGGGAAAATCACTATGAATTTATATGCAAGTTGCCGAATTTTTATTTGACAGTAGAATATGATCAAGAAGAAATTCTATCAAGAAATTCAAGCTTTACCAGGATCATAGAGGAGCTTCTCTTCTTTCTCCTAAGGTTTCCGCTTGTAACAGAATTGTATGGTGCGGTAACGCAACATACTTTAGCGACCAATGGAGCATGATTTTCTAAATTTAGGGGTTACCAGCCCTTTCGTTCTTAATTTTATTTAGTATAAACATACATAAGCCACCTGATGCTACCGTCACAGACGACCGTTGATTTAGATCGATCTAAACGAAGATCAATTTCTATTCCCCAAGACATCAATCCAAAGAAGGGCATGAAACAAGGAGATCCGCGATCTCCAGCCTTTTTTAATTTAATTATTAATCGGGTATGAAGAATCTACCGGATAAGGTGGGTGTATTCCTTGGAGGCACTCGTGAAACATGGTGGCTTGGGAATCCTGGCCTTGCGCTGGAACGCCCCTAATTGAGATTTCACTGTGGAGAAAATCTCGAACTTCCTCATAAGAGGAAAGCAATGGCTGCGAACTTAGAACTCGCCATTGAAATATATAAAGCGTAACGACGACTTTTGGTTGAGGGTTAGTTTCTACTTAATCCCACTGGAGTAAAAACATCTTTTTCTTAATCGACTCATTCTGAAGTAAAAAAATTATACGAATCAGTTGATGAGTCCGAGTTAATGAAGCGGTCCATTCCTCTTTTGCGTAGATGGATACGTGAACCATCCAGACTACTGATCTGGTCGTGCTTGTAGAAACTGTGTCAAGCTAAATACTCTCTTTTCCGAATCAAGAACCACAAGAGGAAAAATACACTTAGCTTATTATGTTGCGGAGGTTGCATGGTTCTGAGACATTCAACCATGTTCTACAAGGATGTCACAGGACAGGAATGACACGAATTGAGCCAACGGAATGGGCTTTAAAAATAAGCGGAGAAAGAATACTCTATTGTTGTATTTGCATAAGGGTAGCAAAATGTGTTATATAGTTTATATTCAACATAATTGAGTTGTTTCAACATTGAAAATGATTTATTGGAATATTTATTATACTTTCATACCGATATGATAAAGCCAACCTACTAGTTTTCACCTAAATTCAGAATTGTTTTTGAAAGACGGTGCGACGTTTCGAATTTTTATCAATTCAAGGGAATGTGCAAATATCTGAAAAAAAATGTTGCTGAAAAATTTTATATCCATTTTGTAATAAAACTTCATCAACAAGTGCTAGTGATTAAATTGTGTAATTTGACATTTGTATGACAATTAAGCCCGGATTAAACTAAACGTGTATGTAAAATAAAGGGAAACCACCGTTGAAATTTATTTTTTTTTTATTATCAAATTAAATTATCAACAAATAATCTTATAATTTTTATTTTTGTACCTACATATCTATTAATAAACTTAATTATATTTCTATATTTGATTCGTTTTTTAATTTATTTAATGCGGTCAACTGTTCTGAATATTCCACCCATATGCGTTGCCATTGATGTTGAGTTTTAAAATGGAGCAGAACCTCGTTGAGCAAAAAATGCTTGTCAATACCTAAAATTTCATTATTATTTGGTTTTTTATATGAATTTGATAGTATTGAATGAGTTGGTCCCAGTAAATCATCCAGTAAAAGACGTATCCGGGATTCAGTGCCATGAAATGATAAATGATAGCCGAGCATTGAGTACCAATGTTTAAGCTCATCCGGTGAATTGATCGTTTTACATAATTCAATTTGATTTTCGATAAATGTTTGTTTTGCTGCGTGCTGCCATGCGTTCGATGATAAGTCAACATAATTGTGTTGCGATCGCTGAAATGTGTGCGATGTGGTTTGAAACGACATGAGTGGAAATTGTTTCATATTTCGAGAAACAATCGCTGGGGTATTAGTGACTCGATTAGATAAGCCATGGCGGACTATAGGATCGCGGGAATTCAACACTAGCCAACTGTCTAAATTTTTTGAATACGAATACGAACAACCGTTCGTTAACGAAATAAATGGATAACCATTTTCAGTGATGCTCATCATATGCGGGTGGCCTCCTTTCAGAAGATCACAACAGGAGGTGGTTAAAAATATTGTTTGCGTATCAATATTCCAGACGCGAACACTTCCACATTCCGATAAAACACCACACAGCCGACAATCTAAGCTCTATAATAAAAAACACAATTATATGAGTTGCAAAATTTTTAACCTATCTTTACGTATTAGTCTTACAAATGCAGATAATACAGCTGGGCTTGATAAATTCAATACGGGAAAAATCGATATTCCAGTTTTGATGTTATAGAATCGAATTGTTCCATCCAATGAACAAAGTACCGTATATTTCGCGCAACATGCAAAATTAACGACGGGAGAACCAATAAACGTTTCCCACAACTTTTTGTCAAGAGCATGAATGGTCGAGCAGGATACTTTACATAGTGGGCCAAACTCAGTATTTTGTATGCTGTTCACTACATGAACTCGTACTTCTCCGCCTTGCTTGATATGAGTTCCCTTTAGTGGCACGGCCTTACCACCAGTTAGCGCAAGTGATTTAGGAACAACAGAAATTTGTTCCACTTTTGTTGGAACAATTGCTACCTCAATTTTACTTATTTGGGAATCGACCGCAGCTGATTTTTTAAGACGCGAATCCAAGTTTCTGAAATTTAACGGAAATTTAAATAAATATATTTTAAAATATGAGTGCGGTGTGATTCATACAACATTTCTGGTTTTTGATTTGAATTGATAACTGGTTCGGATACTGCAGAAGTGGTAAACACATCGCTTTTGGTGTTATCCTTCCGACGTTCAACAATTATATCGGTTGTATTACGCGATGAACTGCTAAACTCTGGTGATGCATCGCTAAAATATACAAAACAGAAATTATTATTTGTAGATTGTTGTTTACGAGCTATAACATACGCATCATCAGGATTCAGTGGTATAAACATCGGAGTGATTCTACGTTTTCCATCTGCGGTAAGCGTTTCAATTTGCTTACTTATCGGCTTGACCGGTGTTGAATTGATGGCCGGTGGATTAATTTCAATTGCATTTTTGAACACATTTGAATCGGATTTATTGTTTTGTTCGGTAGTTTCAAATAGCGATGGTGGTTTTGGTTTTTCATTGCCTAAGTTCAACAAATCTGAATTTTCGATAATCATATCCTTACCAACTTGGGCATGCATATCAATGTTTGCGCTTTTCCCATACATACGTTGGTACAGAGAGTTTTTATCGTCTTCGGTCAATGGTGTGCCTAGTTCATTAGCTGAAAATTGAAGACTGACTACTGTGCCATCAACACTACACGCTAGTAGTATATAGCCATGTGCGCTCCACGATAAATCCAATACACTATCTTCGAAAAGATCATGAATCACTACTAGTGGTCGTTGCAAGGCTGTCATCCAAACCGATAATGAGCGATCACGCGATCCTACCGCCACACAACAATACTGTTGCGACTTATTTGACTTGGGCGCTTGTCGTTTTAGGATTGAATTGTGAAACCTAACACAAGTTACTGCTTTTCGATGGCCAACAAAGTCTTTATCACACTTCCAACCTTCACGCTCGATTATTTGTGCGGTTGGCCCACCGCCATTCATTGCATGTGCGGACACCAAATATTGACCATCTGGCGACCATGACAGCCGAAGAGCATGTGTAGTTCCACCACATTCATCGAATGGTTCGGTTATAGTTTTTTGTAATCCCCAATCAGAAGTTTTCCATATTTTAACAGTTTTATCATCACTTTGAGATGCTAGAAATTTGCCAACTGGATCCCACGTAACTCCCTTTACCAAACCCGTATGCCCTTTTAATCGTGCCACTATCGACGGGAGTGACTGTATATCCCATACTATAATCGTATTGTCAACACTACAGCTAGCCAACCACTGATCGGTCGGTGACCACGCCAAATCAAGAACATCGCCACTATGACCTCGCAATGTTGACAGGCATTTCCAACTTTCGGCAGTTTTTGTTAGACCTGTACTTCCAAATACACCGCCACCTCCTTTACCTCGTTTCCATATCATGACAATTTTATCATCACCACCGGATGCCAACATTAGTCCACTAGTCGACCAACGCACTGAATTTACACAAGATATGTGGTTGTCCATTTGACACAAAACTTTTGGTACACTTTTATCCGCTTCCGCCTCCTCATAGAGCACCGGTTTTAAATTCCATATGACTACTAGTCCAGATTCATTACCTTGACCACCAGTCGCAAAACGTTCACCATCGGGATGGATGTCGACGGAAAATATCGGTTTATCTGTCAAATAAAATTTACACGATTAAAAAACAATAAATAAGTTAATATAAGCTAAACCAATACCATCATGATTAACCCAACTCGGCTTATACAATTTCATTTTAAATAGTTGTACAATTTAATTATAATTTTAATTCATAAGTATACAAAATTATTTTATGTTAATTGTTAATATTGTGACATTAGAAATGACTTTGGCATGGACATCACATCGAAACAGATATGGCGCGCGATACCATTTTGGTATCCTGTTCTAACGTACTGTAATTATGAAAACAAACATTATGCTGTCTCATATTATTAATGTTTTGATTTTGCTTTTTGTTACTGGCAACTCTATTAATTGAGTAGTTTTAAAATGTTTGATGGAACGGTTGAGTTCAAATACATATTTATGGACTTTCTCTGATCTTAGTTTTCTTATTTATATTTTAATTATAAAATAATCTCGGCTTAAAAATGGATGAGAGATCATCATTTTTAAATAATGAATTTCTCACGATAAAATTTAAGGGTTTATATTGTCAATAATATAGATGTCATGTTATATCAATATATCTATCAATATATAATACAATTATTTTCAAAGCAGCTACACTAATTTCGGCAAATGTGTATATGTCAAATAAAAAATAAAACATCTGTCAAGTGTTTCTTTCTCACTAAAGAGAGTTTTTTAATCGAAATAAAAAAAATAATTAATTCAAAATGTGTATTTGTAATGTAAAATTGAATTAAATAAACTATTTAATTATTTGTTTAAATATTAAAATGATGTATAATTCAACGATGGAACTGTAAAATTTGTAGTTTGTGGTGGTGGGATGCAAATATGGGCATAGATTTTGTGAAATGATAAGGATTTATGTGAAATGCACTTGTATTAAGTGAATTGGTATCTTTGTATTTGTGTATATGTTTCCTTGTATGTATATGGTTTATATATATACATATTTAGTGTTAATTATCATTGAAAAGAACTAAAAAGTCGACAAAAAAAAATTAAAAATGTCGTCTGTTGTCGATATACAAATAGTAAGTGAACCAAATTTAGAAAAAATCAAAAACTTTTTAAACGACTCAACTTATCGCGAAACAATCGAATACAGTGCTAATTTTAATTCGCGGCTATGTTTGGAACGACGATTACGTTTGCCATTTTTTGATCCACAAACCGGGGTCGCACAAAATCACAGTTCCCTGTTTATGGATCGTCGGATGCGAATGCCAGGATTTCGTGAAGGTCAAATTTATACATATCCAGCAGCCCGTTGGCGTAAAAGTCGTCGACAATATTTAACAAAACGTCCATTCGGTATATTACGACGTGGCGAACAAAATACGCTGAACAGCGGTGGAAGTTTAGTTGGCGGAAGTGGAATTACAACGGCGATTGGTGTAACAGGAGTAGTAGTACCAGGTAGTGGTGTAGCTGGTGGCGGCGGTGATGATAGTGATTTTAACGGTGTACTATTAGAGGAATCATCATCGCTTGGTGGCGCTGATACATCAGATAGTAAAGACAGTCAAAATTTAAAAGATGACCTGCCCAAAGAATGGTTTTACGATGATATTGATATGAATAATATAGACGATTTGGATGAACCTAAATCGCCGGATGATGAGTACGATTATGATCCAAGATATGGTAATAAGAAAAGGAAAAAGCGACGACCCGGACGAAAACCAACAACACCGATTCATCATCATATACATGATGGACCACGTAAAGGAAGACCGCCTGGTGGTGGTACGCCTGGTGGTTTAAATATAGGAGCTGGACGGGGTCGGGGTCGACGTAGAAATTTGGCACACCATAGTCGCAATTTAACTTCGGAGATGCCAAGTAGTCCAACATCTGAACCACCGTCATTTGAATCGGTCGCAGCCGCTGTAGAATGTGCATCGAACGATAACGATAATAGCAACAGTGGTGGAGATCTTCGTAATTATCGTAAATATCTCTGAGGTAATAAGTAGTAACATAACCGTTATTTTAATTTTTGTTTAATTTGAATTCAAAACAAATGCAAATAAAACATAATATAAAACAAAAGGATGTATAAAACAATATTTTAATTTATTATAATTTACAATAGATGACTCTATACGTAAACTCCTTCGTATCAAATACATATTCATAATGAAGATGATTTAGCAAGGATTTAAACCTTAATTTTAATTAATTTTTGTTTTCCGAATAGTTTTTTTTACCATTTTAATTATAAATATATTAAGGACTTTTATAAGGAATATTACATAAATTCTTTATTAATTATAATTTTGTATATAGATACATATTTATTTTATTTTATTCATTTCATTATTTTTGTTCCCACATTATCCATAGTGGAAGTCGCAGAATTACTATAAATTGAACGCGATTGCTAAAAATTGTACATTTAAAAAACAATTTTTTTATAAATAAATCACATAATTATATACCTTTAATTTAAGTATTGTTTTTAGATGAAATAAGTTACAATGTGTGTAAAAATGCATTGTTTTATTATACATATTATAAATTCATAATTAAACAATTTTCAAAAATTAGATAGGTGACAGTGGAAGTGTGTAAAAATTATATAATTATGAAAATTTATTATATATAGTTATTATAATTATTATTTATATAAATACAAAAAATACATATATATATATACATACTTATATATAATTATAAATATATTGAATATTTAAAGTAAAATTTATCAAAAAGCAAAACAATTTTTTTTTTTTTTCAAATAATATTGTAATAAATAGATAATTATATAACTTTAATTCTTTATTATTATTGTAATACATATTTAATAAAATATTATTTATACATAATTTGATTTAAAATTAGTTGAGTTTTAATTGTATAGCATTCTCAAGTTGAAGCGTTGGGAATTCGTTTGGGAATAAATTTAATACAAATTTAGTATTTTATGATTCCATTTCAATTAGATCACTAATCAATTCTTCATATTGTTGCAAAAACATCAAGATGACTGTGTGTAAACTTGAAGTCATAGCCGACACCACTAACTTATCTGCGAAAGTAAAATTATGCAAACTTTATACTTTAGTATGCAAACATATAGTCTTCACAAAAAATTTGATAAAAATATTCAATTTACAACAACAATTTAACTGTATAAATCTAAATAAGATTTTGTTTAATCTAAAACGAATTCGGTTAACATTTCAGTTTCATGATAGCAAGAATATTTGAATAATCGAATCATTTTTTTTGGATCATGGATTTTGAAAGTTACTTATGAACCCAAGCACTTAAATGAACTACCGGGACAAGATGTTATTTTGAGGTGCTTCGGGCTTACAAATTTCAACAGAAGATGAAAAGATATCGCTAACGGTGTTGAATGAGGTCCTTATTGCCAGACATTGAAAAATTCTAATTTCTTATTTTCAGAAATGACTCTTCAACAGAATTGATTAAAGACAATAATGTGGATTTAATAGAACACCGTTTTTAATAATAAAACATAACTCGATCTCGTTTGATTTTTCTTATTAGAACTCAGTAGATATAAAAAGTGTTCAGTCATGTATAATTTTTCAGTATCACACCCAAATATTTGAATTTTATATATTCAATTCACAACTTTGAACACCTCTGGCTTGTACGAGTATTTCTATTGTACCTTTGCGATGACCAATGTTGACCAAACGTGTTTACGTATTTCGGCTTCCATTCCATTTCGATCAATCCTAGCCCATTTGAAATTAACACGACGAGCGAAATTAGGCTTCGAGTAAAGTATTACGCGGATGTGCGATGATTTTACAATTCTATGGACAATGCTGTCGATCAGCTAATTGAGAAATTCATGTGGAGCAACGCATAGGCTTCGATACAACGACTCTCCTTTTAAGCTACCGAGTTTATTGAAATACAACTTCTTTTTATTCTTCATTAACTTAGTTCTTAAACTCTCATGTTTTACCAAATTCAAGTGTTACAAGGTCTGTTCTTTGCAGAACGATTGACCATAGTATTGAATACATACGCACACTCCATCAATTTCCATCACTTTTTATCGGCCCAACATGATCCAAGGCAACGTGTAAAAGCTTACCTCATTTCTCTAATAGAAGTAAATATACTTCCACGACTTTGGTTGGTACACAAGAAGACAATTCATGAATTTTTTATAAAATCGTACTTTTTAGTTCATGCTAGAATACCAGAACGATCTCTTGGATCATCTCAACGGTTTTGTTAATTCAACATATTTCCGTATTATATCGTTTTCAAATATTTTTGGCACGTAGAATAGGAGTTAATATTACGTAATATTTCCGCTAAGTTTTCTCGATATTAGTAGAAATTACTTTGACCATTCCTTCGGAAGTCATTGAGAATTCTTTGTACGTTCTCAAAGAGTTGCAGTAAGTTACAATCCTGGATTTCGAGAACATAAATATAAAATCGCTGTTACGCGTAGATAATATCAAGTATCTTCAACTTGTAGGAATGATAATGCATCAATCAGCTTAACTATGCCACGAGATGAAAGTGACCATTCGATCGCTTTTATAATAAGATGGCACGGAAAACCAATTGACTGGTTTGTGTGAAATCCTGTCTTGTGTTTTGGATTATATATATCCTAGATTAGCAAAGTGGATGAACGATTTCAGCTTTTCCTCATATACTTCGTAAGAGATATGTTTTCTTAAACAAATCATACAACAGTTTTGCGATCGTTGCAGAATCCTTGACAAATCTACAGAAGGAACTCGTTAATCCGATGAAACGATGTCTTTTTTAGAATTGTTCAATAGCTTTCATAAGTATTGCACTTAGCCAAATTCCAGGCTTATCCTCGGGCAAATTAAGACCCTTAAAACTTTTTCGAGAACTTTGAAATGATTTTCGATCGTTCTCGTGGGAAGTAAGATATCATCGGTATAGACTGGGACGCTTTCACTGCTATTAGCTCTTTGAATACCGTTGAAATGAAGCGGTGCAACATATTCGGTATATAGTTGATAAACTAATTGATAAACTTCACGTATTAAAATTGACTGCCCGGAGTTACAAATGGCGTGTAATTTATAGCATCCTCGTGAACATTGATATTATTAAAGCCACTTTTGAGATCGAGTAAAACAAATTTCGTCTTTCGAGTCTGTTGAGACAATCGTCAATAAGGATGTCTTTTACCGCGTGTTTATTGATTTCAAGAAAATTCACTCACGATCTACTCTTGAAAAATAATCACTTTAATTACGATGAATAATGGCTAAATTGATAGTTTATTTAGAATTTGGCTGATCCTTCTTAGATTTATTTTGCTAGTTGTCAATGTAATTAGTTAATTGACATGTGAGTTCAAAATCAGCATTGTCTCGATTGCAGAAATAATTTTAAAATTTACCAATCGCTCGATCCGTTTCAAAAACTTCGACATTTACTTTGGGCCCTTTTAGTTGCTTAACCGGTAATGAAAATTATCATTATTATTTTTTTTAAATGTTTTATATTACGACTGAGTCTTGTACCCATTTAGTAAGTCCAGTGTTCTTTGCAGTCTTCTTGTTGTTGTGGTAGTTAGCATACAGCGTATGCCCAGATTTTAATGCTGGTGCAGACGTTGTAGATGTTTTGTTGCATGATGCCGCGACAAGCTCGATCTTTAGATCTTGATGGAGGTTGTTTCGAATGTACCACGGTGCATTAACAATACATGACAAAATTTAATTTTGAACTGTTTGTATGATTTTGATATTTGTCTTCTTGGCACAACCCCAGAGTTGGCTACCATAAATTCACAAGGTTTAGAATTTGTATAACAGCAGTTTGTTGTGGATCGCTAGTTCAGATTGTCTTTCTTAGAACCAATACATTTTCCTAAATTTTATGTTTATAGTTCATATGTTTTCTTCTTTATGTGTTTCTTCGATCTAAGTTTAGCATCTTAAGTTATGCCGAGATATTTAGCAGTGTTTGCATGCGATACTGCTATCGAGTTAATCATTATTGGTATATTATTAACTTTAAGATTGATTTTGCTTTATTTAATTTAATTCGCCATTTCTTTGCCAGTTACATATCAGGTTAGTAGCCTTCTAATTTACTAATGGTCATTGATGTTCTTTGCTGTTGCAAGTATTGCCATATATAGGAGATAAAGTATTGGTCCTAGAACACTCCCTTATGTTACTCTTGCCGTTATTCTTTTTAATTGGGAGTATTTATTCTCATAACTTACTCGAAAGTGGCTCTCTAAGATGTATGATTTCAAAATTTGAAAAAATTGCTCCGGAAGATCTCGGTGAAGTATGAATTCTTCCTCTAGTGCAATATGGTAGAACATATTTGTTTGCTTTCTAGTGATTTCTCGGTTACATCAGTAATTCGATGTAATAGTTCTATGTTAAATGTTTCTCCATAAATCCAAACTGATAAGATTCCTTTCTTAGATAGTTGGTTTTAATCTTTTAAGAAGAATCTTTCAAATAGTTTCGATAATGTTGATACTATAGAGAAATTGGCGTATATCAAGCATTATCAATCGGAGGTTTGTTCGGTTTAAGTATCATTATTTCTTCTGCAACTTTCCATTGTCTTGGTACGTAGTTAGTTGAAATGTTGCATTAATTATAGGCACTAGTTTCCTCGACGCTTCCTCGAGTGTTACAAGTATACATTTTATTTCATGATATTTATTTAACGTTAGTCTTGTTAGCCCTGTGGGTGGGGGCAACCATGTTTCGTAAACATTTCGAACGAAACATGAGATCCATAGAATACCACCACAGTATCCAGAGCTTGTCGCAGGAGGCGACTAAATCTGGTTGGATCGCTGGGCTGACGAACCGCATCCGTAAAAAACAATTACAGTTCAAAATGTCAACAAAAACAAAACAAATCGGATACCGCCTAAATAACAATGACCCCCCGCTTAAGTACCCGGATACGAGATTGATGATCAGCACGTGGAACGTACAGTCACTAAGAAAACCTGGCGCGTTGGACGGCCTTATCACATGTATGAAGGAGTATCGGCTGGAACTCGTAGCGCTCCAAGAAACTAGATGGCCTAAAAGTGGAGTCCGTGTGTCCCAAGGCTATACGTCGCTACACAGTGGAGATGACCTCGGAAATCTTGGAGTTGGCTTTCTCATTGGGCCACAGGTAAAAAAGGCTGTCTTGGACTTCCAAGCAGTCGATAATCGAATCTGTAAGCTTCGCTTGCACATGATATTAGCCAACCTGTCAATTGTATTTGTACATGCGCCCACTGATGTAAGCCAACCCCAAGATAAAGACTCATTTTACAATAATTTGGATAATCTGATGAGCTCTATACCTGAGCACGATATCAGATTGGTGATTGGTGACTTTAATGCTAGAGCTGGCAGAAATCAGACCGACTTATGTAATAATATAGGTTTGTTCTCCCGACACGAAACTGCGACCGAAAATGGGGAAAGAATGATGTACTTTGCGATCGCTCATGATCTCAAAGTGGCAAGTACATTCTTTCCCCATAAAAACATCCATTTGGAAACATGGACACATCCACGGAAAACATCCCGAAGCCAAATTGACCATGTGTTAATTTCAAAAGACCGGGCTCGGGTTGTCCAAGACGTGAGATCGTATCGGTCGTCAACAAAATTCGTAGGCAGTGACCATTTCATGGTAGCTGCAAAGATACGATGGAAATTTTCGTACAAGTCAAAGAGGACAGGAGAATATAAAACGCGATTCTCCTGTGAAGGTCTGATAAATGAAGAAACGCAACAAAAATATCAAGATCTTGTCAGCAATAGCATTTTACGATCCAATTACTAATCTGATGATGTGAACAGTGTCTGGGAAGTATTGAAAACCTCGGTTGTCGATGCTGCCCAGCACACTCTCGGTATAGTCCAAAAATGATTGGTTTGATGAGGAGTGTCGTCTTGCTGTTGAGCAACGAAATATAGCCTATAATGAAGCGCAGACTCGGTTTACAACCGCAAGGAAAAACAAAGCAGTTCTTGCTAGGAGGACAGCTAAAAGAATTTGTAGACTGAAGAAGCGAGAATGGTGGAAGGCTAAGGTCGTAAGAGTACAACAACTCAGCAATGAGCACAATTCGTGTGGTTTCTTCAAAAGAATCACCGAATTGCACCATACCTTAAGATCTCGGTCAACTGCCATTCGGGACCAGGTTGGAAACCTCTGTGTTAACGTCGATGCGGTACTCGATACATGGCGTGGACATTTTTCTGATTTACTTAATGTTCCACATGTATCACAAGCTGTGTTTGAATACCCTCAAATATAGACCGCGGAGATGTTCATTTAGGATCCATCCTATGAGGAATTCACAATGGTCATGCAGAGATTTAAGAAAAATCGTTCACCAGGGGTTGATTGCATTAATTCAGAGCACTTGAGATTCGGAGGGCTAATTTTGTGGCACTGTCTTTTCGACCTTATTCGATTGGTATGGCGAATGAAGTTATGCCTGACGAATGGAAAGGGGCCGCGTTATGCCCAATATTCAAAAAGGGTGATCATGAAATGCGAGAACTATCGCGGTATAGCTCTCCTTTGCACAGCATACAAGTTACTGTCATACATTATCTTGGGAAGAATTACTCCTCTAGCGGAGGAAATTGTCGGTGACTACCAAGGAGGATTCCGTCCAAATCGGTCTCACTGATCAAGTTTTTTCGCTACGGATGATTCTTTCCAAGTACTACGAAACATCTCGCGATGTACACCAGGTATTCCTAGATTTCAAGCGGGCCTATGACTCGATCAATCGAGAGATGCTATGGTATGCGCTTGAATATTTAGGAATACCGAAAAAATATGTACATCTGTGTCACAATGCTGTGTCAAAGTTGCAAACAGGCTATCGAGAATTTTTGCAATTACTTCTGGTGTTCGACAAGGAGATGCGCTGTCCCCGATACTTTTTAATCTCATGTTGGAATACATCCTTCGTAAAAGTGCAACACCTCAGGACAACATCTTATTCCGACAATCCAATCAACTTCTTGCATATAGAGATGATATCCGTGTGATTGGATTAAATGGCAACGGAGTGAAAGAGATACTTGATCCACTGGAACAGTTTTCAGCTTCCGTCGGTCTCAAAATCAACGAGTCCAAAACCAAATATCTGATCTCTGGTTTTCGAGACCAAGAAGCAAGTGATTTCAGTAGTGGAAACCACACGTTTGAAGGAGTAATGAGATTCAAGTATCTTGGATCTCTCATCACTCACGATAATAGTGTGGGAGAGGATATCAAGGTTCGTCTTGCCGCTGGCAATCGGGCTTTGTATCCTCTACGTCCACTTCTGAAATCAAAATATCTTGCAAATACGGATAAGCTGAAACTGTACAGAGTGTTGATCAGACCCGTTGTCATGTATGGATGTGAGAGTTGGACCTTGACGGATGAGTACGAAAGATGGCTTCTTACATTCGAGAGAAGAATCATGCGTGTGATATATGGCCCAAAACGCGACGTTGATGGCACATACCGAGTTCTATTCAATCACGAGATCAGGAATTTAATGCAAATTCTTGATATCGTGCATGAAATCAAAGGACAGCGAATACGCTGACTCGGTCACGTTCTGCGTGCTGATCCGAAACGAATGATACAGCATTCTTTAAAGGGAGAACCGCCTTTTGGTAGGCGAAGAGGTCGCTGTCGGCGACGATGGCTCCACGGCGTAGAGAGCGATCTGGCATCTTCATGTTGCTTGCAACTGTATGAAGATCTCACTCGTGATCGAAACCGTTGGAGTCAGATTCAAACGGTACGGGCCAACAAAAAAAACGTTAAAAACAGTTAAAAAAAAAAAAAAAATTATTTAACGAAGTAATATTTTCCTCTTCCGCTTATTTTGGGTAAGGCTGGAATGTTTTTTGAAGGTGATTTGCAAACCAATCTGCTATTTGTTAAGCATTTCGAGCCCAAGTTTCTTTATTTTTAATTGGAGGAACCTGAAGTTTGAATCTTAGTTGCTTTCAAAAAGGTAGTGAGTGATGTATAATCACTAGTTTTGCCCAGTTAGAGCGCTTAGGCATTTATTAACTGACTGATTTTTATTGTATTTTATTAAATATTTTAATTTATTACACAAATGGTTAAATACCTTCTTATTTTCCGGCTTTCGATGTTTTTGCCAATCCTTTTGTGCTTTTCTTTTAATTTTAAGAAGTTCTCTCACTTCTTCTGGGTAGCTAGCTTTGCACTTCATTTCCTGTCTATAATTTGGCGTGCTTGCCCACGCAGCACTTTGGATATTATGGATGTGCTTATCTTCGTTTTCTATTTGGACTTGTTCCTGTATTCGGTTCTGCAGACTAATTCGTTGTGTTAACTGTGTTTGACAAAGATCTCAATTGGTTTTATAGTTCGTTAATTTCGCGTTGCGAACTAATGATCGTTAACCTATAGCAAAGTCAACGATCATTATTTTCGTATTTAGAGGAAAAAAATGAACAAAATTATCATTTTAAACTAACAACGACTGACGATGCAAACCGTTTGTTAGTCCAACAATGATACTTGTTGTGAATTTGTCAGGTTTTGTATCGAAGTTTTAAGGCCGGCTTATCATCTACTGGATTTGGAAGAACACAATCGTTTACACCGTATACAATTTTAAATTACAACGTGAAAGTAGTCCTCCATTTTCAAATAAAGAATCACTCGATGGAAGACTACTCACAATTCATCTCGGAAATTCTTGTTGCTCAATCTTCGATTATCAAACAATAAAGTCGCGTATTATTTTTTTCAGAAAAAAAGTTAAACTGCCTTTTATTTTACTAACCGTTGTTTAAGACTGTAACAAATTGCTCGGTTAAAAATAATTAGTTAGTTCTAAACAGAAAAAAAAAATTTAAAACAAAAAAAAAAAAAGAGAATGGAAAAGAATAAAAGTAACTTAGAAAGTTTTGAAATCCCTGCCACGTAATTTTTTTTAGTACTAAGGTAAAAGTTCGACGTGGATGGATGGTATTGGTTTATCGTAACATCAAGCTTTTCCCCTTAATTTTTTTTATCTTATAAATACACGAATTTTCGGACACGCGGGGGCATTAAAAATTATATTTTTGAATAAATTACAAATCGAGGACACCGATATTTTTTTTTGTGTTCCATTTTAATTGGATTTTAAAATTTAAAAAAAACCCAAAATGAATATGACGAGTTGTAATATTGTCTGAGTTTATTGGATTTCAAAATTTAAAAAAAAAAAAAAACAAAACTATAAAGTAAATAGTACCGTGTACCGTGTATTACTTAAATCTAACTTCAATAAGTGATAGAAAAAAAAACTTAAAATTTAATAATGTGTTAATTAATAATAGTTTTAGTTACAAAATAATACAAAATACATAATAGAAAATTGTGAAATATTAGTGAAATTAGAAAAAAATAAATAAATCATACAAAGTGTAAAACTGGACATTCATAAACGTGGTTGCTATAACAGCGTGCTTGGTATGATACTAAAGGTACTAATATTTCAGTGGAAAAGAAAAGAAAAAAAAACACAAAAATTTAAAAATGTAATATGAATGAATGAAAGTACAGTCGTTCAAACAAATATTAAGTACAGTTGGTGAAAGAAATTTATTATGTATGATATAATAACATAAATTTAAGAAAATTTAAAAAAAAAACTTTAATAAAACAAAAATAAGACTAAATAAATAATAATGGACAAATTTATACAATACATGAAAGCGCTATAATTAATTTTCCTAGTTAAGTTTTTTTTTTATATAATATTTAATTTTTATATACATTACATATTTATTTTTATAATTCCTATGATTTATTTTTTTTTTTTTTTTGGATTAAAATGGTGTTGGGTAGAGCTAAGGTCTATAGTATTAATTTCTTATAGAGTTAAATAATATATGTAAAGTTTTTTTTTCTTCTCGAATTTTTTTGGTTTTGATTTTTTTTTAATTAATAAATTCGGAGTAGTTTATTTATTTGTTTTGATTCTATCAATTTTGGGTTTTATTTTCTGAATTCGATTGACTTTATGGATTTAATATTTATCGTACGAAATTCGTGTATTTAAAAGTGTATTGAAAAGTGTATGTGAAGATGAAGTAAATAGTGTGAAGAACGAGGTATAGGGTGAGTTGACATGCTACTATAGGTGAGTATTCCTGTTCTGTTCCTGCCAGTTACTTCCTTTTCCGTCCTCGTCCTATGTGGTTTAGCAAGTGGTCTTTCATCTTCGGAAATCCCACCCCAATCATTGTAACAAATTGCTCGGTTAAAAATAATTAGTTAGTTCTAAACAGAAAAAAAAAATTTAAAACAAAAAAAAAAAAGAGAATGGAAAAGAATAAAAGTAACTTAGAAAGTTTTGAAATCCCTGCCACGTAATTTTTTTTAGTACTAAGGTAAAAGTTCGACGTGGATGGATGGTATTGGTTTATCGTAACATCAAGCTTTTCCCCTTAATTTTTTTTATCTTATAAATACACGAATTTTCGGACACGCGGGGGCATTAAAAATTATATTTTTGAATAAATTACAAATCGAGGACACCGATATTTTTTTTTGTGTTCCATTTTAATTGGATTTTAAAATTTAAAAAAAACCCAAAATGAATATGACGAGTTGTAATATTGTCTGAGTTTATTGGATTTCAAAATTTAAAAAAAAAAAAAAACAAAACTATAAAGTAAATAGTACCGTGTACCGTGTATTACTTAAATCTAACTTCAATAAGTGATAGAAAAAAAAACTTAAAATTTAATAATGTGTTAATTAATAATAGTTTTAGTTACAAAATAATACAAAATACATAATAGAAAATTGTGAAATATTAGTGAAATTAGAAAAAAATAAATAAATCATACAAAGTGTAAAACTGGACATTCATAAACGTGGTTGCTATAACAGCGTGCTTGGTATGATACTAAAGGTACTAATATTTCAGTGGAAAAGAAAAGAAAAAAAAACACAAAAATTTAAAAATGTAATATGAATGAATGAAAGTACAGTCGTTCAAACAAATATTAAGTACAGTTGGTGAAAGAAATTTATTATGTATGATATAATAACATAAATTTAAGAAAATTTAAAAAAAAAACTTTAATAAAACAAAAATAAGACTAAATAAATAATAATGGACAAATTTATACAATACATGAAAGCGCTATAATTAATTTTCCTAGTTAAGTTTTTTTTTTATATAATATTTAATTTTTATATACATTACATATTTATTTTTATAATTCCTATGATTTATTTTTTTTTTTTTTTTGGATTAAAATGGTGTTGGGTAGAGCTAAGGTCTATAGTATTAATTTCTTATAGAGTTAAATAATATATGTAAAGTTTTTTTTTCTTCTCGAATTTTTTTGGTTTTGATTTTTTTTTAATTAATAAATTCGGAGTAGTTTATTTATTTGTTTTGATTCTATCAATTTTGGGTTTTATTTTCTGAATTCGATTGACTTTATGGATTTAATATTTATCGTACGAAATTCGTGTATTTAAAAGTGTATTGAAAAGTGTATGTGAAGATGAAGTAAATAGTGTGAAGAACGAGGTATAGGGTGAGTTGACATGCTACTATAGGTGAGTATTCCTGTTCTGTTCCTGCCAGTTACTTCCTTTTCCGTCCTCGTCCTATGTGGTTTAGCAAGTGGTCTTTCATCTTCGGAAATCCCACCCCAATCCCTGAGCTTTAGCCGGCAAAATAATAAAACCACACCGAAGCTCTGAAAGGCTGTATAATAATCTCGGTAACGATGGGCATTGAACAGAAAATGTTTTTTTTTTCTAATGTCCCTCGCAATTCGTTACAGATGGCGCCCAAACAAAATGGCTTCCCTTCCTTCCTTCCTTTTTCTTATTTGACTAAATCCTTTTCCGGTTTTCGTTTATATTCAAACTTAAACATTATTTATTTTGTATGCGCGATTGTTTATCCAGTTATACTGTTGATTCATCGTTAGTTTCCGTACAAAATTTAATTTTCTTACAATTTCATCCCAAATCTTAAATTCCAAATTTACATATTTTTTTATTTTCTTTTCTTTTAATAACTTACTAAATTGTTTCGCCGCATTATTTCTAGCTGTCTTAGCTATCGATTTTAATGGCAGCATGTATAGTTTATAAAGTTATTATTTAAATTCATGTCTTCGCAATAGTGTCTACTTATATAAGTATTGATTGTGTTGTTCGAAACTATGACATAAATTCATTAATTTTTTTTTTACTTTTCAATTGAGTATATCATCGCACTTATGTCCAATATTAGATTGTTGATTCAAGTGTTCGTAGTGTGGTATATTTGTTAGAAATATTTTATTCCTTTAATTTTTTTTTCTCTCTATCCTATCCTTAGTCCTTGCAGAACTGGAACATACTGAACCTTGTAGTGGCTCAACAAATAACACCTATACTTCGTTCTTATACTAAATTTGAATACAAAAAAAAAAAAAAAAAAAAAATATCTTGGATACTAAATTTAATTTTCTTGGAAATATTCATTTCAATAATTTTTTTTTGGATCGATACTGTTCGTATAATTCTAAATTAACTTTTATATTGAACTAGTTATCTTAATTTTCTAAATATTTTTATTTTATTTTATTTTTTTTAAATTATATTTACTAAATATTGAAACACGATGATAGATCCAACGTTACTGGAATCAGATGAATTCATAGTCGAGTGTGAAATTCGTAAGATTCAAGGATCGTTATTTTATCAGCTTAATGAACTTAAAACTTCCCTGACCAATGAGGTCAACCAACCAATTCAACTTTTAGCACATTCAAAAGCATGTAAAAATCCTCGACAAGAAATTATGACATGCTCAAATAAATTAAAACAAATAAGAACTTCATTAGAAAGTATAGCGTTAAGTGAAGAATCAACTGATCGTGTTCAAAATTTGATTATTCTGGATTCGCGAATATTGCATATTAATGGTCGATTACAACGAATTAGTGCATCGAAGACCGTAAGAACACAAACTGCAAAGCTTTTAGAACTTTCAAATGTTATTCTAGATTTGGTGGATGATCTCAAGAAGCCAGATGCAGATTTAGAGAAATCGATTCGATCCCTTCAAGAAATTCAGTTAGGAACACTTCACGAAAACTCTAATGAAGAGAGTCAAGACTCTGCAGATGAAAATGCATCTGTAAAGTATGTGAACCACCCAACTTCAAGTAAAAATGTTCAAATTGAAAACACTCCACCGTCCGTTAATTTAGCTACTACTAGTAAAACTGTGCAACAAACAAATTTTTCCACGCATCCTACTCAGCCAACGGGTAGTGAAAATACACGAAAGGCAAGTTCTCCAACATACATAAATCCACCTTGGTCTGAGATGGAAAATGAACTTTCGATGGTGTTGGATGAATTATCTAAACGAGTCAAACAGCTGCCTTACATACCTAAGGTTATACCTAAGGAATTCCCAGATAATATCAAAGAGTCTAATAACGATTTAATGGACAATAGGCATAACGATGTACCCTACACATATCCTATTCAAACTGAAAAAATTGTTTACCCTAGTAACTATCCTTTAACCCAAGAAAAGGTTGTGCCAATCGCAGTCCATAAATGGAACATTCAATTTGATGGTTCTCCAATGGGTTTAAGCATAGAACGTTTTATATTTCGAGTTGAACATCTTGCTCACTCTCATAATGTACTAGTAGATCGGCTAGTACATGATTTAGGTTTCCTGCTCAAAGGTGTAGCACTCGAGTTTTATTGGCATTTTCTTGAGCGAACCAGAATGGTAACTTGGCCAGAATTAAGAAAAGCTCTTTTAGATCGGTTTAAAGATAGGCGTACCGATATTGATATCAGACGAGAACTGGACGCACGTAAACAGAAAACAAAAGAGACTTTTGTTGAATTCTATAACGAAATGATGACACTAGCAATGGCGTTGCAAACACCTCTGCCGGATCCGGAATTTATTAATATTTTAATGCAAAATATGCGACAAGGATTACAACTTACACTTGCCGGGAAATCATTTCGGACTGTTTCAAAACTGGTAAGTCGTTGCATAGCTACCGAAGATTCATGGCGTCGTTTGAATTACACTCCAGAGCAAACTACTTCACATCAAAGAAGAAATATCAACGAACTATCACTAGACCAACAAGATGATTATACTAATGATAGATATCCAATAGTTTCATCAGTGCAAACTCCACAGAAGACTTTTATAGCTTCGAACGTACCTCAAAGACGTTATGTCCCTACAAATGAGACTCAATCTAATCGCTTGACAAATGATTTCATATGTTGGAATTGTAACATAGGTGGTCATGGGTATATAGATTGTCCTTTGCCTTTACAACGTATGTTTTGCTTTGGTTGTGGATATCCAAATGTCCTTAAACCGCATTGTGCTAAGTGCACTCCGGGAAATTTCAACACGGGAGTGAGATCAGGAGGCCCTCATTTCCGCCAAATATTAAACCGAGTCTCCAAACCTCACAATTCAACCGAGAATACGACCAATACTCAACTAGATTCACGAGATTCGAAACACCAGAAATATTAAAAACATCTATACTTCTAACGAATCTTCTCGTTACAAACCCAAGAGTTGTGCGAGCTTTACAATATTTTAAAAATCGTCGTCGTTTACGATCAACTATTTCCTCATCAATTATAAATACGACTAATGATAGACGACCATATGCAGAAGTTGAAATTTGCGGAGTTAAATTTTGTGGTTTGCTTGATAGTGATGCTACAGTCAGCATACTTGGTTCGGATTCTGATAAATTTCTCGAAAATTCTAAAGCTCATATACATTCTCTCTCATCTCACGTTTTTACGGCAAGTGGAGCAAAACAAAGGATAATTGGTTACGTATACGTTCCTATCAAAGACAACAATGTCGAACGGAAAATGAAAATTTTTATAGTTCCTAGTTTACAACAACCTCTTTACTTAGGAATCGACTTCTGGCATGAGTTTGGGTTAAAGCCCATCATTGTTAGTTCACCTGTCATTAATTCCATTTCCGATCCACTTAGTTCAAATAAGATGTCTTTGACTCCTACTCAAACCCAACAACTTGCCACAGTAATCGAACAGTTTCCTAGTAAATTCCTAGTAAATTCGGCTTAGGACGTACCCATCTTTTGTCACACACCATAGATGTAGGAGATGCTACTCCGATAAAGCAACGACACTATTCTGTTTCACCAGCAGTGCAGGCCGAAATGTATAATGAATTGGATCGGATGCTTCACCTTGGAGTAATAGAGGAGAGTAACTCGGCATGGTGTTCGCCAATGAGCATGGTTCGAAAATCGAATGGTAAAGCAAGGCTTTGTTTGGATGCCAGAAAAGTTAATGTTTGCACTCGCAAAGATGCGTATCCATTACCACTTATAGATGGGCTCCTAGGACGGCTCGATAAAACCCGTTTCATATCTGGAATAGACCTTAAAGATGCGTTTTGGCAAATCCCACTGGATCCTTCATCACGAGATAAAACTGCATTTGCCGTACCCGGACGACCCTTGTATCAGTTTGTAGTCATGCCGTTTGGGTTGTGCAATGCACCTCAAACCATGTGCAGACTGATGCATAGGGTTATCCCTTATCATCTCCATGAACGCATCTTTGTCTACCTTGACGATCTATTGGTAACTTCATCTTCCTTTGAAGAACACTTATCTCTTTTACGAGATGTAGCTTCCCGTTTGAAAGCAGCTGGGCTCACAATTAATATCGAAAAAAGTCAGTTCTGTATGAAGCAGCTTGATTACCTAGGTTACGTTATTAGTGATGGATGTGTGAGTGCAAATCCTGAAAAGATTCGAGCTATTTCTGATTTTCCACGACCAAAGACGGTTCGTCAGATAAGAAGATTTTTGGGGGTAACAGGTTGGTATAGGAGATTTATTAGTAATTATTCAACTTTAGCCGCTCCGCTTACTGACTTGCTGAAGAAAACTAAAAAATTTCAATGGAACAAGGATGCTGATGAATCCTTCAATTCTTTAAAAACAGCTCTAATATCAGCTCCAGTTCTAGTTAATCCTAATTTTTCGAAGCATTTTTATATTCAGTGCGACGCAAGTACAACAGGAGTAGGGAGCGTCTTATTTCAGAAAGGAGATGATGGTTCAGAGAACCCTATCGCATATATGTCCCAAAAATTGAATGCGGCCCAGCGCAATTATTCTGTTACAGAACTTGAATGCCTGGCCGCCGTTTTAAGTATTAAAAAGTTCCGTGCATATGTCGAGGGATTTCCCTTTACCATCATCACCGACCATTCCAGCTTAAAATGGCTTATGTCACAAAAAGACATCTCTGGCAGATTAGCCAGATGGAGTATGAAACTTCAAGGTTTTGATTTCAACATTGAACACTGCAAAGGTAGTAACAACTCCGTACCCGATGCACTTTCACGTATTCACTCCGAAGAGGTCCACACTATAGATTTATCAAATATTCCTGATTCAGAGATACAACCGTTACACATACACTTATCGTCGTCAGCCTTTTCTGATTCAAGCTATACCAAACTGATTCAAGCTGTTAATTCTAATTCTCAAAAATTCAATTTAACCGTTCGTGATGGTAAAGTTTACATTAATACATCACCTGGAATCTTATATTTAGACTCTGTTCATCCTAATTGGAAATTAATAGTGCCTGATTCGTTAACATTTTCTTTAGTTAAACAAGCTCATAATGGTCCTTCATCTGCGCACTTGGGAATAGCTAAAACTCTGGAGCGGTTGAAACGACATTATTACTGGTCGACCATGTATCACGATGTTAAAAAGCACATCTCTTCATGCGCAACGTGTAAAATGTGTAAGAGTCAAAATTGTATCTTGCGAACATCCATGGGTCAACAAATAGTAGAGTTCAGACCATGGCAACGAATTTACGTTGATTTCTTAGGACCTTATCCGAGATCAAAGAAAGGTAATACCCACATAATTGTCATTTTGGATCACTATTCCAGATTTGTGCATGTCAAAGCGATTCGACAAGCAACCGCCTCTGTTTTAGTGGAGTGTTTGGAGCGTGAAGTGTTCTTAACCTTTGGCGTGCCAGAATGTTTGGTCTCTGATAATGGGAGACAATTCGACTGTGGATTGATGAAAGGTCTGTTAACGAAATATAACATTAAACATATGTTCACACCGAAGTACTCGCCACAATCTAATTCTTCTGAACGAGTTAACCGATCAATCTTGGCAGCCATACGCTCGTATATTGGTGAAAACCACCAAAATTGGGATGCACATTTGAGCGAAATTGTGTCCGCATTAAATAATGTTGTTCACAATTCAACTGGTCACAATCCACACTTTCTTGTGTTCGGACAACATTTTGTATCACACGGCTCAAACTATGCCTTGTTGCGTGAACTTGAGAAGTTAAGTTTAAATAGCTTACAAGTTTCCTTCAAATCGGAATTGTTATCTGATGCACAACAATCTGTGTTATCCCATTTGAAATCGGCATACCAAAAGAGTGCCAAACGATATAATCTACGAAGCAGGCCGCACCACTTTGTCCAAGGACAACCTGTTTATGTTCGTAATTTCATTTTAAGTGATGCAGCAAATAAGTACTCTGCTAAATTAGCTCCAAAATTTCTAAAAGCAAAAATCATCAAACCAGTTGGTACAGTGGCTTATGAGGTAGCTAACGAAAACGGAAAACCTTTAGGCATATACCATACAAAAGATATTTGTATTTAAATCAAGAGATTTCACTTTTGTTCGAACCGATCACCAATTTGTTATTTTTTTTTATATTTTTATTGTTTTGTTGCCCGGCTTAAAGAGACATCTCACGGGTGTAGGTCGTCCCCACGATTGTAACAAATTGCTCGGTTAAAAATAATTAGTTAGTTCTAAACAGAAAAAAAAAATTTAAAACAAAAAAAAAAAAGAGAATGGAAAAGAATAAAAGTAACTTAGAAAGTTTTGAAATCCCTGCCACGTAATTTTTTTTAGTACTAAGGTAAAAGTTCGACGTGGATGGATGGTATTGGTTTATCGTAACATCAAGCTTTTCCCCTTAATTTTTTTTATCTTATAAATACACGAATTTTCGGACACGCGGGGGCATTAAAAATTATATTTTTGAATAAATTACAAATCGAGGACACCGATATTTTTTTTTGTGTTCCATTTTAATTGGATTTTAAAATTTAAAAAAAACCCAAAATGAATATGACGAGTTGTAATATTGTCTGAGTTTATTGGATTTCAAAATTTAAAAAAAAAAAAAAACAAAACTATAAAGTAAATAGTACCGTGTACCGTGTATTACTTAAATCTAACTTCAATAAGTGATAGAAAAAAAAACTTAAAATTTAATAATGTGTTAATTAATAATAGTTTTAGTTACAAAATAATACAAAATACATAATAGAAAATTGTGAAATATTAGTGAAATTAGAAAAAAATAAATAAATCATACAAAGTGTAAAACTGGACATTCATAAACGTGGTTGCTATAACAGCGTGCTTGGTATGATACTAAAGGTACTAATATTTCAGTGGAAAAGAAAAGAAAAAAAAACACAAAAATTTAAAAATGTAATATGAATGAATGAAAGTACAGTCGTTCAAACAAATATTAAGTACAGTTGGTGAAAGAAATTTATTATGTATGATATAATAACATAAATTTAAGAAAATTTAAAAAAAAAACTTTAATAAAACAAAAATAAGACTAAATAAATAATAATGGACAAATTTATACAATACATGAAAGCGCTATAATTAATTTTCCTAGTTAAGTTTTTTTTTTATATAATATTTAATTTTTATATACATTACATATTTATTTTTATAATTCCTATGATTTATTTTTTTTTTTTTTTTGGATTAAAATGGTGTTGGGTAGAGCTAAGGTCTATAGTATTAATTTCTTATAGAGTTAAATAATATATGTAAAGTTTTTTTTTCTTCTCGAATTTTTTTGGTTTTGATTTTTTTTTAATTAATAAATTCGGAGTAGTTTATTTATTTGTTTTGATTCTATCAATTTTGGGTTTTATTTTCTGAATTCGATTGACTTTATGGATTTAATATTTATCGTACGAAATTCGTGTATTTAAAAGTGTATTGAAAAGTGTATGTGAAGATGAAGTAAATAGTGTGAAGAACGAGGTATAGGGTGAGTTGACATGCTACTATAGGTGAGTATTCCTGTTCTGTTCCTGCCAGTTACTTCCTTTTCCGTCCTCGTCCTATGTGGTTTAGCAAGTGGTCTTTCATCTTCGGAAATCCCACCCCAATCCCTGAGCTTTAGCCGGCAAAATAATAAAACCACACCGAAGCTCTGAAAGGATGTATAATAATCTCGGTAACGATGGGCATTGAACAGAAAATGTTTTTTTTTTCTAATGTCCCTCGCAATTCGTTACAAGACTAAGCCCTAAAACAGTGATTTTGGAATACCTGAATTATTTTATCATTTCATAAAGATTGTAAGAACTTTCTGACCCAATAGAAATTTATTATTTTTAAGACATTGGGAATCACCAACCGAATATCACAGTAGTTAAAGCCGCGGCGATTGGAGCGAGGAATGTTCTCTTCTGGGTTATTAAATTATAAAAAACGAATTTTCACCATTAATATATGTATTATCCTAGTGAGTTCTCCGTAAATCGAACCTATATCCATTGGTGGTGTAATGGCGCAAAGTAGGACTAAATAAGCCGGGGAAGAGTTGGGAGTGCCTTGAACCTCCAAAAAGGTTACACAATTAGAAACAATCAATCAAACGAGATTGGGATTGTTAAAATTGATAAAACAGCAAGTCAATAGTGCTTAAAGAGAGAATATTGCTGGTGTCCCCAAAAATATGCACAACCCTGCACCATATGCAAGATATGCAGAACTGGAATATTTGGACTTATTCATATGCACCAAACAATTCGTTCAACAGTTGAGTTTAAAAATTCGTTCAACGAGTTTTAGTAGAGGCTATTAAAAATCGAGTTACGTTGATCGAATATAGATCGAACTAAATGTGAAACAATTTCCCAAACCATCGAAAATGAGTCGTTTAAAATTGAGTTTAATCATTAACGTTAAATTCAATAACATAACAAACCGATTTACTATTTTCAATAAAGTATGAGATTGTTATAAATTTGTATAATGATTAATATCAGCATTGTTTGTCGCAAAACCACTTATTTAAAGTTATCATAATAATGAAGAAAATAAATCAATAAATTTTGTCGTATGCCACCGAGAATTATCTATTTAACTTTTATCAACTAAAACATACTAAAGAAAAAATCCTATTTAGAAATTTTTAAACAAGTATATAGTTTATTTCAACTTGTCCACTTAATGCCAAATTAATTTATCTCGTCGTATAATCGTTGATTATATTGGTTAAAGATGATTTATAAAGTCAACGTGGTTGAACCTTATATACCGTTTTATATACATATATACAGCAACAAACCACCTTAATAATTTCATTCTTCTACACATGCTGTCATTGCTATCATATTATATATTATTATACGAGCTGTTGTTATACAAAAAAAAATGTCAGCAATGTACTTTTCATCGTTTAATCATCTATAATTGAACGATACGTACCACATAAAGCGTATACACGAGCAAAGAATACTAATCAAACGATAGATAGATATGTCATTGATTTTCCACAACAGACAGTGGGAGATGAAAATGGAGTAAAATATATTGTATATAGTAAATATTAGCAAACAGTAGAATGGGACATAATTATATAGATAATAGTTGTGTTATATTTCGTTTTAACTTTATATCATTTCTTGGTATATCGTGAAAGCTATGTAACATTGAGCTTTATAATATATTTCTTATTATTTTTCTTTAATGGGTTATGACAGTGATTTATCAAAATTTGAACTTAATGTTTGTCTTTAATAATTCACTACGTCAGTGGGTGGATTAATTTTGTTAGGATTCAATATATATTCAAGGTTAAATTGAAACAACAAAAAATGCAGTTATACGTACTATCAATTAGAATTTTATGAAAATATTTGAAATGAAACGTATAATTGAATGTAATGGAAGAGAAACTTAGTTTAATTGCAGAATTGTTGTGGCAAATATTAAACCACAACTTGAATATGAATGTATCAATGGATGAATTATAATTTACTCGGGGTTTGCAATGGCCAAAACGCGCATTTTTGAGTTACTGAAAACCCACATCCTATACAAATGACAAAACGCAAAAAGAAATGTTGAGGAAAAATCTATAGCTGGGCAATATGCACTGAGAATTCATTACAATTGGTCAATTAAAATTGGTTCAGTAAAAATTTTAAAATACGATTTCACTGCGTTTTTGGTTTAATATACGTTAACAATCAATGGTAAGTTTTCTGAACAAACAACTGGATAAAATGTATGAAAAACATGTAGGGCCTCCAGCTTGAAAGTGAACTATTGTTTGATTTAGTATTTTAGGTTCACCTATATTCTTGATTTGAAAAACAAACAAGAGCAAACAATTAAGTCTACAAAATCAATAATTAGACAGCTCGTCTGCCTCCAATCGTTACATGGTTGGCATTACAAAAGATATAGGGTTTTAGCTGACAATTTAAAACCGCCATAAACCTTCCGATAGATAGAATCGGTAATAGAAGTTACCGATAGATTCTGAAAAGCTTTTAATATCAACATACATAACTTTATATATTACACTAATACAGAAACTACAATATTATTCAAACTATCCGCCGGTAGCTAGCATATTTAAACACAAAATTTCCAGCGCCTCATCGTTCTCAAACCCCTACATTTCTGCTTTTATTATAACAATTACTATACAGTATATACTACATATAATACGACATTACAATGTTTTTGTTCAAAGTTTTCTTCTTTAGTTTAGTTTTGTTTCGTTTTTCCACTTTTCTTTCAGTTTTTCCAATTTTCTATTTTCTGTTTATTTTTTTTTATCACCATCAAATCAGTAGAACATTAGACGTTAGCTGGAAAACATTGCAAACGATTACCTTAACAAAAGAATTTTTTTTACATAGTGATTGTGTGCGTGTGTGTGTGTTTTTAGTGTATATAGCTATGTAGTTTTTGAAAAGGCTCTCAGTGAAAATGCATATTATGCAAATATATTAAATTGTGTGTGAAAAGAGTATAAAACGGCTTAATTGAAATGCCATTATGGGATTATATTCATATTGGACGTGGTGGGTCATCTGAATCGCATCGTAATTTACAAGAAGGGTTATTTCAAATAGCGTCTCAAACATGTAACATTCTCGTTCAAGTAAATAACACAAATAATATTAGCTATGGCAACAACACAACAAATATACAATACAATCATTTTAATACGCCGTGCCCGGAAGGACCCGGTTCATCTCATTCTGCACCATCGACATCATCATCGTCGCGCGCAACTGGTGGCGTTCATTCAACATCGTCATCATCTGTTGATATTGAACAAAGTGTCGTATTATTGCCGCGATCAAAAAGTGAAGGAAATCAATCGATTGTTAAACATCATAGTAATAATAATGGCCGTCATAATAGTTTTAGTGGCAATAGAAAACAACTATTTTCTAACTATCGTCATCGATTATCGGTAAGTTTATATAGTTGTCACACATGTTGTGTTTTTTTATAGATACGGTATCGAAATATAATGAATTAAATTAATTATTTTCAACATCCCAATCTAATTGTATATCCACCCCTTCAATTATACAACATTATATATGTATATATACTAAAGGGATTAAATAGAATTGTTTGACTATTGACTATTGAATCAATAAAAAAATAATTTTGTCTGATTAATTTGTTATATCTTCGGTTTTTAAAAGTAGATTAAACAGGTTGGAAAACATGGTCTAGCTGATTATATATAAATATTGGGTTTTCAAACTTTGAACATAAAGTACCATATAATAATTAGTTTGGGACTAATTAGAGTTCATTGGTCAAAATGATTTAGTCCAAGAAAAAAAAATAGGTTATAAAATAACGCCTAAGAGACATTATCAAGGCAAATAAAATATATGATTTTTTGTGTAAATTTCGACATGTTATTGTAACGATTTAAATCCCTGAATGATACTATGCACGCACACGATAACTCCTAAAGGATTATTGTTAAAATTGATCAATAAAAAATTTAGATCTAGTTATATTTTCGATTGTAGCCAACTTCATATAATTGACATTATTTTGGACAATTACTTTTGGTATTTTAAATAGGAGTTTCCAATAAGTATTGGTTTCGCTACAGCTTAACGCCAAATAATGTCAACACTAACAAATAACAAAATAGTCACATTATGCATTATAACGCCATTTTTATTCCAATATTTTGACTATTTACCATTGATATTTTGTAAAATATAAATTGTTCATTTATATGTATAATATTTGAAGTCCGTTAACTTCAAAATTTATACCATTCAGAACTGTAAAATATTAAATTACGTCTTTAAACTGAAAAAAAAAAAAATTTTATTTATTTTTTACAAAATATGGTAGTTTTCATAAGATTTAACCTAATATAAAAATATGTTGCGCTAAATTTGTTTGAATCAAAAATTGGATTTGACGTTATTGAAAAACCGTTGTGAGTGTGAATCAAAACAAAAGATTATGATTATTTATCAACGCAAATCTGAATAATATCAATAACACAGGGTTGCTTCGAAACAGATATCTTTTACTAATATAAGTATTGTTTTTATTCAAAAATTCGAGTTCGAAAATTAACGAATTCGATAATTAGATCAAAACATTAAGCAGAATAATATTGAAACATTTAGGCGAATTATAATAAATTTATGGATAAAATGAATTCTAAAGTCATAAAACGGTTTTGAAATTTTTTAAAATGGAAAGTTAATTCAAATCTTTATCTTAATTTAACAGAATTGTGTATTTCTATTTATTAGTTAAATTGATTAATTATATTAATTGATATAAAAAATTTGTCAACCGTTTGATGCAACATAACACGTGTACCAATTAATTCTTTATGTAAGATATTCTAGTAAACAAAGAAAGTACAATATTGACAATTTATTCTATTTCTAAAGAGTAGAGTGGAAATATTTTTAAGGTTCATTCCGAACCGTCATAAATAAAATATCCCAAAACCTGATCTTTGAGAAAATGATTTTAAGTGTAAACCGAGTAGAAGGAAGTAATAAAAGTTGTTGAGTTCACTAGAAAAAAAAAACAAAAAAATAATTTTCGTATTTATTCTTTCTTAATCTTTGTCTTTTCTCAATGCATTTCTTAGATCCACTTCTCAAAACATTCTTCAAAATCTTCGTTTTAAGCTTATAAGGTGCTAGATCCGGGGAATATGGCGTATCTTTTCGATGATGGTCGTATTTTTTCGTTGCCAGTGATCGAAATAAAGTTACTATATTTATTTCAGCAGTGTGAGTTGGCGCATTGTCATGTTATAAAAAGTAACGCCGCAAATCCTCTTTCTTCCGGGTTTCCAACAAATTTTTGGTTAGCAGTCTTCTGTCTACCATTTTGCTGCTACCGTCTAACCGTTTTCCAGTGGTATAGTGGCTTTAATTCGGGTGAAGTAAACTGGCATCATTACTTGCTTTTGTTACTGAATTTTGTTGCTTAGTTTTTGTGGGTTTGCTCTTGTTGGGTTCCATACCATGAACTGCTGTTTGGTTTTCGAATCGGACTTATATATTCGTAACGACCTTACTAAAGTGAATATTAATTAGTCTAGAATAGTCTATAGCACTATTCATTTCCGAATTTATTTGGGAAAAATTTAGCAAAATACAAACAATTCCGTTTTTGGCCCTCATTTAAAATTCGTGGAACTCATTGAGCATATTACTTCGTGATACATACCTTCGTTAAATTTAGACTTCAACCTTTGGATCCTAAGTAACGTAATAACTGGAAGATTTTGGTTGACCTTCACGAGGTCCGTTCTCTACAGAAATATCTCACGTCTGAAATCTTCGGAACCACTAGAAAATAGTCTGTAGATGCGGTTCTCATATACAATCGTCCCATATACAATTTGACATTGAGAAACTTTGAGCTTCAATAATCATAATTAATATTCACTTATTCACTTATACAACCCTGTAAAATTAAAGATTTGGGTCAAGTTCTATGCCAAAAACGGTAATCTTATATTAATGAGAGCATTGATTTCAAAAATTTAACGGTTGTCTCAACGAATAAAACATCAGCATTTTTGTGCCATTCAAACAAGAGATCATCTGCATACACAGTCTGTATTTGAATTAGATGGGAATTCAACTATAATTTGTGACACATCCAATTACCGAGTTGTACTTGCAAAACTCCATTCTTTCAGTGTAATTGTTATTCACTTACATTTATGAATTTGTTATGCAAAATATCTTTTGCAAAAATAGCTTTATTATTGCTTGCCAGCAAATTGATTTACATTTAGACCAAGCTGATCAAGCAAATTTTATAATGGCACATTTTATAGTGGTTAGATCAGCGGCTGTAGGTACGGTATAGGTCTAGGGTTTGAATACAAATAGGAAATTTTTCCTCAATCGGTTTCAATTGGAGATTTATAGGTTACTACATTTAATACCACAATATCATCAGATTATGTAGCTTTCTTCTTTCATCATACCTTCAGAAAAGAATTATTTTAGAGAGCATGGTGAATAAATTCTTTCTTCATTTTCGGTCGCTGTTTTGTGCCGGGTTGTACGAATCCATTATTATTACATAAAACTGTGTGCAATCTACAAGCATAATTGAAATAAGCCTAATATCATGCTCTGGCGTATTAGGAAATCCAAATTATTATAAAACGTGTCAACACTTGCATTACCTGTATCCGAAATTTCGAAAGACATATGCACAGATCATCATTAGATTTCTGATAAGTTGCCACTCCTACTGATCTCACATTTAACGCCTAAATTTCGCAATATAATCAAAATTCGGGATGTCAAAATTTTCATGGTCGTTTGACCAGGTTTCCAATAGAAACAAAATATTGCTTGAACCAATTACGGGATCGCTCAAATGCCACACGTGTTTTCTGAGACCTTGGCAATTGAAAGTAACAATGGTTAAAATTTTCTGTCATTCATGAAATCAAAAATCGTTTTTCCTCTTATTGACAATGTATTCAACGATAAATTCATTTTGTAAAGATATGAATAAAATCTATTATCATTGTTTTTGGCACTATTTACAGTTCTTCAATACTGGTACCTCGTGATAGAGCAACATATAGTAATAGTAGAGAATGAGTCCTTTGATATTCATAAACAATTTCATTGAATGTTCCACCTTGGGGTTTATGAATTGTCATGGCACATTCTGATACTAAAGGAAAATGATTTCGTGTTGCGGTTAAGGCTCTATTCCATGAACTAACTGACAGTCAAAAAACAGAAAAGAGAAAAAAATTATAAAACTCCATCTAAGAGACAAAGACAAAGTTTTTGTTTATTTATAGTAAAACTGTACGCCAAATTTTGAATTCTTTTTAGAATTTTTTAACTATAAAGTTAAAATTAAGTATTAAATATGAATTTATTTCAATCCAATTATAATTTTAATATTACACGACACCAAATTTATTTGGCAGTTGGCTATAAAATTGTTTGTGTGCGAAAATACTTTCTCGTCTAACACAAATTGTATGTGGAAGTGTGAGTGCGACTGCAATAAAAAGTATTCGATTTGATACTTATTATGGCAGTCACACTACCGCATCAAGTTTTGACCGAGATGGCTTTTTATTTCGTTTGCACAACTTTAAAATAAATATTGTCTCATTTAATATTTACTGACAGTCAATTTTTCTCATGGAATATACCCTTTATTGTTTTGTTATTATTCATGGCAATGGCAGATCGTTCACCTCGCACTTCTCGTACACTTCACACTTTTCGTAACGCATTTACCAGCTTACTCCCCAAGTCAAGCGTGCGTAAAGAAATAATTTTGTGGCTCTTTTTATTTATAGTCATTCGAATTGAATATTGAATTATAAAAATATCATAGTGTACATTGAATGGACAATTTGTTATCTCCAAACATCTGTCTGTCTGTCTGTTTCTATCTTTGCAATCTGTTTTGGGGCTCAATACTCTCCCAACTCTTTCGCGGTTCGTTTATTACGCTATTACATATAGCCAAATCGTTTTTGTTTTAAATTTAGCCTTCGATTATGACTCCAGGCTTCAATAATATGGGTTTTATTCGTTCAGGTCTTGATATTTGCTATTGTCTCAATAATTTCGATTTTTTATTTATTTCATTGTGATCATAATGGCGACTATTGTATTTGTGTATCATGACGAAAGGATGGTTGTTGTGCTACAAACTGTCTACCTTCTGCCATTCAGGTTCTACACAAATGTCTTTGTGAATATCGATAATGCAGTACTCGAAGAAAGATTTAAAAAAAATTCTCATTTACTTAAAGTTGCACCTTGACAGATGTAAAGTGCAAATTCTTTATATCATGCATAGAATAAAGAGACAGCGAGTCACGATCTTTGTGCGGATGAGAGCGATTAGTGCTGTGATGTTTCAATGGAAAGCCTCTTGGTAGGCGAAAATGTTACTGTCAGATCGCGTATAGACAACGATTTGGCTATTAAAAACAGTATAAAGCTGTTTTTAACAACTATTTTTTATTATCATATTAATTATTAACTCTCAATACTATACAATAAAGTCATTCTGTGAAGAAATAGTTGAATTATTATCTCCCATTTCAAAACAATTAGTCAGATTATTAAAGCTCCATACAACTAATTTAATAGTTATTTTCTTCGAATGTATGAGTGAAATACAATTGTCATTTTAGTATCTGCTGTCGGTCAAGTATTTACAAGCAACACGCCTAAATTTAGGCATGCTATGTCGATTTTTTCCTGTGTTCTCAAAGCGTGAATTATTTAAATTTGATTCCACCTCGCATCTCAACTGAATTCCAATAACATTGCATAGTTGTAAAACTATAAAATAAAAGAAAATCAGAATCAAAACAAAAGCACATAATATAGAAAATAGTTCAAAAAACTTTTTTTGTTTCTTGTTTTTCAAAGTAGGGAGTGGTAGTAAAATCAAGTTTTCTTATATTCGTTTGTTTCGTGTTTTTCTTCTAGAAAGAATTTATTGAAATATATTTGTATTCTCATTTTGGCAGTTGGATCGATATTTCCTTTTAATTAGTAATTAAGAAGATAAATGTGTGTGATTAGAACAGTCTGTGTATACTTATATACCTTGTGTACGTATATAAACATATTCTAATCAAATTAATTATAGTGACACGTGCCTTTTGGTGTTAAAATTTTATGCGGCATTAAGTGTATGTAATGAACGAGACGATTGATTATATAATTTAGAGTGATTATGGGACTTTCGTTGGTACATTTACCGATTGCCATGTATATTTTATATAAAAGAGCCTTCTCCTGCCAAAACAATGCATTACTTAAAGTATGTAGGATATCTTGTAATGTTTTTTAGTTCACGCCAGTTTTCTCAATTTCCGTTTTTCTTCATCAGATCATCGTTCTCTAAATGATAAGAGTTGACCAAACAATTGTATATTTCGGACATTAATTAAAATCACTCAATTATTTTAAAAATAGTTTTATTTATTATTCGAAACAATGTTCTATTTTGATTATATTACTATTTATATATCATTATATTACGAAATTCGGGATCCTGGACGGGATAACTTTTCCAAAATCATTAAAAAAAGAAAGCAATTCAGTAAACATTTCAAATTTAACGAGATCAATTCGACTTTCCAATTCCAAAATAATCGTTCTCCAATTACAAATTTTTGTGCGCTTTTTCCATCTGAGTGGTGCGGTTAATAAACAAAACTGTCGATTTTGGTGCGAAGAAAATCCACAAATTATTCATCAAAAACCATTAGATTCACCTAAGTTGACAGTTTGGTGTGGTTTTTGGTCTGGTTGAATCGTCGGTCCGCATTTTTTTTCGAAATGAAACTGGTAACACCGTTTCTGTCAATGGATATCGGTATAGATCGATGCGGTAACCAACTTTGTATAGCCAAAAATAAAAGAATTAAATCTTAACAACATTTGGTTCCAACAAGACGGAGCGACGTGCCATACAGCAAGTGCAACAATTGAATTATTGCGAGAAAGTTTGGAAATTCGATTATTTCAAGAAATTGTGATATTGAATGGCTTCCAAGAAGTTGTGATTTATCACCATTAGACTATTTCTTGTGGGGTTATTTGAAGTCATTGGTCTTAAGCAATAGGTTAGGTTAGGTTGAGTGGCTGCTACAGCACACTTAGACCGGAAACGGTCCGTTGTGATACCACAGGATCTTACTCCCCTTTTACCCCTATGTGAACCAGTTAGAGCTGCTTACGTAGCGTAATAAGTCTCGCACATTACAGTTCTCGAGATCGGAAAGGCAGTCCATTAAAAACATACCCAGATATTCATGTCTTTTGTGTGCCAAAGCCGGGCATGAGCATAGGAGGTGGACTAACGTCTCTTCCTCCTCCTCGTCCCTACAGCTTCTGCAAAAGTCATTTACTTCCAGACCCAGCCTTCTCGCATGTTCTCCAAGAAGGCAGTGTCCTGTGAGTATCCCCACGACCGTTTTAAGTTCACGTCTTCGCAGGGAGATAAGTGCCTTTGAGCGTTTCAAGTTCAGCTTTGGCCAGACTTGTCTTGCCACTCTACATGAGAGGGTGTTCGTCCACCTATTGTTCGCAGAGGCTTCCGCCTCTTTTTTAAGCACAGTCCTTAGTGCGTTAATGGGTCTCCCCAACTTCGCCCTTTCCGGTAGCAGTTGGAGAGTTGTACCGTGCCTCGCTAGTTCGTCCGCCCTGCAGTTTCCCATAACGTCTGAGTGGCCGGGGACCCAGACTACCTGGATGTTGAAATGCTCACTCATCTCATTAAGAGACGAGCGGCAACCCAACGCCACTCTAGAAGTTAGAGAAACAGAACCCAGCGACTTGATTGCCGCCTGACTGTCCACATAAATTGCGATATCAGTCGAGGATACCACATTATGTTTCAACCAGTTCAGGACCTCTTCAATCGCTATCACTTCTGCCTGGTACACACTGCAGTGATCAGGGAGGCGAACTGCTATATCTACCTCTAGTTTATCACAGAAGACTCCAGCTCCTACTTTACCGTCTAGCTTGGAGCCATCCGTAAAGAACTGCAATGCTCCCGTTTCAGCTGCCAACCCGCTCCTCCAGGATTCCCTTGAAGGGCAGGTGGTTTTGAACCTTTTCTCGAAGCACAGAGTCGGTGTAACATAGTCAATATTCGCCAGTTCTTTCCTCAGCGATCTGACTATCGTCGAGTGTCCTATTTGAAGACATTTCCACTGAGATATGGCTGATAGTCGAGTGGCCGTAATCGACGCCATCTGCTTACCATAAATGTCCACGGGGAGAAGGTGAAACAAGACCTCTAAGGCACTTGTAGGTGTTGTCCTCAGTGCCCCGCTTATAAGCATGCAGGCCGTTCTTTGCACCTTCTCAATCCTTTTCCTGTATGTTATTTTATCAAGAGCTGGCCACCACACGCTCACCCCATACATAAGTACAGGTCTTACTACGGAAGTGTATAGCCAGTGTACCAGCTCCGGCGTCAGGCCCCATCTCTTTCCGATGGCGTTCCTACACGAGTACAAAGCTATATTGGCCTTGTTTACTCTTTCCAGAATGTTGGGCTTCCAGCTTAGCTTACTGTCCAAGATTACGCCTAGAAATCTTGCCTTGTCCGTAAAAGCTAGTCTGTTACCATTTAGGAGAGGTGGATCTACTACAGGGATTTTATATTTCCTCGTAAATAGTACCAATTCAGTTTTAGACGCGCTAATTGCCAGTCCACATTTGGTGGCCCACCTCGTTATAATTAGGAGGGCATTTTGGATTACCTCCGCCACTGTGCTTATGTATTTCCCAGAGACAGCTATCGCTACATCATCTGCATAAGCAATCACTCCGATCCCTTCTCTCTCCAGCTTTAATAGCAGCTCATTGATTGCTATGTTCCAGAGCAGAGGAGACAGAACACCTCCCTGTGGGGTTCCCCTAGTCACCCGTCTCCTGATGGTGGATTCCCCCAGCTCTGAGTTAATCATCCTGCACCCAAGCATATGATTGATTAACCTACTTATAGGGTAATCCACACCTAGTAGCGACAATCCCTCCAGAATTGCCTCCTTCCTTACATTGTTAAAGGCGCCTTCAATGTCAAGAAACGCCACCATACAAAACTCTTGCGAGAATAATGATTTCTCAATTGTACTTACCAGGGCATGCAGAGCTGTGTCCACAGACTTCCCTTTACAGTAAGCGTGCTGAGTCTGAGCCCAGTCACTAGGTCTAATTTTTGAGCGTATGTAGATATCTATCAGTCTTTCCAAGGTTTTCAATAGAAAGGATGATAGAGTTATTGGTCTTAAGTCTTTAGGGTAGCCCTGCGAGCATTTACCCGCTTTCGGAATAAAAATCACTCTGACCTCCATCCACTCCCGCGGAGTACAGACAAGTTTTAAACACCCTTTGAAGATTACCTCCAACCAGGGGAGCATAACCCTCGAGTTTTTCTGAAGCTCCGCGGGAATAATACGGTCAGGGCCCGCCGATTTATAGGGTTTGAACCCTTCAATTGCCCATAGGATCCGTTCTTTGGTTACGATATCTTCTATGCGCATTACGTTTGCTTCTTGATGAGTACCAGTCCCTGTCGAGTCATCGAAGCTTCCCGGAAAGTGGGTTTCGATGAGAAGTTCCAAGGATTCCTTACTAGAAGCAGTCCAGGATCCATCTGGTTTAATTAAATAACTGGGACTGGTAGGATTGGTAGACAAAATCTTCCTAAGACGAGAGGTCTCGGAGACTTCTTCTATTTTGTCACAGAAGAGTCTCCATGATTTCCTCTGTGCCTTCCTTAATTCTTTTTTGTATATCTTGAGGTCCTCCTTGTAGGAGTCCCAGTCCTGAGCCTCTCTCGTACTTTTGGCTCTATTAAATGCTTTCCTACACGCCTTCCGGTAGGTCCCCAGTTCCTTAGACCACCATGCCGGTTTTTGCTTGCCCCTGGGTTTAACTATTGGGCAAGCAGCGTTGAAGGACCGATTGCAAGCAATTGTGAAAGTTTCCACTATGCTGTTCAGTTCCTTCACTGTCGCTGGTGGTTCAGGGGTCTCTGGTAATAGTAGTCCTATAAGGGTTTCCCCGTACTTGCTCCAGTTTGTCTTTCTGGGATTCCTGAAAGGTTTCCGGGTGGCAGGGGAAACGTTAAGACTAAATGTTATGTAACGATGGTCAGAGAAGGAGTGTTCCTTCGCCACTCTCCATTCCCTGACCAAAGGGTACAGGTTTTTTGAGGCGAAGGTTACGTCCAGAACCTCCTGCCGATTTTTAGTAATAAAAGTGGGTTCTTGCCCAATATTACACACCATGAGGTTGTTGTTTAAAATGTAATCAAAACGTAACTCACCTCTCTCGTTGATATCAGTGCTTCCCCAGATTGCGTGGTGCGCATTTACATCACCTCCAAGGAGCACCCCAATCTTCTTCCTGTACGATTCGAGGACCAGGTCCCCCAGGTTATCCGGCGGAACCTGTTTGTCCCGGTCCAAATAGGCTGAGACCAGCCAAAATATACTGCCATCAACCTCTAGGCTGACCGCAGTTACGTCACCATTGCTGTATTGAGGAAGAAGGAACATATTTAAATTATTTTTTCCAAGAATGCAGGATCTGATATTCCCCGAATTTCTTGAGTATAATAAGTTATACCCCTTCATTTTAAGGCCACAGATCCTGTTGGTGTTTATCCAAGGTTCTTGAATAAGGACCACGTCCTCTTCTGATCTAGTCAGTCTGAGGAGTAAGGCGGCCGACGCCGCCTTTGAATGGTGTAGGTTAATTTGTATTAAATTTAGCATAAATTTACCAAGTTCAGCCTACTTACCTGTTTACTCCCCGCTACCGCAGGCTAGTTTCCTTTGTTTCCATTGGAGTCGCCGGTTTCTCCCGTCTCGCCCCCCATGGAACTTGTTTCCCCGACGTTTGCAGTCCTTCCGTCCCTTGGGTCCGACAGGTTTTCTTCGTCTGACGCCAGGGACAGTCGGCTGCCCATCTCCTCTCCAAGTGCGGTCACCTCGGAGAGCTCCATCGGTTGGGCTGTCTCTCCTCCAAGTGCAACTGCATCAGTTGTGGACGGGCTGCCTTCCTCTCGTGTTTCAGCCTCGTCTTTTTTGTATACTTTGAGAGTAATCGACCCGAAACCGAAGTCGATTACTCCCTTAGTCGCGGCAAGCGGCGCCAGGGACTCCGTGTTGATTATCATCGTTGATAATCTGGAGCCCCCCCTTGCATCCTCTTGCCTCACGATCTTCCAGTTTCCTGTCGGAAGATCGGGGTTGCTGATTCTGATTATCTCAAGAATCTCTTCTGGGCTAGCTGGTTCGGTTGGCAGCCAGACGCGTGCTCTTGGCCTGCTAGGAATCTCTTCCCTGCCTACAGCCGCCAGCTTCGCGCCTTGCCACACCTCTCCCACCTCCGCTACCGCCTTTTTATAAAGCTCCACTGATCTGGCATCAGAGCACGCTATAAGTTTAACGCGCCCTTGATGCCAGCCCGCATCTCTGCAGGATGGAGGGGGTCCTGGATTTTCTCTCAGGATCCTTAGGAAAACGGAGTTTAGTGCATTGTACACCAAACTCCATTTTCCCATGGTGATGCTCCCATCTTCATGACTCCTGTCAATGACGGCTAGCACCAACAAACGGTCCTTCACAATATCCCTGAAGGATTTTGGTCTAGCCTTGTTAGGAGGCAAAACCTTGTGAGGAGTTTCCTTCTCCGCCTGCATTTTGGGCCGTTTTGTGTCCACGAACTCCAACTCATCCTGGGACCGCTGTCTTTTTGACACATCTCTATAGCGTCTATCTCTATAGCGCTGCTTCGATTGGTTGACGTTAGTCGAACCTCCCTCAGCAGCCCTTAACTTACCCTGAGTTCCGCTCGTCCCTGGCTTAAAAGCCTTGAACTTGCTTCCCCCTGGTGTCTTTGAGGGAGCCCCACCTTTACGGTTTGAGCTCTCACTTTTTGTTTCCGGCCTTTGGAGAGTGCCGGTCTCGGTTTTTTCCGGCCTTTGGAGAGTGCCGGTCTCGGTTTTGTTTTTATTGGATTCCATGTTGTTCCCACGAGTGTCGGAGAAATATATGGTCCACCTGCGCAGAGATCCGCTTACGCAGGTAAGGCTACTTACAACTGGAGGTCGCCAGGTATCCAGAGGGCTCCGTTTGCGACTGGGCTTTGTTAAATGGGCCCCCAGCCTGGTAGTTTGTTGGCACGGGTCGCGTAACACCGTAAACCAGCCCATCTGCCGTCATTTAGCGTGACCCGCCCCACACCTAGGTCACTTTACCCACCCGTTCTAACGAACGAGGACCCGGAGGCGACGACAATTATGAAGCGTCTTAAGCAATAAACCAAACTCTTTTCAAGCTTTACAAGTCAATATAGTACGTGCTATTCATGACATACGATTTAGTGGAAAAAGTGCTCGAAAATTGGGTTCATCGAATTTGTTCCTGCAGAATAAGTCGTGGAGACCATTTGATGGACGTTTTATTCAGAACTTTATTGTATCGATTGTACTTCACATTTAAAAAAAAAAAACATTTCAATTTCATTAACAATTAGTGTGTTTTATTAAAAAAAACCATATCACTCTTATTGGGAAACCCTATACAGATAGATACAGATTGTTACATAAGGTACAAAATTATCATTGCGGGCAGTAATATGAAAATGCTGAATTATGCAAACCCTCCATTTTCCATTTCAAATTATACAAACGTACGGAGTAGCCTTTACTTTTATACTAACAGTGGTATTCATTACTTATTGTAGAATTACAATAGATTTATCGCAGACCAGGATAGAAGTTTAGTTCTCGAGTATCAATTATTACGTTCAAAAGAAGCAGCTTTCGAACGGTAAACAGATGTTAATGTTTCATAGACATGTCGAAATAGTACATAACTGTATGCACAATGACGCTGATAAATGGCAAGACATGACGTGGAATACCAAATGAAATATTCATTAATCGCACTACTACACATACACTTCACCTGTAGCAGTTTCCAATGCATATGTTACGGTTAAAGCCCGAAATCGGCGAATGTCCGAATTTACAAAAAATGTGAACCGAAGTGTACCGAAATCCATTAATAGATTCTATATAATCCGTTCCTACATGCGGCACGCAGTGCGACATGTTTGGTTATCTCGGCTCCTACGTCCCCCGAAGTTGAAATCTAAAGCCCCTCGGAGGGATAAGCGGGGGGGGGGACCTCCCGCGTGCCCGTGAGAGCTAGCGAAGCCGTTAGCCTTTACAATTCTAGGAAATCATTCTAGGGTCTACTACGAAATCATTTTGGTAAATTCGGACATTTACCGGTAAATTCGGACATTCGCCGCATTTCGGGCTTTAACCGTAACACATATAACTCAACCCAACATAAGGCAGAACTGAAACCGCTGACTGATGTATCACTATAATTGTAAATTCTACAATTCTGTTCAGGTAGTTGCTGGTTTAAAAACACCAGATAGACATAAGATGACCTTTGTTCACTAAATTTAGAAATATCAGGGTCGTCGACAAGTCTTTTGTGGAAGAGGAATTTTCTCGGAATAAGTTAATAATTAACGTGCGTATTCTACACCCTTTTCATCGTTATCAAATTACTGAAGAAAAGGAGAATAAAAACCTCAATCATTTCCAACATAACTGGTGATGATCTTGACATTTTATACCAGTATATAGCCTGGATATGTTCATATGTAGTTAAAGGACTGAGAACTTTATATCCCGTTTAACCCAATTTTTGTATACGAAGTTTTAACTATAACTTCCCGCGGTTGTGATCTTCCAATTTTGAAGGAGTCCACTAGACAAATTGGGAGATATCTTGAACAAACACTAAACAGTAATATAAATAAATTTACTATGGAACAAATATGTACATTACCTAGCGACAGGAAGGTTAACGTCAAATGCGCCCAAGATTAATTGGACAACACGGTTTTCCACTTGTTACTTGTACTTTAATTAAGGTTCCAATTTTTTGAACCTAAGGAATTCTCATTCTTGTCTGTTTCACAAATTGTTCCTATTTGTCTTGCATGGCAATAATAAATCTTTCTCCGACCGATTTAAATTTTCTAGCCTGATATAAGGTTATTGACTGACAGTAGCGTTGATATAATCTTACAATATATTTACGGTTGGAACAAATCACAACTTTAATCTGGTTAATGATCTGGTTAATGAAACGAACACTTGCATATCTATTTAAAGCGGCTAATCACAATTGTCACCGGTTGTTTAATGTTAAAAGAGTTCCTCATCACGCTGCGGTCTCGGTTTCGATTTTCGCCATTGACCAAAAATGAACATGCACCGGATAACATACAAAATGATTGTATATAAAAGTAGCTTTCGTTGGGTTAATCACCTACAATGTGCACCAATTCGTATTAATGGTTCTGTAAGGTCTCAGTTGAGTCGCGGTTAGGACCGTTCACGAACTTTAAGCCATCAATTATTATTTACATAATTAATTTCATGTTTACAATTTACATTGCTACTGACATTACATAAAAATATTAAAATAGATTAATACTATTCATATCGCAATAAAATGCACAAATTGTATATTTGGCATATGCGGTACTGCCATCAAAAACAGCGACGAATATTATAAGCATGCCTCATTAGCGTATGATTTACTGGTAATTTAAATTTCTCCGTTAATACATTACTGCGTCCAGACTATCTGTGGTAAAACATTATACATATATAAAATTCATAAATGTCGGTAAAGAAGGTAGGGGCAAATTTAAAGTCTCTCAATTGAAACATGTTGAACAACTCTGCCACATTGCATAATATAAAATTCAAACACTTAAACGTAATAAAATCTAATTTAATTTAATTTTTATGACCACCAAGGACCAAACAAATATTTAGAACGTAATAAAATATGCGTTATGACTTTTGGTTTTCCGTTTTGAAAGTTAACGAGAAAATGCGAAAGAAACGAACTAATAAACTACAACCTCAATCACGCAAACGATGACGTTATAGAATCGTTCAAATATGAACAATCTTGACCGCCTATATCTTTTATAACCTCGCGACAGTATATATCATCGAACTGAATGCCATTATTTACATAGGTCATTCTTATATACACAATCATATACATAAGTCAACAAAATCAAAGTATAGACAGGTAAAACTAAAATTTGCGTGTTTTTACAATTTTGTAAATACAAAATGATTAGTAATTCGTAATACAAATATAAATATGAACTTAGTTATGATTCTGTTTATGTGACGGGGATAGGTGCTATGCTGCAGGTTTGAGTCGCGTGCTTTGTACAAAAAAATCAATCACAAATTATATTTTACCTTCGCTCGAAAAACTTAAATTTGTTTTTGTATTAAAGGATCTTTTGAAGGTTTTATTAAGTTACTTCTATATAGGGACGGAGCAATTTATTGTGTTTTAGGTAAGGTCAGAATAAATCACCTAAATGGCTTTCGTGATGTATTTTGCTATATAGGTAAGGCGATAGAATAGAGAGGTGTTAATTATTAGTCTGTAGGTTAAAATAGTTATTATAATGAGTATAATAAAAATCTATATAAATGACGTTTAACGTTTTTTAATAACAATGTTTTGCTAACTATACCCTGTCTGTCATTATGATATCGACATCTGACTTAAAACAAATATTTGTTATGTTAGGTTTCCAAGAAAAGGTAAGAGCCATATATGGTCAACCTAATTTTTATAGTCGAATGAGCTTATTGAAACTTTGGCATGTGGTTTCTAAATGGTACATTGAACATCAATTAGAGAATGTAGATTATAAAGAAATAAATTCTATACTTAACAAGCTATATCCTTGTGGCCAGGAGTAAAGTGTTAAAGTGTTATCCGTTCGTGTTGCTTCTCTCAGTTCATACAATTAAAGCAAATACAGATACAATACACCAACCATCTCGAACTTTGTTTAAATAGATCAAAATCAAACAATAATAAAGCCTGTCAGAGCGCTTATCGCGGCCAATTGATTTATTTTGTTTACATATACACTCTAAAAATTTTTAGTTTAAATTTACTTCAATTATTGAATGTAACAGGTTACAAACAATTATTGTAGTAATATTAAACGTGCAAACCATATTCAACATCTGAATTAAATATCACCAATTCAATAAAAAAAATTAAACAAAAACTACATTAATAATAGTTCGAAATTTGTTTAATTTTAACTTAAAAATTGTTAAGTTTTAAGCAATCATTAATTGTATTGAATTATATTGCTTAAATTTAAACATTTTTTAAATTAAATTCAAACATACCAAAAGTTAATTTTCAACAATCATTGATGATATTTGAAAGTAAAATTGTTGAGAATATTCAGTAAAAGTACTTATGTTTAATTAATGCTTTGCATTTATTTTTATTTAATTTAATTTATTTTTATAACAAAATTAAAAACTTATATAAATAAATTCGATTATTATTTCAATGTATCCATCTCATCATTAAATCTAACTTTGCGGAATTTGTTCCGGATCTTGCGTACATTTATATTTTAAAATTGCATATCACTTGCAAAATCGTCTCAAATAATTAACCAAATGCTGTGATGCTGACCTCCATTTATTCAATATAAATAAATTTGGGATTCCATACATTCATCTGAGAATAAAAATTTAATGTAATAATTTTATCAATACAATATTGCTTAATACAAATTAAATCAGCTTACCAATTATTGCAACCAGTCCGAGAAATAGACTAGATAATGTCCTCCATCAAAATAATATTTTTTATTTTACTAATGTCATGTCGAAAGCGGTGTTGCTTTTACTAAAACATGAATTGCATAAAACTAACTGTGATCCTTATGTTTTGTTCACTATTCAACATTTTATGTTTAATAATTAACAAATAAAAATTTAAAATAAGATTTTTGTTGATTTTCTATCAATTGATGAAATTACTAAGAATTAATTGTTGAAAATCCAACAGAAACTTATTTTTCAGCAAATTTATGATTAAATTTCAACAAATATTTGCAAAAATTCATCAAAATGTTGAATAATAAACTAAAAATCCGTTTATAACATTAAATGAACAGAAAAAACTACTATAATTAAAGTAATATTATCGAACTTCCGTTTAAAATTAATCAAATTTTTTAGAGTGTACCAACCGTACAAAACTATAGATGACTAAACGAATTTCGTTAATAAATTGTTGTTCAAATGAAACTTAATTTAATTCAAAACAACAATAGCCCAAAGCCACCTTTAAATATTTACACACACATTATATTACATTTCTGAAATGTAAAAAGTCAACGATAAGGTAAAGGTAGATTTATATGTGAGATGCTATTGAATAATTAATACTCGCATCATTTCCATAAAATTATTTCAATCAATTTTCTCTCGCATTACGTTTCGTTCATTTTCTCGAAAGGTAAATCTAATTTATGTTCATTAAAATTAATTTCACTTTTAACAGCATTTTAATTTTCCACATGATTTCCATTTTAATTCTACGTTTATTCGTTCGACAATTTTTCACTATAGCAGATCGATCAACGAAAGAAATGAACAGAATAATAAATTTTGAATATGAATGGGATATTATCAAAACCGACTTTAGTGTGTGTGTTTCACACAAGCCAAACTTTATGCATACATATGCTGTAGAAGCATATCAACCTTTAGCGGTATTAGTGAATATTCCTCTATTCGTACACGATTGCGAATACAGTATAAAAAAATAAACAAACGCACACCACCTAAGTATTATTGAGTAAAAATGTACAAAAAATATAAAATAAAAACGAATGAGCGTGTCTTACTCTCTGTGTCAAACTCAACGTCAACGATCATTTAATAAACTATATTCATATTGACTTCAAAACTTGAGTTAAATTATCGCGGAAATTCTGATTTAATTGCAAGATCGATTTCCAGAACAGTTAAAAATATTCCAATTTTAAATAGGACCTTATCTTTTATCACATTTAAACATTCATAAATCATACCGTGACGCACATGAAAAATCTACACAAACTTTTTCACGCTATGATACACTAAAGACATGAAAATTTTAACTCGAAAAAAATAGTTTAATAAAATATAATGTAAATAGATAAAAATTTTATTAAACCATTTATGAATTTCGAATCAAAATACATTCCTATGCAACTCATATATACTTTATTTATGTTTGAAAAACCTAACCACAAACCTATCCTACTCGAATTTACACAAAACAAACAAGATTCACTCGATGTTATCCACAATATTATACTATTGTGTATTATCCATAATATTATTATATTTATTTATACAACAATTAATCTATATTTATTATAAAATCAAATAAAATTATTTTGCATAAATGAAGCTGTCATCGCATATATGTCATTTTCAAAATTACCATTATCATTTGACAATCGTTTATCAGTTTAGTGAGATGGAAAAGAGAATAAAAGTACTCAACCTTTTGTGGTGTGCGTCTATAGACCTTAAGTAGTGTTAGTGAGAAACGTCAAATTTTGAATTTTTTTTATATGGACTTTGACGTTTACCAACACACTCAAAGGTTGATATTTTCGTTTGATTGTGCTCGTGTAAAAAAAAGAAGCAGGCTTGTGTGAACACACACACACTACAGTGGGCTTTGGATATTATTAATATATTTACTTCTAGTTGAGTGCATAACGTAAACATATAATGTAATTTTCGTAAGCGATGCCAAGAGTGTCAATTTAATCACGCGATCCAAGGTTAAATTTAATGTTTCCAAATAGTCGATTATTTTATATACTTTATAGTTCATGGTCATTCAAATATAATAGATTAGCTGCCACAAGTGGAAAACCATAAAAAATTTCTTTAAACTATTATAATTCAACAGATAATTCGAAATTAACGCAATAAAACTACTTTCTATTGATTTTTCCTTTTGTTAAAAGTAACGTAGTATTGCTATGTGTACATAGATGTCACCTTAACCAGCTTAAAGATACACTCATAAGTTTTGACGTTTATATATGAAATAGCCTCGATGACAGATTAGTGATTTTATTGTTAGAGCTGACTGAAACCAAACCAAATTATCTAATAACATAAAGATGCGTGCACAACAGCGACTAAACATGGAACAAGATTGATCTACTTTGATCCCCATGATTGCAAAGTAACAAGAATATTCTTTCCCTATAAGAACATCCATTACGAATCATATGGACACATCCGCTAAAATTTTATAAATTCAATTAAAACCACGTATTAATTTCCAAAGGCTAATTCGTATTGTCTGAGGTGTAAGATTTTATCGGTCAATCTACGTATATAGACCATAAACACTATCTGACCATTGCGAATCTATAAAATTACGTAAATTAGCGAAAACTACTTACCTATATTCCTATGCGAAGGTCTTATATATAAGAAGAAACGCAAACGAATCGTATCATCAATACGAACTATTTACCAGCCTGATAAAATGAATACTTTTAGGAAGTATTGAAAAGTTTAGTTATAGTTGCTATTGTTTGCCAGCAGACTCTCGGTGTATGGTAAAAACTAACAAAGAAATGATAGATTTGACGAGAACCTTTGCAAAGACGTCACCTTTGCGATCGAAATATTTTATGTAATGAAGAACCATTTGGTTTAAAACACAAGAAAAATCAATTCAACGAATTTGTAGACCAAAATGGCGTGAATGATGTTGCAGAATTGCTGCAGTTTTGAGAGTATAGCGACGCGGCAATTGATGTGTTTTTTTTCAGAGGAGTTATAATAGGTTGCACTATACCTAAAAGCCTTGGCCCTACCTAATGTTCTACATGTGACAAATGCTGATTTTCACAGAAATTTCTCGACTTTGTGTATTTCTCATATAGGATGGAAATAATATTTGTATGATGGAAATTTCAGAAGTGGTACCGACATGTTTGAAAAATTAATCAAATATGTTAGATCTTTCATTAATGATGATATATGTGGGACAACATATATATAGTAAACCAACCCGGATATAATGTTACTTTCTATCATCTACGTCCACTACTGAAATCGAATTTTCATAATAAATTCTTAATTTGTCAGCACTGACCTGTGATTCCTTTCTGCTGATCGATGACTTATGATGGATTACATAGTTTCGTTGGAAATATATCATCTTTCTCTTTATTGGTTTTTGGTTTTAACCCTTTTTAGGAGAACTAAGGTGTTTCTTAAGAAATCTCGAGACCTAATATGTTTATCACGAATGTCAGTTTGATTTTCAAAAAGCTTACTAAAAATTAAATTAGCGAAGTAAAAATAACCGTCTTGACCACTAAGTTACAACCGGTGCCAGTATTACACTATTACAGTATTACACTAACAAACATGGCTATAATAATAGTGTGAGTCTAATACCCAATATCTTTAATTATTTTTTCTATAGGGATTTTAGAAGTCGTGGAAATACTCAGCTCGATACAGCCTCTACAAATTATTCAGTTATACGAGAATTTTTTTTTTTTTTTTTTTTTTTTTGTTTAAGAAATCTATATTTCTGTATAATATTACAACTAATCTCAGTGATTATCTAGTAAATGTTTTGTATTTTTAAGCAGTGTAGCATCTTATGGGATGAGAAAAATCGGTTCATCCCATTTCGTCCAGTCCTTTGATTTCAGTAGTTCAGGGAACCACTAATTCTAAAGGCTTTGTTCTTTTTAGGCGCTTTGGTCCATTGGTGTGATCCAGTAGGTTCCGCAGCTCCTCGTTGTCATGTTGCTGCAGTCGCAGTACATGACTCCTTGCAAGCTTAATTATTTCATCACTGACGTATTCCATGTAAAGGTCTCGATGGAGGTTGTCATTTCTAATATACCATGGAGCATTGACAATGCTACGTAGTACTTTATTTTGAAATGTTTGTATGATCTTAATTGTAGTTTTCTTTGCACATCCCCAAAGTTGAATGCCGTATGTCCAGATAGGTTTAAGGATTTGTTTATATAATAGTAGTTTGTTTTGCGTTGTCAGCTCAGAGTTTCTTCCAATAAGCCACTGCATTTTTCTGAATTTAAAATTCAATTCTTGTCTTTTCTTTTTAACATGTGCTTTCCACCTAAGCTTAGTGTCTAGTGTCATGCCAAGGTATTTCGCATTGTCTGAGTAAGGAATTTGTTGAAAATTCAGTCTAATCGGGATGTATTCTACTTTCTTGTTGGTGAAGTTGATGTGTGTTGATTTTGATTCGTTTAGCATTATTCTCCAAGTTTTTGTCCAAGTGTTTACTGTATTAACAGCATTTTGTAGTTTCCGTGTTGACTCGAAAATACTAATATCAGTAGTCATAATTGCAGTGTCATCAGCAAAAGTCCCTATTCTGGCTTCTGCTATATTTGGTAAATCATTTGTATACAGAAGGTATAACACAGGGCCAAGCACACTACCTTGTGGGACTCCTGCCAATATTTTCTTTAGTTTTGAGTACTCTTCTTCTTGTCTCACTCGAAAATAACGGTCATTTATGTATGACTTAAGCAATTCAAAATGTTGTTTTGGTAGATCTCGTTGAAGCTTAAATTCCAGACCATGGTGCCAAACCTTATCAAATGCTTGGGCTACGTCTAGGAATACTGCTGAACATACCTTCTTCTCTTCCAACGCCTCTTCAATCGTATCAGTGATTCTATGTACCTGTTCTATTGTTGAGTGGCCTTCTCGAAACCCAAACTGATGTGGTGGTATAAGTTTCCTAGTCTCTATAATTGGCTTGAGTCTCTTCAGAAACAATCTTTCGAAAATTTTTGATGTGGTTGTTAATAAAGAGATTGGCCTGTATGATGTTTTGTCATTTAACGGTTTATTAGGCTTAGCAATCATTATTATTTCTGCTACTTTCCACTGTCTCGGAACATATCTTTGTCTAAAGACAGCATTCATTATGTGCTGTAGCTTCCGTAGTGCTTTTTCTGGTAGTGCTTTGATTATTTTTGCTGTTATCAGGTCGTAACCAGGAGCCTTTTTATCTTTAAGATTTTTTACTTCTTCTTTGATTTCTTTCACAGTGACTGGTAGGAGAGGTACCTCGTCTATTTTGTTGACCGGTGTTAAATATTCATTCTCTACCTGCCCAGTTGGTGGTTTGAAGGTAATTTCTAGGTGTTCGGCAAAAAGATCAGCTTTTTGTTTATCGCTGCGAGCCCAGGTTCCACCAGCTTTTTTTATGGGTGGCACTTGCAGTTTAGGTCTTTTTAGACTTTTAGTGGCCTTCCACAACGAATAGTCCGTGTCAGATTTACCTGTCAGGTTACTTAGAAAGCAAGCTACTGACTCATTCTTGATCTCTTTTATAAGCAGTTTAAGTTTGTTGCACAGATTATTACGAGAAATGTGTTTTGTGCACTTAGAGTAACCTATGGTCCACATAATTGTCCTACCGAACGCACAATTCGCTATAGCATCAGAAAAAATTTAAATTTTAATTTCATTATTGGATAGTAAGCGGCACCGATTCATTCTTTGGGCTCTTGATAAGCTTAAAGAAGATGCACAGTTTGAGACTAATATTTTGTTCAGCGATGATTCCCATTTCTGTCTTAATGGCAACGTTAATAGCTAAATTGCCGTATTTAAGATGAACAACAACCCGAAAAAGTTCAAGAGGTACCATTACATCCAGACAAACAAAGGTCGCGCCATGATAACGGACTATTTGCTGCCTGAAATTAAAACCGTGATATCGACGTACCAAATGACGTTCCAACATGACTTTATTGCTAGAATAATTCGGTGGTCAATTTATTACACGCTTCGGCCGACTTTTTATTGAATTACAACTGAGGAATTATTACTAAGCTAGCATATTTGAAACTTCAGAATAGACATTGCTAGTCGTAGTTACGGTAAACATTTGAAAGAAATAATCTTTAAAAACAAATGTTTCTTTTTTATGATAGTAAAGATTACTCGATAAAATTTTATTTTTGAAAAAAGTACCTCAAAATGAATTACCCATTAGAAAAAATCATTCGATTTTATTTATATTTTTTTTCACAATTTTTCAGTCAAATTCGAAATGTCACTGTGATAAAAATAAAATATATAATGTTAATCTCTTTAATGTACATTTTTACTTCTCTTACCTAAAAGATATATTTGCTGTAATAGCCAAGATGTTGACTATAAGTAATACAATTAATAATTTATTGCGGAATGGAAATATGCACACCAAGGCTGAATATTCGTTGCGGTTCGCATATACCACTATGTATTTGGCTTTTCGCATTACTATTGGTTACTTTATTTTCACCAAAAAAGGCAAAACAAAGCATATACGAATTGGTGTTTTTTTTCGTTTATTTCTATGCCAACTTTTTTGGGGCTCAAGGCACTCCCAACTCTTTCGCGGTTCGATTATTTACGTCATTACCTTACGCTTTGCAGCCAAATCGAGGACGTACGGCTATACGTCCGATTTTCCTAACCATATGCACATTGCATAGCTCCATGCCAGCTTATAGTACTGAAGATGAGTCGGTCCATGGATTTTGCACTCCAACAGGGGGTCATAGTTGTGTTCATTCACACCACCGATCGTAATCAAGTGGTGAAAAATCTCTTTTGCATCCTGCCTCTATCGGGATTCGAACCCGGTACCTTCCGCCCCAACATGAATTGGTTTATGTTTATATATGACTGTTATATGTACATAACAAATACTAGTTGAACAAGGCAACTTGTCCCTTTAAATGTTGAATAAGCTTCGTATTATAGATGTCTTTAAAATGTGTCCTGAATACGTCTTGAAATGTTCTTGGAATAATAATTCTTCAATACGGCTATGGAGATTTTAACAAAATAAATAATATATTCGTATACAAATCCAATTGGAAATTCCGAATATGTAATATAACACTGTTAAACTTTATAACAAAAAGAAAAAATATTCAAAAATAAAAAGAGATAGAAACAGAAAATGTTATTTAATTCACAATGGCAAACTTAGAGTTAAGCTTAGAAAGTTAGTTTAAATATCAAATAAATTCAAATTACAACATTTAAGTAAATTATGATTAGATTATCTAACCAATAAATAATTAAATTATTAATTATTAATTATTATCGTTATATCAACGCATACATATATGATAAAATGTGAGGTTCGATGACTGTTTTCTTAATTGGCCATTAACAAGATTTTTAAGATATATTACCAGAACGCCACTATATACAAATTGTTTCTACATTTCTAATGCATCCAATGTGCCAATCCACATTTTTCAAAGGAGGGGAACACTACCATTTATTTTGACATGGGTATGGATAAAATGTAAGCTTCGATGAGTGTTTTCTTATTTTGTTGGGAAATGTTAAGTAACACATTGGATAGATTAGGTTAAACATTTAGTTAATCAATTAATGCTTATATTTATTTATTTAAATATTTTTTAATAATTGTATTGTTTTTACTCAAAATTCTAATTAGAAAATATTAACATTTACAGTGTATTTACTAACACAAACAATTATTTTGTTATTTGGTAAATATTGCAAACCGTTTCTTCAAGTCTACATCGGTTTCACATCGACTACTCGATCACATAGAAAAGTTGGTTTGAATTATTTTCGATTTCAATAGAAAAAATTTCAACTATAATACATTTTGTGTAATATTTTGTGTAATAAATGTAATAGATCATTGAAACAATGGGCTTAGATTAATTTAGTGTTGTATGAGAGATGGCGGTTAAATTAATATTATTGTTCATATTTTTTTCGAATAGTACAGCCGATTTAATCTATTTAATCATCAATATGTTGTTACTATATTCTAAATCATAAAATCTCTAAATAATATACTCTAAATCATAAATTATCATAAAATCTTCATAAACAAAATACCCAAGATTTTGAGAAATCTTCCAATTAAAAATAAAAATCCTCGAGCACAAAATCCCAAAAATATATTCCACAAGCCAAAAGATGCGCGGTTGGATTTTGTATCTGCATACATATTGACCATTAAGTACCATTTAATTACATTCTGCAAATTAATTTACAACAACTTATTAATATTTATTTTAGTCTAGTTATCTTGATATTTTTTACTTTTTCGCGATTTCATTTATTTCAATTCTCAGCTATTATGCTGCCCATACACGATAGAACCTGGTTTTACAACCGGTTGTCAACCGGGTTGTAGAATTTCCCCACAGACGATACAACTTATTTTGCAACTTTTAATTTATGTGTAGAAAACAGAAAAAGTTCACAACGAAATTCAACGAAAATGCTACTCTACTGTTTCCATTTGACACAAAATGACGTTTTGGTTGTACAATTTCCCCATAAACAGTACAACATTCAACCAAAAAACAACGCCCCGCCCACAAAAATCTAAATATTTTAATATTTTTACAACCAACTACCAACCATCAAAATGGTCGTACAACCTGTTGTCAACTTCCCAACAGACGATACAACTTCCATAGTTGTACAACCGATTGTACAACTAGGTTGTATCGTGTATGTGCAGCATTATTGTTAGTATACACTTCAGTAGTGCTAGGGCTTGCATTGCCGGTAAACGGTAAATCAATTTACCGGGTTTATCGTCTCTTTACCAAATTACCGATAAACTCAAATATTTACCAATAAATTTTAGTTTAACAATTATAGAAAAAATAAAACAAATAGTTTGTTAAAACGAGATGAGCCAGTTCCTTACACATCATTAAGTAAAAACCAAAACACAGTCGGCTACTACAAATTTTTTCAAGAATTTAACTGATGATGCACTACCGGATTTAATTTCAAAAATGGTAGTCATAAATGTTATACCATGCGTAAAATGTTGTACCTCTTATGATTTAAGAAAGTTATTATTAGCCAAAGAATATTCCGTCCCAAAATCGTAAAATTGAATAAGAGATAGTATAATGGCTTACGCAGAAAAAAATTGTGATGAAATTCGAAAATTGCAAGCCAGATACAAACTGGTGACAGTTTATGGTGAGAAGTGATAATAAGTAAAATAAAGCATTAATTAAATAGTAGTGATGACGAGTCACTTTAAATAATACACTTATTTAACTTTTATATAGTCTTTTATTTATTATATATTTTATACTTGATTTTATTTTATATTTTTATTTTATTTTTCTTATTTTATTATATAAATTAACTTAGTAATAATTATTATTATATTTTATTTTATTTATTCAATTTTATAATTTTATTCTATTCCCGTGATTCCTTGTGTGTTGTGTTGTTCGTGACTTGTTTTTGCTATCTGTATAAAAACATCGCATAACTTTGTAATGTTTTGGAAACAAAAACTGGAGTGGAAATTGACTTGCGAGTGTCAACCGGAATTAATTTGCACATGTTCTCGCGAAATTTGTTTACAAAGTCTGTTGGATCGGGATTTGAATCCTGTGAACTGGTTACGAAAAATTCTCCTGAATGCTTGAGAACTTGTCCATATACTAGTTCTGCTGGGGAGCACTTCAGTTCAACTTTGACTGCTGCTCGTATTCCCAATAAGATAATGGGTAGCTCAGTGCTACAATGCATAACATTTTCACGAGTTTTAAGCGATGCTTTAAGTTGTCTATGAAACCGTTCGACCATACCATTTGCCTGTGAATGGTAGGCAGTGGTACGATTTCTGCGAGCGGCTAGTAAACGCGTGAGTTCAGAGAAAAGTTTTGACTCAAATGGGTTGCCTTGATCAGTAGTAATCTCAAGGGGTATCCAAACCTTAATACGTATTGCTCGACGAAAGTCTTAGCAATAGTGGCAGCGGTATGGAATATGCCTCCGGCCAACGAGTGAATCGATCTATACGATAGTAAGAATGTAAATAAAACCTTCGATTATGGGAGCGGTCCCACTACACGTCGTAATATGAATGTGTCACAATATGAATGTGTTCTCACCTCGACGATGGAAGATCGAAATGGCCTGGTTGTGTTTTGGTGTATCTTTGCACTTTGCTAGTTTGGCATTCGATACAACCATGTACCCAACTGTAACGTCAGCGTTCATGTTCGGCCAAAAATACCTACTTGAAATTAATTTACGTGTAGCGCGCTTGCTTGAATGAGATAGACTATGCAGTGCGCTGCAAACTACTTGTCTCTGTGACAATAGAACGAATGGTCGATGAACTCCTGTTGATGTTTCGCAATGTAATTGTATATCGGATAGGATGGTAAGATCCAGTTTACATAAATTTAGAATTTACGGGCACGATGAATTCTCGAGAAGTTCTCTCAGTTCATCATCAGACTCTTGAGCCTTGGCTAAGTCATCAAAATATATCCTAGAAGTTTTGTCTATTCTATCAACGTAATCACACGGTCGTGACAAAGTGTCTGCGACCACGTTCTGCTTGCGTTCTATTAATTGTGGAAAATAAGTGAAATACTATAAAAATTATGGAAAATAAGTGTGGTAAAAATTGATTGTGAATTATTATGAATTTTACTGTGAAATAAATTAATTGTAAAAATTTTAGATATCTCGGACAACGAGATTCCGTTAGGAAATAATAAGATCAAATGTAATGTTTGTGGCAAAATAGGGCACATCTCGAAGGAATTCTGAGCAATAAAGCGCAAGCGAGCGGGCACACCAACGCATATGTTCCGAAGACCACAGGATGAAAGATAAGTAGCGGACGAGGGGAAACAACATCGAACAGGTTAAATGCATTGGCGCAAGTGATGGAGGCAGCTTTACGATTAGAGGTGAAGTAGACGGTAAATTCAGTATCATTACATTGGATTCAGGAACAATCAAGACAATTGTGCTTGCCGATGTTATAAAGAGTAGAACTCAACCAATGGGAAAATTAAAGGTGCACATGGCGAGAAAGTATCTATTAATAATAAGAAGGAGGTAGCCAAACGAATCGGTGATAAACAATTTTGGACTGTACTGTTGGCGGATATATTGGATGTGGTGATCGTATGGGCACGGAAACATCATGCTGCCATTCGAATGGAACAGGGGTAAGCCGATAAATGAACAATTCGGTAAATGAAACCGGTAAATAATAAATTCGGTAAATTTGTAACCCTTAAATAGTGCTCGTGATTTGATATTTTTTAAAAAGAGTTCTTGTGAAATTGTGTGCACGCGCTTATATTTCATAATATAACATAACTCACAATGCACAAATAATGCTAATAATGGTAATTGGTTAATGGTAATCAACTATTCACCCTGTTTCTTTATTTAAATTTGGTATAGAAATAACAATCGAAAAATCTAATAAAGAAAACATTAAGTTATTCGTGGATATGGGTATCACTTACACTCGAAAAATATAAAAGACGCGAGTATCGCTGGGAACAAAGAAAACCGCTATTATATGTAAAATTATTATGATTACAAAAATAGCTGATAGTGATGAGCAATACCTCATTAAGCAGTTATCTTATTGCCATAATCACGATCCCGTTGCATATGTGCTATAAGTGACAAATGTCGACATCTTAAGGGAATCATCCCAAACTATCTCTGTCCTTGGTAATGGACGAACGAAATATTTTATGTCGTTCCATTAATTTTTCGATATCGCTTTACCAAACAAGATCGCATTGATGGACAATTTATTCTTCTTTTATTTTGTCTGATGACAAGCAAATCTATTGAGGCGTACAAACAATTTTTTAAGAATTTTTTAACAACGATTTTTCCAGGATTCCCCATATAGTACCCTATTTCACTTTGGACAAGTAGTTCGGAGAAGTGTGCAAAAAGAAGGGTTTGCTCAAAGATATGATAAAGAAGAAAAATTTAATTTTAACGTTCGTGTCTCCTAAATATGTTCTAAATTATTTCAACGAAATTAACGCTATCTATGAAGATACTGACTTTATCAGTGTCTTCTTCAAACAAAATTATATGAGTGGGAAAAATTAGTCGAAGGGTACGACATATAATGCGGAATATTAGTACGTACAGGGTCATTCATTAAGTCCGTAGGATGACACATAGATGGCGTTACTAGAATGTTTTCCATATGACTTTTGTTAAATACTAACCTTCAAATGATATACGTGTACAAAAGTGATAGTAATCTGACTATTGATTCGTGAGTTATAGCATTTTGAGTGAGCAACTTTTGTTTTTGAAAATAAAAATCAAAAACGTGAATTTCGAGTTTTGATGAAAAAAATACAGTGGAAATTAAACAATGGCTTGATAAACATTTTGCAAACTCTGCTCCATTAAGACAAATGGTAGATAATTGGATTACTGGATTTAAATGTGATCGTACCAGCACAAATGATGCGAAGCACAGTGGACGCCCAAATGAGGCTGGTATTTCAGAAAACATCAAAAAAATTCACAAATTGGTTATGAACGATCGCAAATTGAAGGTGCACGAGCTAGCTGAGTTTGTAAAGATATCAGATGGAAGTGTTTTAATCATGTTACACGAACATTTGGGTATGCGAAAGCTCTGTGCAAAGTGGGTGCCGCGTGAGCTAACAGTCGACTTAAAACAAAAACGAATCGATGATTCGGAGGACTGTTTGGCACTGTTAAACCGCAATAAAATGGATTTCTACCGTCGATATGTGACAATGGATGAGACATGGCTTCACAATTACACACCAGAATCCAAAAGACAGTCAGCTGAGTGGACAGCAGTCGATGAACCGAATCCAAATCGAGCATAGATGCAACAGTCGGCCGATAAGGTGATGGCGTCGGTATTTTGGGATGCTATTACTGTGCACTTTTAGATCGATTGAAGACTGAAATCGTAAAGAAACGGCCACATTTGGAAAAAAGTATTGTTTCACCAAGACAATGTACAGACAGTGTCACAGATCGATGAAAATGATGGCAAAACTAAAATCGATGAAAATGATTGCTTACCCACCCACCATATTCTCCAGATTGAGCTCCAGCGCCTTTTTCCTGTTTTCAGATCTCAAGAGAATGCCTACTGGAAAGAAACTTAAGCTCAATGATGAGGTAATCGCAGAAGCTTAGACCTATTTTGACGAAAAAGAGAAATCGTATTATATAAAAGTGATACCGAAATGTTTAAAAATCACTATACTCGTTGTACCGCCCTCAAAGTCAACTATGTTGAATAGTAAAATCGAGTTTTGTCCAAATTTTGTTTTTTCCTTACTTATCCTACGAACTTATTGAATGACCTGTTATTAGATTGTTTTAAAAATAATTGTTTGTGGTGTGTGCGAAATTATCAAAGAGCTGGAGCCTATTATGAAATAATACGATATAGGTTTTTTTCCGATATCGAAACATCCGATCCATTGTGAATTTTCTAATTATGAAATTGTTTGATCAAATAAGTCAAATATAATCATGAAGTTGGCAATAATGCGTTTTATAGTTCACTTGAAGTTGCTTAGTTTTATTTTGTTGTTATATTCAATTGTTAAATGACTTGTCAGATGAAATCTATTAATGAAATGTTGCTTCTCGAACTTTGGAAGATTCAAAACAATCAATTTCAATAACACAAAAGCTAGTATTTTTCAAAATAGCACATTTTTGATATTTGTTTTTCATAATCGCAAAATCCACTTTCGGATCCGATATCAAATTTTTCAGAATAGCCCCGCTGAAAAAAGAAATGATTGTTGTTAAAATGTTGTGCAAATTCAGTTAATTCAATAAGTTTTAATATTTTAAATTTTATAATATAGAAATATTCCTTAGAGTGGAATTTTTGCTTTTATTTTTATATATTATTAAAAATATTTCGGCAAATATATTGCCATCTTCAGTAATATACTTATTCAAATAATATAGAGATGAGGCGCAGTGGTTAAAGCTGCGGTAGTTGGATTTGGAGGTACCGCGTTCGAATCCCGATAGGGGCACGATATAAAAGAGTTTTTTCACCATACGATTACTATCGGTGGTGCAAATGAATACATCTATGACGCCCTGTTAGAGTGGCGAATTTATGGGCAAAACCCATCTTCCATGTCAGTGCTATAGACTGTCATGGAGCTATGCAATGTGCAGATGGTTCTACATAAATCGGACCTATAGCCGTACGTCCTCAGTTTGACTGTAATGGCGGGTTAAAGCTGCGGCGTAAGATAAGGACGTAAATAAGCGAACCGCGAAAGAGTTGGAAATGCCTCGAGCCCCAAAACAGTTTGTAGAGATCAAAACAAAAAAAAACAAAATAAATATCTGTCATAATAAATCAGTGAAAACAATTCAAATGGTTTTGCTTACTAAATTAAGATGGCGGCAAATAAGTTGATAAGTCGCCAATAAGTATCAGTTTAGAAAACTGCCTGTTTTTTTAAAAATGCGACTAAGCACCACTTTATATAATATATAGATGAGTTAATGGTTAAAACAATTCGTTTTTCTTAACATCACCTACTAAGATTTTTGTTTTAAATAAATTTTATTTGCCTTTTAAGGGCCGCCAGTTACCAGCACATCCTATGCAAACCAACGGTTATATAATTGATTTCCACATAAAAAAAAAACCTACGAATTGTTGTTTCTAATATTTATTATTATTCTTTTTATATTTACAATTAAAAATATTTTTAAAAAAATCTGACATTTTATACAGTCTAACCAACCGCCCAGGTGGCGCAGTGGTTAAAGCTGCGACACTTGGAGCAGGGGAGGTACCGGGTTCGAATCCGATTCGAGGCAGGATGCAAAATGGGTTTTTCACCTTCGATCGTTTGGGCGGTGCGATTGGTGGTGAAAAATAAACATAATCTGGATCCTCTGTCGTGTTTAGAATCCTTGGGCCGACCCATCTTCCATGTCAGTACTATAGGACTGACATGGAGCTATGTAATGCGCAGATGGCCCTACGGAAAAACTCGGACCTATAGCCGTATAGAGTGGTATCACAACGGATCAAATTTGGTCTAAGTGTGCGATAGCAGCCACATCAACTTAACTTTTTTTTTTACAGTCTAACCAGCTTTCCAACATCGTATAAAATAATTATAAAATCAATTAAACAAATTGGGGTTTTAATAAACCCGAGTTTAAAGATAACCGCGGACACGTGTATAATATAATATACCTAATATATATTTTAACATTACTAACACCGACAGTCAACATGTTAAGAAAATTCACATTGGAAAAACACAAAACCATTTTTTTAAAATAACGTAAGGTTAAAAAAAATAATAAATCGGTAACAAAAACTATAAAAACATGACAATGCAATTAGAACCGAATTGTTTATCGACTAAGAAAGAAGTGCATGCACATTTTAGCAAAACAAGTCGGTCGCAAAGTTAAATAATAAGATAATTAACGGAATAATAACAATAAAATAATGAGTGACCAGTGTTATATCAATGTGAAGTAGTTATTGATATTAACCAAGTTTAATTAACGGTTTTCGTAATACAAGACTCAGTGTACTAAATATTTATCGATTTTTTAAAGCACAAGATTTAATATATACATATATTTATATATACATATATGTATATAGTTTTATACTAAGTTTTAAATTGCATACATAGTTATATTTTCAAGTTCAAAGCATAGTTAGTATATAATAAATGTATAGTTTATAATAATCATTTATTTAAAAACGAAGATATGCAAATATTCCGCAAAACATTTTAAATTAAACAACATATTTGAAAAGTGAGTGAGTTATGTAGCAGGTGGTGGTTGGTTTATGCAAGCCATATATTAAAGTGTGATTCCGATAAAGACTGATAATATGTGTTTTCCGTTGATTGTTGAGTTCTATAGGAAGTTATGTAGGGTGCGTATATTTGTTGGGTTTTGTGTGTTTTAAATATAAATGCTTATTTTTCTATATTTTTTGTTTTTTTTTTAACTTTTAAAATTGGGGACTACAATTACTAAACTGAGTGAAAATATATGTTAACTTAACAATTAACACTCATGTTGTGGCAAATTTGTGTTCAATATTTATTTTATTTTCGATGTGAATTAATGAACCGAATGCTTCTTGTCCCACTTTTCAAAGTTTGTTTGTTCTCACTATTGCAATCTTATTGATTTTCACGAAATTTTATAGCCATTAGTCTTATATTTTTTATCAATAAATTAGGTCTTGAGTTATTACAACTATGACCGTGTTTAATTATTGATGAAGAAATGAAGATTTGATATGAATTGAATTGCTTAAAATAATTTATTTCTCTTCAATAATAATTCCAAACACTGTTTTATGTTTATCTCAAAATATTAAACATTTACTATAATTTGTTCTTAAATATTGATTGTTTTATTTTGATCCTTCCAATCTGTCTTAAGGCAGACTTGTATAGATGATATGAACCTTATGGATGACATGATCATTATTTTTCTGTTCACCACGTACGAATATTGCTTCATTTAATAATTGCCTGATATTGTGATATTGCCCTATGAGATTGGGAGGTTCATAATTAATGTAACCCTGAAAGCTGCATTGATTAGGATAGATTAGTTCTAGTCATATTCTTGGGTTTATTTAACTGTTATTTCTTGAGTCACCTATGCAAATGAGGTCAAATCGTTATTGGATTTACAGCTGTTTTTTGTCGCCGGATGTAGCTTAATGGTTAAGAGAGTTTCTCATCACGCCGCGGTCTCGAGTTCGATTCCCGCCGTTGACCAAAAATTAACATGCAACCGGATGACATAAAAACGCGTTTGTGTGTAAAAACATTCGTTGGGCTGACCACCTACAATGTGCACGAATCGTTAAAATGGGTTCGTAAGGTCTCAGTTGAGACGCGGTAAGGGCTGTTTACGGCCTCTAAGCCACAGATTTTTTTTTTTTTGTACATTGTGTCCAAATTCAATTTAGTTTTTGGTATGCGAATAATTGGTTCTTTTATTTCTTTGGATTTCATTTATAGTATATATAGTATAAATATTGGGTTATTCTAGATTATTGAGTTTATTTTTATCTGCAAACATCCTGGTATGGTGTCAATTTACTTTTTCTGGAACAAAATCTATATTTTATTTGGTGTAATTTCTAATTTTGATCACAGGTGTATTATTTCACGATAACTGTTCGTTTTAAAATGTACATTGATATTTGTTTTGTTTTTGAATGAATTGAAAGACTTGAAATTCAAAGATATGATTTGAATTTCAAGTCTTTATTATGCTAGTCAGTATGGGATTATATTATTTTGCCACGATTATTTTCCCACTGAGTTATTTAGAGTATAATATAATAAAATAACTAGAGATTGGCAACTACACACATTCTATCTAAGATAACTTAACTCAGCATTTATTCTTTTCATACATCTTTGGTAAGCAAATTTGTTTGCCGTAGTTATATTTATTTTCTTAGCATCTTTAGTTTGATTTTTACTGGTGAATGAATGGTTACTTTCCATTTGCAGTTATTTAACTATGATTTAAGCTTTTCGATGGAATTTCTTTAGATTTTTTATAACTATTCCTTTGTGAATTGTTTATCTGTTCACTTATGTACAGTAGTTTTAGAAGAGCCTGTATTAGGCCCGTTGCACATTTCAGATAAGTTAAGCTATGTGATGTAAGCTATTTTTTTGTAATATACAAGTTTAAATAGGTCGCTGCACATTTAAACTAAGATATGTGAGCTATGTTTTTTGTTTTGAGCGATGCAAACTAACTTAGTTCGAGTTGTGTTGACCTTACTAACATAAAATATATCGCTCACATACACATTGAGTTTTTCCGATTTATCAAAAACAAATTTGGAAAAGTAACAAATAAATCATATTGGTGCGTCAAAAACATTAATGTATGTGTGAGCGATGTATAGTTGATATGTGCAGCGCAATGAAATAACCGAGCTAAACTAAGATATGCTCAACGATGTTCATAGTTTAGCTTATCTGAAATGTGCAACGGGCCTAAGTCTGGTTCCTTTTACTTGAAAGATAATTCTTGATTTGCTTGAAGAATCAGACCATGAAGTAGTGTAGTATACAAAGTGACCCTTTGAAAATTTTGTTCCTTACTTATGAGTGAAATTTGAAGTAAATAATTTTACAGTAGAACCTCGATTATCACTATAATGTCTAAAAATAGGATATGTCCGTACTTACATTTTTTTATGGCTTCATCTTTATCTAACGTTAGCATGAACATCAAAAGAAAGATTGAATCCGGTTTTTTAATATTTGGGTGTTTCATTTAAAAAACGTTAGAAAGTTATTATTCGTACTTTTGTTCTCGATTAATTACAAATTGGTTGAAGCGTTTTTGCTATAACTTTAATTGTGCTACAATTTTAATTGTGCTATAACAAAATTTGAAATTTTAATTTCGATTTCTTTAGTACTCTGGAATTACAAATTAAATATCAAGAAATACCGTAGCATGATGTAGCTTTTTATATCGCTCCTTAAAGTTTTTCTTAGAAAAAATTAAGTTAACAATTTTTTGGTCAAAAATTTGTTTTATGTAAAACTATTGTACTTAAAGAAAATATTAACTAGATAATAATTTCAGATACTAGGTTTACCGATGGACATTTTTTTTTTTAAACAAATTTTCAACTAAAACAGTTACACATCGAAATATTTTTTTAATGAAATATTATTTTACTTGTTGTTGTTTTTTTAAACAAAAGTTTAGTAAATTTTAAAGAGTATCCGTCTTTTGAAAATGAATTTCTTAAAATCTTTTTATGATTATATTTTGTTTTTGTCTAATTCATACCAAGTGTTGAATTGTTTTAATCCAATCGATAATATGAGATTATTATGCCTATGTGGATATAAACGTCGTTAATTAAAACATAATAAAATTCAAAATATCGTTATAACTTTAATCATATCTCTTCACTTGACCATAAGGTCACTGAAGCTGTTTCACCTTTGTATAAATTTACTACCCATAATTGTATTCAATTATGTTTTAAATGTTAGGAATGTTTGTATGGCGAGCTTTCAAAACTTGAAAATTGTGTAGTTGGATAAATTTGAAATTGCAATGTGTCTGAGATTAACGCGATACGAGTGATATTCTGAGGTTCATATTAATGTTTAGAATTTATAATAATCATAAACTCGACAGGTTGAATGTTGTATATAAGAGTATGTAAACACGGATAAAAAATGAAAACATGGTATATATATTTATTAAAATTCTATTTATAAATTGTGGTGACATATAGCAATACATGTTTAGTTAAAATGACATGCGATTGATATACGGTTAGAAAAACGATTACGTCCATGTGTACATAAATTATGAAATCATATCGTGATATCGAGTCACGAATCGCGAAATGTAGAGATTTGGAACATGGTATGTATGCCGACTATCACCTCATTGTAACAACAAATGCATCGCGATAAAAGAGTTGTTTATTGATTTTCTATAAAACAAAAACCGTGTTATTAATAGGTAAAAAATAGTACATTGTATTTCTATTTATGGGATATTTATAATAACATGTTTATATATAAATTACAAAATAGCGCAATTGATTTCACACAGATCAATTTCTCGTAAAAAATTAAGTGATGCGATAATGTACAAACTTTTATTAATATTGCATAACGTATTAGAAACGTAAGAGTGTCCTAATTTTACATAATAATAATAAAATTAAAAATAATTACTGGAGTAAAAGAAGAGAAATTGCTGTATAAAAAAGTAAATTGTAGTACATCTATTTGACACTTGTTAATTTTTGAGCGCGAAGAGAATGTGTCCGTACTTGTACAGAATTTAATTTAACATTAATATATAATTTATAATATTTCATAAAGAATGTCGATAAATATGAAGTGCCATAATGGTATTTTGAAAAATGCAAAATAATCAACAACAAACCGTGACGTCAACCACCACAGAAACAAATGAGGCACACAATAATTGTTGTTCGTGGAATTGCTCAATTTGCTCATTTGTAAGTAATATTTTAAATCAATTTTTTATTATACTCTCTCTCTGTCTCTCTCTCTCTCTCTCTCTCTCTCTCTCTCTATATATATATATATATATATATATATATATATATATATATATATATATATATATATATATATATATATATATATATATATATATATATATATATTATATATATATATATATATATATATTTTTTTTTTTTTTTTTTTTTTTTTTTTTTATTATTATATTATTGAAACTAGTCTTTCCAGACTAACCATCAATTTACATCTGAATTCTTACAAACTAAAATATAATGTGGTCACTGTAGATCCAGCGATGCACAGTGCCTGTTCGTTGGTAGGTAGCTGCTCACATACTAACGAGCTCGAAGGGTTTGGTTCTCTTAAGTCTCCTAACCAAATGTTCATTATCCAGTAGCCGAGAGGCTTCCGCATTGACATGTTCCATTAGTCTCGATTCATGCTTCGATGCAAATCGTTTTATTTCGAGTTTTATATCTGGAATCTCCAAATCACGATGCAAATCACTATTACGAATGTACCAGGGTGCATTGACTATACTCCGAAGTACCTTATTCTGGAAGTTTTGTATAAGTTTAATGTTAGTATTTTTAGTACAGCCCCAAAGCTGAATGCCATATAGCCAAATCGGCTTAAGAACCTGATTGTAAATCAGTATTTTGTTGCATATGCTTAATTTTGACCTTCGCCCAATTAGCCAGTACAATTGTCTATATTTAAGATCAAGCTCTTTTCTTTTCTTCTTCACATGCTCTTTCCATTTAAGTTTAACATCCAGAGTCATACCCAAGTATTTAGCAGAGTTCACGTTCGGCACCATCACATCGTTTAAGCTGATTGTCGGCGGATTAACCAATGATTTATTCGTAAAGTTGACATGGGCAGATTTTAATTCATTAAGTTTGATTTTCCATCGCTTGGTCCACTGGCGAATTTCACCACTTGCACATTGAAGTTTATTCGCCGCTTCTTCCACAGTTTGCTCTGTTGATAGTATCGCGGTGTCGTCAGCAAACGTTGCTATGCTTACGTGGTCGGGCTGTGGTATATCACTTGTATATAGTAGGTAAAGGACTGGACCTAGAACGCTGCCTTGTGGAACACCTGCCCTTATCTCTCTCAGTTCAGAATACTCATCTTCTTGTCTTACTCTAAAAAGCCTTTCAGATAAATATGATCTCAAAAGATCAATATATGGCCCCGGAAGCATAGCATTAAGTTTATGTATTAAACCCTCGTGCCATACCTTATCGAAAGCTGCTGCCACATCCAGAAATAAGGTCGAACAAATTTGTTTTTCTTCTAACGCCTTTTCTATAATGTCTGTTATTCTGTGAACCTGATCAATTGTAGAATGTTTGCATCTAAACCCAAATTGGTGACCCGGTATTAGGTCTCTACTTTCTATTATTGGCTTCATTCTCTTCAAGAGTAGTCTCTCCATTAGCTTTGAAATGATAGGGAGCAGTGATATCGGACGATACGATTTAGCTTCATTAGGGGGTTTACCTGGTTTCGGTAACATAATAACTTCCGCAACTTTCCAGGCCGAAGGAACATGTCTTAATCTAATAACAGCATTAAACAAGTAAGTTAGTTTAGCGATAGCTTTCTTTGGTAGTTGCTTTAAAATTTCTCCCGTTATAAGGTCATATCCAGGTGCCTTTGCTGACTTCAGATTGAATTGTATTTCACTGGTAACTTCTTTTTGGGTTGTTAGAGGAATTCCACCCTCATAATTGCTGCTTTCATTTTCGATTATAATATCCGATTCAATCTCATTCGGTTTGAAAATATCAGCCAAATGGTTAGCAAATTCTTCAGCTTTTGCTTTGTTATCTCTAGCCCACGAGCCATCATTTCTCTTAATAGGAGGGATTTGCGTAACTGGGGTTTTTATACTTTTAGTTGCCTTCCATAGTGAGTAGTTCGTATCTTCATCAGCGGTCAATTTTCCCAGATACAAAGAAAACGATTTTTCATTTAGCTTCTGAATTTCTCGCTTAAGCTGTTATGATTTATTATTTAGAATCGTCTTATCAGATGGACTCCTTGTTTGTTGCCATTTTCTCCTAGCTTTTCTTTTTTCTAAGACAAGATTCCGAATTTCTCTTGGGTAACTTTTACCAATGGTTTTGGATACTGTTCCATTAGTATTATTCCAAGCGGTAATCTGAATGATATCGGTGAAATTTTCTACCTCTTCTTCTAGATCCTGAATAGTTTTTAGTCGTGTTTGTAAGTTAATCTTGTTTTCTACTTCAGATCTGAAGCTCGCCCAATCAGTTGTTTTATTGGCAAGAGTTGGTCTCGTTTCCTTTCTAATCATCCCATTTCATTACATCCCATTTCTACTATTGCATTTTTAAGTTCGTTACCTTTGGTTGTTGTAAGCCTAGAACCAAAATCAACATGCTTTACATTAAAATCACCCCCTAGTATAAATCTACCATCGAACTGTTGTAGGATATTCAAATAGTTCGGTTTCTTCAGGTTATATCTAGGTGGACAATACACTGATCCTATCAAGCGTTGCTTGGTAGATGTAATTTCTACTATGGTAAGCTGGGTTTCGGGTAATTGATAATGCTGGCATTCACGGTGTTTAATATAGTTTTTTATTATAACAGCAGTTCCACCTCTTGCTTGGTTATCCGGATGAATTGTTTCATAAAGTTGGTAACCGTGAATTTTAAGGTAAGATTGCCTGGTGGAGTGGGTCTCAGATATCAGACACACATCGATATTTTGCATTTTTAAAAACGCTTCTAGTTCATGCTTTTTATTTTTAATACCGTTAGCATTCCAAGTAGCAATTCTCAGGTTTTCTTGGTATATCATTTTGAGAGAGTTGATTAGTATAATAAAGCAGAATTTCTATGCTCCAATCTTTGTAGCCTTTCAGAAAGGTTGTTTATGGCATTCATAACATTTTGCATCATTTCCATCATAGTATTCGAATGGGTAGGGTTCAAATTTGGTGAACTGACCTTTCCTGTCTCAGCTACTTGCGCATATGATAAACCACCTCTTACATGATGACTAAACGATTCTGATGGTTGACTTTTTTGTAAATTCGTTGGTTTACTTAGATTATTTCTTCTTTTTTGAAGTTCTCTCGCTACCAGGCATCCTCGGTAATTTGCAGGATGGGCTTGTGCACAGTTTGAACACTTTGCTGCAGTATTCTTGGGTTTCTCACAAGAAATAGTTAAATGTTTCTCAGCACATTTAACACATCTAGGTTCGTGTTGGCAGTACTTTTGAGTATGGCCATATCGCTGACAACGTTTACATTGCGGAATTGTACGGTTACTTCTAACCGCTTCAATTTTTACACCCATATGGCACATATGTTTTATTTCATAAATTTTTTGAATATCTTCTTTGTTATCGAAGGTCAGCATAAATAACGGAAGTGGAATTCTTAGTTCTTCATCCCCTTGCTTAGTCTTTTTAATTTTGTTGACGACATCAAGGATTTTAAAACCTCTTTCACTCAACTCTCTCTTAATATCTTCTGGGTCGCATGATTGGTGCAAATTTCTAACCATAACCCTTATCGGTCGTGTATGTTTATTTTCATAAGAATGCCACTGTTGCTGCGAACCGTTTAGGTATTCTGTTAGATTTCTATAATCTGTCTCGGTGACTACATTTATTTTCAGTTGCTTGTTGTTCATCAATTTGGTTTGGAAATTGATGCTGTTATCCTGTAATGACTTGT